>CM036878.1:21250000-22500000 GCA_020796165.1 Pantala flavescens
TTCGGTAGCTCAGTTGGTAGAGCGGTGGACTGTAGAGGAAAGAGGAAGAGCAGATATCCATAGGTCGCTGTTTAAAATCCGGACCGAAGGAAATATTTTGTATTTTATAGATCAGATCCTCACTTGTAAATTAATACCTATGTATCAATTAAATCTTCACATCCTTCGGTAGCTCAGTTGGTAGAGCGGTGGACTGTAGAGGTAAGAGGAGGAGCAGATATCCATAGGTCGCTGTTTCAAATCAGGCCCGAAGGAAATATTTTGTATTTTACAGATTACATCCTCACTTGCAAATTAATATTTTTTTATCAATTAAATCCTCACAACCTTCGGTAGCTCAGTTGGTAGAGCGGTGGACTGTAGAGGAAAGAGGAGGAGCAGATATCCATAGGTCGCTGGTTCAAATCCGGCCCGAAGGATATATTTTGTATTTTATAGATTAGATCCTCACTTGTTAATTAATATCTTTGTATCGATTAAATCTTCACATCCTTCGGTAGCTCAGTTGGTTGAGCGGTGCACTGTAGAGGAAAGAGGAGGAGCAGATATCCATAGGTCGCTGGTTCAAATCCGGCCCGGAGGAAATATATTGTATTTTATAGATCAGATCCTCACTTGTACATTAATATCTTTGTATCAATTAAATCTTCACATCCTTCGGTAGCTCAGTTGGTAGAGCGGTGGACTGTAGAGGAAAGAGGAAGAGCAGATATCCATAGGTCGCTGTTACAAATCCGGACCGATGGAAATATTTTGTATTTTATAGATCAGATCCTCACTTGTAAATTAATACCTATGTATCAATTAAATCTTCACATCCTTCGGCAGCTCAGTTGGTAGAGCGGTGGACTGTAGAGGAAAGAGGAAGAGCAGATATCCATAGGTCGCTGTTTAAAATCCGGACCGATGGAAATATTTTGTATTTTATAGATCAGATCCTCACTTGTAAATTAATACCTATGTATCAATTAAATCTTCACATCCTTCGGCAGCTCAGTTGGTAGAGCGGTGGACTGTAGAGGAAAGAGGAGGAGCAGATATCCATAGGTCGCTGGTTCAAATCCGGCCCGAAGGAAATATTTTTTATTTTATAGATCAGATCCTCACTTGTAAATTAATATCTTTGTATCAATTTAATCTTCACATCCTTCGGTAGCTCAGTTGGTAGAGCGGTGGACTATAGAGGAAAGAGGAGGAGCAGATATCCATAGGTCGCTGGTTCAAATCCGGCCCGAAGGAAATATTTTGTATTTTATAGATCAGATCCTCACTTGTTAATAAATATCTTTGTATCAATTAAATCTTCACATCCTTCGGTAGCTAAGTTGGTAGTGCGGTGGACAGTAGAGGAAAGAGGAAGAGCAGATATCCATAGGTCGCCTTTTTAAATCAAGCGCGAAGGAAATATTTTGTATTTTACAGATCAGATCCTCACTTGCAAATTAATATCTTTGTATCAATTAAATCTTCACATCCTTCGGTAGCTGAGTTGGTAGTGCGGTGGACTGTAGAGGAAAGAGGAAGAGCAGATATCCATAGGTCGCCTTTTTAAATCAAGCGCGAAGGAAATATTTTGTATTTTACAGATCAGATCCTCACTTGCAAATTAATATCTTTGTATCAATTAAATCTTTACATCCTTCGGTAGCTCAGTTGGTAGAGCGGTGGACTGTAGAGGAAAGTGGAGGAGCAGATATCCATAGGTCGCTGGTTAAAATCCGGCCCGAAGGAAATATTTTGTATTTTATAGATCAGATCCTCACTTGTTAATTAATATCTTAGTATCGATTAAATCTTCACATCCTTTGGTAGCTCAGTTGGTAGAGCGGTGGACTGTAGAGGAAAGAGGAGGAGCAGATATCCATAGGTCGCTGGTTCAAATCCGGCCCGGAGGAAATATATTGTATTTTATAGACCAGATCCTCACTTGTACATTAATATCTTTGTATCAATTAAATCTTCACATCCTTCGGTAGCTAAGCTGGTAGAGCGGTGGCCTGTAGAGGAAAAAGGAGGAGCAGATATCCATAGGTCGCTGGTTCAAATCCGGCCCGAAGGAAATATTTTGTATTTTATGGATCAGATCCTCACTTGTTAATTAATAACTTTATATCAATTAAATCTTCACATCCTTCGGTAGCTCAGTTGGTAGAGCGGTGGACTGTAGAGGAAAGAGGAGGAGCAGATATCCATAGGTCGCCTTTTTAAATCAAGCGCGAAGGAAATATTTAGTATTTAATAGATCAGATTCTCACTTGTAAATTAATATCTTTGTATCAATTAAATCTTCACATCCTTCGGTAGCTCAGTTGGTAGAGCGGTGGACTGTAGAGGAAAGAGGAAGAGCAGATATCCATAGGTCGCTGTTACAAATCCGGCCCGCAGGAAATATTTTGTATTTTATAGATCAGATCCTCACTTGTAAATTAATACCTATGTATCAATTAAATCTTCATATCCTTCGGTAGCTCAGTTGGTAGAGCGGTGGACTGTAGAGGAAAGAGGAAGAGCAGATATCCATAGGTCGCTGTTTAAAATCCGGACCGAAGGAAATATTTTGTATTTTATAGATCAGATCCTCACTTGTAAATTAATACCTATGTATCAATTAAATCTTCACATACTTCGGTAGCTCAGTTGGTAGAGCGGTGGACTGTAGAGGTAAGAGGAGGAGCAGATATCCATAGGTCGCTGGTTCAAATCAGGCCCGAAGGAAATATTTTGTATTTTACAGATTAGATCCTCACTTGCAAATTAATATCTTTGTATCAATTAAATCCTCACAACCTTCGGTAGCTCAGTTGGTAGAGCGGTGGACTGTAGAGGAAAGAGGAAGAGCAGATATCCATAGGTCGCTGTTTCAAATCCGGACCGAAGGAAATATTTTGTATTTTATAGATCAGATCCTCACTTGTAAATTAATACCTATGAATCAATTAAATCTTCACATCCTTCGGTAGCTCAGTTGGTAGAGCGGTGGACTGTAGAGGAAAGAGGAGGAGCAGATATCCATAGGTCGCCTTTTTAAATCAAGCGCGAAGGAAATATTTAGTATTTAATAGATCAGATTCTCAATTGTAAATTAATATCTTTGTATCAATTAAATCTTTACATCCTTCGGTAGCTCAGTTGGTAGAGCGGTGGACTGTAGAGGAAAGTGGAGGAGCAGATATCCATAGGTCGCTGGTTAAAATCCGGCCCGAAGGAAATATTTTGTATTTTATAGATCAGATCCTCACTTGTTAATTAATATCTTAGTATCGATTAAATCTTCACATCCTTTGGTAGCTCAGTTGGTAGAGCGGTGGACTGTAGAGGAAAGAGGAGGAGCAGATATCCATAGGTCGCTGGTTCAAATCCGGCCCGGAGGAAATATATTGTATTTTATAGACCAGATCCTCACTTGTACATTAATATCTTTGTATCAATTAAATCAACACATCCTTCGGTAGCTAAGCTGGTAGAGCGGTGGCCTGTAGAGGAAAAAGGAGGAGCAGATATCCATAGGTCGCTGGTTCAAATCCGGCCCGAAGGAAATATTTTGTATTTTATGGATCAGATCCTCACTTGTTAATTAATATCTTTGTATCAATTAAATCTTCACATCCTTCGGTAGCTCAGTTGGTAGAGCGGTGGCGTGTAGAGGAAAGAGGAAGAGCAGATATCCATAGGTCGCTGGTTCAAATCCGGCCCGAAGGTAATATTTTGTATTTTATAGATCAGATCCTCACATGCAAATAAATATCTTTGTATCAATTAAATCTTCACATCCTTCGGTAGCTCAGTTGGTACAGCGGTGCACTGTTGAGGAAAGAGGAGGAGCAGATATCCATAGGTCGCTGGTTCAAATCCGGCCCGAAGGAACTATTTTTGTATTTTATAGATCAGATCCTCACTTGTTAATTAATAAATTTGTATCAATTAAATCTTCACATCCTTCGGTAGCTCAGTTGGTAGAGCGATGGACTGTAGAGGAAAGAGGAGGAGCAGATATCCATAGGTCGCTGGTTCAAATCCGGCCCGAAGGAAATATTTTGTATTTAATAGATCAGATCCTCAGAAGAAAATAAAATCATTGAATAAATTAAAACTTCACATCCTTCGGTAGCTCAGTTGGTAGAGCGGTGGACTGTAGAGGAAAGAGGAGGAGCAGATATCCATAGGTCGCTGGTTCAAATCCGGCCAGAAGGAAATATTTTGTATTTTATAGATCAGATCCTCACTTGTACACTAATATCTTTGTATCAATTAAATCTTCACATCCTTCGGTAGCTCAGTTGGTAGAGCGGTGGACTGTACAGGAAAGAGGAGGAGCAGATATCCATAGGTCGCTGGTTCAAATCCGGCCCGAAGGAAATATTTTGTATTTTACAGATCAGATCCTCACTTGCAAATTAATATCTTTGTATCAATTAAATCTTCACATCCTTCGGTAGCTCAGTTGGTTGAGCGGTGGACTGTAGAGGAAAGAGGAGGAGCAGATATCCATTGGTCGCTGGTTCAAATCCGGCCCGAAGGAAATATTTTGTATTTTATAGATCAGATACTCACTTGCAAATAAATATCTTTGTATCAATTAAATCTTCACATCCTTCGGTAGCTCAGTTGGTAGAGCGGTGGACTGTAGAGGAAAGTGGAGGAGCAGATATCCATAGGTCGCTGGTTCAAATCCGGCCCGAAGGATATATTTTGTATTTTACAGATCAGATCCTCACTTGCAAATTAATATCTTTGTATCAATTAAATCTTCACATCCTTCGGTAGCTCAGTTGGTAGAGCGGTGGACTGTAGAGGAAAGAGGAGGAGCAGATATCCATAGGTCGCTGGTTCAAATACGGCCCGGAGGAAATATATTGTATTTTATAGATCAGATCCTCAGAAGAAAATAAAATCATTGAATAAATTAAAACTTCACATCCTTCGGTAGCTCAGTTGGTAGAGCGGTGGACTGTAGAGGAAAGAGGAGGAGCAGATATCCAGGTCGCTGGTTCAAATTCGGCCCGAAGGAAATATTTTGAATTTTATAGATCAGATCCTCACTTGCAAATTAATATATTTGTATCAATTAAATCTTCACATCCTTCGGTAGCTCAGTTGGTAGTGCGGTGGACTGTAGAGGAAAGAGGAGGAGCAGATATCCATAGGTCGAATTTTCAAATCCGGCCCGAAGAATATATTTTGTATTTTATGGATCAGATCCTCACTTGTAAATTAATATCTTTGTATCAATTTAATCTTCACATCCTTCGGTAGCTCAGTTGGTAGAGCGGTGGACTGTAGAGGAAAGAGGAGGAGCAGATATCCATAGGTCGCTGTTTCAAATCCGGCCGAAGGAAATATTTTGTACTTTATAGATCAGATCCTCACTTGTTAATTAATATCTTTGTATCAATTAAATCTTCACATCCTTCGGTAGCTAAGTTGGTTATTCGGTGGACAGTAGAGGAAAGAGGAAGAGCAGATATCCATAGGTCGCCTTTTTAAATCAAGCGCGAAGAAAATATTTTGTATTTTACAGATCAGATCCTCACTTGCAAATTAATATCTTTACATCAATTAAATCTTCACATCCTTCGGTAGCTGAGTTGGTAGTGCGGTGGACTGTAGAGGAAAGAGGAAGAGCAGATATCCATAGGTCGCCTTTTTAAATCAAGCGCGAAGGAAATATTTAGTATTTAATAGATCAGATTCTCACTTGTAAATTAATATCTTTGTATCAATTAAATCTTCACATCCTTCGGTAGCTCAGTTGGTAGAGCGGTGGCGTGTAGAGGAAAGAGGAGGAGCAGATATCCATAGGTCGCTGGTTCAAATCCGGCCCGAAGGTAATATTTTGTATTTTATAGATCAGATCCTCACATGCAAATAAATATCTTTGTATCAATTAAATCTTCACATCCTTCGGTAGCTCAGTTCGTAGAGCGGTGGCGTGTAGAGGAAAGAGGAGGAGCAGATATCCATAGGTCGCTGGTTCAAATCCGGCCCGAAGGAACAATTTTGTATTTTATAGATCAGATCCTCACTTGTTAATTAATAAATTTGTATCACTTAAATCTTAACATCCTTCGGTAGCTCAGTTGGTAGAGCGGTGGACTGTAGAGGAAAGAGGAGGAGCAGATATCCATAGGTCGCTGGTTCAAATCCGGCCCGAAGGAAATATTTTGTTTTTTATAGATCAGATCCTCAGAAGAAAATAAAATCATTGAATAAATTAAAACTTCACATCCTTCGGTAGCTCAGTTGGTAGAGCGGTGGACTGTAGAGGAAAGTGGAGGAGCAGATATCCATAGGTCGCTGGTTAAAATCCGGCCCGAAGGAAATATTTTGTATTTTATAGATCAGATCCTCACTTGTACATTAATATCTTTGTATCAATTAAATCTTCACATCCTTCGGTAGCTCAGTTGGTAGAGCGGTGGACTGTACAGGAAAGAGGAGGAGCAGATATCCATAGGTCGCTGGTTCAAATCCGGCCCGAAGGAAATATTTTGTATTTTATAGATCAGATACTCACTTGCAAATAAATATCTTTGTATCAATTAAATCTTCACATCCTTCGGTTGCTCAGTTGGTAGAGCGGTGGACTGTAGAGGAAAGAGGAGGAGCAGATATCCATAGGTCGCTGGTTCAAATCCGGCCCGAAGGAAATATTTTTTATTTTATAGATCAGATCCTCACTTGTAAATTAATATCTTTGTATCAATTTAATCTTCACATCCTTCGGTAGCTCAGTTGGTAGTGCGGTGGACAGTAGAGGAAAGAGGAAGAGCAGATATCCATAGGTCGCCTTTTTAAATCAAGCGCGAAGGAAATATTTTGTATTTTACAGATCAGATCCTCACTTGCAAATTAATATCTTTGTATCAATTAAATCTTCACATCCTTCGGTAGCTGAGTTGGTAGTGCGGTGGACTGTAGAGGAAAGAGGAAGAGCAGATATCCATAGGTCGCCTTTTTAAATCAAGCGCGAAGGAAATATTTTGTATTTTACAGATCAGATCCTCACTTGCAAATTAATATCTTTGTATCAATTAAATCTTTACATCCTTCGGTAGCTCAGTTGGTAGAGCGGTGGACTGTAGAGGAAAGTGGAGGAGCAGATATCCATAGGTCGCTGGTTAAAATCCGGCCCGAAGGAAATATTTTGTATTTTATAGATCAGATCCTCACTTGTTAATTAATATCTTAGTATCGATTAAATCTTCACATCCTTTGGTAGCTCAGTTGGTAGAGCGGTGGACTGTAGAGGAAAGAGGAGGAGCAGATATCCATAGGTCGCTGGTTCAAATCCGGCCCGGAGGAAATATATTGTATTTTATAGACCAGATCCTCACTTGTACATTAATATCTTTGTATCAATTAAATCTTCACATCCTTCGGTAGCTAAGCTGGTAGAGCGGTGGCCTGTAGAGGAAAAAGGAGGAGCAGATATCCATAGGTCGCTGGTTCAAATCCGGCCCGAAGGAAATATTTTGTATTTTATGGATCAGATCCTCACTTGTTAATTAATAACTTTATATCAATTAAATCTTCACATCCTTCGGTAGCTCAGTTGGTAGAGCGGTGGACTGTAGAGGAAAGAGGAGGAGCAGATATCCATAGGTCGCCTTTTTAAATCAAGCGCGAAGGAAATATTTAGTATTTAATAGATCAGATTCTCACTTGTAAATTAATATCTTTGTATCAATTAAATCTTCACATCCTTCGGTAGCTCAGTTGGTAGAGCGGTGGACTGTAGAGGAAAGAGGAAGAGCAGATATCCATAGGTCGCTGTTACAAATCCGGCCCGCAGGAAATATTTTGTATTTTATAGATCAGATCCTCACTTGTAAATTAATACCTATGTATCAATTAAATCTTCATATCCTTCGGTAGCTCAGTTGGTAGAGCGGTGGACTGTAGAGGAAAGAGGAAGAGCAGATATCCATAGGTCGCTGTTTAAAATCCGGACCGAAGGAAATATTTTGTATTTTATAGATCAGATCCTCACTTGTAAATTAATACCTATGTATCAATTAAATCTTCACATACTTCGGTAGCTCAGTTGGTAGAGCGGTGGACTGTAGAGGTAAGAGGAGGAGCAGATATCCATAGGTCGCTGGTTCAAATCAGGCCCGAAGGAAATATTTTGTATTTTACAGATTAGATCCTCACTTGCAAATTAATATCTTTGTATCAATTAAATCCTCACAACCTTCGGTAGCTCAGTTGGTAGAGCGGTGGACTGTAGAGGAAAGAGGAAGAGCAGATATCCATAGGTCGCTGTTTCAAATCCGGACCGAAGGAAATATTTTGTATTTTATAGATCAGATCCTCACTTGTAAATTAATACCTATGAATCAATTAAATCTTCACATCCTTCGGTAGCTCAGTTGGTAGAGCGGTGGACTGTAGAGGAAAGAGGAGGAGCAGATATCCATAGGTCGCCTTTTTAAATCAAGCGCGAAGGAAATATTTAGTATTTAATAGATCAGATTCTCAATTGTAAATTAATATCTTTGTATCAATTAAATCTTTACATCCTTCGGTAGCTCAGTTGGTAGAGCGGTGGACTGTAGAGGAAAGTGGAGGAGCAGATATCCATAGGTCGCTGGTTAAAATCCGGCCCGAAGGAAATATTTTGTATTTTATAGATCAGATCCTCACTTGTTAATTAATATCTTAGTATCGATTAAATCTTCACATCCTTTGGTAGCTCAGTTGGTAGAGCGGTGGACTGTAGAGGAAAGAGGAGGAGCAGATATCCATAGGTCGCTGGTTCAAATCCGGCCCGGAGGAAATATATTGTATTTTATAGACCAGATCCTCACTTGTACATTAATATCTTTGTATCAATTAAATCAACACATCCTTCGGTAGCTAAGCTGGTAGAGCGGTGGCCTGTAGAGGAAAAAGGAGGAGCAGATATCCATAGGTCGCTGGTTCAAATCCGGCCCGAAGGAAATATTTTGTATTTTATGGATCAGATCCTCACTTGTTAATTAATATCTTTGTATCAATTAAATCTTCACATCCTTCGGTAGCTCAGTTGGTAGAGCGGTGGCGTGTAGAGGAAAGAGGAAGAGCAGATATCCATAGGTCGCTGGTTCAAATCCGGCCCGAAGGTAATATTTTGTATTTTATAGATCAGATCCTCACATGCAAATAAATATCTTTGTATCAATTAAATCTTCACATCCTTCGGTAGCTCAGTTGGTACAGCGGTGCACTGTTGAGGAAAGAGGAGGAGCAGATATCCATAGGTCGCTGGTTCAAATCCGGCCCGAAGGAACTATTTTTGTATTTTATAGATCAGATCCTCACTTGTTAATTAATAAATTTGTATCAATTAAATCTTCACATCCTTCGGTAGCTCAGTTGGTAGAGCGATGGACTGTAGAGGAAAGAGGAGGAGCAGATATCCATAGGTCGCTGGTTCAAATCCGGCCCGAAGGAAATATTTTGTATTTAATAGATCAGATCCTCAGAAGAAAATAAAATCATTGAATAAATTAAAACTTCACATCCTTCGGTAGCTCAGTTGGTAGAGCGGTGGACTGTAGAGGAAAGAGGAGGAGCAGATATCCATAGGTCGCTGGTTCAAATCCGGCCAGAAGGAAATATTTTGTATTTTATAGATCAGATCCTCACTTGTACACTAATATCTTTGTATCAATTAAATCTTCACATCCTTCGGTAGCTCAGTTGGTAGAGCGGTGGACTGTACAGGAAAGAGGAGGAGCAGATATCCATAGGTCGCTGGTTCAAATCCGGCCCGAAGGAAATATTTTGTATTTTACAGATCAGATCCTCACTTGCAAATTAATATCTTTGTATCAATTAAATCTTCACATCCTTCGGTAGCTCAGTTGGTTGAGCGGTGGACTGTAGAGGAAAGAGGAGGAGCAGATATCCATTGGTCGCTGGTTCAAATCCGGCCCGAAGGAAATATTTTGTATTTTATAGATCAGATACTCACTTGCAAATAAATATCTTTGTATCAATTAAATCTTCACATCCTTCGGTAGCTCAGTTGGTAGAGCGGTGGACTGTAGAGGAAAGTGGAGGAGCAGATATCCATAGGTCGCTGGTTCAAATCCGGCCCGAAGGATATATTTTGTATTTTACAGATCAGATCCTCACTTGCAAATTAATATCTTTGTATCAATTAAATCTTCACATCCTTCGGTAGCTCAGTTGGTAGAGCGGTGGACTGTAGAGGAAAGAGGAGGAGCAGATATCCATAGGTCGCTGGTTCAAATACGGCCCGGAGGAAATATATTGTATTTTATAGATCAGATCCTCAGAAGAAAATAAAATCATTGAATAAATTAAAACTTCACATCCTTCGGTAGCTCAGTTGGTAGAGCGGTGGACTGTAGAGGAAAGAGGAGGAGCAGATATCCAGGTCGCTGGTTCAAATTCGGCCCGAAGGAAATATTTTGAATTTTATAGATCAGATCCTCACTTGCAAATTAATATATTTGTATCAATTAAATCTTCACATCCTTCGGTAGCTCAGTTGGTAGTGCGGTGGACTGTAGAGGAAAGAGGAGGAGCAGATATCCATAGGTCGAATTTTCAAATCCGGCCCGAAGAATATATTTTGTATTTTATGGATCAGATCCTCACTTGTAAATTAATATCTTTGTATCAATTTAATCTTCACATCCTTCGGTAGCTCAGTTGGTAGAGCGGTGGACTGTAGAGGAAAGAGGAGGAGCAGATATCCATAGGTCGCTGTTTCAAATCCGGCCGAAGGAAATATTTTGTACTTTATAGATCAGATCCTCACTTGTTAATTAATATCTTTGTATCAATTAAATCTTCACATCCTTCGGTAGCTAAGTTGGTTATTCGGTGGACAGTAGAGGAAAGAGGAAGAGCAGATATCCATAGGTCGCCTTTTTAAATCAAGCGCGAAGAAAATATTTTGTATTTTACAGATCAGATCCTCACTTGCAAATTAATATCTTTACATCAATTAAATCTTCACATCCTTCGGTAGCTGAGTTGGTAGTGCGGTGGACTGTAGAGGAAAGAGGAAGAGCAGATATCCATAGGTCGCCTTTTTAAATCAAGCGCGAAGGAAATATTTAGTATTTAATAGATCAGATTCTCACTTGTAAATTAATATCTTTGTATCAATTAAATCTTCACATCCTTCGGTAGCTCAGTTGGTAGAGCGGTGGCGTGTAGAGGAAAGAGGAGGAGCAGATATCCATAGGTCGCTGGTTCAAATCCGGCCCGAAGGTAATATTTTGTATTTTATAGATCAGATCCTCACATGCAAATAAATATCTTTGTATCAATTAAATCTTCACATCCTTCGGTAGCTCAGTTCGTAGAGCGGTGGCGTGTAGAGGAAAGAGGAGGAGCAGATATCCATAGGTCGCTGGTTCAAATCCGGCCCGAAGGAACAATTTTGTATTTTATAGATCAGATCCTCACTTGTTAATTAATAAATTTGTATCACTTAAATCTTAACATCCTTCGGTAGCTCAGTTGGTAGAGCGGTGGACTGTAGAGGAAAGAGGAGGAGCAGATATCCATAGGTCGCTGGTTCAAATCCGGCCCGAAGGAAATATTTTGTTTTTTATAGATCAGATCCTCAGAAGAAAATAAAATCATTGAATAAATTAAAACTTCACATCCTTCGGTAGCTCAGTTGGTAGAGCGGTGGACTGTAGAGGAAAGTGGAGGAGCAGATATCCATAGGTCGCTGGTTAAAATCCGGCCCGAAGGAAATATTTTGTATTTTATAGATCAGATCCTCACTTGTACATTAATATCTTTGTATCAATTAAATCTTCACATCCTTCGGTAGCTCAGTTGGTAGAGCGGTGGACTGTACAGGAAAGAGGAGGAGCAGATATCCATAGGTCGCTGGTTCAAATCCGGCCCGAAGGAAATATTTTGTATTTTATAGATCAGATACTCACTTGCAAATAAATATCTTTGTATCAATTAAATCTTCACATCCTTCGGTAGCTCAGTTGGTAGAGCGGTGGACTGTAGAGGAAAGAGGAGGAGCAGATATCCATAGGTCGCTGGTTCAAATCCGGCCCGAAGGAAATATTTTGTATTTTATAGATCAGATCCTCACTTGCATATTAATATCTTTGTATCAATTAAACTTCACATCCTTCGGTTGCTCAGTTGGTAGTGCGGTGGACTGTAGAGGAAAGAGGAGGAGCAGATATCCATAGGTCGCTGGTTCAAATCCGGCCCGAAGGAAATATTTTGTATTTTATAGATCAGATCCTCAGAAGAAAATAAAATCATTGAATAAATTAAAACTTCATATCCTTCGGTAGCTCAGTTGGTAGAGCGGTGGACTGTACAGGAAAGAGGAGGAGCAGATATCCATAGGTCGCTGGTTCAAATCCGGCCCGAAGGATATATTTTGTATTTTATAGATTAGATCCTCACTTGTTAATTAATATCTTTGTATCAATTAAATCTTCACATCCTTCGGTAGCTTAGTTGGTAGAGCGGTGGACTGTAGAGGAAAGAGGAGGAGCAGATATCCATAGGTCGCTGGTTCAAATCCGGCCCGAAGGAAATATTTTGTATTTTATAGATCAGATCCTCACTTGCATATTAATATCTTTGTATCAATTAAATCTTCACATCCTTCGGTAGCTCAGTTGGTAGTGCGGAGGACTGTAGAGGAAAGAGGAGGAGCAGATATCCATAGGTCGCTGGTTCAAATCCGGCCCGAAGGAAATATTTTGTATTTTATAGATCAGATCCTCACTTGCAATTTAATATCTTTGTATCAATTAAATCTTCACATCCTTCGGTAGCTCAGTTGGTAGTGCGGTGGACTGTAGAGGAAAGAGGAGGAGCAGATATCCATAGGTCGAATTTTCAAATCCGGCCCGAAGAATATATTTTGTATTTTAAGGATCAGATCCTCACTTGTAAATTAATACCTTTGTATCAATTTAATCTTCACATCCTTCGGTAGCTCAGTTGGTAGAGCGGTGGACTGTAGAGGAAAGAGGAGGAGCAGATATCCATAGGTCGCTGGTTCAAATCCGGCCGAAGGAAATATTTTGTACTCTATAGATCAGATCCTCACTTGTTAATTAATATCTTTGTATCAATTAAATCTTCACATCCTTCGGTAGCTAAGTTGGTTATTCGGTGGACAGTAGAGGAAAGAGGAAGAGCAGATATCCATAGGTCGCCTTTTTAAATCAAGCGCGAAGGAAATATTTTGTATTTTACAGATCAGATCCTCACTTGCAAATTAATATCTTTACATCAATTAAATCTTCACATCCTTCGGTAGCTGAGTTGGTAGTGCGGTGGACTGTAGAGGAAAGAGGAAGAGCAGATATCCATAATTCGCCATTTTAAATCAAACGCGAAGG
Organism: Pantala flavescens; assembly: GCA_020796165.1. Lineage (NCBI taxonomy): Eukaryota > Metazoa > Arthropoda > Insecta > Odonata > Libellulidae > Pantala > Pantala flavescens. The sequence continues at coordinate 21,263,362 of CM036878.1, forward strand.
AAATATTTTGTATTTTACAGATCAGATCCTCACTTGCAAATTAATATCTTTGTATCAATTAAATCTTCACATCCTTCGGTAGCTCAGTTGGTAGAGCGGTGGCGTGTAGAGGAAAGAGGAGGAGCAGATATCCATAGGTCGCTGGTTCAAATCCGGCCCGAAGGTAATATTTTGTATTTTATAGATCAGATCCTCACATGCAAATAAATATCTTTGTATCAATTAAATCTTCACATCCTTCGGTAGCTCAGTTCGTAGAGCGGTGGCGTGTAGAGGAAAGAGGAGGAGCAGATATCCATAGGTCGCTGGTTCAAATCCGGCCCGAAGGAACAATTTTGTATTTTATAGATCAGATCCTCACTTGTTAATTAATAAATTTGTATCACTTAAATCTTCACATCCTTCGGTAGCTCAGTTGGTAGAGCGGTGGACTGTAGAGGAAAGAGGAGGAGCAGATATCCATAGGTCGCTGGTTCAAATCCGGCCCGAAGGAAATATTTTGTATTTTATAGATCAGATCCTCAGAAGAAAATAAAATCATTGAATAAATTAAAACTTCACATCCTTCGGTAGCTCAGTTGGTAGAGCGGTGGACTGTAGAGGAAAGAGGAGGAGCAGATATCCATAGGTCGCTGGTTCAAATCAGGCCCGAAGGAAATATTTTGTATTTTATAGATCAGATCCTCACTTGTACATTAATATCTTTGTATCAATTAAATCTTCACATCCTTCGGTAGCTCAGTTGGTAGAGCGGTGGACTGTACAGGAAAGAGGAGGAGCAGATATCCATAGGTCGCTGGTTCAAATCCGGCCCGAAGGAAATATTTTGTATTTTATAGATCAGATACTCACTTGCAAATAAATATCTTTGTATCAATTAAATCTTCACATCCTTCGGTAGCTCAGTTGGTAGAGCGGTGGACTGTAGAGGAAAGAGGAGGAGCAGATATCCATAGGTCGCTGGTTCAAATCCGGCCCGAAGGAAATATTTTGTATTTTATAGATCAGATCCTCACTTGCATATTAATATCTTTGTATCAATTAAATCTTCACATCCTTCGGTAGCTCAGTTGGTAGTGCGGTGGACTGTAGAGGAAAGAGGAGGAGCAGATATCCATAGGTCGCTGGTTCAAATCCGGCCCTGAAGGAAATATTTTGTATTTTATAGATCAGATCCTCAGAAGAAAATAAAATCATTGAATAAATTAAAACTTCATATCCTTCGGTAGCTCAGTTGGTAGAGCGGTGGACTGTACAGGAAAGAGGAGGAGCAGATATCCATAGGTCGCTGGTTCAAATCCGGCCCGAAGGATATATTTTGTATTTTATAGATTAGATCCTCACTTGTTAATTAATATCTTTGTATCAATTAAATCTTCACATCCTTCGGTAGCTTAGTTGGTAGAGCGGTGGACTGTAGAGGAAAGAGGAGGAGCAGATATCCATAGGTCGCTGGTTCAAATCCGGCCCGAAGGAAATATTTTGTATTTTATAGATCAGATCCTCACTTGCATATTAATATCTTTGTATCAATTAAATCTTCACATCCTTCGGTAGCTCAGTTGGTAGTGCGGTGGACTGTAGAGGAAAGAGGAGGAGCAGATATCCATAGGTCGCTGGTTCAAATCCGGCCCGAAGGAAATATTTTGTATTTTATAGATCAGATCCTCACTTGCAATTTAATATCTTTGTATCAATTAAATCTTCACATCCTTCGGTAGCTCAGTTGGTAGTGCGGTGGACTGTAGAGGAAAGAGGAGGAGCAGATATCCATAGGTCGAATTTTCAAATCCGGCCCGAAGAATATATTTTGTATTTTATGGATCAGATCCTCACTTGTAAATTAATATCTTTGTATCAATTTAATCTTCACATCCTTCGGTAGCTCAGTTGGTAGAGCGGTGGACTGTAGAGGAAAGAGGAGGAGCAGATATCCATAGGTCGCTGTTTCAAATCCGGCCGAAGGAAATATTTTGTACTTTATAGATCAGATCCTCACTTGTTAATTAATATCTTTGTATCAATTAAATCTTCACATCCTTCGGTAGCTAAGTTGGTTATTCGGTGGACAGTAGAGGAAAGAGGAAGAGCAGATATCCATAGGTCGCCTTTTTAAATCAAGCGCGAAGAAAATATTTTGTATTTTACAGATCAGATCCTCACTTGCAAATTAATATCTTTACATCAATTAAATCTTCACATCCTTCGGTAGCTGAGTTGGTAGTGCGGTGGACTGTAGAGGAAAGAGGAAGAGCAGATATCCATAATTCGCCATTTTAAATCAAGCGCGAAGGAAATATTTTGTATTTTACAGATCAGATCCTCACTTGCAAATTAATATCTTTGTATCAATTAAATCTTCATATCCTTCGGTAGCTCAGTTGGTAGAGCGGTGGACTGTAGAGGAAAGTGGAGGAGCAGATATCCATAGGTCGCTGGTTAAAATCCGGCCCGAAGGAAATATTTTGTATTTTATAGATCAGATCCTCACTTGTTAATTAATAACTTTGTATCAATTAAATCTTCACATACTTCGGTAGCTCAGTTGGTAGAGCGGTGGACTGTACAGGAAAGAGGAGGAGCAGATATCCATAGGTCGCTAGTTCAAATCCGGCCCGAAGGAAATATTTTGTATTTTATAGATCAGATCCTCACTTGCATATTAATATCTTTGTATCAATTAAATCTTCACATCCTTCGGTAGCTCAGTATGTATAGCGGTGGACTGTAGAGGAAAGAGGAGGAGCAGATATCCATAGGTCGCTGGTTCAAATCCGGCCCGAAGGAAATATTTTGTATTTTATAGATCAGATCCTCAGAAGAAAATAAAATCATTGAATAAATTAAAACTTCATATCCTTCGGTAGCTCAGTTGGTAGAGCGGTGGACTGTAGAGGAAAGAGGAGGAGCAGATATCCATAGGTCGCTGGTTCAAATCCGGCCCGAAGGAAATATTTTGTATTTTATGGATCAGATCCTCACTTGTAAATTAATACCTATGTATCAATTAAATCTTTACATCCTTCGGTAGCTCAGTTGGTAGAGCGGTGGACTGTACAGGAAAGAGGAGGAGCAGATATCCATAGGTCGCTGGTTCAAATCCGGCCCGGAGGAAATATATTGTATTTTATAGATCAGATCCTCACTTGTTAATTAATATCTTTGTATCAATTAAATCTTCACATCCTATAGCAGCTCAGTTGGTAGAGCGGTGGACTGTAGAGGAAAGAGGAGGAGCAGATATCAATAGGTCGCTGGTTCAAATCCGGCCCGAAGGAAATATTTTGTATTTAATAGATCAGATCCTCACTTGTAAATTAATATCTTTGTATCAATTAAATCTTCACATCCTTCGGTAGCTCAGTTGGTAGAGCGGTGGACTGTAGAGGAAAGAGGAGGAGCAGATATCCATAGGTCGCTGGTTCAAATCCGGCCCGAAGGAAATATTTTGTATTTTATAGATCAGATCCTCACTTGCAAATTAATATCTTTGTATCAATTAAATCTTCACATCCTTCGGTAGCTCAGTTGGTAGTGCGGTGGACTGTAGAGGAAAGAGGAGGAGCAGATATCCATAGGTCGAATTTTCAAATCCGGCCCGAAGAATATATTTTGTATTTTATAGATCAGATCCTCACTTGTAAATTAATATCTTTGTATCAATTTAATCTTCACATCCTTCGGTAGCTCAGTTGGTAGAGCGGTGGACTGTAGAGGAAAGAGGAGGAGCAGATATCCATAGGTCGCTGGTTCAAATCCGGCCGAAGGAAATATTTTGTACTCTATAGATCAGATCCTCACTTTTTAATTAATATCTTTGTATCAATTAAATCTTCACATCCTTCGGTAGCTAAGTTGGTTATTCGGTAGACAGTAGAGGAAAGAGGAAGAGCAGATATCCATAGGTCGCCTTTTTAAATCAAGCGCAAAGGAAATATTTTGTATTTTACAGATCAGATCCTCACTTGCAAATTAATATCTTTACATCAATTAAATCTTCACATCCTTCGGTAGCTGAGTTGGTAGTGCGGTGGACTGTAGAGGAAAGAGGAAGAGCAGATATCCATAATTCGCCATTTTAAATCAAGCGCGAAGGAAATATTTTGTATTTTACAGATCAGATCCTCACTTGCAAATTAATATCTTTGTATCAATTAAATCTTTACATCCTTCGGTAGCTCAGTTGGTAGAGCGGTGGACTGTAGAGGAAAGTGGAGGAGCAGATATCCATAGGTCGCTGGTTAAAATCCGGCCCGAAGGAAATATTTTGTATTTTATAGATCAGATCCTCACTTGTTAATTAATAACTTTGTATCAATTAAATCTTCACATCCTTCGGTAGCTCAGTTGGTAGAGCGGTGGACTGTAGAGGAAAGAGGAGGTTCAGATATCCATAGGTCGCCTTTTTAAGTCAAGCGCGAAGGAAATATTTTGTATTTTACAGATCAGATCCTCACTTGAAAATTAATATCCTTGTATCAATTATATCTTCACATCCTTCGGTAGCTGAGTTGGTAGTGCGGTGGACTGTAGAGGAAAGAGGAAGAGCAGATATCCATAGGTCGCCTTTTTAAATCAAGCGCGAAGGAAATATTTTGTATTTTACAGATCAGATCCTCCCTTGCAAATTAATATCTTTGTATCAATTAAATCTTTACATCCTTCGGTAGCTCAGTTGGTATAGCGGTGGACTGTAGAGGAAAGTGGAGGAGCAGATATCCATAGGTCGCTGGTTAAAATCCGGCCCGAAGGAAATATTTTGTATTTTATAGATCAGATCCTCACTTGTTAATTGATATCTTTGTATCGATTAAATCTTCACATCCTTTGGTAGCTCAGTTGGTAGAGCGGTGGACTGTAGAGGAAAGAGGAGGAGCAGATATCCATAGGTCGCTGGTTCAAATCCGGCCCGGAGGAAATATATTGTATTTTATAGATCAGATCCTCACTTGTACATTAATATCTTTGTATCAATTAAATCTTCACATCCTTCGGTAGCTCAGCTGGTAGAGCGGTGGCCTGTAGAGGAAAAAGGAGGAGCAGATATCCATAGGTCGCTGGTTCAAATCCGGCCCGAAGGAAATATTTTGTATTTTATTGATCAGATCCTCACTTGTTAATTAATAACTTTATATCAATTAAATCTTCACATCCTTCGGTAGCTCAGTTGGTAGAGCGGTGGACTGTAGAGGAAAGAGGAGGAGCAGATATCCATAGGTCGCCTTTTTAAATCAAGCGCGAAGGAAATATTTAGTATTTAATAGATCAGATTCTCACTTGTAAATTAATATCTTTGTATCAATTAAATCTTCACATCCTTCGGTAGCTCAGTTGGTAGAGCGGTGGCGTGTAGAGGAAAGAGGAAGAGCAGATATCCATAGGTCGCTGGTTCAAATCAGGCCCGAAGGTAATATTTTGTATTTTATAGATCAGATCCTCACATGCAAATAAATATCTTTGTATCAATTAAATCTTCACATCCTTCGGTAGCTAAGTTGGTACAGCGGTGCACTGTAGAGGAAACAGGAGGAGCAGATATCCATAGGTCGCTGGTTCAAATCCGGCCCGAAGGAACTATTTTGTATTTTATAGATCAGATCATCACTTGTTAATTAATAAATTTGTATCAATTAAATCTTCACATCCTTCGGTAGCTCAGTTGGTAGAGCGGTGGACTGTAGAGGAAAGAGGAGGAGCAGATATCCATAGGTCGCTGGTTCAAATCCGGCCCGAAGGAAATATTTTGTATTTAATAGATCAGATCCTCACTTGTAAATTAATATCTTTGTATCAATTAAATCTTCACATCCTTCGGTAGCTCAGTTGGTAGAGCGGTGGACTGTAGAGGAAAGAGGAGGAGCAGATATCCATAGGTCGCTGGTTCAAATCCGGCCCGAAGGATATATTTTGTATTTTATAGATTAGATCCTCACTTGTTAATTAATATCTTTGTATCAATTAAATCTTCACATCCTTCGGTAGCTTAGTTGGTAGAGCGGTGGACTGTAGAGGAAAGAGGAGGAGCAGATATCCATAGGTCGCTGGTTCAAATCCGGCCCGAAGAATATATTTTGTATTTTATAGATCAGATCCTCACTTGCATATTAATATCTTTGTATCAATTAAATTTTCACATCCTTCGGTAGCTCAGTTGGTAGTGCGGTGGACTGTAGAGGAAAGAGGAGGAGCAGATATCCATAGGTCGCCTTTTTAAATCAAGCGCGAAGGAAATATTTTGTATTTTACAGATCAGATCCTCACTTGCAAATTAATATCTTTACATCAATTAAATCTTCACATCCTTCGGTAGCTGAGTTGGTAGTGCGGTGGACTGTAGAGGAAAGAGGAAGAGCAGATATCCATAATTCGCCATTTTAAATCAAGCGCGAAGGAAATATTTTGTATTTTATAGATCAGATCCTCACTTGTACATTAATATCTTTGTATCAATTAAATCTTCACATCCTTCGGTAGCTCAGTTGGTAGAGCGGTGGACTGTACAGGAAAGAGGAGGAGCAGATATCCATAGGTCGCTGGTTCAAATCCGGCCCGAAGGATATATTTTGTATTTTATAGATTAGATCCTCACTTGTTAATTAATATCTTTGTATCAATTAAATCTTCACATCCTATAGCAGCTCAGTTGGTAGAGCGGTGGCGTGTAGAGGAAAGAGGAGGAGCAGATATCCATAGGTCGCTGGTTCAAATCCGGCCCGAAGGAACTATTTTGTATTTTATAGATCAGATCCTCAGAAGAAAATAAAATCATTGAATAAATTAAAACTTCACATCCTTCGGTAGCTCAGTTGGTAGAGCGGTGGACTGTAGAGGAAAGAGGAGGAGCAGATATCCATAGGTCGCTGGTTCAAATCCGGCCCGAAGGAAATATTTTGTATTTTATAGATCAGATCCTCACTTGCAAATAAATATCATTGTATCAATTAAATCTTCACATCCTTCGGTAGCTCAGTTGGTAGAGCGGTGGACCTTAGAGGAAAGTGGAGGAGCAGATATCCTTAGGTCGCTGGTTCAAATCCGGCCCGAAGGAAATATTTTGTATTTTATAGATTGGATCCTCACTTGTTAATTAATATATTTGTATCAATTAAATCTTCACATCCTTCGGTAGCTCAGTTGGTAGAGCGGTGGACTGTAGAGGAAAGAGGAGGAGCAGATATCCATAGGTCGCTGGATCAAATCCGGCCCTAAGGAAATATTTTGTATTTTATAGATCAGATCCTCACTTGCAAATTAATATCTCTGTATCAATTAAATCTTCACATCCTTCGGTAGCTCAGTTGGTAGTGCGGTGGACTGTAGAGGAAAGAGGAGGAGCAGATATCCATAGGTCGCTGGTTCAAATCCGGCCCGAAGGAAATATTTTGTATTTTATAGATCAGATCCTCAGAAGAAAATAAAATCATTGAATAAATTAAAACTTCATATCCTTCGGTAGCTCAGTTGGTAGAGCGGTGGACTCTAGAGGAAAGAGGAGGAGAAGATATCCATAGGTCGCTGGTTCAAATCCGGCCCGAAGGAAATATTTTGTATTTTATGGATCAGATCCTCACTTGTAAATTAATACCTATGTATCAATTAAATCTTCACATACTTCGGTAGCTCAGTTGGTATAGCGGTGGACTGTAGAGGAAAGAGGAGGAGCAGATATCCATAGGTCGCTGGTTCAAATCCGGCCCGGAGGAAATATATTGTATTTTATAGATCAGATCCTCACTTGTACATTAATATCTTTGTATCAATTAAATCTTCACTTCCTTCGGTAGCTCAGTTGGTAGAGCGGTGGACTGTAGAGGAAAAGGAGGAGCAGATATCCATAGGTCGCTGGTTCAAATCCGGCCCGAAGGAAATATTTTGTATTTTATAGATCAGATCCTCACTTGTACATTAATATCTTTGTATCAATTAAATCTTCACATCCTTCGGTAGCTCAGTTGGTAGAGCGGTGGCGTGTAGAGGAAAGAGGAGGAGCAGATATCCATAGGTCGCTGGTTCAAATCCGGCCCGAAGGTAATATTTTGTATTTTATAGATCAGATCCTCACATGCAAATAAATATCTTTGTATCAATTAAATCTTCACATCCTTCGGTAGCTCAGTTGGTAGAGCGGTGGCGTGTAGAGGAAAGAGGAGGAGCAGATATCCATAGGTCGCTGGTTCAAATCCGGCCCGAAGGAACTATTTTGTATTTTATAGATCAGATCCTCACTTGTTAATTAATAAATTTGTATCAATTAAATCTTCACATCCTTCGGTAGCTCAGTTGGTAGAGCGGTGGACTGTAGAGGAAAGAGGAGGAGCAGATATCCATAGGTCGCTGGTTCAAATCCGGCCCGAAGGAAATATTTTGTATTTTATAGATCAGATCCTCAGAAGAAAATAAAATCATTGAATAAATTAAAACTTCACATCCTTCGGTAGCTCAGTTGGTAGAGCGGTGGACTGTAGAGGAAAGAGGAGGAGCAGATATCCATAGGTCGCTGGTTCAAATCCGGCCCGAAGGAAATATTTTGTATTTTATAGATCAGATCCTCACTTGTACATTAATATCTTTGTATCAATTAAATCTTCACATCCTTCGGTAGCTCAGTTGGTAGAGCGGTGGACTGTACAGGAAAGAGGAGGAGCAGATATCCATAGGTCGCTGGTTCAAATCCGGCCCGAAGGATATATTTTGTATTTTATAGATTAGATCCTCACTTGTTAATTAATATCTTTGTATCAATTAAATCTTCACATCCTTCGGTAGCTCAGTTGGTAGAGCGGTGGACTCTAGAGGAAAGAGGAGGAGCAGATATCCATAGGTCGCTGCTTCAAATCCGGCCCGAAGGAAATATTTTGTATTTTATAGATCAGATCCTCACTTGCATATTAATATCTTTGTATCAATTAAATTTTCACATCCTTCGGTAGCTCAGTTGGTAGTGCGGTGGACTGTAGAGGAAAGAGGAGGAGCAGATATCGATAGGTCGCTGGTTCAAATCCGGCCCGAAGGAAATATTTTGTATTTTATAGATCAGATCCTCAGAAGAAAATAAAATCATTGAATAAATTAAAACTTCACATCCTTCGGTAGCTCAGTTGGTAGAGCGGTGGACTGTAGAGGAAAGAGGTGGAGCAGATATCCATAGGTCGCTGGTTCAAATCCGGCCCGAAGGAAATATTTTGTATTTTATAGATCAGATCCTCACTTGTTAATTAATATCTTTGTATCGATTAAATCTTCACATCCTTCGGTAGCTCAGTTGGTAGAGCGGTGGCGTGTAGAGGAAAGAGGAGGAGCAGATATCCATAGGTCGCTGGTTCAAATCCGGCCCGAAGGAACTATTTTGTATTTTATAGATCAGATCCTCACTTGTTAATTAATAAATTTGTATCAATTAAATCTTCACATCCTTCGGTAGCTCAGTTGGTAGAGCGGTGGACTGTAGAGGAAAGAGGAGGAGCAGATATCCATAGGTCGCTGGTTCAAATCCGGCCCGAAGGAAATATTTTGTATTTTATAGATCAGATCCTCAGAAGAAAATAAAATCATTGAATAAATTAAAACTTCACATCCTTCGGTAGCTCAGTTGGTAGAGCGGTGGACTGTAGAGGAAAGAGGAGGAGCAGATATCCATAGGTCGCTGGTTCAAATCCGGCCCGAAGGAAATATTTTGTATTTTATAGATCAGATCCTCACTTGTACATTAATATCTTTGTATCAATTAAATCTTCACATCCTTCGGTAGCTCAGTTGGTAGAGCGGTGGACTGTACAGGAAAGAGGAGGAGCAGATATCCATAGGTCGCTGGTTCAAATCCGGCCCGAAGGATATATTTTGTATTTTATAGATTAGATCCTCACTTGTTAATTAATATCTTTGTATCAATTAAATCTTCACATCCTTCGGTAGCTCAGTTGGTAGAGCGGTGGACTCTAGAGGAAAGAGGAGGAGCAGATATCCATAGGTCGCTGCTTCAAATCCGGCCCGAAGGAAATATTTTGTATTTTATAGATCAGATCCTCACTTGCATATTAATATCTTTGTATCAATTAAATTTTCACATCCTTCGGTAGCTCAGTTGGTAGTGCGGTGGACTGTAGAGGAAAGAGGAGGAGCAGATATCGATAGGTCGCTGGTTCAAATCCGGCCCGAAGGAAATATTTTGTATTTTATAGATCAGATCCTCAGAAGAAAATAAAATCATTGAATAAATTAAAACTTCACATCCTTCGGTAGCTCAGTTGGTAGAGCGGTGGACTGTAGAGGAAAGAGGTGGAGCAGATATCCATAGGTCGCTGGTTCAAATCCGGCCCGAAGGAAATATTTTGTATTTTATAGATCAGATCCTCACTTGTTAATTAATATCTTTGTATCGATTAAATCTTCACATCCTTCGGTAGCTCAGTTGGTAGAGCGGTGGACTGTAGAGGAAAGAGGAGGAGCAGATATCCATAGGTCGCTGGTTCATCTCCGGCCCGGAGGAAATATATTGTATTTTATAGAACAGATCGTCATTTGTACATTAATATCTTTGTATCAATTAAATGTTCACATCCTTCGGTAGCTCAGTTGGTAGAGCGGTGGACTGTAGAGGAAAAAGGAGGAGCAGATATCCAAAGGTCGCTGGTTCAAATCCGGCCCGAAGGAAATATTTTGTATTTTATGGATCAGATCCTCACTTGTTAATTAATAACTTTGTATCAATTAAATCTTCACATCCTTCGGTAGCTCAGTTGGTAGAGCGGTGGACTGTAGAGGAAAGAGGAGGAGCAGATATCCATAGGTCGCCTTTTTAAATCAAGCGCGAAGGAAATATTTAGTATTTAATAGATCAGATTCTCACTTGTAAATTAATATCTTTGTATCAATTAAATCTTCATATCCTTCGGTAGCTCAGTTGGTAGAGCGGTGGCGTGTAGAGGAAAGAGGAGGAGCAGATATCCATAGGTCGCTGGTTCAAATCCGGCCCGAAGGTTATATTTTGTATTTTATAGATCAGATCCTCACATGCAAATAAATATCTTTGTATCAATTAAATCTTCACATCCTTCGGTAGCTCAGTTGGTAGAGCGGTGCACTGTAGAGGAAAGAGGAGGAGCAGATATCCATAGGTCGCTGGTTCAAATCCGGCCCGAAGGAAATATTTTGAATTTTATTTATCAGATCCTCACTTGTTAATTATGAATTTGTATCAATTAAATCTTCACATCCTTCGGTAGCTCAGTTGGTAGAGCGGTGGACTGTAGAGGAAAGAGGAGGAGCAGATATCCATAGGTCGCTGGTTCAAATCCGGCCCGATGGAAATATTTTGTATTTTATAGATCAGATCCTCACTTGTACATTAATATCTTTCTATCAATTAAATCTTCACATCCTTCGGTAGCTCAGTTGGTAGAGCGGTGGACTGTACAGGAAAGAGGAGGAGCAGATATCCATAGGTCGCTGGTTCAAATCCGGCCCGAAGGATATATTTTGTATTTTATAGATTAGATCCTCACTTCTTAATTAATATCTTTGTATCAATTAAATCATCACATCCTTCGGTAGCTCAGTTGGTAGAGCGGTGGACTGTAGAGGAAAGAGGAGGAGCAGATATCCATAGGTCGCTGGTTCAAATCCGGCCCGAAGGAAATATTTTGTATTTTACAGATCAGATCCTCACTTGCAAATTAATATCTTTGTATCAATTAAATCTTCACATCCTTCGGTAGCTCAGTTGGTAGAGCGGTGGACTGTAGAGGAAAGAGGAGGAGCAGATATCCATAGGTCGCTGGTTCAAATCCGGCCCGAAGGAAATATTTTGTATTTTATAGATCAGATCCTCACTTGCAAATAAATATCATTGTATCAATTAAATCTTCACATCCTTCGGTAGCTCAGTTGGTAGAGCGGTGGACCTTAGAGGAAAGTGGAGGAGCAGGTATCCTTAGGTCGCTGGTTCAAATCCGGCCCGAAGGAAATATTTTGTATTTTATAGATTGGATCCTCACTTGTTAATTAATATATTTGTATCAATTAAATCTTCACATCCTTCGGTAGCTCAGTTGGTAGAGCGGTGGACTGTAGAGGAAAGAGGAGGAGCAGATATCCATAGGTCGCTGGTTCAAATCCGGCACTAAGGAAATATTTTGTATTTTATAGATCAGATCCTCACTTGCAAATTAATATCTTTGTATCAATTAAATCTTCACATCCTTCGGTAGCTCAGTTGGTAGTGCGGTGGACTGTAGAGGAAAGAGGAGGAGCAGATATCCATAGGTCGCTGGTTCAAATCCGGCCCGAAGGAAATATTTTGTATTTTATAGATCAGATCCTCAGAAGAAAATAAAATCATTGAATAAATTAAAACTTCATATCCTTCGGTAGCTCATTTGGTAGAGCGGTGGACTCTAGAGGAAAGAGGAGGAGAAGATATCCATAGGTCGCTGGTTCAAATCCGGCCCGAAGGAAATATTTTGTATTTTATGGATCAGATCCTCACTTGTAAATTAATACCTATGTATCAATTAAATCTTCACATACTTCGGTAGCTCAGTTGGTATAGCGGTGGACTGTAGAGGAAAGAGGAGGAGCAGATATCCATAGGTCGCTGGTTCAAATCCGGCCCGGAGGAAATATATTGTATTTTATCGATCAGATCCTCACTTGTACATTAATATCTTTGTATCAATTAAATCTTCACTTCCTTCGGTAGCTCAGTTGGTAGAGCGGTGGACTGTAGAGGAAAAGGAGGAGCAGATATCCATAGGTCGCTGGTTCAAATCCGGCCCGAAGGAAATATTTTGTATTTTATAGATCAGATCCTCACTTGTACATTAATATCTTTGTATCAATTAAATCTTCACATCCTTCGGTAGCTCAGTTGGTAGAGCGGTGGACTGTAGAGGAAAGAGGAGGAGAAGATATCCATAGGTCGCTGGTTCAAATCCGGCCCAAAGGAAATATTTTGTATTTTATGGATCAGATCCTCACTTGTAAATTAATATCTTTGTATCAATTAATTCTTCACATCCTTCGGTAGCTCAGTTGGTAGAGCGGTGGCGTGTAGAGGAAAGAGGAGGAGCAGATATCCATAGGTCGCTGGTTCAAATCTGGGCCGAAGGTAATATTTTGTATTTTATAGATCAGAGCCTCACATGCAAATAAATATCTTTGTATCAATTAAAACTTCACATCCTTCGGTAGCACAGTTGGTAGAGCGGTGGACTGTAGAGGAAAGAGGAGGAGCAGATATCCATAGGTCGCTGGTTCAAATCCGGCCCGAAGGAAATATTTTGTATTTTATAGATCAGATCCTCACTTGCAAATTAATATCTTTGTATCAATTAAATCTTCACATCCTTCGGTAGCTCAGTTGGTAGAGCGGTGGACTGTAGAGGAAAGAGGAGGAGCAGATATCCATAGGTCGCTGGTTCAAATCCGGCCCGAAGGAAATATTTTGTATTTTATAGATCAGATCCTCACTTGCAAATTAATATCTTTGTATCAATTAAATCTTCACATCCTTCGGTAGCTCAGTTGGTAGTGCGGTGGACTGTAGAGGAAAGAGGAGGAGCGGATATCCATAGGTCGAATTTTCAAATCCGGCCCGAAGAATATATTTTGTATTTTATAGATCAGATCCTCACTTGTAAATTAATATCTTTGTATCAATTTAATCTTCACATCCTTCGGTAGCTCAGTTGGTAGAGCGGTGGACTGTAGAGGAAAGAGGAGGAGCAGATATCCATAGGTCGCTGGTTCAAATCCGGCCGAAGGAAATATTTTGTATTTTACAGATCAGATCCTCACTTGCAAATTAATATCTTTACATCAATTAAATCTTCACATCCTTCGGTAGCTGAGTTGGTAGTGCGGTGGACTGTAGAGGAAAGAGGAAGAGCAGATATCCATAATTCGCCATTTTAAATCAAGCGCGAAGGAAATATTTTGTATTTTACAGATCAGATCCTCACTTGCAAATTAATATCTTTGTATCAATTAAATCTTTACATCCTTCGGTAGCTCAGTTGGTAGAGCGGTGGACTGTAGAGGAAAGTGGAGGAGCAGATATCCATAGGTCGCTGGTTAAAATCCGGCCCGAAGGAAATATTTTGTATTTTATAGATCAGATCCTCACTTGTTAATTAATAACTTTGTATCAATTAAATCTTCACATCCTTCGGTAGCTCAGTTGGTAGAGCGGTGGACTGTAGAGGAAAGAGGAGGTTCAGATATCCATAGGTCGCCTTTTTAAGTCAAGCGCGAAGGAAATATTTTGTATTTTACAGATCAGATCCTCACTTGCAAATTAATATCTTTGTATCAATTATATCTTCACATCCTTCGGTAGCTGAGTTGGTAGTGCGGTGGACTGTAGAGGAAAGAGGAAGAGCAGATATCCATAGGTCGCCTTTTTAAATCAAGCGCGAAGGAAATATTTTGTATTTTACAGATCAGATCCTCCCTTGCAAATTAATATCTTTGTATCAATTAAATCATCACATCCTTCGGTAGCTCAGTTGGTAGAGCGGTGGACTGTAGAGGAAAGAGGAGGAGCAGATATCCATAGGTCGCTGGTTCAAATCCGGCCCGAAGGAAATATTTTGTATTTTACAGATCAGATCCTCACTTGCAAATTAATATCTTTGTATCGATTAAATCTTCACATCCTTCGGTAGCTCAGTTGGTAGAGCGGTGGACTGTAGAGGAAAGAGGAGGAGCAGATATCCATAGGTCGCTGGTTCAAATCCGGCCCGGAGGAAATATATTGTATTTTATAGATCAGATCCTCACTTGTACATTAATATCTTTGTATCAATTAAATCTTCACATCCTTCGGTAGCTCAGCTGGTAGAGCGGTGGCCTGTAGAGGAAAAAGGAGGAGCAGATATCCATAGGTCGCTGGTTCAAATCCGGCCCGAAGGAAATATTTTGTATTTTATGGATCAGATCCTCACTTGTTAATTAATAACTTTATATCAATTAAATCTTCACATCCTTCGGTAGCTCAGTTGGTAGAGCGGTGGACTGTAGAGGAAAGAGGAGGAGCAGATATCCATAGGTCGCCTTTTTAAATCAAGCGCGAAGGAAATATTTAGTATTTAATAGATCAGATTCTCACTTGTAAATTAATATCTTTGTATCAATTAAATCTTCACATCCTTCGGTAGCTCAGTTGGTAGAGCGGTGGCGTGTAGAGGAAAGAGGAAGAGCAGATATCCATAGGTCGCTGGTTCAAATCAGGCCCGAAGGTAATATATTGTATTTTATAGATCAGATCCTCACATGCAAATAAATATCTTTGTATCAATTAAATCTTCACATCCTTCGGTAGCTAAGTTGGTACAGCGGTGCACTGTAGAGGAAACAGGAGGAGCAGATATCCATAGGTCGCTGGTTCAAATCCGGCCCGAAGGAACTATTTTGTATTTTATAGATCAGATCATCACTTGTTAATTAATAAATTTGTATCAATTAAATCTTCACATCCTTCGGTAGCTCAGTTGGTAGAGCGGTGGACTGTAGAGGAAAGAGGAGGAGCAGATATCCATAGGTCGCTGGTTCAAATCCGGCCCGAAGGAAATATTTTGTATTTTATAGATCAGATCCTCAGAAGAAAATAAAATCATTGAATAAATTAAAACTTCACATCCTTCGGTAGCTCAGTTGGTAGAGCGGTGGACTGTAGAGGAAAGAGGAGGAGCAGATATCCATAGGTCGCTGGTTCAAATCCGGCCCGAAGGAAATATTTTGTATTTTATAGATCAGATCCTCACTTGTACATTAATATCTTTGTATCAATTAAATCTTCACATCCTTCGGTAGCTCAGTTGGTAGAGCGGTGGACTGTTCAGGAAAGAGGAGGAGCAGATATCCATAGGTCGCTGGTTCAAATCCGGCCCGAAGGAAATATTTTGTATTTAATAGATCAGATCCTCACTTGTAAATTAATATCTTTGTATCAATTAAATCTTCACATCCTTCGGTAGCTCAGTTGGTAGAGCGGTGGACTGTAGAGGAAAGAGGAGGAGCAGATATCCATAGGTCGCTGGTTCAAATCCGGCCCGAAGGATATATTTTGTATTTTATAGATTAGATCCTCACTTGTTAATTAATATCTTTGTATCAATTAAATCTTCACATCCTTCGGTAGCTTAGTTGGTAGAGCGGTGGACTGTAGAGGAAAGAGGAGGAGCAGATATCCATAGGTCGCTGGTTCAAATCCGGCCCGAAGAATATATTTTGTATTTTATAGATCAGATCCTCACTTGCATATTAATATCTTTGTATCAATTAAATTTTCACATCCTTCGGTAGCTCAGTTGGTAGTGCGGTGGACTGTAGAGGAAAGAGGAGGAGCAGATATCCATAGGTCGCCTTTTTAAATCAAGCGCGAAGGAAATATTTTGTATTTTACAGATCAGATCCTCACTTGCAAATTAATATCTTTACATCAATTAAATCTTTACATCCTTCGGTAGCTGAGTTGGTAGTGCGGTGGACTGTAGAGGAAAGAGGAAGAGCATATATCCATAATTCGCCATTTTAAATCAAGCGCGAAGGAAATATTTTGTATTTTATAGATCAGATCCTCACTTGTACATTAATATCTTTGTATCAATTAAATCTTCACATCCTTCGGTAGCTCAGTTGGTAGAGCGGTGGACTGTACAGGAAAGAGGAGGAGCAGATATCCATAGGTCGCTGGTTCAAATCCGGCCCGAGGGATATATTTTGTATTTTATAGATTAGATCCTCACTTGTTAATTAATATCTTTGTATCAATTAAATCTTCACATCCTATAGCAGCTCAGTTGGTAGAGCGGTGGCGTGTAGAGGAAAGAGGAGGAGCAGATATCCATAGGTCGCTGGTTCAAATCCGGCCCGAAGGAACTATTTTGTATTTTATAGATCAGATCCTCAGAAGAAAATAAAATCATTGAATAAATTAAAACTTCACATCCTTCGGTAGCTCAGTTGGTAGAGCGGTGGACTGTAGAGGAAAGAGGAGGAGCAGATATCCATAGGTCGCTGGTTCAAATCCGGCCCGAAGGAAATATTTTGTATTTTATAGATCAGATCCTCACTTGCAAATAAATATCATTGTATCAATTAAATCTTCACATCCTTCGGTAGCTCAGTTGGTAGAGCGGTGGACCTTAGAGGAAAGTGGAGGAGCAGATATCCTTAGGTCGCTGGTTCAAATCCGGCCCGAAGGAAATATTTTGTATTTTATAGATTGGATCCTCACTTGTTAATTAATATATTTGTATCAATTAAATCTTCACATCCTTCGGTAGCTCAGTTGGTAGAGCGGTGGACTGTAGAGGAAAGAGGAGGAGCAGATATCCATAGGTCGCTGGTTCAAATCCGGCCCTAAGGAAATATTTTGTATTTTATAGATCAGATCCTCACTTGCAAATTAATATCTCTGTATCAATTAAATCTTCACATCCTTCGGTAGCTCAGTTGGTAGTGCGGTGGACTGTAGAGGAAAGAGGAGGAGCAGATATCCATAGGTCGCTGGTTCAAATCCGGCCCGAAGGAAATATTTTGTATTTTATAGATCAGATCCTCAGAAGAAAATAAAATCATTGAATAAATTAAAACTTCATATCCTTCGGTAGCTCAGTTGGTAGAGCGGTGGACTCTAGAGGAAAGAGGAGGAGAAGATATCCATAGGTCGCTGGTTCAAATCCGGCCCGAAGGAAATATTTTGTATTTTATGGATCAGATCCTCACTTGTAAATTAATACCTATGTATCAATTAAATCTTCACATACTTCGGTAGCTCAGTTGGTATAGCGGTGGACTGTAGAGGAAAGAGGAGGAGCAGATATCCATAGGTCGCTGGTTCAAATCCGGCCCGGAGGAAATATATTGTATTTTATAGATCAGATCCTCACTTGTACATTAATATCTTTGTATCAATTAAATCTTCACTTCCTTCGGTAGCTCAGTTGGTAGAGCGGTGGACTGTAGAGGAAAAGGAGGAGCAGATATCCATAGGTCGCTGGTTCAAATCCGGCCCGAAGGAAATATTTTGTATTTTATAGATCAGATCCTCACTTGTACATTAATATCTTTGTATCAATTAAATCTTCACATCCTTCGGTAGCTCAGTTGGTAGAGCGGTGGCGTGTAGAGGAAAGAGGAGGAGCAGATATCCATAGGTCGCTGGTTCAAATCCGGCCCGAAGGTAATATTTTGTATTTTATAGATCAGATCCTCACATGCAAATAAATATCTTTGTATCAATTAAATCTTCACATCCTTCGGTAGCTCAGTTGGTAGAGCGATGGCGTGTAGATGAAAGAGGAGGAGCAGATATCCATAGGTCGCTGGTTCAAATCCGGCCCGAAGGAACTATTTTGTATTTTATAGATCAGATCCTCACTTGTTAATTAATAAATTTGTATCAATTAAATCTTCACATCCTTCGGTAGCTCAGTTGGTAGAGCGGTGGACTGTAGAGGAAAGAGGAGGAGCAGATATCCATAGGTCGCTGGTTCAAATCCGGCCCTAAGGAAATATTTTGTATTTTATAGATCAGATCCTCACTTGCAAATTAATATCTCTGTATCAATTAAATCTTCACATCCTTCGGTAGCTCAGTTGGTAGAGCGGTGGCGTGTAGAGGAAAGAGGAGGAGCAGATATCCATAGGTCGCTGGTTCAAATCCGGCCCGAAGGAACTATTTTGTATTTTATAGATCAGATCCTCAGAAGAAAATAAAATCATTGAATAAATTAAAACTTCACATCCTTCGGTAGCTCAGTTGGTAGAGCGGTGGACTGTAGAGGAAAGAGGAGGAGCAGATATCCATAGGTCGCTGGTTCAAATCCGGCCCGAAGGAAATATTTTGTATTTTATAGATCAGATCCTCACTTGCAAATAAATATCATTGTATCAATTAAATCTTCACATCCTTCGGTAGCTCAGTTGGTAGAGCGGTGGACCTTAGAGGAAAGTGGAGGAGCAGATATCCTTAGGTCGCTGGTTCAAATCCGGCCCGAAGGAAATATTTTGTATTTTATAGATTGGATCCTCACTTGTTAATTAATATATTTGTATCAATTAAATCTTCACATCCTTCGGTAGCTCAGTTGGTAGAGCGGTGGACTGTAGAGGAAAGAGGAGGAGCAGATATCCATAGGTCGCTGGTTCAAATCCGGCCCTAAGGAAATATTTTGTATTTTATAGATCAGATCCTCACTTGCAAATTAATATCTCTGTATCAATTAAATCTTCACATCCTTCGGTAGCTCAGTTGGTAGTGCGGTGGACTGTAGAGGAAAGAGGAGGAGCAGATATCCATAGGTCGCTGGTTCAAATCCGGCCCGAAGGAAATATTTTGTATTTTATAGATCAGATCCTCAGAAGAAAATAAAATCATTGAATAAATTAAAACTTCATATCCTTCGGTAGCTCAGTTGGTAGAGCGGTGGACTCTAGAGGAAAGAGGAGGAGAAGATATCCATAGGTCGCTGGTTCAAATCCGGCCCGAAGGAAATATTTTGTATTTTATGGATCAGATCCTCACTTGTAAATTAATACCTATGTATCAATTAAATCTTCACATACTTCGGTAGCTCAGTTGGTATAGCGGTGGACTGTAGAGGAAAGAGGAGGAGCAGATATCCATAGGTCGCTGGTTCAAATCCGGCCCGGAGGAAATATATTGTATTTTATAGATCAGATCCTCACTTGTACATTAATATCTTTGTATCAATTAAATCTTCACTTCCTTCGGTAGCTCAGTTGGTAGAGCGGTGGACTGTAGAGGAAAAGGAGGAGCAGATATCCATAGGTCGCTGGTTCAAATCCGGCCCGAAGGAAATATTTTGTATTTTATAGATCAGATCCTCACTTGTACATTAATATCTTTGTATCAATTAAATCTTCACATCCTTCGGTAGCTCAGTTGGTAGAGCGGTGGCGTGTAGAGGAAAGAGGAGGAGCAGATATCCATAGGTCGCTGGTTCAAATCCGGCCCGAAGGTAATATTTTGTATTTTATAGATCAGATCCTCACATGCAAATAAATATCTTTGTATCAATTAAATCTTCACATCCTTCGGTAGCTCAGTTGGTAGAGCGATGGCGTGTAGATGAAAGAGGAGGAGCAGATATCCATAGGTCGCTGGTTCAAATCCGGCCCGAAGGAACTATTTTGTATTTTA
This sequence comes from Pantala flavescens, assembly GCA_020796165.1. NCBI lineage: Eukaryota > Metazoa > Arthropoda > Insecta > Odonata > Libellulidae > Pantala > Pantala flavescens. The sequence goes on from CM036878.1 coordinate 21,283,529, forward strand.
TAGATCAGATCCTCACTTGTTAATTAATAAATTTGTATCAATTAAATCTTCACATCCTTCGGTAGCTCAGTTGGTAGAGCGGTGGACTGTAGAGGAAAGAGGAGGAGCAGATATCCATAGGTCGCTGGTTCAAATCCGGCCCGAAGGAAATATTTTGTATTTTATAGATCAGATCCTCAGAAGAAAATAAAATCATTGAATAAATTAAAACTTCACATCCTTCGGTAGCTCAGTTGGTAGAGCGGTGGACTGTAGAGGAAAGAGGAGGAGCAGATATCCATAGGTCGCTGGTTCAAATCCGGCCCGAAGGAAATATTTTGTATTTTATAGATCAGATCCTCACTTGTACATTAATATCTTTGTATCAATTAAATCTTCACATCCTTCGGTAGCTCAGTTGGTAGAGCGGTGGACTGTACAGGAAAGAGGAGGAGCAGATATCCATAGGTCGCTGGTTCAAATCCGGCCCGAAGGATATATTTTGTATTTTATAGATTAGATCCTCACTTGTTAATTAATATCTTTGTATCAATTAAATCTTCACATCCTTCGGTAGCTTAGTTGGTAGAGCGGTGGACTCTAGAGGAAAGAGGAGGAGCAGATATCCATAGGTCGCTGGTTCAAATCCGGCCCGAAGGAAATATTTTGTATTTTATAGATCAGATCCTCACTTGCATATTAATATCTTTGTATCAATTAAATTTTCACATCCTTCGGTAGCTCAGTTGGTAGTGCGGTGGACTGTAGAGGAAAGAGGAGGAGCAGATATCCATAGGTCGCTGGTTCAAATCCGGCCCGAAGGAAATATTTTGTATTTTATAGATCAGATCCTCAGAAGAAAATAAAATCATTGAATAAATTAAAACTTCATATCCTTCGGTAGCTCAGTTGGTAGAGCGGTGGACTGTAGAGGAAAGAGGAGGAGCAGATATCCATAGGTCGCTGGTTCAAATCCGGCCCGAAGGAAATATTTTGTATTTTATGGATCAGATCCTCACTTGTAAATTAATACCTATGTATCAATTAAATCTTTACATCCTTCGGTAGCTCAGTTGGTAGAGCGGTGGACTGTACAGGAAAGAGGAGGAGCAGATATCCATAGGTCGCTGGTTCAAATCCGGCCCGGAGGAAATATATTGTATTTTATAGATCAGATCCTCACTTGTTAATTAATATCTTTGTATCAATTAAATCTTCACATCCTATAGCAGCTCAGTTGGTAGAGCGGTGGACTGTAGAGGAAAGAGGAGGAGCAGATATCGATAGGTCGCTGGTTCAAATCCGGCCCGAAGGAAATATTTTGTATTTTATAGATCAGATCCTCAGAAGAAAATAAAATCATTGAATAAATTAAAACTTCACATCCTTCGGTAGCTCAGTTGGTAGAGCGGTGGACTGTAGAGGAAAGAGGAGGAGCAGATATCCATAGGTCGCTGGTTCAAATCCGGCCCGAAGGAAATATTTTGTATTTTATAGATCAGATCCTCACTTGCAAATTAATATCTTTGTATCAATTAAATCTTCACATCCTTCGGTAGCTCAGTTGGTAGTGCGGTGGACTGTAGAGGAAAGAGGAGGAGCAGATATCCATAGGTCGCTGGTTCAAATCCGGCCCGAAGGAAATATTTTGTATTTTATAGATCAGATCCTCACTTGTACATTAATATCTTTGTATCAATTAAATCATCACATCCTTCGGTAGCTCAGTTGGTAGAGCGGTGGACTGTAGAGGAAAGAGGAGGAGAAGATATCCATAGGTCGCTGGTTCAAATCCGGCCCAAAGGAAATATTTTGTATTTTATGGATCAGATCCTCACTTGTAAATTAATATCTTTGTATCAATTAATTCTTCACATCCTTCGGTAGCTCAGTTGGTAGAGCGGTGGCGTGTAGAGGAAAGAGGAGGAGCAGATATCCATAGGTCGCTGGTTCAAATCTGGGCCGAAGGTAATATTTTGTATTTTATAGATCAGAGCCTCACATGCAAATAAATATCTTTGTATCAATTAAAACTTCACATCCTTCGGTAGCTCAGTTGGTAGAGCGGTGGACTGTAGAGGAAAGAGGAGGAGCAGATATCCATAGGTCGCTGGTTCAAATCCGGCCCGAAGGAAATATTTTGTATTTTATAGATCAGATCCTCACTTGCAAATTAATATCTTTGTATCAATTAAATCTTCACATCCTTCGGTAGCTCAGTTGGTAGAGCGGTGGACTGTAGAGGAAAGAGGAGGAGCAGATATCCATAGGTCGCTGGTTCAAATCCGGCCCGAAGGAAATATTTTGTATTTTATAGATCAGATCCTCACTTGCAAATTAATATCTTTGTATCAATTAAATCTTCACATCCTTCGGTAGCTCAGTTGGTAGTGCGGTGGACTGTGGAGGAAAGAGGAGGAGCAGATATCCATAGGTCGAATTTTCAAATCCGGCCCGAAGAATATATTTTGTATTTTATAGATCAGATCCTCACTTGTAAATTAATATCTTTGTATCAATTTAATCTTCACATCCTTCGGTAGCTCAGTTGGTAGAGCGGTGGACTGTAGAGGAAAGAGGAGGAGCAGATATCCATAGGTCGCTGGTTCAAATCCGGCCCGAAGGAAATATTTTGTATTTTATAGATCAGATCCTCACTTGTACATTAATATCTTTCTATCAATTAAATCTTCACATCCTTCGGTAGCTCAGTTGGTAGAGCGGTGGACTGTACAGGAAAGAGGAGGAGCAGATATCCATAGGTCGCTGGTTCAAATCCGGCCCGAAGGATATATTTTGTATTTTATAGATTAGATCCTCACTTGTTAATTAATATCTTTGTATCAATTAAATCTTCACATCCTTCGGTAGCTCAGTTGGTAGAGCGGTGGACTGTAGAGGAAAGAGGAGGAGCAGATATCCATAGGTCGCTGGTTCAAATCCGGCCCGAAGGAAATATTTTGTATTTTATAGATCAGATCCTCACTTGCAAATAAATATCATTGTATCAATTAAATCTTCACATCCTTCGGTAGCTCAGTTGGTAGAGCGGTGGACCTTAGAGGAAAGTGGAGGAGCAGATATCCTTAGGTCGCTGGTTCAAATCCGGCCCGAAGGAAATATTTTGTATTTTATAGATTGGATCCTCACTTGTTAATTAATATATTTGTATCAATTAAATCTTCACATCCTTCGGTAGCTCAGTTGGTAGAGCGGTGGACTGTAGAGGAAAGAGGAGGAGCAGATATCCATAGGTCGCTGGTTCAAATCCGGCCCTAAGGAAATATTTTGTATTTTATAGATCAGATCCTCACTTGCAAATTAATATCTTTGTATCAATTAAATCTTCACATCCTTCGGTAGCTCAGTTGGTAGTGCGGTGGACTGTAGAGGAAAGAGGAGGAGCAGATATCCATAGGTCGCTGGTTCAAATCCGGCCCGAAGGAAATATTTTGTATTTTATAGATCAGATCCTCAGAAGAAAATAAAATCATTGAATAAATTAAAACTTCATATCCTTCGGTAGCTCAGTTGGTAGAGCGGTGGACTCTAGAGGAAAGAGGAGGAGAAGATATCCATAGGTCGCTGGTTCAAATCCGGCCCGAAGGAAATATTTTGTATTTCATGGATCAGATCCTCACTTGTAAATTAATACCTATGTATCAATTAAATCTTCACATACTTCGGTAGCTCAGTTGGTATAGCGGTGGACTGTAGAGGAAAGAGGAGGAGCAGATATCCATAGGTCGCTGGTTCAAATCCGGCCCGGAGGAAATATATTGTATTTTATAGATCAGATCCTCACTTGTACATTAATATCTTTGTATCAATTAAACCTTCACTTCCTTCGGTAGCTCAGTTGGTAGAGCGGTGGACTGTAGAGGAAAAGGAGGAGCAGATATCCATAGGTCGCTGGTTCAAATCCGGCCCGAAGGAAATATTTTGTATTTTATAGATCAGATCCTCACTTGTAAATTAATATCTTTGTATCAATTAATTCTTCACATCCTTCGGTAGCTCAGTTGGTAGAGCGGTGGCGTGTAGAGGAAAGAGGAGGAGCAGATATCCATAGGTCGCTGGTTCAAATCTGGGCCGAAGGTAATATTTTGTATTTTATAGATCAGAGCCTCACATGCAAATAAATATCTTTGTATCAATTAAAACTTCACATCCTTCGGTAGCTCAGTTGGTAGAGCGGTGGACTGTAGAGGAAAGAGGAGGAGCAGATATCCATAGGTCGCTGGTTCAAATCCGGCCCGAAGGAAATATTTTGTATTTTATAGATCAGATCCTCACTTGCAAATTAATATCTTTGTATCAATTAAATCTTCACATCCTTCGGTAGCTCAGTTGGTAGAGCGGTGGACTGTAGAGGAAAGAGGAGGAGCAGATATCCATAGGTCGCTGGTTCAAATCCGGCCCGAAGGAAATATTTTGTACTTTATAGATCAGATCCTCACTTGCAAATTAATATCTTTGTATCAATTAAATCTTCACATCCTTCGGTAGCTCAGTTGGTAGTGCGGTGGACTGTAGAGGAAAGAGGAGGAGCAGATATCCATAGGTCGAATTTTCAAATCCGGCCCGAAGAATATATTTTGTATTTTATAGATCAGATCCTCACTTGTAAATTAATATCTTTGTATCAATTTAATCTTCACATCCTTCGGTAGCTCAGTTGGTAGAGCGGTGGACTGTAGAGGAAAGAGGAGGAGCAGATATCCATAGGTCGCTGGTTCAAATCCGGCCCGAAGGAAATATTTTGTATTTTATAGATCAGATCCTCACTTGTACATTAATATCTTTCTATCAATTAAATCTTCACATCCTTCGGTAGCTCAGTTGGTAGAGCGGTGGACTGTACAGGAAAGAGGAGGAGCAGATATCCATAGGTCGCTGGTTCAAATCCGGCCCGAAGGATATATTTTGTATTTTATAGATTAGATCCTCACTTGTTAATTAATATCTTTGTATCAATTAAATCTTCACATCCTTCGGTAGCTCAGTTGGTAGAGCGGTGGACTGTAGAGGAAAGAGGAGGAGCAGATATCCATAGGTCGCTGGTTCAAATCCGGCCCGAAGGAAATATTTTGTATTTTATAGATCAGATCCTCACTTGCAAATAAATATCATTGTATCAATTAAATCTTCACATCCTTCGGTAGCTCAGTTGGTAGAGCGGTGGACCTTAGAGGAAAGTGGAGGAGCAGATATCCTTAGGTCGCTGGTTCAAATCCGGCCCGAAGGAAATATTTTGTATTTTATAGATTGGATCCTCACTTGTTAATTAATATATTTGTATCAATTAAATCTTCACATCCTTCGGTAGCTCAGTTGGTAGAGCGGTGGACTGTAGAGGAAAGAGGAGGAGCAGATATCCATAGGTCGCTGGTTCAAATCCGGCCCTAAGGAAATATTTTGTATTTTATAGATCAGATCCTCACTTGCAAATTAATATCTTTGTATCAATTAAATCTTCACATCCTTCGGTAGCTCAGTTGGTAGTGCGGTGGACTGTAGAGGAAAGAGGAGGAGCAGATATCCATAGGTCGCTGGTTCAAATCCGGCCCGAAGGAAATATTTTGTATTTTATAGATCAGATCCTCAGAAGAAAATAAAATCATTGAATAAATTAAAACTTCATATCCTTCGGTAGCTCAGTTGGTAGAGCGGTGGACTCTAGAGGAAAGAGGAGGAGAAGATATCCATAGGTCGCTGGTTCAAATCCGGCCCGAAGGAAATATTTTGTATTTCATGGATCAGATCCTCACTTGTAAATTAATACCTATGTATCAATTAAATCTTCACATACTTCGGTAGCTCAGTTGGTATAGCGGTGGACTGTAGAGGAAAGAGGAGGAGCAGATATCCATAGGTCGCTGGTTCAAATCCGGCCCGGAGGAAATATATTGTATTTTATAGATCAGATCCTCACTTGTACATTAATATCTTTGTATCAATTAAACCTTCACTTCCTTCGGTAGCTCAGTTGGTAGAGCGGTGGACTGTAGAGGAAAAGGAGGAGCAGATATCCATAGGTCGCTGGTTCAAATCCGGCCCGAAGGAAATATTTTGTATTTTATAGATCAGATCCTCACTTGTACATTAATATCTTTGTATCAATTAAATCTTCACATCCTTCGGTAGCTCAGTTGGTAGAGCGGTGGACTGTAGAGGAAAGAGGAGGAGAAGATATCCATAGGTCGCTGGTTCAAATCCGGCCCAAAGGAAATATTTTGTATTTTATGGATCAGATCCTCACTTGTAAATTAATATCTTTGTATCAATTAATTCTTCACATCCTTCGGTAGCTCAGTTGGTAGAGCGGTGGCGTGTAGAGGAAAGAGGAGGAGCAGATATCCATAGGTCGCTGGTTCAAATCTGGGCCGAAGGTAATATTTTGTATTTTATAGATCAGAGCCTCACATGCAAATAAATATCTTTGTATCAATTAAAACTTCACATCCTTCGGTAGCTCAGTTGGTAGAGCGGTGGACTGTAGAGGAAAGAGGAGGAGCAGATATCCATAGGTCGCTGGTTCAAATCCGGCCCGAAGGAAATATTTTGTATTTTATAGATCAGATCCTCACTTGCAAATTAATATCTTTGTATCAATTAAATCTTCACATCCTTCGGTAGCTCAGTTGGTAGAGCGGTGGACTGTAGAGGAAAGAGGAGGAGCAGATATCCATAGGTCGCTGGTTCAAATCCGGCCCGAAGGAAATATTTTGTATTTTATAGATCAGATCCTCACTTGCAAATTAATATCTTTGTATCAATTAAATCTTCACATCCTTCGGTAGCTCAGTTGGTAGTGCGGTGGACTGTAGAGGAAAGAGGAGGAGCAGATATCCATAGGTCGCCTTTTTAAATCAAGCGCGAAGGAAATATTTTGTATTTTACAGATCAGATCCTCACTTGCAAATTAATATCTTTACATCAATTAAATCTTCACATCCTTCGGTAGCTGAGTTGGTAGTGCGGTGGACTGTAGAGGAAAGAGGAAGAGCAGATATCCATAATTCGCCATTTTAAATCAAGCGCGAAGGAAATATTTTGTATTTTATAGATCAGATCCTCACTTGCAAATTAATATCTTTGTATCAATTCGGTAGCTCAGTTGGTAGAGCGGTGGACTGTAGAGGAAAGAGGTGGAGCAGATATCCATAGGTCGCTGGTTCAAATCCGGCCCGAAGGAAATATTTTGTATTTTATAGATCAGATCCTCACTTGTTAATTTATATCTTTGTATCGATTAAATCTTCACATCCTTCGGTAGCTCAGTTGGTAGAGCGGTGGACTGTAGAGGAAAGAGGAGGAGCAGATATCCATAGGTCGCTGGTTCATCTCCGGCCCGGAGGAAATATATTGTATTTTATAGATCAGATCCTCACTTGTACATTAATATCTTTGTATCAATTAAATGTTCACATCCTTCGGTAGCTCAGTTGGTAGAGCGGTGGACTGTAGAGGAAAAAGGAGGAGCAGATATCCAAAGGTCGCTGGTTCAAATCCGGCCCGAAGGAAATATTTTGTATTTTATGGATTAGATCCTCACTTGTTAATTAATAACTTTGTATCAATTAAATCTTCACATCCTTCGGTAGCTCAGTTGGTAGAGCGGTGGACTGTAGAGGAAAGAGGAGGAGCAGATATCCATAGGTCGCCTTTTTAAATCAAGCGCGAAGGAAATATTTAGTATTTAATAGATCAGATTCTCACTTGTAAATTAATATCTTTGTATCAATTAAATCTTCATATCCTTCGGTAGCTCAGTTGGTAGAGCGGTGGCGTGTAGAGGAAAGAGGAGGAGCAGATATCCATAGGTCGCTGGTTCAAATCCGGCCCGAAGGTTATATTTTGTAGTTTATAGATCAGATCCTCACATGCAAATAAATATCTTTGTATCAATTAAATCTTCACATCCTTCGGTAGCTCAGTTGGTAGAGCGGTGCACTGTAGAGGAAAGAGGAGGAGCAGATATCCATAGGTCGCTGGTTCAAATCCGGCCCGAAGGAACTATTTTGAATTTTATTGATCAGATCCTCACTTGTTAATTATGAATTTGTATCAATTAAATCTTCACATCCTTCGGTAGCTCAGTTGGTAGAGCGGTGGACTGTAGAGGAAAGAGGAGGAGCAGATATCCATAGGTCGCTGGTTCAAATCCGGCCCGAAGGAAATATTTTGTATTTTATAGATCAGATCCTCACTTGTACATTAATATCTTTGTATCAATTAAATCTTCACATCCTTCGGTAGCTCAGTTGGTAGAGCGGTGGACTGTACAGGAAAGAGGAGGAGCAGATATCCATAGGTCGCTGGTTCAAATCCGGCCCGAAGGATATATTTTGTATTTTATAGATTAGATCCTCACTTGTTAATTAATATCTTTGTATCAATTAAATCTTCACATCCTTCGGTAGCTCAGTTGGTAGAGCGGTGGACTGTAGAGGAAAGAGGAGGAGCAGATATCCATAGGTCGCTGGTTCAAATCCGGCCCGAAGGAAATATTTTGTATTTTACAGATCAGATCCTCACTTGCAAATAAATATCTTTGTATCAATTAAATCTTCACATCCTTCGGTAGCTCAGTTGGTAGAGCGGTGGACCTTAGAGGAAAGTGGAGGAGCAGATATCCTTAGGTCGCTGGTTCAAATCCGGCCCGAAGGAAATATTTTGTATTTTATAGATTAGATCCTCACTTGTTAATTAATATATTTGTATCAATTAAATCTTCACATCCTTCGGTAGCTCAGTTGGTAGAGCGGTGGACTGTAGAGGAAAGAGGAGGAGCAGATATCCATAGGTCGCTGGTTCAAATCCGGCCCTAAGGAAATATTTTGTATTTTATAGATCAGATCCTCACTTGCAAATTAATATCTTTGTATCAATTAAATCTTCACATCCTTCGGTAGCTCAGTTGGTAGTGCGGTGGACTGTAGAGGAAAGAGGAGGAGCAGATATCCATAGGTCGCTGGTTCAAATCCGGCCCGAAGGAAATATTTTGTATTTTATAGATCAGATCCTCACTTGTACATTAATATCTTTGTATCAATTAAATCTTCACTTCCTTCGGTAGCTCAGTTGGTAGAGCGGTGGACTGTAGAGGAAAAGGAGGAGCAGATATCCATAGGTCGCTGGTTCAAATCCGGCCCGAAGGAAATATTTTGTATTTTATAGATCAGATCCTCACTTGTACATTAATATCTTTGTATCAATTAAATCTTCACATCCTTCGGTAGCTCAGTTGGTAGAGCGGTGGACTGTAGAGGAAAGAGGAGGAGAAGATATCCATAGGTCGCTGGTTCAAATCCGGCCCAAAGGAAATATTTTGTATTTTATGGATCAGATCCTCACTTGTAAATTAATATCTTTGTATCAATTAAATCTTCACATCATTCGGTAGCTCAGTTGGTAGAGCGGTGGCGTGTAGAGGAAAGAGGAGGAGCAGATATCCATAGGTCGCTGGTTCAAATCCGGGCCGAAGGTAATATTTTGTATTTTATAGATCAGAGCCTCACATGCAAATAAATATCTTTGTATCAATTAAAACTTCACATCCTTCGGTAGCTCACTTGGTAGAGCGGTGCACTGTAGAGGAAAGAGGAGGAGCAGATATCCATAGGTCGCTGGTTCAAATCCGGCCCGAAGGAAATATTTTGTATTTTATAGATCAGATCCTCACTTGCAAATTAATATCTTTGTATCAATTAAATCTTCACATCCTTCGGTAGCTCAGTTGGTAGTGCGGTGGACTGTAGAGGAAAGAGGAGGAGCAGATATCCATAGGTCGCTGGTTCAAATCCGGCCCGAAGGAAATATTTTGTATTTTATAGATCAGATCCTCACTTGTAAATTAATATCTTTGTATCAATTAAATCTTCACATCCTTCGGTAGCTCAGTTGGTAGAGCGGTGGACTGTAGAGGAAAGAGGAGGAGCAGATATCCATAGGTCGCTGGTTCAAATCCGGCCCGAAGGAAATATTTTGTATTTTATAGATCAGATCCTCACTTGCAAATTAATATCTTTGTATCAATTAAATCTTCACATCCTTCGGTAACTCAGTTGATAGTGCGGTGGACTGTAGAGGAAAGAGGAGGAGCAGATATCCATAGGTCGCTGGTTCAAATCCGGCCCGAAGGAAATATTTTGTATTTTATAGATCAGATCCTCAGAAGAAAATAAAATCATTGAATAAATTAAAACTTCATATCCTTCGGTAGCTCAGTTGGTAGAGCGGTGGCGTGTAGAGGAAAGAGGAGGAGCAGATATCCATAGGTCGCTGGTTCAAATCCGGCCCGAAGGAAGTATTTTGTATTTTATGGATCAGATCCTCACTTGTAAATTAATACCTATGTATCAATTAAATCTTCACATACTTCGGTAGCTCAGTTGGTATAGCGGTGGACTGTAGAGGAAAGAGGAGGAGCAGATATCCATAGGTCGCTGGTTCAAATCCGGCCCGGAGGAAATATATTGTATTTTATAGATCAGATCCTCAGAAGAAAATAAAATCATTGAATAAATTAAAACTTCACATACTTCGGTAGCTCAGTTGGTAGAGCGGTTGACTGTAGAGGAAAGAGGAGGAGCAGATATCCATAGGTCGCTGGCTCAAATCCGGCCCGAAGGAAATATTTTGTATTTAATAGATCAGATCCTCACTTGTAAATTAATATCTTTGTATCAATTAAATCTTCACATCCTTCGGTAGCTCAGTTGGTAGAGCGGTGGACTGTAGTGGAAAGAGGAGGAGCAGATATCCATAGGTCGAATTTTCAAATCCGGCCCGAAGAATATATTTTGTATTTTATAGATCAGATCCTCACTTGTAAATTAATATCTTTGTATCAATTTAATCTTGGAATCCTTCGGTAGCTCAGTTGGTAGAGCGGTGGACTGTAGAGGAAAGAGGAGGAGCAGATATCCATAGGTCGCTGGTTCAAATCCGGCCCGAAGGAAATTTTTTGTACTTTATAGATCAGATCCTCACTTGTTAATTAATATCTTTGTATCAATTAAATCTTCACATCCTTCGGTAGCTAAGTTGGTTATTCGGTGGACAGTAGAGGAAAGAGGAAGAGCAGATATCCATAGGTCGCCTTTTTAAATCAAGCGCGAAGGAAATATTTTGCATTTTACAGATCAGATCCTCACTTGCAAATTAATATCTTTGTATCAATTAAATCTTCACATCCTTCGGTAGCTCAGTTGGTAGAGCGGTGGACTGTAGAGGAAAGAGGAGGAGAAGATATCCATAGGTCGCTGGTTCAAATCCGGCCCAAAGGAAATATTTTGTATTTTATGGATCAGATCCTCACTTGTAAATTAATATCTTTGTATCAATTAAATCTTCACATCCTTCGGTAGCTCAGTTGGTAGAGCGGTGGACTGTAGAGGAAAGAGGAGGAGCAGATATCCATAGGTCGCCTTTTTAAATCAAGCGCGAAGGAAATATTTAGTATTTAATAGATCAGATTCTCACTTGTAAATTAATATCTTTGTATCAATTAAATCTTCACATCCTTCGGTAGCTCAGTTGGTAGAGCGGTGGCGTGTAGAGGAAAGAGGAGGAGCAGATATCCATAGGTCGCTGGTTCAAATCCGGGCCGAAGGTAATATTTTGTATTTTATAGATCTGAGCCTCACATGCAAATAAATATCTTTGTATCAATTAAAACTTCACATCCTTCGGTAGCTCAGTTGGTAGAGCGGTGGCGTGTAGAGGAAAGAGGAGGAGCAGATAACCATAGGTCGCTGGTTCAAATCCGGCCCGAAGGAAATATTTTGTATTTTATAGATCAGATCCTCACTTGCAAATTAATATCTTTGTATTAATTAAATCTTCACATCCTTCGGTAGCTCAGTTGGTAGTGCGGTGGACTGTAGAGGAAAGAGGAGGAGCAGATATCCATAGGTCGCTGGTTCAAATCCGGCCCGAAAGAAATATTTTGTATTTTATTGATCAGATACTCACCTGTAAATTAATATCTTTGTATCAATTTAATCTTCACTTCCTTCCTTAGAGCGGTGGACTGTAGAGGAAAGAGGAGGAGCAGATATCCAGGTCGCTGGTTCAAATCAGGCTCGAAGGAAGTATTTTGTTTTTTTATAGATCAGATCCTCACCTTTAAATTAATAATATTGTATTAATTAATTCTTCACATCTATCGGTATTGTGCGATGGACTCATATCCTCACAGGACATTCTAGAATCCTTGTGAATAAGGAAATGGAGAAATGACTTTCCATCTGAATAAGCGATGATTTTGTACACAATATGCCATTGTGTTAAGCAATAATAATGGTAACTGCGAGAAAAAATTTTTTCTACATTCAGAATGAAAAAGTTGACCAGTGAAAATTTTATAGTAGTCGAGGCTGGTTCCATCGATTTAAAAGTAGAAGCAATCTTTATAACATCCAGTCTACTGGAGAAGCGGCAAATGGACTAAAAAAGCAGCTGCTGAATTTCCAGCGGATCTAAAAGCAATCGTTGAACGTTGGAAGTATCCCCAACCAATAGATCTAGGCATTATATTAAATTTTAAAGCTTATTTTCTCCAGCGGACATTTCGACAGCTGATTTATGAAACCAGTGGAAAAGATAAACAATCTATTGAGATATTTGGAAAAACTGCACTATCATGGATGCTGTAGACAACATCAATCTCTCCTTTAATGAGGCGACCCAGAAACGTTTGAAAGGAGTATGGAAATTGCATGGCCGGAGATAAGCAAAGATGTTGACTCAAGAGAATCCAATGTTGATGTCGACGAAATAGTCAAGGTAGCTGATGAAACCGGTTTGGGTAATATAAATGCGCAGGATACTGATAAATTACTGCAAGTTACAACTGGTGACGATCTTTCCAACGACGATCTTAAAGAACTCGCGGAACAACAAGTGTACGAAGACAACGAAGTTGGCGTTTCTGAAGATGAGGAACAAAGGGAACTCTCAATAGATTAAAAAAAAAGTTTAGCTACAATCCAATCAATAGTAATTATGGATAAATTTGTTCAAAATGATTTAAATTTTCATAGAAGTTCAATGGCAAGACGAAGTGTCATTGATGCGTTGATCGTCAAATGCTTGCTGAACGAAACAGGAAAAGACAGACGACTTTAGATGACTTCGTCATAAAAAACAAAGAATATCCAAGAAGAAGAACCTTCCTCGTCATAAACATGGGATCCTTGTACGAACTTCGTGTTATGTTCATGAATGCTTTATGATTAAAAATCGATATTAACAATAATTAAGTTTATACTCAATGTACTAAAAATAATACAACAACAAATGTTACAAAACATATAAAACAAAAAAAGAACTGATAAATTTTCTTATTTTCTGTTTTTATTCACCGATCCACATTATATACATATGAATGTACGTGTTAAGTTGCCCCGTTTAACGCTGTTTTGTTTAGCGCTCTAAGTTCTTGGAACCTAACCCATGCGTTAAGCGGGGTCTTACTGTACTTGTAGGGAATGCGTTATCGTTAGATCTATTCGAAAGGAAGCGACGATACTATAGGAAGGATGTATCAATCATAAAATAAAAGAGTAATTAAACGTAATTCGGAGCCCAAAGCAAATTATCACGGTGCCTAGTGCCTCCGTATCAGAGGGCAGCACGTCTAGGGATATTGGATTTTGTTCGTCTCTTCGGTGGACATCCGAGTGGATATTCGGTGGAATCTACATCTTCTCCCCATTCTGGTATCGCACGGCATCTCGGGAAGGCAAAAACGAGAGTTGGGTGGCAACGAGATGCGGAACGGGTGCAGCGGGATTTTGATGGTGGGAAGGGAACGCAACGAGTGGTGACATTAAATGACCCGAGGTAAAATACATCCCAAAGGGTCACACATCGCACTTGGGAGGGCTCTTCAAAGTTGAGGGGAGTGGAAAAAGGAGCAGTTTTGGTGAATAAGGGAGTTGGGAATGAAAAGACACGTACTTCCCTTGTATGCCCTCCGTTGATCGTAGATAACGTGGGAATACTGCCCGGAGACGACTTCCGTCGCCCCGGATCTTGTCCAGGCCTGGCAGCCCATTGAGTTACGCCCACTCTACTGTGGTACCTAAACTGGGAAACATTGGAGAGACTGTACTTCATCTATGGATTGAGCAGTGAAGATTTTTTCAGAGTATTTTCAAAGATATTTATTGTAGGATTCATTATTTTTAATGCTATTTTGTATTCATGACTTCAGAAGTATCTACGTACCTTTGTATACTATCTCTACTAGGATGGTATGCATGGTTGTTGTAATTTTAAAAATCCTTGATTTCAAATTCATTTTCCTTCGGAAACATTAAGAAGGTGTATATCAACTATAGGTGTACGTACATCAAAATACTAGTCCAAGACTAGAGAACAAGGCGTGTTTTCACTTATTGCTCCCCTATTGTATCGTTAATTTTCTTAGTGGCATCATATGCATTTAGTGTTTTCTTTACTATATTTATATTGAAACTTCATTGTAGCAGCGTTACAAAGTTATCTATTTTACGTGTATTCATGCTCATTAATAATAATATTGACAAACAAACCTAATTTTTGTAAGCTAAAAGAGTCTAAATTCGTATAGTTGTTCAAGTTCAACACCCAGTTTCTTTGCATAAGCAAAATTGTTTAGTTTTTTCCCAAATTCTTAATTAAAATCCTGTAAAATATCTATGGATTCATAAAATTTTCATCAGATTGAAGAAAATATTTTCAGAATATCATTGCACATTGTGCTTCCCTTGACTTGAGTTTTCACTTTTATTCGTTTTTAAAATGAAATTTAAATAGCCTTTGATGAACTTTTCATAGAAATACTTTTTCTGGTACCATTCCTTCTTATTCAATTCCTCTCCTAGGTTTCTACTTTGTCGTTCATTCAGACGAAAATTCAATTTTTGCCGCTATTTTTTCTCGATTCACTCTGCCTTGTACGCCAGATTTCATTCCTTACAAAGTCATTAACATCCCGCCCGTTTAAGCTAGGTAAATATTTTTTTAGATCCGTAACGAGGAGATTGAAATCTTTCTCTACGAATGTCTTCTGTGCTTAATTCCTTAGCTCCAGGTTGAAAGAAGGTCATCGACCTCTTCCCTAATGTTGGCAGATTAAAGGAAGTTTTAAGCCACGAAATTATTAATAATTACATCCATGTGCTGTATTCGGAGTATTCGGAGCAGCAGTAGATAAATCATATGTTTTGTTGTATATAATTATAGAAATTGATAGCGAATGCCAAAGTGCTTATTTTTTCATTTTTTGAAAATTCATTCAGAGACCTATAAATTATTATTTCTTTATTGAAATACTACCATTTTCTTAAGAACGACTGCCAAAAAATCAGCAATTAAAACATACTTGATCTTGCATTCTCATTATGTTACCACAATTCTGGTATAAATGTTTGTGAGACTTTCAATTATGAATAACTTCATAGCATACAAGGATATTAAAATAATTATGATTAATAATTATTGTACAATTTTGATGAATATCATGAAATGATCCAGTTATTTTTATTATCATATTCTGTCATCATAAATACCATAACCCCTATCATACTAACTCTCTACTTGCTGGACTTTACTGTCACTTAAGTAGTATTTGCTAGTATGGCTTTTTAGATTAGTCTATTTAAGAAAATTAATTGACAAGAAAATAAATGAAAATATTAATCAAAATAATTATTGGTGTTTATGAAATTAAAAGAGAAAAAACTTAAAATTTATCACCTTAGATGAATAGATTGCCACATTTATAATGAATGCGATAATATTCAATAGTATATTCTTAAATTTGAAAGTATAGAAATCCCTAACTAAATTCGATAAATGCACGAGGGTAAAATTAAACAAAATTTTTCATGCTTTACAAATGTACACCATAGTTTCACTCAGTGAATTAGCTACGCTCAAAACCATATCCAAAATGATTAATTGACCAATAAGGTAACATCAATAAGTCACAAAACAGCTTCCTTCATCACATCTTTCACGAATGATATTCGAATTCCCCTTCATCTTAGGGATTCCTCCATTAACACCCGAGAATACCGTTTGCGTCGCCACTCGATCAAGCGAAAAGTTTCGTTGGGCATTTCCGAATCCATCGACTGGAAGAGGGCATTAAACGAGTTTTACGATCGTTAAGGACCCAGTCAATAGGGAAACGAATAATGCTATTTATGACGCCATATCCTCTGCCTCGTTCATCTCTCGGACTTAATGGTCGCGATGGGCACGATAAGGACCTAGCTGAGAATCCTTTTCTCGAAAAACTTTCGATTTCTTTTTTCCGGCGGGACGACGTGCGATTATCGTCCTTCATTAGCTATCGTTTTCCCCACCAGGATCGCATCCATCGACCCCCTTCTGTCGCCGACATCCGTGAGGGATCAATCAGGACGGAGGATATCCTCCCTCCGCAAATTTCTTTCCTCAAAGTGTCTTTCCAGTCCACCTTCTTGGAAATCCACTCTCGTTTCGTCCCAAGTAACCGCTCGTCTAAAGAAACCAACCCTTTTCCTTCTACTCCTCGATCTCCCATGTAATTTACGTCTTCATCCATACTGTGCACCTACTTCGTAACTCCCAGAGTACGAACTCCCTTGGATCACACGATTTCTCTCGATATTCACGTCTTTAATTCTATTCATCACTTTGTTTACTAATCGTACATTCGTTCCTTTCAATATAGTGTTCCTACACCTTTTACGTGTTCTATTCCCCCTTAATCTCTCCTCGTTGCGTCAATCTACGGCGATCCATTAACTCTCCGCTAAACCGCCCGAGGATCATTTTTTGCCCCGCACTGAAGACCGCCTTTCCCCGGCTTCTTTCCTTTCCCCCGGTTTCTACTCTCTTTCCCATCGCGTTCCGGTCAGCGGCGTTGCTTTCCATCTAGGCCGATATTTGAGGAACGAAATGGAACGTAGGATTCTAGGAAGCAATTCTTCCATAGCCCCCGCGTTCCTCTGAATGTCTCTTTCTCCTCGAGGTCGTCCTCTTTCTCGAAGGCCTTCCTTAATTGAACATCCTATTGACTCGTTTTCTGTCTTCCCATCCTCTCTCTTTTATGCCTTCTTTCGCTCCCGGTCTTCTTCTTTTCACTCGGACGTCATCTCCCCCTCCTTTCTTTGTGGGCTTCTGAGGATGAGAGTGGAGAAAGTGATTGCGGTGAAATTTCCTAAGATGTGTTCTCTACGTAAAAAAGAGGATGAATATCACTACTTAAAGAGTATAGTAATTCGTAGTTTGTAGTTTAAAATATTCTTCAAATTTGAATATTACATATCGCTTCTAATTATTCATAGCCTTGAATTAAAAATTAGTATAATATTCACTTACGAAATAAATATTTAAACTTCAACTTTCAAGTAGTAGTAGGTGACGAAGAAAACGTAAAATATAAATTTGTATCCTTTCATAAAAATAAATACTTATAATGACTCACAGTCTTATAATAGTTTATGGGTTAATTATAACGTATTTTACCGGTATTTCTGGTTATTATTTAAATATTTTACTGGTTTACAGGGTTTTTAGCTTTTTCCTTACATATAGATAACCAATTGTAAGTTTTTACTCATTTGAAAATGAATATCTAGATAAACATCGTTAGCTTGTTACATAATCCTAAAGGAAAAATTTATAACGAATAAAAGTGAAACATTTGTGAGGAGACTTTCCTTGCAATAGCGTTCATGAAAGCCTTTTTATCATCTAGCGCCGTGTTGGTTTTTAGACCTTCATTACACCTACGAACAGTGTGTTGCATAAGATTCAGGGGTTACAACTTGTTTTGCCTCGCTCGCTTTGCTGTGCGTGGCAATCGCTCGAAGTATTTACCTGGAATTGTATGGTCCATATTAATAACATTGAGTGCCCGGTATCAAAATATATAATCATGATTACGCTATGAACATATATTTTTTATTATTTTAATGTATATTTATTCCCGAAAAATTTATTTTTGCACTCATTTAAATTAAAATCTGAATATTATGTAATGTATTTAAAATTTTCTTACTTTTTAAATAACAGGTGATATAAACTATAGGAAAAATAAAAACTTTTATGTACTAAGTTTTTGCACAGTTCTCTATATTTAGGTTAAAAGACTTACTCAGATTTCACCTCTTTGAATTCGCCTATACAAATAAGTCCAAGAAAAAAAAAATTAACGGTAGAATTTTCTACACCACGTAAATGTATATTAGTTAAGTTTTATTTGAGTTTTTTTGTGCCCGTAAAAGTTTTTTATCGTAGAGCTGTATTTGTACGTACCTGTTTGAATGCTTCTAAAATTTAGTGCTTGTTTTTCAATAACAAAGAAACTTTTGCGTATTTCAATTTAGTTATTCTCTACTGCAGCTATTCATCTCAAAATATCGATGTTCTTTTTGTCTGATTACGTAAAAACTCGCTCCGATAGAAAAAGTCATCGACCTCATCAAAACGTATTCACTCACAGGAGCGGCGGAAGGGTGAAAATCTCGTGCGCTAATCACCGCTTTCCATCGAACGGCGTTATCGGAGATCGAATAACCGTGAATGCCAACTCGAAAGACACGCGTACACAAAAGCGGAGGAGATATGCGAACGCGTGGATGATTTTCACTCCATCCGAGCACCTCTCGTTCATCTCGCCCCACTGGTAATTAGAAATCATGCAGTGGGCGAAATTCCGCGGCAATACATTACGCCCGTCGCTAATGCCCCCGTTGGTTTCCGACCGCTCTTCCCGTACGCACTCGATGACAAAGACCGCTCTGGAGTTATCGCGTTAACGCACTCATTAATAAACTGGCAAGTATCCTCCGTGGATAGAACCGGATGGAATTTCGCGTTGTATTTTTACCCTCTCGACGCTACCGAATTCCTTGTCCGGATTATACGCGCTCGTCGAACTCCAATAGCGAGAGATGTTTATGGAGATGAACTCGATGTCAGATTGGAGATGCATTCACGCGCACTTTTGCGAATATCGAGAGCGTTATCAATGGCTCGTGGACTGGAGGTCCTCCGTGGGTTACTTTAATGGCGCAAAGTAGAGAATATCGACGTGTCTAAGGGGAAATTAGTGAAAGACTCGATGGATGAGTCTCGTCATCATTATCGGTGTATGGAAATGGCAACGCGTGGTTTTAATTCATTACGTCTCGTGATTAAAGGGAAATAAAGGGAGGATGGAATTTAAGATTTGTTTAAAACTTGCGTTTCGATAGGTTTTGGTGATAAAAGTTGTGATTGAGAGTTTGAATATTGATCCATTGAAATGTAATCATTCTAAACTTTTGGTAGTATTAAAACCGCAATTGAAATAACTAAATTTGAAAAAAAATTGCTTTGATATTTTCAATTCTTTAAAGAAATTATTTTAACTTTATGCTGACTGTTAAAGAACTTATTTCTTTCTTCAGCCCTTTATTCTATAATGTACAATGAATTACTTACCTCTGTATACGGCATTCAAAATGACTTTAAATGAGATCATTTAATACAAAAATTCTCGGCAAGGAAGAATAATTTTGTTTTACAAATTTTTGAAAATGTTCAGAAAAACTTGGGAATTTTTTTGAATTATTATATGATTCATGTGTGCTTCATTCCACATTTCCAAAAAAATTATAATAAATTATCAATAAAACTTCAAAATTGTCATTTACTAGACCAAATTGCATTTAATATTTCCATTGATTGTTAGCTTCAATTAATTATATAATGTACAATAATTATACTTGTCCAATTTCTTATAATATTTGAGTTTTTAGCAAATGGCTAATATCAATATCTATCTTCATCTTTCTTCTCCTTCTCATAACCACTAAAGACACAAACCTATTTTAATGTGTCGTTTCTATAAAAAAATTTGGAAACAAATGGGATACAGTATCGTATTATGGTAAATCGTTTACAATAATCGTGTAATTATATATAATTTAACTCGTGCCATAATATTAATTAATAAAGATTATTCTCAGATGATTTAAGCGTATGCTACATAAGACAATAATTTATTATTATTATTCGTATCAACGTTTATCTTATCTCTTAATACGACACCTGAGTGATAAGGTAGGATTCGTCCTTTGAGAACCTTTGACGCGAATTAAAGAGGAGAACCCTTCTAAAACAGACGTACATTGGAGTGGAAGTTTTACTACAGAGGGACGAATTGGGTCGAACGCAAAAACTATCACCGTATCCCACACACCGCAGCCGAAGTACGCCTAGATCACACGCGGTCACCCCCTTCTAAGCCAACGAACCGTCTTTAACGTCCATATCGATTGCCCTTAGGAAACGTACTATTTCTCTCTCCTCCTCCTTCATTAGTAGCGACACTCGTTACTACGGAATTAGGGCCTCCCATTGAACCAACTAATAAGTCACGTTCGTGTTCAAAAGGATACGCACGAGACATGGAAAGAGGATTACTTCCTTTAAGATCCCATTTCTGTCAATGAAGAAGCCTCGGGCGCAAAGTAAATCACTTTTGGGCATTGAACTCTTACGGCCCAATTACTCAATCTCGGTGTTAATTCTGCTCCTTGAAGAGGCCATTGCATTCGTACTGATGGAGTGGAAATCAAGGAGAGGAAGGAGTAAAGTAAATTGGTCATAAGCGTCCTACATGTAATCGTCCATTTTCCCAATGCATCTCTTACCGCTAAGGTCTATAGTAAGACGAACAAGTATGAATGGTTAATCTTCACGAACTTTTTTTAAGGCTATTATGGTTCATTTTCCACAAACGTACTTTAATACCTTCGTAACGTTGCCAAAGATTTATTTTCCTATAAGTCTATCGTCGTTATCTATCTATCATTGAAAGCCTTCGTTTACGTAAAGTTTCTTCAATCGTCCGCGACGTAATTTTCGCAAATTTTGAATTCTGCGTTATCGAGCATGAATAATATATTTCACGGCCATACTTGAAAAAAAAGGAATTCAGAAATTAATTATAAAATCGGTCATGTCCGACGATTTATCGTATTTATTCACATACAGATCAAACTCAGGTGTAGATTGACCGCATACATTTGATTCGATTAACCTTTTTTTGGCGTGTCTCGTTCGTGCGTTGACCCTAGTTTTTCCGAATAATTTCATTTGGGTAATGCACTCGCGGTCGAGTGATTTTAATTGCGACTTTCGGTCTTCTTTTATTTTCATTTTCGAGCGAAAAATTTAACTGTATTTAATTGCAAATTTTTATCAATAATTAATATTTTTGTGGTGCATGAAATAAGAAGGCAACTATGTTGAGAACTACAATATACGTAGCGTTACGTTTACGTGACAAGAGGCCATCGATATGAATGGATTGTAAAGTTTGCACCCCAAAATCTATGATATATATATAACGAATTTACATATCTTAGATCACTCCTACTTTACAGATCGGTTGAATTTGGATTTTACCTTGGAATAGACTGAACTGTTGATGAATACATTGTTATTGCTTTAATTAATGGTAAAGGGTAAAATGAGTTTTGCGTGAATGGCTCATGCATCAGATAATTTTGCATCAAATAAATTCAAGGATTAAACGGACGTGAAGAAGTACACGCGTACAAAGATTCCTTTTACGTTGTGCTTAAATGTTCTGATTCAAGATGGCTCAGTTATATAAAGGTATATATCCAACCGGTGATGTCATACTTTTTCTCATCTATTATTTAATTTATCACTTATTATATTAAATAGTCCAAAATAGGTTACCAAAGATTCGAAATCGGTCAAAGCAGAGAAGGTAAACAATAATGTAAAGAAAAATATAGCACTAATACGCCTTTAAAATCTATTATAGCTGAAATATTTTCCATAGAAAGGTATCCTAGCAACCCTTCTTTAAATTTAACCTTACATTTACCTTTCCATCAGTTTTGAGTTACGGTCGCCATTCAAGATCACCTCCTTCCTCTTAAATTTTCGCCGAGGAAACATCTCATAAATATCCACCGAAACTTTTACTTCATCTCGTCGATTGTTTTGTCGCCGATATCGATTCCTTTGATCCTGAATTATAATGAGGCAAATTGGAAAAGGAACTTTCCCTCGATATCACCGGGTTATAAATTTCATCTCATTTTTCGTCCTCCACTCAATCAACCACTCCCCCTTTTTCAACGGAAAGGGGTCCTATATTAAAAAAAAACTCTCAAACACATTTCTCTATTTCTCATCAGCGGAGTCATAAACTGTTATAAACTCCGACTATATCCGACTATATCCGACGCACCGTTATCTACTCTACTGTTTCCAGGAAAGACATTGGCACCTTTTATCTCTTGTGCCCTCCCCTCTGAAGACGGTATCTTTTCCCTTTTGGACCCTTTCATCCACTCCCCGTAAAAGTCCTCTTTCCCTTTTTTCTTCCTTATCTGGCCACTCAAGACATCCTCGTCATTCAGGGCGCCTGGGGAAATTGCAACTGACATGGCAGCCATTCTCCCATCCACGCTTTTTTAAAAAGCTACATATTGGATTTTTAATGGGAATATCGACCCATCCTATAGCCAACGACTCTTTTTACAACTTCCCGCGGCGAAAAATCGGCACGTTCTGCCATCGAGTTTGTTTTCCCAATTTGGCGTCTTGAATCGCGAATAGTTGCGACGCTAAGAGGTTCCCTGCCGCTGATGTAATTATTTCCCTCGCCCGTGATAAACGTTTCTTTTTTATATTTCCTTTTCACTGCTCGCGTTCCAGCTCTGGCTTTACGTGAATTTACGTTCATTAGGGTGGTGTAATTGCTCTAATGGTCATCAGCTGAATCGGAATATAGGGCACGATAAGTATTTGGTCTCCATGGTTACTCGCTCCGAATCCAGATAAAAGTATAAATTAATTTGAGGCAACATTTATCGACTGATCACACACTTTGTAATGAATCAACAGCTGTAACATAAATTTATTTTACAATGTACTAAAAGATTGAATTAATTACATAATTAAGGCAAAAATTTACGAACGAAAATAACAAAAGCTTTGGGATACTGCAATTATATAGTTGCTCCTGCTTGTAGATCAGTGGGAGTAAATTTTGTGAAGATTTCTGAAGCAGAATTGTACGAGCTAATTATACGGTCTTAATTCCACCCAATTTTGTTGATCGATTTTAAATTTCATCTCTGTTTGAGTCAGAGAAAGTGTAAATTTATGAATTTCATGCTCCTTCACTGAATAGAGTGAGTTTTGTACGAAATGGAATACATCCTATGAAAGAGGCTGCAGATATTAAATCAGAATATCAACTTAATGTACTAAATTACAATGCACAGAAAAATTTATTTCTGAAAATTAACTTCCTTTACTTTCTAACCATATTTTGCATTTTTCCTCTAAATTATGAGAAAATGCTTAAAAATTTGGATAAAATAAGATGCCTCCCCACTTACGACCGACATTTTTCCTTTGTTTCATTTTTTTTCGGCTCACCAGTTCAGCAGATTGTAGAAAGGATAAGCTTTTCGGATATAAACCGCGATAAAAGGAGTCTTAAAAGCACTTTAAATTAGAAAAATCGGATTTTAAGAGATGAATAGTGGCTTTCAATAAATTCCGTATTTATTATCGATAAAGAACTTTCAAAGTTTAAAAAATGTATAACTTAGGTTATTCCCTGTTGTACTCCTTTATTTATATCTAGAAGGTAAACTTTGAGAAGAAGAATGAAGTGAGTTATTACGTAAATCTTGAAAGAACCTTTTGAAGGTCACCTGCCTCTGTACAGGTATTTTGTAAAGAATGAATCTATAACGATAAAGCTCTTATATCTTATCTGCAATAGGAACCTTAAATCTTCGTCATATCGTCTATGATGAGGCAGCAACTGCAATCCGTCCTCTTGATCCAGATTCAGAATAGATGATCGGGAAGCTGCTTCTAGGCAGAGTAATATTCTCTCGAAAAATATCATAAGCTGTGGCCTATATCCCTGATGCATGCAATATTCTAGCAGTGGGTAATAAATCCGTACCAGCTCAGCGTTTTGCCTACCAGATGAATCAAGCCAAATAAAGGACACACAGAGGAGAGATTGAGAACTTACGCTGTGTCTCTATACCTCCTTTGTTACGTATGATGCGATGGCTTATAAGTTTCGAACGTTTAAATGATTCAATTCAGTTCAAACTTTAAAATATCGTTTTGCTGTATATACACCATGATACATATTCTGCTATTTTTATTCCATTAATTAACGGGGACTAAAATTCGTTTGTTATTATTTTTTTTAGAAAAATTTATAGTATATTTTAATTTCTTTTGAAAAAAACAAAGAATTGTAGATCATACGAGAATCCCAGCTTTGGTCAGGGTAATTATGTAAGACGGTACTATTAATTAATTTTAAAGTTAGTTTTTGAATGAAATTGAAGTAAATTTTATATAAGATCTATACCCTTTAGACTGTAGATATTTATTCGTATTTTACTTTATTTTTTTTATATTCAAAACGTGCTAGAATAACTTAGCAATGAAATTAACATAATTTATTATTTTTTATTATTCAGATTTTATTACTTTGATTGTATTGTTTGTATTGTATTGATTGTAATAATTCTTATGTTTATATGACTTTTTGTTACAATTAGCATACGTTCACGATAGTAAATTTATTTCCTTTTAAGGATGGTTGTCTAAATCTGTTCAATTTTCCAACCATTCACATAATTCATCGCCAATTCAATCGCTTGCTAATTACAGCCACGTTTCATATACCTCTGAATTGGTTGCTTGTAGTAAATCTCTCGTTCCATTCTCGATTGAAAATATTTTACGCCTCATTCTCTGTACTCTAATTACCTCTGTTTCCTACGAATGGCGAACACCGCACAAATATCTCGTTTCCGACCTTCGATTTCCTTCCGATGGCATTAGCGAGAGAATTCCAAGAGCAAGTTAAGGCAGAACAGATGGCATAGCCTTAGAAGGGCCGCAAACTCCTTTAATACTGTTTCCACCTTTAAGGGAAAGTTCAGGCTCCTTTCCACCTTATCCTGGAGATGGCACCCCTCGTCTCTCCCGTCTAAGGATTCCAAGTTCGACTTCTTCCTCTCAGACTCATTTTTCGTTCTGATAGCACTCGATATAAAAATCGAATTACGCTAATGGTGCGGATCGAGACGAAGGAACGGTTGACTTGTCAAATGTTGACGATGTGGAATTACTACTGCTGACGAATGTGATTTTAATTCTGCTTATATATTTTTTATATCCAAAGTGATCTGAGGCAAGCGAGCGTAAATCGGGCAAGAAATGAGTAAAAATTACTGTCTCATCTGATTTGATTGTTCTTTAACTTATTTTCACGGTTCATTTTTGCTGAGAGAGTGATTCTCTTGAAAATCTCCAAAATTCATCGCAAAAGTTTTACCAGTAAATTAATAGATAAATCAGCGTAGTTTGAATAAATTACAGTGCAATTCTTTGCAAAAATATCTTAATTGTAGAGAATGAACATTAAGATTAATTTTTGAAAAGGGAAGACATTTATTACTGATAATATTTTCTGCTTTTGTTGTTTTTTATTCAAACATCTAAGAATTAATGTAGCATATAAGTAAAGCTATATAGATCTTTGATCGAAATTCATAAGTTTCTTCTTCTTCATCCTCAGCCTTAATAGCGAATTTATATTACATACAGTCAGTTGGGCATGTTGAATTACTGAAGAGTGGTTCAATGATGTATATTTGTATTTGTAACCCGATCATCTAAAAATTGCAAGTTTTATCGTAAATTTTCTTTGCTCTTATCGAATATTTGTTACGCATATGTTGAATATATGTTAGTTTCAAAGTTAAGCTTGATACAACTAGGTTGTTAAATGCTCTTCTTAAGTGATATTTAATAGACGCTGGGTATAATTGAGGAAATTTTCTTCCATAGCACTTTCATTTTCATTGTTCGTATCGTTAAAATTACACTGCTTTCATTAAACCCTCATAAATATCGGATTTAATCTATTTATTCATTTAATGGTTGAATATTCTTAACAGTTTAATTTAAACACTGATTGACACATCTTCATGTACCTCTCAGTGTATACGGATTGAAAACAGATATATCATTTTATTCATTTCAATAAATGAAGTTTATCTTCATAGAACATTAACCCTCTGGAGATAATTCTTAATTATACATTCAGTTCCTTCAGTTTAAAATTGATTCCTTTTTAAGTGAGAAATTATGATTAATATTAATTTACTGTAATTCAAGGTTCTATTTATCATCATACCGTCTTCGATTCCATTTACTCTATCTACTGACGTATCAAGCATAAAAAATTTAGATTAGCAGCAATAATAAAATTTAAATTTTTATCTTTGGAGATGGTAATTTGCATCCATTAAATTTTTATTATGCTCTCTAGGTTAGACAGAAAATTTCCAAAAATATTTAAAGTTCTGAAAGCCTTTAATCGTTATTGCTGTACAAACTTTCACTTTAGATAGTGAAAGGTTAAAATTTGTTAAATTAGATTATATAAGTGAAAAAAACTTCCTCGTGAAGTCAAAAATAAAATCCTCTGAATAAGATCAAACATCTCCCGAAATTTCAATCGAATCTAATACCTCGATATTTTCCACCATTCCTCATCTTAATCGAGGACGCTTCGGAGGATGAAAAATTTCAATCTAAAAAGTCTTTTGCCGTCTTCATCCCATTCCCTGGACCAGAAAATCTTCTCAATTAAGGGTCCCGATTCTCTTTGTGGTCGGATTTACCTGCCTACCCCATCCCTTTCACCCAACAGAACTCATCACGATCCTCTTCAAAACACCTCCCAAATAGGAAAGCAGCACAGCCTGCCTCTAGATGGCCTCGGAGATAAGTTTCCCTATTCCCTACTCCATTTCTATATTTCCCCCTCCCCCAAAACCCCCTTCCCTACACCGGAGATTCAGCAAGGTGGCGACTTTCAACCAAGTTTCTCCAAAGATTCTCCCCTTTCCTTCCCAGTAATCCCAGTGCTCATTTTCCACGATCTCCAGCTAATCCTTAGGACGCCCGCCTTCCAAAGCCATCCCTGTGCTCCGACACTTCCTAACTCCCGGAATCGACGCATACTACACCGGTTCCGGGAGCTACTGTGCTCCTCGGTCAGATGAACATATATTTGAAGGTGTGCGAGTACCATACCTTATAGGAGCATTCCTCTCCTATTGGAATTCAAACCTGAATCATCATCTCGCTTGCCAACATTCGTTATATCCACGAGCTGTAAACACCTCATCTCGAGTACCCGTCCATAATTGTCTTATACGGTTTAATGTTTTATATTTATATTCTTAAATTATGTATGCTTACATTAAACTCTGTTTTCCAATTTAGGATGCATTTTATTTAGGATAGCAAAGAAATTAAAAATTAAATTAGTAGATAGATATATGAAGGAGTTACACTACACTCTTAATGATAATTTTGATTCCATAATGTTTATACGTCCATATGGTGAAGGTAGAATCTAAATGATTCATGATGAAATTACGAGCATAGTCCTTCGATAGATCAAAAATAGATCTAACTTCCCATCACACCTGAGTCTTCTAGAAGGGTATTCTAGAGGGAGCCAAACTTGAAGCTGTCCTAAAATTGTTTGTAGTTTCTCCTGTGCAGAATTTTATCATCAAAAATCCATCTTATTTAGTTTAACTGGTCAACTTTTTGGCCAAAGACGTATGAATTACAAATATAAATGTACAAGAACATCCTCATGAATGATTACACGCTTTGAACGTTCTACTTTAAAGGGTTAATTCACATGAAAAATGTATTTCCATCTTTTATGCTATATCAGCGATAAACAATACCCTAACTTAGTAAATAATAAGTTGAAAAGAACAAAAAGTAAAAATCATCTTTCATATTACCATAGAATAATATTTTGATGATACGACCTTGGTAACGACTCATTAAGTCATTGTTATGTAAATGTAAAGGCTAAAGGAAGCAAAATATGTAAGTAAGGAAGGATTACGGAGGTTTGGTGATGAGGAATGTGGTATCTATGACAGTTGATAGAACAGATGAGGGAAAATGTAAGAGGTATTCATTAATGATCTGCAATTTACGGTTGAATATATTTTCGAGAATTGGATCCATACCATCAAATCATGCCGCTGGCTATGATAAATTGAAATTTAATTCATGATGACCCAATTTCTATCAATATAGCCTTCAAAAGGCTATATTATATGGCTATACTCTATCTTCCACTAATCTTATTCGAATAAAATAACATTAATGATGAATTCTGCAGAGATAAATGAAAATAACTATTGATTATATGATGTATCCGAAAAATATCAATTGCAGGAAATGTCTACATTTTCCTTGTTAAACTACTTGATTTATTTATGTATAGAGTTTATTTTTATTCTTTTAATATATTACTTTCGTTGTGGCCTTTTTCAAAATATACATATTTTCTGTGACAGTTTCTTTTTTGTGTCATATTTTCTGTGATATATTGGATTTATTTTTATATAAAGGTTTTCTTTCCTTAAAGATTGTGAAAACTATTTAGTCTCTCTCTAAAAAAATTAACTCAATATAATCGAGCACATTTCATCGGAGCACGCTCTTTTTATATGCGAGACGTGTTTACGAGTGCAAATCAGCATTATCAAATATCACCTCATCGTAACTTCGGAATTCGTCCTCCGCCAGAAAAAGTAAATCCTTCCCCATTTCGTTTTAAAAACGTCGGCGAATTAGAGGGAACCTTTCCCTTCTCGTAACGCAGTATTTTCCCAACCGGTGATCATTCCTATAAAAGGATTTTTCCGGATTCGGCGGAGGGAGATGATTAAAAAAATAATGGCGGATAATAAGGCAGGATTCCCACGCACCGCTCTCTCGCTACGTGACGAAATTCCTCATGAGAGGCCGATGGAATCTTCGGCCACTGCGGAGGGAATTAGAAGGAAACCCAGCATCACGATCTTATCTGCTCCACTTTCCTCGCTATCTACGTCAATAATCCGAGGGAGGGGATTATAACTATTTCAGCTGAATCATATCGCGCGTTCATTATCTCACGCGCTCATTCCGTATATATCCGAACGTCGAGCGCCAAATTTCCGGGTGATCCAAACGCTTTCCAATATTCCATTTCGCATGCATAATAGAGGAGAGTTCCCGGGAAGAGTTGGAGGAACTCCGTGGAAAATTTCTTTCGCGCCGTTATTCTGATCCGGATTACGGAAAATGTAGTTTAATTTTACGGAGACGATCTGGGAATGCGTGGAAAATAGGATTAAATACGTGGAAAGGGTACATAAATATCATACTTTTCCTCTGTTTGAATATTTGTATTAGGGTAGTGGTCAAATTCATTTCCAATTCGGTTATTACAGATGTTATCTTTACTTTACGTTTACTTTATTAGGTAGGAGATTATTCCCGTTTTACTAAGTTGTTTCAACGTTTGTGATCAATGGATATCTCAATTAGATTAGAACAGTTCGAGTGAAAACTAATCCACGAGTACTTAATATACAAAACATCGATCAGAAATCTTTATTTCCTTGTACCCGGGAACTTCCAAATCAATGCTATATGAGTAATTCATGAATTAAAACTTCGATAAAATATTTTGGTATCATATAGGTACAAGATTTATATCTTATTATGCTAAAATATAAGTTTTACATCCTTTTATTTCGTCAAATTTCGTTACAATCATCCCATTATTCAAAATAAATCAATAAAAAAGAGTATACAATAGTACCGTAAAGTTCTATAATGATTAGTTTTTTTAGAATAAATCTTGATTGAAAAATGTTTTCTTTCATCAAACGAGTCAACGTGACTCTGTAGAACCAAGAGCAACCCATGTATTAATTTTTCTAAACACTAATAAAAATACCTTTAAATGGTTCCTCCTTCAATTATGTATCGTTCAATACCAACCACATTTCTATAGCGCACGTGGACCGAGAAGATGACCCAAAATTGAACTGGAAACTCTCATCTATTCGTACTTCCTGAAATCATTCCAACTTACTCCAACTCGACCAATGCTCTCTGTACAAGAGGTACAACTCTTCGTTTGTGCAGCAAGTAATTCACCAACCTAAGCCGCACAATGGCGTCGTACTCACCTTTAAGTCTCCGGTGAACTTCGATATCCCTGAAAACACACGTCTACAACTACAAAGAGCGTTCGTTTGGAACCGCACGTGCGACGGAAGTTCATTCATCGAAATGCTTCGACCGCACACCATTCGATTCTCATCCAACTTCTGGAAGATCGCGACGTTCCTTTCCGCGAAAATAATCGCGTCGTAAAGCACTAGTGTCGAACTTGACCGTATGCGGCGTCCCTCGGCTCGTTTCGGGAGAGTTTGCGGACACTCTTCCACTCCTCCTACGTTAGTTCGAGATTCAAGACGCCTCCTAGTTAAGGGATACTTTGTACTGTGCTGTTGCGAAGGAGTTTCAAAGGTCAATTCAAATGCACTGATTTCATCGTTCATCATTATCTTCTTGGTTGAAAGTTTATCAGCACGCTTGATACTCTGGATTTTCATAATTACAAGTTAACTTATATAGCCAGGGATTTAGAAAGAAAATCAGAGAAAAGAAAACGTATTTATCGCGCAAAATTGGGACTATAGAGGCTCATATTACATTTAAACCTTGCCATAGAGTGAAAGAAAAGGAAACAGATCAAAAAAAGAAATGAAAAAAAATAATTGCTTTAATAAAGGGAAAAAACACATATTCATTGCATAGAAAATTCATCTCAAATGCTGGAAAATATCTGTAAAAATTAGAATGTGGAAAATATATAGTAAAGAGTAAAGAGAGGTTATTTGTAGTCAAAAATAGCTTTTACATTTAAGAATTAGAAATTTACAAAATAAAGAATTAAGCTGACCATATGTAATGGAAGTAGGCTTCTCGAAGTTTCATCAGCATGGGGATAAGTTATTAGAAATCTGTTTTAACCTCAGGTAAGGAAGATCTGAAATCTTTCTAACCTGATCAGCTGCTATTTCGTGCCTATCAAAAAGTTTTATAATCATATCACATAAAATAAGAGAAAATATTAAACAATTGTGAATATGCCATGATGTTCCTTTAAAGTAATAATGAAAAAATACATAGAGTATTTGCATTCTGTATTTGCTCTTCAGTATAATCCTATTCTATATGTGTTTGTATTATTAATACCTTCATCGTTAACTAGTGTTAGGAGAGAATGTTTCCCCAACGGGTTTATGAATCAGTGAGGGGAAAAGAACCAATCAACTCCTCTTCTTATTTAACCTCTCTTTTTGCTCCCAAAGGCTTTCATAAGCTGAGAAAAAAATGTAGTATCTAAACAGCCTTCGAACTGATTGCTATATAGTCAAAATGATCTTACGATTCGTAATATTCTCCTCTTATTATTAACGCCTCATCCTCTCTTATCCTTCACTTATGATCAAACAGCACATTATATTACAACCCTTTTCGCGCGATATCTTGCGCCTTATAAAAATTAATGGTGACAAAGGAGCCAAAATGGATTGCATATTATTTTTTCGTGTTATTTTTACGAAATACAACTCCTGCTTTCTTTCCTTGACGTTATATTCTCCGTAGTCCTTTCCTATTTTCCCAGAATACCCTTCTCTTGGGACTCGTTTTTCATTTTCTAATATGTCAGCCCTTCGCTTTTATCCCCACTTTAATTACATCCTCTCGATTTCTTTCTTCTGTTTACTCTTCCTTTTCTTCTCTTAATTTGTCTTTCCCATTTTCTTTCTTTGCACAACTACCTTCTTCTCTATTCTCCGGTGGTCTGCTAAAGCCCTCTTATTAGTTTCTTTCCTGAAGTTTGTTTTTTTTTCGAGAGAAATTTATTGAATCGATTCAGTGGTCGAATTTCCATTTATTGGTTTTATACACGGTCTTACAGCGATAAAAACAGTAGACATTTGATGATGAATCATTATCGAAAACGGTAGGTTACGGTATACAAGTTTATCGTAATTCATTTGTTTTCAAGATAACTGAATTGCGATCAAATTAATTGTAAGAGCAACTAGAAACGAAAAAGGGTATTATGGGAGGCACTGGGACTTAAAGGTGTCTTCATATTTCCAAACGAAAGCCTTTGCCATTAATTTTATTATAATAGATATTTTGAAAAAGGCTACTTTCATCAATTGTTCACAGATATTTGGGTTTATTTGAAAGTTATTCTCGCAATAAGGTTATCTATCGCTAGACTATGATGAACTAACTAATACGAAAGTGAGTTTTAAGGATTAAAATTACAATCTTGAAATAAAATCCTCTCAAATCAATAACTAATCTTTGGATTATTAAAACTATCTTGAGTTTTTTAAACGTTTCCTACGGTATCTACCTCAGTTCTATGTATTATTATATCTTACATTATATACCCATTAACATGTACTATTATTGTGACAATAGTGAGATTAAGGAGTTTAATAAATTAATTTATGGTTTTTAAAGCAGAGAATAAGGTTTTGATGAGGTATGAGAATTTATCACATATTAGTTACGTTAATCAATCATTTATTTCATAATCATCATAGTTAATTAATTTTCTGCATATGCGTTCAATAAGTATAGATTTAGATAGATAGATAGATTAGATTGATAGATTTTTCAAATTATTAACTACTTAATTATTATTTTGTCATCTTATTTCAAAATCCATATAAGTACCTTGCGTAATTAGTAAAGTTGAATCATTTCCCCGTTATCTTTCAATTACTTTTAGTTTCCTTAAACGATCGGAGATAAACCATCGATCAGATATCTGCCACATTATTTTAATTCAATCCATAAAATGAACAATTAAAACGGAATTCGCAAGGATCGTCTGAAAGACGAACTGAATAATTATATTTATGCTATAACGAGTAATTGAATTGTATCCGCAAAATTCTAACTAATTAATCCTAGAAATGTAACATATGAACGTTTATCCTAAAATGGAAGAGATAATATATAATTTAAACTAAAAATGTAACACGTAACGCATTAATATAGATTTAGACAATGGTTGTCAAAATATGCGAAAATAACGTATGTAAAGTCGGTTGGTATTGTTGTTAGTTCAAATTTTCGCGTCCCCAACAACCATAACGCTTTCCGTAAACAACAACCGCCATTCGTTTGATAGATTTCAATCGAGTAAAATGGAGTTATACTCTCTCATTCTGAGAAATCCTTTGGAGGCGTTAGTATTACTGCCTGTGGTCGTCATGATCATACTCATCTGTTCTACTGCAGATCCTCGATGTTTTGGAAAGCATCGGAGGTATATTTAAACAAATAAAAATATGTTTACGTTGTTATTTATACTCTTTCTTTACTCATCGGAGTTCATTTCCTTCGGATATCGTACACCTATTCAAATTGCAACTCAAAATGAAATAAAATTGACAGAAAGCATTTCTAGTTACAGAAAATGCTGCAAATATAAAGAACCGAAAATAGAAGAAATAGAACCGAGAATCGAGAAAATTCTTGAACCAAAAATCAATGTGAACAATAAAAGCTACAGAACTACAAGAAGTGGAAGGATTTATGGACAATATAAGGTTTGAAATGGTATGTCATTCACTTATTAGGAATTATTTAAAATTTATAACAGAAATAAGTGCGAGAAATCTCTTTTCTTGATGCTTATTTCTGTTGTTTACTCCTGCTTAGTCTGGGCAATGACATGACGTGAAAACGAAGATGGACTTAACTGTTGAACTGCAGACCTTCAAACTGAAGACCACAGAGACCACACGAAAGTGATTTAAATGAAAATGACGGACAATTGAGAGGAATTCAGGAATAATTCAATCGAATTTACATGCATAACATACAGAAATATGTAAAAAGTGCATATTTCAATAGAACAGAAGACGGAGAGTACGGTAATTTAGAGACAGTCAAGGATTTTCCTATTTTAAGACTCTGAAGTAGACTACCGGAGGAAATTATGCATATTGGATGACATCAGTCACACATTCATCTACAAGAGAATTGACAAAATGGTGAAAAAATATTGGAGTGATTATTGACGCAAATACGGAGCCACAATTGTTCCTAAAGTCTACCTGAATATTGCAGATTATCAAACTGATAATTTCAAGTGACCAACTACCGACTTACAGAATGAAAATACGAGATGGAATCAATGGAATGGATGGAAAAAATTAATAAAAATCATAAATACTATTTATGACTATAGTAGACACATTTTTAATTATACCTGGACGTGCAACATAAAATCTGTACCTTTTTCTCCGTAGATGATATAAGATCTATTTCTGAAAAGTAAACGTATTGACAATATATAAAATTTATGGAAAAACATAAACAAATATTTATGCTCTGTGGTGCTTAATTCTGTAGCATGATGTGAAACAATAAAATTATTACCAACAAATATGATGTTTTATTTCACAGCTTAATAATTTTAATCCAAAGGGATAGTAATGATTGATAATTCACCATAAAAACTGATGGTTTAAAACATATTTTCACTAAAAAATTTCGTCATATGGATGTTTGTGATAAAATATTTTTTCATTTTGGATGATTGTAGTAAGAAAAGGTTAAACGAGATCACTCATAAAATGAGTAGAAAATTTTCGGAAGAAACATATAAATTTAAACGTATATTTTAATTCAAACACATGTACAGATATTTGTTATGTTGTTTTTATTATACTATTAAAATAAACTAATATATATATATATATATATTAAAATGAAATAAATTGATTTGAAAGGATTCACAAGAACAATATGAACATACAAATTATCACATTCTCTTAAAGACAAATCGTTCTCAAGTTGGTTAATGGCAACGACGTAGATTTCGGATAAGTTGTTTTAAATGTCGTCAAGAAGATGTAATTAACTTCATTGTTTACGAAAGAAGCCATCAGTGGTTATCTCCGCGAGTGTTCCATTTCCCCAGGCACTTCCTCTTCTATCACTTAACGAATGAATCTGAGTTACTTAAAACTCGGCCGAGAGACTAACTTTGCCGGGAGTGGGGAAAACTTTTCGATGGCTTTGGCTAGGAATTGACAACGCCAAAAAGCAAATGCCTCTCAGGGTCTATTCCACAAGCAAAAGGAAAATGTATAGTATACATTAGGCAGTTGCCCTCTTTCTCGGTGATTGATTTAAATTTTTCATAAACCAAAAAATTAATAGAAAGTAATTGAAATATGATGAATGATGAAACTTAATAGAAGAAGTTTTAAATTAATATTACCTATTCTTCGTTATGATCGATAATAATTCACCGAAGGACCAACGTTTTCATCATGAACTGGGTAGACATTTTGTGTCCAAATCCTTGTGCACAAAACATATACTGCTTCGTAAATTTTATCATTATTACAAAATATCGACGAAGTTTGACACATTGTCATACGGCAACATTTTGAAACATTATGCAAAATAGTTTCTAATATATTTACATAAATATTATTGTATACAAACATACAATGTGTTAAAAATACTGTACAAAATACGTATATTTAGCATTAACCAAATTTCCGATTCATTTCATGTACATGTATTGTGAGAATTGAGATCATATTTCCATTATTATTCGACATTATCCTATTATGATTACACTGTTAATTTTTACCATAAAATTACGAGCATAATATTCTTTAATATTTTAATTTTATTAAATTACGTAATAATTTTCTTTGTTATTAAAATAATATCTGATATATGTGTAAATATATATATATATATATATGATAATCATTTTCTTGCAACTCGCATTGCAGCCTCTATCGTCACTACATTTTTTCCTTTCATCAGCTCTTCTTCTTTCGATTCAAATCTATCATTCACCTTTCACCGATGATTGTACGAATCTCTCCATCAAATTTTAACTTTCTCCTCATGTCTTCGATTCCCTGTCCATTTCTTCTCCACTCTCTCCCCCACGACTTCCTTCGGTCACGTTTCGAAAGGGACGATTTGAGGTCCAAAAGAATGATAAGCCTCGCTAAAGGAGTGCCAAGTTAGAAGTCGTCGGATATCACGAAAGGGGCTAACTCTTAATCTAGAATTTTTATTTCTTCCACTTACGCCAGTTTCTATCGACCGCCCCTGATTGAGAGGGAGGTTTCCACCAAGTTCCCGACAGATAGCGCTCCTTTCCAACTTGGCTCATAAAACCATTCGACGACGAAAAAACCGCTGAAGTCCTTGCACCGCAGAATTCGTTTAATGCTGTTCATGAATTTCGGATGAGATCAGCAATGAAAATTCTTGTTTTAGGGCAATAAAATCTCAGTAAAATTCCCATCTATTCGGTAATAGATCGTTCGGAGATGTAAGACGTTTCAGTAGTATTGGTCATACGTATCTTTTAAATATCATTTCCATTTCCTTTTTTAAATTTATTTCGTATCTTTTTGGCACCATTCACAACAATCCTACCCCCTATGGAATCCATCTTTTGCTTTAGTTAAAGTCGTGAGTCGTATCAAAAACTTCCTTTCATATCCTTAGTTACCATTTATGCCAAATATCATTGAAATGATCCACTCAAAGTTGTTAGTCTTAATCAAATACATATTCAAACCTTTATCATATATTTCTTGATTCCTCAAAAATAAACCTTATAAAACTATTAAGGTAATTTAAAGTTCAACCGATTAATTATATTCTCAAGTCATTCATTGCCCCTTTGTGAATACTTCTATTTCCGTATTAATGTCGTAAATATTGTTTCTTAATACTGTTGGAAGTAAATATCAGCTGATTAAACCGGAGTATTACTTCGTATACTCTTTCGAAAATACGACCCGGATATTTATCTCGCACATATTCGCTAATAACTATATGAATATAAAGTTTAAAACCGAATTTCTATTTAGCACAACGACCGATGTAACGATTTGGTACAGCTCTCGTGCGACGCACCGAAGAGAACATCATCCGTGAATCCTCTTATCTCTCGATCGAAGCATTCCGTTCCTACAGATACAATCGCAAGAGTATTTATAACTCGCGTCGCACAACGCATCGTCTCTGCGCCTATATAGACGTAATACTCCCTTTGTGAATAGATCCGCCCGAAAGAGCAAGAGACACTCCGGGTAACGATGCACCGCTCCTTGCAGACGAAAGCGCCTAAAGAAAAGCATAAAACGATTCCCTCGCAAACCTACTCATTTATACTCGAGAGCTTTGTGCTTCTCTTTCGCGAATACTTCGTAATAATCTCCTTTCGGTTTTGACCGCAATCGGATGCTTCGTTCGCGGGGGAGGGATTGGTGGGCGGGCGGGGTGGTAGTGTCTCGGTGGGACAGGTGGAGGCAGGTACTGATTGGGGAGAGAGTAGAAAAGGGGGTCCCAACGGTACCCAAATGGTATAGAGAGTCTCTTCTGCGAATTCGGAAGGGGGGGAACATCGGTTAAAGTGTCGTGGATGGGGTTCGAGAAGAAATCGGAGGGAAAAAGGGCACACTCGCCCTCGGGGATCGTTTTTGGATCGTGGAGAGGTCTGCAAATGGTTCGTAATGATCCGAGAAACGCCTCCTGTTACCTCGCACAATGCATTACGACTCCTCTGATATTCCTCCGGTGCCCGATCGAGCGTGGATTTTCTATATATATTAAAAATCCTCGGCATCATTAGTCTTTCAGAATGGTTGGAAAGAGAGGGTCTCTTTTTTTTCTGATACCCTTCGCATGTGAGTGGGGACAGGAGATGGGAGTCATTAGGGATGGAGAGAGCTAGATTTTGCCCTTTTTCCCTCGTTTTTTTTTATGGAAAATCTCGGGTATCTTCGGTCGGAAAAAATTATCGGAGTTCGCGTGGGATGTTTAAGGAGCTGCGACGGAAGTGTATTCTGACTGACGAATCTTTCGGTGGATCATCGGAGATTTTGTGCGCTCAGGTCGATGGGTTAAAGTATCGGGAAATACTGTTATGTTGTCCTATAAGATTCACGTAACCTTAAGCTGCTGCTCATGTTATGGCGTATCGTGCAACCATTAGCTATTGCAAATTGGATCTAACGAAAGATTATACTATTTCCTCGGAATTCTGCATTTATAAAAAAGTATGAGATAGTGATGGATCGTATAAAATCGCCGTGCGCTCAAAGTATCGAGGTCTCAGGTTCGAGTCCTGGCGGATCGAAAATATCTCGATCTGGTTGTATGATGATGGCTGTACTTGTGTGTTTATGTAATAGTGATCAATACCGACTAAATTTCGCCCTGAATGAATAATGAAATGAAATGAATGTATGAAAAAGCCATTTATTATTATTATTTTCAATAGAAGAATAGACTAAAAGAGTTTCGATACTTGCTTCGCAGTTTATAACGATCGGTATTGTGTTTCGTTACTATTTTAGTTTAAAAGAGAGAAAGAAAAGTGTGTCTGTGTGGTATCTATTAATAAAAAATTTATCCATTTCTTGAGAGTTTTACCACAACATAAAATAACAATAACAACAAGGCTCTGGTTTCTCAATCTTGTTGCTTTTTCAGGTTCACCCTTAATAGATTGGGAATGAGCTCAATTTGAAAATATTATGTTCATCAAATTTTTTTCCTCCAAATATATCCCCCATGAGAGAACAAATTTCAACTTCTCTACAATCTTATTTTAATGTGGGAAGTAAAATCATTATTCCCGTGTTATGATATGAATTTTCATATTCCGTAGCTTTCTTATCTTGTTATAAAAATGTCTTTAACAAATTCAAACGCATAAGCATCATCTTTAATGTTTAAGGGACACATTTGGGAATGCACGTAGCAGCATAATAACAATATTCGTCCATTCACGACCGAAATCCGTATACGTATTGCTGAATAAGCCATCAAGTTTGTAATTTTCTCTTATAAAGCAGTTATCTCACGTAAGAACATCATCTTATACTTTGAAATACCTTTTTTATTTAATCTCACGAAATATCTCATCACCAATATTAACCCCATACCAATTCATTCTAAGGTAGCTCCCAAGTAAAGGTCTGATCTCTCTAAACAGCAAAATAAAAGTCGAAAAAACGACATAGAATCGCGAACCTTTTGACCTATGATGGTAAGACTCGGTAACATCGTCTCCAGTAGATCCCTTTGTATCCCCACGGCCATCTTAGGCCAACTCGCGCATAGAATGCACCGAGGAGAGAGACGTTATGAGCTCAGACGAGTGTTATAATCGAATGTCCCTCGCATCTGATGGCGTACTCTGCGCAATCCGATTACGGCTTTTGGGCAAACTGCGGCCATCGAAGGAGGGGAAGAACGAGAGGCCCTTAGCGCACAAACTCCGTCCAAGAAAAACGCTAACTCCATTAGAAAGCCTCGTTGCACTTCTCTTTCAAAGGAGCGGATTTTATTTTTTCCCGCGAGCGTCTGGATGGCTCCTTAAATAGGAAGAAAAGGAAGTCTGAGACCAAATTAATCCGAGGATTTTTCCGACTTTTATCCCGGAAGAGAGAGTGGGGGAGAGTCTGAGGGCATTCCCCGGCCGGCGGTCAAGCAGTTCCCGGGAACCGACAAAGAAGAGCGTTTTAAAAAAGATTCGGTAAAAGGATTTCCCACGTCTGAGAGGGGGTTTAATTAATACGAAGTCCTCCTCCTGGAGAGAGGTCACGAGGGGCATTTCAAAAGAGAGCAGCAGCCTTTTGAAAAGTGCGATAACTCCGTCTAAACTCCTGGGAGAGTGATATCGACGTCCGACTGCCCGAAACGAGAGCTCCGGCAACGGAAACGGGATATTAGCGAAGGCTATTAGGCGCGATAACCTCCGGAGTTAAACGTTAAAAATTCCGCTCCGAGGAGATTTCGGATCGCAGAAAATTGGTGCAAAGCTCGGTAACTTTCGTAAGTTTTTGTCCGAAAGAAATGTGGAAGCTTATGGAACAAATTTTTACGTCGAGAAAATTACTCGTCCGTAAAATTTTCGTTCCGCCCTTTTTTAATTAAAAAGTTCGCGATGGGGTTGAATTAGTAACTAGGTTTGATCGATGTTTTTTTTCTCCGGATTTACGCGGTGTGGGTTAGCGTTGCATATCAAGGAGACGAGGTTCTGGAAATAGGTCAGAAAAGATGTGGAATTATTTACGAACCTAGTAGCTTTACGGCACGAAGCATTCGCGGGCGAAAGTTTTACTACTTCTACGTCTTCATAACTACGTCACCCCTCCCCCACAAACCGATACGTCACGATGAGGGGGTGTTTGATTCCGTTTCCAGGGATGTTTCTCTCGGTCGGAGTCAACGGCCGGCAGACAACCCAATCGGGTCGAATTCGCATCTCTCTGTCATCTACGTAATTCAATACACGCCACTCTATTCTGAGGGAGGGAAAGTGCCAATTTTTTCCGCCGACCCGTTTTCTTTTTTTTTTTCGGGCGTATTTTTTTCTTCGTGGATATCGACCCGTTCGTTCCATTAACTTTCCTTCTCGGTTGCGTTATTGGGGATGCGGGAAATTTTTACGAAAGAAAAAAACGGGAGGAATGAAAGGGTTCGGAAAAAGGAGAAGGAATTGGAATATGAGGAAGTGGCCGGAAGAGGAGAGAATGAAGTGGAAGATGACGAGGCAAAAAGTACGACCTGCACCCTTCAGGAATTTCTTCTCTTATCACTTTCACCATCCTCCCGCACCAATGAAGGGAGGCTGTTGACACTTTTCGGGGGAATTGAAATAATGCCGTCTCGGAAAAAATGGCTCCGTTCACCTTCCAAAAACTCGTCCGTTCTGGTGGCTGTGTGTCAGCCGTTTAAAGGTGGGGTTTTTTCGTCGTAAAAGTGAACAATGAATATCTATTATTGCGGAAGGGTTTTTTTCCTCACGTCTCAAGGTTTGGGTTGAAGTGAAAGGTTCTGTGCTCTTTTTTCTCGATCCAATGCGTGGCTCTTATCGCAGTCTTTCTTCTAATATCAGTGATGGAGCAGAAAAACATTACGTACTTCGATGTATTGTATTCGCATAATTTTAATAAAAGAGTACATTTTTAATCATCATTATATACGATTCTATATTTGATATAGTGACCCGATATATATACTTCCTAACAGCATCAGACATGTGAATAAAAATCTTTTCTATGAATGTTTGGCTTTTAAAAATTTTAAAAAGTAGTCTTAATTTATATTATTTTTAAATTTCCAAGATTGCAAAGAAAAGAATCATATCTATATGCAGCGAAACCTTATTTCTATATGTATAATTAACATGGAATTATTTTACGCAATAATA
This sequence comes from Pantala flavescens, assembly GCA_020796165.1. Taxonomy (NCBI): domain Eukaryota; kingdom Metazoa; phylum Arthropoda; class Insecta; order Odonata; family Libellulidae; genus Pantala; species Pantala flavescens. Next base: position 21,324,780 of record CM036878.1, read on the forward strand.
CCGAAGAAAATTAAAAACTAAGTAGAAACTATTGACATGAAGTAAAACATGCTGTTATGAAAATGTTAATAAACTAAAATCTTTCATTTTAATTCAGATTATTTTAAAACTATTATTTGAAAAATAAATCTATAATAAACAGAGAATCCACAATACCAACATAGAATATGACGTTGACGATTTAATGAACATTTATTATTGACCAATCGAAACGTATACTTTTCAATTCTTGCATTATATTTGTTATGGCCTATTTTCTACTTTTATATAGTCTATCTTTCCTATTTTTCTATTTTTTGCTTAATCTTCCTAAATTTATAAGAAGCATGAATCACTTTCTATCCTTAGTTTCCTCAAAATATAAATTTCCTGTCCCTTTAACTCACCCTCCGATCTTTTTCGAGACGGATACCATCTATTCGATTAATACATCTCCACTCTTTTTCAACCTATGCTCGCGTATAAAACCGTCCCCTCCCACGCCTTCCTCTCCACCATATATCATGGAAATTTGTTCTATGTGACGCCATTTCTCAATATATAAATATATATAGATATATATATAAACGTCCTTCGAAAGGGGACGAGAAACTACGATTCCTTCACCCGTCCCACCCACTCTCTCCCGATACTTCCCCATTATTCTCCACACCTATTCTTTCCTCGTTTGGCCCTTATTTCCTTCAATATCCGATCCATATCCCCCTTTCTATTCCTCGAGAGTCGTAAATCCGATATGTTAAAGAAAGAATGGGAGCGATACACATTTTTTCTCATCGCATACCTCTTACGTCGTATCTCCCGGTCCCAGTCGATTCGGCGCAAAAAAAATTGCGACAATATTTTTGCCTCCCGTAAACGCTTTTGTTTGTTTGCATTTCGATCAGAAAAGGGGGTGGTTTTGGGAGACGGCAGTAAAGCTCGGAACGTATATGGAGAAGGGGGGAGACTTTATATATTATTGATGTTTATGTTCTTTGTTCGACAAGAGCACTCAACAAGGACTTACAAATGTTTTTTTACAAACCTCCTCCTCTACGGAGTGGCGAATGAAGACATTTTTCTTTACGCGCATTTTTCAGATCACTGTCACTCGATACTTTGCGAGAGATTGATAATTTTTCATACATTCAAAAACTTTTATCTAGAGTTTATGAATCGAATTGAAAGCGAGATTATTAGTTCGGGAATAAAAAAGAAATTTTTCGTTTCGTTTTCTTTTTTTTTGATGGTAGCAAATTTATCGAATGCCGTATACAATGTAATGGGATTTTTCCTGAGTGCTCCGGGAGATATAGTTTCGTACGTTATGTCCCAGTAAGAAATTGAAGAGGAGAAAGTTTTTGTCGTAAGTAAAAGGGTGCGTGGAATATGGAATTGAATATGCTCTTAGCTATTTCCATCCATCATGACACTTTCTAGCTTTGTGCTTTGATTACCTAGAATTTTTCTTTCTCTCTTAGTGAACGATTCCCCGCTCAAAAATGTGCAGGATTTTTGTTCAGTTTGCATTCCATCCTATCAATCAAAATCTATATGTAGGTATTTGGAGTGTCTACTATTTAATTTCATTTTATCGAGAGTGATTGAAGTCAGGTTCAATTGTGCTGGAAGCTCTTTATGACAAAATGAAATCGCCTCTTAAAATCTCTTAACCCTCCTCCAAATATTAGAGGAGAGTTATTTACCATCCCATGCATCAGCGATATATTACTTTCCATAGAGAATAAGATAATTATTTCAACATTTTTGATTTATAGCTAAATCATATTGATAAACTAACTTTTGATTTAGTTTGAATACGATAAAAGATTAATAATTTTGAAACTTATTTATATTCGATTGTTTTACTTTATGTTATAGCATCGACTAATCTTACGACGAAAAGCACTCTTATTTTATATAGTTGCTAACGCTTCTTCGTATTATATACTTCCTTTGCTCCATTTATTTTTTATAATTCTACCATATTCCTCAGTTTCTGTGAGTGTAGGATCGAAATTGGAAAAAGTCGTGATAAAGTACAGTACTTGTCAGTTATCCTCAGTTAAAATTCTCAATTATCTAATATACACTCATGCCTCCTTTTCATGTTACAACGCAGTATACCTAATTCATATCTCTCTTCGGTCTTTCTTTTCGAGTTGCGTGTACATGTAGAAATCCTTCTGCTTCCATGACACCCAAGAACTTTATGCCTTCTATATCCTATAATTTACCCATTTTCATACGTTTTCTTTCTTTACTCAGACTCAAGCTCCTTTCATCAGCCAAAACCTTCACTTCGTAAATTTGCACAACAATACTAGTTAAATCACTTACATTTGTCTTGTACAGTATTGGCTTTTCCTTTATTCTTATATAGTTATGTTTATTACCACAATTAATTAAATTATTCGTCCGTAACAGTTTCGGGGCAACTGGAACTACGTATATTTATACTTGAAATTAACTCTGTTCTAATGCAGTATAGCAATCAAATATACATTAAAATTTAAGTATATTAATTTATCGTAAATATAGAGGGAAAGTTCCAAAACTAAATGGATTAAATGATAATTTCGCAGTGTTACTTCAACGCTTCTTCGCAGTTGCCCCACTAAATTCTCTATTATAAATCCTTCTCTCTTCCTTTACTACACCGAATAACCATTGGATCTTTATTAATTTTGGTTTCATTCTGAAGCGGAAAGGAATCATTCACAGAAGTTTCGAGATTATCACTATAAAACACATTAGCATGTCACAACCCTCAATTCGGGCCCATAAAAAAAAACGTCACTTTCACTTCCACGTTTCCTTTCCGAAATCTCTCTCTTGAATAAAGAAAACAGGAAGGCCCTTTAAGATTATATGGGGCTAATGGGCCAATTTTAGATCCTCAGGGGGGTCTCTTCCTTGTGATTTGAATTCCAACCCTCTCATTCAGTGGAATCAAAGGACGGAAGTGGGACGTTACTGCATATTCAATTACCCCGTCGGACCCGATCACAGATTGCGACCACCACTCTTCGTCGTGGGAATTATTTATTTTCCCCGTCTCTTCGTGACTCGGTGCCGTCTGAAAGCGGCCGGGATAACCGCCTCCCGAATGACTCAGCGGCGAGATCACCTGTCGCGAAAATGCTACCCTCCCTTTATCTTAACTGCTTCCCATCCTTTTATCTTTGTACCGCCACGCCTTGCAGACACGTCCCCGGACGGCGTTCGATACACCGCCCATTAAACGGAAGACACACTACACCTCTTATTTCTTCGCCGCCCGAACCATCTGGAATGAGACCCTAAATCCCCACAGACTAGAGGTCGAATACGAGTTGAAGGCACGCGTTCGAAAAGACTGAACTGTGGACTCTGAGAAATACTCCCATGTTAAATGATTTAAAAATCAAAGGAAAATAAATACCTTTGTATCTTCAACACGTGATTATTTAGATAAAAGAATGGTAATATCACACCTCCAAAGTTCGTTTGTATTTCACGAAAGATTTAGGTAGCATTTTTCGTAACTAAAACTGAAAAATAATTTTCAGTTCTAACCTTAAAATTTAAATTAATTAATTAATTTGTATACAAGTTAGTATCCGATTAAATCAATCAAACAGTAGAACTATAAAGGTTAACCTAATTTAAAATTACTAGTTTCATTTATTGTTGTTAAACGGTGGTTTTATATTGAGGAAGCGAAAACATTTTAATTCGTATGTAATGAAAGGGTGTGGTAAATTAATAATAACAAATATCTTTATCGAGAGAGTGGAGTTCAAAAAGGGAGTAAGACAAAAATTTAATGGTTTATATAATCAGAAGTGGTCATTCGAGAACAGAGAATAAACCAGTTCATATTAAATGGAGAATATTAGAAAATAAAGCGAACGATATCAAATGTGAGATTAATTAATCTTAATTGCAGCGGAACAACAGAATAAAATGCGTGTGCAATCGACAGGATCTTAGTCGAGTAGCGAAACAACGAAAGGAAAGCTTTTATCAGTCACGGAACTTTGCATTAGCTCAAATTTCGTTTAAATATGTACACGATACCCACATAAACATCATCTTTTACCTCTGCTTTTACGTGTCCCGCCGCCGTTAGATAGGATTACATTCAAATGCAATCGACACGTCGGAGATAAGCCGCACGGAGGGAACGTAAATATCAAATTCTTCTCGCGATGAAATTATCCGCTAATGCGACACACGGAAAAAGACTATTGAGACTACTAAGATAAATTTCCTCTCCGCCTCTCGTGTTATCTTTCCTTTCGTCAGCCTTTTTCACCACCCCTCCCTCATTTCACACACGGCACTGTTGCGCTATCTGATAACGAAAATCGTTCCCAAAAAGGGGGTTTTAATAAAGAATGTGAAAGTCGGAGTGCTTTCTCGTGGCGCTCCCCTCCCACTTCCATCTTCATTCTACGTAGTCATGCCACCGGAGTCGACCTGCGAACGATCCGGTCTCTCCATCTGAAGGAAGGTTTTTCTACGCTTAGCCCATTGATATGGGCGCATTCATTCTTTAACCCGTGAACCCTAAATCGATTTTTGCAGAGGTGAATTTCAGACAACCCTTTTGATGGCTTTATTGGAATATTAAAATGCTGGTTGGAGTCGTATCTGAAAGTGGAACTTTAAATTCAATTTACGTATCGCCACAATAAAGCGAAAAAGGTGAATATTTTGATTATTTTCATCAGGCTTAATAAAAGTCTATAATTTGGTTTCGGTTTAACGAGAACTTCTCTATCCATTGGAATCCAACGAATTTCTTTCTTGGATAAACTTTCCATGAAAGAAACGAAGAATACCTCAATTGAGGTTATGGGAGATGGCATGGGGAAACAATGAAATAGGATATTCCCTAAGTAGACTAATTTTGTAATTTTTGTCATCTAAGAATTTTGTAAATATTATTTGGATTTCTAGAAAAAGGCACAGGAAAATTAATGACAGTTGCCCGCTATTCTTCATTTAACACTTTATCAGAGGATAAAATTTTAAAACCTCCAAAATGATGAATGTCAGGCTACTTTTAGATATCCATTTTGTTTCCCACATTAGTTTTTCTTGATTTTTGTATTCTTAGACGTGTCAATTTCGGAACTAACACTCAATTATGACGCTTATAATTAAATTTGGAACTTTAATATATCTTGACCTTCATCAGTATTGTTTTTGGGAATAAATTATGGTTAATAAATTTTTCACATATTTAATGAATTAAATTATTTTTTACTTTCTGCTTCATTCATTGATATATAAGAGTTTATCTTAGTGATGTAAAAGGTTGCATGATAGCCAAGAGACATATCTCAGAATGCAATTTTAAAATTCTTTCTTTCCCTGTTTTTTATGCTTTGCTATTGTTACATAGAGCGATGCGGTGAAAACCTTTCTTCTCGAATCTATTCAAATCAGAAGAAATATTCAGCTGATATCATATCTCATAAATAACTCTTAAGATACCAATAATGATACCTTGTGATCTCAAAGATGTCTCATTTACAGTAAATGTTATAAGACTTTACTGTTCAACACTTTATAGGCCTTAATTTTGAATTTGAAAGCTGTATAAAAATTCTATTCATATCTTAATCTCTTCAGATTTGAAGCATATTCCTTGTCTTCAATCAAATATTGTGATTTAATCCTCCTGTTAGACCAAACTTTGAATAATTTCATTCTTTATTGAAATATTCCACCTTATTCGTTATTATCTACCTCAATTTATGATCAAATTTTCGTGTCATGCCATTATTTTCCTTCAGGAATTGTTCTATGTTGCTATTAAAGCTTTATCTGCTATCTATAAAAATATATTGAGCTAGAATTATTAATTATAATTAATTTTCATTATTTGATATTATTAAATTATTTGAAATAGAATCTCGCTCTAAGTGAGCTAACAGAAAATACAATTTTCCCAAATCCTAATTTCGTGAATCAATCAAGCTTTGAAACTTCAGCCTCAGTTAATTCGACGCATGATAAACGAAAATTATTGCGCTATCCAAATTCATACAACCGTTATAAGGTACTTTATATGAAGAAGAGTTATTAGTAGTACTGAAAAATATAATTCCTGAAAACGAAATATTATTTCAGTTTGTAGTAGTCATTAAATGCTGGTCGTCACTCGTGTATCATACCTTCATTTTTAATGCCAACCACTGGCGACACAAAGTCTACATGTTGTAACTTCGTATTTTTATTAAAAAAGAATAATCCGCTCCGCCCACCTCATGACAAATGCAAGCATTAAATATTACCGTGCGATTACATCAGTTGAACATTGTACGCCCGGAAACATATGGAATCCATTCCCTCATAAAACTTAGCATTCGATGACCATGAGAAAAATACATCGCTTATCGGAGACTTTCCAACAGGTTCTACGTTCTCGTTTTTGAAACGCGCATATTTTATCAAGCAGTCGTACTGCAGTTAACGTCTCATTAAAATGCATAACGGACGTATTTCGGCGATAATAACGTAATTCGCACGCAATGGCCCGACTGTCAAGTGTTCGATCCGCCATATTTTTTCGCCTTTTTATATTCCGAATCACAAGAGCGGATACACATTCGCATATATTCACGCAATAATTACTCCTCGGCGAGAGACGTAATTACAGATGCCATTCATAACGCAATTTAACCCGAATATGTTTCGCCGGACGCCGTTATCTGTCAATTATATTTTATACTTTCATTTTCGCCAATGTTTCCCCTGTTTATCCCCGCCCTCTGTCGGGAGTTGCGCGAGATTTACGATCAGCTTTAAGTCAGTTAACCTTCCATTCGCAAATGAAGGGTTATTAATTTTGGTTAGCGTCAACCATTCGAAACGACTTTGACTGACAGCGTGATAAATATAACGCACGCTGCATTCGTTTTCGACGTAATTTCATTCTTTCGAAAGGCTGTGAATGACGCGGGTATATTTTTAGTGGGTTTCGGATAACGCCGTACGAATGCTACTAAACCCGATTTGTTTATGAACGAACGTGTTTTAACGCCGAATATCACCCAAAATTCCCGCTTTTTGTTGCCTGTTCGGATTCGTAAAAATCAGGCTGGACTCAAAGTTGCTCGTAATTCCATCGCCGCAGCGGCTCGTTTCGATGACAGACGAAAAACTTCGTAACAAATGCCTTTCAGCGTACGTAACATTTGGATTTGATACGATTTTCTGCTAGGATTACAGCTAAACCGAAATACTATCAACTTTGTGATGTACTTAGGAGCCTAAAGGGTATTCATATGTGTGAGTTAAATTGGGTATCCCACATTATTTTACAATTCCCAGAGCTTTATAATTCAGTATTTAAAAGATTCTTGTGTTAGCAACAAATAATAACATGGTAATCGACAAAATCGGAGACAGAGTTTGAGAAGGCCTAAATTTGATGTGAGATAAAATAATGATTTAATATGAAAATGATATTTTTTTAATATAAATTGTTTTTGTAATTTCAATCACTGATGTCTCTCCTAAATCATCCTTGCTTTTCTCTGTAAGATTAAAATACCGTAAAAGAATAATTCTACAAAAATATTTTAACCTTCATATGAAAAAGCGAAAATCATTTTTCGTACAAATACTTCTATAGTGTCAAATTGAGACTGTGTATTGCAGTAGTTAGCATATCCATCCGGAAAGAAATGAACTGGGTTCGAGTCCCATTCAAGTCGACATTTTCCACTTCATTTAAACTTTTATGATCAAGTCGCATTAATTCGTCAAGGAATAATATTTTCACCATTCCTCATTTCCATTTTAAACATGTTTCCACTTAAATAAGCTGTGAAATAAGCTTTAAAACTTGAATCCTGCAATAAATCTGAAAAAGAAACATTTTTCTTTAAAGTTCTTCCTCATCATCCCATCCATCCACCCCACGTCTCCATTCTTCTTCAACACACACACGTAAACCCGGAAATGTCCGTTTCTCCGCAAGAGAATCAATTAGCGAACGCGAGAAACGAAGTTACGCCAAATCCTCCCGGAATCGCGGCGGGGAAAACTTTTTCGCCGTCGGTTAAATAATTAGCCGCGTTTTACCGACATTCGGACATAAATTGGAGAGCGGCCGGCTGTTTAATTGACCTTGCGGACTGTGCACTCCCACGAGAGAAAACAAGCTAAATAGGAGCGGCGTATTCTATTCCATAGTCTAATTATCTCTCCTCAGACGTACTCCTCCCCGACCGTTGCTGCAGATCGAGCCGATTACGTTTTTATGAATCCCGAGCCGCCTCTTTGGTCGAATTAAAACGGAGGCGTTTCGAACGAGAAACTTCCCGCGTCTATCCGCCGAGAACTCTCTTTACGGGAACTATTCCCCACCAAACCGCAGACTGCCTTTGCGGGAATCCCGCACAATATTGCACGGAAGGCTAATACTTCCCTTTAAAAAAAGGATGGGCAGTTATAGAAAAAAAGAGGTTTATTAAAGAGGTTATTTTTTGGGTCGAATCTTACCTTCTTTGCCGGAGGAAACCACAAGGGAGATAGCGCGTTATGATTAGGAAGAGCCCTGCAGTGTCTACAATCCCCTTTGCCCTTCACGTTCTCCCCTAACGGAGAGTAAACATGGTCTTCAGCGTTAGAGGGAGGGCAGGTATTAGCGAGTTGTTTCGTGAGTGGTTTGATTCTGATTAGGGTGCGGAAAGAAATGAAGTTCTATGTATTTATTCGGTATCGTTGATTCTGTGGAGAAGTGAAAGGAGTGATATTCGCAGGTATTTGGGGAATTCCCTCGGGTTTGATGATGCCATAGACGATCTACCGAATCCTATAGGTTTCTTCCTTTTTCTTCCAACCACATTAGGAATCTTGCTCTTCTTTATTTGTACTGATGAGAGTTGTGCTCTTAGTTTAACAATTCTTAATATGTTATTGCTTTAGTTCGGTTCAACTTTCACACAAAGATTCGTTTTGTGAATGGTTTAATTAATTTTTGACAAATACATAAATACCGAGGTTTTTCTTAAATAAGGTGGATAAGATACGAGTGTCTTAAGTACCTTTCATCTTTTTTAAGAAATTTTTAGATTGATTTTTTCTTAATCACGTCTTTTAGATATTATTTTTCTATTTTGAAAGGTAAATGTCTCCTCTAAACATCTATGTCATATTTACCTCGTGCTCAATGAATGTTGAGAGTTAATCCTTTTCACTATTTCATCTCAGAATGAACTGTGTTTGATACAATGCGAGTATTTGTGAGTCTCTAGGAATGAATATTTTAGATAATACTGGAATATATAATATGAAATCATAAAAAAACATACATAAAATGTGAAATAAATGTAATTTTTTACTTGAATAATGGATGATCGAAGGTTGGATATATTTCTTAATTAGTTAAATAATTGATTTCTAGTCACAGATAACTTAGGATAATATTTATAAATTGATTATAGGGGACAATCTGATGAGAAAACATTAAATTATTACCTACGTTTATAATTGACTGTAATTTATAACCACTACAGTAGATGTTATTGATCGGCATCATGATGTAGGAAATATTTATGATTTCCCTTTTGGAGATGTAAAGAAAGAAAGATACATCTGTCGCTTAACTCCATCTCTGTATCGTTAATGATCGTATTAAGCTATTATGTTTCCAACAACTACTAAATAAGGCTTTGGTCTCTATCTTACTATAAGGCATTCTTTCTTATTATCTAATCTGTTTCTTTTGAAACCATTTCAGCTAAGATACGAAAGAAAGAGAATTACCCCGAATATCACCGCGTGATCGGTATTTTATCCAATCCTATTTCTTGTTACAGTTTCAGATTTGAGATATAAGGTTCCTATCGCGTTTTTGATGTATCTTCGACATAATGGTTCTTTTCGTGTAACTTAACTATAATTACTTATTTAACTCAATATCCCTAAACGTAGTACCAGCGTCAATCGACCACATCAGTGTCGCTGTAATCTGAGTTATCACGTAACATAACGATTTCCCAACAGAATTTTAACGAATTTAAGTATTTTCCTCCCCGAATAAAATTTCTTTTCCTTTCGTTCTCTTCTCCTACTTTCTTGCATGATTGATCAAAGAACTCCATCTCAAGGATCTTATCTTTCGTTTACGTTTGAGTACGACAGGAGAAATTGCAGGGTTTTTTTTCTTCCGATCGGATCTAGACTTTCCACAGAATTTGATATTCAGATTTGCATTCTGGTAATTTCTCAATCGGACTTCATGGCGGAGAGAAGCGAGCCAAATACGCAATTATTTCAATTTAGGCCAAGATCCCCACCGCTTGCATGGAAATTCATTCAGAATTTTTCATCGCGATACGTGATCGGCGACGTGCGGTCACGAATATCGCTTGAGTGAGGGTTCGTGTCACGCATGCAGAGCACGGCGTCCAGTCAAGAAAGAGTTTTTCCTTGCGAGATGGAAGGAACTTGACTATTGGTGCCTACTGATCCCATGTTTTATTGTCCTGGAGTTCCTTTCCTCGAATTCTGTATACACTTTCTTGATTAAGAATTTCTTTCGAATAATTTGATTTTACGCGTTTATGCGATATTGCGATATAATAAGAGGAACAGATGAACCTATTTCGACTCCTAAAGAAAGATTAATGTGCTTAGCTGTTGATACACTTCAATACTAAAACTGATAATGGTCGATTGTTATTACTTTACTATATTACTACCAATATGGTAAAAACTGCAAATATATCTGTATAGTAATATTATTGTTTATTATTAAATAGCTATACTCGTTCACACGTTATTGTGAAAAAGTATTCCCAATTATTTTCTTTAGCTGAAAATTAATTATATTTAATATATTATAGGATTAATAATTGAAAAAGTTTATTGACCGCATTGTTGTATTTATTAGAATTTGCTGGCGAAAAATCGAACGTAAGATGTATTGATATTCTTTTTCGTAATTTGAATTAATTTGTTGAAATCTTAAAATAAATAAAATTTATGCATTTAAAATATTTTAAATTTAAATTTAATTTGTAATATTTAAACGATAATTGAAATTATGTAAATTCTGCACAAATGGGATCAATTTATGTATCGTACTTCTGTACATATTTCCCGTGGAAAATTCATTCGCTATTTGAATGGCAGGCAGCTATTCGCGTTGCAAGGCTATTATAATGAAATCATATACACTATTTACATTACTTTATTCGGTATATAAGAAAATATATTATCACAGTACCTTTTCAGTTCGGAGCAAGATATGCTAAATAATGTGCTATTCTACACCTCGCATCTCGAAATCTCAAAGAGAGTACATATTCAACTAAAAAAGACCTACAAATGACATTGTCTTGTCAAAGACATAAAATAAATTGAAATGTTGAAAATAGTTGACATTGTTATCAAAGTCGGTAACCTCATCAACTCACCAACTTGTGCAGTACATACAATCGCTTGAGCTTATCAAAATATAAATTTCTTTAAATATTAAAAACTCTTAACACCTCGATAATATACGTAAATATTTGTTGCTATAAACAAACATCATCTGAATACTGGAATGAATTCTTAATGTGTTCTTATGAAATAATTCAACAATCACATTCTTCGTAACTGAAAAAGAGTTTGTTTACAGCCTCAAAATTCATCAAAATTATCATCTAATTTATCCAAAGTCTCGTCATTTCTGATCTAAAATTATATTCCATGACCAAAATAAGAAACTTTGTTCATTCCTTTGGTGCTTCTTTAAAATCCATGCGTTGGTAATTCTAATTTAATTTTGCAAGAGAAAGGAAGCATGCATGCATACTAGAAATCGAAGATTGCATGTATTTCTTATGAGAACAGTTTTTCTCTTCTGGAGTCGAACTGAGTACTCCGAAGAGTGCTAATTGGCAATTTTCGCACAATTTCATAATTCTTTTACAAATTCTGTGAGAGAATACATTTATCACATCTACTACCTATTTTCCTGTAATTTACCAAACCTTCCACAAATATCCTAGCTTTGATATCCTGTTGATTGATTACTAATATGTTTAAATACGATAATTGTATACTGCTTAATACATATTAATTTAATGTAGGTCAGGATAATGACACATGGATAATATTGTGAAAACACATCCATATCCATATTTTTTCTAATATTGAATTAATTGATCTTTAATATGAATAATATGGAGCTAATATTAATCAATAATGATGGCCCTATAATTCATTGTTTTCAATGCTAACATTAAAAACATTAAAATTAGATCACCAACATATGTTTTGACCGATTGAAATACAGTCGAATTGGTTATAATCTGAGTTATCTGTAATAATATCTGATAAAGATAAAGATGACCTTAGGAAGTAGTGAAATGCATCTCATACAAAGGTAAAGAGTTACGAAAGCAACATTCATCTCGAGTGGGACTATCAGTCGGTTCCTTTCGAAAATCATTACCTCCGAATCCCGAAGTGGGTGTGGGAGAGAGACACATCAGTTGCGAGGGTAAGTAGCGCATGATTCCTAAAATCCCTCGTCGCTTGAGAAGGGCTTAGAGGTGCACTCCTTCTGAGATTGAAAGTCCTCCGTGACGAACGTTAGTGCCCCTTAAGACCTCTGCAAATCGAGGGATTGGATTAACCATAGCCTCTTCCCGCGGGAAAAGTCCCACTACGTCGACCTTCCATCTCCAGTGGGAATCTCCGCATCTTCCGCCGGTCGAAATCTCTCTCCTCCCCAGTGCTATCCTCCTGTAAGGTCTCTCCTATTCTATCTAATGGTAAAATACGCCTCCGTTCGTGACATTTTGTATTGCTCGTTACTGTCCAACCTTGCATCGATTTTAGAGTTATGATTGCAATTTAAACGCAAAATTTTAGGCTTTAAATGTTATTACATAAGGAAAGTTCTAGCATATACTTAACTTGAAATAAAAGTAATGTGTAATAATGCAGCTGGAAAAAGGGAAATGAGAAAAATAACCTCGTTGTGTTTTTCTGATTAGTTGGGTATTGGCTAAGATACGTACTAATACTGAAATATATTTGTTTACGCTTCTAACTCTAAGGGTTAATGGGTATAAACATATCTTTAATTAGGCGTTCTCATAAAATTACATTAAATATCAATTAACACAAATAGGGTTATAGAGTCTTTGCTATCTCATTTATCATTTATTATTATTTATATTAGTAATATTTAGTATAGAGTATTTTTTATCGACTCCAAAATGTATTGCTTGAAATTTTATGCTATACGTACAATTACCTTTTGAAATATTCTGGTACAGATTTGATATGAAAAAATTTACTCTTATTAGAAGATAAGAAATGTGAGCTATATTTAATATGTATAAATATAAAATGGTATTATAGATAATTTAATTAAGGTGATTAGAAATCAACTAATAACATACCTCATTATTTCAGAACCTCAGCTAAGGTCTGTTATCTGGAAAAACGTGAGTAGATATTGAAAATTTCCTTTTACTATTATTTTGTATTTTAATTCTTCTGCATCAATTATTCTTCGTCTAATTTTAACGGCATTTCAAAACTTTTAAGTATCAAATCCAAAGATATGAATTGGTTTTCCTCAGATATTTAGTTTTTGATCGAATCAAAATTTTGAGTAGAGAAAATTCTAAACAAATCCATCCATCATAAATAAACAAACATATCCATCTGTTATCAATTTCTGCTGAGCCTCTAAAATTGAATTAACTCCTTATAAAATATAAATACTTGTGTTTTATAGAGTAGAATTTCGAAGGGTATGAAACATCTAACACACTTATCATTAAAAAACATCTTCCATTATTTTACGTAATGCTCTTGAACATTTTCTCGACACCGATAACTCCTTCTAGCGAGTGGATACAAGATGATATATCATACTTTTTCCTTGAATCCTCCGCACCATTTTACTACCTCACCCAATAATTACGGAGTACGCAATAGTAGCCTTTTTCTTCCAAAACAAAAAAAAACGCATCGATCACTTAGCCTTATCATCTCACCGTTTCATTACCTCCCTCAATCATCTTAATGCATACTGTTGTCGACTCTCCTATTAAAAAACAAAAACGTCTTTCGGATCACGTACTTAGCTTTTCCTTATCACCCGCATTAAAACATCGCGAGTTAGAATCAGCGAAGAAAGAAAAAAACGCGATATGAGTCACGGGCACCGCCCTGCCCCTTCCGTGCCCTCGAATCGCCTTGTATGCATCGCTAGTTAAAGCACACCTTTTGGTCTCCAAGGAAAAAAAGATCCATCACGCGCTGCAGTAATTAAGGTCACCATGGATTTAATTACGTTCAGCGCCTTCCAGATGGCGTTTTCGAATCATTGTTATCGGCCCTTTGCAAAAGGGATCGGAACATACGTATATTCGCCGTCGTTTGAGTAAACGGCGCGCGTTTTTACGCGTATCGACGAAAGAGAGGACGATCTGAGTGGGGACTCGTCGTGGAATTCCATCGCAATTGGGTCACATCCGCTCTGAATGGATAAGTGCGCGTTCTTCACTCCAATTGACATCGGGGATGATTCGATTTATGGCTAATCGTCTCGAAGGGGGTCACGGCGGAGCTATTATTTGTCGTCGTGCTTTTATATTCCCGATCGCGCGGCTAATTACGGAAGTTCAATGGGAGCGGAATTGATCGGTGGGACTTAATTGCGCTCGTATTTAGAGATGATTTTCTCGATGCAGGAGTGGTTCGATTGCTTCTTTGCTGCGAATGGTGATTTATTTTCGCGTCCCTTGAGATGATTAATGGGCTGGATATAAATTAATGGTATATCGGTCTTTGAATGAGTACTTTTTAAGGCTGTATTAATCCTCCCTTTGCATATTCGTCTTTATAAATCGGTTGACCCCCAACGAATTGGATTTACGAGTGAAAAGTCATAATTGAACGATATGTTAGTGACTAGATCTGATTAATATAGAAGTGATTGGACTAGAACCCGATCACCTGCCTTTCTTGCAGCAAGTAGTAATCATAAAAAACTATGATTTTGGATCAATTTGACCCTATCGATGATGTGATTTTTGAAGAATATTTTACTGATTGTAATGACTCTCCCATTACCGATGTTCTCGCCTTGCCCTATCGCAACGTAGAACGAGGACAGAACACACGGGGTATACTCCGACTGCATAAATGCGGCACGAAAATAAAATTATTCTCAGAAAAATATGCATTGCTTATAATTTAAATAGAATATCGCTCCGATATCGAATTGATACCGATAGGTTCCGCGATCAAATTACACGTTACATATCCGATAACGCATTCCTATGATACGGAGTTATTCTTTGATCTATAACAATGGATAATTGGCGAAATCGGATTAAATGGCGGATAACGGCTCAATTAGATTTCGTACGCCCTCTGTGATGTTTTTGCAGCATAATTGCCAGATGGGAGGTGAAATTATGACGCAGCTCTCTACACATCGCCCCACTTCCGTCGCTAATTAAGGCCACCGATTTTCGGTCTGCGCAAAACACCTTCCGTTATAGAATTTCAGCTCCGCAATGATTTTATTTTACCACTGTCATATTTAATCTAGGGAATTCGATATGAGCCGTACGTAAAATCGTTCCGGCTTAGTTTCATAGTGCACAGATTACGCCGCTTACCAATTACGCAGTAGCTCCTTATCACGATATCTAACCGTGGTTTAATCTCACGAAACTGCGGGAGCTGTCGATAAATCGTCGGCTCCGTGATCATCCTAACAGATAAGCGGGTCGTGTACCAAGGATGCTGGGCTGAAAAGTATTTTAACGTAGTGATATCGTCCTATTTTTTTAATATGCGGATATTTTGAAACTCCTCCTGTATCGCGCACCCCCATTCGCAGTGAGGTTTAGGGTCGAGGGAACTAGGTTAAATTCATATTCATAATCTGGTTCGCGGGGATAATTTTCCGAGAGAGGGAAAATGCTAAAGAAACATTATTCGCTCCAGAAGGCTCTTTACGGAGGCTGCGGAATAAAATGAATCCGATGCAATTTACTTCCCACCCATCGCCCTACTGTCGAGATGGACTAAATTCGCTAATGCGTTGGGTGAAATGCTTCAGACGAGAAAATGATGGTAAGCGAATTTCCGATTGTCGGATGATTATGCAATTTTATTGAGCAACCTAGAAAGATGATAAAGACTTTAGGGGAGGATAATTGGTGCATTTTACATAGGGAATTCAGGTTGATTTTGATGTATTGAATTTATGGAGCTGTCAGCTTTCGTTCTTGTATTATTACCGTTATTGTTCTTCGAAATTTTTGTCGTAAATTATATTTGGCAGCAATTTAAAAGATTGGCTTGGATACGGAAAGAATAGAATAAGGTTCTGGTTGAGACTGAGTGAATCATTAACTTAGCCATTGCCCTATGTATCTTTATAAAATCTGTTATTTATTAAAATTCTGTATTGGCTGCACTGAAGTTGGTTTTACTTTAAAATAATATTTGTTCATACATTTTGTAAAATTCTTTGCGTTTTATCATTGATCTACTTTCTATTTTTAATGATAAAAAGTAGCATTACATACCGATTTTAACTTCAAGGTACCCACATACAACATAATTTAAATTGATTGACGTTTGCTAAGGAAGGGGATAATTTGCAAATGATCATATAAGAACATTGAACCTATGAATATAATTGTAAAGTAATCACTGATTAAAAAAGAAATTTGGTGTTCATTAATTTATAATTGGAAGATTAAATCTTTATTTATTTATTTAATGACTACACATGCCATTGTAAAAATTCTGTTACTACAAACAAAACATTCAACTTTTTATCGATGAAATAAATAACTGAATAAAACACTTACCTAGAAATATATAAAAGAAAGCTCTGAAGATGAAAGCAGTTTGACCGAACAAAGAAGACATGTCGAGCAAAAGACTTTAAAGTTTGGATTATGGTACGACGATAATATAAATGAAGATGTAGTTTATGATACCGAAGACTTCACAAGGGGATAACATACAAGAACCCCATAACAATGCAGGAAAGCAATTTCAAAGGAACTTGTAGTAGAAATTAAGGGGGAAGAAGATAATTTAGGGGACCCATGTTGGATAATGGAAGCAAGTGGGGGCAATAAATGAAACTTAAGAAAAAGAGGAAAACTTATATAGAAAGAGCTATTCTTAAAAAAAATATCTGAGATTAAATTAAGATGGCAAGGTAATTGAAAATCTAGATGTATTACAACAGTTTTGCGATATTAAAAACTCTTACGTATATAAGGATAAATGGGACGATACAGAAAGTAAGCTTAGTAAGTTAAACTTTAGGGAGTTATGTCCTCATGTATCATTTTATTAAACGAACTTGTTACAAACTCCCTTGTCAAGGATAAAAGATGACGATACAATATTATTATTATTAAACTGATTTAAGAAATTTAGGGATAGATTTATTAGTTATAGAATGTTAACATTGTTTTCATCCTCCTTACTCGTAATATACTTGGTTATTAAGTTGGTATACTCGATTGCCTACTTAATCTCTTTTAGAGTGTTCCTTTTTATTCTTTGGAAGTTTTCTATAGCAATCAATTTCTTCCTTTTAATTCCACAATTTCAATGCATTTCTCTCGACCACTTATTATGTTTCTCAAGTGAAAAGGAATATTGACCACTAAGTTGTATTCCATTATTTTATCTTAATGTGTATATACTGATGAATTGACTACCTGTAGTGTATAAAGTTGTACTGTAAAAACGTCGCCACCTGACTTAACGTCTGACTGCGACGGTTTTGTATAATAATAATAATATCGGTGACTGGTGAATTAAATTTAAATTTACGTATAGCGTTTTTACCACCTTTTTTTATAAAGATCCAATATCAACTAATATTATTTATACTCATGTCGCTTGAAATAATTTCCAAGAAATTTACAGGAAAGATTGATAAAAGCAAAGTATACACTAGCAGCATTTAATATACGCTCCTCGACTACAGAATTTTTACAGTAACTAGTTCCAGGAAGCTTCAAGTTAAATTGAGGAAAATGAGTCCAGAGTTCGATTCCAATCAAACTTCCTCCTCCGAGAATTCAATTTTAGGTTAAAATCCTATTTTCTGGAAAATCTAATTTCAGCCACTTTCCAAATTTAATTCCTCCATTTAAATGAAATCCTATAATCCTTTAAAAACCTCAAAGTAGACCAAAGAAGAAGATGACCTATTTCCAAAGGAGGAATCAATCGTTATTCGAAATTGCAATTTTGCCAAAATTTTCGTAGGATATTAGAGAAACCCCTTGTGGATGAAAATTTCCAGCCTGCGGGGCCACTTTTAGAAATTTGCTCGCTCTTCAAGGTTATTCAGACCACTTCTACAGCTTAGCCTTCCCTTTGCGGGCAAGGTTGAGTCGACTGAATAGCCCTTCTGTTGAAGCGATGATTTTATTAGAACTCCTACGTTTTCTAAATCCTCCGCTACAATAGCTCGCATAAAAGATTCTTTGGACGCATACTCCATAGGATGGGGTGCAAACCCTGATGTTTACTCTAATATTCGTTTCTCCCCCTACCTTTTGCCGTAGACCGGCATTCAGGGCCGAAAATTACAACCAGGGAGAGGAAGTTGTAGATAAGAAAGATTTATTGCGTAAGAGGGGTGAGTGGTCTCTTGGGTCCGGTGCAGAGGGGTGGGCCAAGGAGGATATTGGAAGAAGGAATGGGGATTTTTCTGGAGAAAGTGATTGAGAGGGATGGACGAGGAAGGGAAACGAGTTAAGGGACGAATATATGGGGAAAAAGAGGTAAGTTTGAGGTCGTAATGTGCGGGCGAAGAAAATTTATGCAATATTTATTGGGAAAAAATAGGCCTCGGCCTAGAGGTGTGATTTCGGTATTTATTGGTTGGCGGTACAACTATAAACTTCTAGGCAAAGGTAATAAAATGCGGTAGAGGAATGTTCTTAAACGTAAATATGGGACAAATATCGGCTATAAATAGAAAGTTGCAAAAGATTGAGGGATATAAGGATGTGATTCGTAGATGAATGGGTAACTAGACATTCTTTTTATTGTCTGAAAAGATTTTCAGAGTAGATACGGGAAGAAAGATAACGGAGATTTATCATAGTTTTAAGTCCATAATACAATTTTCAACTTCAACTCAAACTTGCATATAACAACTCTTCCTGGTATATTCTTGAAAATAACATCTCCCAAATATTAACGGTATATGAATTACTGAAGTGAGATTTAAAATTTATATTTTTATTTTTGAAATATGTTGAAAGTATAAGTAGTGCCTTAGAGTTCTTTGGATTATTTAAGTTTTCAAAAGAAGCCAGATGATCATTAAGATGACGAAATATTCTGTGCAGGTTTTCTTCTAATAATATTTAACTTAGGAAGTAGTTTGGAAAGATACAAAATAGAGCAAATCTAACAAACTATGCAAATATTGAAAACTTAAATCTCGTAAAAAATCCGTAATCTTCATTTCTCCTAACGCGAAGATCAGTGAGATATTTTCAACACGTTGCCAAATGGCCTTTATCACTATTGCAATGGAAATTGGCCTCTAGATATTCCCAGAATTAAGTTACAACCATACAGATAGAACTTAACGTTTACCATATAACCTCCGTATCTAACTAGATTAATTCAAGATTCCAAATAATTAAAATCCAGCATTTATTTCTTTCTCTATAGATACCCTCTCTCTGTAAAATGCTCCCCCAATTTTAAAGGAGCGCTTTCTTTGAGACAACTGTTACTTTCACCTGCAGCGATACATTTGTCTTCCAGACAAGACTTTCATGAAAGTGATGCATACATTTGCATACTTAAGAACTTGGTCGAGATATGGTCGATGTTTGAATAATTCGCGAAATAAAGCTCTTATCCGAATATATTATAAAAGTCATAAATTTGGCCGAATTAGTCCTCGCTACTTGTTTTACCATCTTGCTCCCCTATAAACCGTCTTTCTGAATCTGGCGTAAATCTTCAATTACCAAGAGACACAACTGTAACAAGAAAAACTAATATTATCCGTTGAAATTTAAAGTTTTGAAGTTTTATTACTTAAAATCTCGCTGTACAACATAACGAATGACTATGAGTTAAATTCTCGCATAACAAGTGAAGCTGTTTAAAGTTTACTAATCATATTTTTAATCATTTTCATATCAAACCTTTGTTATCATTTAATAATAAATATATTTCATAGATATTTTCATATAAATTCTTTGATAAAGGTGATCATTGAGATGGATTTTGATGATTTCAATTCGAAGCTTTGTTCATGTAAAGAGTATCCCAAAATGTAGAACTTAACTCTTAAAATTTCAAGTTAACCTTCTTAAGGCTTAGAATTAGTTAGATCATCTCCACCTATGGTAAAAGTATAATTTAGATACTAGATGAGAATGAACGCATACCTCGCTTTACTCCATAAATTAGAAAACTATGAGTTGAAATTTACACGCAATAGCTATGTAAATTTTATTTCCAAGCGTTAAGGGAGGATCTATATTCTTCTTCAACAATACTACATTCCATTATTATACAGTAATGAACAATATATGCAAAAAATGGCCAGTAAATATTAATTTTTCTAATTTCACATTGAAACGTAAGATTTAATTCCTTCGATGGGAGTAATGTGAATAAGTCACCTAGTAATCTTCAACCTTATAGCAAAAAATTGTCTATTTGAACAGAAACTCCGACCTGGATAAACTTTTAAAAACTAAGATACGAATAATCTAAAGAAGTAAAACTTGAATTCGATGATAGAAATTATATAATAGCGAAATATACTGGTGACCTGCATCACATCATTTGGAGGATCAATAATCGTTCGTTTCTCTATAATAGACTCAGATATATTACGTAAGAAAGCAGAATAAAAATTCATCTACGTCATTTTCAATGTAATAATATTTCGTTTCTAGAAACCCTATTGGAACCGTACACACCCTCATCTGCGACTGTGTTACCTCTCACTCATGATCGAGTGCACTTCACAAGAATGTAGACGGGACGATAACGAAAACTTTGCTGATTATCCTTTAACAAAAAGAGCTGAGAGAGGAAAAAATTATCGCGAGACAGGATACGCGCGAAATTTCCGCCTCGTTTTCCTTTCACTGCAGAAAAGAGGGAGCGAATTCGCCTCCTAACGAGAGAATCTCTCTTTGTTCGCTTGACTCCGCGATAATACCTCCGCAAAAATTGCATGCGTTATGCTCTCGATATTTACGCGTCATAAAAATGTTTGTACGAAAAAAAATAACAAATGCCACTGCGTGTTGATTACCATTGTTAAAATTGTTGACTTTATTCCATTGTCTTCGTGGAAAGGGAAGCTGTTAATGTGGAGAATGTGAATTGAGAGAGAGTGTTTGGAAAATAAGGGAAGCGATGTTAACAAATATAAATTTTCTGCGGAATATTCATCGAAGACATTTCGTGCGTGTTTCCACTGAATGAAATGGCTACTACGTTTTGACTTCGTTGGGAGTGCCTCGTAAAAGACACGTTGAATGCTATATAGAGCACTTGCGGAATTAAAAAGGAGAAGTTTGTAAAAGAATAATCGTATATAATGTTGATTGTTGCTATGAATTAGCTTTTAACTGAAATGGTTAACATTCTCGTAAATATCATATGGTATGATGCATGTAATAGCCTTATTAACACCCATAAATCCAAAAGTATGTTATTATAACTATTTAATGATAACTAATGATCTATGATAATGATATTATGAATGTATAAACTTAAGCTAATCCTAATATAAAGTCATGTTATTTCAGTGAAAATAATAATATTATTTCAGCGTCCAACATTTTGTTATATTAGGACACATTAAACATTCCAAAGGGCTTGGCCCAGTCAGTTAAAGCAAGGAAAACCCCTCTTTTCATCTATTTTTCTGAGCCCCAAAGTCTTTCCCTTCCTGCACTTTCTTTATTAGAAGTAAAACAGCTAAGGATACACACAGAATTCGAACAGACGACAAAAATTTATTTGAGTATCGAAGTTCTAGCTGCAATATACTATCCAACCAGCTTCAATAGCAATACGACTCTACTGGAGTCGCAGGTCTGTCTTAAGTATTTCGATAGCTATTTCCAAATAGTAGTAACCCCTTCATCCTTCGATCCCAAGTAGTATACTACGCACACGTATAAATCGAAATCTGTGGGTCACCACAGTCTCAGCCCGAAAACCATTATAGGTGAATGATTTAAACCCACTGCCTAAGTGCATAAATTGCAGCCTTCGAACCCAGCCATCCAACCCGTCCACGTAATTCAGAGCTCTTGGGGCATCTCGTCCAACTTGGAAACTGCCGAAAACTTCCTTCCAATGCGTTCCTTTAACTTTTCGGAGGCCCGTCACGTGACATTCCGCTTCAACGCCACCGTCCCCTCGGCCATCGAAGGGGTTTTAAGAAGGGGTAGAGAGTCACCTCATAAGTTAGGTGTGCAGAGGGCTATAGAAGGGTGGAGCAAAAAGGGTTGGTTCAGAGATATGGGGGAGTTATTGGGAGGATTTAAAAGGGCTGTGGTTTTTGGCATGTTTTGTGGTCCGGGAGACGCTGTCAAACGTTGGGGGCTTTTTATTATTTTATTTAACGGTGTGGTTGCGTAGGGATGCGGAGGTGAAATGTGGTTTCCTCTGTGTTGGAGCACGTATGTTAAGTTGAGGGATGGTTTTCGGTTGTCGTGTATGGAAGAGATGTATTATATTGGTGTTTTTAAATGGGAAAGGGTGGTTTATTCGAGGTGATATTCTACGTCTGAATATTTCTATTCGGGCTATGGTTTATCTCGAGTTAAATCATGCTTTTTATGCTTATCTATCGTTCCAGTAATAAAACGAGGCTCGTATGACAATACTAAAAGAAAACTAACTTGAATTAGAATGATAATGATGCGTCTATGAAAGTAATAGTACAAATACCTTACGTATTACTCTGTTAAAAGTGAAGAATAAATAGAATATCGTTCGAAGAATTGAAAAATACGTGAGTTAACTTATTCCATGCACTTTCTTTGCGTTCTCCGATGAAGGATTTTTGCCAGACCGCGCCTTGTACTTGAGTGTACAGATTTCAATTGCTTAAGTAACTGAGCTTATTTCTAGTCTAGTATTTTAAGTCTCATGATTGAAGATCTGGGTTCGAGTTCCGTTTATACGAAAAGTTTTACATATTCGTATCTTCTCAAATCCAAAATAAACTCCAACCTACTCATCGTCATCTTCTGTTAATCGGCGATTAAATTATATTTATTTGTGTATACATTTCATAACGTCTACAAACATAACGAGAGAATGAAATTGAGAAATCATGTTTCTTTATTCTATTAAATGGATCGCATTCGACGGATCTTTTATTTCAGAAATCTAATGCACAACAAGATGCATCCTCTGTAATTTAAATACAAAGTAAGAAATTATGTAATTCCATGTAATCTCATGCCCAGTATTAACGATATTACGTTTCAGATAAATTCAATTTATGCGCTCAGAAAGAATATCAAGACGAAACATTTTTCGCAGACATTATAAATACGAATCGCGCATCTCGAGCATGCCAAAAGAGCAAAACATATTTCAAACGTAACTAACCGTTTATTATTCATTTCCCTTAAGCGAATGGGGATTTTATGGGAACGAAATCAAATTTCGTCTCCGCCGCGGTATAACGATACGTCGGAATTAAGCTTACCATGATACTTTTGCCTAATTTAACGTCCAAAAAGATCCTCGTAAATATTTTCCACGCGGTGATTTCGTCGGCGGCAATATCTGAGTAAGCAAAACGTTCGAATCAAACGGCAGAATCAGAGAAAGCTCCATTAAGATCCTTTTCATAATGTCGCCAAAAAGCGATATGAAATTTTCATCGAGGCCGCAAATCTCGTAAAAGGCGAACGGGAATTCGAAACGTCTGGAACGGGACGTAGATGCGTAGACGCGAGTTAAAGGAACGGGTTCAAATGAACCGAAGAGAATGTAAAGAGTAGTGGCAACTCTTAATAAAATGAGGTCCAAGTGGGACTTTTTGAGAAGGGGGAAGTATAATAGGTGAGCGGTGGAAAGAAAAAGGGCGTCATGAGACTGTCAAGTTGAAGGGAGTGGGAGAGAAGGAAGTGGTAGAAATAAGCTGGGAAAGGAAATACTAGTGAATCGGAAGATTGGTAAATTGGCCGAGGAGAAATGATTCGAAGGAAAGGTTTCCCCATTCATGGAATCGGTTATGACCCAAGAGATGGTTATCGTTGGTGATAAGTTTCTACGAACAACTCTCGCCCAAAATGATTCTGCTTTTCTTATGCAGCTGTTACTTCTTTCTCTGATTTGACTAAGAAACGACCGTGTCTGCGAATTTTACTTTCGAATTGGTATTCGGAAGATTGGGGAAAGGAAAAGATACGTTTTTATTTACAGAGTACGATTCTTTATTCCCTTTCTATTGTGTTTGATTCAATTAGATTATTAGTTTTCCTGAATTAAATAGAGAATCGTACTTTGGGGATAAAAGTTTACTCTTTCGAACAATTATCTATTTGAAATAGTGTTACACGAAGAAAGTAATTAATCATAAAGTAAAGCTTCCAAAGATCTATCGTAATATGATCATTTATGCTCATTTTGAAAATAGAGACTGGTTAAAATTTAAATCAACCTTTTTATTAGTCACGAGCATCAAGTAAATCAAAGATAAATGAAAATTATTTCTACTTAATCGTTTATCTTCTTAATCGATTGATAGAATAAATATTTAGTCTATTCAACAATAAATACTTAAATGATCGCTTACTAAGCTATTCTTCATTTATTTTCCCTCGTATTATTTTTTCTACTAATTCCTTAAATGTTGTAGACACATTTTCAAGAATATTTCGTTTTCTCATATCGTAATTCATATTATAATTCAAATATAAAATCAAAGTATTACCAGTTTGATTCTTTGGAAATTTTTTAACTTAACCAAAAGTTCACTCCTAGTAAACCTCGTGACCAAGTGGATAACCTTTTACTCCAATCTAATAAATTATCAAACAAATGATCGACATTTTATATTGCCTAAAAAAATTAAAAATCAGCGGCCAAATCGTTTTCATCATAATGAATAATCTTGGAAAGTACACCTTCAATTATTACGTTAAATGCAGCCTGTATATTTGGATTTATTTTAGGTTAATTAAACCCAGAGTTATTTAAGGTTTTTACCTTTTCAGGAAACCATCTCTTTTGAAGACGTAAGGATGCTGGAAGGAGATGATCCAAAATCTCAGCCTTAGGTTACTTTAACAAGAGCTCCTCGTGAGCAAATCTCATCAGTGAAGTGGGAGCGTTAGTTACGCGGAGAGAGGGATGCTCGTGGACGGGCCAAAGTTAAGGATGAGTTGGAGCAAAGGCTGCGGCCGTGGAAGGAGTGGTGCGGTCTCCAGTCAGAGGGGGATGATGAGGGTATTTAAAGCGTGCGAATATAGCTCCACCCCCTTATCTCGATCCTCCCATCAACGGACCCCTTCATCTTTCCCTAAGTGTTCCCTTATACGTGTATATTTCTATAAATACACACGCGCGTACTCCTTTAGTTTGGAGAGGGGGCGCTGTGCATGATAGTTAGGGAGAAAGGGCGGAATGGGTGAGGTAAGCCTCCGTAATTTTTATCCCTTTATTTCCTTTGGTCCAGCGGCGGCCGATAAGGGAGTCTGGAGCGGAAGGAATGAAGGCAGTTGTTTTGCGGTGAGGGGAGGGGATGCATTGTTTGCGATGGGGGGGAAGATGGATTCGAGGGGAAGTTGGTCCGCAAATACATTTGGAGGCGCGCCTATGCGCAACTGGAATAAAGCCTTTGAGAGGAAAGACACCTGCAAAATGAGGGATTTTTGGAAGCGTTTTCACTTTCCCCGTTTCCCTGTGTATCGATTATCTGAATCCTTTACGATCGATGTTTGTGTGGAAATGAGTAGCTGTTTTGTGAGGGTTTAATTCAGAATTAACGTCGTATCGAATTGAAATATTAGGTTATCTAGTAGAAGATGTTTATATGGGTATTTTCTTTGTCATGGTTATGAGCAAATAATACTGTAATTTACGTGTTGAGGGTATCTCTACCTTTCTAATAGATCCGTTTCATAGTATATTCACAATTATAATGGGAGAAAGAAATTTAACATTATATTCAAAGTGAATGTGATGTCTTGCTATACATTACTTCACTTTCATGATTGAGTTACATCATCTAGGGTAGTGCGTGTAGGAAACAAAAGTATCCTAGTGGTTAGGCAAGGCTAAATGCGGAGTTGTACATCTTTTTGCATCGAGAAGTATTTACGGCGTAAAGAACACGAAGGCTAGTCTTCATATGATGGACTGTAACGATATATGGTGATTATGCTATTAACTATTGGCTTTAAGTATATCTTAACTCTGTTAATAAATTTTGCTGTAAATCAAATGCTTCCTGTGATAATTTCCAATAAGTAATCTTAATGAGTGATTCAGTCGAATGAATCTAACTCCCGCTTTTTTCAATATGAGTCACGATAATCTTAACTATTAAATTTACACGAAAATAATATTGCGATTAAAATTTTCTTTCTGAAGCGATAATTTATTCTATTATTGTCATTAGCTTCACTAACACAATAAAGAAATTTTTACTGATTGTTATTTTAAGTAACTAAACTAAAATGATCTCGGAGACAATTTAGGGAGTAGACAATCCAGCCAAAATGAACCACAATTTCGGGGAATTTTTGTCGTAATTACCAACGAAAGGAGCAATTAAACCACGCATTACCAGCCTTAATACCAGCACTCATTTTTGTAGCGCACGAGTCAAGATAATCAAGAACTATATCCTTACACACAGATGCTCCGGCACTAAACAAACGGATCCGCAGAAATTTTTTCGCACCTCCACACAGCGCGAGAAATCGTCGGAGATATTCTCCGAACATCGCAAAAGGGGCGAACGGAATTAAAGGAGACAGGAAGTCATTCCGGAGAGAATGTATGTGGACTTTTGGAGCCGTGCCATGTTGTCGCGGCCAATGAAATAAATTAAGGAGGTTTCGTGGGGGGAAGCAAGGGTTTCGGAAGGCCTTAAAACGGGTGAGGGAGGGAGGAAGAGAGAGCTCAGTTTTGCATCGCCTTTTTATGTGTCGGTGAGACTACTCTAGACAGCTTTCCTCGCCGAACTCGTATTTTTTTCAGGCACTTATTCTTCAATATCTCCCTCCCGTCAACGTAACTGCCCTCCCTAACTGCCTCCGCGTCTGACTACGACCGTTGCCGGTTCAGACTCACCCACCGAACCACCCTTAAACGCCCAGCCACCAAGTGTTTCCGCGTCTATATTGCCTCCAATGAAAGATGCGCCGGTCAATGTATGTGCAAAAGTTTTTGGTTCTCTTTTTTCACCGCAGTTCTCTCTTTAGAGACCCCCACGGATAAAGGATCGTCGCCCGTAAAAGAATGGAGGCGGAAGAATGGCCGCGAACGTGACAAATAATTGCTTGGCAACAGCTACTATACGAAGCGTTTATTTTATGGGGCCGATACAGTAAACGGTGGGATCATTTGGAGGAGGGTTCGTGGGGAAGTCAAAGGGGGGAAATTTGACGGTCCGAGTGAGCTTATTTTATGCCTACGCTACGCTACGAATTTTTTTTAAAAAGTGAGGATTTTGTGGGAACGGCTGTGAGGAGGAGGCGATTTCTCGGTTTAGATTTTCTTTGGAGATTGCTGAGAAGGTGAAAGTTATGTTGTGTCTTGTTTTTCGGTGGGAATTGGATTGTTTGAGGTAATGGGACGATATGAATGGTTGAAGTTATTACGGGACGATATATTCAATAATAAATATGGTACATAAGTATATATAATAATGTGCGATTCTTATAGGTAGTTTTGAGAATAGTATACTAATTATCATTGGATAAATTTTAAGTATCTTTTATAATATGAATTTAAAGGATGTGAAGAAATTCCGCTACAAATTTTGAGTTTGAGTAGAATAAAAATTGATAATAAGATAATTTAAATCAAAATATAAAAAGAAATCGGTCGGAATTAATCAAGGATTCTGTCTTTATAGCATACTTATTTGTTTGGTACAGTTTTATTCAATAGAATTCAACGATGTTTATGCAGATAGCTATATTATTGTAAATAAATCATTTTATTTTGAAGAGTGGTTCATATTTCAACAGAATTATAGACAATTCATTTGATTAACCTTTATTTATCTTTCAGAAGTCTTCTTAAGTGGAGAACCTTACGATTTAGTGAATAAAGAAAATATCTTAACCAGAAAGCAATCGCTATATATTAAATCTCCTCGATTTACTTTGAGGTTACACCAAAAATGTTTCGGACTAAGACTTTCAACTCTTAAATTTTTTTGAATCATGATTAATATATTTGCTACTTGTAAAATTCATTTCCTATTCATTAGATAACTTTCTTAGCAATTTTTATCAACTATTTACTTCGATCTAATTATGTTAAATGTATCTAAAAAGGTGGTGATTAAAATAGTTCCAGGAATGTTTCCAACATTAATGTAAATAACAAATAAGACAATCTAGTTGCTTTTCGTTATCGTGTTTCTTCATAATTTTTTCCGTATGCCTAATAAATTTAACTGACGTATCTCAAACTACTAAGTGTCATGAATAGAAAATATATTTACGTTATTAAACTTCAGTTCTTGCAAACTTTTACTAAACTAAATAATATTTTATCTAACAGATTTCGTAATCTACCGAATCACTTCCTCCTTTAAAGAAGCCATCAGAATATCAAAGTTGTAAAAGTATGAACTCCATAATAGATATCAACATTCCTGTTGGAAGCATTTAATTTGAATAAAACACCGTGGACATGATGATGAAACAGAAAAGAGTACATAGGTGGTGAATGCGAAGGAAACATGACAGTTTTCTTTATTTCCATCCACATCCGGCAAAAAGTATATGGCTTTCTAAAATTCAGAGTTGAGCTAAATTTTTAAACAATGATACAGCAAGAACGACGCCTTTCGAAAGTGTACAAATTCTGGCGTTTTTCCACTCCATTCTACTCCGAAACATTTATGTCCCATTCCTTCTCATTCACACTTTATTTCACGCCAACAACACTTGTGGTATTCATTCCGTTGGAACCATATAATTATTTATAATGGCTCGTAAAAGCTCAACACACATTCTGGGAAACTTTATGTTTTATCCTTGTAAATTAACTATATAAAGTCCAAGGAGAAATATTATATTTGTCTCAACTGTACTAATAGACATAAGTAATTGAATGGTTACCTAGTGACTGACAGAAGTAAAATAAAACTACATAAGTTATTTCTTTCAAATCATGCCCATGTACTCTAGTATTACTTCTGCCAAAAAGCTTTTTAAATGTGAGATCATAATTGGCTGAAAGGTATATACTTAGGTGAAGAAAGGCCAAGGTTTGTCTCCCAGTAATATCGTAAATTTCCACTTTTAATTGTTTATTAATTTAATCTAAACGGCAAACCTTTCCTTGTAAATAATCCTCCTCTAATTACTTCCACAAAACTATTTCTTTTGATTGGACTGAGTAGACAACATAACTTCAGAATCCATCCAATACTGTCATTGAGTCATGCTTCTCAACTGTTCCGAGTTAAATTTAGGGGAAATATGAACTATCAAGGAAAATTTTTAGGCTAAATGAACATTAAGAATGTACTTGATCATATCGATGCATCGAAGAAAAAGTCACCTTGTTTAAAATACATTTGTATGAAACATTCTTTGTTTATTTCGTATTATTGTGTTTAACAAATTCAAGCTTCATTACATCAGATTTATAAATATATTTATGAATGATCTAATTAAGGGAAGAACAACTAAGGAGGAAAGTAATGTACAGAGCAATTTGTTTTGAATCTATCACACTCCGTACCCAGTTCGTAGTTTAATGTCAGTGCTCAAAACGATTGAACTAACATAAGAGAAAGTAGCTCCAAATATGTTTTTGATTGATTAAACTCATGGGAATAGTCATCCTTGGAATAGAAATCACAATCAACACTCATAGCAACATTTCATTCTGACGAATTTTCGTGCGCTAACTCGAACGCAAATATTTTGCGAAGTACTCGCTGTCATTGCGAGATTTCAAATTCTTCCGATTTCTTTGAAATGTATGCTTCGATGATCAATATTTGTCCTTCAGCCCTATCAATGTATGGATTTTGTTTGCGTTCAGTATTAGGCTGTTAGATTTTACATTATTGGGAGTGTCGACAAAGTAATATTATTCATCCCCTATTTTTGCTAATTAAAACCTTACTTTGATTTCCAACAGTGAAGTATTATTTACATATATACGACTTTATTAGAAAGTTTTGTTTATCTTTAGAAAGCTTATTTATCTTTGCTAAAAATACCGACACTTACTTTGAAGTATCATTGTTATTATGCATACAATAAAAATAGTAAATCTTCTAAATGTAATGATAGTGAATTAATGAAAGTGAACCTCAAGTGAGTATTCAAGCCTGATTACAGCCTAAAAATAGAATACAGCATATAAATTTTAAATAATATTGTATAGATTACGTCAAATTCAAGATCATATTCAGTTTTAATAATAAATGTGGAATAGTTAAACCTTACCATAGATCATCAACTACATATGGTTATCGCAAAAAAATGTGTAGCATAGTAAATACAATAGTTTTGCATTTATTTTATTATTGCTCGTATTCTTATGTGATGGATAAGGAAAACTAGCAGTAACACGGAAAATCTACTTTCAGCAGCAATAAATTTACCCGTTTCACCTCCAGAACAGAGAAATAACTTGGAAAAATACTTAAATGCGGAAGTTTGTCGTTCTCCGACCGTAACGTAGTCGCTTTCCTAAACTGTCGGGTTTTATTCACTCTCCTTTCTGATCGAAATCTCTCTCGGAAATATATATATTCCTTCACTATTTTAGTATTTCATCTCTTGGGACAGTCTTTTCGGCATGTCGTAACGCCTTTACGACCAACTCTCTCTCCTCTTTTTACGGATCGCGTGAGACCTGTTATTTATTTACGTGTCACGAATCTCTTGAGCCAATCTCCCATCACAATCCTTTCGCTTACGATTCCAGAAACAAGAGGAAATTATAAAACGAGCGGATACATTATGCCAGCTTCTTATCTCTCTCTCTTTCTGTTACAAGCGTTGCATTAATTTATGCGAGTATTTATAAGAGAGTTTTTTTATTGAAAGGAACAAGGCTGAAGATGTATCAGTATAAGTGGTGCTTGTATTTGAATTCTTTACGGAAAAATCTCGTAAGATTTTAATCTGCTATATGGTAAGTGGAATACACGTTTTTCGTAATATGAGATAAAACAGTTTTTGAATTCTTTTGTGTGTGTTATTAAATAAATAATTTAAATTTGAAGTATATTATATTATATATATATATTATATATTATGGATATTTTACAATATTACCAGTAGCTATTTACCAGTAGATTTAATCCATAAATTCATTTATATTCGTCTGCATATTTCATGTACGTATAAGAGGACTGGTAAGCTTTTAAACGATAGTTTTTAGAAATATATCTATACGTCATCCGTTTATATATTCATGTCTAATAATTTTGAATCGTGATATATAACTATCGACATTGCTTTTATTCGATATCTTACATTACATTTTTCACTCCGTTATATAAGCCATATGTACGTCTTTTCTTACGATATAATAAGTTGCGATTAGAATGCGCTGTGCAGTTTAATATAGATGATAATCTCGTCGTACGTAACAAGTAGTATCAATTTGAGAGATTTCCGTAGAAAGAGGTAAACTTATATTCATTTTTCCTGTGTGGGTGATAATATTCTGAGATCAGTAACAATAGTAGTAATTATTTTAAAATAACTAGATATATTTAACGTATCTATAATTTTAACAACGTGAGACAATCATCAATAGGGATTATATATACTACATGTTATAGTTGCTCTAGGAACGGTTAGTCAAGAAGTTCATTTATATTAAAACCATTTATAATAGAATGTAAATAAAAAACATCGTTCCGCGATTGTCACGCATTCACAATACGTTGTGTTCTTTAGACATTCATTTGTTTCCCTCGCAGTAATCCTTTGGGCATTAGAAACGACAAACGGCGAAATAGAAAAACCATCAGCGATAATTGACCATCTATTTCGGAATGGATCATCGACATCGAGGGGCAAAAGCTTGTTTTGGACGCTAATTCAGGGGCGATTTACGATAATGCAAATTGATCTGGATTGGGCTTCAATCCATGTTTACGCGTTGCAGATTTCGGACGGACTGCAAATGGAAATGTCGAATCAGGTAACGCCGAAGTCAAGATATTTCCGCACGAATGAATTGGGGCCATACGAATGAGTCAATTGCATTTGCCCAAGAGACGTCATCCGTCTACGGATGGAACTACCAGGTTGCGCTGCTGGAGGGGGGTTTTTAATTGTTCTCTCGTCTCGAATCTAAAATGTACATCTTCCAATTTAATGAAATTAAAGTAGATAAGTAAATATTAAATGTATTATACGTATTAATCCGTAATTATTCGTTCAAAGACTTTTAAGTTTTAATGATTATTGAAAAAATGACTTGATAAGTTAAACTACAATTTAATAGAGATCATATGTAGAAGTAGTATTATAAAGTAGTTTATATTTACATTTATAATTTAGTAAATATTATAGATTGATGATAAGTTGTAAGACTATCGATAAGTTTAAATGACGATAATATTTAATTTATTTTGGTAAGGTTAAACTGATATTCCTCAAGAACACTAACACTAGAATTAATGTAGAATAATAGTATTGTATATCAGAATAATAAGAAGCCAAGTTTCTGATATGTACTCAATGTAAATGAAAATATAATCTTAAAACATTAATTTGGGTAATATCTCCTCTACTCGAAGATGATTTTAAAGCAATATTAAGTAAATACTAAGGATATTATATGATAATGGTCGTCCTATAATTTTTAAATTAATTAAATAAAATACTTTATCTTTTTTCGTATCTATAGAGAATACTTGAATTATTTTAGTGCAATAATTTAATTATTAACTATACCAATTCAAAATTCTCTCAAAAAGATGAAACTTTAAAATATTGCAAATATTACTGCTTTAAATGTTTTTTCCTCTCTTCGGAGTAAAGGGTTGTGAGCAATCAACATGATTCGGAATCCCGAGCACCATATCATAGGCAGACGAAGTAGTCAGACTGCAAATCAAAGCATTTTTATTGGCGGTCTACGGCAAACATCGTGTGTGCCGTTTGTACAAATAAAGATCTAAAAAAATATATAATACATCGAATCGGATGACTTTTGAAGCCTTTCTATGGAAGTCCTTTGAATATTGGGATCGGTGAATGGTCTAGAGTGTGATGAACTCGTCCCGAGAATCGAGTTGTTTGCCTTTCCAGTCGACATGAATATTAAACTCCGCAGCCATTTTGCGTCAATCATATTAAAACGTATGTTTACCCCGCGAAATAACATGCTTTTGCTGTTTATGACTCCAATCACTTCGCGGTACTTCTAGTAACTTTACGGCGCATCGGTTGTTGGTGAAAATACTGTGATTTATAAAGATTATGTCATAAACTTAGATTATGCATTTTTTGAAAATTCGATAATGGATTAAAATGTCATTGACGTGAAATTTTACGTTTCATACAATGCTGAATACATATGATGCTATATAGTGAAAAAAAACGTTCGAAGAGAAGGAAATGAGCACGTTTTTGATACTTAACCAATTATCCTCTTCAATAAACTACTTGGATACATGTTTTGGTATCGATAACTTTTTACAAAAATACCCACAATGTTCTATAATAAAATGGACTTGGTGTACGGAATATCTTCATCGGTCCCTTTAAACTATGTTAAAGATTTTCATTATCACTGATAAAATGGTAATAGCTGCCCAGTTCTGTCATCAGCTCCTTGTAAATGTGATAACTTTAAAGAGTTCTTAAAGGATCTTTGATTTACTTGAACCTGCTTTTAAATAAATATTCTTAAAAAAGGAGCGATTCAATTTAATAGAATTGTCCTCTCTAGTTGAATTTTAGTAGTTTACACGTATTTCCCAATCGAGTAGATAGAATATCTTTTGCTTTGATTGTTTTTCTATTGTATTTTATTTATATACTATATTATATAGTATTTTATTTATATTTCTATTCTGCTGCGTATTTTTATACCGGAAAGGTGTTGGAATCCTCCTCACTCTTCATCTAGCTCTGTAACCCCCATAACATTCCCATAGCTCTTTGCCCTAAATAAAGATAGAATGAGGATCTATCAAAGTACGGCTATCTACGACTTGAAATACTTCGCAAGCAGAACCAGTCGTTTCTAGATCCAAGCAGAATCCTCCAACAGCCAAACCTCTCCCACTCCCTCCCGATACAAAAAACCCTAAATCTGACTTTGTGGAGCCATGAATTCATTAACTCCCTTCGGGCGTTCCCAAAACTTTTATCGACATAATCCTCAACTAAATTCCCGCTGCCGGACTAGGATAAACACGCCAAATCCTAACGAGCGGTAGTTACCAAAAACACCACATTCATAATTTCGAATCCCCACGGCATATCGCGCACCAGACACGAACCAAGGCTTTTTCAGGAGCGAAAAACGATTCGGTAAACACAGCGCAACCTTATTATTTATTCGCCGAACCCGAACGGTTCCGAAGCCGTAAAAAACGAGCCCTTCCATAATTGTCGGGCGCGTTGCAAAATTCATTCCCTCTGCCTGTTTGTTTTGTACGGCTTCTATGATCGCGAATCCGTGCAGTCTCACTCCCTAATCGGCGGCTGTGCATTAGGCCGATAATTATTCAGTGGCAATCTCCCCAGTATTGTCCGTCTCTCTGCTGAGGGATTAAAATAGCGGAAGTGGCCGTCTAGCGGCGTCCGGTAATTTGCGAGGTAATTTTTGGGGTGGAATTTAGTGTGGGTCGATTCGAAGGATTACTCCGAAAGGGGTTGCTTTACTTTTACGAAGAGGGTGGCGCACCCAAAATGTTCGACGGGGGTTTAGCTATCGTGGGTGCTCTTGCCGGCGGTTCTCTCAAGTGCCCAATGCGGGGATTGCTAGTATTTTGGGGGTGATCGATTAGGATTGGGAGTTTTAGTGGGAGCCCTAGAAGAAAGGAATAAGTCACTTGTGCGCAACGGAGTTTGTATTTAATAGTTCAGGAGCTTCTATTACTAAGTATCGTATAATTTATCGCGAGCAATTCAATGTTAAGATTTTTAGAAAGCAATCGACTAAAAAATGTAAGTTTCAAACGGTTATTTTCTTACTCTATTGTCCTTGTTTTTTGTACTTCTTCTACGCTATCTAAACTGTAAGCTACTTTCATTAATAAAAAAGCATAAATCTTACGTTTTATTTCTCTCATAAATCGTACTAGAGTAGACCAATAGGTCGACGATCTTCGCTTATTTTTATAGCGATGTCATCATTTTGTTCCATTTTAGAATGCTCAATACTGATTTTTAAAGTGAAAGAATGCGATTCATAATAGATTTCACTCTATAAATATGCAATATGAGTCTCGCTTGAAGATGTTTTAGCGCACCTAGTGAATTGAGATTACGTAACTAAATGGAAGCAGCAGCACATACTCGGAATCATAGTTAAGTTACTTGGTTAGTAAGCTTTCGAATAGAATACTTCTGAGTCATTGAACTAGATTTACTCCTCGTATTTCGTGGTAGGGGTTATTTTGGCTTAACCTATGAATCCCGTATAACTCACCTATAAATCAAATGTAACATTGTGACTGTTGCCAGGGAGTACTCAAATCGGTGTGCTAGAAGATTTTCATAAATATATGATCCGATTCCATGATTAACGATTTGAACTTACCTTTCATTGTGAACCTTCTGGGTATGTATTTTTTAGGATTTTGGATTTTCCAGTAACTATGTTTTAGCTCTTTGATGAAATTTTATTTAATCTGATAATTATTATTATTAAACTGTGTATTATGAATAAAAATCTCTTTTTCTTGTCGAAAAACATGAAAAATGTATTTTAACTGCGTCCATTCATTCTCAGATTCAGCTTATTCTATTTGACATTGCGTATAATATCAAGTATGAGAAAGAGTTGTATTTGTATTAGGTAGAAAGTAAAACCCCTTATTTGTTTACATTATATCTCCATAAACAGGAAGTGAATGTAAATCAACCTTTCTTATAGCATTTAGGCTTACTTAGCAAATCAAAAAAAACATCTAATACTAAATAATCCAGAATAGATTAATGTTTACTGCAATTCTATTTAATGCATCCTCCCTCATGCGATTATATTCTAAACTGAGAACGTTTCGTCCTATTTTAGAGCATAGTATATTATTTTTATTAAATCCTCTTTATCAATTTTGGAGGCAAATTAATGCTAGCTATAGTAAGAGTGAATATTAAATGTACATTATCTATTTACGAAATTGGTACTATTGGCTGTTTCCTATCCTTGACCAATCCATAAATCAAGGTATCTATGTAATCCATCCAACTGATGCTCCATTAGACTCAATTATATAATGGGTGATACCTCATAGTCATGTGGTCATTGTACATGAATATTAATGCATCTAAATGGATTGTAACGAGACTAGTGTGCGGGATAGTAATCGATTATCGACACGATTAATTATCTCTAGATATCGATATAATCGTTGCCAGCAATACATTTTTACCTTCGATGTATAGATACTATCGAAATTTATAATTCGATATATATCGAATCTATGTGGAAATCGATGTATCTATGTAATATTTATTTCGATAAATCGATAGTATCTGCATGAGTACGTATTATCGCTACGTTTCTATAGAAATTTGCCTCAAAGTATAGGTATCCATTTTGTTAATATTGTAGTCGAATATTCCTATATTATTCGGAGTATATATCGATATAATGGGCCATAGCACTTGCATGTGCACTTATATTATTGTATTGAAGCATATAACTAGATCTATTCTCTCGTTTACGGGGATAAACGGTAGGCACCCTAATTGACACGCCCTCCCCACCCCTTTCTCCTATCCGATTGATAAGGTGGGATGGTTTTCGCTCTGAATGAATGGGCAAGAGACGTCTGCCGGATGAAAGAGAGACGAGGTGGTAGAACACCGGGGGGATTAACCAGTGAGGGCCCTGCTAAGCGCGCATTTACAACGCGATGCCTACGTGTGACGGCCAGACAATTGCACCTAGGGGCATTCAGGATGGCAGAAGAGGCTTGGATTTGAGTGCGATCGCCGACTGCTGCGGATCAAAGGATTAAGGAGGAGGAAAAAAGTAGAATGGAAAAGTGCGGATTTGTTAATTGGTCGTATGCGTGCTTTCTGTTCTGGACTTTTTGTTTTCTTTTTTTTAAAACGCGTCGGGGCTCTAAAAGTTGCGTTCTATATCATCGGATGGCAGACGGTTTGTTAGAGATAAGTTTTTAATTGGTTGGTTTAGGCTAGGTTAGGCTTAAATAGTGACGAAACGGTGATTAATGGGATGGAGGTAAGAGTAGAATTACCGGTAAATGTTGCCTACTTTTAGAGAATTATCTTTTCATAAATGACATGCTATTTGTAGTAGTATTGTCTAACCTTTTTTCAATAATATTTTGAATGTAGGAGGTTCCAAATTTTTAAATATCAGCATTATTCACCTTAAGTAATATTTTTAATAGAAATTATTTTTATATATGTTCAAACATGGTGAAAATCTCGCATCAAGAAGAATTAGTATTGACGATCCTCACAATTTTCCACTTCATGAATTCATATCATGTCAGTGTTATATTTATTTTAGTAGTAAAGAAACATTTCATGTCCTTGATACCTTGATAATTTTACCTAAACCTATGATATTGTAATTTAAATTAACAAACAAATGTTTCGTTCTAACCTTTTTATTTGTAGAATATTTTAGAATTTTAGAAGTAAGAGTACGTACTTAAGTACGAGTGAATTTTGAATACTTCACTTAAAATAATTTTACTCATCATAGAGTCCGTTCTCAAGCTTAGTAGATTTAAATGTTTTCTGCGTTCAAATGAAACATTTCACAATTTAATATCGATAGCGAATGTAAAAAAGCAAGA
Organism: Pantala flavescens; assembly: GCA_020796165.1. NCBI lineage: Eukaryota > Metazoa > Arthropoda > Insecta > Odonata > Libellulidae > Pantala > Pantala flavescens. The sequence goes on from CM036878.1 coordinate 21,362,980, forward strand.
AATTCACACTTTTCCGGCATTAGTTGGGAAAAACCTTTATAAAAGCGTCCGAGGAATTCTCAGTTACGAAATGTGACGGATTAGAAAGAAAATTTCTAGGAGTTCATGAAATAATACGCGTTTCAAATTCCAATGGAAATATTAATGGAAAGAGTGCGTCATATGGAGTGAAAAATCGGAACGTATTCATTACCGACACATCGGCGCCTTCATCGCTGTAATAGCTCCACATTTTTACTCCCAAATATATTTTACAAAGAAATATGAGTTTTATCCTATTTCGAAGAGATGGAAGCTTTATATTTTTAATCAGTTACAACCATTATTCATTTCTCTGAGCATGAAATTGTACTTGGTCGAATTCGTAATGATTAATCGCAATAAAGGCCTTGAATATATGTATCAGAAATTCAGGAATTTATCTGAAATCCATATCTCGATGTTTATCAAAAAAATGGATTAGATATTTACACTAAAGTGGGTCACTGGAGAGCGAGAATTCTTTTGCAAGATAATGGAATTTCGAAATTCCTCATCGAAAAAATTACTGCAATGAATGGATATTTACAGGAAATGACCTGAAGCGAAATAGAACGTCAATATTCCAAATGCATAGGAAAGAAGGTATTGCCTATTTAGATCCGTCCCAACAGTTTTCTATAGCTATTCTTATTCACAAGAATTCTAACTAATTACGTTTACAAGTCGCAAAATTTATTTAGACCCCTAATTACCATCAACGTTATCAAAAAAATTTTGGAAAAGTTCCTATCTTTTGCCTATCGAATCTTCGCATGAATGGGTATAATTTTTAATTTTTACCCTTTTTTAAAAGAGCCACCAGTATTAAAAAGAAAGTTTTCATCCCCCATAATAATCCTCTCTTACCAAATGACAGCCCAATTCTTTTTTTAAATCCGAAAAGATGGATTAAATTTCGCAAAATAAGAGGAGAATATTGAATCTCTTCTTTCCCTCTCGATGTGTTCGATAATTAACTTCTCGTAATTAAAATTAAAAAAAACTCGATGCGGAAAGAGTGGAGGATACGGAAAAATTCCAATATGAAAATTCCGTTTTGGCGAGATTTTTCATTATTTCCTCCTTTATAAGGGCTTATAAGATTCATTTATTCGGATTATATTCCTATTTAATATTCGGTTGACAACGATCTTGGTTAAATCTCGGAATGCCATCCGAAATGGGATGTATAGAATCTGTTTGGTGCTCATCCCAAAGGATTTAGAATCTAATGAGTCACCTTTAGAAACAAATATCATAAAAGCCTTAACAGATAAGATACGGATTTAGACGTTTTTGCCCTTCCCTTCCATTCGAGCATGAATGAAATGAAATCAAATATAAGAAGGCGTGACTTCGTGAAATGCCATAGTAATAAAAACAACTTTGTAAATTTCCACAGAAAATTTTCATCTTTTCTTTTTTCCAAATTACCAAATTTTCCAAACTTTTCTGTGGAAATTAACAAAGTTGTTTTTATTACCATGAATGAAATGGTTTAATTTTTTTACGTTGCGCATAGAAGCTACGAAAGAGTTATTTTTATATTATATCATACTACGGATGTATTTATATCAAAATATCATAATTTGAACATTATGGAATGACCTCTAAATATCTATAAATGCAATATCATTTTTCTCATTCATGAAATTATTCTGCTGAGCCCATTAATAAATCTTTCTGGCAGTTTCTTCAATGTGAATATTTATTAAATTTCTATTTTCATTTTCATTAGATTCATTATGGTACCTTTAGAATTTATTTTAATTTTAAATGTTGATATACACCCTTATATCCATAGCTTCGGCAGCGCAGTAGGCAGCGCGTAAGTCTCATAATCTTAAGGTCGTGAGTTCGATCCTCACCCGGGGCATTTTTTTAAACAATGCCACCACGTGTAGCCTACATAAATACTTATAAAACTTTGTCGTACTTATGTATATTCTAAAAGCAACTTTATCGTAAGAATAGGTTTTTCTTTTTGAAGAATGAAGATTAAATCAAACTGTAATAAGGTCATCTTTGTAGTACAGCCCACATCATTTCCATTTCTATAATATTTTCGTGTTCACGGTTAAGGAAATGTACTTCATTTACTGATTTGATTTTCTCTTTAGGTTGCATGTGCGTGGGAGTATAAAAATACCTCCTCGTAGAGATGGCGATAAAATATCCGCTTTTTGTACGCCTTGTTTAGACATTAAAAGGTATTTGTATGATATTGAGAGTCGTATAGAATGCTATAAATAAAAGTAAAGCAGTGAATGGAGACTAAATTAAGAGCCATTCTACATTAAATGCGAAAATAGGTTACTTTATTGCTTAGTGCAAAGTGAAAATCTTTTTTTTATTATTATTATATAACTTATGCAAATTTCTATATTATATATTGTCTTTGAAAATAGTTCAGTAAAACTAACATACAACTTTCATTTGAGTTGAGAACTTAAAACTTGAGAATGTTTCGTTTTGTCAAATAGAATATAGTAACAGAGAGAATATGTAAATCAAATAAAACTGATTCTGATACAAGGCAGATATTAATACATGTATATATGCATATACAGTACGAGCAATGTGTTTAGCAACACGCACACATATGAATGTATATAATTAAATGTATATACGAACAATATTAAGAGAATACTGTGTACCAATATTGTCTAATAACATATACATATCTCCACATTTCTTTTCGTTCGCCTTCTATGATCATGTATTCTTTACTTTTAAAGCCTACTATCTCAGCAACAGTGTAGCAAACAAGTAATTTCCTTATCCCATTCTCAGTTGATTCAAACGAAGAATGAATCGCAGCAATTCTTGGAACGAGAAGAAGAAAATTTTTTTAGGACACGTTGAAGGCACGCGTCTGAGGATGGAAATTACGGCCGTGTTTGCCCAAGTCTGCTCTCGCGGTTTCGTCGGATGAACGCTTCGGAGAACGAGAATGATTATTTGAGAGATAAATGAAGAGTTTCCGTGGAAACCAATCTCAGGCAGATTGAGGATTCCGTGAAAAATTGCTCAAGAATTTCAATTGTTGACGTTTTGCTCTGAATAACAAGCTTCCTTTTTGTGCAGCTCCACCTACCGGAATTAACTCATTTGCGCGCGGATTCATCTTTTGGAGGAAAATGAATCTCGTTTGCAAATGCTTTTTGTGCGCATTAAAACGGATGGATGGAAACGAAGCTAATTGAAAATAAAACAACGAGTTAAAAAGAATTACTCGATGCCTCGTTCGAGTGATGCATCATGGTTCTCTATTCTATTTTCCAAAGAGATATTCCATCTTCAAATTCACTCTGGAGTATTTACCTTAGGCAGAAAAACAGTAAATAAACGTAGCTGCAATTCTATGAAAAATTATCCCAACGTATCTTCAATTAAAAAACTTGCGAATTGAAATTGTTACGATAGTGCATTAGCCATAAGATAAAAGCCATAAAACAACGGAACTCTCTCACTAGCAATGAAACAGCTTGATTATTAAAAGAGATTTTAGTATTTAAGTTGTTAAGTGTTGTTCCATGTATCGCATTCATACCTCGTCTATTTATTACACGAGATACTGCAATTACATTAGTATAATTTCCAGCATCAATGAAAAAATATATTCCCGTTCAAAATGATTTCCAAGTCGACTGTCATTTTATGAAATGTATACAGTCACTTAGGCTCATTCAACTAGACTTATAGCTCTCATGGATCGTGTAAAACAACTAGGAAATTATTAAATTTTTAATAGAATCTGCTAGAAAATTTAAGGTGCTAAATTTAATTAATTGTGTAAAATTTCTTTTAGTATTGTTTAATAATAAGAGTGTACTGAGTAAGCCCTTATTTTAAAAGACTTCAAAGGTGAATATTTCAGCTATATTACACGATTAAAAACTTTTTTACCCCATTTCCATTATTACTATACGTATATACTAATTCGTAACTAAGTATTTGTGTGGAAGAAAGCTATTTCATTATTCGAACAAAGATATTTCTCTAACAGATCACATCTCTTTGTGCAGCTAACCAACTTTTAATTCGTTCTCTCGGCCCTTGTTTAGGGGAATTTCAATTTTAATCTCGTAGAAAACATGCACCGCCGTTTAACAACTTTGGGGAGCGCAAATCTCCCTTAAATAGGTTCACCACCGCAGAACGGACGCCGAGACCACAAAGCGAAATTAAAAACCCGAGAATTAAGATTCTCCCAAACGAGAGGATATTAGCTTCGAGAAAAAGTTTCGGACCCGCGAAATCTCATTCCGATTTGTTCGAAAAAAAGAAAAATACCTAGGAAACCACCCAAAAGGATTTTTTTCTGGGAGGTGATTTTCATAACGGTTCTCCACTTTGGGAAAACTTTCTTTCTCCATCTTCTTCTTGCACGGGAAAAAGACACGGAAAGAAGAAGAGAGAAAGAAGTCTTTCATTTGCGGTTTATTGGCTAAAGCGCTGTTTGCTCTGGGGGAACGAAAAATGATGAAGATGGGAGCTAATCTTGCCTCCAGAAACTTTGAGGACTACACTAAGGAAAACATCTTTTCGAAAGGGATTTTCGAGTAGCGCCGCTGACTTCGGTTTTGATGGACGATAAATCCTCGAGGCACTCAACTTCTTACTGCAACCACTTTCCCGCTATGTGTCGATGTTTAAACGAGGATCGGAAAATCGCGGTGAAAGTGATGGGGAAAGAATGGGGAAGTGGTCTTTGGCGGTTTTGATTGCCTGAAGGGACATTGTAGTGGGACGCGAGAGTGCTTCTACTGGTGGTTTATAGAAGGGGAGTTAAGAATACGTATCGCCCTCTCTCTCGGATTCACGGTTTGATTCATGAGTTGGAGTGGTGATTCCGTCCACTCCTTTTACACTTAAGAGCAATCTTGTCGTGAGGGTTTTTCTTTCTATTGGAGGACCGCGTGTATTAAGCCCTAAAAGGAGGTGAGATAGAGTGAAGCTGTACTCTGAATAGGGAGTGACGTAACTAATGAATCATAGGATCGAATTAACGATTGGAAATCGCATGGAATATTGGAGTGAAAGTGTAGCTCGTTAAAATAAATTAATGAATGACAGAAGAGTTCCATTAGAATCAATCATTACGTTTAAACTTAGTAACGGCTATTTTGATTATCGTTAACATAGACGTACTTGTAATTTCATCAAGCGAAAGAATAAGTTTTAAAATAAACCTCAAGGTACTTAAAGAAGAAGAATTGGTGTTCATATATGAATAATACCAAAGAAAATAAATTTTTATGACTCGATAATCTATAGAAAGTGTTCATGTCTGTTATTCCTTCAGCTAGAGTTTCTTTCAACAACTTTTGATCATCCAAATGCTTTTACGAAAATAACAATATATATTCCATTTAATTAAATTAAAAAATTTAAAACACAGAGGTGTTGTTTTCTAAACTAATCCTTCCTTTAAATGCTAAGGGGGGAATAAATATAAAGCCAGATGTTAAACAGAAGCGAAAACTTTTTACAACGCTGTGATTTGAAACAGCTTCACTTACTTACCGGATATAACTGTTAGCATATCTGACCGGTATGTGAGGGACCTGAGTTCGAGTCTCAGTTATGTCAGTAGTTTTAATTACTGTCTAACATTCGTATTTAGGTAGTAAGAACGCATCGTGAGATATTTTTCACGATCCAAAAATATGAACCCATTATTTATTTTTTATATTCAACGAATTAATATACTTATCGACGGACAAATACTTCTATGTAAGAATTTCAAGACACATATTAATTAAAGTAATAATTTATTTATTTATTGTTGTTTGTTGGAGCTACAAATAAGCACCAGGCCAGGTGGTAGCTCTCTTTTCAGAAAGATGCAATACTCTGCTTGGCATTCGCCCTAGTCGTGAGAGAAACCCCTCCCCAAAACCTCCCGAAGGCAGTACGACCTCAATTAAGGAACTCAATATTGTTAATATATCTAAGGAATGAAAAATTTTCTGTTTTCTTCTTTTTTTACGCAATTTTATTTAAATATATATACATTATCTCGATGAAAAATTTTAGAAATTTTAGGTTGAAAAAAGGTGATATAAAAGCGTTTTCTCATCTAATTATTATAAGAAATTACTTTGATGGAGAATAACTTCGAATAGAAAATTATTTAACCGCAAGTAAAAGATTAATTTGGGAATGTTTGAGTCAATAAAAGTTATCGATATAGCCATGCAAATAAAAACATATACACGTTGAAGAATAATGTATGTAACATATAAATAAATTTGTGTAACATATGAATGAATGCTTTTAATTCTGTCATGATTCAAAAGCATCAATAGGGAAGATTACATTGAATCGACAGTGTATTGTAAATATACACTGATAAAAAAGTGAGTACGAGTATAGACAGTATTGAGTCGACTCTTTACTCACAATACTTTCAACGTACGCAGATAAAAACACCACCCAAACTACGGACGGGCGGAGAGTGACGACTAGAAAATCGGAGATTTATGGATGAGTCAATATCCGTTTGGGTTGTGACGAAGACGGAATGATAGAGTAGTGTCATTTTGAGGAAAGGGCAAGGAGCGATGGAAAAAGAAATGGAAAGGGTTTTGAAGGAGTAGAATGGAAAAAGGGAAAGGATCGTGGGACACAAAGCGCGCGAAAGAATTCTTCCCATGTACCGTCACTCAGAGTGCGTCCAAACATCGCTTTTTTGGGAAACGCATCGAACGGCCAAAAACTCTTCCATTAATTTTTTGACGTATTTTTTGTGACAATGTGCGCATCATTCATCATGGCTTGTTTAGCGGGAATTCGCGTAAATAATGTATAAAAACGCAAAGTGAATCGTTCGTCATAAATCAATCGATAAGTGCACGTCTTTCGATCGAATCAATTTCTGTTGTGTTTTGGATTGCGCGCCGTTTTTATGTACTTCGATCTTTTCCTGATTTCACTTCGCAAACACTCAGTTACTTTGTCCTTCTGAGTATCTGTAATTTTAAAAAATCCAATTCTTAGAATAAATGTATGAGATATGAAAAAACCTTTATTTCTGATTATTTGGTAGTTGGTTTCGTTTCGTAATTTGAGTAGTCTTAGCGATAGTACTTTCAACAAATACGTAGTTATATTAATTCCTCGTAATAAAGGATAAGTAAACCTTGATTTATGTATGGAGTAAACCTTTCAACTTACAAAATTACTACTTTATTTTGTAATTTATTATTATTTATTATTACTACTAAATTTATCCTTTTCCTCATAGCTTATGATTAATATTCCGCTTCATAAATTTTGTTTATCATACGTATGCAGTCATAGTATACAATTTTTTCTTCGAGAAAATATTCCAAACAAAAGGGATCAAAAATTGTCTCAAGGAATCAATCCGAATATGTATCCACTATTCTTCAACATCTAGTCATACTATATTAAGATAATATAGTATGATATAGTCAGACTATATTAAGATACAGTTTCCTTCTCAATGATTTCAAACTAAATCACAAGCTAAGCTTATGTACGACGTAAACCATGATAACTGAAAGTGCTATATTCACGGGAATCTTTGGTTGTTTTCAACCAAATATCTTTTATCTAATCTACAATAAATTATCTAAAGACTCATCTTGTGCATCAACTGCAATGATACTTCACGATTGTGCGTATTATTCAGATGTTAATAGTTTTTACGCAGTCGCAAAAAAAACTCCACCTTTATACTCCTATTCTGGGTTAATCTTTGGTAAAAATATTACGATAAATATTTTTCGAAACCACTTTGAGGAAACTGTAAAGCTTACTCAGCTCTTGTTCTGTCATATGTTACATAAACATCGTACATAGTTTTATTTCCCAGAAGAGAAAAAAATATCTTTGAAATAAATAAAAAGGAAGCTTGTGTCTCCGGCAGGAAATCTTCAACGGAATCACGGGAGAGCTCTTTTGAAAAAAGCCGCGCTATTTATGCATCATTTAAACAAGGAGCATCGGAGCAACTCCTAGAGGGATGAAAAAAATATAATAACTTCCTCTGCATTTTTTTTCTCGTTACGCATGTTTTGCGATTATAAGAAAACGCGCCCAAAGTAAAATACGCACGGAATGGGATAACCTCCCTCCTCAAGACGTATTCCGTAAGTGGAAAGCGCGAGATTGTCCTCCTCTGCCATAACCCCAATTTGAAGTTAATGGTCATGTTTACTCATAACATTCACCCATATATTTTTTTTCTCTCCCATTTTCTCCCACAAATTTTTCCTCCTTTCGCTTCAGCTTCATATTCCCAGAGCTAACATTCTTAAGGATTCATATAGGTCTTCCTTCTTTCTAAACTTCTTCCGAATCCGAAGCGAGAAGAGGTTGTTCTAGTAGTTTCATGTATGATTATTAAATGGGTTCATAGTAAGTTAAACAGATTCAAATAAATAGTTCCTTAATCCTGTTATTAACAATAATAATGAACGACTTTAATTTTCATTTTGCGATTTTGGAGTTATGAAATGGCCTTTTACATCGAAATAATTACAAAATTTTATAGTATTTTAATGCTTATTTTATAGTGATTGAATCGTGATTTATATTCATTTACTTGTTAACGATTATATAGTGAATTTAAAGGTCATTTAAATGGATTTGAAATAATCGCAACTCTAATTGAATATTGGTGTGTAGTGGAATATTTAAAGTAACGAATCAATCATTAAAATCACATTTTATAATCCCATTCCAATTATTATAAACGGATATTGATATTATAGTGTATTATTAAGGTAGATAATGTAACATTGTTTCGTTAATTATAACGGATTTCGAGCATCGAAATATTTTAGAATGAAGATTCGAATTCGACTACAAAATTACTCTCGACATGGGATATTCATATCTTCCGATATTAATTTGATGTATTCAATTGGAAATTTGAGTATTCAGCGATGTAATCAATTTTGAATTAGCCATCGGTGAACAGGTATCAAATGAGACAGATAATTTCAAGTGCTTGATTAATAAAAGCTAAGGTTTCCAATAATAGGATACGATGTTTTCCTTTCCTCTTATTGAACGCTCTAAAAATAACTTTGAAGGAAAAGAACCAAAAAAAAAACCTTTATATACACACAATCATGTTTATTCATAAGTATAGGAAATTCATCCTCATACAACTTGATTTACATATCATTTAACGATGAATAATTTTCCTCTATAGTCCTGTAATAGATCGGTGTTCTAACTTAATAAACGAAGTGCGGGCGAACTTGACTATATGTAGTTCTATCGTTGCACTGCGTGCATAAAATGTTCTAATTTTATGTATGTAATTATTATATCGCACAGAACATTGACATTTGACAACGTATCGAGATGAATAAAAACCGATAAATTATGTATCCTTCGTAGCACAACTATTTATTATCTCTAAATCACATATCATTATATTACTTAATACATCATAGTGTAAAGAAACCCAAGGCAGAAAATAATTACTGTAGTTGTAAGGCTGTTTAATGTTTCCCCTGTCCTTCAATTCTTAGCTGTAAAATGGACTTTACTGAATGGCATTTGGTTCTGAAAGTACACTTCATATTTATAGAGTTATTAGGTAGTGAATAGGTAGTGAATACTAACACTACTAGAAAATTTTTACGTAGGCTCAAATGTGGTAGCCATCATCTGCAGAAACCGCTTTTTATAAAGTCTACCTCCAACTCCCTCCGATACGAGAACCCAAACCTGATTGTTTCGAAGATTACCGCTTTCACTCTCATTCCGTGACGTTTAATGTTGGAACACCTAGGAAATCTCGGTTCCAAAACAAAGGCCTTTAGTCTATGCAAATCCCAGCTTCTCGGCCGTGCATTATTTACTCCCTTCCTCCATTTCCTCGGAGCTTCTGTAACCCTTCATTTCCTCACCTCATAATCCGCTTCCTTCCTTCCCATTGTTCCTTAATCCCGAATTGAAAGTGAAATGAGACGTCTCCCGAATAAGTTGATTTCTCGCGGGGTAAAGCCAGCCGAAGATTCCCAGGACGTCGTTAACGGAAAAATACGCCAAGATCGAGCTATATTGTCTCTTCAACATTCCTGAAGAACGTGCAGAAAACACCAAAGATGTCCTCCATTCGGACCATCCTTTCGCCTACGGACCAAAAGCTCCCCCCGAATAACCTTCACTTTCATTCTCGTAGAGCGGATATTTTCGCACGGATTCCTTTCTAGTGCCGAAAGAAACTGCCTTTTATTCGCAAAGGGTTACGACGCAAGGCGATGCTGCAATTAAATGTGCCGTGTAAAGGGGAGATTGCTTTTTTTTCAATCCCACCCACGGAATCGTTTGTCCCAGTAACGATACTTTTATAGCCCCCGATCCTCTTCAGTTCTTCTCCAGGTCTTTCTTCTGGACTTATAAAAGGCTTCTTCCCAGTTGTCTATTGTCGTCCTCTTGGTTTTCGAGGACACCGTTATCCTCCAACGACGCCTTCACTTTCGCTGGAATAATTTGTTGCGATCGCGTAAGAGAGGCAGTTTCCCCGCACTCGCTCGCCTCTATTTTCTCTCCCGTTTTTATTTTCACGCGTGAGTTTGGCGGTAAGTACGTACTTAGAGCCATGCTCGAGCTGTTTTAGTTTCGGCGTTTGCGTCTCCGAAGTTAATGCCGCAGCCGTTTCGAATACTTTTTCCCTATCAACGAGGCCTTTCGCGCGATATCCCTTTTACGTGAGATTCGGTGTAAATATTTTACGCGCAATGTTTCTCGTTACGTGAGATGACTGTAAATAGCTTGAGGATGTGTTAATTTAAGATTATTGAAAGCAAAGAAGGAATATATGTAAATTAAGCCATCCGGGTATCAAAGTAAGTGTGAATAAAGATAATAAATCTTAATCTTTAACTGCAATAGAGATATTTTGATCGCAGCCGTTAAATATTAAAAAGATAACTTATTGAAAATGTGTATGTAATCAATATTGTACTCATGCATGTTCATGTAACAATGGTCTCATATCTAAGACGTTAATATAATTATACTTTTGAGAAGTAAGAATTTTGTCGGCTAAATTAATTCTAACGTAGATATTTACGTGAAATATTGATTTGATGGAGTCTCATAACGAGTTTCTAATGGATTATTATTAAAAAGAAGATTAAATCTTATTTTCTTTTCACAATTGTTTTTTCAAGTACGTTCATCTCATTATTCTTTCTTTGGAGTCTTATTCTTATAAAAGGATAATTCAAAGAAGTTCCTTAATTTTAGTTTACTCTTGTTAGTATAAATGCTTACTATCTGATTAAACTAAACATCTAAATTTTACGTTCTACAGCTTCTCTTATAATAAACGTTCAATTTAGATTCAAGCACATTTAAAATGATGAATACCAAAACAAGCGGTACCTTTTTCTCATGGTTTAATGTACTCATAAATAAAGTATCTTCAATCTTATGAGAGGAATTATAGTCAAATTAATGACTAGATTAAAGCATTATCAGGAGAAAGATGTATCTTTAAACATGAGCTTATATTTCACATCAGAGTTTCCAATTTAGTGAAACATTTACTGTCTATAATTTAGTGTTTGTGATACTATTTATAACCATTAAATAATAGTGTATTATGTAGTGAAATTGACTCAACTGAGACGGTAACTAAGATATTCCTTTGAAAATCAATCTTCCTTACCTTAAGATAATAGGACATTTAAAATTCAAAATCGACATAAAGAAACTTGTTAGTTAAAGTTAAAGATTTTCCTTCCTTTTATAAATGTAGTATAATATCTAAAAACTAGATCACCTGAAGTTTTATTCCGAAAGACACTTTCGTGAACTCACAGACTGGGTCATTAATTTCAAGTCATCAACTACAGTAATTTTCCTTGAGATAGGTCATGGTGTCCTAAAATTTATTATCTCAGGCCATTAATTTTAGCCCTGATAATTGGATCCTTTAATGTCTTCCGCGAACCTTTTCTTTGCCTTCATCTTCCCGTCTTCCTCAAAATCCCACGAATTTTCGAGAAAATCCAATTTCCTCGTCATCATCCCTCTTATTCTCCATTTGAAGAATAGAGTTTACGATACTTTTCTTTGGCCTTAATTTTTCTAAATTACACGAGAATTTTTCTGAAAGGTTCCGAGGCAACATAAAAGGAAATGGATGAGACGTTGATTAACCCATTGAGTAGGAATTATGACGCCAAATTTTTCTCCTAACCACATAAAGGAAAACCTATGAGAATTTTACGATGCGGTGCAATCAAATGATTGGAAATCTAACATTTTTCATAGGTAATATTTCTTCCGCGTCAAAGCCTTCAAACCATTTCCAGTAAATATGCTGAATCAGAAATTTTTAATTTTCTTTATTTTTAAAGAAATTTCAAGCCATTTTCTACTCTGATACTGCCCTCGAAATAAATCGAGTTTTTCTCAATTGAGATGATTTGCTAGATATGTTAAATTTAGCAAAGAATATACCAAATATTGTTAAATATTTATCTTTATGCTAAATTACAAGAAAAGAATATTAATATGAGTATTTGAGTGTTTATTTTATGAATTCTGCTCTTTACAGATGATTAAGATTAACTTTGCGAATTGTATCTAAACTAGTTATTGGATTACACTCACGGTTTCTTCGAATTGCACGAAATTTGTTTATATTTTATTTTTAAATCCATGCATTAATATTGGTAGCACTACGTTCTGTAGAAATAGGGTTTCAGGTATTAGATGAATGATCATATATCCTCGTTGCAGTTTTCATATGTATTATATTGTGTAAAATAATTCAGTTCAAACTGAAATATAACAGATATATATCTTCTATAGCTCATATCCCTTACTCGTAGGCAATTTAAAAGCATAAGAACCATAGTACTTCACCTTCTTGTACTTTACATTACTCTGGGTTCAAGGTTTATTAACCAAAGAAAGGAGGTTTTAAAAATTCATATTTTCGTAAGAAAAGACGTTTAAGGAAACAGGTTTAAAATATATAAAGTAATATAATTAAAGAACCAGGAAAAATTATACCAAATTTACTTCCTTCTCTGAAATCTCTCTCATGAAAAAATATCTATTGCTCTTCGCACTCGAAAGGTTAAGGAGAGGCGATAAAATATTCTTACGTATTCTTCTTTAAGACCCTTAACTCGAAACTCTTGAGAGAAATTACATTTTGATCTTGAGGAAAATAACGTACTCTTATTCTTGAGGTCCTTATCTTGAGACTATTCAGTGTAATTACGAATCTCGTGGTAAACAAGACACGTAAATCTAAGTGAAAAAGGTCGAGATGAAAACGGACGATGCTCTTGAAGACTTCGCCCACTCATTGTCATTTAGACGGCCATCGTCATTTCAGCTCCGAGTCCCCAGTTCATAAACAGAAGCGATCCATGCCAAGTGGAGAGAGTGGAATATCTCGTGCGATCTTTTCCACCGTCAAGGGGAAGGAAGTCATCGGCCCGAAATAAATTATGCACACTTAAGGAAAAAATAATGGAGCTTAAGGGAAAGGGCCCCTTTAAAAAACTTTTTTCCGAAATCTTTCGCAGGAAGATAAATGAATGTCGAGCTCCTTCCGAGATTGAATTATCGAAAGTGGATGTTTGCGCGGGTGCACGCTCTCGGAGATTCTTCGATGAAAAGGGGAAGTCGTAAATAACTTTGATGATGACGAAAACCTTGTCCTTCGCGAAACATGACTTCGGGAAAAGAATTTTTGATTTTTGGGAATGCTTGTTGATGACTAGCGATTGATAGACCTGTTTCCTCTCAAAGAAAAGTAATAAATCGCGAGGCTTAAGAGGATGTATTCCCATCCTGCATTGATGAATGCATAAATTATCCCTGTCGAGTAGGGTCGAAGATCAGATTAATCGTTGCCCTTCCTAGATTTTTTTTTAAAGATCGCTCGATGTAAATGGAGCGAATTCGTAATAAATGTTTGCTATTAGCGGTTAAGAATTACGATTACTCACAGTGAACTTTCATTTTAATATAATACTATATACTTTCGATACTATTTCGATAAATCAAACCAAAATATATTTTGATGCGATAGATCAATAAATAACGGATGTAAAACTCTCCATGGTCTTTCGAATCATTTTGATATTTAAGACACCTTTCGCTAAGTTACGCGTAAGTACTTGATTATGTCACTGTTCCGTCTATTTCACGGTCCTCTCCTCTTTCTGTGTTCATTTCGTGGTATCCGTTTCAAAACTACTGACGTCCAATGGTCGGCCCTTATTATAATCACGTGACTAAGAGGCATCTATTTCGAGTAAATACACGTAAAAATATCGATATTTCGAACCAAATATTATATAAATAATGGAACTTATCGATGAATGATCGATATATTGAACGAACAATAATAATCGATTTATTATTCAAATGCGATTATGTAATTAATCCTTGATCCTTTACTATTAGAATATTCCTTTGCGAATTTTGTAAATTGATTTATATTCCGTTTTTGTAATTTAGCGAGAATCAAATCGATCATCTTGGGCTCGTCTCTTGTAAGCCAAAAGTATTTTTCTCTACCCTTCGCTATGGAAATACTCAGCCTGCTTGGGTGGTTGTCGTAATATATCAAAGAGTGTTGTGATGTTTAAGAGAGTCGATAAATCATGCGACGAGAAAGTAATTCGAAGTTCACCATTACTTTTACTTTAATCTTTTTGGCAGGAAAAAGCCATGCATCAAAAATTATCCCAGACGCTTATTTCCGTTAGAAGCAAGGAATATTTCTTACCGAAAAATACTTCGAATAAATTTTGTTCCGCTGTTATGTCTTTGAGTGGAATAGGATGTTCGGATACAAGGACTTAAGACGTTTTCCTACGCCATGACAAACTGCTTCGTATTGCAGAATTTATGATTTGTATACACATTCAGAAAATCAACATATAAGTGTATCTTGGATTTTTGCGTGTGGATCAATTCAAATTTTTGGTGAACACATAGAGGAACATCTCTAATAATTATTTTATAGAGATGCATATCAAACGAACAATTATTCAATAATTACGTCTTTTAAATTCTTGTTCCATTTAAAGAACAGTATTTTGAATTTATTATTTAAAACTTGACACTAAATTCTTATGTCTCTATTATTTTAATAATATTATATATTATTGTGTAGGCATTAAGAGACCTTGATCCATTCGGTAAATGCAATCAAAGAGCAAGTTTAACATAATTATAAATTAAATTCATAAGTTACCCGTATTTACTATTGAATTAACTGTTGTTACCTTTTCAACAAGGCTGAGGAGAACTTCATTCCTATTCTTAAAAGAACAATAATTGCTCTTAAGTCGAATTAAGGAATTCTTTCGAATTTAACTGTTAATTTTATATATTTATATATAGACAAATGCAGCTTAGCCAGAGGGAACATAAAGGTTTATATTTTGTTAATTATCTAAATGACAAGTCATCAAGAGTTTGGTTAACGATTTGAGTAGCAAAACATTTTAGATAAGTACATCCTTTTTAAATGTGTTCCTTATAGTTTGTTCGGGAAAATACCCACATGTCAAGCCAGTAAACGTATTAAAGGAAGAAATTTTTAATGCCGAGAAAGTTACGTAAACTTTGAGTTAGCTAAATCGTTCGCATTTATTCGATTTACGTGTCACGAATTAAGATTTGTAACGAGGATAATTCGAGTTAATGACAGCAGTAACTTTATAATCAACCGTAACTTCGATATTTCTCGTTTGATTCGAGACCCATAATCCATCAAGAGCAACGAATGCGTAGAACTAAACCCTCATCAAGCCAGAAACGAAATCATAACCGACATCTTCGAAAAAAATACCTCTTTCATTTAGCATCCCGTTTAATGATATTCCGCAACGGGGCGACGGAAACTCGCAAACTTAGTTTTTTCAAAGTTTCCGACGAAATCAACGCCTCATCAGCGATTCCACTCGTTTGCATATCGCAAAGCGTTCCTCGCCCTGATTGGAGGAGGGAGTGGTTCGCATAAACACCGAATGCCTAGTAAAACTGCCTCAAAAAATACGTAAACCTGATGCTAAACGTTCCAACGCTCGTCGAATTTCCGGTATACGGCCTTTACCCCCGATTCGCCCAACTTACGGCGGTTGTTTCCAAACACGGAGAAAAAAAAGAAATATCGTAACGTAAAAAAAAACACGGAGAGGAGAGGGGGGCTCTTTGAGCACGCGAAAACGTAATGCAAGACAAATAAGGTGTTTTTGCGAAATATTTTGTTTTTGTCCGCGGCCCGAATGCTTTATTCAAGCAGGTTCCCGGGTCTTTTCGTCATCTCGAGGCACGTTCAAAATTCCAGAGGGCGTCTTTTATAAAGGCTTTATTTCGTTTCTTCTCCTGGAGCCACTTTTTGTTTCATTATTCATCCCTTCCCACGCAATTTCTCCATCTACCTTCTTACTGCGAAAGTTGCAATTGTTCGCAATTTTATCGCCCTCTCGGATATTGATGTTTTTGTTCCCGCGTTTTTCGCGAGTGACTCGCCTCAAGCGCATCTGTTTTTCACCCCTTTTTCGGTAATTGCTCCGCTCTTCTTTACGAGGAAAGAGATATAACTTTCGTAAGAGATGAAAGTTTTCGCCTCGCGTTTGATGACTCAGTGAACCGTGGTGACGTCATGCACGACTTAATATTAAAGATATTCTCGTCGGCAAAGTTCCGTCCGTAATCCTTTTGTTAATCCCTCTGAATATTGAGGTTTTACATCGCGCGGGAGGCGCAAATGCTGAGAGTTTTGGATGAGCAGAAATGGAAGTTTACGTTCGGTGGTTTGACTCGTTGATATGCAACAGACTCGTTCCTTTTTATCGCGGAATGTTTTCCGAGCAGCTTTAAGGATTTCCATACGCAAAAGGCTGTGAATTAATTTCGATCGAGTTTTACGAAGTTCGTTTTATTCCTTTTGTTCATCAAGTTTTTAGGCTATTTATTTGGTTTTCTCTTCAATACTTGTTCACGTATGTCTGTCGGTATTTGATAGTTTCCTTTTATTAACATATTCCAGAATCTTTGTATAATTAATTACAAATCTATCGTAAACTTATAGGTAAATTTGAATCTAGATGATTATTCTACAGAGTTAATTGCTTTTTCTTTAATATATGCCAAAAATTTAACATTTAGGTGGTTGTATCTTCAAATATTAATTTAAGTACTTTCAAATTTTTTTCTTTATTTTGTTTTTTTAATGATGCCGTCCTTTTATTAATCCACTTTGTATAATAATTAAGTTTAGACCACTTTAAGAGAACTGTAAGACCTCAGCCACAACGGGAATAATATGTAACTTAAATTAAAACTTATTAAATCGCTCAGAAGAGGATCAGATGTTATTCTATTTTTCGTAAGATTAATACTTTCCTTAATATCACATAGAACGATGAACAACGGCGTATCGATATATTCAGCTCTTATTTTTTAATAATTACACCTCCCACAGGTACAGGAATGTAGTCACTTATAAACGTAATAAATTTTCGTGTCTCAAGCTCAATTTGCTTAAAACGTCGTGCTAGATGAATACATAAATGTAGATATAGAGAGAGGGCACTGAGAAATTGCTTCAAAAAAACTTTGCGGAACAAGTGACGTTAATACGATACTTTCCTATTCATAAGATTTTCCGATCTTGTTGACTTTAATAACTCTCTCCAGGTTCTGAAGTTATTTCTTTTTCATCCTTTCTCCGTAAACTTTTTCCAACTACGCGACCATCCACCTTCATCTCTTTGCCCACAAATTTTCTTCCACATTTCATTTCATCCAACTTTTATCAATTTCCTTTCCTCCGTTTTTGCCAGGGCTTTGTAACATCTCGAAGCAAAATGATAAAAATATTCATGCTCCGGGTGCTTTATTTTCGTACACTTCTCTATCATTAAGGAGAGGTATAAACCGTTGTAGATATAAGACCATTCTTTTGTAGAAGTGGTGGGTACTATTTCACGAAGTAGCTAATAACTGTTTACTAGCTTTAAGCTTTTTAATTACACATTGTAATATCTAAAACCTGTGATTAAATTTCAAATTCTAAAGAATTTTCATCCAACTTATGCTTTCCTGTTCATCACCCTTCAATTATCCCATCAAGTTTATCTTTTACCGTTTATTATTTTGCTGATCTGAGAGATAAATTTTTTAAAAAATTTTTGGTGTTTTAACCAAATGTTGAATTACTTGTCCTGTTGAGTGTTAGGATATCTTATACTTCCCTATGTCTTTCTTTTAACACTATAATCAAAGGCCATGATACAAAATGACCAAATATTATCTTCATATCTAGGGTTTTCGTTAGCATCAATGGATAATTATCTGTTTGAGGATGAAAACATTATAATTTTTTCTACTACGGAGCATTTAAATTTTACAAATCGAGATAAAATATATCTACGGTCAGCAGTTATTTACTATGGTAATTATAAGTGATTACGTTCAGTTAATTGGTCGATAAATTTTGGAACAACGTTTCTTGAGCACCGTTTTACATTCATTATATTCAGCTTCTTAGATCGCTAACGAGGTCAATTCGCACTCGAGTTATCATAGTGAATCATTATGATTGCTAAGCCCTTTTTAAGTTTGAAAGAAATTAATGAGCACCACTTCTTACAAATGATGAACGACTCATTACTAAGCATTGCTAAGATGTAGATAAAATTTTGATCATTCATCAGTTTTATACTTCAGTATTCGATAATTTTATCTTCGCGGAGCGTAGATAATGCAAGTTATTCTAATGATAATTTTAATAGTTTACGTAACCCAATAAGTTGAGGAAAAGTCATGCTGATAGTCCATAACAGGAAGCAAACTCACAAATGCTTTGGAAGAATTACTTTTGAATAATATGAAATTTTAACTTCCGAGAAATTTTATTTGTGAAAAACGTACTATATTTTAAGAAAAACCCTTGGAGTTATTGAAATTTAATTACCAATAATCAACAAAAGTATGCCCAGAAATAACTTATCATATCACCTAAGAATACTTTGAGAAGAATTTCCTTTAAGATAAATGTGATACTATATTCTGTAATACTTAATCTCAATATTAGATAGTTAGAAGATTTAAAAATCATTTATTGTAGCAATAAAATTTATGATTGTGTGAATATATTTAAAAGAACGATTCAGGATTTTGTATTTCGAATATTAAATTCGTATTCATCTATTACTTCAAGTCAAAAGTCCTTGGTAACTGAAAAAATCATAGAAGATAGATCAGAATAAGTGCCTCTCTCTTTTCTACTATCTTTCTGTCACACACTTTAAGTTTCAGTGTCTTTTTCTATCCAAGCCCATCCATCTAAACGTATCTCTCGACTTAATTATTTTTTTCGCGAAAAAATGAACAGAAGTAGCTAGAGCGAAATGGAGATGCTTTTTTTCCAGAGATGGGTCGAATGCACGCTATCTCATCAAACCGTGTTTTTTTTAAGTCTTCGACTCAGCTGAAATCCTACTCACCAGCCCTGAATAAATTTCTCGGATGGAGTAAATTTCTCGGGGAATAATGCTCGATTTACTTTAACCTCTGAGGGAAAAACTGCACGTGAAGGAGATATGAAATGGAATGCTTCACTTGTAGATATTACGAAATACTCACTGGTGGAAAATTCCTCAGAGCATCCATTAGATACAAGTATTCATGTGTTACCTACATTTAAAGAAAATATATCTTATTTGAGATGTTTAAATCATCTGTCTATAAAATTTTCTGTCTGTTGTTAAACTTCCTTTATATATATATACATATATTTTTTACATTTAGGATGTTCTAATGAAAAAATGTTATTTATTAGCAAAAAATGTTTAAAAATATAAAATTGGATTAGTTTTCTCCAGCCTAGTACATAAGTTTATCTCTGACATATATTCAAATTTAATAATCTTTTATCTTTCTTTTTATGAATATACGTCAATAAATCCTTTCTTTAATTTGAATTATCGTACTTGATACTCATAAAGAAAAGCTTTTTCTAGCCAATTTTTCATTTACCTCCTTTTTTTGGAAAATTTTTAATCCTCCGTTTCATTTCTTTTATTTTCTAGTATCTTTTTGGCCATCTATTCTAGTCTCTTTTTTGCCCTCTGGGGCTATTCTCATCCGGCTGCTCTAATGCCATATTTTTATTCCGAAATACATTCTCTAGAACGCTCTCGTTGTCTTACATATTCTCTAGGCTTCTCTCTGAACTCTCAACTTTCCTTCTACCACTTCACTACGACGGCTTCTCCTTGAGGGATCAGCACCACTCGCTGTTGATATTTTTATCTAATGAAAGGAATCTTTTCCACCTTACACGCATACTACAATGATGAAAGTAGTTTTTCGAACAAGCTTTGATCTATAATCCTTCAAATTAGTCCTTTTGCTGTTCGTTGATCGTGCTTATGTTACAAATTCAATAGCAGGAAAATATCACTAAGAGAGGTCTGGAGTTATTCGTGATGCATCTTTTGTTTCAAATTGTTAAAAAATTCTAGACACTGAGCGAAAGTGATTTATGTAATCCTTCACAACTTAATTGTAAACACAAAATTCTTCTCCTCCTATTACCTACGTAATAGAAATTTAAAATAACGCTTTTAAATAAGAATTACTTGATTACGTGAAATGTTTTCTAAATATCTTGTATGATTAGGACTCAAATCTTTAACTTTTCAGATAGCCGTTCTTTTCTGAACTGAATTGAAGTGCTTATTCTCCATAGAAACTCATCTTTCGGGAAAAAGGTGAGCACAGTTTATACTCGTAAACTTTCATTGCTTTTCATATACAACTGAATTTCAAACTCTATCACATAGACCCGAAATCGGCCTTCTAATCTCTTGGTTCAAGTTATACTCGTCTGCAATATTTATTGATTGTTTTATGTAACAACCGTTTTCGTATTCGGTTTCGATTTGAGCGATAATAATTAAGGAAAATAGGTTAATTAAGTAGTGTACTTTTTATATGAACCCAATAATACGTTTTCAAAAAGTATATCACTTCGACTTAGATTTCGTGGTAGATTTCATTCATAAAGTAT
Source organism: Pantala flavescens (assembly GCA_020796165.1). Taxonomy (NCBI): domain Eukaryota; kingdom Metazoa; phylum Arthropoda; class Insecta; order Odonata; family Libellulidae; genus Pantala; species Pantala flavescens. The sequence continues at coordinate 21,384,062 of CM036878.1, forward strand.
ATTTGTTACATTGAAGAATCTATTTTACATTGATATGTTAATTATTTTTTTATATCTATGCCTCATTGGTAAAAATTTGGTTGCAAAAACAACGAAATAACGCATTGTTATAACACAAGTCCGGATTCAGTCATCGAGAAAGTCTGGAACAGTTAGGATGAATTCACATCAATCAACTCTCTCTCAATTCATAATTCAAATCTTTGTGCACCCAAAGGGAATACTTTCTCCGTCCCAAATTACAGCAAAAGAATGGAGCCGCAAACCCGAATTGAAAATAGATCTCTCTTTTAAATATTTTAAGTCGTTAAAAAACGCGATTCAACATCCGGAAACGATCAGGTTTCATCGTTCGGGTTTATTCCTCTTTCATAGCAACGGTTATTAACAGAATAAATAAACAGTCGACGAACCTTCGAATCGGACATCGCAATTCACTTTTTCCCTTCGGACGCTACCTCACGTCTCCGATAGACTCTCGAGTTATTATGAATTGATATGTTCATCCGATGCAGTGAGAATACGTTCCTGGGGATGATCTGATAGATAGAGATTGAAACGGAATGAGCAGATTGAAATTGAATCGACAGCTAAATCTAGCAAATGATGTTTTCGGCCATCGAATGCAGTTAGAGACCTCAAGTGAACGATTTTGGGGAAAATTTACGATAATACTCACACGGAATCCCCTGTCTATATTCGGCTACTCGTAGGGAGTGAAGCTTCGTGTTAAAGTGGGTAGTTTGGGTCAGGTAATGCGTGATTATTATCGTTCAGGATATTACTTCCAGATTCAAACACGTGATTAACGTAAGAATAAAACTAAGGTGATATTTAAACAACTTGTAAGGACGAGCGAAATCTATTAATGTATTGAATATACTCTAATGCCAGAGTTAGATCAATGGAAGTGGGTAAAGTCGATTCACACATTAGTTAAACCCACTAAATTTTTGAAAGGAGAATAATTAAGTTGAGTTTTAATGTATTACAATATTGAAAGAGCTGGAATGTGTTTTAAACTTTAAATATAATTGATACAATATACTAATACCATCTTATCTAAAGGAATATCTATTAAACAACGAAAAAGTTAAAGAGACAGTGTATAGAATTTCTTCCAATTTTGATCTTAAAAACAATTGTGGAGTTCATTGAAATATTGTACGAAAAAATGTATACTTTTAAAGAGCGTATGCATATATTAGCTGATAAAATGACAATGATAAGAGAATTGTATGATTAGGAAATTAAAAGACGGTTACTAAATGTCCTTTGACCTCTTTAAAAAATTGAAGAACTCGATCAAATTTAATCGATAATTAATTAAAACCGCTTAGCAATTGCAAGAAAAGCTTAGTGTAGTAACTCAGTGATAATATTTCTAAAACCTCGTTCTTTAATTAAGAAAACGCAATTTGGTACCAGCACCTCGGAAGATAAATTCGTCCTCTCGAGATACGTGGTGGTAACGAATTAGAAAAACAGCCCTAAAAGTACACAGGAATCCCTCGTCAGGATGTGAAAGGCGACCCGCAGGCCACGTACAGATAAAAGAGTATTAATAAGAGCGGTTAAGTAAAGGAGACCTCGAATTAACGCGACGTGATCGATGTTCGAACGAATCCCGGAATCGCTTTCTCTCGTTACTCAAGCCGACCTTTTTTTCCCTTATCGGGACACGGAGGAAAAAAAGGCGTTTCTGGAACAATTACGCAGCGGAATAAAGCGGAAGATGGACGCCATTTAATAATCTCTTAACCCCGAAGTCTAACAAAATCTCCCGAGAACCAAGTTTCCTCCCTCGGCGGCTTATCTCTCCCAATTTCTCATGCTCCCAAACATCTCTTTACCATCTCCAGCGGTCCAGCAGCATCCTCACCCCCCCTCGAAAACCCAACATCCATTTCTCCACGAGTCTTCCCTTTATATCCCTTGTCCTCTTTCCTCCTATATCTCTCACATCTCATTGGTCAATGGCCTCCAAGCAACCCCTCATCTGTTATCATTCTCTCCCTCAGCATCCTTCTACATCTACTCCTTTTATCCCTCCACTTTCACCCACTCTTCTTATGGAAATATCGGGGCGAAAGGATGGCTTATCAACACCGGGAGACCGGCTTTGAATCTCCGGAGGTTTTTAGATTTAAGGGCGGAGGACTCACTCCGTATATATTCTCTCGTGTGTGGTTTTTGTGTGCAATAAGTTTTATATTATCGTAAACTATGGGAGGGAAGCCTAAAGAATCTGTAAAAGGGGTCTCAAGACTCTAGCTCCCTTTGACTGCCCGTTGCCACAAGGGAGTGGTTGCTATGGAAAACACAACGATTTGGATTGGCGGGAGAGGTTAAATATTAAACGTAAACTTTGATCTGATTTGAGTTTGTATTTGTAGGATAAAAAATGTGTTAATATATTCAGAATGATTTGAGAAGATGATGAAATTGTCAAACTTTATGGATACATTCATTTAATTTAAGGAAGTATTATTTGACAACGTAGATATTTTAGGAAAATGAAACTAAAGAAAATGTTGAAAGTTAACAGACTTTACTATATGATAGTTTAGTTATCGCTGTACAGGACTGCAAATAAACTTCTTTTCCTCGAATTCAAAAAATATATGTCCTCTGGAGTTCAAGTTACTCCGCTATATTAATGTGAAAAGTGTTTTAAGATCATTGTTGTGTATTTAGTAACATAGGTGTCCTAGTTGTCAGAAAGTACTGAGAAAAATAAAAATAGAAAAAAATAAATAAGAAAAATATCTGAAAATTGTTTTATAATTATCGATAAAAGTAATATTGGAGAATATTCCTGAACATATTAAAAAATACTTGCTATTAAATCCGTTTAACTTATAAAGAATCGGTACCATTCTTTGAACATCTCCATAATGGAAAAACGGTGACATCAGGTGCGGGAAACGCAACCCATTCATCTTCATGAACGTCCTGTCTGAAGCACAGCTTTTTCATGAAGCGCACCTTTTCATTTCTCAATTAATTTAATTCGTGAAAGGGAGGTGACGACTTTTTGAGAGCGTAAAAATCAGGAGAAAGTGAGTTTACGATGTTATATAATTGAAGCATTGGAAAGCCTCGCTCCATACCGTTTTCTCCCACCGCATTTTTTCCCAACTTCCCTTTTTTTATCATTTCATACATAATGCGAAGTAGATCTTCTGTCAAAATCCATCCCCTTATCTCTTATTTTCCCCTGACTTTGTTCCGTTATCTTCCCGTCTTTTCCTTTTATATTCCCCTTTAACCCCTTCGCTTGCCTCCAATTCCTTTCTCGGCCTACATTCCCAACCCTATCATCCCTTATTCGCTCTTTCCTTTAAGATGAAATCGCTCCTTTAACTCGCTTTTCACGTCCCAATTTTATCCTTGTTTCCTTCTTCTCCGTTATATACTTACATCTGTGTGTCACTCTCGTTAACTCACTACCACTATCATGCTTCAAATACTCCCTATTTCGTATTTTAAAGGAAAATTGAGCTTGGATTTTACTTTTATGATGTGAAGAAATTTATTCGTCATTACGATACGTTTCGTGTAAGAGTATGTGCAATATTTTCCATTTGTGTATTGTAATTATATGTACAAATATTTGTATAATAATGTATATTTATAGAAATTATCATAATTAGTAACCCTTTAACTATACAGATAACATTTCTCTTTACAGTTACACTTTAAAGATTCAATCAATCTGAAAATCTTACGCTCGCTTTTAAGTTAAGGAATTATTAACTTAATTGATATTGTGAAAAATACATTTTAACTTGTCACTAATTTCAGCCAATAATCTCTTTCATTTAACTTATTGAATTTTAATAACGACTCCATTCTATTCATGAATTTCCAGGAAATCTATTAAGCTTTATTTCATTTATTCTCAGTATTCATTAAAGATATTCTCTATCTCAGTGAAAGGCTCATCATATCCATTTAGTGTAAAGAGTATCTGTTTTTTAATCTTTCATTACGTTCCTTCCTCTCCATGGATTGTTACGTAATGATTGTAACTTTGGTCCATTAGATTCCATAAACTAGCTTGTATGAATAATTTGGAAAGTTGGTGAATCTATTCAGGGCCTAATTTTCATTTCGTAGAAAGAAAATAGGAATCCCGGGGCTGCCTATGACCTTTTGTCAACTTAAATACGACCTTTTAATTTTCCTGACTCACCTTTTGTAAGCATTGCTTTTCCTTTCCTCGTTCTGTAAGCCTAATTAAAGCTTACAAAGTTGCTGTTCGACTAATTATTTAATTTACATGTTATAGAATTTTTTTGACCGCATGAAATATTGTAGTTAAGGAAACTGAAACAGGACAGGGACTATGATGTTTTTTTTATAAAATTATTATTAAAATTTATTCTCATAGGTATTCTCATTGTAGATATTTTAAAGTAAGTTTCTTTAAATCAAGAGTTTAACCTCTGACTACATGGTATGGATCCATCAGCAAGAGCGAACACCAATTTACTTACTTTTCTGTACTATTTTAAAGTTTCTTACTCACTTTTTTTCGCATAAATATTGATTTCATCTCATTTTAATTAATTATATCATTTTGAGAGGAATATTCAAGGAAATTCATACATCTATTTTGTAAAGAAGTGTAATGTAATAGGAAGTTGTTGATGTCACGGAATATATCATTATATATCTTATTACATCAGTTATAATAGACAACCATTTATAGTCAATATGCATTTAATTTAGAAATTCAATAACTTGAGAGCTGTACCCTGGAAGGTTTAATTCCAAACTTAATTTTTATCGATTTACTGAATAACATAAAGTTTAGTAGCTATTATTATTTAGTAATAATTATTAATGTTTTTACAGTAGTTGACTTAGTTTGTCCGCTGTTCTACAATCACTTAACGAAAGATAAATTCTTCTAATTTTTTAAATCTATATATATTATTATATATATCAACATATTATCCTTTACATTTATTATTCTTCGTATTCCCAACATTCTTTACCCTCAATCCTTTACTCACCGATCTATATCTTAGTGACGTCACCTCACTTTCCCTCCAGAGGAACCACGTCACGTGACTCGTCTTCGTGTGGATTAAATCTTCATCACTCCCATATTTAAGAGTTGATGAGGCGCACTCCCGATTCGTAAATGTTTTCCCGCTTCACCTACACTCGCTCTCAACGCCGTGTTAAAGAGGAAACGTACATGAGTACTCGCATTGTTTCTCGCAGTTTTGGAATAAAGCTCTCGATTCTGAGTCGGACTCATGGAGCGTAAAAAGGTTTTAGTGGATGAGACGCTTTCCGCGGAAATATTTGCAGAAAATAACTTTTTAAAGTTTCTTCTCGTAAGAGTCCCATATCCAGCAACTTTAAGCAGCACTAAAATAAAGGAATGTAATATTAAGGTTAGGAATTTCTAATGCTAAACTTGTGAAGTAACTGCACTTAAGTATTTGCACGTCTTTTTGGAGTAGGAATTTTTCCAATTGTGGGGTCTAAGAAGACTTTCATAGATAGGAAGATAGAAAGTTCCTCTCTACACCGTTGAAATGTTCACACCATTAGGATGATGAGTCTTTTTAGATTTTATTTGCAAGATCATCCATTAACATTAAGAGATGGACTTAAAAGATTTCATTATATCTAACTCTTTCTCACTTTCTTTTCATAATAGATAATATTTAATGAAAGCTTCAATAAACTTTAAGTTTATTTAATACTTTGAGTAGTGTACCCAGATTAAATCTTCAGAGCCTAAATGAACTGAATTTTCTCTGTAGGATAGTTGGAAGTATTTTTCTAGGAACTTTAACTTAAAATTTTTCATGCATATGACTTTAAAAACGACTCCTCTCTACAAACTTAGAATGAAAGGTAAATCTCTCTTCTTTCGATATTACTTTCCCTCACCGTACCCTAACCCATTCCTTCCTTAAACATTGTTCCACCCTTTATTTACGTTCACATCCGCTGTCTCCTCTTTTTTTATGTCTTCCACTTTTGGCAGCAGTCACTCCACTTTCTTTCCAAACCCTTTCTCCAGCTGTTTTCTTCCGAAGGTATTCTACATCTCCGTAAGTACCCTGCAAGCAACCTTCAAGCGTATGGTAGGGTGTGCGTAACACCATAGCTCTACTTGCCTTATCGATTACTTTACCTGAAAAAGGAGCATTAAAAAAGGAACATACATATGTATATTAAAATAATTTCAGAATCATCTACATGATTACAATCATCACATCGATGTACTTTCGTTAAATATTTTCAACGATACGATTCTTTGCTTTTATTTGTTTTATCTTATAATAATTCCCTTCCTGCGTATTCATATTTCTTAAGTATCTAAGATACGATCACAGATTTTTCGTAACAATGTTTATACGTAAGCGGATTACCTTGCGTTTTATCTTTTCTAACACGCGAATACAATACTAAAGAACGAGATGAGATACACTAGATGCGTAATAGATCTTTAAGCTAACTAGCGTAAACCAGCATAGCTCCCGGATCTTCCCATGGTTTCTAAAAGGTAATTTCCAGAGAGAGAGGTGAGTTTCGGAAACGGAAAGATGTTACGGGACGCGAAAGGGCAAAATAAAATGAATAAGAGATGTCCGAAAGGGGAAAAGGGGATATTAAGAAGAATGGGATATTCTGGGAGGAGAACAAGGAAGCGAAAGTAAGAAAAATGACGGGTGAAGCGAAATGAAGATAAGAGAGAGAAGAAAACAACTTTACGGCACTGCATGCAAGCGGGAGGTGAATAAAAACCTCTAAATGTATAAAGTATTTTTATGGAGAATGTAAATATTTGTAGGTCTAAGGGATGAATTTAAGTCGTAAAACGTAATGAAAGTGAATGCAAAGTATTCGGCTCGAGGATTTTAATTTTCTTAAGTAAGTTTTCCTCCGCTGTGTCTTGAAAACATTTTCATGAGACGGGATATTGTATCTGATGCATACGTATATAGAATGAGAAAATTAAAATTTTAGTTTTCTGATTATAATGTGTTGAATTTGATATATTTAACATGCAATTATATCGTGAATATTAAAGTAATTTTTTTAAATTTTGTTATTTAGTCAATGAAAGCTTAAAACGTTTTCATAAATTTTTTTAAGCCAGATCTAATTATGAATATTATTTTTAAATTTTAAATGACTTAATATTTACGTGTTATATAATATTAATGTTTTCATTTTCAAATATATAGGATTTTCATATATTTCATTTAATAACATTCAACTATATATTAATACATATATAATTATTCTCGTAATTAATCATGTACTGGATGGAAAATCAATTGTCCATAATCACGAATTTTATATTTCTTTCGTGTTCTTTATAACTCAACAGCAATTGAATCATGGATTTTGAACGAATTATAAATGATTACTGTATAATATTTCTCTCGTTCATTGCCAACTCGTTCAATTTTTATTTCGTTTGTGTATTTTAGTAAGAATAATCCAGATATGGGAATAAAATAGAAGAACATCATACCCTCATCTTAGGAATGTGACAATTTTATATCTTCAATTCCAAATTATGTTGTTGAAGGTAGTAAATTTGAGCTCAAACCGATTTACATGTTATATTTATTGTGATTAATGATTATCGTGGCACTCTCTTTATATTTAGTGGCACTCTATAGATTAAAGTTAAAAAAATGAACAAAATACAAATGTTGACATAAGTTTAAAATTTCGTAACGAATTATCACTTTAATAGTGAAGATTCTAATCATAATAAAGATCGAGGATTATTCTATCGTTATGATATGATTAATGGATAAAAATGTAAAGAGGGGAGAACTTTGCGTGAATATCTCAGCTGTGGGAATAATCCCAAGCGAAATGGGAAATCATCAGTATTCTATAAAATACCAGAGTGATACCATAGGAAAATACAAATCGTCAAGAGAGCATTTGAATGCAGTAAGAGATGTGGGGATTGGTCAGCAACAGCTGGGAAATAGAGTCAAATGCGCACAGCAGAGATAGGGGATGCCGGTCGGGAAGAGGAAGATGTACGTGGTTTTCCAGCAGCGAGAGCATAACTGGGAAGAAAAGTTCAAACATCATGGATGGAATCCGCATGGGAAAATACAATGCTCCCATGTTGTCCCCTGCGGCAGTTGGGACCACATGATGTCCTTTAACCCTAATTTCTTCAGTTCCTTCACTTACAACACCACACGAACGTCCTTCCAACTGGTCACCATGTGCGGGAGGGTGTTCGAGGTCAATATGAACAAGAATGTCTTCCTTTGAAGATGAGAAGAATTGTTGATAATTCAAGCCAATGGAGGTCAAATAATAGTATTTACACTTAAGAGTGAATAGGTTGTAGATTATATAACTTGCTATGATGTATGAGATATAATTGATCATAAATATTGTATGCATTTCAAAGGATAGTGTATAATGAGGGCAAATGCTTAGTTGCGAATAATTCTGAACTTTAAATGTTTAAAAAGGCCTCAAATCCGGAATGCCTTTAGAAAATATTTTTATCCGAACCTTTTGTTAATACGATTCAAATTAATGCTAATTGTTCGATATTAAAAATTAAAATAATATTGATAAAGTGGTATTTCAATTAATGATTCGTATGAGGAGGCTTTACAAGTTTTTATTGTCCAGGTTAATAGAAATTGACAAGCTTGACCCAAGTAGCAGGCAATAGCGACGTAAATAAATTTTTTTAAAAGATATGAAAAATTGCTTCAAAACACATACACAAACACAACACATCAACACATACATTAATGAGTATGAGAATTATCAAATGAAATAATTTGTTTCTAGAAGAAATTTTAACCTATAAGTGATTCATCCAGATGGAGGTGAGGTTACTACAGTTTTTTTAAATATTTACTACAGGTAACGCCTCTAAATCAATTTTCTGATTCTGCAGTTATTATTCTACGCATTTTGCACATGAGAATAAGTCGGTTCCAGTAAATATCTTAGGAAAATAGGGGGTGATCATATGTAACATTCGTTATATCTTAAGATACTATTGACTGTAAATATTGAAATATCTTTACCTTTCCATCAACGAGAACATAAAGTCAGTAAATTACGGTCACCATGATATCAGGCTAAGTAAATTGATCGCTTTAACTTGACTGCTATTTCCTTTACTATGCTAAACTATTTTCCACGTCACCCCCATCCACTGTACTTCTATGGAACTCTAGACTTTATGTAGGTATTTCACATTACTGGGTTGCGTACACAGGCAAACATCTCATTCTCTCGAGAGATGAGGATGCAATTCATTTCCTCGAGAATCTACTCAGAGAATGTTTTCCTTCAGTAACAATAACTATTTGAGATGATGAGGAATAAGAAACAAATCTTCTTAGCGATAAAATATACAATGAAAATGTTTTTTAGACCATAGATCGTCTCTTAAATCTCATCCAACGATGGTACTGTGGAAAAAAATAGGTGCTGAGGTTTGAAGGTTAGCATGGTTATCAGAAATTCCAGCCTTTTATTAAAAAAAATATAGGTATTTTTTCCACAAGTAGATTCCCTAGGTTCCATTTTACTTTAGCAAAAATCGTGGCAACTTTACGTCTCAATATAAGGGTCTTATTTACCTAGCTCGTTTGATGTTTGTGAGACATAGAGCTATATATAGACGATCAAACGAAATGAAGAATCCATCTGCTATATTGAAATATCATTGAAATCACTTTGATCTATGATTGACTTGAAATCAGATTCTGTTTTATTTTTTGGTTTTTGGTTAATGAAAAACTTAATAGATGTTGAATATAAATATTTGAGAACAACATTATAACTAGATGAATCTACCTCCTTGATATCCTATGATTAATTCAGCAAATTATCTCGTGGTAGAGTATAAATTTATGATGTATTTTATGGCATGAATTAATAAAGACTTTATCCGATGAAGAAAATCTGGGATGAATAATATGGATGATACATTAAACTTCTCACCTTGTATAAAATTCGTATTCCAAATATATATTTTCCATTTAAATATCAAGGATTCCAGGTATAGATTAAAGAATAAAAATTGTCTCCCGAAAATTTACAAATTACAATTTAAAAATATCATTTTGCGAAATATGGTGCTCAAAACGGGGCTAAATTTAGTCCTTCTTTCATTAATCAATACATAAACGAATACCTTGATAACATAGCTGTTACTTCCTCCTTTTGATGGAACTTTACATTGTAGTTCACTATCATGGTATTACGTTCTCTATTCGACGGAATAATAATGTTCCCCATCTATTTTGAACCTGCTGAATGCTTTCTAAGTGATGAAAACCTGTATCCTAACACAATAGGGCTGATATCCTGTTTGGATAACGCATTTCATCTTTTCAAATATTTCATCAATTACTATACATTTTAACTTGTCCTGCAACGTTCACTAACAGATAGTCATAATTTATCGCTGCTTAAATGCTTCGTAATCAATAATTGGCGGTTTTCCTTACAACACTTCCCCGTTCGATTTTCAATATCAATAATGCTTTCTATTCAATCTTTGATCAAATAAATTTAATCTAATGTACAAGAAATTGCGATGGAATTAAACATTTAAGCTGATGGATTAGTTATGTTTTATTACTCAAGTAACAAGATCCTACAAAAATATACAAAAAACGATTTTTGCATACTTCTAAGTTTGTCATTTACACTGGTTAAAAATGCCACTCCATACATAATTTATAGGCTATCAGACCGTTGTATTTTATTTTTATCTCTATTCTCGGCCTAAAATAGTTTCTTTTAAATGAGTAAATCTTTTATTTTAAGTCAAAAAGACTCGAGATTTTTCAAGCTCATTCATTTGAGCTCACTTATAAAAAATTTACACAAAAATTCAGTGAAAATTATATTTTTACAACTTTTTTCTTTCTCCTAAAATCACTCTATGTTTTAAAATAAAACAAATGTTTTTGACACACGAGTCCTTGTTTATTATCAGTTTACATGTTAAACAGAGCTAGTTTGTTACTCTTACATGTAAATCAATTAGTCTTGATCAGTTAATTGTAATGAAATAACAGTTTCCTACACAAGCGTAGGCTACAGCTAGGTTTTTTTTATAAACTAAATGACGCTTCATCCAATTTCTGTTCACAGTTCAATAACCCGCACAGCAGTGGTAGCATTAACGGAAAGAAAGCTCGTAGCTTAACTCTGCGAATGTATCTCTTTATTTGAAGGATTCGCTGTAAACTACGACGTAATCAAAATCTTCCCTTTCACTCCTAATGACAAAATCGCGTGAATAATTCATCGGGCCGCTTAATTGAAATTGATCGATTGAATATGGAACGCGTCCAGTGGCGAACGAATTCAGTTAACCAATAAAATTCAAGGATGGATAAAATAACCGATGCGAAAGCTTTCACTCAAAAATTATTTCCTCGATTTTCGTCATAAAATACTCCCATCAATCCCATGTACATGTATGCATATACGTGCAGTTAATAAATGATCGGGTTTTGAAACGTCATGCCTCTTCAATGCTTTATTCCAGTTCCCTCTTGCGGGAGGTATTAAAATAGAATAAACAAAGTAGAGACGCCCTCTCGCATGGTTTCCCTCCGTACGGTCGGATATGCTTTTCAATAGGAACTGTACGATGCGATATTACACGCCATAAGTATGATTTTCCGAATGAGTAAACTCTTGGAAACTTTTATTTTTTATCATCCTATAGTCGAACTAAAGGTTATAGAAAATCGGTGGTTTAAATATCTCACTCCTCAACTTTTCTAGTAAGCTAGATTCTCCGAAGTCTTTAATAGCTAACGGTATAAGTTATGTAATATTAATGAGCTTTCAGGATTATTACCTCGTAAGGGAGATATATCCAAATCATAATGCTGTCCTTAATATGAATTCAGTTTGACTCGTTTAACATTCTGATGAATTTATCGAAATTTCAAGTATTAACCTTTTAGAATTTCGTTATAAAATAGAATCTTTATCATATTATAGTATAATCATTATTATTTTCTGTATACCTATAGCTCCAAAAGGTGAAAAAGAATAGATACGAGCTTAGATTAAGAGGATAAATTTCATCAGAACAGGGCAGTTTTTCCCTATTCATCATGTAGGTAGTATGAACTTTTCCTTTCTCTATACATGCAATAGTTGCAATAATTTAGCATAAGAACTCTCTTCAATAATTTAAGTTAATGAGAAATAAGGGATATAAGGTCTTTATCTATTATTGGGAACAATTTATAGTCAAATTCGCTAATTTATGCATAAATCAATGGCAATATAGGTGATGATGTAATACATATTGAAATTCATGTTGAATTTTAATTGGTAAGTTTGTTCGAGAAAATGCGAATAAATAAATGTATAATTAAAAGAACAATACATCTGAAATTCTTCTGCTATGTGAAAGAAATGTTAACCTGTAAATTTTTCGAATACCTAAATTCGTTCCCGTAACATTCTAAAAGCTTCAATTAAATGTTGCGTAAATATTAAATGATTAAAATTATATTAATGTCCATCTGTGAAGGATCACTGTAATAATTTAGTAACTTATACGTCGACTGGGAGAAAATTGACATTTAAGCAGACTACATTTTACTAGTCAATTCTAGACGCAATTTAATCTTCTTTATAAATAAATAATATAAAGAATATGGACACTTATTACCCTAAATTTTCTTAATAGATATATTCTTTCCTTTAAACTATATGGGTAACGTTCGCGCTTAGGAGATGCCAGTTTATTCAGAAACATCACGGCTATGAGCGAACCACGTCGATGAATTATTCCACCAACGGAGGACGGATATGACGCTTATCTAGACACTCTTTAGCCTAAATTACGTCGCACAAAGGATCTCCAACATTAATGACGTATCGCCAAGGGGTTCATGACGGTGCAGATACTTCGATGCAGGTTGCGCGACTTACACGGGACATGCAAGTTTAAATACATGGGGGGGGGGGTTAAGGAGGAGGTATGAGGTGAACAGGGTATGAGGTGAAAGGGTGCGAGGAATCTTGAGTGGATTTCTAAGGACCCTGGAGAGTCGCGGTAGGTTTGAGACGCCTAAGAGAGATTCGGCAGAGTGCGTTATCTTTGTCAAATATCTGCAGAGTCTGAGACGAGCTACCCCCAAGGCCCCGATGTAGATGCAAAGAGATCGGTGACAAAATTGCGCCCTATCCGATTCTCGCTCCGTTCCCTTAACAACTCCCCATTCGATATCTCGGGGGTCATAACGACTCTCACTTGGAAGCACACAGACGCGATATATCGCCTCCGGAAGCGAAAACCCTGCAGCTTGGAACGTGGCCACAGTACCATGCAAGTGTGTGCGTGTATTGAGATCACATGGTTGTATGGTTCGATCTTAAGAACTTATTAGGGGTTTTTTTGGAGTAGATGCATATATATTATTCCTCTTGGGATGTAAAATTCTAACGAATCTAGTGTCTGTTTTTCTGCATTAAGTGGTTGTTTTTTATGAAATATTAGTAAATATGTGTATTCATTACAACGTGTCATAAGTAACGTTCTATAAATGAATGAAGTAGAAGATAAGAAATAAATCCCTTAACATGTTACTATTTTATAAATTGATGGAAAAATGTACGTATGTAGTGATCTAGAGAACTTCCATACATTCTGAATGCTTTCAGAAGGCATATGTTTATAAGATCTAACCCTAAGCAAATAATGTAATATTCTGCATTTTTTATAGATAAACGATCGCTGTTTACAGTGAAATGCGTATTATAAAATTGTTCTATAGCATAGTATATTTTGGCAGTACAGTGTTTAACAATTCGGTTAGTAGAAACACAAATCTATAGATTTCTTATAGCCTATTTTAAGTCTTAGTACACATTGAAATGATAGTGAAGTTTAACTGTAATTTATTAATAAGATGATATTATTTGAAATTGAATTCTGACATATTAAATGAGAATTATTAAAACTTAAAGGTACACTACCACGAGTAAAGTATTTCTAAGAAAAGCTTTTTCGTGTCATTGTCATTGATTCCTTTATTTTTATGAAGTAAAGTAATTTACGATGAATTTTACATTAATCAAAACTACTAAAATAATTTAATCTACAGTAATATACTCCATGATATTTTAAGAAAATTCTTAACAGATATCTTTTAACTTTATCGTACAGTTTGATATATTTTTTCATATCAAAACACGAAATTCGTATAAAATATATATTTCCTGGAGTCTATGGAAATTAATTCTCCGTATAACATAAACTACGTAATATTAAACTACGTAAATATTTTAGCTACAAAATATCAAGGAGTTCGTTTCATTCGCTCTTGTTGCACTCGATAGGCTTTCCTTGCGATTAACTCACACTGTTTCTCTCTAGGCGTTACGCTCTTGACTTGCAAACTTGAATAAATTTGTTGTACTTTACGTAAGCTTCGGTAGCTCCAAAGTATTCACCCAGTAAACTTCTAAGTCGGTTGGTGAACACCTAGCCAAGCAGATTAAATCGAAATTCGAGTTTCATCTACTCGAGAATTTACTATTTCCCAACGAAAAGCCAGTAAAAGCTATTTAAGACGCTCGTTTTACAACTGAAGTTTATGATGTTCTTTGAATTCCATCGATTTTTTATTTTCACTGACACGAAATACAAAGACCTAACATTAAAAGATAAAGAAATATTGGAAAAGAAGCTCTGAATAGTGTATAGAAATGAATAAACGTGAACCATGTAATTAACCATTGAGCAACAATACTTACAAAAAAATTACGCCAAATCCATCACACCATGTTTATTCAAAAATAGTTTGGTAGATAGATGTGATAGATGAGATTAAAGGTTTATTACCCTATTATTTTAACTCTGTAGTTCGATCCGATTATAGAGTTAAAGTCGATTTTATATGATTGTTACCAAATATGATCGAGTTATGGTAGACATAATATTGGACTGATTTTCTATGAATTCAGAATTTTCCTGGAACTGGAGTTGGTCTTTATAAAACTTTCGCAGTTATTGTTCCTAAATATTTTTCCAGATGTATTTATCTATTAATGGCTCTCATTTGACGATAAAGTTAATTCATAAATGTTTACAATAAAATATTGTTAGTTAAATGGGATGGTTTCATGAATAGCATACAGAGAGCTTAAACGAACCAACTGTAATTTGTGGGTAATCTTTTTATTATTGTCAAATTTACGTTGGAAGCTTTTAAACATGCCTTCCTATGTATGGAAACATAGTGCATGCAGCTTGTCTTGACAATCTTAGAAAACATTATTCCAATAATTGAGCATTTCGCAATTATATCAGAGGAAGTTTAGAAGGCAATAAAGCCCAAGAATCTATCACAGCAGGAAACTTACGCTACCAAACGTGTCGGCGAAGCTTACAGATAAAGAAAAGGAAGGAAATATCGGGGATGAAGGGGATTTTTATATCCGAGGGCGAGGAAATAATAAAATGGAGTCACCAATAAGAGCCTGAAAGGATCCTTATGCTTTATACCAAATCTAAATCCTCCAACACTTCCTTTCGATATTCCATCCTTTCTAACGTTCCCCTCTTATTTGCCCTAAAGAAATTGCTAATATACGCCCATTTTTGTCGCTGCCCGAAAACTATCAAAAATGCTCCAACATACATATAAATTCCTCCCACTCGTCCACCTTCCCACCATTATGCTTCCCTTGGCCCTCCATTCGGATGGATCCAACCCTCTTTTATGTGCAACCATTTCGGCCTTCAATAAACTCCCCTCTTGACGCCAGTTTCTGCGTCTGGTAACTGGATGGCCAAGTATCCTCTCCCTTATATCCTGTCTCTCTTCATTCTTATATTCTCTCCAACTCTCTTTCCACTTTCCGTTTTAATATCGTCATCCCCCCTCCACTTTCTTCATTTTCTCTTACATCAACCCCCCGTATCTCTCATTCTTTCCCCGCTTCATTGTTTACTGTCTTTTCGTCCACATTCCCAAGCCAACAACCCTCTCACTCTCTCCTTCTGGAGGACTATACGGCCTCCTCATATGGAATCTTATTCGGGGTGCAGAATTCCTCGTTAGGAATTTCCTTCTGGTCATTCCGGGCTTTTTATTGGCGCCCAGCTGAGGGTCGTGGGCGTGGAAGAGTTTCTCCAGCAGTTGGTGCGTGAACCGGCTTTCGGTACAATATGCTTGTCGATGACCTTTCAGGCGGAAGTTATCTTTTTTAGGGATGGATTACGATAACTTTGGGGAATATTTAATAACCGGTTGATGCTCGTGTTTTTGATGTGCGAACGCCCACGGATCGCTGATTATTGTTTACTATCAGGAAAAGGAATCGTACCCTGGGAACTATCGTGATACTAATCGTAATCATAGAATATGTTTCTTCTAGGAATGCAAGAGACAAACGATTACGATGTTACCACTCTTGATATTTATTTTTCTAGAGCAGGAGTTGTTTCCCTGGTTGAGTACTTGTGTTACAAGTTTAGTTGATGGTAGTAAAACGCATGGTTGCCTAATTCAATATTATCTTTTTATTGATTTGATGTGTATATAGGTATGCCTGTGAAGGCTGTAACATATATTTATTATAACGATAATTATCTAGTCAATTTATATCGTATTTTGGTTTAATGAATAGTTGGTTAGATTATAATTCAAACCTATATCGCACACTATTGATACACAACACGTTTATCTTTTATTGGACACCTGATTGGTGATCACCTTTACGTCATCTGGAGATCCATTCAGAATTTCGACATGCAAATTCTTCCCACCTTTCGGCCCAATTCGGTAACGATGATCTGCGGATGTAAATTTGCGTACATCTCTGCAATCGACCATCGAGATCGTTCTTCGCGCATCAACGGGCGAAGTAACACCAAATGTTCGTCACGGCTCATTTCGGAAACGTACCGAGGTCACCGAATTGAGCGACTCTTCCGCAAAACGAATCTACACGAATCCACGATTAAATAAACCTCTCTAAGCGGCGAATTCTTTTCTTCTCCGGACCCTCGGAAACAATCCCGTCATGCATCGCGCTCGAAATCAATTTCGGCCCTTGTTAATTCATCGCTCGTTAAAAATTAAATTTCAATCATCGCTCCGAATCTCCGTAACCGCGAACTGTATCCTCCGTCAGATGAGTCGTAAAGACCCTACGCAAATGCCCTTTTCAGCTATTCAAACGCTCGGGATCATACCGCGTACGCGAAACTGCTCGATGGTGTAATTGGCATTAAAATTCCTAGAGTGCGCTGCGAACGATGCTCGTAATTCCCACGACAAGACGAGGAAAATCCGCCGTTTCCTTCCATATAATGCTTGATTAGGACCTTGTACTATGTGGGACAAGTCTGATACACTCCCTTAGGGAAGCAGGAGGTCTCCGGATGTGTGTGAAGTTGAGATGTCTTTAAACATTTACGTTTCCTCCGAGTTCTTTTGTCGAGGAGTTCTATAGATGACCCAGTTATCGCGCTGGATTCGACACCTCGTGGGAAAACATTGTTAAAAAAATCTAAAGAGTGAAACGTTATACTATAATAGTTGAAGGAGGAAAAGTAGAATGGGTAGATATCTATTTAATACAATAACAAAGTGTGTGTTATTAATGCTTTTAAGAATTACAAATTGCTATGATGATGTTTAATAAGATGTGGAAGAGTAAGATGTAATGATATCTTCAAAAATCTGTAATTTTCGTTGAATGGATCGATTTTGTAAGTTCCAATGTATTTTTCACTATCTTTTATTACCAAGAACAGCAAAATCATATAATATTTTCAGTTGAATGATTTTTTATTGATACTTATCCATTCCTTCTTATATTATGTATAATGTTCTAAATAATTCATTCGCGCTTAAACTCAATAAGTAATAAATAGAACACAACTATTAATTTTTGATATCGATTTAAGTTTTATATGTAGTATTGAGACTCCAGAGTGTAATTGCTCTTAGAACATGATCGTTAATTATTTATTAGAATAGATAGGAAAACTTTTGGATGGAATTGAATAGTTATGGTGTTAATATGATAACTAGAAGTAAGGAAAGTATAAAGAGAATACCTAGGATAAGGAAAATTGTAGTAATTTGCTAATAAATGCAAGGAGACACTCTTAAACTCTCACTACGGTAAACTATTCGGTCTTATTTGATTTCCCCAAACGTCGTTTGTATCCCAATAACCTGAACAATCGATTCCTCTTCTCTCATCATTCAAAAGGGAATGAAACTTTTATCGAGGCTTAAATCGACGCGGAAGCCCATACATTTTAGAGCGGAATTTTAAGACCCTTACAAATTTCCCTACATTAGCATGTAATTGCGACAGCCATAGAGGAAAGGGTGAAAAAACGAGCTTAGATCTCCAGTCAAGGGAGATCTCGGTAGGAGACTCTAGGAGATTTCGAGGATAAAAGATCGCAAATCTCGCTGCACATCCTCCATGCAAAGGCTCCTTAATCGCTGTTTCTACTTTTCAACCGGAGAGCTTGATTGCGCCAAAGCAACCAATCCCCCCTTTCCTCTAATAGGTCCGGTTTCCATCCTCTCCTTCCACCGCCGTTCCAAAACCCTTCCGCACCCTCATCCTCCGACTAATCCCGCAGAAATCCCTTCGGAGACCCTCCACTATCTCACACTTTCCACCGTTTCCGTTCCAAACAACACGGGGCCTAGTACAGGACCCCGCGGTACTCCTCATTGACCCCTGCCGTTACACGCTCTGGATTCGGACGATACGCCTCGGAAACCGGGATTGTTTTAAGATAAGAGGGTGAAAGGGTGAGGAAGTCGGTGGAGGGCGTATCCCGTCTAGCAAGGGTGGAGTTACGCATCCGCTATCTCTCGCCTCTTCCAGGAACGGGGAGATATATGTAAGGGTCGAATCGAGGATGGTCCCTGGATGGTGGTAATTGAGCACCTACGTCGGGACGGTTAAGGAGGTGTTGGAATAGACGCATACGAGCGTTGCCGCTGTTAGCTTTGGAGCTCGTAATCTACGGAGGAGATGGGCCGCAAAGAGTAACAAACATCGCCCCGAGGCCGTTTCCGCTCTCTTAAAACTCATGGGCCCGCTAACCATCGCCTCGCCCTAGGTTTTCCACGAAAAGGGAAATGTATTTTTTGGTTAACGAGTTTATTCTTGCTGGTGAAACGCAGTTATGAATCTTTCACGACTTGAAAGTTGGTGCGATGGTGAGAGGCGTTTTGTCCGAAAGCATCTCTTATGCTGCGAGGAGGTTGCTACTGGAATTCTGTTTTAAGGGATTCCATTCCAGGAAATGAGCACTGTGAATTTGCACTTGAGCAGTTGAATTTCCGAGTAAGATCTCAATTTATATTCCAATTTATAAAATATTAAAATTTACGAGATATTTTATTTCTACAATATATTATGTAGAATTTTCATCAGCATTTGTTCAATACCTAATTTTATTGCATGTTATTGTTACTAAAAACGTAATAAAAGATAAAAGGCAAATATTAGGTCAAAATTATCCGAAAAGGATCCATATGGCGTTTTTTAAATAGCATTGGTGATAATTTTAGTTTTAACTTCTCAAGTTCCAAAGTAACAACGTGAACATGCTCTCCTCCAGAATTGACCTTCTTCTGGCCCAGTTTCTAGAGATGCTATATCTCGAATAATCAAGACAATAAATCGAAGATAATGAGTTCATCGTATGATTTAAAGCATCAGCTGTAATCTCCAACTTGTGCAAATTGCCTAGACGTATCCGACGAGGCGCAGTAAGATAAAACGTAAGAAAGTACTTCTGAGTTCCCAAGAGGTAATGAATGGCTGCACACCATGTCTTTTCTCTATCTAACATTTGCGAGAGCTATTAATCATCTCGAGCAATAAAAGTTATGCGAATTATGGCGCAGTTCTCATCGTTACTTTTCTGACTAATTAAGGCTTCTGTTAAAAATGGGTTACTATTCCAAAGTACTCTTAAATGGCAGAACTAAATAGATTTATGCACCTGTGCACACCCTTTTCGAGGTAAGGGTTAAGTTACTTTTACAGCCCTCATTAGAAGGAGCTGTTATGAATTGGGATACGTTTTTAAGAAACAAATCAAAATAAATTTGTCGCTCTCCGTAATTCCTTCTACTACTTCCTGGAAAAGAAAGAATGTTTTTAGATTCTATTTTGAATAGCACATTTATTTATAGTAAAACTCATAAATACACTCAAAAATACAGATTAATCATACTATTTCTATGGAAATTTGTGAAAATGTATCTTAGTCGTTACTTGACAATTGGTGTTCCTTCTGAAGTTACTGATGAATATTTTCCTAAATTTTATTCAAGCGCTATTTAAGAAAGTTGCAATATTTCATATTTTCATTTCTCTTATATAATTAAATACGGGTTCCATTAGAGTCTAAATTACTTACTTTAAACTCTTTACCGCATAAGATCGTGATTTGAATATGAAGCATTTTAAATTTAACTATAAACTCTTTCGTGGTACAGCTAAGGTACCACTAATGCTGATTAGACCAATTCAATTTAGGTAATTAAAGATTGAAAGTTTAATTTGAATATCCCAATAGATAATAATTAGTCTATTACGGTGTCTTACGTCACTAAAATTACTTCAAGTGTCCCAAAAATTACTCGGGAATTTTTTCCTCCAAATTTGTACCAATTCTAGGCACACAATTGTTCCCACTTCATATTCCGTTACACTGCAGCTCACACGTTTTATTTTATTAGGGGCCAATGATCGTGTTGTTACCACCTAGGTTATAAACCTAACTGCAGCCTCTCCTCCGAAATGATAATAATTTCCGAAGAAGCCGTAAAGTTCAAGAATCAACCCTTAACAACAACAGCCCCTTATAATGTTCTGCCCAAGCTACTTAGCGATCGGATACCGCCTCGTATTTCACACCCCATACACTTCGTTAAGCGCCCTCAAGGAAGGGCAACGGAGGGCAATTACGTTTTGATAGCATCTCTGCGGAACCTCCTAAACACACCCATAAAATCCCTCTCCTTCTTTTATAACTTGTCATAGGGCGAAGATTTTTCGGGACTTGTCTCTATCTATATCTATATATTTAGTCCTCTGCGAAGGTGCCGATTCGATTCCAGTAATTAGAGGGAATCCGTGTAAGTGCGAGGCAATTTGGATTAGAGGCCCATTCAGCGGAGTCGCTAACTTTGGCAACGAACAAGTTCATTGTCCGAAGATTTATGGCCTTAAGGGTTTTCCGAAGGGGGCGACAAGTGGTGGACCAGGTGAGGGATAATTAAACCCCGTCCCCTCGCGTATCTCCCTCCACCATTTCTCTCTACCTGCGCAAAAAGTGACGTTGTGGATATCTTCCCTGGAGATATTTACGGCCTTCCCCCGAGGGATTTGGCCGCTGTCGAATCCGGCCACTCCCGGTGATTAAGGAACTCCCGTCTTTGCGGAAAATGAGAAGTGATGAGGTTTCCCGTATTAGCCGCGCTTTCACGATAAAGGATGGGTTATATTAGTATTCCGTAATGCTTAGGTCGTGTCGCACTCGTAAGGCGGATGTGGGGGTCGAATCCGGGAATTTTTTCGTCTCAAGCATCTAAAAAAGAGTATGAAATCGTATCCTCGAGCCTTAATGGAAATGCAATGCAAAAACTTTCTTGTAGGAATCAACAATAAAAGCGTTTCTGTCTATGTACTTTACGAACTTCGTGATCCAAATAGTATGCTGAAAGAGTTTCTTTCTTTTTTATGATAGATGCGTAGTGATTGCAGTATATAACCTAGGTCCCACCTTTGGATTTTTTATGCATATGCACTTATAAAAATATTGTCTGCTGCTTAAAATCCATCCCTTCTAGCTTTGCTCTATGCAATGTCCATCCTAGCTGAGGGCATCGATAGAGTTTCCCAATATGCTGATGACTTAAAAACTCTATTTACGATGAAAATGATTTTCTCTAGAATATCTAATAGTATGAAACACGTTGCCTTTATTGGCAATAGCTTACTTAGGCTTAATTCTATTTCCCTTGTGGGCTTTCACAAAAAAGCTTCATTTTATTTGTTTGAAAGAACTAAAATATTCACTTCCTATTTATTTCATGTAAAGTGAAGCTATCTTTAAGTTTAATTTAGAACAAAATCGTCTATTTGTATGAGTATCTTGTTCCGAGATTGCCAATGATTTCCATTAAAATATTTCCTGGAATATTCTTCAATATATACGATTTGTGATGCCTTTTTATCCAGAGATATTGAACTTTCTTTATTCCTCCCATAATGATTGCATTCTCTCATGTAATACAATTTCCGCGAAGATTGATTCAGTTATTTTAACATCCAATTACATTGCGTCATTATTCCCATAAATTCGTCAAAGAAGACAAGTCGTGACATTTAATACAAAGCCTCGTTAAATATTCAACCGCCAATTACCTATGAAAATCTGAACACGAAGTTAATGATTCTCTACTTTTCAATCTGTTAATGAAGCACCAATACGGAGAAAAGGTGCGCGCGTTCGTTTCAATTTCCGATGTTCAACTTCGAATTATCAATATTTATAAAATCGAATAGCGTATCATTATTCGATGAAACGATGTCACGCAATTCAATGCACGATAATAATAATAATAAATTACCTTTATTTAATCAGGGCGAAATTTAGTCTATATAGACTAAATTTCTCCTACTTTTAACCCCTGCAGACAAACATATATCGTATACATCAGATCAGAAAATTTTTCGATCCGCCAGTACTCGAACCTGGGACCTCAAGACTTTGAGCGCTAGCAAAAATTGGAGATGCGGGGGATCGAACCCCGGACCTTTCACATGCAAAGCGAACGCTCTACCACTGAGCTACATCCCCACGATGAGGTAGGGTACTCTATCATAAAAATTATTCTAATTGCTATAAAAACGTAAAATATTGTGTCTAAATCACTGGCTTGTGCTGCAGTTATCGTTATTCCCATCTTATGCCCTGAATTCTGGGTCCCAGCTCATCCGAATATTCCAGAGCTATGAATATCATGGTGAGCAGAGTCCATCTTTTAAAACTTCAAAGAAAAAATGAGGTGAAAGTTTGTTTGAATGAGGTTCAACGTATGAATAAAATCGACAGGAAGGTAATGATGTTCAGTTAATGAGAAAATTATACATTTAGTTTGAAAAAATACAGAGGATATGGTATATTTGTGAAAATTATAAATTCATATAAAAAGAAAACAAAGGTTTTAGGAATCAAAACTATTTACTTATACTGAAAAAAATCATTGATAGAGGCAAATAGTTTCGACGAATTTTCATAAAAATAGGTTGAAGATTACTATATTCTATCGCCTATGTTATATATTATATGTATATGTTATATATTAAGGCCTTAAATTATTTAAAATTATTATATTAAACAAAATCATACTTTCTAAGCACTTTTATTATATTTACAACTAGAGCCAAGGTTTATTTTTGTTCATAAGCCTTGGAATTCCTTAAAGTTCATATAGGTACATTTAAGTTTCGTTTTAACCTAATGAAAACAGTAAGTTCTTCTATGCGGTGTGTGAGGCAATAGTAGTAATCGAAATTATATATCAGAATCCAGCGAGTCAATATCTTCCGTATGTTAAAGACACAAAGGTTCATTGGAAACAAGGTAGAGGTCCTACCTGACGACCATCGAGCTAAAGTATACGGGCATTCGTTGACCAAATCATTTCAACCTGTTGCAGGGGTGGGACGAGGTGGAGGGAAAAATTGTGCGAGACCATGGAGGAAGGACGGAGACAGTAATTAAGGACGTATCTCGGCAGAAATTACAGGGTCCCCACTCCACACTTTTATTTTACGGCCCGAGAGCTCCTCAAGTTTTCTTTTAAACGCTTTCCAAATGAATGCTTTAATGGATTAACTCTGTCTCCACGGAGAGAAACGGCCGAGATGAAAAAGTCCTTTCTGTGAGGACGTTTGAACAAACGCGAGATTTTTCCATGAAAAAGGAGTTATTGTTTTTCCCGCAACAAGCGGAAATCCTTAAATAAGTCGATAAGCTTTGATTCCTTTATATTACCTTTGACTCATTGTTGAGAACTTCTTTACGTGGAAACCGCGAGGAATTTCGAGCGATTTTCCTTTTGTTCGGAATCAGATTGAATCGTGGGAATTTGAACAAGAAAAGCCGATTTCGTGAAAGCAAAAGCGTACGCTTTAATCGACGAATTACTTCGCTCGCGAAAACATTGGGGTATTTAATATGAATGCCGGATGGCGTAATCTGTCAATCTTCGCGATTTAATTACCATCCGAATTATAACGAGTGAATAATTAAAGTGCGTTGTGATTTTCGGCGACTGCGATTCGATTAATCGATTTAATTCTTTTCGATTAAGGTCTTTGTCAAGGTCAATTTTCTATCGTTAATGGACAGGAAATGTCGCAGAAATAACTCGTATCTAAAACTGCTTATGAAAATGGAACAAAAATAAATATTTCAATCGTGGGGGCGATTATGTAATTAAACGATTGTGTTTATTGTCTCTTTCGTTTATCTATTCTGATGGGAATATTTATTTATCCATTCCAACACTCCCTGTATTTGTTTTACGTTCGCAGCTCTAAATAATCTTACACCTATCGTGTTGAACATAAATGGTCGACGGATATTTCTGTGTACTTCTCAATTTCTTGTTTTTTTTATTCAGATTCCATTTTATTAAAAATCTTTCATTATTTACTTTCAAATATACGTTTCAACTATTTATCTCTTTAGCTTACATGTTTTAGGAATAATGGCTGAAAGTATCATTAAATGGAAGAGAGATAATTCAATGTATCCTCTTTTCAACATAATAATAAAGGTTTATACGTTATTTAACAAGCTACTGGAGTCTTCTTTTCTTGGAAAATATGATATTAAATGTCAAAATATTCGTATTTTAGTAAAGTTATAGAGGACGATTGGATGTTAAAAAAATCTATCCGAGGTTAATTTCTCATGAACTCTTCTTGCTTGATCATTCTCCGAATCACGAGTAGCTACTCTGTTAATGTAACTACGTGTTTCAAAGTTTTATAAAAATATCCTACTATTACTACAAGCCTCTTCATATTATATAAGAAGTATTGAATATCATTCTGGAAACTTCAAATGAAACGGTAACGACAGTACATAGACTACATAGATGCTATTTTATTTTGGTAACTATAATAAAGAATATTGATTCTCTATCATAAGATATATTTAATGCTTCGTATTACAATTTCATTAACTAATTTTCAATCTGAAACGTATTTCCAGATAACAGTCCAGTTTCCAGTGCACACGAGTCTGCACTGCGTAGCTGCGCCTTACCCAGAGATACTTCCGATGATAATGTTCTCTTTAGGAAAGACTTCGTCGATCCTCTCGCGGTGCATGACGGGAGGCCTAAAAAGACTAATTTAAAGCGGAAGAGAACTCTTTAGTACGGCTATCAACCCAAAGAAATGAGAGGGTATCCTATCTATTCGATCTCTCAGATCATCAAAAACCTTCTCTTTGCCTTTGAAGGTGCACCGTTCGTGGAATATATTCGGCACAGTCTACTAAGTAAAAGTCAGAGGAGAGATAGCGCGTTTACGAACTGGAATAAATGAGGAGGCGGACAAACAAAGGCACTCATTTCTGCCTCTGATCCGAGAGAGTTTTCGCCAGTGCGCTTCTTGTTTAAGTAAAATTCCCTCTGCTCAGCCGGTGATTCCGATCCAAATTGCATTCGTGCCTAGAACACGTATGGGCGAGAGCTAATTGCCAATTTTCCCCTGCGCGCGGATATTACGAAGCTAGGAGTTTTTTTTACGAAGAAACGCGTATTTCGTGCACTTCGTTATTTTCCCTCAGTTTTTTTACGGTGACCTCGCCCGAATATCCTTCGCGGTGGTGATTTGCTTTGGGTGGTAATTAATTCCGGAAGTCGTGGATAAACTATGATCTTGCCGCCAAAAAGTTGAAGATTGATTTCCATCCGTTTTTTGGTGCAGTATAGGATCTTGTGTATCTTTCATTTACTCGGTCTTTGTATTTGGTATTGCGCATGATTAAGATGAATGGATATCTTCGTTGTGTAGTTTGAAAAGGTTTTATTTTAAATTGATTTCTTCGCGTAAGCATTAAAAAAATATATACTGTCTTACTTTTGGATGAAACATAATCTTTAGGGTTAAAGGTTAATTAATATTAAATTATTTTAAGAATTAGCTTTTTATTTCTTTTTAAAATACCGTTGTGTTTTACTGAAAGTCGCAAAGATATTCAATCGAACCGCCATTCAAAAAAGTTCAAAACTCTGATTTAAAGTTATGGTTAATTTTATCTTGAATATTTTATAACTAAGTTGAAAAATATAAAATTCTTACTCAAGTTGAAAATTTTCCTTCCGAAGATGCCAATTTTTTTAATGTACATGAAAATTACAAAAGAAAGAGGTATATTTTAATAAAAAGCTAGACAAGCATTTGAATTAAATAGTCTATTATTTATAGTCAGAAATATTACTAATTTTAGATTAATTATAATAAAGAATATTACTATTTTTTGTTTATTTGGATATTGGAGCCCAAGATTATAATTTCACTCATGAAATACAAGAATAGTATCGGTTTAAGAGGAAATAATTTCGCTTGATGCTGTGATTCTGAGAAATTCGTATTCTTTATTATTAGAATATCATATAAATACAGTACGCGCAGTAAGAGAAAGGAATGTTGATTATATAACAATTCCTCTGAATATCAAGTCTCTTTCATTTTATTTATTGTTTGAAATGTATAATGTATCCCATGTTGTCCTATGATAATACTGAGATTCTTAAAATTGCGTCAATGGTAGATGTAACATTTAATGAAATTCTTATATGACTATAGTTTGTGATTATCGAGATTGTATTCTTCTGTCTCCGAATTCGATGTATTTAAATATAAGAATATATCGATCTGAATGGATTCTTCAGATAATTAGAACAAATCTTACTGTGTACTATTTGGCAATGAGTATGAAGTGTCATAAATATGTTTAATTTAATAACAATTATTTAAAATATATTATTTTTATGCATACAGTTTTTCGTTCTGAATCGAGTATTAACTAACAATCCAAAATATTCAAATTTATAGGACTAATTAAACTTTTTATAATCTATGAAT
This sequence comes from Pantala flavescens, assembly GCA_020796165.1. NCBI lineage: Eukaryota > Metazoa > Arthropoda > Insecta > Odonata > Libellulidae > Pantala > Pantala flavescens. The sequence goes on from CM036878.1 coordinate 21,411,266, forward strand.
ACATATCGGTCCTTAAAGGTAATCGAATCGAAATACTTTTCGGTCTTTAAACAACCTGCGTGAATTCTGAAATTCTCTAGTATTTCTCTTTATTCTATAATATATTTGCAATACGTGTATTATGATAGATTCACCATTCTGAAACCTTTTACTAATACTCAAAGCCTTATCCAATAATGAGTCCCTAAAATTCAGAAGGAAGACTTACGAAGAAGACGTATCAATACGTTCTCTCGAATCCAACAGAGGAATCTTCAGGCGATATCTTTCATTCCATGCAGATTCTCTCCGTATCTTTCCCCGATCTTTTCCTTTTCTTACTCATTCTTCCTCTTTTGGAACTCTTTCATAACTATTCCCAATCGAAGAAGCTCTTTTCCGAATCTCCATAACGATTCCAGGAAGAATTGAGGAGGGATGAGCTCCGTCGATTCCTCTTTTCCCATTTTTTCCACTCCTTTAAGCGTTCATTCTCTATCAGTTTCTTCTTTTTTCGTCCCTCTTTTATCATTTTCCAGTCCCACTATTGATCGATATCATTCATTCCCAATTTAATTTTTCTCTCCTTCCATTCTCTTCAAAATTGCTGTCGTTGTTTCCTTTAATTTTACTATTCTGCATAATATATCGCACTCTTTTTTATGAATATTTTCATAGAATATTTGTGTGTTAATAAACACACGCATTTATATATATATCAATATCTATGTAGATACCGTGCGAGCCATCTTTCGGTGTGTGGCAGGGGGATCAATAATACTACATTATGTCTTAACACCCTTATTCTGAACCTCACTTTTCCTAGTGACCCTAAATACATGATTATAAATATTAATTATCCTTCAGTTTTCTTAGTTCCTTTACATATTTTGGTATCATATTCAGGACTATTTACGTCAAATGGTTGAATCTTTTTTCTTGCCATAAGAGGAGTATTCATTCAGGAATAGATATGGTCGTTTATAGGCTTTATTATATTGATGAAGCTCTTTGAATTTTAATTTATATAATTATAAATATTAATAATAATGAAGTCCAACACATTTTATATTTTGTCTATTTTTTATTTGCTCATTACATTAGATACAAAATAATGATCAAAATTGGTATAGCTATTTAAGTGCAATATTCTATAATAAAATAATTTTGGACTTTTCATGATTCAATCATAAAATCCAATGTTACATTAGTCATGGTCTCAGTTTCATAATGGCATGTCCAATTACATAGTATAGTACTTCAAAGTAAATATTTCACATGTAAATTTTTCCCTTTGGGAAATATACCCGATGTATTCTAAGGGAAAAGAAGGTGAAGTATACAAAGGTATTCTATGCATACAAATTTTCACATACTGTGTCAGCTGTCCATCCTGTATCTCCCATCTCAAAGTTGATGTTTAGTTACTTCCATTCATCAGTTTGATAATGGACATTATCCATATTGACGACAGGAAGGATTATTGTTCTCCAGTTAGGTCAATCTTCATTCTTATATCGTGTCATTATTAATTATATTTAAATTTTGTAATGACCCTGGTGCTGCTGTCACCCCGCAGACATACGTTCCCAAGTACGGAAGATCCCTTCCCCATAAACTTCAGTTTTCAGTTTGTCTTCATATTAAACTATTATATTTTTCGTCCGCTTTCAATGTGAATTTGAAGTCGTTCCAAATGATTGTGCACAATGCACATCAGATCGAATTCTTCGCTTCCCTTCCTTCATTTGCCCGTCACTTCCATTTGAATTGCTTTATGAAAGCCTTCACTTTCTATGTCTACTTCCGTTAGGTCTACAGTTTGACAGTTAAGTCCATCTTCGTTTTCACGTCATGTCATTGCCCAAGGCTAATCAGGGGTAAACAACAGAAATAAGCATCAAGAAAAGAGATTTCTCGCACTTATTTCTGTTATAAATTTTAAATAATTCCTAATAAGTGAATGACATACCATTTCAAACCTTATATTGTCCATAAACCCTTCCACTTCTTGTAGTTCTGTAGCTTTTATTGTTGTCATTGATTTTTGGCTCAAGAATTTTCTCGATTCTCGGTTCTATTTCCTCTATTCTCGGTTTATATTTACAGCATTTTCTGTAACTAGAAATGCTTTCTGTCAATTTTATTTCATTTTGAGTTGTAATTTGAATAGATGTACGATATCCGAAGGAAATGAACTCCGATGAGTAAAGAAAGAGTATAAATAACAACGTAAACATATTTTTATTTGTTTAAATATACCTCCGATGCTTTCCAAAACATCGAGGGTCAGCAGTAGAACAGATGAGTATGATCATGACGACCACAGGCAGTAATGCCAACGCCTCCAAAGGATGTCTCAGAATGAGAGAGTACAACTCCATTTTACTCGATTGAAATCTATCAAACGAATGGCGGTTGTTGTTTACAGAAAGCGTTATGGTTGTTGGGGACGCGGAAATTTAAACTAACAACAATACCAACCGAATATCTTTCAAATGAAAGCTACTTTTATTTTTCTTTCATTTCTCGCCATTATTTAAAATATATCTCTCATTCATTGTTGAATACTTAATTAAATTAATTCATCATAGCTTGAAACATATCAGCTTTAATTAATATCATGTATGAAAATCGTGACCGTTGTTAGGAACAAAACATGTAAACAAACTGTAGCAATCAACCAACTTTTCATCTTTTATCGCATACATGTAGAATTTTCAATAAAACGATGATAATTTTGCATTTCTACACTCTATATTATTATGCTAGTAGCTATAAGAAGTATCATACATTTTACTAACTTAGTGTTGATATTCCGTGGCAATTTTCATTCTGATACTTAAGCAGATTTTTTCTTAAATTGTACCATTACACTGTAAAAATCTGATTTCTAATAAAATTTATAAGTAAAAAACCACCATTTAATTACATCTCAAAAGCTCACATAAACGAAGAAATTAAGAGTAATAATTTAAAGAAATATATAAATGATCAATAACAACGAAAGATAGCGATAATTCTTAGATATGGAAAAGCATAATGAAAACACTCGTACATATTGGACTAATACATACGAAGATAAAATAATCATATTTATGTATTCATCAATTTTCCATGAGTTTCAGAGAAGAAATCGTTCAAAGAATTCATCAAAATGTCTGTCAAACGATGATAAATACATACTCTAGTATGTATGTATACACTTATATATGATTCAATACAATTAAGTAGTATGCATATATGGACTGAAACATTCTAGATGCATAAACATAAGTGACCTCAAACTTCAATAGGCTAATTAAAATAGAGCCATATGGAATGTAACTTTTAGTTTACATCAACAGCTAGTCAATTACATATACCGTCAGGATTAAGGAATATTACTCAGCAGAATTTACGCCAATATAAAATTCGTATCAACATAAAAAATGAAACGGACGAACATTTTAAGTCTTCGTAAAAAGGTTGAGATAATATATCGTATAAATGGGACCAACATTTCAGACTATACAATCGATCTTTTCCATTCAAAATCGTACCTCTTCGCTTTCTTTTATCCCTATTCTTACCTTTCTCCCATCCAACATAAGTGGAATCCGGACCCAACGAGGTAACGTTCGATTCCATCAGCTCACTCCCTTATCTGCATCTCCTTAAAAAAATCTCAATTCCCCCTCCAGCGTCTTTCAGCCATCCTTCCTCCCTCACGCATGATAAAAACCCGTTCCCCGGAGTAATGGACCACTCTAGAGACAATCCGGACTTTAAAACTCCGTAAAAAAGCGTCCCTTCGGATGCACTTCCCGGCTTTTGAAGTGAAAAAGGTAAGGATGCGTGGCGAGTGTCCTCTCTCCTTTCGAGGGACTGCTGCCAGACGAACCGTTTTAAACGGCTTCCAGAACGGAAAGAAATCTCCTTCGCGGGTGGATAAGCTACACTTTATTTTCTCTCCATCGTCCAACTGGGCAGGGAAGCATGTGGAATTCGCCATTGACCGGGGGATTGATAAAAAAATTCGAGCAGCCATGCGTCTTACCTAATCATAGAACTATTCATTCCAAGCGTAAACTCGTCTCGTTCTTCATACTCATCCCTGTTCCTATATCATCCTTCGTGTAACTAGAGTACCATATCACGTGAAAAAGTCCATTGAATGCAGTTGAAATAATTCCGTTCCCAGGAAAGGTGACCCAATTTCAGATAATATTTCAATTAAGAGAAGGAGGGAAGGTCCGGTGGGATCATCTCCGCTGGTAATTTACACGAAGTTCACCTTTCTGTTAATACATGGTGCCCTTTACGTTCACATTCATCTCTTTGTGGATCTCTACACGAGGAACGGCTTAGGGTAAAGATGTTTTTATCTCCGGAAATATTACGGTCGGAGCACAGGAGTATGCTGTACCAGTATATTATATAACTGCGTTTCTTCTTCATATAAAATGTGATTTTCATGAGAATTATTATTAAATTTTCCAGTATAAGAGAGTCTATAAATGATAAATCATCATCCTGGCCTAATTTAAGCATTTTTGATTTTATCTGTGCTCTTTCAACTGGAAGTGGTAGGTTCCAAAAATTAAATTCAACCACACTTTTTTAATAAATATATTCTTATTTGGATATTGAAAATATAAGAACCAACTCGATTACCTTAATACGGGCTAGTTTAATTGAAGATTAAGTTTTTCTTATTTTCCTGCTAATATGTTGCAAAAAATTATTTTTGGGTTTCTTCCTTTGCCTTAAGTATCAAAATATTGATGGAATGTACTCAATTTACTGAAAACATAGTGTTTAATAAATTTTACTTTCCGTCTATGTATGTATATATTTGAGAGTCTTTTTCTAATTATATTTAATAATTGAATCTTAATCTCTTTCAACTTGCTGTTCTTTGATTCTCCTTATAACATTATTAAGTAAAATTGAAAAGCGTACAATCATGAAGCTTAATAATTATGTATTGTCACAGATTGTATTCAAAACTCAAGCTGTGAGTATTCTATAATGAGATCAAGATTATAGAAATAACTCTTGTAATTTTTCTTACAGTTTTTTGGATAATTAATGATATTCAGCGTATTTATAATGATTGATTGTATTCCTTTAGTAATGGCACTTATTTATTCACACTGATCTAAAAATCTTAAACCGATATCAATAGACTAAATATAACATAATTATATTTAGCCTATATCTTTTATAGAATAATAGAATAAATAAGTAAAATTTTATATTTCGATTTCCCTTTTAATTAAATATATTTTTGAGATGATAAGTGTTTATTTTTTTAAGATTAATCATTCTCAATCGATCATTAAAAAATCATCAATCTGTTATACGTTTTGTAATCACAATACACACGATTTCGTTGGTTAATGTATATCTGAACCACTCTCGAGTACATTTTGTGCCTCTACGTGTTACAATTACTCTCCTCCATGGAGAGGTTCAACCTCTTTCATTAGCCTTTTAACTCACATTTCGCAAAAGCCGTATAATTTCCCATTCGCGAAAGGATGTACAAGATACACTTCATCCCATTCTCTCACAATTGACTCCGAACTATGACGACTCCATTCAAATCGTCGTCAATAATCACTCTTTAACCGCCTCTTAACGTCAAAGGAGACGAAACTGGGATTCGAAACACGTAGCGCAAGTTCTGAATGGAGTGAGGCACTCGCGGTGACTCCAGATAATGGCTGCAAAGAGACTGGATTTGCTTTAGCCGTTCACGCGAAAAGGGCAGTATTTCATTGGGCAAATTAAAGGGAGTAATTTCTGACGCTGGGAAAAAGTTGCAGGTGCGTGAGACACTTCGCATGTAAAACGGGCTTCCGTTTCCTCGGGAGATGCGGGTCACGTACGTCGAGTAACAATGTCATTACCCTTTTGATCGGAGTGGCTTTGAGTGAATGGGGCAAAATAGGGGCAAATCAAAAGGGATTGACTCGGGAGTGGTTGAAATGGTAATGGATGGTATTAGAGGGCGACCTCTCGCTTCGATATTCACTCGCGCAAAACGGAGAGAATTCTTATAGGGATTGAGGAGGAAGCAGAACCCTCTTCATTGTGTTGCGTACACGTGCAACATTTTACGGAGTTTGTTTCGAATTTCCAACTCCATCTTCGTCATCGTAAATCGAATGATACAGGGATCAGCACGTATATGTTGATTATTTGAGGAAAGTGAATTAAATTGAATTGAAAACTAGGAATGAAGATATCGTTTATAAGTAGTAAAATGAAATAAAAAGACGAGGTTATTATAAAAAAGGAGATATACATATTTCCTAAAAAGCGATGTATGCGATGTCCAACATGATTTGTTTTGTGCAAATGTTTAACCATTGATCACTGACAGATAATCTTGCAAAGTTGCTTTTAAAAGGACAGTCGATAAAAATGACGCTGAAGTTTTCATATAATTAAGTGATAATGAAAGTACAGTAAAACTTTAGACTTTTTTATTGTTATAAATATGCAATCATATTGCAATAAATTTTGTAAATTCTTTAATTTCCATTCCTTCCTGGAGAAATTTAATTGAAAACCGATTTTTATCACCAGTACTTAACAAATTTGGATGCTGTTAATCGTTGATGCAAATGTTTGCTGTTAACTGAATCCTTCTTTCTTGTATGAAGGGCCTTATTTAAATTATATTCTCTCCAATTTATAGGGTTAATGTAGCGTCAGCTTTCGAAATGGTATCACTTTCAAATCATAGAAAGTAATCACTTTCGATGAATCGCTAGAATACGGAAACTCCGAACCTCAAACGAATTATAAAAGGCATGAATTGTAAAAGGTGATCCTTCAGCCAAATAATCGATGTTTTTCCAAGAGCGTAATGCCACTCGAACAAAAAAGAAACGACTTTATCGAATGCCGTCTGCGACCGAAAATGGCGTAATGGAGCGATCGTGGAAGAAATCCCAGAGTGCGCCTCCAATTAGTCTGATCCAGTTAATAGCCATCAATCGGACGATAAAAACCCTCCGTCGCTGCGACGGAATTTCAATCCGAGGGAACCGTATTGTCAACGCGTCACCTCAAGCCATAACGAGCAACGAACTGCATTTCAATTTCTCCTAATGTCAGAGCCATCTAGGGATATAGCTCCCTATGCGCGTTCTAAACATCGCGATTCCTGAAACAAAAGAACGTCGAAAATTGAAAGTTAAGACTTCGTCGTTAAAATTCTCCGTATTGAGTGTGGGAATAAATACGTTATAAGGGAACGAGAGAGTATTCAAAGACGGATTTTTTTTAAACGTTTTGGGGAAACGGAGCGAACGATACAGCGTCATTTAAGATCAATAATGTTCGGAATGGAGACGAGAGAGAGTTGGGCTAAGAGGGTAGAAATGCGATTGGCGTCGGAATGGGAAAAATTGGAGGGGTTGGAGAAAAAGAAGAATTTTGGAATCGAAAAAGGGGAAAGAAAGAGATGGAAATGGTTGAGAAAGGAAATTCTGCGAGTGTATTCGTACTGGAAGAGTAACTCCTAAGAAGAGATGGAGAAATGGCTCAACACTAATGAATAACTGGATGAACTAGAGCGGAATTGGTTGGAATTAAATTGGGAGGAATCTAATTTTTTCAGGATTTGATGGTGGAGATAATCATCGAAACTTCGTATTTCATAATGGAATAAAGTGGAGTAATATGACAAAGTAACACTCGAGAAAATGATTGGTTACAAAAAACTAGGAAAAGAGCGGTTCGTGCAAAATATAGAATCAAAGTCAAGGTCAAACTTTCCATGTAAAATTTCTGCATCCAAATCTTATTCTGGGTTAAATTTATAAGTCTCATTTATAACCTTTTATTGATTAAAATTTTATATTATTAAAACGGCATAATACTTTCGACTTCTAGTCGAGAATTAATTAAATCAATCTGTAAATTTATGTCGAATATACCTTAAGATGAAGAGAATTTAAATTTAAGCATTGATTTTTCGTAACAGCGATAGAAAACTTACTTAATCTCCCGCAAGTAAAGGTAAAGGTTCGTATTAGTGAGTTCATAGCCTTAATCAAATAATTTACGACTGCCACTTTTGCTCATGCATATTTTTAATTAATTGTAAACCTAGGTTGTGAACACCACCATCAAATTCCACACCTAATTGCACTGAATTTTATTACGATATTATGATACGCTATGTCCGAGTATCTGAGGTTGTTGCGACCAGATCTAGCCGAATAATTTAGCGATTGCGTTGAACTGAAGAGAGCACTAGATCTTTACTGTATTCGCCATAAGGTAAGAATGCTTATAGCTTCACCAACACCCTTATAGACCAACTAGTTTACCCTTCCATTCATTAGCTATGACTCGCCCTATCCGGAAACAGCTCGGTAGCGGAGTTCGTAACGATGCTACAAAACGGACGAGATGTCGGGACATCTCAAACAATATAGAGCTAAAGGAAGGCTAAAAGGATGTAACAGGGAGTGAGATGAGGCGGAAAGAGACAGCCTTGAGGATCCCACCTGAAGAGCGAAGCGATTGTCTCTGACGAAGTGAGGCTTAAAGGAAAAGGTGGTGGAAAAATCGAAAAATTCCGACGGGATAAAGAAATCCTCCGTGGAAATGGGCGAAGGAGAGAATAATGTAAGTCACAAAAGGAAAATCCCACTTCGGTGTTGGAGAGAGAAAGAATCTGAAGAAGGGGGGATATATTGGGGAGAAGGCGATAAAGTGGAAGGCGTGGGTGGAGGGGAATATCTCTGCCGAGAATGTAGGCATTTCGGGATGGAAATTCGCATCAAGGAAGAGTCCTCGACGGAATGATTTATTTATTTTTTTTCAGCTCCCCCACCTGTCTCGCTCGGTCGTCAGCAAAAGTGAGTGGGACGTGATGCACAATGGCAAATATTCCGATCCGTTTTTTATCTGCGCTCCGAAGCTGTTTCTCTGGGATGAGTGTAGGAAGAAAGGGGCCGATTTATTCGTGAAGAAGGGAGAGCGGTTGAAGTGTTTCGGTAAGAAAAGGCTTAATTTTGAGTCATATAAAACGGGAAAGGGTTGTAGATCAGAGCGCAAATATCCCGTTTTGGAGGCGATTTCCTGAAGATATATAAGATGGGATTATAAAAATCTTTTCAGATTTACGATGCTATTGAAATATTTGAGAGGTAGCGCATTTAGTACTATATTCATCTCGTTTAATTTTTGGAGGTCAATGTACGATCATGGTAGAATGCGGTGGAGGGTAATTTTATGGGTTAGGTATAATTGATTCATTTATTATTGAAGAAATTATTTCCATTGTTAAGAGCTTTTATTGCTGCTATTACTGGGAATAAATATTTGAGAACAACACACATTTTAAAATGCATTTTGACCTTCCGAATACTTCTCTATTCTGTAATGGGATTTTTATAGGGTTATGGGGCTTAGAAAACAACAAAGCTTTCTAGTTAAATTTAGAAAAAAATGCTTTCTTAGAAGATCTAACCAATAACAAGCCAGCTTTCAGTTATATTACTATACACATATAATTATTAACATATTATCATGTACTTTCAATCACTTTCGATGATATCATCTTATATTTTTCATATTTTCCTTAGCCTTGATTCCTTTAATAACGACGTAAAGGTGGTAATCACTGATGTTGAGTAATTACACCGATTAACCAAATTGCTTACGGAATGTTCCTAATAGAGTTAACGGAATTCAATTACGTGGAGTCAATCTACTCTCATGATCATAAAGAGGAAAGTAATGGAAAACTAATTAAGTCCTCATCTTAATTGGTAACCTCATTCCTCACTCGAGCTCTTTAGGTTACTCAAGGAATCAAGTTCTTCCAAGAATAAGACTTCAACAAATAGAAGCGACACGACAATAAAAGCGTAGGATTTCGATGAATTACGACGATTGATTCCTCTTTTTAGGTAGATACAGCTATTGTTCTCCACGTTGAGTGTTTTATTTCAAATTGTCGATCAATCCAACTGAATAAGTATCATCGGATATCTTGATATGTACAATTTTCTTCCGCTAATATTATAACTTAATTCAATGTACGTCCGAAATTCTTTTCACTATTAATTATATACTTTTACTTATCAACGTTCATTGAATCTTAAACCAAAGGGCTATATTAATATCTAAGTAGTCAATCTCTACAGAATACTAGGCGCAAAAATGTATCCGAAAATCGGAAGTTTAACGACGAAACACCTCTACACGCTCTAAAAGAAGACAAAATAGCTCATATTTTTCACTCGCACCTCTCCTTTACCTACTAAATCAAACTCGTAACCTCCGAATCTCTTATACAGGGAATAGGTAGGCTTAGTAAACGAAGAAACAAATCTCTCATTTTCATCCATGCCACATACAAACCGCGCATAAAATTCCGGTATGGATATTTCGATCCATCGAAAGGAAAAGAATAGTGAACGTCCTTTTTGGGTATTAAGAAGTTGAGGAACGATCGAAAGTACGTCATCGGAACAAGGGAGTCCTCTTAAGGAGGATGTAGTGAAAGCGGAAGGTGAAGAAGTTCCGCGATCGAATTCGACAGAGCGGGTCAAAGATAAGTCGGTCTCGTTAAGTGAATTGTAGGGACGGGATTCTTCGAAAGGCTCACTTTTCCATTAAAAACTTTTGTTAAAACGCAGCCTTTGACCCTCTTTTGGGGTATTAAGGTGTATTTCATTATTGAATTCATCAGGGAAATTTATTTCGTTAATTATCCGGGAATCGTCGGAGGATACTTGAGGTCGGAGAAAGGTGGTTTTGTTCTGCCCCGATAACGAGAAGAAATTAGCTTCTAATCGACCCTCGTTCATTAACAGATCTTATACGGTTTGTTCCGTCTTGATTTGTCTCCGCCCGAGTGATCTTGGAAATGTGGAAGGAGTTCTTAAGGATCGGTTAATTGGTTTCGTCGATTATGAGAAGATTCTGTACGTTTGAATGGTTTTCTGCAGAGTTTGAAGGAGTTAACTTCGATAGGTAAGATGGAGTGGAGTCTACTAGTGATACATATACTAATTCCAATCAAATACGTCTTATATGTCTTTTGGAGTATTCCTTCTTTTTTAATTTACGATTATAAAGATTGATTTTAGTTTGATATCGAGCAAGGTTTACAGAGTATTAGTTTATTTAACATCAGCATTCACTCTTTTCATTCCAATAACGTTCTAAAGCAAGTTAATCTGATGTTCTTCAAATACATTCCCTTAAACCTGAACGGGTTAAATTTGCTTTTAAATGAGGAACATATTTTCATGTTCCTCATGAACATGTTTTCATCTCCAATTATGGTATTGATATGAATTTTCGCTCTTCATCAGTCTAAAAGATATAGCGTATTTAATTCCATTTTAATGTTCTGTGGTATATAGAATGATAAACACCCGCTTAAGATACACAAAATTCACAAATTATATTGTGAAAATTATCCTTAAATGTATATTAAGCATAAGAAATTGTTTTCATTGAATGTATTTTATTCCCAAACCGTTACAGGAGGATACAAAAGGATGTCTTTTAGCTGTCGTAGCTCATCCATAAAACCAAATATTATGTAAAATATGTGTCATCTAGTGTTTTAAGAATAAAATTTGCTGGAACTATTTATATTTTCAGTGCTCCCATAACCATTGGCATTTAAGATATGTCGCCAAGCAACATTTTCAACGCCCCCATCTTTCGTCTCTATTATTTCAGTTCCCATTGATGCGACTTCCTCCCACGCTATCCTCTTTGAGATCACAGATACGGTCGCGTAAGAACCTTCCCACTTATTTCCCGAAGAAGAGATATTTCTCGGCTCGAAGTGTAATGCACCGCTTATATAAGCTCCTACGCTCCTGGAATATACCTCACATTACGCCCCCGATGAGCCATAATGCATTCGACGCTCGATACCCATCCGTGGACCATGCTATCAAACCGGTTTTCCACGAATCGTAATCCTCGCATTCTTACATCATCCGCTGCGATAATATCCTTGCGAAATTCCATTCGATTCACTCTCATCCACCCACTCGGTTCCATGAGGCATAAGGAATTTGCCCTTTCCCTCGCACGAATTGCTACCTTAATGAGAAAGTTGCTTGTTTTCTCATTTACGTGTTCACTCAATCACGGTCCTAAAGGGCATCTTTTTCAGTGTATTTTTATAGAGCACAATTCACTGATCCAAATATTGCATATTTTAATGTCGCTTCCCTTTATTCATTTTAACCACTTGATGGAATGATATCACGTTACATCTCAACTTTCAAAAACTTCCTGCATTCTACCACCAGCCTGGTATATTTTACGAAAAGGTAGAGTAATCATATTTTGTACTTAATTGTTATTAATGAGAAATTAGATTTTTCCTATTACTAACTGATAAATAGTTTTACATTTAGATTGTAACTATATTCGTTTAATGTAGTTTTTATTTTACTAAACAGTTTAGTAGATGCACTAAATATATATCCGGAAACAAAAAAATATAATAATAATATTTGAAACAAAATGTATATTATAAATATAAAAAACATGTTACAAATATGTATATATAATAGGACTTCATCTATGAATGATTTCATGTAAAATTAAAGGATTGATTTATTTATATAATTATTTGAATTGCATTTCAATTTGATCATTCCTCTATTTTTAGTACTCATTATATATTATTAGTAATGATTTAAATGAATATTTAATGTAACTAATTATTAAACACGAAAACTGGTACAAATTAATACAGAATATAAAAAGGATATTTAAAAAAAACAATTATGCTTATATATGCAAAATGTTATACGAAATTATTATTGCCAAAATTTAAAAAATATAACTTATTGAAAATATTGATGGAAATTAAACTTCATTATTTTTTATAAGAGAAATAAACATTTCAAAAGAATGAAAATTTGTCTAGTAATATCCAAAATGTACACTTTTGTCATCTCACCAAAAATAATTATCTCCAATGATCCGTTTATTTTATTATTTAAAATGAATTCAGCGTATCAAATCCTATAAAGCCTTGCAGGATATTTCGTCTCAATGATGACTCTTCTGCGATAAACGAGATATAAGCTCAAATAATAGAAAACTTTTACGAATGGCAAATTCACATATTAGACTTAAGTCTATTTGCTTATTCCTACAATCGAAATTGATTCCGATGTTCACAGACGCTAGAGACTTTTCTCATTTCGCGAAAAAACACCTATTTCTCGTAAAGTGTAGAATGCAAGGCGAGCGCAAACAAACCTAAAATTTCATAGACTTCAATCATACGCTGGAAGTATGTTTGCACTAGACTCTGTCCTGCTTAGCATACGTTTGTTTTTATAATTGATTCTCCAATTCTGAGCTAATCTCTCCTGAATTACTCGGCAAAGGAAAATGTTTGAGAAGGAAAAAATTTTAAATTAAAAAATAATACATGTATAATACCAAGTCTTACTCTTCTTACCCAAAGCCAATTTTCCACTGCTATTATAAAAAAGCAGTTACAAATCCTACATGATTTACATATATTTCTAGCCAATTGCTTCTGTTATATATGGTTATATTGGAAAATGATTACAGTTGGAAAATCAATTTCATGTTCAGAAGTTTATTTTTCAGCGTACTATCTAATTATAGAATGCGTTTAAAATGCTGCTCTGCCTTATCAGAGGGAAGAACTTTATCAAAGTTCTTCCCTCTGTTTTCAAATTCAAAGTTACATTTATTATTATATGCAGTGACGTGTAAAAAATAGAATCAGTTTGAATATTCTTAATAAAAGTCTGCATGTTTTTAATAATTTAACTAAATGCATAATTTATATTCGCTATAGAATTATTAGAAATATAAAATTACGTCAGTCATTCAAAATATAGACTTCACCGTGTTTAAAATAAAATATTGAAAAGATAAGTTATAACTATTACATTATTTTATAATAAAAATTATAAAAATAAATACTTCACCGAAATATAAGTTACACCTGCTGCTCCTATAGACTCATATAGAATATAAGATCACTGATGATATTTATAAATTAGTGTTGCTTAACGTAAGGGTTCCTCCTAGCCTAGAAAAATAATATTTAGATTATTGCGTTTCGCATAATAGCAATTTATTAATATTCCAAACTTGAAACCTTTAGTAACTTAAAGTAAACAGAAGTGAAAAATAGCGACATGAGTAGGGCTCGAACCCAGGTATACCACTTGCCGTGTTGCTTGCTTGCTGTTTGACTTTGTGAAAAAGCGCACGCTTTAACGTACAAAGTTAAATTCTATTCCATCCTTTTCTTTGGTAACTTAAGTTTAATGTAGTAAGTGGAGTCATAAGTGGGTAAGTGGTGAGCAACCGTTGCTTCGGTAACCGCGAAAGACGATAGCGTTAGATTCTATGTTGATTATTACAGTCCAAATCGGCCACAACAAAACACAACTTAATTCATTACAAATAAAATGAAATATCAGCATAATATTAATAATCGTCATGTTATCTTTTCCTCTTTTAGAACCTATGTCTTGACTTCGCAATGCATATTCAATAGTCTATGTCTAGGGAAAGGTTAATTACGGCACTGAAATGGATAGAAAATGCATTAAATAATGATTAAGTTAGGCAGCTATTCTATAGTAGAGACTGTGTGGCATTCATTTAGATGATAAAAAATTACTTTATCAGTCATAGAACTAATATGATTTATCTCTGTGCCTTATCTACCATTCCTATCCTTTCCAAATCAAAAATAACAAATGAAATCAGTTGTCAATAGAAAGTGAAGTCTATAATATCTTAGACATACATAATACTTCTTTCTTCCATGGAAATTCTAAAGTCATTGAATAGCAGATTTCTAAAATAATACACCTTCTGTACATTGACCCCGAAAGGGTCTATTTTGCACAAAAACTAAGTCAAGAAAAAGCAAATATTTTCGCACATTCATCTATGGCCATCTTTTACCTTTTCCATCGGACTTATTGCATAAATCGTCCTTTCTCCATATTTATATGCGTATCCTGTACGTCTCTTTCTCTCTCCTTAGCCTTTCTTTTCATTCTCTCGGAGGAAAAGGGTTTCGCATGCAGATCGAAGAGCGCCTTCGTTTGGGATCTTTGAATAAACTCCTCCCTCATGGGTTAATAGCTCCTTTTCTTTCCATTTCACTTTCTCTTTCTTCCCAACCCACCTCAGTTCCGCAAACTCCCGCTTTATTATTCCCCCATCCTGCAAAACTCATGGCCATCGATTCCGCACCGCCTCCATTTTGACTCTTTCGTCTTTAAGAGTTCATTCTCGTTCGATGCAATGTCCTCTATTTCACGATCGTTACCATGACGATAATACTCCGATGCTTTGTGCTTCACACGCATTAAGAAAAGGTAAATGATACCTGAGATGATACGATAATGAGCGTAGAATTAGACTTAAAAATGCTTCGTTTTAAGAATTCATTAATCCCCTGAATTGTAACTGTGAATGCAAAAACAAAAGGGTTAAAACATTAATTACTATACATCTTTTCATCTCTACCGAATGTCGATGTATATAGATGTTGAAGTAAATGACTTTTAACAGTAAGACATGCGACTAATAATATCTGATGTAAAGTTAATCAGAGGTTGATAATAGCTAATGATTGAGACTCGAACCCAGGTCCCTCTACGTGAATTTTACTATTATACTATTGAAGAGAAGATTCGATTCATCGCGTAGATTTAGAGAAAGCAGGTTCTTAGAAGATGATTCCGAAATTATGCGCCTGCCTTGTTGTTTTCGACATTTAGAGAACTAAACTGAAATCACAGCGAAATTGGAGCGTAAAGGAACTATTTCAATTAATTCGTCTTTAAACGGAGATTAAGTGAAAATATTCGATTGATCAAGTATAATTACTGTATTATGCACCCCCTGCCAAACACACAGAGAAGGTTGTGTCGAGGATGCTTTTATAGATGTAAACGTTCCTGAGTTCGAATCCTAGCCACATCGTAATTTTACCTTATTTGTTCTCCGTTCTATTGAATCGCCCTTCAGGAAGACTCATAAACTCCCCTCTCTCGTGGAGGGACTTTTATTCAGACCGGAAACACTATTATTGTTGTCCGGCGATGCAGGGGAATCAATTAGTTCGCCATTGGTATTATTCCGAATAAGTCGCCTAAAAGCCTCGGCGCCGAGCGAAAATGTTGATTTAGGTCGAAATAAAATTCCTTGTTGATTCCCCGCCCACGGATTCTTTTCTCTCTCTTTCCCTTCGATTTGGTCCCTCATTAATATCTCCGTGCATCCGTGTACACAGGAGGCTGTATTTCTGCCGAAAGTTCCCTTTTGAGGCAATCTTCTAGTAATGGCTTCCAGATGCTCTTCAACGAGATAACTCTCGAATTATCCACCGTGAATTAAAGCAGCACTTTTGATTTGGCTCATTTGATGCTTTGTGTCTTTCGGTTAGGGAAAAGGACTCGGTTTAGACAGTACGTGTTTTTGAAGTTTCGTAAGGGGTATGGAAACAGGATGCATAAAGGTATAAGTAATGAGTGTGATGATGATTAAATGTAGAACTGTTTAATGGGAAAGTGTAAATTACATTAGTAACGATTTAAAGTGCACTCCTTTTTTAATGGTTAATAATCCTACTCTTGTTGTTATAAATTTTATAATGGGAATTTTACAAAACAATCTTTACGATCTGGGAATATAAGAAAATAAATATTTAAAAATAATAAATCCTGTTAAAAAATTACGTCAAAATAAAGGAACAAAGGCCTATACTTCTTTGGAAAATTTTGTATACTTTAAGAAGAAAATATTTGTATATTTTAGTGCATAGATAAATAATCCATGTCCCCGTACTCTGCAAACGATATACTAACAATTTTGTCTGTGATAGGCATAGCAAGAAGTATGTCCGATTTTAATACCTGAAGTAGGATTAGAAATATACTTTTATGTATGTAAATTAAGCTTTGATCGATCAAAAAGTACACTATCTTTGTTTTTTTTTAAGTTTATGGTGATGAATTCATCTATGAAAATTTTCGTATCACTTTAGATCACTAGGTGTGACGTCATTATTTTTTTGCACTTCATAATTATTATTAATTAATTATTTAATAATTCATTGATTGAATTACAAAATACATGAAAACTTTTAGTTTACCGGATATTATCCAGTAGGAGAGGAGTAATTTTGTATGTATAGGAATTCGATCCAATATAAATTTTAATCATACATGTAGATCGAATGTATGCGTATAACCCATTATATTCCGTCCGATGTACCTCTTCATAATTTTTCGACTGTGCAAAATAGCAAATCTCGTCAACAGCATAACACATGGCTGAAAAAGATAATGGAACTATTGTGCATTATTGTTGATACAACATTTAGATTTATGATCGTTATGCGAAATCCAATCATTCCAAATTAGTTTATTCAGATAAATCATATTACAGCGTCGACAAAATTGTTGCTCTGCATTCCTGTCCTTCATAAGAATTCAAAACTTTTTCCGGTGATATATCTATTGCTATTCTGGGTTCTACTATCATAGAATGTGAATGGCAATGAAATCGAGTTAAATCTCGAGTTGATCCACTCTCTTGATTTTACATATATCAATACTGAATCAAGCTGGAATTTCTAAATTATTAACGTGTGCTAGAGTGCATAACTATTACATGTAATGCTGAGATTTGCGTTCACAAAGGTAGGCATTAACATATATTTGGAGTCGTAAAACTATATTTATCTTATTGTACTCAATTATCTGGAGATCTAATCATCAGTATTCGACTTTTCTAACTTGCTGAGATATTTTCTAAATAATAAAATTTCTTTCAATATCTTTATATATCAATATAAATCTGTATTTATTTCTATTGATATCTTCTTTTGCCTCAAAAGATTTCCAATTAGTTCATTTGCTTAAAAATTTCAGGTTAATCGATAGAAATAGTTTAATCAAGTGATGAGAAAATTTGGATTTAACTTCGATCTTTATTTATTTGTTTCTTTATACCAAGAAATTGTGAATTGGAACTGTTCTTAAGTTCAAATGAAGTGTATGTAGTCAGTCGTTGTGAATCGAAATAGCCTTTCCAAGGTCACGGTTGAATCTAAGCCGGAAAATGTCGCGCTGCATGTAATTGGATAGAAGAGAACGGATTGAGCCTTTTAAGCGATTTGTCCTTTTCAGACTCTTGCGAACCATCCTTTTGTTATCCTTTGAAACCGTACGTTTGCGAGAACATGCATGAGGTTACTAAATCTCTCGATCAGTGGTAATCCAATAGTATTTCATTAAGTCCGATTGTTATGTGGAAATACTCTCGTAATGTTACGTATATACTCAGATTTTATTTTTTATACTTTTTTAAAAATTCCAATGAATGATTATTTTCTCAGGATAAAATATGTACCTTAAGTTTAAATTCATGTTCCATGTAGGGTTACAATAATATGGTTCTAAGAACTCTGAAGAATTCTATCATATTTTTTAAAATACGATTTTCCAATGAATTTAAATAGTATCGTAAATTTAAGTAAAACTAAAATTTTGTGCAGTACTATTTACGTGATAGCAAATGATTGCTTTATTATTAAGATAAAATTGGATTATGGAATATGAACAAATATAGATATAAGCGTTTGATATCCTACTCCTCCTCCTAAGAAGTGTAAGTACCTAAGGTCTTCAGACCTTCTATTAAACAGGAGTGTCATAGGCTTTCATGTTCTTTTTCCTTAAAAACTACAGTCTTAATAGCACGTTTCAAATGACGCCTTTGACTGATAGCAAACTTTATTCATAGTTGCATATATTCATCCTACCAAAGTTAAATATACGTGAAAAATGCCATCATTGGTACTCAAATCTAAAGAAAGTATGCATTACGAGTGTATATGGTCATTCCATGTCTGGTTATAAATGACTTCATTTTGATCCTCAGAAACTTAGAGACCTGTATTGGAGTCCCAGGAATTCAATTCTTAAATCTATTTAGCTTCATGATTTATGTCATATTCAAGAGAAAATTTTTTAAGCATTTTATTCCTAAAAATTCCTGTATCCCATTACAAATCTTAACGAAGAGCGGAACTGATGAATCCTTTTCTGCTTATAATTTGTTTGGAAACAGATAATTCCATGAAAAGGCGTAAAAAATCTCTTCTTTTTTTCGAGGATTTCGCAACTCAAAGGATAAATCATTAGCTATGTGCCATAGCCGATCTTCTCCAACCCCCATCAACTGCTGTCAGAGAGCAGGATGTGCCCCGAAGCAGGCTTCCACGAAATGAAAAATGCCGGAGATAACCATTTGCCAATTATATTCGCCTCTGAATCCTTTAACACTTCTGTCGCTGAATTTATACACCTTTCCTTCCTCCGAATGGAAATTTTAATTGTGAAATCAGAGACGGCATAATGGAGTGCGTGGATGTGTTCTTTCTGATAAACTCGGAACTCTGATATGACATTCATTTCGGATATTCTCCATTCATCATTTACTGCTAAATAATGCCCCTTCCATCAACGGATTTGAATTCGCAGGAGGATTTTATATTTCACGGCAGAGTGAATTTATGGCACGCAAAGATAAAAGTTCTTCGCATAAATGGATTTATTTCCTCGTATTCAGTGAGCCTAATTCGGTATGTATTGTGGAAATCAATGTAGCTGGACTTCAGGGAAATTTCATCTCTTTTGGTTTACTTCCAATTTCTCGCGCCGTTTGACACACATCGAATATATGTGCCTCCCACTGAGGAATTATTTTATCAATCGATATTGAAATGAATTTATCATTTGTTGCTCACAGTCATTCGGATGATATGCAGTATTGGAGTAGCGTGTTATTTATATAACATTTGAAACACAAGTAGTGTCTAACTAGTGTAATCTGATATTCTCTATAGATTAATGTTTTATGACTTTATACTCTTACTATTAATCGTGTTATTATAGTGGAATAAATAGGAAAGAAATTTCGAAAAAATATAGTACTTGAATACAGTAATCAAGATAAACAAAACTCCATTCCATAGGGAACACAATTATGACGGAAATCTTGGGCGTATTACGTTTCATTACCACATTCATTATTCATAAAATTAACGTTCCACGATTCAAACAACGTTTTCATCATCAACTAATTTAAAAATCGAGGATTTTGTTTCATTACGAAGTACGAATTTTTTTACCTTAAACAAGCATAATTGAGCGCGAGATAATTCTTTACCGAGAGATTTTTTTGATTGTTTTATGTTTTAAATTGAAGCTTAAAGCTTATAATTGTTTAGGAGATTCCTTTATTTATGAATGTACATTTTTATCAATAAAGAGAGTATTAGCTTATTTTTACAAATAATGCATCCGGAACAGAGTATGATATTTCTTTATGAATGATCATGATGAAGTGAATGACTTATTATGAGGGCTCAAACATTTTAATGGATTAATAAAATGGGAGATAGTGATAAAGATAAGTGAGGAATCATTTTATAATTCCACCTTTGAATTGTAAACTGTTTTATATTGAAAAATATATTTATGGTAATCTTTGCATCTATTTTGTTGTCTGAATAGTCATCCAGAATTTTTAAATAATTAAACAAGTATGATATATATGTTATGGATAAGTCATGAAATTGA
Source organism: Pantala flavescens (assembly GCA_020796165.1). Taxonomy (NCBI): domain Eukaryota; kingdom Metazoa; phylum Arthropoda; class Insecta; order Odonata; family Libellulidae; genus Pantala; species Pantala flavescens. The sequence continues at coordinate 21,431,902 of CM036878.1, forward strand.
TTTCATATTAATGAAATTGGTCAAGTTAAGTGTATGTTATGTAGAAAATTTTATGGATAATTTAAGAAAGAAAATATTAAAATTATATTTCTTAGTAATTTAAATATAGTTTAATTATTGAATCATAAACATTGAGAATAAATTTTCTGTAAGTACATTTTCGTATTAAAATGACTTAAGGTATATTGAAATGTTTCCATTCACGCAAGAGGAAAATACCCCTTAGGAATCGAACTCGCATCTTATTTTTTCAAAAGAGTCGAACATAATAATCAGCCGCCAACTATACGGTATTAAAGAAAAACGACAAGCAAAAATTATAAGAAAACGAATTTAATAGACTGCATTCGAATGATTTCTTCCTTTGTGTAAAAATATACACTTTCATATCTGATCATGTGGAATAAATTTTTACCTCGTTTTATACACCGTATTTTCTTGAGAAGAAAACAGATACAAATAAAATATTTTCAATATTATCTAGATCAAAATCCGACGACGCACACTAAAACGTAGAATGTTACGATGATTTTTGGTTCAAATACGAATAACCCATTCCATATTCACAATAACAGATGTAGAACAACCTATATTGGAAGTAACGTAAATGCGAAATCATAGAAGTGTGGGGCAGGCCTAAGGAAGGAATGTACAGAAACCATAGAATATTTCCTCAAATTTATACGTTCATTGTTTAAGAGATTTTTGGATTATTTACTTTCCATAACCATGCTTGATGGTTTCTTTAATCTACATTTTAGTATATATATATATATATATATATATATATATATATATATTTATTCTCAACTTTATGGGCAAAAGAGAAAAGAAGAAAAAGTAATAGATCGATGTGGAGGGAAATGCCGTTGGAACGTAGTTAGTAGCAAAGAATAGGCTTTTGTGGAAATACATCACACGCGTAGAACTAGAGTTCATGAATAGATGATAAAAGTTAATTGGTTTTCTGACAAAACTATGAGATCGTCTTATGGCTTCTAAAACAGTTGAAGTAATTTAATAACGTTTAATCAAATAATGACGAAATTCATCAGTTGAGTAGAAACACTCTAAGAGAAGTAAAATATTTAACCTACGAATAATTTATCCAAGGATTATCATGTCTTGATTTTATCTCCGACAAGAAGCATTACGATCTTAAACGTATTAATTCAGTCTCTACGATTCCTCATTACATTATCCATTAGGATGTTGATTAATTAACTAAATCTCTACTGATACTTGTGTGGCGTAATATATAAGGTGCTTCTTTCTTCAGTCCACTCGTGCATATTTCCTGAAACCTCTCTTTCCTCCTTTTTCTCAGAAGATATACTTGAGACCATCGGAGAAACCTTACACCAGGTTATTTTTTGATTAGGTTGGCTCTCCTCAATTTGAAGGATTCTCAATCATCATTCTTTTTGTATCCATTTCCTTATTTCCCTTTCATTCCCAACCTCTTTCACCGGCTCTCTTCCTCCGCTAAAAAGGTATGTTCCTTGAAAACCGCCTTTGGATCGCTGTCCGAAACTAATTTTAGCAACATACGCCTCGTTCTCCCTCAACAATTTCTCGAAATAATATTGAGATTAGTTGTTTATTGAAGGAAATTGGACGTGAAAGCACTCCTTAACAACAAAGGTCACAAGATGCTTCGGTTAATTCAATGATCTCCAAATCATAAGAGGGAATCTGATGCCAAAATTAATTTTAATCATGTTCAAAGAGGAAAGCTAGGATGGAAATTAATTATATATATAAATGAAGCAGATACCCCAATTTTTTATTAATTTAATGATATATGGAATTACACGTTTTGTATTTTATTTACTATTTCAATTTTGTGATAAATACTCTTGATAAAGTGTACTGTACGTTTCAAATTGATGAGAATTCGAATTCGAAGATTTGGGGCATACATTACCATAAAATAGCATAAATCAAATTGATATCATTCACGTATAGTGCACTGATAAGATGTAATAACAGTGGGAATTATAGAAATTAATTTTAGATACGATAAAATATAAATGTAAAATTTAGTCTAAAATATGACGTAAAATTTTACGATCAACCTTGAAAAATTCACACGTTTAAATTGACAATGAATTCCCTCAAGGTGAGCACGTGTGTCTCTATGGGGACGATTGGCTGAAAGTCTGAAATTTACGGATGTTTACATCGAACGACTGTTTTACGAACCCCTAGAGAGTCACAATTTGTATACACGCCATGGTTTATCAATCAATTTGGATGAACACTTTATTTCTTTTTCTGTTTCTCGTTTTCTTAGTCCCCTGAGTGTATCATAACCGGGCTTTTCACCATTGCAATACGCATCGACTGGTATATTAAAAAGATAGACGTAATATTCTTTCCATTTTATATCGGAACATAACATTTTAGAGAATGGAGAAATGACGAACGAGAGCGGCCTTGTTAATAGCTCATTTAAATTTCGGATGCTACGCTGTAATGGTATGGAAAATCACATTGAGAATTTAATTTATGGCATTTCGAAAGAACCAACGTTAGTAGAGATGGAGTTTGTGAATCTTTCCACGATTCACAAAGCAGTTTCATCCGTTTGCACTGATAAATTTTAATTTAAAATTGATTAGAGAGGAAATGAAAGATTTAATGAACCAAAAAGTATTCCATTCAATTGATATTAATTGAAATTTAAGTATTTGGCTTTGAAATTTTTATCGGTGATATCATAGAGGTACCAAGGGTTTCGATGGAGAAAAATAGCATTGGAAAATGTAATCTCTCGTTTACAGAGAAGCAAATTTCCCCATTTAATCCCCCCATCAGATAGAATTACATTAAGAAAACGAAAAGTTATTAACGATGTAATTTTCAGGTTCATTTGTTTCATTTTTAACCCGCTGCAGCTGATATTCGTATTTTTCAAGGAAATGTTGCTCAGTAAAAGATTTTCGTATCGAAATTCTTATAAGAGCGTGGTCATGTTTGAATATGGATAGTAACTCTCTGGTCGAAAGCATGGAATTGATAACTACATGAGATCAGCCTCAAAATATAGGAATCTTCGAAAAAAATCTTTGCTAGTGCTCTGGAATTTGGACTGGAAAAGGCTGAAATTATAAAATGATTCCTCAATCAGATTTATTACTATCTCTATTCGTTTTTATGTATCAAACAAAATGTTTGAGACTTCAAATTTAGTCATTCACTTCATCATGATCTTTCATAAAAACACTCTATTCCCATTCAAGGAACCATATTCAACGGAAGTGAATTACAAAATCCTCCTCTTTCGCATTTCCCTCTTTCCCTAGGAAACATCCATAAAGAAAGGGAGGAAAGAAAAAAGAGCGGGATTTGATAGGGGAGCTCTAATTTACAAAACTTTCGAAAATTATGGAATAAGCGCGGCCTTGGAGCGAAATCTAAGAAACCCGCGCAAATAATCCGGTGAAAAAAAATCTTTGGAAAATTGGAACGTTTATTAATTATTTTTCCCCTCTTAATTTAGGCAAGAGGGTTAAAATTTCCTTGAGATACGAATGTTGAGCGAATCTCTCGAGGGATTGAAAAAAGAGAGTGTGGGTGGTTATTTGAGACGAAGAAAAGAGAAAAGAAAAATACGACGCGAAAGAGATAAAAACATCTGAGGATCGAGAGGCAATTGAAGGGATAAATAAGGCTAATTGCGGGAGAAAACAAAAGACGATAAAAATAGACTAAGTGGACCGAAAGAATGATGAAGAGAAAAGAAAAACAACTCAGTAGACTTAGGTGTATCATAAAAATGGTGTGGGAGGAAACCATGACAACGAACGATGCCTCTATGCGGACGAACTTGTCAATTAACAGTCTAAGGCGGTTATTACCACAAATATGATACGAAATACAGAGTAAAGACCTTAGAGTTTGAGCGAATGATGCGATTGGAACAGGTAATTATTTCATTTCTCATTCCTCATTACCTTTTCATGAAATGTCGCTCTGTAATTGCTCTGCTTAATAATCTGCTTAAGACTGAAAAGCTTAAATGTTTCACATAGCAACGGAAGGGAATATTAAAGTCTGGCGCATCCTGGAATCGAGTTTGGATCTCCAAATACCGTTCTCCACCCATTGAGTTGTCTTGCATGCGCGACGTATGATTTATGAACTCGAGAGACTTTTTCTGCACGCACCTTTTGGAGATAAACGAAAGTCGAATAGGGTATTTGAAGAGGAGTACAATGAGCGAAAAGGCGTGAGGTGTAAGGAGGAGTTTATAAGGCGGAGAAGAGAAAATCTGAGTGATTTAGAGCTGTGACGTAAGCAAAGGAGAAAGGAAGGAACTGTTGAGGCGATGAGATTAAGATGGAGGCAGATATGTAAGTTGAGAGAATCGGGAGTAGGAACGACTCGAGTTAGGGAAGCAGAAGTTTAGGTGATGGTGAAGACAAGGGTCTAAGCGAAGGCGTTATGAACTGAGAAGAACCCATCCGAGGTTCGATATTTGTCCGTCCGTGGGGAGCTGCCTCTCTCGTAGAAGTGTCAATCTCTGACTGAATTATTCCACCAAACTCTTCCCTTCGCAGATACTTTCGATAAATGGATCATAGAAGATTAATGCTAGGGATGAATAGTAGATCCTTCTATTATCTCGTTTCGAAAGCTTTATTTTTTTACGAAAGCATCACAGTATCTGTATCTTTATACAACTGAACTCCTAACTCACATACATAAATCTCTAAAATATGGTTTCATTGCATTGACTTAGAAAAATAGCTCAGTATAATTTATATATCACTTTTCAAAGTTTTTAAGTTATTTCCAAAAATTTTTTATGTTCGTTTCTCGATAAAAACCATTGGCTATCAATTGAATCCATGTAACGTCCATTCCATAACGTCTGTGATAGTTCGTTATCTTTCAAAACTTTCCTGGTTTAAATGGTAGTCTGTTAAAGAAAGTAAATCATTTGGAGCTCCATATCTTGTCGAAATGTGCTATAGGATATACTACACGTAAATATACAATGTTGCCGAAATATTTTGCTACGCAGAAACATAATTTTTATATTATATTAACTCTCATGACGAAATGGCATGGTAACCTCATTATCTTCATAAGTAAGAAATCATTTGCAAATTCTTCTATTATAGTAAAAATATATAAATTAAAGAAATAATTTGTAAAGTATTTGCATTATCCATGGTAGAAGTATATGATTTAACAAATATATGCCATATTAATCAATAGTTTACTAAGAACTTTACCCAAAAAGATGTCTATAGGTAACTTTATATTTAACCTTCATGGAACCTATCTTATTCAATTTCTAGAAACAATTTCTTTGAATTTTTTTCATTCTAAAACCTTAGAGGATTCATTTAGAAATTACAGCATCTGGACAGATTCAAAGCCTTCATAATCACTTGCGTTTGATTCGGTCTGCAAAACTCATTAAAGGATTCCATTGCGTATCAAAATAATAAATCAAATATAAGTATACAGTCCTTTCATTTATAATTCGAAGCTTTTTCGTAAGGAGAGAGAGAGCGATGCCAAGTGAGTCGGTCCCCGTATTAAGTGGCTGGAAAGATAAACAGGAATCTCGCGAAATGAAGAGGATGCCTCGAGAGAAGGGGGGAGTTCTTTGAATGAAACGGAAGACTGGCACGGAGGTAATTAAAAAGATAAATGAACTGTTGACGGGCAAGGTTTTTAAAGGTTCCCATCCTTGCCACGGGTCGCGCTGTCTCCGCCGCTTATCAAACGCGGTGATTTGGACCGAGAGAAGGGGGTGAGGCATCGGGGTGGGACGAAATACGAAAAAGAGAGGGAGTTCATTAAGAAATAAATAAAAAACGAGCTGCTGCGTCGAAAATTAACTGGATGAGTAACGTAATTAAAAATGCTTTTGAAATGTGCGTGGAGGAAATAATAATTGAGTGGCGAAGGTATAAAGAGTTATAATTTTGAGGATGGTTGGTTTTCCTTGTTTAAGAATAGTTTATACAAATTCGGAGATAGAAGAGGCATTCTGTGAATTCCTGATAGTTTATATAAGAATGGGACAAGAAAAAAGTCATTCATTATTGTGTATACGAATGCATTATTACTATGAGATAGAAATTAGATGCTTTTCAACATAAAAATAATTTCCTTTTAAAATTGTCAACTTAAAATACTCCAAATAATTAATTTTGACACATGAATGGAAAAATATTCTTAAATGCTGCTATTGTGCTATTGAAATCAGGAAATGAATCGTTCCGAGTAAAAAAATTAAAAATTTAGTAAATGGCGAAAATCATTAGTCTTAAACAAATATATATATATATATATATATATATATATATATATATATATATATATATATATATATATATATATATATATATATTATAAAAGATTGAGATTTAAGGTTTTAAAAATAATATTTAAGCAAGATATTGTAATGAGGAATGAGGGAAGATCATGGTTTTTTGCATAACGTACTGGAAGTCATATTTATTTGTCATGTGTTTTAGAAAGTGTATATGAATATGTATTGATATAGATACGTATAATAAAGTTCAGAGTCGTTTTACCCTTTAGACGACGAGATATCATATGATATAACAGGAGAATGTCTCCTGTACATGTATGTGTCTATGTACAAATGTCTCAGAATATGAAAAAGTGAACTTGCTAAGCATTCTTCGCTTAACATAGCTGTTACATATAATCTTATCATGGAAACATCATTGAACAGCGTCCCATGTGGTCTAGTGGCTAGGATATCTGGCTTTCACCCAGAAGGCCCGGGTTCGATTCTCGGCATGGGAAGTATTTTTGCATCTTCCCTTCATCCGGAACAAGTCGATGTTTTACTTTCTGTTTTCTAATTCATAAAAGGCGTATAAGTGTGTTAAGTACGTTACTCGGACATTTCTTACTTATTAAAATATATTTTGTGGACGTAGAATGTGAATGGTTTACCTCAACAATAAATACTTATTAAATATTCAGGCTATAACCTTACAAGAACTCCGTCCCTTCCGCCTTAAGCTACCATAGAAGATGATGTAGCTATAATGCATCATGAGGAAGGAGGAAATTCCCTTGCTTTTCCTCGTAACAATAAACTTAAGATCGTAGAAAATTAAGTGTTGAGAGATATAATATTGCAGATACATTTATCTCAATCTATTTCCTACCCATGAATAAGAATTATGCGATGTATCAGGCTATATATTATATTATAATATACCCCTATATCAAAAAATATCCCAGGAAAAAGGTCTATCAAAAATTTAAGGACAATTTAAATTGAATATACAAAATAAGGCTGCATATTATTATTCAAAATTCATGGATTGTAGAAAACAGTCTTAAATAGAGATAAATACAACGGTTATCCACAACATCTCTCCCTTTCATTTTATTAAATCGAAATTTTAAGAGTGGAAATACACAGCATATACTCTCTGAAGTAGGTATCGTTTTTTCAACATCTCCCACAACCTCAGTGCACTTCGTTTGCGATATAAGCTCTGGAAGTCCTACCTATGAATACTTACTATGACCCATTCACTATACGATCCTATTATTAGAACTACACGTGTGAAACGAGTCATAGATACGGGAAGTTAGATGGGAGGGAAACAGGATAAGGTGGGAAAGCAAGGATGAATTGTGAAAGAAGCATTGGTGCTGGTTCAACGGAGCAGAAGGATACGCGCTGGTGACCGGTGCTCAACAGGGTTATGGAGGTTATGAGATTGTGTGGGCGAAATGGTCAGGTGAGTTAAGGGGCTAAGGAACGTGTGGCTTCCATAGGATGAAGTTCCCTGCGGTTTATTGCATGTGGGAGGGAAAGGTGCTGAGGCGGGGCTCGGATATAATAGTTCATCAGGATGTTCGGCGCTTGCACAGGCCTCAAATTGACCGCCGAGGATCTCACGGATTGCGCGTTCCAAGTACTCTTCTTGGACTTGGTAATCGATCCGAACGGTGTAATACGGGGAATAACGATGTTCCCTAGCGATAGAGCATCTATGCAGAGCGCTATGGGAACCACGGATAAAGGGAAAGGATACCATCTGTTCGAACAAGTACGTAAGACGTCTGAGAAAAGCCTAGAATTGGTTTCTTCGAAGAGTCGACGTTCAAGTATTAGTATTTTATATGCACTTGCAGTTCTCGCTCAAACGCTTTTACTTGTATGTCAAATCGATACGAGAGCCACGGATTAAAGGTTTTTAACTTTGAAATTTCAAAAGGAAGTTCAGAATTCGTATTTGGTAAGAGTTTTGCTCTTACGAAATGCGATCAATGATATCATGAAACTGTTTTATTTTCATATTTAATTTTCATATACTTTCTCGTGCTTCTAAATGAGTAAAAATATTCTTTGTTTATTATTTCTCTTCTAAGTTGGCAAAATAGTCATTTGAGGACTATAAATTGAGTATCAATTTAATACTTCTTATCTATCAGTTATATTTAAGAATATAAATGTAGAAACTGAAAATAACTATGAATAGAGATTTTATATAAAGTGACAACAGTAATATAGCATAATATAATAATATATATAGTATAATATACTAATATAAAACAGTAGATATGCCCTGTATTTATTTTCTCACGATTTTTTGTTTTTACGAAATAAAAATCAATAGAGACATAATAGAAGGAACGAAATAGATATAATGACGGAACATTATAAGTAATAGCGGAATTCATAATCGAAAATGTTCAAAGAATCTATTGAAAATATAAAAAGATTGATAAAAGAAAATATATCATGCAATTCTTTCCCGATAAACCCTTTGTGATATCCGCAGTAGGAAAATAGTACCTAGTTTGTAACGATGATTAAAATGCACGCAATGGAATATGCAATTCTCCATAGTACGTTTACACTCCTCTTTATTATGGATCACAATATTGCAATGGAGTCTTCATCTCGAAACTTGGATTATTGTGAAATACACACACAAATGGTCGATACAAAACGAACGCAATAAAGAATTTCAATTAAACAGAGAGTACGAGAGCGTGCAGAATGCGTTTTATGAAAAGAATCCGTTTCGTGCAGCCCTTTAACACTTCCGCATCCACCGAAGAGATTTTATTTGTTTCCGGAAATTATTTTTCGCGAACACTACACTTCATTAAGGGATTCACGAGGACATGAAGAATGATTACGGGCATTTAATTAGCGCGAGAGCTGTTAATTTTGTTTTTACCGCACCCAATGGATTCATCGTATTCTAATTAACTATCGCTAACATCTGCGCCAGCTCCCATTATATTATCTTTCCCATTAAGATGTTATTCTCTGCAGATTTATCCTCCATCGCCGTCCTGGAAGATGAACGCGCGTCGTATTATACTTCCGAATGTTTTAGATGTGTGTTTCATTAATTAAATGATTCGGAATCTAATTGCGGTGTGTAAAAGAGTAAATCTTCGTTCTATGTCTTGAATAAGCATTAAACTTTGAATTCTACGGTGTAGAAGTTTTGCACATACTTCATCCATAGATCCTTTCACACATTCATCAGCCCTTTGGTTTCCCAAATTCTTCTAATTCATATAATAATTTTTTAATATACGTTATATTTAGCTACTATTTTTTCAAATAATTAAAATATAATATATCCTGAAAACCTTCAATATATCTCATCTAATCATCTGTTACTTTGTGCGATGGTCATTTTGAGTCCATTATTTTTTGCGTACAGATTTAGTACTTATCGTAAAGTATTTTCATCTTATCGGTTTTAGTTTTCATATGTCGGAACGTAATTCTTATTGAATTAAAATCAATACATTGAATTTACGATATATTCGTAAAAGTGTTTCTTTCGAAGAATATAACGTATTTTAATATTGTCATTATAATATTTTTTCTGAAATATTAATAATATCTTTATATTAGAAATGTATTCTGATTAGAACGTAATTCAGTCTTCGTTACTGAGTAACGTTGAAGATTCTTTTTGCTGAAAAAAACTATCATAAAGAATGGAAAGGATAGACGTAGTATTTATTGAAGAACAAAACTAACTGTTTTTTTTAATTATTAAGACACTTTGAACATAAATCTATATCGAATATGAATGAAAAGACTCCACGAATCCTCAGAACGATTTTGGACAAATCCAGAAAGTATAAAATGAGCTTCAAAAGGATATAAATGGCTCATAGGCAGAGCAACATTAAAATATTTCTTCGCCGCTCCCAAATCAAGCGCATCGTCTCGTTAAAAACATCCCAAACAAACACGAGAAAATACTCCGAATTAATTAAAATAATTCACGAAGAATGGATCTCCTACGGCCAATTAATTAAGTCGGGTTATAATTCATTAAATATTTCGGTGGTGCAATGATACGACAAGAATTCTCGGAGCTAAGCCCGGGCTATATTCGAAACCATCTTTTCGGGTAAATTAATTGAGATTAATATAATCCTCGAGATCTAACTCCCAAATCTTCGGATGAATTCGACTAATTTATTTTCCAACTTCCAAGCCCTTCCTATCTCCGTCTTGCTTTGTTTGGCCTCATGCCAAGATAAGTTGGTTCTCTCCTTGGGGCAGATGCTCCTCCCGGTGCTACCAGACGTGGATTTACAATGGAGTCTGAAGGAGAAAGTTTTTGGAAAGCGAAAGGAGACGAAGGAATACTAACTTCCTTTCGTTCAATTCTTCTCGGGAAAAGTTTTTGAGGGAAAGATAATTGCATTGAGGCAAAAATTCCCTCCGAATTAGGATCGAATTTTTATGAGCGAAATCTGCACTCGAATCAAAGGGCTACCGAATCTTATTTGAGGTGCGCGGAGTTTAATTGCGCTCACTTTAATGCAGCTGTTTTTCCTTGTATCTATAGGAGTGTTGCCATGGGAAATAATTTCAATGTTTCTGCGTGAACGAATTCAATTTTATGCATACTGGGACCAATTTTATTGTTCATTTTTGTAATAACAGTAAGGATAATCTATATTGCATTCCTTCTCATAACCGACTTTTCTATAACATTCAAATAATAATTATTCATTGCTGTTTCTACGTTTCCTCTCACATAAACCTCTTTTCCATTTTATACCCGTTACGTATTTAATTCCAGACTTTAAAAAATATTTTTAACCTTCTATTAACTTAATAAAATTGTATCTAAAGAAACTTTTTGAAGTAGAAATACAATTATGTGGATTTATATTTATGCAGTTACTAATAAGAGGATATAATAATTTAGGTAGATTACATTTGTTCAGCAAAATTTACCCTATAAATGAATGGATTGTTAAATTCCTCTATTTTAAATCAGATAATATTACTAATTTCACATTACCACAGTTTAATGTGACCAAATTTAGCTCATTGACAAATTCGAGAGAATGATTTTAGTGATTTCCAATAATCTTTGTCTATATATCTGCAAATTTGAAACAAGAGTACATATTTACCAAAGTATTTAATCAATTTGATCAATATTGTGAGAGTTCCGAGAGCATTCAAATTATCAAATCAGTTATGAATTTAAATATTTTTCATAAATAGTTTGTGAGAATATTATCTGGACTAAATTGACATTAATCAGTTCATAGTAATAGAGTATCAAGTTCATCAATCAGTAAATCTTTCCTATCCAATTGTATTAATAGTGTCTCAAATTAAATCAAACTTTTAGACCCCTTAGAGATTAGTACAATACATCCTAAATATATTTTTATTCGTAATAAATTTATTTATCTTAACGTTATTACAAAACCTAGCTGTCCGATGTTCCATTATATTTTTTGGTATTTAGGCAACAGAACTCCTTATTAATTTAGTATTAATTAAATGGAATAAAATTTAAATTTCTAATCCGGTAAATTTTGATGCTTAGTAATGCTTCTAATTAATTATTTTTAATTGTACTTATGAACATGGGTTTTCCTTATTCATTGTTGACATGGATTAGGGAAATTCGTTCATAACATGCTGGATTATGCTTATTCTATCTCACGAAAGTAAACCTTTCACCGTTGTAGTGAAAGCAATCTTATACAATCTATATACAATTAACTTAACTATCATGACTTTTGTTTATAGTTAATTGAAATGAACAGTAGAACTTTCAATGTGAGGAGAATGGGATGAAAGTTTAAATGGAAAAAATCTACAAACCAGTAGGAAAAAGGGTATATATATTATTGCAATTCCATTTATTCTTTCGTCGAACGTGAATAAAAAATGTACATTGTATTTAAAAATATATTTGTATCGTGCAAATAGTTGACGAATTTCAGAAGAACTGAAAATACTCGTCTGGTGCATGATAACCCATCTAATACGCTTGACCCAATTTCCTTCGTCGCTTGGAAGAGGATCCCTTAAGTTCACTAATTAAATCCGTTAATGAAGTTAGGCGTTTGAAGTTTTGAAATATTCAACTCGATCTTGACAGTATTATTACATCAAAACGAATCGATTGACTCTGAAGAGATGGTTTTGTATTCATTAACTTGTAATTCATATCTGACCATCGGGAGGAATTCCAACTTAAACTTTGGCGATGAATCCGAATGCATGTGAGTGTAAAAGAAACTCCGATGAATTACTTTTTTTTACCAATTACTCTCCATTTGATGATTTCTCAACTCCTCGAAAACTTACCTCATTAATGCAAACTTGCAAGGAAGTAAAGTGGAGTGTTCCGTGTGTACTTAGGTGGCTTATTCGAAATTCTAAGTTATGTTAATTCGCCCAGTTAATACTGTAATTAGTCGAAATTATTCACCGAATCCCTAAGACTGCCATTTTGATTTATACTACGAGTGAAATTGATTAAAACTTTGTGTTGCTTCAGTTGTTTAAAACTATTAAGTCAATGACTTTAATAATTAACTTCGATACATTTGTTACTTTCTTTTCCAAGTGTACAGAGTAATTTTTGATAATAATTTATACAGTATCTTATGTTAATTACTTGCATTTTCAATCACAAATCATTCAATTCATATCTTTCAGTGAGTATGATTCTTAAAATCCAATATTCATTTAAGTTTCTTCTTGCTCATTTTTTCTTACAAAAATTTTGATTACGTTTTTTGTCAGTCTTAATTAACACAAATTTGAAATTTCTTATCTATTAATTTATATTCAGAATGAACTACTGATGTTCACGTATAAAATTTTAGCGTCATGCATCCAAACGAGTTAAAGATAAATATTTGGCAGTTCAATACAGCCATAGCTTATTTTCTTTCTTAAACATATCTTCGATCGTAAGGAAAAAAAAGTAATACTGTCCTGACACATAACGCAAGTAATAGAGGTGGCTAGTAATTAATTAACTTCGACAGTAAGTGGTCATAGAGTAAACTAGCAAATACTAGGCCACGCTAGGAGCCTAAACTCAACTCAGCGTTCTGAGTAACAGGACCATTGGAGGATGAATTCCCGGAAACCGCGAGCTACCACGGCCATCATCGATTAAGAAGCGTCCGTTCCCTTTGAGGCCTTATCGTCGACGAAATGAGTAAATATTTCTGTAACGAGTAAGTGAGCGAACGAAAATCAATATCGCTCCTTTTCAGGTGTTTTGTCTTCCATTTAAGTTCTTAATGATGGCGCGCGTCAGTTCATCTGACGAGCAAAACGGTAAGAGAATAGAATAGTGGTTACGGTAGTGTATTCCTCCTTCAGACGTTAACATGACGTTGATAAACGGTTTCCAGGCCATTATCGGATGGATTGTTTCATCTGGCGCGTAAACTACCTCGAGCAAACGTCTGAATCCGCAAATTACTTGTAATCTGAAACATCATCTTGTGAACAAAGGAGTGCCATCAAAAGGACTTGATGAAAGAGTGAATCATCTGTTAAACCCTTAAAACACAAATCCCTGTCTTTATTCGAGGTGCCTTTATTATCTTTGTATAAGATTTGGGATATCTCTTCATGGAGGTATTTTAATTTTTTTCTTTTTCTTATATTCCATTCCAATATTTATATTTGATAAGTGTTTCATGAAAAAAGATAGAACTACAGTAATTGTTTAAGTAATCCTCTTATTATCTGGTAAACTTCCTTTACCATCGCAACATTTACTCACAAATTACTCGTCCAGTTGCTTTATCAAAGAATACTAGATGCAAATTTGTCGTAATGGTCTTTGAAACGCGAATCAAATTTTCTAATAATTTCGTAGTAATTTTAGGTTAATGATAAATCTACTCAAAATTATCTTCAATCTGAAGCGATTTTTCATATATATTACATTTGAAATTCAATTTGATTAAAAGCTTTCAGATTAATATCTATATATTTATTATGTAGGAAGCAATTCATTACAAACAAATAATCTCTAATATTTCACTTTAATTCAAATTAAATTTTGTCTTTAATTTAGGCAGCCATTATTTTGATTTCGCTTAAAATGCCCAAATATTCAACTAATTCACATCCGAAATCCCACTTGCAATGTGTGTTGGAATATCGTATTTCATATTCGTTACTTCAATCTAGTCATCATTAATATCATTATTTATATTTGAGTATGCAATTAAATATCGAACACTTGTAGCAACGAGTAGGAGTATATTACACGGAACAATCCCATAATTAAACCTCTCTTTTTCTATTATCGGGAATGTAATTTCATATATTACAAAATTATAGCAATTTAAAATCGTTCGTAATAATATTATATATAACTTTAAAAGTGAATTTAGTGAAATTAGTCATTTAAAATGCATTCCAAATGAAATATAAGCTATCATTAAATTGATGATCATATTACTCCGATATTTATTTTCGTAGATTAATCCAAAATTTCCATAATCTAATACTTTAGTATCATATTTATATTTACTTAAATATTACAATTTATCAGTTGGTCCCTTCCGAGACATTTATCCTTTTAATAAAAACTTCGTTTCACACTAGTGTGTATGCGATATTCGAGGTGCACAGCGATGTCAGAATACCTCAAAACACTTCAAAACCCACGTCTTCATGTTCTGAGTCCATCGTACAGAACGCCCCCTTTCAACCGATGGACTTCGGCCGCCATCAAAACGAGAGCAACAGTCGTATGAAACGGCGTACGAAGGGGTGTGATATTGAAACCAACCGCCGAAAAAAGAGCCCCATTCCTCGCATACCTCTTCCTTCGCCATTTATCCTTCCTCGACCCTTTATCCTCCCTTTTATCCTCGAGGAAATCTCATTCCGCTTTTCTCTCTTCGGGCGTTCCCTTTCTCCGTCGAGTTAATTGCCCGGTTTCCCTGACCGCCACGCTCTCTGCGTCAGCATAGTGCACGGCAAACCGCGTAATTCTCACTCTCCGGAGAAAATTGGTAAGAAACGAGGGACACCAAAAATGCGGGCGACCCTTGCGGCGAGAGCCGGCGTCAATATGCGTGGGGAAAAGAGGTGAGAAGTCCGCAATAGACGGAATCAAAAAAAGAGAGAGTTTTGACTCATGTCAAATCTAATTTCCCAGAAAGGAGTCGTAACCGATTTAGCGTGCGGGATTTATCAGGTTGATGTCGTTTGATGGACGTGCGCATCAGGTCCTCTCCAGGAATGATGGAGGTGTGCCACACGGTATTTGTCTCGGTCCGCTCGGTTTGTGGATTGAAGTTAAGGTCAATGTCGATCGATTCGAAGTGTAGATTACTGCTAAGTAAAGGAAACGGAAGACATGTATCTTTAGAGAAGAATGTTGCTCTCAAATTACAGCATTTTTAAGAACAACGTAAGTAAATATAGTAATAATATTCATGTGTCTCAAGTTATTAGGATTATATAATGATTTTGAGAGCAGCATCTTATTTAACTTAAATACACTTAATCAACAATAAAGTCAGGACTTTGATGATTTCTTCAGTAGAATGCGAAAACTCTAATTAAAAAAATAATAAAATGTGGCAGAGTAAATATAACGCATAAGAGTAAAAATATATTCCATTTACATGTGATAGCACTTCCGTTTACGACTGCTCTACAGATACTTTTCTTCGTATATATTTAAACGAAGGAGTTTTATAAATGCATACGAATATATATTTGGAAGTTAGAATTTCAATTTTATGTTAAACATTTATTGATATGAATTTTTACAATTCGAAATCATTTACAATCAATTTATCCATTCCTAAGTATTATCAGTGAATTAAGTTGCTTTTATGAATTTATCGCAGTATCATAAATATTCAAGCTTTGCAAATTTTGAGCAAGCAAAATTTATATACACTTATCCGTGCATAAACTTGAACGTTAAATTAAATTAGTCTAAATATAAATTTCTTCTTAAGCACCTTTCTCTAAGACATTATAATTATCAAAGATATGCGCACAACCGCCGCCCCTTACTTCTTAAAACATGCAAATACGATATGCTAATATGATAAACTAGGCGTTCAAGTTACACAACAGTTGCGGGAATTTGAATAACCCAGTTTATTTTCATTGGGGTAAAACAGTAAGCGGTGCAGGGATTCACGAGGATTAAGCGAGCAAAATCTTCCTAAATGCACAGAAGTTTAAAGTTCGCCTTCCTTTCTCGGAGGTCAGTCGTAAAATCTCCAGAATATCTCCAGAGATGAATAAATTCTTCCATTAACTCGGTATCATCAAGGTTTAATTGAGGTTTCTGCGAAATTGGTATGAATAAAAAGGAATCCCTCGGAAAACGTTTTCCCGTTAAATTTAAATTTAATTAACATTCAAATTTGTATCATTAATTTATAATAATGAACCCAAACGATGAAATAATGAGGAAAACCCAATTACGATTGCCATCCGACATTTTAGCAATATATTTTAACTCAGAATTTGTAATGAGATAGTTGTAAAAGGTGATTAAATTTGTAATGGAAGACAATAGTTAATTAACTGATATTATTTTGTCCTTTTACGTAAAAAGCAAACCCCTCAGAATGATCGACGAAGAGAATATATGATAGAGTTTGGAAGGGAATCGTACCTTAAAAATCCCATTACTTAGCCCTAAGCTTTGTTGTTTATCTTCTTCAACTAAATAGTATTGCCACGAAACTAGTCAAAAAATTAATCTTTTTGAATCTGTTGACAAAAGTATGCATACTTTTAAACAATTTTAACGATACTTTAATCATACTGTACTTATACTTTGATCTCGTTTTAGTTATGCCCTTAATCTTTAATAGTAATAAAGAAAGTGATGCAGATGATTTATCCCCGTTAGTACAAGATAATTTAATAACATCCTAGGAAATAAAAATATACTGTGATAACGAGTATAAATGTCTTCATTTCCTAAATTATAAGAGCACCATAAAATGGATCCCTTAGTAGCGGATTTTACTTAAGTGTCAATCCTACTCGTATTATAGCTGCAGTAGCCATGTATTAGTTGCGAATTAGTTGGGATTGCAAAGAAGATCGACAAATATAATCAATTATATATAAAATGCAAATGGGATTTTATAATTACGACCAAATCCTGTTCAGATAAGATTTTTTGATTATTTATTAGAATAGAGAGGAATACCTAATGAATCCTTCCTTCAGTATCCTTAACCTTCCTGTTCATCATATATTAGCTGAGTATGGAGTTGATACATCCTTCTCTAAAAATCAAATTGAATGAGCTAGTATTTTATTTATTCCAATCAAAGTTTACTCATACGTGTTTCGATCTCATGACAGAAGGAAAATTTCCTCTCATAGCGTTCAAAATTTCAAGAACTATAATCGCTAGTTACCTGAACCATTATAAATATATGATTAAGGATATCAGTTAAAAAGCAGTGAAAAATAACTTCATTACTGGGATGCGAACCCTACTTACCGGGCAGGTATGTATATATGTGTGCAGGTATGTAGGTATCCCATAAGATAATGGAAGTTTTCTCTATCCTACGATACCGTGGGAATAAAAGGGAAAGGATCGAACATTGATGACTATAAAGATATACGCCTATGTGAGGATAGGTAAAGACCTTCATGTAAGCGATAAAACAATATGTCTTCATTTAGAAATCCTTGATTCTATTCCAAAAATTAGATGGGCAGCGATTGTATTCTTTGATGCTGCCGAGAATGCAGTGCACGCCCCGAATTACGTGCAAGAGTCTATCCTGTTAAAAAAAATAGCGTACCTCCTCTGTGTGACTCGTTACCCCTTTGAACTCGCATCTCCGAATAGCACTATATTTACATTCTTTCGCATGACGCGCACTTTCACACTTGAACGCAGTGGCCTCCCCCCGTTTCCCAGATTCCGCAGTTCGGCGGAGGCCCGGGATGTTTGCGATTCCGAAAAAAAGCCGCGTTTGCCATGCAAATTCTTCGGTCACTGATTGATTAATGTGAAGGAGCAATCGAAAGGGATAACTCTCGAGTGATTGAGCGAAGGGCGGTTAACAACCCTTTTTGCCCTATCGATTTGGAATTTAGCGATTAGTCTCTCGCAAGGTCATGCGGAAGGAAAGGTTGTAATTCGCAAGGGTCGTCATTTCAATCGGAGAAAAATCGGCGGAAATCCGTCTATCTAAGGACGATTTGGAAATCTCAAATATTACTGCACGAGAATGTTTCGGATTAATACCTCGAGTATTAAGTTTAAGAGATATGAAGGCAATTGTGTATGTAATGGGTTTATTTATCATTGTTGAATTCGATATAGTCTTAAAAATTCAAAACCTCCAACTTGTGATTCAACCATCGATTTTTTTATAATTGGATTTGTAGAGGGTAAAATTCAAATGGAAGTGTTATTACAGGTAATGAGGTATTTTCAAGTTATTCAAAGTACAGAATTTACTTCTAAGAAATAAAATACTTACTAATATGTACTATATAATGTGTATTGATCAACCTTTTGCTAATGATGGTTACATTGTTTTCGAAATACGTGTTCCCTGAGCAATTTTCTGAAAAGAATTTTCCATCTCATAACGTATAAGCGATTATTTTCAACATTCTTCTCTTTAATGTAGTGATTCTTGTATAATGGAGTACTTTGGATTGAGTTTTATGTGTATTTAAGTCTGAAGTTTATGTAAGTCTTTTCTTTCGGTGAGATTATGATAATCTTTTCCTCCCCCTGCACCAATATTACAGTAATTTTGACTTAATACTTTATTTTGCTTTAGGGTTCACATTATAAATACCTTATTTTATGAAGCTTTTCTTCTATACGTGTTATTCACCCTTTCTCATATTCAAACCTAAAAAACATGTCTTTAAATATACTTATTTAACTTCAGATAAAGAAATTCAGTTGCAATATATTTTAAACAATTATTACGTATATGATACCATGAGTTACTATGGTGTCCATAAATAACTATGTGCCGATACTTAGTCTCACAAGTTGTTTAATTACATTCTCTCTAATACCCTATCCTTGGATGGACGTGATCTTCTATGAGAGCTCACTTTCCCCTGTTACTTATGAAACCCTCCTTCCCTCGTTAATCATCTCCTCTTCGGCTGTTAAAATGCAGAATCACGGACATTTTCTCACTTCTAAACAAGCATTCCCCAGAACATAAACAAGCGAAACTCTCTCCAAAGTGTCCATTGCCCCCGGCTTTGGAAGTGGCCAGGATCAGGGTGCAGAGGATGCCTTAGGGATAAACTCCCATCCTTTCCCAAATCCTTTAACCTTAACCTTACAACCTTTAATTGCCAAACCCTGTCCGTTGAAGATAAACTTCAACAACTCCAACAAGAACATGGAATAGGATATCCCGAGTAAAGTGAGAGGCGAACCTCGTTGAAATAGGGAATTTAGAGGCTATCTCATGGCGAGAGTGAATCGTGTATATTATGTGCTTTTATCATGAGGAAGTAATATTGGGTAGTTGGAAAAAAATTATTTCTCATGTTCTCATTCAAAAATCTCGTAGCTATTATCACGATTTCTACATTCATTCACAGCATAAAAGATACAATGCTTTTTACAGGTTTCGTTTTCTATTGGTAGCTCGTAAATTGGATCTAAGGAAATATCTTTCCTTTACATTCCCTGCGTATTTCAATTATATTTGATAATTTTTATTTCCTGGATACAAAATTATCATCAAGTATACTTAAATAAGGACTGAGATTTACGTTTAGATCAGATTTAGTATTGCATTTTATTTTATACCCGACTTATATATTAAAATTAAGATTTCAATTACGAAAATTATTTTCATCGATGTATTTATTTTTAATTCCGTTTAAAATTTATTCCCTTGCATTAATCATTATTATTTTATGTAATAAGTTTAAACTTTTCCTCTTATTATTTTTGAAACGGATATTTTATACAAAAAACTCGAAAACGTTGACATTGAAATATTGAAATTGAATATAAAACGGTTCATATCACGCCAATTAACGTTTAATTAAAGGTTTTGTTAATTTAAAGGATGAGAATTGTATTACGTGCTCCTTGTATAAAGTTCCACCACGGAAAAATTTCTATATAATATTTTTAGGAGATATTTCCACGATCGTATAAAATTTCTCAATTTAAAATTTCGTTGAATAGTTACCAGGCTGTGATTAAAACATTAAAATTTTCAATTAAAATTCATCCAACACTTTACATTCCAAAGGCACGCTAAAACATTATGTTCGTACTCATTCATGCGCGCCGAGGAGCACGAGTACGAGCTTTTAAAGAAAAATATCTTCGTGCGATTTCATTTGAAATAATCCGTACTCTTAAAACGTCTTGATAACAAGTCTACCGGAAGAAACTCAATTACCATCGGCGTCCTTTACGATCTTCGTCACATTGCGGACTTCTTAATAAAGAAAATTGTGATGATATCCCGCAGATGTCGCCACCCGCGTATATTGCTTGGTCAATCAGTTCGTTGAGAGACGAAGCTGATTGGCCGATGGTTACGTAGTTCGGACGCAGTGGAGCAATCAGAAGAGAGAACTTTTCATTTCGAGGGAAACTGGTCCTCCGTGGAATAAGCAAATAAGAAAGTCCCTTTTTTTATAAAACCCTTTTCCCGTGAAAATAATCTAGAACGTGATAACACTTGATGACCTCGTCGTAAGTTACGTTAAAAAGCCGGCGCGATAAGGCTGCACGGATTAGTCGGAGGAAAAAATTAAAAAGGAAAACTCCTTTGCATTTACCCGAGTGAATTTATGTTCGGATACATTCCTTCCCCACCATATCCCCCGTTCGCCTCATTTCGTCTTTCCCTTCCTTATTCTCTTAAAAATTTCAAACGCCCTTTGTCTTAATTTCCACCCCTCGTTCCAGCCTCGTATCCTCTTTATTTTTACATCGCCCCTTCCGATTATTCTCGCCTCCTTTGAATACACTGTTAAACTTCTTGATGTCTCATTATGGCGTGTGTGTGTTTTAGATCGAGGGAACTAATTGCGGGGAAGTAAAAGAGAGTAGTGAGTAAATAGGGTAATTCAAATTCATTAATACCTACGTAAATAGATCGTATTATTTAAATTACGTAATAGGTTTTAGTGACTATAGAAGTACGAGAGATAAGGGTAATTTTATTTTATTAAAGATAAAGATTCGATTATGTTAGGTATGAAAAGGGACGATCAATACGATATAAAATAAAAACATTGATACTTAAGTTAGTAGTCTTGTACCTGGAAATATGTCTGATTTCCTAATTAAATTATATGAATATCAAGAATTGAATAAAGCAAAACTAACTCAACTATTAAGTTCTGCTTTGGATCCGACTGAATTGTTTTTCTTAGTATTTCTTGTCTCAAAAGGAATTCCTTCAAATACTCGATTACTTTATGTATGATAGAAATGACTAAATAGTAAAATCAATATGAGAAGAAGAAGTGACTTTGTGGAAAACCATAGTATAGTGAAAAAAATTTTGTGATTTCCACTGAAAATTTGCTTCACTAGCGACCGGTTTCGTTGAATGTTGAATTGAATAGATTGCCTGAAGATTTAATTTAACATTACGAAACCTGTCGCTAGTAAAGCAAATTTTCTCTGAAAATTACAGTTTTTTTCATATTGACTAAATAGTGTTTATCAAGACAATTAAGATCTTTGTTATTATTCAATGATAAATATAGTACATAAAAAACAAATATGTCAATTCAAAGGGAATGGTAGTAGTGGGAGAGAGTTAAATTACTGACTAAGATGAGTAACAAAAAGACAGAGAATGTTAAAAGTATTGAGAAGGAACATTAGAGCACATCAGGTGACTATGGTCTAAGAAATAAATATTCGTATAAAGTACAGAAGTAGAAATTGCAAAGCGAAAAAAATTAATGAGAAGGAATAAAGCAAATATGTAATACATAATAAATAAGAGTATTCAGTAGACACCAAAGAAAAAATATTTGAAAACGGAAGGGAAAAAATGGAGTGTATAAGATGGTGAGAAAGTGAGCACATGGTGAAGTGGAATTCGGTAACATCGAAATGGGGCAGTAGATAAGGGAATTTGAAAATGAAAGAGAGTGGAGATATTGGAATAACAGAAGGCTGAAAAGACTCTGGGAAAACATTGAGGAGAATGGCATCGAAAGAGAAAATGGTAAACGAAAGAGCTGCAATAAGAAAGAATCACAGAAAAAGGGTCAAAAATAATAATTTGATATGCTAAAGAAAATCTCAAAAACAAAGAATGTATAAAAGCGTGTATCATTCCCCAAACCAACTATACGGATGAATAAGGGCCACAGCCAAAAAGAAAGGGAGTCATAAAAATAAACTGTAACGTAGCAACGTATGATAAAATTCAACTTTTTTGAAGAAACCGTAAAAAGAGGGACCTGAAATACTTAGTAAATTCCACAGTGGGGCCCTATATCATCTATATATATATATATATATATATATATATATATATATCTATACATATAGACGCTTCGGGGGGATATATATATATATATATATATATATATATATATATATATATATATATAACATATATATATGATATTAATGTCAGGCCCAAACCGCTTTGGCCACGGAGCCGCCGATTTTTTTACGTAATGGCCCACTAAATCTCACTCAGGAAAAATTCAGAAATCCACCCTACCTATCATTGGTTCGATTCTAGGAGGCCCCAAAAATCGACTTTCCCCCGTAAGAATGCATTGGGCCGTTTTTCAAACAATTTAAAAAAATACTTTCCATTGAGATAGAACAATGAAATTTCATACGGCTATTGCAATTATAAATATCTACGGAAAAATGCTATTGTTTACGCGCAACCGGTCATGGGTTCGATGCCAGGAGGTGAAATATTTTCAAATTTTGAAAAATCGTAGCTCTCTTAATATTATACATAGATCATTCAAATTTTTTACACTTATAGGTAAGTATATTATGTACCTTGAAAAAAATCAACAGTTGCCTACGTGTCACGGGTTCGATTCCAGAGCGTCCCGTAATCTCGATTTTCCCCGTTAGGAATGCATGGGGCCGTTTTTCAAATGATTTTAAAAATACTTCCCATAACGTTTAAAGAATAAGATTTCGTGTAGCTATTGCTAATATATATGTCTACGGAGAAATGTAGTATTTTACGTACAATCGGTCCTGGGTTCGATGCCAGGAGGTGAAATATTTTCGAATTTTAAAAAATCGTAGCTCTCTAAATATCGTACATGTACCATTCAAACGTTCAACACGTATAGATACTTACAAAATGTAATTGGAAAAAAATCAGCATTAGCCTATGTGTCACGGGTTCGATTCCAGAGCGACCCGTAATCTCGATTCTTCCCGTTTAAAATACATTGGCCATATTTCCGAATGCTTTTTATAACACTTCCCAACCGCGCAGAGGTTCAAAATTTCACACAGCCATTAAGGGGACCATTCTCATATAAAAGCTATCCTGAGACTATCGTAAAAGGTCGTTGGTTCGATGCTAGGGGGCGTTAATTAATTCTCCATGTGAAATACATAGGGAATTTAGGGCTCATTTTAAGGTACTTGCTGAATGAATTTCCTTTTGCAATTCGGGGTATTTATAAAGTCTACCATACTCAAGCGAAAGATTACAGTAATTTTAGCAGGATGACCTTGGTTCGACGCCGGGGCGGGATTTTAGCTGCCGAAAGAAATGCATCGGAAATCGTATTCAGTGCATTTTCAGCTGCGTTAATGCCCTTTACTTAATGTTTAGCAACGTTTGAGCAGAGTAATCTTTCGAAAAATTTTATTATTTACTAAAGATAAATTATTGCATTGCTTGCTGTAAGCAAGCGCACCTTTACTCGTATATATATATATATATATATATATATATATATATATATATATATATATATATATATATATATATATGTATGTATTTATTTATTTATGTTCTGATACCTAGTCGTCTCGCTTTAAATAATATTACTTCGATGTCATCCTTTATTTAGTAATAAAAGCTGCACCTGAAGATGTTAACTCGCTAACTACAGTGATGGTATCATTAAAACATCTGTGTAATGTACTAAGTAATTTATTCATTATCATAAAACTAATTTAGAAGCAAGAAATACGTAAAGACTGGAATCGATACAAGAGGGATTGGCTTGGAAAAGGGGAAGCAATGTTCCAAAGAAGAGGTATTTAAAGAGATGAAAGTGAAGGATAAAAGAGTGTGGGAGCTGCGGAAAGAATTAAAAAAGAGCAGTAATTCCTTTACTCCCCTCCATCTTTAACCGTGGGGTGAATTTTAAATTCTCTCATTCCCTCTTCTTCTTCCCTTATATCATTTTGTTCAGATTCCCACCTCCCTCTTCTCTTCTATTTCTTTCGCCTCTCTTATGCATATAAGCTTTTTATACATCGTTCCGCGCTCTTGCTTCGGAAAAGAGGGGATTTTCTTTGGCGTTTCCCTTCTGCGCTAATAATCTCGTGTCGCAAAATGAACTGAATGAATGACATCGGGAGTGGGTGTAAATAATTTCTTTTTTCCGCCATCCAGATGTTTTTGAGTGAGAAAGCGTGCCTGTTTGAAAAGAACTGGTTCCGGTTGAATGACGATAGTTGTCATCCTATCGCATTTATAAGATGTCAACTAAAAACCAATACAAGTATTCCCAGAATATATATATATAAAAGGAGCCTGAACCAGCATCTAAACCATGCATTTCCTTCTGATTAAATTGTATATTAAACATACGTTTATGTTAATAAAGAATATGTTTAAAGAAAAGAAGAAGACGTGTGTTTTCCTTTGTAAATTTTAACACACAGTTCATCCTTATATGACGAAGATGCTAAAGTGGCGAAACCGTTTCAAATCAATCATTAATTTTTTACTTTCCTTTTTTACTTTTTGCTTAACACAAAATTAGGCCCAAATTTAAGGCATTTGGACTTTTTTCTAAGCACATTTTTCTACGTTAGATAGTTTTAAATAAAGAGCTCACCAAAGCTGGATTGTTTCCTACTGTAAAATTCACAGAATTTGAATAATATTCTTTGACAGGGAGCATTTGTTGAAAAGTATAGTCTCGTTAAATTTCAGCGGAAATTTTAAATTAACCCAAAACTATACTTAAGTATGCTGATTTTGTGATCCGAAATTTAAGGTGTACAAGTGTATGCTTATATAAATCACATAATATGTGAAGTAAAAATAGTCTAGGTTGAAGAATATGCTTGGAAAAATTTCATACGTGAAGAATTTTAAATATCAACCAAAAATTACGGAATTAAATACTGACCTAGTAATTTATTTTATTTCGAATCGATTGAACTAATAAAGCTGAGTGATTTTTAGTATATTTTCAATTTGTACTCTTAGAAGGAAGAATTAATCGTATCCCTTATCAATTCTTGTGGCTTATGCTATAATTGCGAATCTGTGTTTTTTCTGTAAGAAATACAAGTATTTGAGTACTAATGATTTACGCATAAAGTTTTATTATTAGTAAATCATTTTCGTACTGTAATCTTTTAAATAATTTCCCCCATAAAATCATATATATCGCACTTACTTTAACATTAAAATTTACGAACATATTCTTATGCATTGATAATTTTCATAACCATCCAGTCCAGCATTTTCAAAGCGATAAATATATCAAATAAGAGCATTTCCTTTAAAAATCTTTATTCGAAAACGTAACGCATTAAGGTAAATTAACATCACACTATCAATAACGTATCTTGAACATAATTCGAAAATTTCCTCGAGCATTTCTTTTCTCCGAATGCCTCTTTGAAAGACGCAATTTCTGCTTTTTCAATTATCGTACGTCCTATTCACTTCCCACGCTCACTCCCTTCCTTTCTGCTCTCCTTTCTAAAGATTCTTTCCCTTCATTTAACTTTCATTTTCCTCGCGTGCGGCATTTATTTCCTCTTCGGTATTTCAGTCTTACTCCAGCTCTTCATTTCCCTTCATTGCAATCTCCGTGATAAGACAGCCTCTTTCACTCACTTCTATTTCCGCCCAATCCACCAATAGCGAAACGAGGAAGTTCTGCGAGCAAAAGGAGAGATATAATTTCATCAACCATTCACAGTCTTTTTCGGTTAGGCGTTCTAACGTTTTTGCGCCCTTATCAGATATTCCGTTTAATTTTTCGCGTGTCTCCACATAAAGGGAGATACACCAAACATGCTCATTTCTCTCGTGTCAACACCAGAATTTCATTATAATAGAGAATGATCCTTAGATATCATTTCCATTTTCTCCGGTTGCCGTGGTGATAGGCTAGTTTACGTAGCTCCCTGCAGTGTAGCTTAGCCATGAATACGTCCACGTGCGTTACTGGAAAAGACTGATATATATTTATGTACGTCAATTGAAGTCTGTTTGTAATATTGAACTGAAATCATTCGATTGAAATTGTTCTAAAGCACGAAAAATATTGTGATACTTTTCAGTTATCATGAATGTTCAATAATGAAATGTATATGAAAGTCATTCAATTTTTTGCAATCATTGTATATTCCAATATTCCGAATTTTTAATTTAATACATAAATAGTGCTCTATTTGTGTATTTTATATTTTCAATAATAAATGATTTATAAGCTATTCATATTCGACGGAAATTTACTTATAAAAGTAAATATTATGTAAAATTTATCAATTCTACATCAAATGTTGTGACATTAAATTTGATGATATTTCCCATTATAGTATATATACGTCAAACGGAATCAAATCCCCCACTGTAATTTGTAGATACGAATTTATAACTACATTTTGCTCCCCTCTGAAAAGCATGAAAATTTTTTCACTCGAAAATTTTCAAACTGAGGTGTTTGTTTTTTTTTAGTAATACGCTTGGAGATAAAGAAGGGATATGGTTATTAGGATGAACTGATGGGAATATCATTATCTGGAATAGTCATCATAAAATATTTGAATAGTTATCGATCAAAATAACAAGGAATTAAGGTCAGGCGTATGAGATCTTCGCATATTATTTAATCAGTTCAGTCATTCGAATCACCACAGATTGATTTTTAAATATTCATTCATTCATTTATATATTCAATAATATCTTTATTTTTAAGGCCAATTCAGTACTCTTAAAAGGATTATTAACCGCCTGAAAGGATACGAATATGTACAATTTTACTTCAAAAACCTTCTCCTCTAAGTTCCTTTCTATAAATTTATCTTTTCCTATCCAATTCAGCCGACATTAATGACTCAAAGCAATCTTGGTCGAAAGAAAATACAAGTCTTAACAACTTCTATATAATAGTAATACATGATATACATGATCCCAATAACTACGAATTTATCATTTACGTAAATTTACAAATTTACGTAAATCTTATGACGAATGCCTACTCTTCTTCTCATTATTTCCCCATTCATCCCCACCCTGTACCTATTTCCATCTCTTTCCACACCTTTCTCTGCCCCTCCCACTTTCTTCTGTCTTCTCGAACCCCATTATATCTTCTCTGACACATCGTATATTCTCCCCCTCCCCTTCTTCGAAATCCATTCCTCTCTCCTTTCAATTGTCTTTTCTCCCCCTCCCCCGTCCCCCTCCCCCTAAGAAAAGGAACCGTTTTTCTCCTCGAAAATTAAAACGAGGAGGCGCCGTAATAAATTTATTCCCGAATAAAATACATCAAATATTCATTAATTCGGACGTAATGAGTTTTCGGTGCAAGGGCGTGCGTGTACTCTTTGAAAGGTACACGGAATGGGGAGCGCTCAAAGGAAAGAACAGGTTAAAGATGAAAGAGGGAGTAATTTGCAGATGCAAGGCCTTGTATGAGGGGCTGTTATAAGGAAGGATGCCCCAAATCGGATCTAAGGAACGTATCCTGGAAGACAAGAAAGGAAAGCGGATACGAGAGGAACTTTATGGGGATTTGGAATCCTGACAAATTTAAAGAGACTCATTATTACATTACATTCTTATGAGACTTCGGTTTACATGATTTACGCATATTATAAGAGATGGAAATCGAAATAAATATAGAATTTGGAGCTCGAAATAACCTTTAGTTTAGTGTTATCGTGGATTTTCGGTTTGGATATGGGGCACTTAGATGCTCGTAACTTTACCAAAGTATGAAGTTATTATTTTTCTATTCGATCCTCATACAATTTAATTTGAAACCCACGTTCAACATCATTCAGAACTCTCTCAATTTTTGGCATTTACAAAATGTTTTTTTAAGTGAATCTATGTTCATAAGATCATTTATATTATATTAATAATACCTTATTTTCTAAGTTTCTTCTTTTTCTTATTCATCTAAGGATATCTTGAGGTAGATTTGTTATTTAAGTACAATTATATGTCAACTTAGTTTCAGTAAGAACCACTTATTTAAGAGTAAAATAATTATTATGAAATATCCAGAGTGGGAAATTAAAACAAGGAAGTCATGAGTTACGACGCAAAGTCGTTGAATGAAGTTCCATATTTTTTTATTTTTTTCAAAAATAGTAGACGATGGATTAAATTCAGTAGGTACTTATAATTTTCTATTAAATGTTTATTTTCCTGTCTCTCTTTATTTCCTCAACCGCATCTGTTAAAGTTCATTCGGAATCGTTACACGTAATGAAATAATAGTAACATTTATCTAAATCTCTCTTCTCCCTTATGTTATCATAGATCCTATGGTCGATTGGTTAAAGTTTTAAATCGCTGGAACCTCTCAAACTAGACATTAAGAGAAAGAGAAAATTAAAACATAAATGGATAATTATCTGTAACGTTTCGATTGCTATTGGAACAAAAAATATTTTAATGTTCTTGATTCAGGTTAACATGTGTAATCGATGAATCAAATATTATTGGAAACTTGAAAACAGACCAAAAAAATCTCAAAATATAAAGATTCAATTTTATTACGCATATTATGCTTCATTTGCCAGTTATTTCAAGAACCTAGCAAACAAGCTGCAATTTAGCGTTGCAGTTGCAGCAATGCTAAATTTTCTGAAGAAAAAACTGTATTTTGTATTACGTAAGTTTGCTAATTAAAATTTCTAACCTATTACGTACACTCATTCACCCAATAGACTGCATTTGTAGGGTGTATGAAACAAGTATAAATAGTATATGAAATATAAAGTGTATATATAAGGGGAAATATCTATCGACCAAATATCTCGTCTATTCTACGTCCAGAGTTCAATCATTTTGGATCTTCATCTTTTTTTGATCATCTGCTATGTGTGACGACATCCCGTTACTCATATTGCATTAAACATCCAAGTCCATTTCCATTATAATTCTGGAAGTTATCATAATTTGCATTATTTAGTTGGAAAAGAGTGTTATCCTAGCATACCCTTTTCAGTTACCTCTTGACAGTTGGGCGTCGTAATCAACTCCGCGGAATATATATCCAAATACCGAAACTCCGCTCGGACGGTTCATTACGCAAACGTCAGAGACGAGAAAAAATTCGCAACATCGCCATCTTCCATTTTCCGAAACAAGTCCTTCGTCGTTAAGCAAACGTACCGCGTTCTTGGAGACGCAGCTCGGGACTGACCCTGGGGAAGGCGAAAAGTTTATGAATCGCAGAACGAGGAAATATTAGGCGAATTTCCCTTAAAATCCCATCACCTCCGCACCATAATGCACCGAAAGTTAGGAGAGTTTCATATTAGTTTTTACTCCATCCCCCATTGCGAGGCAACGTGGAATCTTTTGAAGGGAGGAAACCGTCCGAGCGTGGAATCCTAGCGAAAAAAAAGAAGGAAATTGGTGGGCGACATTATTTGGGCCCAAAATGAGAAGGAACGGAAGGGAAAAGGAGAAAATGAGGGTCCGAGGACTGAAGGGAGAAGGCGACGCGTGAACAAATAAGGGGAGAAATTAAGTTTTTTTACGCGTTTAAGAACGCTGTCGCGTACTCCGGTAGAAGCATAACGTGAAGCGATTTTCAAAGAAGGGAAGATTGAGGGAGGATCGGAAAAAAAAATAAGATAAGACCGGACCTTCCGATGTTGCCGTTTAATCCGTGCACTTTTCTCGTTCCGTTAATCCGGGGCTTTTTTAAAAAATAAAAAAAAAAACAACAGCCTTCGTGCATGCCGCATAAGATGGAAGGATGCGTTTAAATCAGAGCGGGAGGGAAATTGTGGTCTTAATCAACCCACGGATGTATCCTTAGGGGGAAAGGAAAAAAATATGACGCGTTTTTCTAAACGCAGGTTGGGAAGGTTGAGGCAGACGCATTAAGAGCTCTGTTTACTTTTTTAAGGTTCGATAAAGGTCTTGAACGGCTTCCAGGATCCCCTCGTAAGATCCAACTGTTGGACTCGAAATTAATTTATGCATACGTTCTTTAATAAGGGACGAATTGGGGCGGCTAACAAGAAACTCCCTCCCATTCCTGCTCTGCTACATGGAAGAGTTGATTAGATATTAAAAAGTTTAATTTTAAACAGCCAAATGTTGGGCAACGTCCTCTTTAAACGCTGTATTCATCCCATGTGTCGTAACTTTACAGCGTAAATAATGTATGATTATGAAATTCTAATTCAAACTCTTAATTTTTTTATTTCATCCTCCGCGAGGTAGTGTTACAACGTCGATTGTCTTTTATGATTCAACCCGAAGATATTTCTACTAAGAATTTATATATGGTTTCTTCTTATATATTTTCAATTCACCTCGTTCAAATGCTATATCCTTCGATGTGAATATAGAAATATTTAGTACCATTAACTCGATGAAAATACAAATATATATTAATATGTATAATAATTAATTACTCATAAGCATTCTTTACAATTCTATAAATAAATTTAATACAAATCTAATGGAAATTAAAGCAGTGCTCATTTTTCGAAACTTTTTTGTTGGAAATTACCGAATCTTAGTGGATAAAAATAGGGACTAATGATAGTTTGAATTACAACATAAAAGAAATATGAATTATTGGGTTCATGCCTAACTTGGATTAAGTGAAATTTAATGATATTGTTTCTTCAAATATATTGTCCTATATTTTGGTGCTCGTGTAGAATTTCGTTCTGTAATCTGTTTTATTCGAATACTAAAACCACTCGAGAAAATTTAACTCTAAATTAATCTTCTTCTGCCTCCGAACGTATTTTTTCGAAAAAGCATCTTTTGTTTCGTATTTTCGTTATAGTTTTATATCGATTTGGAGAATTAATCTATCCCATCTTCCGGTAAAATGTGGAGGAGAATGTAACAAAAATCTTTTAATCTAGTTACTGCAGTAGATTCTCCGAAGTAGATTGTAAGCCCTATATTATATTTTTCTTCATTTTACGTCTGGGTTCTTTATTCTCACTGTTTAATATTCCAAAATCAATATAATCGGTCCACTCTCTTATTTTTGGCTACAGAAGAATATTAAATCACGGTAATTTTTCAGCATGTGTAAAATATTACCCAAACATCGTCTTATAATCCTCAATACTTGTTAAATTATGATAAATTTTAAACTGATAGACCTCGTACATTCATTAAAGTTACATTTTTCTTAAGATAATGATCGATGCTGCATTAAATAGATCGAAGAATATATTACTTCGCTAGGAATATGTTAATTAATAAGGTTTATCACTAATTCTAAGCAAAAACATAAATTTTAATTTTTACAGCTTTATTTGAATTATCAAATCAATTTATCTCTCAGATGCATACACTCTATATTATCGTAACGGCATATAATTTACTTTTACTTGTAATTGATTAAAAATTTTCACCTCATAATGTAAGTATTTCGTCAATAGTATCAAAATAAGTATCATAAAACAGTTTAAATGAAAATCTAAGCAATAAGAGATGTGAATAAATAAATGGTTCGAGAATTCACGTCTAGGACTCGAACTTCCATAAGCCAGTTGTTTCTCTGATCAATTGAACGAAATATATTTAACTCACAATAGTTTTGATTTAGAATCCAGCTCAAATGACTAATATAACTCCATGAAAGCTTTTAGGCTATTCTTCTTGCTTTCCTTTAAGGTATGACTTCATTAATGAATTAAAAGTACTTGTGATAATATCATTCACTCACTCAACATAGTCCGACTTACTAGCTTCGTCAAGAAAGTAATAGTCAGGAATAAGGAGCATTTTATTGACATCGTCAAACATGCATTGGAGGAGAGAATTTACGAAACAGCTTCGAAAGGGAGAACTTCATTCTTAACTCCCTTTAATCTTCTTTTTTTCGTCGAAAGGCTGAGCACTTATCCGAAGCAATGAAGAAAAACGGCAGCTGAGCACACGGCGGAGACAGGCGGCTGCAGTCAAACCCTTAAGTGGTCACTCACGAGATTGATGGAAACGTAACAATGGTTGGCAAGGAGTGGAAATGAAATTCCGTTGTCAGGAGTATGTGATGTTTAGAAATACAGTGTCGTAAAGATAGAGAATTGGTGAGTATGGGAATTAGTAAAGTAATACATATTCACGAAATGAATTATAGATTTCGAATGTTCAAGGTGAAGGGTAAAGGTTAGCTTTAGGTGAATGCCTCACGCTGCAGCAATACATTCAAACAGATGTGGAAAAGACTCACCCAGGGACTCGAACCCAGATCTCCTAATACATTATTCCCGTCTGTTAAATCTTTTAGATTTTTGAGAATCTATAGTTACTAATATGCATGCTGAAAGACAAAAAAGGGTACAAATAAATAGAAAAGAGATTTAATATTAAAAAAGGATAATAATTTTGTAATTTTTCGATCGTAATTTACCAATGCTAATATATGTTGGATATTAATGAGGTAATTCCAGTGTATAATTTCCTTTTAACTTGAAGAACCGCGTGATTTTTTATTAATATGTTAATATATCTCGAGATTCATTGAATATCTGTATCAAAATCAACCGGAACGGAAAATGCTTATTGGCAGTATACTGTGAATGTTATATTAATATCTCTCTTAAATATGCGTAGATGCTTGACATTTAAAATTATCTAAAATGTTCATAAAAATAGCCCATAATAACAATAAGTGCACGAAGGGAAATGCTGAGTAGGAAATAGTGATCAAAAGAAGAAAAACGACAAATTACAAAAGAAAACAGCACAAAAATTACAAAAATGAATGAGGGAAAAAACTGTTCGTACAGAGACAATTGGCTTGATTGGATGCAAAAATTCTCCGATTCGTTCCATCGAAAAAACTCGTACATTTGCATATTGTTCAAACGTGCTAATTAGAGCTTTCAGCTTTCATGTCGAGGAGGAAATTTTTGCAGCCAGCATTCAATGTAAAGAAACTGAAAAAAAAGGAATTCGATTCGTTTAAAAAGAACGCACCCTCATTCAGAGCATTGCTAATACGTTGCATTTGTTCCCTGGAAACAAGGAAACTCCGTTGCTCATTTAAAGAGGAAATGGAATTGTGCTGCAAAGAGAGGATTTTTTTTAAAGAAGAAGTAGCAGGAGTCTTGATACAAGTCTGCATATCGTTAATTACTTTTAATTAGCTCTGCTCGACTTGAACGCAACGGCTTGAGCTAGTTCTCGTTAGGCATACTACCGCATGACTAACGAATCAAAACATCATGCACTGTTAAAACGAGCTGCAAAAGGAAAGTCAGATGCTTCTTTACGAAAAAGGACAGCCCAATTTGACCCAAAACGTTTGCGAAACTCGCGCTCCAAATCTGAGCCGCAGCGGGATTCGAATATCGAATTTGAAACCGCAAATGTAGTACTTCCATCGGCGGAAT
This sequence comes from Pantala flavescens, assembly GCA_020796165.1. Lineage (NCBI taxonomy): Eukaryota > Metazoa > Arthropoda > Insecta > Odonata > Libellulidae > Pantala > Pantala flavescens. The sequence goes on from CM036878.1 coordinate 21,465,990, forward strand.
GGAAACTTTATGGATAGGGGCGGAGTCAAAACTGGGATCCAATATCCAATGAGGGAAAATTAGTCGCGAAAAGAGGGTTTCTGGTTAGATGGATATCTTTTTGTAAAATTCGAAGGCGGGAACAGCTGGAGTTGGCGACGTAGACTCTTGAAGGCCTCTCAACTTACGTGTTCAACAGCTCTTCCACTACACATCAGTTCCTTTTTATGTCCCTATTCTTCTCATTATTCTAAACTTTTGCCCAAAAAAGTGACTTCTTTAGCGTCTTTCTCAAAGGATAAGGCTTAACACGACGCGGAAATTATTCACTCAGAACTTTCTGTTTCTTCTTATAGCGTTCCGCTTCCAGTCTTTCCACCCCTTTTCTTAATTCCCCGCGGTTTTTACGTTTCTCCAACCACCGCTACACCACTGTGCTCCCTCGGGTTCAAAGTTCAAATGGGACTGAACGTTAGCTTCATCTGCAACTTCAATTTATTTTCCTTAGCGTAAGGTCCTATTGGGATATACGATTGTCAGAAATTTGATTAAGTGATTCTCAGCGTCCGAAATATAAAATGCTTCTCTAACGTATCGTACTGTATTATAAATTATAATTTAAAATGTTAAACGAAATAGTATGAAGAGATATTATATACTTTTCTCTTTGATCGAATAAATGCCCCTCTGAACGATTTGATGGACTTTGGAATTGGTTGTAAAGACTATATTTGTAGACTCATAAAAACTTTTAGACATGACGAGAAGTCAGGATGAATCAATTATTTCCTTTTAGACCAGAATTTTGGAAATCGAAGGAGTATGTTATTTATTTTTGGATTATGTCTAAGCTTGTCCATTGAAAGTTCGTACGTTACATGATTAACGTATTGCTCACCCTAACCATAAAACAACCTTATATTCTTATATTCAAATTTCAGAAAGAAGTTGCTGAACCTATAGATAGTAATTGATTAGAATTATCTGAAATCCGAGCTTAATTAATGTATAAAATGTACCTCAGAGCTCTTACCAAGAAACGTTGAAGATATACTAAGTTGCTATCACATGTTATCATAGCGAATTCATAGGATTTCAATCGCTTGGTTCAATATAAAAGAATATATATGTATTTGAAAGCTGAAAAACAAGAAATAGTAATTTGATTTCCCCGAATTGTTTCCGGGCGGCCAATAAATTTCCCGAACCTGATCTAGACAAACGAAGACGGATCCGAGACGTTAAGAGAGGTCACCGCGTCGTTTGTGCTTCATCGATCCACATTCCGCCGCTAAGGAAGCGAAATTTACGAATCGGGAAGAGCTTAAAAGACGATCCATCTCTCCTTAACTGCAGCATCGCTTCCTTGAGAATAATTCGAACTGCATCTCTCTGATCCATACTTCTTTCCGAGGCACTCCAACTGGGACGGTCTTCGAGATATCAAATCAATATCGCATCGCGATACCTCTCCGCGATTATATAGAGTCCCGACCTCAGAGTCCCTCGTAGTCAAAAGGGACCTTTTTCAAAAAAGGCCCCTTTTGACTCTCAACACCACCTTCGTTTGTCCGCCGCACGCCATTTTTTCCTTCGGTTAATAACGAGGTATGCCAACACGTCTTTTTCCCTCGCTCCCCTCGACTTCCCTATCCCCAACTTTTCCAGTGCTCGGTACAACAAACTTCATAAATTATTTCTCGGGTTTTGTCGGAACTGTAGAGAGAGAGAGCGGGATATTATGGACCTCGTCCCGCCGGTGAATAATGCATGCCCTGTTTCCCTCCCCCTTTTACTACTTGAGGTCAGTTCTCTCCCGCGCTCCGTTCCCCGGAAAGGGCCTTTTTTTACCATTCTCATCGATGTAACGAAAGGTGCACAGTATCGTTTTTTTTGTCTGTGATGGGATAAGATGGTGCTGAAGGTCTTTGTGATGTAAGAAGAGTGTGCACGGAAAAAGAACGTGCAGAATAGAGCCTATTGCATCAATCAGTCTATAACGAGTGGAAGTAATTTATTCCGCTCTTCTTACATACAGGTTACCAAAGGGATGATTTGCCAATAAAGGGAACTTTGAGTAGTTATTTCAAGAAAAGGTTTACTTTGCGGATATTTTCCGTGTTTTGAAGAATCGGCGAATATGGAACGAAATTTCATCTCGGACGCACTGGAGATAGCTCTTTCTGCTTTAGAGTGCGCATAACTTGGGGATCCTTCCGTGGAGGGTCTATGGTCCTATAAACATGTAAGCTATTTCTTATACGTCCATTGTCGATGGAGAGGAAATAGGAGGATGTAAAGGCATTTTTTCGTGCTGCGTTTATAAGAAGGAAAATGGTTATATGTTTTTGAAGATTCTTGAGGGATAAAAATTCAGATAGTTTCTGATGTCCTCCAAGTATTTATTTTTTTTATGTTTTTCTATTTTAATCCTTATCATCCTAATCTTTCATTTGTCTTTTTTTCTGAAATTCTATAAATCATAATTACAATATGCCTTCGTAACTTATAAAGATATCATAAAACGTGTTTGGATGATACCTAGACGTTATATACATTTGTCTATCTAGTTAGGTGACTTCTCAGAACGTGTAAACGTGTTAACTTCGAGTGTATATTCTAATGATTCAATTATATTAACTTTCTTATCACTAGATGTTGTAATACACATGTTAAAGATGATTTACCAAGATTATGCGGACTGTAATTTTGAAAAGCTGAATGTCACCTTTATTACACGATTGTAACAGAAGGGTTAAGAATGAGAATTCGAACGGAAAGTTTAATCTCCAATCAAATTGATCGTATTCATATTCGAAAATCGTATTCTTCTTTCCTTCTTACTGTTTCATCAATTTACACCAATCTAAAAATATCCACCTCTAATTTCATTTTTGAATTTAATACAATGTTCATGGAACTTCAGTCAAGTTCCATGAACATTTTTTTAAAGCTTTTGATGTAACGAATGTCATCATAAGAGTTCTAGGAAAAGAGCACTTCTGCCAGAAAGCCTTCTATACCCTATGTGCATACGAACAAGAATTAATCTTCTCTCACTGGAAGCATGGCGTTCCTGCATGTTCCCTCATTTTTTATTGAATGCGACTGGGGAAATGGGATCGGGAAATAATTTCGATGGCACTAAAACTCCAAACGCAGGTGCATGTAAGAGTTCAAATATCGTCGAGGTGGTATTCCGTCCTGAATGCAACGGTTCAGGTGCCCCAGGACAAATTACGGCTGCCATCGGGAAATCTTGAATGGCACTAAAATGGCCGTCGAAGGGAAGTACGTAAAGAGGGAAGAACGAGGGAAGGGAGAAGGAAAACACTAGTTGTTAAGGAACGATAATAAATACGAAAAACTCGATCGTACGTAGGTTTTGATGATAGACTAAATGTACTAATCAATTGAATTTAATAACTAATCCGTTTAATTCGGGCAATATCTCCGCCCTTGTTCCTCAGAATGCCTACGTTTAGGTCCGAATAGGATTTTCAAACTATGGTGTACGAGGTTATGCGTAAGAAATGAAAGAAAATTGCTTTCATAAGAAGGAAGCTCCGCTTCTCTATGAGTGCTATTTGTATTCCAATATAATATTTAGCTGCGCTCTAGGTACCACGGATCTGGATTGCTTAATCATGTTCCGTGTTCTACGTAACCGAAGGAGTATTTGTGGGGAAAATGTGATTTCGAGTTCTTCTTCGAAACCCTGAGATTCCTTGCCAAAATGGCACAATCGGGAAATCAGAGTAGATTCAAAGATAAAATAGATTCAGAGATATACGAAATACATACAGAGTAGTTATGAGAAGACCAGAATCTTTATATAAAATCTACTAGCATTTATTTTAAAACAACTTTAACTCACCTGTTTTTATTTCTCGGAAATAATTTAAATTTTAAATTAATTAAATTCCATAATATTTGAGTCAAAATACCTGAATACACGACTACCCGTTATACTATTTCAGAGAAGCAAAATTATTGAATAATGTAGATTAATATGCGATTTGAACACCATTCTATAATTGAAAGTAATACTATTTCCAAATACATTTTACTGGTACGTTAATCTCCTGTGATATTTGTCTTCTTTTTCCAGCTTTTGTATTTCGTCATTCATAACTGTATGAACACAAGAAAAATAAAAGATTAGACATTAGCAATTTATCTTCTTCTGTAATGTTAGAGATTGGATCATTTCAAAACATGTACATTTACACTGAGCCTATCAGTATTCATGAGCAATGTTAAATTTTTCAAAATTTATTGCTTTGGGAAAATTGTTTTGGGAAAAAAACGGTTATACTACTACGATTTCGTGATAGTATAAGTTTAAAAAGGAAGTAGTAAAACTAACCACCTTTCGGACAAGGTACTTCCTATGTAAATATTCTTGATGCAAAAAATTTAGCTTTCTCTTTTTATTAAATAATAGAGATATATAATCCGATGTCCTGCCTGAAAAAAGAGAAAGTGCGTCTTAGAATCTAATTCAATATTCAGATTTAAATATAGAGCATAATTCAAAATGTAGATTGATTATTTTATGCTAATATCTCCTACCAGAGATTTCCAAATGGACCTTGAAGGAGGAGTAATCCTATATACATATATAAATCACTATTCCCTATGCTCTCGTTATGAACGCCCCCTAATCCTCTCATTTCCTCTGCAAATTCTCATCCGTCGCACGTGCACCAAAGCACCGCTGATAAAAAAACAAGCGAGGGTAGGGTTTCGCACGGAACAAGAGGAAGCACGAAATATGGGCTTTGTAGAGGAGACGCGGTTATTCCACCGACTTTAAAAAATAAATCGCCAGATGTCGTTTAAAAACCGGCCCTTTTGTACCTTTAACGAACACTTTTCCCTTTATTAATTCTTTCAGTTTTTCCCTCATAGAGGCGACACGTTCGGGGATAAAAGGTTGCGTTTTCAGTCGTGAGTTATGATCACGGAACCGCTCGATGTCCCCCTTTTCTTTTCCGAAAGTTTAGCCGAAGCTATTAACCGCATGCTTCCAGGGTTTTTGCTTAGAAGACTTGGAGGATAAATAGGGCAGAAATGTCCCTCCGTGGTGGCAAAAACGGGATAAATAAGTTTGATGTCCCTCGCAAATCCTTTTTCGTTTGGGAAAAAAGGAGGAATTTAAGATATTAATGTTAATGGTCTCCGTTTATTTGAACAAAAAAGTATAATTTACGAAGAGTGCCGTTTGAAGGTCTTTCCTTCCTTACTTTCACTTCCTAGAACGAAACTGTGAGTCGTTGTGGTTGTATATTTCGGTAAGGAGTTCATGATCTTACCATATCGTAATGATACTCCTATATTTCTCGCTTATTAATTCAATTATTTGATGATTTACCAGTCGTAGCCATTGGTTATGAGTACAATGTTCATTCATTCCTTTTGTCAAGTAATTTTTTCTTTTAATTTATTAGAAAGAGGAAAAAATATCCTCAGCTAAGTACGTTGATTCCTTTTTCGGCTGTTCGAAACGTTACTCCGGAATACTGGTTCAAATGCTCATCGCTTAAATTTGCTCCAATAACTACATCAAATTTAAAATAATAACGCTTATTAGCAGGTTATTAATAAATTATGACGCCCACATAAGTAATTGTACGCTTATTCATCACGTATGAAACATTCGTATGACAAACACACAGTATTTGAAAATGACGCAAGAGATTGATTCGCTATTCAAAACTCACAATTCAATCAGACTAGTGAAAAGCAATCGTTTTGTCAATTACAAAAATCGTAGTGTCGGAACGCTCATAAAAGATATCATACTACTTCTATAACTAATAGTTTTCAAACGATATGATGAACATCTTAATACACAACAATCAACTACCGTCACGTCCACAACATATGTTTCGATAGCAACTTCCCGGTGACGTAAGACAAGACCCGACCGTCCGACTCCAAACCGAGACACTGAATTATGAAGACTCTTTCGGCGGAATTTCCATCAACCGCGAGTTCAAAGCACATCCCTGCAATGCAATCAAAACTCTTCCCGTCTGGATTGCCCATTTCGTCAGACGTCCACCGTAGAAAAAACATTTCAAATCTTGCATGTCGTCCGAGTGCATAAACTAGAGACATTCTCAAATGTTCGAGATTTGGAGTGGTGCCATCAACAGGCAGACGGTCTCCCTAATCCAGTCGGGGGTAAAGTCCTTTGACCCTCAAAAACCACTCCCTTCTGGGGAATCTTACAAAACTCCCGGCCAATCGTTACATGACCGAGCGACCCTACGTGTACTCAGCTCTCAGGTGACTGTCGCCACCACTTTAAACAAACCTCCATCCCCTCAATTCGTATGCATTCTCTCATCTTCGTACCGACGGACGAGGAACGAGTTAAAGCGTCGGCCATCCTTTCATCTTTCCCCGAATACCTTGCTCATCCCGCCATTATCAAGTTACTCGCGCTCTGGCAAACGCGGTTTATTTTTCCTCACCGGCGTTTAAAGGTCCAGCACAGCAATTTACCGGCACAAATTATATCAGGGCTTTCATCGCGGCGTCCTAAACCGGATGAATGGCGCCCCCGCGGGAAAACGTCTTCTTTTTTCGAGATAATTCATGCCGGAACTTCTCGGCGGCTTGAATGGAACGCTTTTTCAACGCGAAAGTTTCCGTTTCGGCCAATGAATAATGGCCTTATTTCTTGGGGTAGGAGTCGTGAATGTTTTAAACGAAGCACCGCCGGGTTGGAATTTCTTTGTTGATCCTTTGTTGAAGGGCTTTCTCTCGGTCATTCCGTTGTTTATTCAGGTTTTTTTTTCATCTGTTTCGCAGCGGATTAAGGTTTATTTTTCGCTGAGATGCTAGGTAACGAGGGCGTTAGTTACGGAGCTTTGTTGTTTGTCTCTCGTGGATACCTATTTACGGGTGTTCTGGGAGATTTTAGTGCGTGGTTCTGATTGCTACTGTCGTCTTTATATAGAAATAAAGCAAAACTACTGAGGGAAAATACTTTTCAAATTGAAACGTGATGTTTATATTAGTACGAAATATGGCTTTAAAATAACCCATATTACACTTATAGGTACTGGAAAATAATTTTCACGTTCTATTTTTCACTCAGTTTCCATTTATTTTGTTAAAATTTGTCATCTTGAAGAGTATAATATATAATCGAAAGACACATTTTTAAATTAATCATTCTTAGATATTTTCAACAATTTAAATTCATCCACATGGGATTGGATTCTTTTTGAATCATCATATCCTAATATAATTGTGCCACTTTCGTAATTATTAAAACTTATCTGTTGCATCTTTTAACGAAATTTAATATAAAATAAATCTGAAGTATGATCAGAAGAGATATGAAATTTTATTTATTAACTTCATGTTGTTCAATATTTTTCCATACAATTACCCAGAAGAACTGGGCGTGGTAAATTTAAGTACTCTATAGATTGCCAGTATAATTTGTCATAACCATTTTTACGTTCTATATAATCCCGTATAATTGTATACAAATTATCTCTTCGAAAGGTAGCGATGGATACTTTAATATAAGCTTAAAATACTCCTCAAAGTATTTTATATATAAACTTAAGCATAATGCACTATGCACCAAAGTAATCTTTATTTTAGAATTGATGCTGTCTCATTGAATCATTCTATCATCTCGTACGTGATACAGCGGAAATTTAGCAGTAACCTTCATGCAAGAATAATTGAACGTATTCCTAAATACCCATCAAATCGTTTGTGGCTGCTTATCAAATTAAAAGCATTTCATAATTCAATTAACATTGCTGTATTCTATTCTTCTTCGGGGATCCCTCTTTTCGTTCATAGCATTCGATTATTTCACCATCATCCTTCAAGGGAAGTCCTCCCATATGTCCCCGCAGTGAATAACGTCATGACGCAGAAATTTTCGGTGCGAGCGTTTGTGCCTTCTCATTTCACGCTCAAAGACTCCCCCTCTTTCCGGGAAGGAACCACTCCCATTCTAAAACTTGGCCACTCCCACAAATAATAACCACTGCGGGGATTTCCAGAAAACCCCCTGTGGTCGCCCACTGTGCGGACCCTTCATCCAGCAAAGTGACATTATGACCATCCCTTTCGTCAACCCACCTGCACCAAACTCACTCCGCACCAAACGAACCATTCACATCGAAAAAGGTGTCAAAAAAGGGGAAATGTGTTTTTTATTACGATGTATAGAGTTATGAACTTCTCGTGGACACTGTTGAATGCATTGTGTGCATGGATATGCATGAAAATGACTTGTATTTTGGCGAGGGAAAATTACGCTATCATATCAGTCTTACCTTTCTACTGAAGAATGGCCCTCTATTGGTGTAACGAAATGTTTCGAGGCTTATATTAACGTTACTGATAAAAAGACCCCGAAAACGCCCTACCTCGTCCGCCTGGAGATATTAATTCACCAAACTTCCCAAATAAACATCTTATTTGCGGGTGTAACTCTATGTGGACAAATAGACTTGTAACAGGATTTTGCTCGATTATCACCCGAATTTTTTTTCGACATTTCTTCCGGAGAGAGTAATTAATCACGATCTACGTTTAAATGTGTCTCTTTTACCTTAAACATGAATTTATTATATTATAATAATTATAAATTTATCAAGAAGTTAGAAGATATTAATGTTTAGTTATTATAGCATTTTAATTTAAGAAAAAAAAAGGAAGTAGTCATGTTCACTCTTTTAGTAAAGTTAGTAACTCTCATTTGTAAGTCAGGACCAGGACATTACGTTGCTAAATTCTATGATATTACCTTACCTAATTTTAAATCCCACCTTTACGAAAGATGTACGTGTTAGCATAAACATTCGGCATAACAAATTAGATTCCTCTAGAATCAGATAGAATCTGTTTAATGGAATAGATTCACCTAGCGTGGGCTTTCCACATCCATCCTGCGATCTCGCATTTTTTCCACTTCCGCCGACGCGTCCAGCGACAACCTAAAATATACGTCGGCAGCGCCACAGCGGTCGTGCATCAAACGCCCACGCGAGCCCATTCATGCCGGACGTCCAAACCATCCTTCTTCCCACATCAGTGCTGTTTTTCATCCATACCTTATTAATCTCCCTCCCACGCCACCATTTCTTCATTTGTCCCACCTCTATCTTCCGCCTGACGCGTGGAAGCCATAATTGAAATGGATAGCTTGGCCAAGTTATGCGAAGAGTAGCTTCCCTCGGAATTATGTGGGTGGCCGCTTTTATTCCGGAGGTGGGCAACGCGTCGTATCGTGTAAATTTTGCCAGCTTTCTCATCACTCAACATGAACTCCTCGCGAGGACGTCTCGCTCTTGATGGCCCGTTCTTCGGCGAAGATGGCGTCGGCGGTGGTGATTTATTAGTAAGAGGAAATTAGACGGGCCGGAATGTGGAAAAAGTCTCGGTCGTAGCGGTGGTTAACGAGGAGGAATGTAAACGGGAATTCCGTGGTGGAGGTTTGTCCGTTGCGATTGTTGTTACCCCGCGCGTCCTAGTTCCTGGTGTCCCCCACGTGTCAGTTTTGTCACCAGGGGATTTATCGCTCAACTGACGCATAGCTACTAGTAGCCTCGGGCTTTCGGTGCTATTGCCCGTCCCCTTTGATGAGGTAGGGTATTTGCCTAGAATTACATCCTCCTGTGGTGCAATCATACACGATTATGGTCACTTTTGTTGCGTATTTACCCGCAAGTCTTTCGAGGAGGTCAGCAGGGATGGAAGAGAGACGCCTGATTCCTAGAGAGCTTCAATGTTTGTTCCAATGGCCTCTAATACTTTATAGGGAAAATAAGGACCAGAAGTAACCTACAATCTAAGAGATTTATTTCTCTCGTAAATTTCAACCTTTACTTTCCTTTCAGTTTGTTAAGGTTGTTCTCATTAATAACACTGTTTATCGGTACTACATCTGCTATCAAACCTTATATATATAATAATTCAATTGTAATTATTCAAGATCAAGAAAGAAATATTCAATAACTTTAGATGGACAATTGTCCACGAAGTTTGACAAAATAAGCTCGTTTTACCTGCCTTACTTGCTTAGAATTAATTATTTCTTTAAAATATGAAAATAAGTTTATAAGTTCGATTTGTTCTGGCCGCACTTGGTGGAAGGAAATATTAAATGAAAAAAAGCACTTGGTGACTGCCACAATTTATATTGTATATATATATATATATATATATATATATATATATATATATATATATATATATATATATATATATATTTATTTATATAATTATAGTATATAATATAATAAGATAAATTGTGGAAGTCACCAAGTGCTTTTCTTTATTTAAAATGAGTTTACATTCTGTACTTTAATTTAAATCTCTTAAAGCTTATAAAATATACTATAAGAACGTGAGACACATTGTTTCTCTTTTCTCAACTGGGTATTCTTAGTTCAAAAATTCCAAAACTTTGCAGCTCGTTTTGCCGAAGTTTTCTCTGTCAAACAACGAGGCCATATACCGATTTTCCACGAAAATGCGATATTAAATCACCGATATGAATTCCTAGAAGTGATTGATTAATATGCTCGAGATCTTTTTTTGCAGGAGACTTTTCCGAGTATCGCAAATCCTATCAAAAACGCGGAATGTGATATTAATAACCCATTCTCCTTTTCCGAGACGCACTGCGTCTCTTAAAGTGACGAGAAGCTCCGTCTAATGGGATTTAAGCGTTGTCCTTGAGCAAAGAGTATGCACAAGAAAGTTTTTAACTCCGCTCCAAAAACTTTTCATCATCTACGTCACCTCTTTTCACCTCGCAAAATCCTCTTCTGTGCTTCTTTGCGAAGCACGATAGATGTTAAGAATCGAACCCCTTTCCCGTGAAGTTGTCTCCCTCCATTACCTGCTTGTCTCCGCTTGTTTCAGCCCGTGCATCTCGCTTCACTTTTTCATCTTCCGGGAATCGATGTTATAATCCGTAAAAGGATTTCGCGGAGAAGAACAGAGTTTTCATTTTAATCTTGTTATAAATATTCCACTGCACGGTTTTGAAAAATGCCGAACTATAAATATGCTATCATTTTTTTTATTTCACGCTCTATATTGTACAGTTGGTAGTTTAAATGGGTAGTAGCGAATGAGGAAAGATGTAATATTGCCACTAAATCTCACTTAGCTCCTATCATATTTTTTTCTAAAGCTATTTAAAAATGCTTAGTAGTATATTTTTAATACTGTCTTTTTAAAATGCATACTTATTGAATCAAAATGATCAGAATAGATTATTATATTAGATACCGTATTTCCCGGCCTATAAGACGCACCTGGATTTTTCAGGTTAGAGTTTACCAAAAAAATCTAAAATACTTGGATAATGCAGAAAAGAATTTTAATTATAACATTTTACATAAAAACGGAACTTTAATATTAAAAAAATAATTAGCAAATATATCAGAATTTATTCATCATAGAACCCCAGAAATTCCTCATCACTGCTGCTAAAATCATACGCGTAGGTATTTTCTCGGGAGTCGTCACTTTCCTCAAAAAAGTGTTATTACCATAATTTTGAACTATTGAAAAGAATTGAACTATTTTCAATGCCTGATACACTAAAAAATACTTAATAGTATTTATTTATGCTGTCCAAACGGTTGCTTACGATAGTACGAAGTTATAACCGTGATATCCGTATACCATCGGCGCATAAGACGCAGGCTAATTTTACAGCACATTTTGGAGAAAAAAAAGTGCGTCTTATAGGCCGGGAAATACGGTATATTTATTTATAGATACTTCTAAATCATAGTATACATAATACTCTTGCTTTATTTTTAGAGCGAAGTATCAAATTGGTAATGCGCTTGGTCTTTATAACCTGTTAGTTAAGAAGGATTAACTTTTGAGGTGATAAATAAATAAATTTACATTTACACCTGCTTCTGTTCCATAAATTAAATTTGAAATCGAAATAAAATTGTATAGAAGAGTTGAATATTACAGAGTTACATTATTATATATATTTGCTTTATGAGTGATAGAATGAAAGCCATATGGACACACAAAATTTTCTTAATTCCAAAATTAAGATAAGTTTCTTGAAGCTATTCATTCTTTTAATATTAATGATAGGAATTTCAAATTTATCATCAGAAGGAAATTAATAGACTAGAATGACATTTGGATTTTTCTGAAAACAAAAAATAATTTATCCTAAATATAATTTTTTTTCAGTCGTCCTTCGTATTATCAGTCATCTGCTCATTGTCAATATCTTAGGTATAGTTACTTGTACACTTTTGAAGTTGTATTTATATTGCTGATCCCTATATCGATATCAAAAAGTTGATTAAGTCCTGCAATCAATAATAATATAATATAATTCGTCAAATATCACAAATAGATGTAACTGAATCTGTTTTAAATAGTTTTGCGTCATTATGTCTCTGAAAATATAATAGATTTTACGCATGTTTATACTCCAAACATAAAGTACACATCCTCCGAAAATTACTTCCATTTAATTGAGCCAAAATTTAGTCAGAGTTAGAATTTTACCAGTCTTCATCCGGCTCTCTCTAGGATGCATGCGTTATAAGATACCATTTAAGAGCCTAGTGCGATTTGTTCTAAATGCCTCACATCTATTTTATTACATCTAAGCCCGCCTCTTTCATGCCTCAAGAATAGCCCTTTCGGTCGATTTGTAGTCGCCCTCAAAGTTCATCCTATATCTCCTTCAGACCCTAAATTCTTTTCCCCCGAATTTAGTATCGAATAAAAATCTCTATCCTATCTAATTCTCCTATTCTTCCAAACCATTCTGCCTCTTCCTTACTTTATAGCATCCCCATTCACAGCAATTCACACTTCTCTTCCCGACTCATCTTACAATCTCTCCATTCCTTCCCATGCAAAGCCTCTTTCGAAGCCCTTTTTTTATATTTTCTTATGGCTGATTAACTGCGTAGACTCGTGGCGTGATATCTCACATGTTCGCCATTAGTTTCCCTTCCGAGCAAATTTATCCATTTCCTAGCAACGCCTCCCATCCATTTCTCTCTATTCCACCTCTCTTAAGTAATATTTCTGCCTCGAGATCCTTAACCCCACTCTTCAACACATCTCAGTCACATTAACCTAATCTTTCCCTTACAATCGATGGTCTTTAATTTTATCACCGCCTCAATCCCATCCCATAACTTTTGAATAGCTATTCTCGATAGGTTTATTTGTCGCGACGATCTCTCTCTATATATTTCTCTTCAGCTGTTGAATGCTCATTCGTGCGCGAGGATGAATTTTGATTCCTTTGATTTGGGTCGTCCTTGATGTCACAAGAATGTTCTTGACTGCTTTGTTTCTCAAAGAGATTGTCTTCTTTCATGGATCAATGCAGCTAAATAATGAACCGGATCGTTCGCTGTTTTCTTTTTAGATCGATAACTTTATTTGATGAAACGATGATATATAGCTGCTCGATCAAAACGATGATTAAAAGATATTTCGGAAAAGAAAGAGTTTTGATGATACAATCTTCATCTTCTATAAATATCCCATCTTTGCTTAACAGAGAGTAACTAGCACTTTTTATTGAGCAGAGCTCGGTATAAGCATGGAAGATATTATTTGAAGGTGTTTAGGTATGAAGTAATTATATTGAAAGCGGATAGTTTGTGGGAAAGCTATTGAAAAAGGTTATTTTTTTGAAAGATATTCTTCGGGCAAAAGGATGAAATTTGTTCTAATAAATCCTATCGCGTATTCTATAATAAATGTATGTTTTCCATTACAGGCTGACGTTTTTTACCCATAGAAATTCACTGTATTAATTTATAGATATAGACTAACTTCTTTCGCTTGCAGTTGTTGATAGTTATTTGTAAATCGTTTTCCTAAGGTATATGAGAGGATTAATTAGAGTATTTGATAATGTCCTCGGTTTTTAGAAATAAAAATGGTTTACAGAGTATCGTTTAATTCAAGTCAACATTTGTCTTAAAAAACGTAGTATATTCTAAGTTAAATGAAATTTCGTTATTAATTTTAATATGTATAATATGTTCCTGTTCTAATATCTTAAACTGACTGGCAAAATCAACTTACCAAATGGTATGAAACAGAGCAGAAGCTGTAAAAAAATCCACTTTTCATATCTCCTTCTTTTGTTCTTCGTATAACATATCCCATATTCGTCTCACTTCCTCACTGTTCCTTCTCTTCACATCTAATCTTCTCTTCCAACTTACCTATCAAAACTTCTTGTTTCTGTCTCCTGAACTGCTTCTCATCTTCCCATTCCTCCCTTTTCATTTCTTCCCCTATCTTTGTCTGCCATGTTGCTTTCATGGCTTCCGCTTTCATAACTTCGTGGTGGAAATATTTGGCTTGTTCTCTGTAGATAAACCCATGCGAATTTAAGGGATAATATCCCGTTTCTTGTAAGAATACTTGAATTATTATAATAACTATTATGAGTAAAAAACTCAGCCATATAATTAAAATCATTCCTATTTCTACACAATATCATTATACATGAAGAAAATGTTTAAAGGAATGCGTTGTATTGGTATTATTTTACTTTTATTCTCTTTTTGGACATCATACCTTTGTTATATATCAAGCAATCTATGCTAAAAAATAAGTAATAAAAAAATACGTCGAAACCATAAAAATACTCTATAAACTTTATAATTTTAAAAGATATAAGTATCACATATTAAACATTTTTTCAATGAAGATTTCTTTAAAAGTCATTGAGTTAAAAAATTCAAAAATTTATCTTTGTAGTAAAATTTAATGATAATTTATACATAATTTCTCTGAAGTCATTTTTCCAGAATAATAACAATAATTTATTTCTATGCATAATAGATGCAGAATTAACTTTCATTACGCACATAGTATTAAGATAAATAATATATCGTGCTATTTTACAGTATCTCTCAAAGTTTTTCCTATCATTGAGATAAATAAATCTAATATGTTCATCTACACATGCAAAAAATATTTTTGCAGACCTACATAGTGCAATTATTAACGTATTTATTTAGTTTCAAAAATAGCATAAAAAGGCCGTAGAACACAACTCATTTACAACATTTAGCGAAAACTTTACTTTAAAAAACCACGCAGAACCTGTTCTTTACGAGCAACAGACTTCCTCGACTTAATCCGTCAATCCCAGTCGTATTGTTCCTCCTCCACCTTGTAATTTCTTCCCTTCTTCTCCCTTCATTTCCATCTTTCCCTCCTTTCACCGCCTTCATCACCCACCCATTGTCCGCCATCTCCTCACATACGCACACAGTGTCAGCGCATCAGAACTTGTGCAATTAGATTAGCCCTGGCTGCATTGTAGTTCCTCCAACCGACGTCCAGAGGGAGGCCTCCCCCTTCCATTCATACGACTCCTTGTCTCACTTCCATCATGCAGCACTGTATATATATCTCTCCCTCACACTCGCCTCCCGCTAAAACCCGCCTTTGTTCCCGACGTCTTTCCCCAGACGTCTTCCGACGGGATTCCGCCCTTCTTTTCGCTCCCGGAGGATTTTCGGATATGCAGCGAGTTATATACGCAACGAATTAGCGACGTATATATAGACGGAGGATTCCTGAGGTCGCTGGGGCGTTAAGTTTCCCCGGCAGCGAAGCACGATCGAGACGGAACGCAACGTTGGGAAAATCTCCCTCACGAATTTGACGCACGAACGGACGCCAGCGTTTCGGATTATTTTCGTTTTATCGCCGCGTTCTGCATCCGATCTGCAGGATTAGGGATGCTTGGGTTGTTCGTTCGGGACTTCTGATGGTTAAAGTTCTTCCTTTATTTCGGGAGGTTACTAATTAAAGTGGGAGTAATAATGAGCAAATCGACACCGTTAAGAAGTTTGCGATGGGTTCAAGGATCTTCTGAAGTTAGTCTTTGTCTATTTCTGATCTTACAAGAATATCCAGATTTTTTCACTCTTTATGAATTCAGGAATAGACACGTAAAGTGATCTGTTAATTCTGCTAACGAGGTTTAGTTCACTCTGTTGTAATGAATACAAAATAATATTCGAGTCTATCACAGCAAATACATAAATATAAAAACAAAATTATGATTTTATTATAAAATCCGGTCACACCGTTTATATATCGGCTTTAAATTTCAGTAAGGATAATTTACAAAAACTCTTGAATGCACCACGATTTTATATTTATAACTCTCTCTATTCTAATTAATGAAGTTATTCAGGATAGGTACCAGTTGTTTTATACTATTGCTGATACTTAAATTTGATTGTAACAAGTATGATCAAACGTAAATGAAAAGTAAATTTATTTCTGTGATTTATAATCTAATTGAGATTTATTAAATGTAATTTCGAATATATTTAATTATATATATAATATTTATTTTATTTTATTTTATTTCTCAAATGAAGTAATTTTGTTGTTGTTTAATATCCTTAAATTTCCAATAAATGAAATAGCGAAGTGATGTATGAAATATATACATATTCACGCATTCATAGTAGATTTATCGTAGTCATTTCAATCATTAACGTTATTCAAGCCTAAATGGGACTTTAAAAGTTATTTTTAAAGTTATAAAAATGCCATAATATATTGATTTTTTTTAATAAAACACCTCAGTACGAAGAAAATCAATTCGAAGAATATCATTTCTGAAATCATTCTGAGTGTGAATACATATATAACGAAAATTCAAAGTCATCAGCAAAATAACATCACAAGACACTTATCATTATGCTGTTTACATCTAATATGAGTTAGAATTCTTGTGTCAGAAGGGGCCATTATATTTTCACGCCCCAGCTGAAAGTTTTATCCATAAATCGGCAAACTCTAAAGAAACAGAATATTACTCTCGCAGCTCCCTTCGGAATGATCTCGAGCGGGGAATACGATCCGTAGAAAATTCCCCTCGAGAACAAATACCTATATCTGCCCTACAATTCCACCCGTGCGTATCGATCCACACGCTCTCGGCACGTAAGTCACATCTCGAAGAAACTTCTCCGTATTGTCAGCGGAGCTAAGAATTTAACGAAACGGCCTTCTGTTTCATCCGATAGTAATTTCCTGCATTTTTCTCCGCTTTAAAAAAGAACAGCTCGTCGGTTGATTAGCAAAGCGATGCACGCGTGACTGAGTCACGGGCTCCGAAAAGGTCTCGGGAAACTTTCCTCCGACTTCTTCCGCCTCGCCTCAGAGATTCGGAGAACTTTTCTCGCCGCTAAATACACAGCATCCGCGTCTGCTCCAGAGCTGTCATCCCGCTTTGCGATGGGTGAGAACGCTGCCTTTTTTCCCTGCAGATCCGGAAACTTTTCCGCGCCCAAACTTCCATCTCCCGTAGACTTTAATCAAAATCAACCTCCGCTAGAAGCAGAGCAACAATCCCGTGATATCGCTTCTTCGTGATGATACTTTTTTTTCTGTAAAGTACCATCACGAAGATTCTGGCACAAAAGCTTTTTTATTGTTGAGGATAGTGTCTCTAATTTACTAATAATACGTAACGTCACATATCTATTAGAGACAAACACTTACATGTTGTTGTAACTTATTTACGAGTGTCAGATTTATCTTTAAATACGTAATCACATTACAATACGATAGGAATTTTGGATTGGTAAAATCTTACCAAATTATCCTACGTGTTATTAAACCTCTATATATCTTTTTAGAACCTTTTATTATTTACCTTACTATTTTTATTTATTAAAATCGTATCAATTCTTTCGCTAGAGATAAATTTATAGTTCCACGACTAGCTATGAAATTTATTTACTATAAATATTGTTGACTAATAACTCAGTTTCGTTAATGACTCTTGATACCACATACATATCTCATACAAACCTCTGCACGTGCCGTACATTGATTGAACGAGTCATTAGTTGATGAATCGCCAGTGCATGCGTGGTTAATTTTACGAGTTTTCCGCTTCCTTGAATATAAATTACTGCAGCATCGAAATTCCTTTCCCTCTTTCGACTCCTCGGCCCTGAGGGTACTTAGTCATTCCTGAGTGGTCAAGTGTAAACTCGAATACTCCACCGTAATCTACCCGAAGCTTTGGAGAGGGTATGAAGTGCGCTACGAAACGATGAACAATGAGGTTCTTTTTCTTTCATTTGATTGGCTGATTGAGAAGGCTAATGGTGGTAATCTTCAATAGTGCAATGTTGTGGAATAATAAATAAGGTTTTGTATATCGTTCAGGGTGGGATGCAAGAAAGCATCTCCGTTGTACAGCAATGTTAATCCAACTGAATACTTTACTTCATCAAAACACAAAAAACAATTAATTTAAGATTTTGGAGAAGAATATTGTTCGTTACTTCTGATAGCTGTAACTTATTTTTAACCTAGACATCATAATCTTAAAAATATCTGTTACCAGTCATCTCAGATAAATTACGAATTTTCCGATAATAAATAATAATCATTTTTCTATTGTATGTAATACACAATCCACACCTTTAGCTGGAAATGATATCACTCTATTAATAGTGCCATTATTTTACAAAATGAATTTCATTTCCCAACCAAGTATTCTATTGAAGACGCAATGAAGTACGTAGCTTAACGTCACAGTCAAAAAGATCGCTTGTACATCATGAGATAAGTTTCTAATACGAGGGATTTGAGAACAGAAGTTGTTAAACCTCACGTAAAAAGACCGGACGAACGTAATATATATCATGTCTATAAACCTCTCAAAAGATAATCATTCTTCTTCCGCAAGAAGTCCATAAAGCTCCTTAATAGGTGTCCCCCACGGCATCTGGCTATCCCCTCAAAAATTTTCCGCCGCTTACTGTTCTTATCCCCAATTATTCTTCCCTTAAGATCCTTCCAGGGCGTGGTTCCCATTTCTTTCGCCCTCATCTACACAATTCCATATTTATCATCCATCCCCACGTCATCTCGCTGGACCTCGGCACAACTTCACCCGTGCGAATCCTCCACAAGACACGCACCCCACAGACGTTAATCTCCAAGGCGCCACAGTTGTCTCGCAGCATTACGCACTTGGAGCTTTACTCCCCCTTCTCCCCATTGTCTCCCATTCTGTTCTATCTCTCTATACTCCATTATCACGCGTTCCTCCATCTACCACTCCCTTTGTCTCTCTCCCTTTTCTTTTTGCTTCATTACCGTTCCCAACCCTTGTCCTCTCCGTCCCTCACTTGTCTCTTACTTTGCCAGCTCATCCCTTTCTAATATGCCGCAACTGAGTTTTCACGCACAGGTTCTATTATGCAAACACGCATATTATATATTGCAAACAACTGATGCTTAATGATTTGGCTTTCATATCTATGTGGTATATTTTTTTAACGTCTTTTGTTTATTTTGTGATTAATCACTATTGATCGACGAAAATTATTATTTTTCTTTTACTATATTCAATAAAAAAGGTTGTCTGAGTTATTTTGACAATTTATGTTTTGGAACATTCCTTTCATTATCATAATACGCAAATTTTTCTTTGTACATAGTAGTAGTAGCTAGTACATATCAAACAAAATCGCTACATACTTTCAAGGTTTTCTATTCAAAAGCAAATTTTCCTTAAGAATTTGTTTAACATTTTTTTATGAGAATAAGAGAAAACCCCTCCGAATGGAATCATGTTTGTATGGCCAATTTACGCCATGCAAGTATTACTCCATTTCGATCAGTGGCTCTATTAATATTGTCAATTTAAAATGTTTTTCCACTCAGTTGATGGAGCCTATAGAGCGTAATTATCATGCAAAGTTTGGACGGTGTTATTACTTATCTTAATGTATATATGATCATGCCTTATTTCATTAAGTTATTATTGAAAGATATAATATTGCCACTGCCAAAGAATATGAATTGTTAGTTTGCTTAATCCCCTTTAAGTTTCTAGTTTCCTTGCCACTTCCTTAACAAAATGTAATAAACATCTTTCTCCACATCTGTAAAAAGAACACTGTTCAGCTACGAAATTAACATTTAATTCCACGATTTTAGCATATTAGATCTAAATACAGAAGGATGAAGATAGCGAGAGGGAATTTCATACACACTTTGAAAATATAATCCTTCAATATCGTAATATGTAACCTCAAAATTTGTAAACACACCCGCGCCTTTTCTCACCTCTGTTACTCTCTGTTATTCGATCTTCCTTCCATTCCTTCATCACTGGCCTCAATTATGGATTCTCCCTCATCACCAATCCTCTTTCCCTTTAGCTCTCCATTCTATCTTCGTTCCACCATAATTCCCATTCATCTCATATTCCAACATTTTCCTTTTGCACATTTCCTCATAGGAATCAACCTTACGTAGAACTATAAAAATTAGTAAACTTCCATGAGAATCTGTACCATAAATATAGCTGTGATAGACTGTAATAGTTTCCTTGTATATGTTTTACAATAATGGTAGCGATCGAATTTATGAATATTTACGGTTTAAGATTTATTTCAGACAAGCCTAAGAGAATATATTACTCATAAAACTCAAAAACTCTTTAGTTCTTTTGTTTAAATACTTCACGTTAATAGAGAAAAAAGTTTAACTTCTTCATAATAAATATTCAATTAATATTATATTTTTATATTATTTAAAAAAATATTATATATAATATTATATATAATATTATATTATTAAAATATAAATATTACAAAGCACAAATTTTCTCTTTTTTATTACAAGTACGTAATAAATTTCCGTAAAAATCAACGACTTTTCCCTGTTTTTGAATCGATCTTTTCACCTCTCCCATCCCTCTAACCTTCGTCACACTCTCTCAGTACACCCTCTGCTTTTCCCATAATCCCAATCTGTTTCCTTTTTTCGCACAGTTGCCATCTCTCGGGTGCGTCTCCCTTCAGATGTGAGAGTCCACGCGTACTTTTGAGGCCCGAAATGAGGGCAGTAGAGAATGGAATGTGAGAAGGATGGAATATCTGGATGGAAATCCTCCCTCTCCTCGTTAAGGAGCCTAAGGGTGGCTCTGAATTTAATTACCCTGCGGATATGTCCGGGCTCACGGACGGGATGGAATTTTAAGCGGTTTGCCAGCTGATGGAGATGGGAAATAACATTGAATTTTAAGCCGTAGGAACGGGGTCACGCTTGTTTATGTTTTTATTGCTCTTCGGTAACCATGCAAAAAAGGGGATATTTTGTGCTTTAATTTTATGAGATTTATTGGGTTTATCTAGATATGCGGAGGGTTTTTGGATCAGCCTATGGAGAATTACGTGCTCACAAGGGTGGAACTGAGTTTGAACATGCGTATTGCAATATGACGATTATCTTGGGAACGTACTCATTCATACCTTTACGTACATAAGGTGTAATCTCTCGCTCCATATTTGAGAGTGGATTTTAATTTGTTTATTGACGTACTCTTCAAGGTAGTTCATATTATAATTTATCAGTAATAGCAATGAAACAATTGACTTACATATCGCATATTTCAAAAAATGACGAATTTAATAATAATAATACAAATGAATTAAATTAATGATAATATTACCGATTTTAATATACCGATTGAAACACGAAATTTTGATAATTGACAAGGTCATTGACAATTGACAATCTCATACGAATAATTAATGCTTAACTTTCTATTTTATCTTCTCTGAAAGAAAGGAATGATATTGTAATGGAAAATCTTACTCCAAAGTTATAACTTTCGTTTTACTATATCTTTTCTATGAAAAGGATTTGAGTGGCTTCACTAGGAACTCCAAATGCAGACATTTCCAAATCATAACAAGAAAACTTATTTACTTCTCTTTCTTCTCCTGAAATTCATGGTACTTTCTAGTCTCTGGTAGAATTAATCAACTTATATTATTACCGTGTATTCATTTTCAGTAATAATTTCAAAGAGGAAGAACAATCAAAGGGATTAGACAAGAAGACAAAGGGAATTAAATAATCATTAAATAGCTCCGTTCAATCCACTTACCTCTTCTATGAATACTCTGAAATATCTTTACAAAAGCGAGATGAGCCCACAAGGACGATAGAGTTTATTCATTTCATACAATTACACATTCTGAGAATTCTCAAAAGTTTTCATTATCCAGATGGAAGATTCTTCAAATAACCTAAATACGTTACGTTGAAGTTGTTTTGCTGTTTCCCCGAATTTTCTCCGAAAATACGGAGATTTTCGGATGTTGAATTCTAACGCAAATGAGAGCATCATTAAGTCTCTTATCATCTCCAATTTCAAACTTGGAATTTTTGGAAAAAAACCCTTTCCGTACTTAATCCTCACGATCTCTATGGAAGGACGGATTTTTGAGCTTTTTTATCGTAGAAGCACAATAGGGCTTATGAAGCGGAGAGAATAAACAAACAAAATGAGGTATTCAGAGCGAAAATCTTCGTGAAATAGATGTAAGCTACAGTTATTGCAAAACAGAAATCACAGAACTGTATTACGACAGAGTATATTTCTAAGGATAGTCGATGTCAAGTTTATGAGTAACGTATGATCCAAGAAATAAATAATTTCATCCAAAATTCGCTCCTGGAATGAAACCAAATTAAATGTTTAAAATTCTCTGAAAAACCAAGATATTTCTTTTTGTCAGTAATTATATACAACTCTTTAACTCAACTCCTAAATACATTTGTAAAATATTTTCTCGGTCAATATTATTTTTTCTTATCATCATAAAATCCTAGATATAAATTCATAAACTGGAAGATCGGTGCAATACCAATAAATCTTCTAAATGTCTGTTATGTTTGTATGGAATTTAAAAATGAGTTGGCTAGAAGAATTAATGGGTTAATATATCTTGACATGAAAATTCTTGGAATATATCCGAGGTATAACGACCGAAAAAGTTTGTCTGAATACTTTGGCATGCTTGCGAGCTTGGCTGGAGCAACCGACCGGATATTATGAGGTCCGGGTTCGAGTCTTGATCCCTTAAAACTTTATTCGCACCCGTTATCCCTTTAATTTTTGGTAAAACAGTTAGATGGAGGGTGTTGGTTTTAATTGATCGTTTTCATAATAATCATACAAGTCCAAGAGACAACGAGATTAACAAGATAATCAAAGGCTAGGCTATCCAATTTCGCTACGTCTTTTTGATTATTTTGAAAGACCAGAGAAACTCTTCAGATAAACTATTTGCATCTTAGGATATATATCTAGAGAAGGCGACAATTCAGAGGGAGTTCTCTGTGCAAAGCTCCAATATCGCATTGTTTCTTCGCTAAATAACTCGCGAAGTTATTCAATTTCGATAAATTCCGGCGAAGGAGGAAAACTCTATTTTCTCATCACTCAGACATTTGAAAAGTAATCGTAACTTTTCTCGCACGCACCAAAATATTTCAGAGGGATATTGCCGTTTCTTATTCACGAAACAGTCTCCTCCTTGAATAAACTTTAAATTTAGTTTTCCAGGAGACAAAAGACTTTCGAAAGAAACACGATTGATAGACGCGGAGACTTAGAATTTGGCGAGAGGAATAGGTTCTAATTAAAAACAGGGCCGCGTCTTCCGAGTAGGACGCTGCATCTTTTGATAAAAAAACTCTTGCAGTATTAATGGCCTATTCTCCGCGAAATCCTGTGTCTCCTCTCTCCCCGCTCTAAGGAAGAGCATCCTTCCTCGCATACTAGATTTCATATCCCGACTGTGCTGCCCCCACCTGGCTCCTCTTCGCAACTCTAACAATCTCGCATCGTTTTTCGACCAGAAGCCCTACTTTTATTCTTCCGAGAGATAAACTCCATTTTCCGCCTCGTCTTGTTACGGGGCCACCAGGAGTTAGTCTGAGGTCTCCTCTGCAGAATTAAGAGTCACTCCGGCGGTGGGGAGGGAACAACCTGAGAATGCCAATTTCCACTTGACCGCACACAAAGGGGAGATAAATCATGGTAATTTCCTCCCCGGCGACTGCTGGAAAAAGTTCTTCCGGGGGAGTAGGGGAGTCTCTCTTGGGGAAATCTCCCGGGTTAAGGCGGGCTTATTCTTACCGGGAAGGAAAGAGCCTTCTTGTTCCAGTCGCGGCGGATGCCACATCGCGACAGGGAGCGAGTATCCACGGTAACCGGCGAATTTACGATGGAAAAAAACGCGACTCTGCATGAATTATGAGCTCCGCGTTTGTTTTTTTATTTGGGAAAGTTGGGAATTGGGTTGTTTAATATGCCGAGCAGGGAACTCGCGGAGATGCGGCGCCATCGGCGGAATTATAAAAAGAAATGAATGGTTCGAAATTTTTCGGGATGGTGGAGCATTCAATTAAGTGCCGTTTGTTCGTTGGATCATGCATACATTTATTTACGCGGAGTGGGGCCGGCCATTTCTTTTCGTACTTTATTATGGCTCTGATGTAGTGGTTAGCGTGCTGTAAAAACCTATGATCCCTGATTTGAATCCTGCTGGAATGGAGTTTCGGTGATCCCGGAATGGTTTTCATGCATTTGTTCTCAGGATTATTTGTAAGGGTGGACTTTTATAAGACTTAATTTCTCTGCCAATAATGGCTGTATTGTTATGAATATCCTACATATAAAATAAAGTAATAGCAGGTAGAAATTACCGTTGAATTCCTCTTCAATTCATCACGCAGAATATATATCCTTTTTACGATAACTGATTTTAATTTGGTCAATACTTCTAATTCTAATAGAAATAAATGTATGAAATTGTTTACTTCATCTTCTTGATTATATGATTAGGTGAAAAGTAGACTGGGAATTTTAAACCGATAGAGTTTATGAATAATGAAATTTCTTGAAGCAATTAGGTCCTCTCAAAAGATCGATTTCTTTTATTTAGATTTAATTTCATCAACTCTATGATTTTCAATCTTGAATGATTTCCATCTCTATCTTTCAATCAGTTGAATTTCATACGCTATGTAATAGTGTGATTTCTGTTACTGATGATCATAATTAATCATTCCTTACCTTAATAATTTTGATTATTACATTCATGTTCTATTAATATAACACGTCTAATTCTAATGAAAATGACACAAATATCTCATACTAAAAGACATTATGATCCCTATATCGATAACGTATTATTGATACACAGCATAGCACATCGTGAGTTTGCTGAACATATAGTTGTGTTTAGTAAAAAGTTTATGATCATCAACGCAAAAATAAACTCATCGCACTCAAAGAGAAAGAGTTGAATACGTAAAATAACAATCATTTTGGGTTATTAGTTTCATCGATGGGAATCGTGGAAATAAAAATCGCATCAATGGGCAAGATGAGTAGGTGAACGAACTGGGATTGGATCTGTAATCGCTTCCCTTTATTTGAAGGGAATGAAAGTGCACCACAGGTCGTGCATGCTGCAACGGGAGTTCGACGGGTAGATCGTTTAGAGGATCAAAGTAAAAGTAGACGAGAGATACGAGCGAAAAAAATTCGATTGGAAGAGGTGAATGAACTTTAGGAGAGCATTGGGGCGGACCGCAGAAGATCTAATTTTCGATTGATTGTGGAAACTATAGATTGCGAGTTGTGGGGAGATGAGCCAGAGATATTCAGTTGAAGCCTCTCTTATCTTACCGAAGTCTTTTCTATCACTCACTGTGGGACGTCAAAGGTAATGAAGATTCTAACGATAAGCTCGAATAAGAGTGGACTATGGACCAAAGAGGGAATCTCACTATAGGAAGAGTGGATCCAAATAATACACTGGACACTTAATAAGGAATATTAGTTAGGTATGATTCGCGTATATTTTAGATAGAGTTATTCAATCCTATTTTTTCATTCTGAATATTTAATACTGGTAAACTGCAATTTTTCGATTCGATAGAAAGAAGATAATTATGAACGTAATTAAATATTAAAAAGTAACTATTTTATATTGTGTAGTATAATTATCAAAAAAATTTAAACTAAGCTGGAACTTTATTAAATAGTAGAAAATATTGCACCTGTATATAAAAGAATGCTTGTTACATTTATGAAGTAATCAAGTCCATAATCAATTTTAAAAAATTATATTTAATTGCAGAATTGCAAATATTCTTTTCATTGAAAAATGGAAATATTTTTGAAGAATTATAAATAACCCAATTTACTCTCTGAATGTAACGAAATTGTGGTAAAAAATACATTAATATCCTCCCTCAAAATATTCGTAATTTTGGATCCGGATGTCCGAAAGAGCTTGCCAACCTATAGTCTCGAGTTGATTTTCCACATCGTTCCCATAAAGTTAAAAATTCTCTCGAATGGCATCGCTCCAACTAAATTCTTTCCGTACGAGGCAATATCGGTTGAATTAAAAGGAGTCGCGCAATTGACCGGTGGCTTTACATACTAGATTTCCACCAGGAGATGTGACATGGAGTGTAAGGTAAGCGACGCCAATCTTCCAAATGGAGAGTGCAACTCAAAAGTGGAGCACGCATCCCAGGAGAGTTGCCTGAAAGAGGACAGTTTTCTACTCCACTTGATGGTTGCGAGCATTTTCGAAAAGGGCCACTTCAAACATCGTCCATGACGTACGTAGGGAAGAGCAACATGAAGGTGGTCCGTGTACTCGTCGAGAGAAGCTAAGTTTTGAACGTATAAAGATTAATTTTAATTTAAGGTAATTAATTTGGGAAATTTTATAGAGAGAGCGGAGATTTCGAAATCATACCAAAAGCCCGGCCACCGAGGCTCTTCAAGCGGATGTTTTGCCAAATTTTCTTTTCTGCTTTCTTATCAGAGTGCTGAATTCATTAAACAGAGATGTCCATCTACTCTTCAAAGCAGACGAGTCAGATGAAGAAGATGAAAAATCAATTCCCTACTTCATTTTCTAAATTTGCAGGGGGATTGAATGAGCACCTTATTTACACTTTAATTTACTTTTAAGACCTAACGTAATTTAAGCGTTGTATATTTTCGTTCAATTTTTTATGCAAGTAGTATATCTCTAAATTGAATGTAAAAGATATTTCTTATACATGGTCCTTCTAAAAAGTATCGGTAAAAGATTCAGAAAAATAGCTTTATTTAGTTATATTTGTGATATTATAATAAAATTTTAAAATTGTTCAAAGCACGTTCCTTGGGCATCTTCATACTATTTTCAGCGGCTTTTCCTACACTTAAAGGCTCGCTGGTAGGTAGATTCCGGAAGGCCTCAAGGGTGAACTTGAAAGCATTTTCAACAGCGCATGGTCATGGTCATTTAGGAGAGGATATTTTTCTCAAGCAAGAAACACTCTCCAGTGAATTCATCCAGCAGAAAATTGAAATTTTCAACTCGATGCAGATAATCTTCAAAGAAAGTCAATCGACTCTGCTGTCGGTAGTATGAGAAGATCTTCGTCACAAGTTTAGAGAAGATCTTAAGAATCTCCAAATTTAAGGTAAAAATAGTGTGCACTGTCATTTAATAAATTGACATTCGATCTGCAATCATGCGTACACATAACCGATGGATATGGTTATTGGCCTCTTGGCTCCTCTTGGCTCCTCTTGGCTCCTCTTGGCTCCTCTTGGCTCCTCTTGGCTCCTCTTGGCTCCTCTTGGCTCCTCTTGGCTCCTCTTGGCTCCTCTTGGCTCCTCTTGGCTCCTCTTGGCTCCTCTTGGCTCCTCTTGGCTCCTCTTGGCTCCTCTTGGCTCCTCTTGGCTCCTCTTGGCTCCTCTTGGCTCCTCTTGGCTCCTCTTGGCTCCTCTTGGCTCCTCTTGGCTCCTCTTGGCTCCTCTTGGCTCCTCTTGGCTCCTCTTGGCTCCTCTTGGCTCCTCTTGGCTCCTCTTGGCTCCTCTTGGCTCCTCTTGGCTCCTCTTGGCTCCTCTTGGCTCCTCTTGGCTCCTCTTGGCTCCTCTTGGCTCCTCTTGGCTCCTCTTGGCTCCTCTTGGCTCCTCTTGGCTCCTCTTGGCTCCTCTTGGCTCCTCTTGGCTCCTCTTGGCTCCTCTTGGCTCCTCTTGGCTCCTCTTGGCTCCTCTTGGCTCCTCTTGGCTCCTCTTGGCTCCTCTTGGCTCCTCTTGGCTCCTCTTGGCTCCTCTTGGCTCCTCTTGGCTCCTCTTGGCTCCTCTTGGCTCCTCTTGGCTCCTCTTGGCTCCTCTTGGCTCCTCTTGGCTCCTCTTGGCTCCTCTTGGCTCCTCTTGGCTCCTCTTGGCTCCTCTTGGCTCCTCTTGGCTCCTCTTGGCTCCTCTTGGCTCCTCTTGGCTCCTCTTGGCTCCTCTTGGCTCCTCTTGGCTCCTCTTGGCTCCTCTTGGCTCCTCTTGGCTCCTCTTGGCTCCTCTTGGCTCCTCTTGGCTCCTCTTGGCTCCTCTTGGCTCCTCTTGGCTCCTCTTGGCTCCTCTTGGCTCCTCTTGGCTCCTCTTGGCTCCTCTTGGCTCCTCTTGGCTCCTCTTGGCTCCTCTTGGCTCCTCTTGGCTCCTCTTGGCTCCTCTTGGCTCCTCTTGGCTCCTCTTGGCTCCTCTTGGCTCCTCTTGGCTCCTCTTGGCTCCTCTTGGCTCCTCTTGGCTCCTCTTGGCTCCTCTTGGCTCCTCTTGGCTCCTCTTGGCTCCTCTTGGCTCCTCTTGGCTCCTCTTGGCTCCTCTTGGCTCCTCTTGGCTCCTCTTGGCTCCTCTTGGCTCCTCTTGGCTCCTCTTGGCTCCTCTTGGCTCCTCTTGGCTCCTCTTGGCTCCTCTTGGCTCCTCTTGGCTCCTCTTGGCTCCTCTTGGCTCCTCTTGGCTCCTCTTGGCTCCTCTTGGCTCCTCTTGGCTCCTCTTGGCTCCTCTTGGCTCCTCTTGGCTCCTCTTGGCTCCTCTTGGCTCCTCTTGGCTCCTCTTGGCTCCTCTTGGCTCCTCTTGGCTCCTCTTGGCTCCTCTTGGCTCCTCTTGGCTCCTCTTGGCTCCTCTTGGCTCCTCTTGGCTCCTCTTGGCTCCTCTTGGCTCCTCTTGGCTCCTCTTGGCTCCTCTTGGCTCCTCTTGGCTCCTCTTGGCTCCTCTTGGCTCCTCTTGGCTCCTCTTGGCTCCTCTTGGCTCCTCTTGGCTCCTCTTGGCTCCTCTTGGCTCCTCTTGGCTCCTCTTGGCTCCTCTTGGCTCCTCTTGGCTCCTCTTGGCTCCTCTTGGCTCCTCTTGGCTCCTCTTGGCTCCTCTTGGCTCCTCTTGGCTCCTCTTGGCTCCTCTTGGCTCCTCTTGGCTCCTCTTGGCTCCTCTTGGCTCCTCTTGGCTCCTCTTGGCTCCTCTTGGCTCCTCTTGGCTCCTCTTGGCTCCTCTTGGCTCCTCTTGGCTCCTCTTGGCTCCTCTTGGCTCCTCTTGGCTCCTCTTGGCTCCTCTTGGCTCCTCTTGGCTCCTCTTGGCTCCTCTTGGCTCCTCTTGGCTCCTCTTGGCTCCTCTTGGCTCCTCTTGGCTCCTCTTGGCTCCTCTTGGCTCCTCTTGGCTCCTCTTGGCTCCTCTTGGCTCCTCTTGGCTCCTCTTGGCTCCTCTTGGCTCCTCTTGGCTCCTCTTGGCTCCTCTTGGCTCCTCTTGGCTCCTCTTGGCTCCTCTTGGCTCCTCTTGGCTCCTCTTGGCTCCTCTTGGCTCCTCTTGGCTCCTCTTGGCTCCTCTTGGCTCCTCTTGGCTCCTCTTGGCTCCTCTTGGCTCCTCTTGGCTCCTCTTGGCTCCTCTTGGCTCCTCTTGGCTCCTCTTGGCTCCTCTTGGCTCCTCTTGGCTCCTCTTGGCTCCTCTTGGCTCCTCTTGGCTCCTCTTGGCTCCTCTTGGCTCCTCTTGGCTCCTCTTGGCTCCTCTTGGCTCCTCTTGGCTCCTCTTGGCTCCTCTTGGCTCCTCTTGGCTCCTCTTGGCTCCTCTTGGCTCCTCTTGGCTCCTCTTGGCTCCTCTTGGCTCCTCTTGGCTCCTCTTGGCTCCTCTTGGCTCCTCTTGGCTCCTCTTGGCTCCTCTTGGCTCCTCTTGGCTCCTCTTGGCTCCTCTTGGCTCCTCTTGGCTCCTCTTGGCTCCTCTTGGCTCCTCTTGGCTCCTCTTGGCTCCTCTTGGCTCCTCTTGGCTCCTCTTGGCTCCTCTTGGCTCCTCTTGGCTCCTCTTGGCTCCTCTTGGCTCCTCTTGGCTCCTCTTGGCTCCTCTTGGCTCCTCTTGGCTCCTCTTGGCTCCTCTTGGCTCCTCTTGGCTCCTCTTGGCTCCTCTTGGCTCCTCTTGGCTCCTCTTGGCTCCTCTTGGCTCCTCTTGGCTCCTCTTGGCTCCTCTTGGCTCCTCTTGGCTCCTCTTGGCTCCTCTTGGCTCCTCTTGGCTCCTCTTGGCTCCTCTTGGCTCCTCTTGGCTCCTCTTGGCTCCTCTTGGCTCCTCTTGGCTCCTCTTGGCTCCTCTTGGCTCCTCTTGGCTCCTCTTGGCTCCTCTTGGCTCCTCTTGGCTCCTCTTGGCTCCTCTTGGCTCCTCTTGGCTCCTCTTGGCTCCTCTTGGCTCCTCTTGGCTCCTCTTGGCTCCTCTTGGCTCCTCTTGGCTCCTCTTGGCTCCTCTTGGCTCCTCTTGGCTCCTCTTGGCTCCTCTTGGCTCCTCTTGGCTCCTCTTGGCTCCTCTTGGCTCCTCTTGGCTCCTCTTGGCTCCTCTTGGCTCCTCTTGGCTCCTCTTGGCTCCTCTTGGCTCCTCTTGGCTCCTCTTGGCTCCTCTTGGCTCCTCTTGGCTCCTCTTGGCTCCTCTTGGCTCCTCTTGGCTCCTCTTGGCTCCTCTTGGCTCCTCTTGGCTCCTCTTGGCTCCTCTTGGCTCCTCTTGGCTCCTCTTGGCTCCTCTTGGCTCCTCTTGGCTCCTCTTGGCTCCTCTTGGCTCCTCTTGGCTCCTCTTGGCTCCTCTTGGCTCCTCTTGGCTCCTCTTGGCTCCTCTTGGCTCCTCTTGGCTCCTCTTGGCTCCTCTTGGCTCCTCTTGGCTCCTCTTGGCTCCTCTTGGCTCCTCTTGGCTCCTCTTGGCTCCTCTTGGCTCCTCTTGGCTCCTCTTGGCTCCTCTTGGCTCCTCTTGGCTCCTCTTGGCTCCTCTTGGCTCCTCTTGGCTCCTCTTGGCTCCTCTTGGCTCCTCTTGGCTCCTCTTGGCTCCTCTTGGCTCCTCTTGGCTCCTCTTGGCTCCTCTTGGCTCCTCTTGGCTCCTCTTGGCTCCTCTTGGCTCCTCTTGGCTCCTCTTGGCTCCTCTTGGCTCCTCTTGGCTCCTCTTGGCTCCTCTTGGCTCCTCTTGGCTCCTCTTGGCTCCTCTTGGCTCCTCTTGGCTCCTCTTGGCTCCTCTTGGCTCCTCTTGGCTCCTCTTGGCTCCTCTTGGCTCCTCTTGGCTCCTCTTGGCTCCTCTTGGCTCCTCTTGGCTCCTCTTGGCTCCTCTTGGCTCCTCTTGGCTCCTCTTGGCTCCTCTTGGCTCCTCTTGGCTCCTCTTGGCTCCTCTTGGCTCCTCTTGGCTCCTCTTGGCTCCTCTTGGCTCCTCTTGGCTCCTCTTGGCTCCTCTTGGCTCCTCTTGGCTCCTCTTGGCTCCTCTTGGCTCCTCTTGGCTCCTCTTGGCTCCTCTTGGCTCCTCTTGGCTCCTCTTGGCTCCTCTTGGCTCCTCTTGGCTCCTCTTGGCTCCTCTTCGGAGTTAATATTTCTCCATGACTGGGATTTGAATCCGGGACCGCTGCGTTAGAAGAATATCTTGCTAACCAGTACACCAACGATTTCGATTTGTACCGCTCATTTTCTCGTCGTTTTCTCTTGGGAGTAGCTCAATATTTGTTAGATTCCATGTTGTTAATCTTGGAATTTTCATATAGGAGCTAACAGCCTGAATAAATTCAGAAATGTACATATCTGATTTTAATTTTTAGAATTGGAGGAAGATTTATGCAAAAGAATATGATAATCGTATATTCTGTTTTTTGACTTACACATATCTTTCATTAATGATCTTTGAAGGAACTCTTTTAGTAGTAGTCCCTTATAAATTTTTCTTTTCATTGCCACTATTTAGTTTATAGTTTTGTTTATTCGGGTTCATCGTTTGTAAAATGCTAGTAAAGAAAACAGCAGTTTGTATTTTCTTCTGGTGATAGGTTTGAGCCACTTCAAATCCCGACGATACGAATATATTCCGTCTGACGTTACATATATTTGTCATATCTGATATGTATTTGCAATTCCTGAAGTAACGCGAAATGTCAACAATGAAAACAGAAGCGGACCCAACACAGACCCTTGCAGTACCTCCAACGAAATCGGCAGCCAAGAAGAAAGTTTGTTACAGGATCCCTTTTGTGGCTGACACCTGCCATTAAGATATGACCAGAACCTTTTTACGACCACAGAAGAAAAGTTAAGTCATCATGTATCATTTTGTGAAATCAAAATCAGTGTTTGACGTGATCAAATGCCTTATTAAAATCAAATAAAACAAGAACAAATGGAAATTTTTTTTCGATATCAACTCTAATATCATCATTTACTTTAATTGGGGCTGACTGGGTGCTATATCCACGACGGAAATCGGATTGGAAGGGATCAATGTTTTCCATTTAACTGCAAGAATCCAAGTACCTGATGATTAACTACTTTTTCAAGTATTTTATTGCAAAGATTAGAAATAGGCATGAAATCTTTGGGGGTAGAGGGTTTTCTTACTTTTTTAATGGGGCTAATAAAGGCCATTTTCCAAACAGAGGGAAACACCGAATGGGAAGTTAAAATTTTTCAAGTATAAACGGCAAAAGCTATTGAATGGCCTTGTTGACACAAATAATGGAGATCCCATCGGCGCCCGGGGTAGAAGAGGTAGAGTAAGATTTAAGAAATGTCACATGTCCAAAGTAAAAATTTTTGGAGTTGAATGGGACTTCCAAATCTAGAAAAGGAGAGGAATTAAATACTAGTGATAACGTAGAGTAGAAAAAAAAACATTCGAATTTGCGATAGAAATTTCAGGAGGCAGAACAGAGCTTTTTTGTCGAATGTGACCAAGATTCTTCGATACTTTCCAGACTAACTTGGAGTCTTTAAGATGAGGGAGGTTACAGTTATAAAATGACCTTTTTGCATCAATAATTTTCGTTTTAACTAGTTTACGGATTGCTTTAAAAGCAGTAAGTAAATTAGCGGACCTGTTTCTTTTAAAAGCAATTCGTAGATGATTTCTGCATTTGATATCCGCGGACAACCATGGAGGAAGCAATCGCTTCGGGAGGCAAGAACGAGTGGGGGCGACTAAATTTATACAACTGAATAGATTATCATTGAAACATTTTAGTTTCGAATCTAGATCATCAGAATCAAAAACTGGTCTCCAATCATGGGAGGACAACGTATTTAGAAAACGATTCTGATCAATGTTTTTATAATTACGAAACAAAAAAGGCTTAGGAGGAATGAAAGACATTTTTAGGCGGTAAATGATTTGAATTAAATCATGTCCGGACAAAAATAGGGGAGTCTGGGAAAAAGAAACAATTTTGTCCGGGTCATCGACAAAACGTAAATCCAGGAGAGTATCAGATGTGAAAGTTTGATGAGCGGGTCCATAAGGGCACAATATAGAAATTAATATAATACGCGAAATTTTTGATAATTTGACTGTCAGTGTTGTCTTTAAATAAGTCATAATTGAAATCACCCATAATGACCACGTTGTTGAAATTGGGTAATAATCGAGAAAGTGAAATTTCAAAGTCGTCAAGATTACAGGTTTTACGGGGTAATAGACAAAACAGAGTAAAAACTTATTATTAGTATGGGCATATATTCCAAAAATTAAAAACTCTGGTTTAGCATTGTATTCCGCGTAATGAGCTAGGATAGAATAGTCGAAAAAATCCCGAATGTATATGATAGATAGAGAGAGAGATGAACCCAACAATAGTAATGCATTCAGAGAAAATTTTTATATGATGACATTTATCATTTCAAATTCTCTTTATTATTTAATTTAGTTTCAATTTATTAACAAAGACCGCACAAACATCCTCTTTCGGGACAATTACGGTGTGGTTTTAACTCAACAACGGACGTCACAGACATCCAGACCCTGAGAGGAAAATATCCTACTCAGCAGGGATTGGAACCCGGGACCTCAGCATTAGCTGAGACTCACATAATTCTTGGAAAGTGATGGTGATGGGATTGCAATAGACAATGCTTTCTTTTTCAGTGTACGGTTTCATCGATGGGCAAGGAAGCCATTGAAGACGCTGTAACCAGAGCAGATTTTAATTTCGACGGACATATCCCGATGGACTATTTGGAGGATATGCAGGATGGAACTGTGCAATATTATATTGGATATTAATTAATTTT
Organism: Pantala flavescens; assembly: GCA_020796165.1. Taxonomy (NCBI): domain Eukaryota; kingdom Metazoa; phylum Arthropoda; class Insecta; order Odonata; family Libellulidae; genus Pantala; species Pantala flavescens. The sequence goes on from CM036878.1 coordinate 21,500,187, forward strand.
AAGAAAAGATCAGATCACAAAGGATACTTAAGGATGAGAGAAATAGCTTTTTTGGTACCTTAGTAATAAAAACCGAATGGTCCATTGTAAAATCACGGATTTTATGTCTTTATTGAATAAATAGTTTTTTATCTTCTTGGTTATACTGATTCAATGATTCTTTTTCTGTTAAGCTTAGGCTTAATGAGGCAAATAACTTTCCAACCATAGAATTTTTATTAATCATTCACATATATAGTCATTTGTTTCAGTCAAGTAAATAATATTTTAAGTATTCTTTTATTTGGACACAGTGAGGTAAATATGTTGCCAAAGAATTTCTTTTCATTATTTACCTCTGTTTGTTTTAGCTGAATAAATATTTTTTATTCTTTCATTATAAGTCTTTTATTTATGCATCTTTAGTATCAAGATTATTTCTGTATTTGCTGTATTTTGCTTGAATTGAGAAATGATTTATATTTGCATGGAATAATTTATCAATATATTATTTTTAAATTGAATGCAATAAATGTTTTTAAGCGCTGTTTTCAAAGAAATTTCCAAGGTTATATATTTTATTTTATCAACTAGGGTCAGTAAAGTAAATATAGTTGTCTACAACTAATTAGTTTTCACTATTCACATTTTTCCTTCCTTTGATTAAGAAAAATAATTCTATTTCCATGGAATTTTATATCAAAATATTTTTATAAGCTAGACTCAGCAAGGTATATATCTTTAATTTTTCATTATTCATTTATATATTTAGTTGGATCAGTTCTGAAATTCTTTTCTTGTGGAATCTTACTGAACCTTTTTTACTAAAAGCAAGGCTCTTTCAGTAAATATTATTGCTGCAAAAGAATATTTCCATCATTATATTAAATGTAAATCAGTTGAAAAATCTTCTTTTCATGAAATCTCTTTGTATATTTTACTATATGCCCGACTCGGTAGAGCAAAATAATTTTATAAATTTTTCTTACTAATCTTTCTATATACCTTTATTATAAAGTAGACTCCATGTGGTAAATAACTCTACTACCAAAGTATTTTTTACTATTCGTATATTTACTTAGTGTAGTTGAGAGATTACTTTTTCAAGGTATTTTTTTAGATTTTTATGGGTTGAAAATACTTAATATTAAAATGAAATATGTTATCAGGATATAGCACTCTTGGGGAAGCTTCCTTGGATATTTAAACAGTTTATTTCAATCCATATTCCAGTTCCAGTTCAGTTATTTATATACATGTTCCAGTTTTACCTTTTACAAAAGTTATTAACTCAGTTCTTGATCAAAATAAAACGGTTTACATCCTAATTGTCATTAACTTTCCACTCCCTTCAATATAAAATAAGTTAATCATATGTTTCATTAGTACGTATATTGTATGTATGGAGCATAATGAAAAAAATTAGAAAAATTTATCTTAATGATTATTTTAAGCAGTTATTCCACACAGTAACAAGTATGCAACACATCCCTCCGTATCTTAGTAAATCACGCTCGTATAAGCAATTCCCCCGCGGCCATCGAGGGATGGAGGGATGGCTGCAGTGGGGAGAACTCGAGAGTACATCAGCCGTCGTAGGATAACGACTCGCAGGGAGTTCGGGAAAGAAGTTAAGAGACGATTACGTCGCCACGGAGGCGGGGGGAGAAATCGCTTCGATGCGGGGGAAGAAAGAAAAATATCTCTACCCTCTTCTTACTTCTTCGGCATCACGTAAACTTCCCCTCTGGCAACCTACTCACAGACTCTCTTCGAACCCCAGCCGTAATATTTCATTCTTTCTCCGCCTCTTCCGTAAGAACCTCCCTGCTTCCTCCTCGACAACAACTCTTTCTCCCCCCATTTTTATTCCTTTTCATTTTCGAATTTCGCCGAAATGGCCGTCGAAGACTCCCCATCGAATCTCCCTCGCCCCTCGTATCTCTTTTTTTTCTATGTGCAATCAGCCAGAAGTGAGGTTCGATGGAATGTAAAATCCTCGTCGCGGAGACAACGTTAGTGCTCGGAAGTTTGCGTAGAAGAGGGGGTGGTCGGCGGGGGAAGAAAAAGTCGTCGAAATGGCGTTTCAGAGGGGTAAGATTTATCGCCGGAGGAGAAAAAAATGGCTGAGAAGTGCCACGTGGCCAGGAACGAACGAAGGGGATCTTAATTGTCATACGGGGAAACATATGAGCAACGCCATGCCCCACGTGCTCTAGTTCGCGATGAACGGAACGATAAGGGTTTCAATAACTGTTCGGCGTATAATAATGAATTTATACTTCAATGTGATGGAATTATGCTCAATATTTATGTGATTCATTCTTATATTATGATGGGGTGGTATAATTTTCTATTGTTTCTGGGTTTTTGATTTGTTTTTGATGCAGGTTGAAGGGTACTGGACCGGTATTTCCGTTTTCCCGCTTTTCCGGTGACTCATCCATTTTCGTTATCAGGATTCAGGATGGGTTCCTATTATGGTATTGATGATTATTACCAGTAAATTTAGTTATTTTGGGTTACCTTGCCCTTGCAATCTAAGTTAATTAAATTATTTATATTCAGTTTAATAATTATTATTTTCAAATTAATTTTATTAATATACCAACTTATATTAAAATTTGAATAATTAGTCTGAGTTAAGTCTCTCTCTCGTAAACTATATAAACATTGATTCCATCGTAAATAAACGAACGAAAGATTGTAATCCAAGGAACGAACTGAATGTTCAGCTCCTCTTCTTGATTTAAACAGGTGACTCGATATGGTACACGGGATAACTGAAATGAAAACGTAGAATTGCTCGCAAAAGACGATAATAATTATAATAATTCATCGGGCATTACATTCATAAAATTCCCTCGTTTCGTTATCTTTGCAAAATCAAACTTGTAACTAGCTTCCAAAGCGGAAGTTTAGTAGAACCATTCGTTAATACTACAAGAAAGTGTATCGGAGAGCAGGGAAAGAACCAGAGGAAATTAATGGTGAAAAACCATCAGGAAACGTTCGAAATAACGCACTTTCATCCCTTGCGTCATTGGGCGTTTTTCGAGGGCTATCGTGCGATCAACAAGGGTCCTTTAGGTGAGCGATGGCTGCTAAGACGCCACGGAAGAAATACGGCGGCCATATTGACGAAAAAAAGTGTAGGGTGTTTCAATAGCGTACAAAGTGGACTCATAGTTTATCGGCTAACAGACCATAATTCACGGCGTTTGAATCGTAAAGGAGAGAGAGAAGGAGGAAGTCCACAAATGACGCATAAAAATAACGACTGGATGGACTCGTCATAACTACGAGAATGTTGCCAAGGAGGGTGAGTCCAGTGTTGCAATAATAGAGGGATATGCTGCGAGAGGTAAGACGAGAAAGGGGGGGTTATAGGTGGATAAGAAAGGGGAGAAAAAGTTCGGGCGATGATGAATAGCAGGTGTACGAGATGAAAAAGGGGTTTAGGCATTCTGAGGGGTTTCCCGGAATCGATATCACTTAAGTGGGAGTTCCGGAGAAATAAGAAAGGAATCGAAGCCCACGCTATTTCCTGAGGGTGCACCGAAGGGCTTAAAAGAATAACCGAGATATCGTTCGCAGAAAGAGCGGAGATTTCTGGAGTGCACTCCGGATAAGAAAGGCGGGGCTTGGGTATGAGAGGTTAAGTAAAAAAATAGAATTTGTTCCTAGCAACGTGGTGAAATACTTCCTCTATCTCTCGAACTATTTCGTTTATTGTAATACGTGGACGTTATCTTCCTTAGCGCATCTATTAATAGAAACTCCCTTCTCTTAGGATATCCGTAAATATCCTATGCATCTCTACCACTTAAGTTCCAGCAACTTATAAATATAGGATCATGCGTTAATAATAACAGGTTTATTTTTATAATGAGAGTTATGCTGTGGTATAGTTAAAATATTTAAAGGGAAATATACAGCTAAAACTTCGTTAATTATGCAAGAAATTTTATCTATTCAGCTCGGAGAAACTGTTTAAAAAAGTTTAAAATCTATTTTGCAAATTAATGAAATATAAAATGTATGGGTAAATATGCTTATCCTCTTTTTAAAAATGAGAATAGATATAAGATACCTTTTTCGATTTGGAACGTATCTGTATCAACTTTATGTAAAGAGAGATCAAAATTAATTTTCGCGATATTTTAGAGGTAAATGTTTTACATTAAAGAATTGGGGTGCTGAATACATAATATATTACAGCAAAAGAAGTAACTCAGTCATATATTATGATGAGAAAATTTCTTGGTGCGCTTTCGAATTTACACGATACACTCCTACTACACTTACAAATAAATCTCTTTTTAAGGTTGCCTAAAATCTACTTTTTCCGTAGTATCATAATAATCCTTTCATTGCAAGAAATATTGGTAGTTTAATTGGTAGTTATGTAAAGAAATTTATATGAGGTTTATCAAACCATTTACCGTCGCCTTATAGTTTGTGAGATGCGCTACACCTTAACGCCACAACCTCGTGTATTTTAGATTTTATTATTATTCAAATTTTCGGTCTATTTACACGTTACTCCCGCAAGGGACTACTGTAAACTCTCCAGAAAAACTTCCGAGGACATTCACGCTCCAAAATGGCTCAATTAGAACTCCTGACACTAGAGAGAAAGTGAATCTTAATGAAACGCCCAAGGCAATATTCAAGCCAAGAAGCCACCCTCTTCTACCTTTCCTCAGGCAGACCCGAAATGGGGTTTCGCAATTCCCTTCGACAATTCAAATGACGCTGACCCTCGAGGTTGCCCGAAGCAACGGCGTATATAGCCTTGAAGTCTCCCCTTTCACTAACTGGAGGTATCCTACTCTCACACGAGTGGCGAAGGTCTACAAGCTCTTGTCTCTAGGCGTTCGGTTTCCCAGTCCTACTGTTCAACTGCTCTCTTCATCGAGAACTAAACAACCACCTGTGCGGTTGCTACGTAACGTCGGACACGATCTGAATCACTCTCTGAAAGAACGAACGAATAAGAGACCTTTAATTAGAGGAAAGTCGAGAATATAAATGGAACATTGGAAATGTACAGCATCGGTTAGAGACTAACTAAGAGTAACTTGTCTTCGGTATTTAACAGGTCTCCCTTCCTAAGGCGATTTAGAAATTATAAAATGCTTTGTTTCATATTAAACATTTCCGATAAATGTACCGTAAAAATATTTCCGTTTAAAAGATAAAGATTCAGGAGTAACTCTGTGGTATTGATAAACGCAATCAAAATCCATATGTTCTCTAAACATTTTCCTTAGTATGGATTTTAAGTATAATTCAGTTTACAAAACTTCTAAACTACCATCTTTCTTCAATTTTGTTCGTCAAAGTTTGTGTTTTCGTGACCCTCAGTCCATCCGACTTTTAGCGAAAATTCAATATTTTTCGGTTTATTTTTTTGCTGTACATTAACTCCGATTGAAAATCAGAATTTTTTAAGACAAAGTAAATAAAAATGCAAAATATTTCTACTCATCCCTACTACATGAACATGTGCACTCTCCGAATGTACTATATCTGTATCTCTCGGTATTCCCATAATAAACTAGGAACGGAATTCGCGGAATATCTATGGCACCCACGCGGACGAGGAAGTACGCGGATGATAATTCGAGAGCAATGGAATAACGTTCATTTTACTCGACCTGAATAGCTTCCGGAACTAGGTAAACCCGCAGGAGAAGAGTAATCATAATATTTCACCGATTGTCTAGGGAAAACTATTCGTGGGTCGAGAGTATAATTTTCCATCCGAGTCGTACCTCTCTTACCGCACAGGTCTTATTAGATCGGTGAATCTCCATTTAAATAGACACGCTAGTAATTGAAATTCTGAATGATTCGCCCATCCCTGAGAAAGCGTACTGTTGTTACTTCAGTTAACCAGAAAAAGGGTTTACAACAATTTATAGTATATGGTAAAGCTACAATTCTCTCCTGTCCAAGTTTACGAATCTCTATGAACATTTTTCATGCTACTGTTTTCTAACCGTGATGAAGCCAGAGGCAATGAGAAGAAAAATTGCGATGCCTGAGGTAAGATGTATTACTAGATTATCAAACTAGATTATCAAACTATATATAAAAAATATAAATCCATATTTGACGACCCAAACTTTTCTTATGCTCCGCCTGTATTCAATTCACTTCTATACAATGCTATAATCTTATTCTTTAATTTTTTCAAAGTTTGTTTTAAGGTTCTTTATTTTTAATGCTTTCCTAAACCCTATAGTACTCCTGAGTCGGATAAAACTTTTCGAAAGGTGTCGCGTAATACAGAACAAGGAAGAGAGATAGCAATGGAATAGAATTAAGAAATATCAAATATCAATAAAGTCTATTACGTATGGAGACTTATTAATATGAGGATAACGAAAAATCATATTAATGTTGGATAAATATTCCATTTTTCAACGAATATTAAAATTCATGCGTTTAAAAAGCATTACAAATTTGCATTCCATTTATTAAATTTAATCGTTATTATTCAATTTTGAAATTAAAAGGCCGATAACTTTATTCGTAACAATTGCTTCATCTATTTGAGATATTTTTACATAAAAATATCTCAAATAGATAAGGTACTAAATGTTTTACTGGGCGATTGCAAAAATTCGAAAAAAAAGACGAGCACTAAAACTATATGAACATTCCAACATCTTTCTCCTCGTAAGCTCATATCGAAAATGTAGTATTCATTACAAACGCGTCACGAGCAAATCTTCTTTGACAAGTAAGCGTAGAAGACGTAAATGGAATTTGAGAACGAGATACAAAAATTTCGAAATCATTCAGTCGTAATCGTTTTAAGTTAACTTCAAAGAATTGCTCCTGAAGCGATTTCGGCATTTGCCTACTAATATTTATGACGGGAGCTGACGGTGTTAAAGGGATAGAGTTCGACACCTGTTGATTATATTTCAGGAGTAGGGAAAATAAAAAGCTCTCAGAGCGATACTTTGAGAGGAGAAAGTTTTTTGATGGCGTAAAAATATTCTAGGATTGTGAAAACTAACGGAAGAATTTCTTGTTCTTTTTTTTTCTCTCTTGTATCATATAAAAATGTCAGGCGATATACTCCTATTCTTTTTTATCTTCTTATGTGAGCCAACTCATGGCCAAGAGGTGTATCTCGGCATATCAAATCGCACGTTTACTCAGTTCACACCATCGAGAGACGAATAAAAACAGCATGAGAATAAGTAAACGCTGCTTCAAGCACCGCCGGACCTATAGCGCGTTGGTCGTTATTAACACTCACGCACCATTTTCAATTGAAATACGTCCTCTCTCTCAAAATAGCCTTGTACACAGATTAATGCCGCCTCGATGGATTGCAATCGGGAAAAATCTACGTTCAACGACTCAATTCTATTTCAAAGCTATAAGCTACTAAATCCACCCCACTGCATAATTTCCCTAAGTTAGTTCTGTTGTATTTTTTTCTGTAACTGTAAGAATATTATTCTTTACTTGATGTTCGATGTGTGAATACGTTTGTGGAAGGCACGTAAATTATTCGATTTATGACAAGAAAATATTACGCAGTGTTTTCCTACGTATTCAGTCAAAAAACAACATTTATATCGCCCATTAAAGATAGAGAACAAAATATGAAAATGATACTTTGCATATGTGAACTAATTAATTAAAATATAGGTCGTAAGCGTATAATTTCGTAAAAGAAATACGAAAATCTTCTAATAAGACTCCAAAATCTTTCTCAGTTACTAACGATTCAACAACAACTTATTTTGTGAGCTATTTAATAATACTAACAAGATGATGATGGTTAATCGTTCTTAAATATGGTAACAGATTATCACTTGAACGTAGACTTTAGTTAAAGCCATTTTCCTATGCACTTGTTTACGGACATGTATAAATGTATCATACTCACTTTCTCATTTGCTGTATTTAAAGTGTTTGTTTTAGTCGAATGAAGAGAAAAATAGAAATCAGACATCTCAGACTCTGACTCATAATGAAAATCAAAACCCTTCCGCCGAGAAAGTCGTAGTCAATGAAGTTAGAATTTTATTTACTTTTCTATTATCTATTGTTCGTCTTATAGATGATCATGACATGAGGGAAACAAAAGCAGATGTTTTAAAGAGTCAGTGAATAAGACCAAACGTATTTTATTTTAAATTATATAGTTAGGATATGTATAGTGAGATTTACTGTGTTACATGAGTAATTATTAAAACGGATCCTTGAATATTACACTACAGTAAAATATTAAATACAATTCACTTTCATTCGCAATACAGTTGAAAGTAATGACACAGTATGATTTCAGGTTCCTCATACTGATCTATTAACTTCTTTGTGATCAACTTCTCCATTTATATAAACGAATAGAATCATAATTTATTCATTCGGTACAATAGAAAATTTATATTAATCACTGTTGATAATCGTTCAAAAGAAGCATACGCTTGAAGCTTCATCCGCACCGTAAGAGAAAAGAACGAAATGTGGTCAACCAACTTTCTGCTACTATTACGACTCGCACTTGTTCATACTTCCTTTTTTCGTCGCTAGGAGCGCGCGTGAATTACATGTGCTGCTCTTACCCGCCAAAACAGGCGAAATCGTGTTGTTTACGTTTTGAAAGTTTACACCAATTGTGATTTCTTTTAGTGTTGTTGAATTGACTATTTATGAAAGATTTGAGAAAGTTGTGAATTGATATGTTAACAAAATCCAGCTTTATGTAGATTACCATCGATCGTGAAGAGTTTCAAACTGTGATAAAACAGACAACCTCTTGGACCTTTAATTCCATACAGCAACCAAAACATGTCATCACTTCTACATGCAGAGCTTGCGGCTACTTGTAACGCAATTGGATACTACGATGGAATCAAATATCATAAAGAGACCCACTGTCTTGGTAAGTTAATAGCTATTTAATCCACAATTAAAACTCGTAAAAGGATGTCATTAGGCCCATACGGTATGATATTCACATTCATCGTCTCTTGAATATGGCAAAATAGCTTGCAATATCGAATTTATCCTCTGTATAATTTTTATTCAGAACGCTTACAATCTTTTTATGTTATCTTTTTGCAGAGACTGTGAAGGATCTCATACGATATCTCCGAAGGGATGACGAAAATCATGAAATACGACGTTTCTTGGGAGATGCAAATATAGTGAAGACGGATCTCTTACCATTGTTTAAAGACTATGCTGATGACAAGTATTTGTTTGAAGTTATTTTGAGGTACTGTCAGTTATTTCGTATTAAAATTAATTCTATACATCATTTCTTTTTACTCGGGAAAAATTCCTCGTTTGTAATGGAATTGTTCACAGTGGTTTTTGTATTTTTTCTTTTATAATATTTGTAATTGATATTTATAGATTGCTTGTGAATCTCACAAACCCAGTATTGATATTATTTGGGGAAGAATTGCCAGAAGAAAAGGTTATGCGAAATTATTACATGCAGATGATTGGTCATCTGCAAGCATATAAGGAAGCATTTGTCGATGAGGCTGTTTGGACGATATTAGGAAAAAAGCTTGGTGACATCTTACAAATTGTGAGTAATGCAAATTTTTCATGAAGCAGACAGTTAGGTTAAAATCCTTAAATTAATTTTTATTTTACTTATTTTTATAAAGTGCAAATTTCTTTTTAGTTACAATTTAAAATTTCCCACACATGCATCTTTATACTCTAAATTTATATAATATCTATATAAGTTTATTATTCAAAATAGTAAAGAAAACTTTCTTTTAAGGAATGGCAAGAGAGAGATGAGGATGCTAATATGACCATTCTCAGGATATTGACTCTTGCTAGGAATGTGTTACAAGTACCTCCAAACCCAGATGCCGAAAGGAGACCAGATAATGATGCCAGTCTTCATGATCAGGTTGATAATGCTCTAGAGTTTAAATTCTTCAAATTTTAATCTTATTTATTGACAAAAAATTTTCATTTTTTTATTCAGATATTGTGGTCCTTGCATGTGTCAGGATTGGTGGACATCTTTCTGTACCTAGCGTGCTCAGAAAATGAAGATCAGTATTATATGCATATTATAGAGGTAGGTCATATTGTTTATTTTGAATGACCTTGTTATTAATTTATATTTTTTTCTTCTAATAAAGATATGGATATTTGTCAAAAAAATGTATTCAAAGTATGGTTGTAAGGGATTTACTTTTTTATTTTATGCAATTTAAGGATTTTCATAATTCCATTAATACTTTTATTTTTAAAGGTTTTATAGATTTCTTTATTGTTTATTATTAGATTCTATATTAATAATTAACTTTATTTAACTTTTATATTATGAATTATTATCAAATTCCTAGATAAATTATTTTTTAGTAATAGGTAGTTCTATAAGTCCCTTCTCATCTAATTGAAAATGCGTTTTAGATAACATCTTTAATGCTGAGGGAGCAAAGAGCACCTGAACTTGCTGTTGCTGCAGCTCAGAGGAGTCTCACTGAGCAAATGAAAGATGAAAGTGAGCTAGTAGCCATTCGTAGAAGAGAAATGCAGGCTCGCCAAGAGAAGGTGAAGAAATATGCTCGGTAAGTTTAATTTACATATAATCACTATATTTTTTGAACGTTTATGTGAAGAGTATTTTTTTACTTACACTCACCCTTATGACTTATTCCAGACATTCAAGATTTTTGGGAACCTATAGTGTGAAAAATGTTCAATCCATAAGTGATAGAGAGTTAATTTACCACCGCCCTCTCTCCGAGGCTGACTCATTGGGTCTGGATAAGGACAAGGTTTGGTTATTGTTTATTTGTAATTCAGTTTCAGTTTTAATGAATAAAAATTTCTATTCTATCATACAATTGGATATAATAAATAGAAATTTAAATCATGTTTTTTTACTAATCCAATTGTTATTTGAATAATTTTATTTAAATAATTTATTTTGATTAAAGAAAATGAAAAAAACAAATGGTTGGAGTTTACATTTTCTCTTCATTTCTTGTCGATTGAATGTTTTATGTAATCAAATAATCTTCCAGAAAAAATTGAAAACCCCAAAGAATCGTTTACCCTTGAAAGGAGAAGATCCGCAAAGAAGATCTGCTTTCAGCATCCGACTCTTCCTCAAGGAATTTTGCGTTGAATTCTTAAATGGAGCTTACAACAACTTGATGTACAGAATAAGGGTAATTATTGTATTAATTTATCTTTCTTTTTTAAAGATGTTATTTATGATATTGTACCTATTTTTTATTGATCCTTTTTTGTTAATATAGCAAAAAATATCTGGTGGAGAAACTCAAGCGAATGATGAGTCTTATTACCTTTGGGCAATGAAATTTTTCATGGAATTCAATCGCCACTATAAGTTTCGGGTGGAGCTTATTAGGTAAGCCCAGTTGTTCAACATTAATTTGATGATTGTAATAAAATTTTAATATAATATTATAATTTTTTTAATCATTCAGTGAAACCATGGTTGTGCAGACATTTCATTTTGTCCAAACCCAAATTGAAAACAGTTTTGAGATGATGAAGGTTGATAAGAAGAAGATCCCTATCTGGTCTAGACGTCTTCACATTGCACTCAGAGCATATCAGGTTGATAAGCCCCCTATTAATTTTAACATATCTTAGTTCCAGATTTGAAATCATATTCTGTACAATGGTAAAGTTTGTTGTTATAATTATCTCATATTTCAGGAGCTGTTAATGACTTTGAACGTCATGACTGCTTCACAAGACCAGAAAATAAGGGATTCTGCCAATGTCATAAAGAGCAACATATTCTACGTCGTAGAGTACAGAGAGCTGTGTGTGGTGCTAGTGCAGGCACATGATCCAACAAAGTGGTCCATGCCTTGCCTGCAAGATCTAATCAAAACAATCCACGTATTCATGAAGTTGTTGGAGGAACATTGCAAGAGCAACAGGACTGTTGTGGTTCAAAAGAAGAAGAGGAAAATTAAGAAGGGAAAGAAAAAGAATAAGAGCACTCCTGGAAATGAGACAGGTTATTATTATCGATATAAAATCGAGAGATGGGTATTGAACTTAGTGATAGTAGCTATTAAGTATAATATCTTGAAGTATTTATTTTTAAGATATTAGTAGTATACATTTGATTTCATTACGTGTATTAACGAGTACAAGTGGTTTTTATTTCTTTGATTCTATACAGAAGATGCAGATAAGGAGAAAAATCTGGAAGAGCAATGGGAAGAAATCGGGCCCCAGCTGTCTGCAGTCCTACAGGGGGATTTTCCCATTCCAGACGATATAGTTCCCTTCGACGCTACTTTAGATGTAGACATAGACGAACAGAGGTAAGCTAACTTTCACCTACCTACGTACCACGTATCTGTGACGATTTACCTTCAATCTGTAAAAAAAACTAACTCGAAATAAAATATCGTTCTTCAGGGCGGACGCTATGAGAAAAATACACGAGTTCTTGCGAGAACAGAAGCCGGAGCAGGCAATAGGATTGCTGAGAGCTGCAAGGTAATATCAACTCGACGGAACTCTGATTTAGGTCTTTTACGAACTTCTGAAGGAGTCTATACAAGGTCCTTGAACAGTTAATCTTCTCTGTAGTAAAGCACGTGAAGATATTTGTCCTGATTTGGAGTAATGTTCGTCTTCGTTAAGAATCAATAACGTCTTGATCCATTCTTTTCCGAGATCTGTGGGAGCTATAATTATTGACGTGCTATGTAATTTTTCGAACGAGAACTTTCATAAAGAAACCCTCAAGAGAGGTACTCGGGCGACCCTGCCGATCAATTCGGGCGCCTCGAGCTAGCGTCCCGCGTACTTTTCAATCCTCAAGTTTCCATCCACTTCAAAGTTTCTTCTCCGAGTCTATTCAAGTATTCGACGTACCAATTCCAGGGAGGTGTGGCCGGAAAACGACTACTTCGGCAACTCAATGATGGCACCGGAGGAGGAGTTCATCGCACTCAGGGACATCTTCTTCGCCGACATCCAAAGTGAGTAATCCTTTTTCTATTCCTCAGAGCGACCTGCCTTAACGTTTTTCTTCAGACGGCACCGTTCAATCTGCAGCAACTCTTTCATTTCGTCCCGTAATCCCCGCAATCAATTCCGCCTTTTGCGGCGACGAAATTAAGTTTCTGCAGACGTAAATATCGCACCGTTTGAATCGGGATTATATATCGATTGCCGAAATTGCGGGAAATAACCCCTCCCCCCGAATCGTCAAATGGATTAGTCCACAATCAACCTCCCCCCCAAAATTAACTCCTTCGTTTGTTTCCCTTTTTTCGTACGTTTTTAATCCCGTCTGCGCTTCCCAATCCGACGTTTATCGCAATGCGTTACCTTTTTCCCGCCATTAAACTTTTCGGGGGGAATTACGGGGCGATCGGCACCAATCACCGTTTGAGCGCGGTCAATTTGCTCCCGGTTCGCAGTCTTCCGTCGGAACTCGTTAGGGAAGGCCTTCGTAGAGATCGATGTTCTTCCACTCTTTTTGAACTTCTTCCCGTCCGCCTTACGTGTCTCTTCTCAGTCTTTTTCCAAGCATTTCCCGGCTCGATTGATATTTGTTTTAGGGACTGGTTTCATGTATCATTTGGTGGTATTAGTGTAGCAGCACGAAGTAGTTCGTCTACCTTGTGGTGAACTTGAGGGTTTGTCGGTAATTCAACTAGCATTATATTCATACGGGATGCAATGCGTGTATTTTCGTGCGAGGTTTAGTTGATTGAGTTTTCAAATGTACTATTTTGATGTTTTTAATACCATTATGTTTGTATATATTATATTTTAGTGTCTCTAACTCACATTGATTTTTCAATTATAAGATCACATAGCAGAACTTTTTGTTTAGCGTAAGTGATTTATATTTACCTGTCGATGAAAAACTGCTCAAACAAACATTTCAGAATCGTTTCTGTAAAATTCACACACTTAATAACTTTCCAGATGTATGTAGCCATAACGTTTTAGCCTCAAAAATTCTCGCTCCCAAATTTCATATGGAAAAATTAGGTAATCATCATTATGAGTCTAAAAAAATCCATTCGTGTTATTTATCCATCTTCAGAACAGGTGAATTTGCGGCCAAGCTCCGCTTAATGTACTTAACTGTTTCAACAGGGGTCCTCAATTGGTCGGGAACTCGGAACGACTTCCCCCTACTCCAAGTACCTCCCCTCTTGCGACTTCGCTCTGCACCGAAGTCTCCCAACATAGCGTATATCAATCGTGGATCTTTAGCTAGCAAAAGTGTTTCGTGAAATGGAGGATATGATATGTTCTCTAGCGTATTACCTGTTATACAATGGCCAGCATCGTAGAAAGGATTACTGACGAATATGTGATAATAATGGCATTTTAAAATTGTGTACCTCAGTGAACAGTTTTAGGACCTATACAGTTATAAACTCGTTGAATGGGTTGTTGTGTGTTTGTTTGTAGTGGACGAATAGAAATCATCAATAATCCATTTTTTTAGTATTGCAGCTAAAGATTTTCTAGTAAAAACTTTACCACGCACGAAATTACTATCTAGCAACAAGTGGAACTTGGAGAACTCTCGTATAATTTCTTGATGTTTAGAAGTTCCTCGCCATCTATAGCCAGGTAGTCTATATATTTGGTATTTTTTACTTTCGTCTCTCAGTTCCGAAACAAGACGTGTAATGATGTGTTTTCGGATAAAGGTGCAGCAGCCTGTCAGAATTCATCATCCAATCCATCCCAGATGGGCCATAAAGCAAAGGACGTCAAAAGAACACGAATTCAGGGTGCTTCTCGATACCTGTCATAAAATGAAAAAAGATGGTCCGAGGAAGTTTTACAGCGAAAGTACGTACACCGAGAGTCCAAATGGGGTCGCCCCTGACAAACCAGGGTGCCAAACATTTCGCAGAATTCGCCGCACGCTAATATTTATTAATTTCTCTCGCATGTTCGGTCAATTAAGCGTATCACTCGGATAATTGGGTCGTGTTACGTAATGGTCAAACCGCAAAGACATTTAATAAACTCGTTTCAACCCCCCATACGAACGGAAAGACCCACTCTGCCGTCCCAATTGCCGTCTACTCAACCCTCCATCATGTTTTATCGCCGTCCCTGTCAACTCCCCAGGGACACTCACCCTCACACTCTTACCCTGTATACTCCCCACACCCTAATCCCGTTCGAACTCGTTACGTTTCGACATTCGTTCTTTTCCCAGTTCTCAGTGGATCTGCTCGTATCTAATTTGACTGGAGTTGTTTCCCTTCTTTCAGACCTCTCGGATGCGGAGGAGTGTACGGCGGTTGACCCGCGTCGGTCTGACCCTCATCACCAACTCTCGATTTCTCATTCTTTGTTCCTCTTGACGGATCGAAACGTCGAGGTGCCTTTCCCGGCGCCAATCTCGCCTAGGAATTCCCTGCCCTTGCGTTTTTCATTCCTCCGATCCACGCTATTCTTCTTCTCTTTCCTCGTTTTATACGGAAGTTTTATTTTCGTCCTTTATGAGACGGAGATCTATCCTTTAAAGCGTTCTACTTTGTTGAAGGAAATGCATGTGATGATGATGTAAGGATGATTGTCATTGTGGAGTTAATAGGATAGATCCATATTAGAAAATGCCTCTTATGAAGGTTTATGAAGGGACTAGGAATCGAACCCGGGTCTTTTAATTGTTTATTTTATATATTTAAAGTTTATTCTAACGTTAAGGCTTAGGTTCTACCTCAGTTTATTTTTTCGAGCATTTTATTTAACCTTCATTTTTTCATATTCAGTTCACCTTTTTTGTGTTTCCAGTAAGTGCTCCTTTTTCATCTAATGTTCCTCTACGCTTTATACTTATATATTTCCATGCGCGTTTTTTACCGAATTTGGCCAAGTTGCGTTATGCATTTGTATGGATTATTTTTTGTTATATTCAGAATATGTATTCATTTCATTCTTAGTCATTAGTAATTACGGCGAAAAAGTAATATTAAACAAGTCCTTTTAAGTAACATCAATGAATTTATGTACATCTATCAGTTGATTCTCAGAGAAACCGTGAATAAATTATATTAATTTTCAAGGAATTGCGAAGTTACCGTATTACTTTTTATAGAATAGAAAATAAAATAACTTATCATCAGTGCGTAAATTATCATGTTTCTATGATTTAATTTCACGAGAAATGTTTCGTTATAAATATTTTATCTACAGTATTTATGTGAATAGCTAGATGTTCTCTTGTCTTCCTCAATCTATAGTTTCTGGAACGAAACTAATTTTACGCAACCCTTCAGTTAGAAAACACGTGGATCTAATTGGCTCAAAGGTGATTGTAACTCCTGTTCGTGCTTCCTGAATTTGTGGAGCTCAGCGTCCGCTGTTGCAGATAGCAACACATGTGCGTCGTTAAATACATCTGGCCACGAAGTTTCCCCTGTTTCAACAGTGGGTAGTACTGCGGAAGGACTCTCGGCCACTCTAGTTGCACCAATTATTTCGTGAAAATGAACCATGCGGACAATTGATGCAGAGTGTACTTTATCCAATTCATAATTTCTCCAGGGCTGTGACATCTACATCAGTACCCTGCAAGCCGCCTTTCGGTGTGTGGCAGGGGGAAACGTACGTTTGCTGCCATTATCGTGATGTTATGCTTAATTTTTAATGAAGTAGGTTATCCTTGTGTGATTAGTTACTCAAAAGGTATTGTGTATTTATATTTTAGGTGTTTTCTTGAGGAAACTAATCTGCATTTATTGCATTGAAATGAATTTTTTTAAAATACTATTTTATATTACGAATCAGGGAATAAATTCCTTCTTGAGAAATAGTTTAATATCATCTTATCTATTTGAGATGAAATTTTACAAGGATTTCAATTTCAATTTAACCATAATTAATTTCGTCATTAGAGAAAATATCGATGCTTATTGTTAGTATTGGGGGATTCTGGAACGCCGATGCACAAAATATTTCAGCTAAATTTCCAACTAATTAACAATAATAGTAATTTCATACCTAATAAATCAGATTCGGTTTATTAGAACCCGAATTCGAAGAACGCTTTCATGCTAATGACGGAATGTCAATCAACTTCCATAAACAATGATCTCTATTTATTTTGATTAAGGATATTATTAAAATGGAATATTTAATGCGTTTTAACTTGCATGTATGCGCCTCTTTATATTCAATGTCTGTGGTGTTAAATAACGTCCAAATATTACCGTCGTGACGAAAAGTATCACATTGCATCCGGTCTAACTTTATCCAATATCAGTCATTTAGTTGTCGCCCAGAACTTCGTGCGACGCACGGTGACAAGCAGAGAAAAAAAAACAGAGTTCCGCCCGAGTTAAACGATCAACAAGTTGAACCACTTCATTAGAGAGTGACGGCCTATTGTTTCTCTTAAGTAATCAGGACCCGCTTTAGGCGACGTGACTCCCCTCTAACTCGTTGCAGGTTAATCGGAGATACTTGGAGCCAACTACAATTGCCTTCGCATCGTACCGCCCCCTCGTCTCCGAACCATTACAAGAAGTTAACTACGAGTAAGAAATTAGAACGTCGGGAAAGCAATTACACCCGACACGTGACACGGGAGAGAAACGTCTCCTAGATAGCAGTCGGAGACATTCGAATAATACGTTTAGTCAAATGAGCCAGCAACGGGAGAAGTAGTCTAATGTCGCGCTAGGTAGGTTACCGTGTTTATGGAAGTTACTCATACTTATCTTACGTATACTTAATTGCAGTCTGACTTTCAGGAAATGGTGTTTGGGTGAAGTCATGATCCCGGAGGCTGGCGGAATCCCCGGTTCCTCTGCTAATGTTCTCAGAAAGGGTTTAGCCTAAGATGAGGTCTACGAAGCTAGATGAGGATTGTGGTAGTTTTGCTGTGTGAGAAGTGTAAGGTCGTACGTGCTGCACTATATTAAGTGTATGCAAGTTTTTGCGTCGTGATGATATGGAAGGCTAATGAGCTTCATTTATACTTCAGTAAATTTAAGTTGACTTCTCATGGAATTTAGCTCGTATTTCTAAGTTCTACGTTATTAAGATGACGATGTCTTTATCAAAGAAAATGCAAATAATTGTTTAAGAAATGTAATATAAGAATACATAAGAATGTAACTTTTCTCCTAGATTTACTGCGTTTGTCAACAACATCGTGTAATATAGTAATATTTTATTGTAATATAGTGAAAAACTTGATAAATTCCACATAGAATTCACCAAGTTTTTCTTTCCACGAAGTAACGCCTGCCAATATTGATTTCCTATAATTTAATATTTTCTGTACTTAATTTTCGCGGGTAAGTTAAAATTTGTAATTCAATAGACTGAGTCAACGAAAAGTGGAATATTTTTATAGAAAAACTCCACTCATTTCATGGTCAAGAATAAAATCTCAGAATTTCCAGAGAAATTCTTACTTTTAGGCCATGAAATTTTTAGCTTAAAATTGTAACCTACTAAATGCAACTGTCTTATATGACTATTATCTTATCGTAAACATTTTTTTAAGCTTCGGAAGGCCAATAATGGGAATAATATGGCGTATGTTTGGATATATAATGCATCGTTATATGCGTATATTGATGTTGTTGAATTTTTCTCCGACCTCATACTTACATCTATTTTTTCCATTTCTGTGGTAAAGATTTTAGGTTTGGAGATTTTAAAAGTTTTTCACCACCACCACTTCATATGCTCGCATGTGAGTCGATTCATATTCCTTTACCCATAAGCGCAAGAAAGACTCATTCTGAACCTCAGGATAAATGATAATAATCCTTTCATCGACGCACGGCGTAGGAAGGAACTATTCGCGAACTATTTTGATGCGAATACCGATCCTTATTCTGCGCGAAAAATGGCGCAGTTGTCTTCCCTCGCCACTTCCTTTCTCCTCCACTCTTCTTTGTCCTTATTTTGGAGGATGCATTGTCCTCTCTTGGAGAAAGCCCTCTCCTCCACCAAGAAAGCACTCCTCAGTGCCCTTCTCCGAGAGGAGAGGCCCCTATCGTGATGGAATATGACTCTTGCACCCCACGCCTTTTCCGCCTCCTTCACGCTGGACCGGAGAACGTGATGTTTTTGTCGCCGAATATTCCACGCGATCTGTTTTCTTTTCTATCGCGTTCATGTTAGATCGACGTTTATACGGGGGATGTTTTATGAACGTATGTATGTCTTCGGAGTCAAAGGTTTTCCACCACCTTTTAAGAATATTTTTACCATTCAGACTGCGAAGTTACGTGTTTGGCTTTTTGGTAGTAAGCGGTGTGGTGTCCTTTCCTTATTGAAAAGTATTTTTGTTAACTACAATACTATGTATAGTTTGTACATTTATGAAGGACAATGGAAACTACTATTTTTATCGCATTGTTGTCCTAGTCGTTTAAATAAAATTCTCGTAAAAATATTAGTTTCTTTGCCTCTACTTTACCGTTACTTTGAGTGAGTATTAATATTTCTTTAAATGAAAATAGAATTTCTATGGAGTATGTACTGAATTAGATTTGATGCTATAATATTGGATGAACATATTCGTGGTTAATTACTTTATTAATTCCTTACAGGCTACATTCGTAAGGAACATTACTTTCTCGTTCCATTTAAAAAGTTATTCCTTTATTGTTTTATGTTATTTTTAAAGTGTGGAATTCTCAAATATAATGATTATGCAACCTTGTACTAATCAAATATTATTACTGATACTTAAAGCACCGTTCTGTTTCTACATAGTAGGGTTTCTTGTCACTCGTAAATAGAAGTACATTCTCATACATGCAAATATTACTTAGGCCGAGGAGTAAGTGAATATACATATCTCTGATACAGTGATGTTCACCTTTTTTGCTGGAAGAGCGTCACGTATCTCAAGAATCCTTAGCAATCCCTAATTAACATAAATATTTCGTATTTTCTTGTCTCTGTTTCTGTAGACGTTTTCTAGTTCAAAGGCATTTCGAACATCTAAAATGAATATCGATTTCCTAATATTAGTAAAGGTATATGTGCAACTCTTTAGTTTTAATCCTTTATAAGATAGTAGAAAAATATAATTGTAAGTATTCATTATCATTTTGTCAATGATATTGTATTAATATAAAAAAATTTAAAATTACCGTGTATTCTTAACTCTTCACTTAGGTTAGACTTTTCTTTTTTATACATAGAAACAAATTTGATATTTTTTTAAATATCCTGTGCTGCTTCTCAGTTATAGGATTAGTAAAAAATGAATTAGCGATCTGTAAGAAATATAAATAATTCTTTTTCTGTTTCCTACGGAAACTAAGAAAAAATAATCAACTATTTCAAAACATTTCAGTAAAAAAAACTTGATTTCCTTTGATGTGAGGAATTTTCCGCGAAATAGTTAATGAATTCTGTACCATCTGTTATTCATCGACCGCCTTCTTTATCGGAAAGATGTATTTTTTTAACTCGACGTATCGTAGTATTAACGGAGTGCCCTCATAACAGTATCGAGGTTACAGTACGTGTGACGATGCCAAACACTCACTCTTCCTCGTTTGTTTAATTAAGTAAAATCGTCCATAAATTTTCCTCTTTTATCTCGATGCATTCCATATCTGACGTCAGAGAGCCCTCTTATGTTTGGAATTTTCGAACACGAACCAATCTAACGAATAGTCTGCAGAATCGCGATAGGAAATTTCTCCTCCTTTCCTCAACCCTTTTCCGCGATAAATATCGGAAATTGGAACGATGAATATCCACTCAAAAATCGCCATTCCGCGCCGAAACGACCGTAACGTATTAACCCGGTTTGCGAAACGAAGCTGCTCAGATAACAGTTATTTTCCTGGTTATCCAACCTAATTAGTCGCCATTTCTCTCGGCCATGTCATCGACGCAGATAGGTCAAACATATCGCCCTCCGTACCATTTCAACTTTGTCATCCGAATCGATCGTCGATGGTTGTTGAAATTAAGGATAGATGAATTGATGGGCGCGTTAACTCCCTCACTGCGACGAAGGTTAATGGAGTGATCGCTCAAGCGGTCAGCGTTTTCACGTTATCCTTAGATATAGAGTTGCAGTTCCGTCCTTCGCTCGTAACTTTGATCGGCTTTGATCTCTCTTCCGCGCTCTCGTTTCCCCGAGTGACGTTTTCATCTTTCTCCTCGCGAAGTTCTCATCTAAATCTCTCTCGTAATTTTTAGCGCGGGTTGGTTTTTTGCTCCCTTTTTATCGTGTTGGCGATATTAAATTTTTCTATCAGTTGATTTGATTATACAGTACACTTGTGAGGGTATTTGGAGTGAAGGTATTTTCTAGTTGGGGCGATAAGTAGTTTCTAGGACCTTGTAAGTAATACGCTTTTAAAAATGTCGTTTTTTCTATTGTGCAATTACGTAATTTAATTTCATTGTGCTGCTAATATCGGAGCGGCATTTATTATTATTAAGACACTTCTCTAAATTTTTGTATTGATTACGCATGAGTTTTATGACAGATTCACTAATCATCAGTATCTACGGTAGTTAAATATATGCTATTAACCATTTTCTTTACATTCGTTGATAATATTCTTCGTATGTTTATTTGTGATAATATAAAAGTATATACATTTCATTGAAGTGGTTTTCCTTAGGTAATACGCTGATCAGTATGGTATAGTATTTTGCTCTATACATGCGTTATTGAATAGATTAGTGTTGTTATATGTCCAAGAAGGAATTTTATTTATATTTAATACAGTTCTCGTAATTCTATCCACTTAACGGAAAGGTGTTCTTCCATTTTCAACAATAAATAACATTTAAACGATACCTGTGTTTCGTGTGTACATAGTCGCAGGTTATCTCCCATAAAGTCATGCCACCGCACCCTTTAATTTGAACGCATCGATGAAAATAAGCACCGTCTTCTGTTTCCGTCACAGAGAAATATTTACGTAGCGAAGATCGTAATTGAGGACTAATCGTCCCTACCGTGTACGTTTCATTTACTTCTCCCGGAAAGAATCACCCGAATCAACTGTAAAGGCTGTGTTTGTATTGTAATACTACGAAATTGGATTCGTTTTTAGTTTTCTTTCTCGTTCGCCCGTTTTACGGAAGCATACCTCCGTTCCTTCCCCGAGGGGATGGATTTTCTCTAACTCATCCACTAGCACATTTCCTCATCCGGTTCCCGGATTCCTGTACCCGTCAGAATCTTCAGCTTTGTCGTTCCACCTTTTCTTTATCGGTGCCTCTTTCCTCCTCTAAAATCCTTTTTCTTTGTCCAAAGGTTATGAGGAAAAATCTTCCGCTCGGATCGTTCCGTATTCGGAGAAGAATCGCTATCTCACTCATCCCATCGTTCGCGTGGCTTCTCCCGAACTCATCCCAATTCCGCGTCTCATCAAGTGTTCTCGCACACTAAAGGGATTCGGGTGGAAAATTTCGGGGAAATTTTTCCTTTTCGGCTCGTCTTTCTTAATGGCTCGTTATCATCGGACATTTCCCAGCGATTTCCTCTTTGTCGTCCTCCGACAGGACGCCTCTTCTTCACGGACCTCTTCGCGTAGATTTTTCTTTCCTCTCTCGTGTTCCTTTTAACCTACCTAGCGTCATTTTTTTTATTCGGTAGGAGGAAGTGGCCCAATCTTGTTTATCGCCTCTGAACGTTCCATGGAAACACATCGTTATCTTTCTCTTTTTTGGTCGTTTCATTCGTTTATGAGTGTCACCAGTGATTCGAATTGGATTGATGATGCCGTTAAGATTCGGGAAGATATACTTTAAGTTTTTGATAGCTTAAATTCATTGTTTCATTTGGATATAGTGTTGCAATTTAGCTAATTACAATCTCTGTTCTAAACTTATTGAAAGTGACGGATGAAATACAGTGTATGTTTTAAATCATTCAGGCGCCTTTAATATTACGTAACGATCGTTCGGAAACGCATTTATGATGCTGGGGAAATGTTTCTTCCGTATGCTCTTTTCTTCTTTGGTATGATTGTATTAATGGTAATGTATGCAGTATCTTCTTATTGTAACCGTGTATACAATGAAGGTGTCTCCTTACCTTCAGTAAGTTCAAATGTATATTCCACCACTGTTGGTTAAAAGAAGGACTCGTTTAGCAGACAGCAAACCTGCTTCATACTTTTATGCTCAGAGACACTTAATTACGGAGTTCATTTTTCTAATATTAACAAATTTTTGTAATTATCAAATAGTATTTGCCCTGAGTATGGATAAATAAATCACCGAAGACTTTAGAAAAAATTATTTATACCCCTTTAAGATTATCATAAAGGATATTTTCTCAACTTTATGATCCCAGAAAATATTCTCGCCTTAAAATTTACGATGCATAACATTACCGAGTTCTTCATTAATCTCGTTAGAATACGTCAGTTTTTTGTTTACCCTTAATTACACCGAGATTTTAATTCCGCATCCCTTAATTTTTTCCTCGAGAAAAAACCGACGCATGAAAAATGCCCTCTCAGCGTGTCATCCTCTACGAGTCACGGGTCGTCATAATTAGATCCTTCGGCGCTTTTTGCGATTGTTATTCTTCCTCCTAACGTAGGGCTACGCGTCGTTACCATATTTCGGATCTCTTTCAACCCATTCTCCGTATCACTTCAAACCCTCAACACACCGTTGTGTGGAGCTCTTATACACTCTCTTATCCCTCCTTAACCCTCGTCGTTAATTGCCCCCTTCAGAAAAAGAAGAAAGGAGATTTCTCTCGCAGTTGCCATTCTGTTTACCGCGATACCAAATGAATCGCGCCCCGCGTTAGCGACTCCTCCACTTCCCACGTCCCATTTCGAATTAGCGTTGATAGGGGTCGTGAAATTCCGGGGTTTTTTTCTCGAATGCCACGGTATTTTTCCGCGCAACACCTTCCTTTCCTATCCCCCGTTCCCTACTACTCCTCTCCCGTACACGGGTCCTATTTATGATGCGCCCGATAGCTCCGGCTTGCGTACACAAACGCGCGAATGTTTCTCGTCCAAGCATTGCCTTTCCAATTTAATTAACTCCCGAACTGGAGGGGGGAGTCCTCGTCGAGCTCTTTTCCAGCCACACCGTCTTCTCCCTCTCCCCCTCTCGTTTATATCATTCGTTTAAACCGTTAGTTTGCTAATGTATCTTGATCTGAGCTAAGGATGAATTTCGAAGCGGATCGGATGAGGAGTTTTAGAGCAATTCGTCTCCCTTTTTATTGAATTCGATTTTATTTCCTTTCGACGGGCTCCTAATTTTGTTTTATGGATGTCAGAGTATATTTCATGCTCTTCGTGGTGAAATTGTCGAGGATGACTATCCAGTTCAATTCAAACCATCCGTATTCTTATATTTGTTGTCAATTTTTTGCTGAACTTGATTACGAATTTATCGAATCCTCTGTATCTTTTGCATGGATCTAGTGATGGATGGTTTCAAATGTATTTGATGATGCATGGAGTCACAGAGCCTCATTGATATTTATTATAATGTGATGGTAATAATACTTATGAACTTAGTTCAACTTATACACTAAACGAGGAAGAAGAAAGATACTTATTTTATCATAGATTCGCGTTGGATCTATATGCAATTCGTTATTTATGATGTTCATAATGTCGATATAACATTTATATTGACATTTTGAGTTTATATGAGCTCTCCCATCAATTCGTTTAAACCAAAGATACTCTCTACCATCTATCTTATGAACCATCAGGTTTTTCTTACTTTAAGGCTTCATAGATATAATCATGATTCCCATTTTTTAACGTAAAATCCCCAAAGTTTGTTGTGTTAAAAGTTGTGAAATAACGTAAGAAATCAACTTATATCACTATATAGGTTAGTAAGCAACCACCCTGATATGTAAAACTTACTTTGAATGTAGTTATGAGTGAGGTAGAACGAATAATTAGTAATTTTCATTACTGAGGGTGATTGCAGAGTTTGAAAATTCATCATAACCTTAAATAATAATCTTTCAATCTTCTCCGACAGTCAGAGCCTTTATACGGTTTTGATTGGAAGTTTAAAATTTGCTCTCTTTCTCTTTTGAAATGTTTTCTAGTCTGATTTGAACATAGCACTCTTTACTTTAGTATAATGTAGTAATATAATGGTAAATAGAAACCTTTTTCAAAATAGTGGATTGTTATTCAGTATCCATGGAGAGAAGGATGTTTGAGTAGTAGGATAGAGTCTATCCTTCTCGTAACACCCGCGTATTCCTTCGTATCAATCCCTCATCGCACATAGACACTCTTTCCCCTTTCGCTCCATCACGTCCAAACACAGCCTCTCTAATTGCCAAGTCCATCTGCGTTTCCTAGGGATCAGGGCCACCGTACCCGCAACCCACGGACGGAAAAAAGGCAGGACATAGCAGGTGTTGTTTATTTTGCCTCCACACCTGACCCATCTCCACCACGAGGATAGCAGCCCAACAAATCCCACGCCCTGTTTGTCTCCCACTTGTACCGCCACGCATTTCAACCCCCCTCCCTTTTTACCATTCATTCCGAATTCCTCCGTCGATTCGCGCGTTCTTTTCTCTCGCGCAACTCCTGCCGGTGATCAACGAGACGTTTTAAACGCCCCCGTCGTTGTTTTCGGCCATGTCCAACCCCCCACCACCCTACCCTCCGCAGCTTGTTACTTCCACTAAATTCAGATTTATTTAACGCGACTTTTCCCTTGTTAAAACCCCACACGCATTCCCGGGCGGACACCGGGCTCGCGGACAGCGCTTCCCGCCGTGTTCATAGCCTCTCCGGGAGGGATTAAAGCGCACTCATATCCTAAAAACACGTGTCCGGGGAAGACCGTATTTTTTCATTTTCAACCCCTTTTAATAGCGGGTCGAACGACAGTATAAAAAACGCACAACCCTCGCTCGTTTTAGCTACGGAGAAATTTATATCGCACAACTTTAGCGTTATCGTTTTGTAAGGCTTAAGAGACACGAGATGTATCGAAGGGGGAATACGAATATAATCGCGATTTTTACGAGGCGCGGTAAACAAGGATCATCCACAAGGTTCCGGTTCTTTCGGGGGCGTTATGAGCGAAAGCGCGTGTTTTACGAGTTTCCGTGGATTTAGTGTTGGGGGTGGCCCAAGGATCATAACGGCGTACTCTTGGGTTCCTTTGGATGTAGTGCGTTTGGTAATAGTTTTAGATGGCCTAAGTAGTTAACGTTTTGATGGGTTCGTTCGGAAATATCGCGTTTGTACAGGTGTGGTCGCAGTAATGAAAACGAGAGCGATGTTTGAGAAAATGCTTCTTGTTCATGATGTATTGTTTATTAAGGTTTAATCTTGGTTTTGTATTCATCCCCAATATGTCAATGTGTAAAGTTTATCTTTCAAATCTATAATAAATGTATCGTAGTATTAGTAGATATCGTATTTCCATCCATCTTATTATGATATTCGTATCCGTGTACTTAAATTATGTTCTTCAACATCATTATCGTAACAATATTCAAACTACCCGGAGCTGAATCCTAATTCTTGTTCTTTTAATAACTTAATTTGAACTTGGAGAAATGTTTTTGTATAATACTGTAATGAATATATAATTATATGCTGAATAATAACCCTCCAAACGTATTATGTTATGTTATTTCATTTCAGGATACTTAAGCTTATCCGTTCTAAAAAGAACTAAAATAGGTGCGGTAAATATATATTTTGCAGAAATATAGGTACGATCTGTGTTTTTTGTCATATTTACAATAGGAATTTTAAGCTCGCGATCCAATATTTCCATCGAAGCGATGAAAAGAGAAAAAATACGCAGTATGATGATATTATCAAAGGTCGTCTACCTTCATACGCTTCAATGGAGCGGAAATCCTAATGAAAATATTCAATCGATGTTTACTTTTGTAGAGCGAACCAATAACACGATTCTATTCCGTTTCAACGCATCTATTTTATTTTCGCATATGGATATGCGGACAGTTATCATTCTGAAAATATTCAAATGTGTTGCTAAAAAGCACACATTTGGGTCAAGTGGGAGATTGCTGAATGGGGAGTGGCTTTGATTCAATTATACTGCTGCATTCACCGTTGTTTATACAATTCAATGGAAAAGGGTATGGAAACAAAATTGAGGGTTACAGAAGCGAATTTGATGATCATTGAATTATTTTTGACCCTTGATATCTAGATTGAAACAGCGTGTATATTTCCGGCCAAGTTGAGCTTTTGTGTCATTAGGTCGAAGGTCTTCCATTGTGATTGATTTGTTGTATAAATATTATCTCTTTCATTTATTTTGGTTCGCCATTCATTTCTACGTTTATTTATTTATGATGTAGGTCATCCATCCTAATTTATGATGGAGTAGTCTTAGAAATACTTCATTCATAACGTCATAAGACCTTTTATAACATAATATCTCATGCATTACGAACTTCCTCGTATGTCCATCACGAAACAGGGTGAATGGTCATGTCAAATTTATATTACGGCATAATATACGAAATTCCCTAAATAAATGTCCACTTTCGATCAAATTTCCTTCCATTTCGCCGCTTGATCGCGTATTAAACGTGTTCAAAAGTTTCTCAAAATTTCATTCGCTCCCATAAAATGAAAACTTTCCCTCCTGACGAAGTCATTTTATTCAGCAGCAAAAAGTTTCGATCCGTGCGGATTGAAGAACCTCTTCCGAATTCCCATCATTTCTTCCGAAATGTTTGATCAGAAGAAGTAATCAATTTAGTCGTGAGCTTTTTTTATACCTGTCACAGAATTTTAAGGGTCTGCCTTATCCTCCATTCCGTGTTCTGCTGCCATCACTTCTTTTTTTTCTCCTCCGGAAGGACGGCGAATTCATCTAATCTCAAAAGCCTTCATTTCCGAGATCTTCATAATGAAATCTATTTCCGACGGCTGATTTAATTACTCACTTATTCGTGGGTCCCTCGAAGAGACGTTGCGCTTTTCGCAGATTCCGAATCCAACTCGCTGATTCTCTTCCAGACTCCTCATCCCCAGAACTCTCCCTCTCTTCGCCACGGTTCTTTCCATTTCGCCCCGTCCGCCCTATCTCCGCCTTTCGCCTCCCAACTTCGTTTTTTATTCAAGATGTCCACCGCGCGCATTATTCATTCCATGCGGAAGTCTTGCATGTTTTTTTTCCGCTCTGTGTGTTACACGTCCCTCTCTGTCCTATCTTAACATTGATGAATTCGTCCCACGGAATACATGTATTGAGGTTTTCTCTGGAGTACATATTGCAGTAAAAGATGGGGTAAACTTATTGCTGTTCATGTAAGTACTAATAGGTACAGAAATGGAAAATTCTAACGTTACCGATACCTGAACCCATATCCTCCTCATTTTCCCTGAATTTCGTAAGAGAAAAGATGTTAATTTGAGTATATCACGAAAAGAAATAATGGAAACTATTCGATTCTGATAAAGTAAATGGAAAAACTGATAATAAAAAAAATTCTCATAGATCTGAAATTATGAAATTGATTGGAAAACCCGATACTACAAATTCTGGCTGAAATATTTGTAAAAACTGACGATGTAGATCTAGGTATTGGATTTTACCACGAATTAAGAAAATTAAGGCTAATTTAATGCAGTCTAGATTCATTCATTGAAATGGAATTGAAGTATTACATTCATTTTGAAACAGGCAGAACATAAACATAAAATTTTGTAGACTCAAACCCGGGATTCGAATTTTCCGATTGGAATAATTATAGAAAATTGTGGCTCAGTCGTATCCATCGGGATTTAAGGATTCGAGTCCCGGTTACATCAGATGTTTTCCTGTTCGTATGTCCTTGAGTAAAAATTTTACCATGTTCTGGTGAATAGTCAACTCTCGTCTCCAGTTTTTGAGTCCAAAAGAAAGATCAACTAACCGTGTGTAGTGAACGAGTTGTGCTAGAGAATTACGTAAATCCTTTGCCCTTGATTTTGGATGCTAGCTTATAGTCCAGTTATACGCTCTCCGCGTTAGTTCTCGCTTAATTAAACTTCATGAGTCCAGTTGGCTCTCTGGGAGTGAGAATTTGAGTTCCTGCTCTTTTTACATGTTCCATTTACTACTCAACTAAAGGGTGTTTCAAAGATTCATAAATGTTAAGTTTTAAAATACATTTTATGATTGATAAAGCATAATTTCATTTAGTTTAGGGAATACATTTTTTATTCTATTAATATTTGGTGATTTCTTAATAAAATATCTTGCTCTAATATGTTTCATTTACGAACTAATCATCTTTCTATGGACTTGATTAGATTCTATAAATAATGTATATAATAAGTAATTTTTATATTAGGTTTAAATTTGAAATGTAACTTCTATCTAATGGGACGGCAGATGGTACGTATTAGATTATCTACGTATGAGATAATATAGTTTTCCTTCCAGTATCACTATCGTGACATGAAATCGATTGTGTAATAATCAATAAAATAAATATATTTTGTTAATATTATATTTACGGTGCTTATGGAAATACAAAAATTGTATTCTGATGATTTATTTTATATTTTTATATTCTATTTTATCGGCACAACATGCCCTCTATAATCCTTAAGCATACCTTCTAACGCAAGAATTAGTCTGGAGTAATTTTATTAAAACTTAAGTCAGTAGAATTATTATTCATTTTCAAATTATGTTATGAAATATGATATAGAAATAAAATTCAGAATTACATCTTAAAAATTTCTCTGTATTGTATATTGAATTTTTAGCAAACCGATTTTTTAAAAATATACGATCTCAAATGTCTTATAATGCGAATGAATGAGAGATAATGTTATAGAGATTCTTTTTAATTTTCAATATTTCCGCCAATATTGACCATCGTAGCGAAAACGTTTTAATTTTCCGATTCCCAATCTCTCTATTCCGCCAAAGTTACGGCGAAGATTAGATCGCCAGTTATGAAATCGGAAGAAATTCCTTCGCCGTATTTTTATAACGATTCAGCGTCACTCATATATTTCAAGCAAGAAAAACTCGAACTTGCAACGAGATTGCATTCAACTTCAATTTTTTCCGATTCCCATCTTCTGAATCCGTAACTTTTTTTCTTTTCCACGGAATCTCTAGGAAGACCCAAGCGAATTCAGGGCTTCGTTATTTTTTGCCTCGATTTTTATTCTCGAAGGCAGACGAGTGCTTCTGCTGCCAGGAATGTCATACTCGTGTCCCACTCCAACCGCTCCTTCGATTCTTCGCAATCAAGGAAGCACTTCATACCTTCTCTTTCTGTCTCCATAGCGATCATTCCTCTTACCCAGCAGTTTTCCTTTTCACCTCGGAGATAACGTCTGGAACGCGCGCAAGACTTTTTCGCGAAGGAACGAGCGGTCCGTCGGCTCTTAAACTTCTCGCCTTTGTCTCGGACGAATTCCATTCTCATCTGTTCGTTTTCCCACCTCTTTTTTTTCCTTTGCAAAATTCGAGAATATCCTCGCGTCATAATGAATTTGCTCCCGAATCCGTGCGAGTGCACCAAGCTAAGAGTCACTGCTCTATTTTTATCTGCACGTTTATGTCTTTACGGCCATCTTAGCTATGATTTTGGCTGAATAAAGTTTGTTCGTACGTGATGAATTTTTTTCCTGCTCAAGAAAGGCATGGGGAGCGATTCACACGGAGGAAAGGCTTGTTAAATATGTACTTATTCCGTTTATTTAATTAATATTGACGTAATTGCGCTCTCTCTGCTACAGGTCCTTTTTTATTCCTTGTCCAAATGAGGCTCTAATTTTTGATATTTGTTGTTACAATGTGCAAAGGCAAATTTAATTGACTATGTATTGATGCAAGATTTCTATGGGTATATGTTGAATGAACGTGTTTGATTCTTCATAACGGATGTATCTGTAAATCAAGAACTTTTTCTTGGACGTGGGAGTACATGTTTCCTAAGAGTAACTTTTCTATTTTCATCCGCACGTTTATGTCTTTATCGCCATCTTAGTTATGATTTCGGATTCATGAAGTTGGTTTCCTTGCGATTCATCACGTAGGAACTAACTTTAGTTGCATTTAATGATGATAAAATTGTGGAATAGAATTGTACTCAGCAAATGAAGAAAAATCTTGACTTGATTTTTTACGATTATATGTGAATGTGATTAATGCTATAAATTTCATGCCTGATAAAAAATCTGGTTTAGTCAAGAAAAACAAACATTCCATTCCAATACAATTTTATTATATTTTTTTCTTTAGAACGCACATCTAAATTTGAAACAACGTATCATGGTTTGATTATTATGAATTATTTTTTATTATGATTAAATCAAGAAGAGATAATACTGGGTATTTTAATTTAAAATCTGTTAGAATCTATTCATAATTGTGTTTTCTGAATCTTAAAATATATTGCGTGTAAATGTAAATCAGCTTTCAAATTCCATTGGTTTTAGATTTCACACGACTAATTTCGAAACTGCAAGTTTTTAGCTATTCAAATTATCAGACATTGTTTTAAATTGCATTTGTTTCTGATTATCGGAATATATATATTAATCAAATTGTATCAAACGAAAGAGGATAATTATTAAAATTAAAGGATGTAGCGGGTAGTGCATAAGATGAGCAGAAACTTGAATGTTAAAAGTTAGTTATGTCTTGGTTTAAGAAACCTTTTAGAAAGTCGTTTCTGTCGCGAAACGAAATAAAATTGTA
The DNA here is from genome assembly GCA_020796165.1 of Pantala flavescens. Taxonomy (NCBI): domain Eukaryota; kingdom Metazoa; phylum Arthropoda; class Insecta; order Odonata; family Libellulidae; genus Pantala; species Pantala flavescens. The sequence goes on from CM036878.1 coordinate 21,531,834, forward strand.
GTCACACTTACTATGTGTGTATAAGTACTATGGATGCAGCCAGTCGATCTAAATGGTGTATCTAACTCCCGTTTATTCGTCCTCGGATATGCGTTTGATTCCACGCGAAACAATAAAGTTTCCAGAATTGAATAAACTCTTTAACTTTAATGTCGCCATCGGAAACGCATTCCATCCTTCCGCGCACTAAGATTTTAATATCGGCGATGAAATTTCGCTCGTCTTCGGCAGTAAAGTTTCCAAGTGCATTCCTCTGCCGCAAGACCCTTCGACGCAATAAGAGGCACTAGAATAACAAATGGAGCGCCCTCGAGGTATTCCTCCTCTTTATTGAACAAGTATGACTCCGAAGAGGGAACACCCCCATCTCGCATCGTGGAATTCCTCCCGGCAGCCGGTTTATACACCGCAGAAAGGAAACTTTCTATTCCGCCCATCCTTTTTTACCATCGTATCCCTTTCCCTCAACCCTTTCGACCTCTCCGGAATTTCTCGCAATTCCACGCCGTCGCCTTCCCGATTTCATTTCACGTTTTCTATCGAACGGATACCCTCATCTTTTTTTCCGGGCATCGCGTTTTCGACGGTCGGCCTCTCTCCTCCATTAAGTTCCGGGACGCACGTCGCCTACCTCTTGTCTATCCGTCAGTCTGCGCGTCGGGATGATAGGAGCTTACCCAAGGAGACTTTTATTGAGCGGGGCGGAATGACCCCCGGGCGATGGGTTTGCCCTCCCCACGACGCGTGCGTGGAATCCCCGCGACCTGCTTATCTTTTCGCCCTAGACCCTAAGCCGAGCTTTTTTTTCATTCACCTGTGCTTCATCAAGCGGATAGCTGGATGCTGTAGCTACCCGTCCGAGGGTCTAGGAAAGTTTTACGCCTCCCTAAGGCTATCGGTTATATTTTTTGACAGCGGTACAGCAGCGTGTTTGTTCACAGTAAAGTATGGCAATTTGTTTTCGTTCGTTGAAGTTTCCGCGTGGTAATCGCGAAGGTCGAGCACGTCTCTACAGTTTTCGGTTTGATTTGAGGGCGCACCTTTTAACCTTCCTCTCCGTGCCGTTATCTGTGCGCGTAAAAAACTCTTCGAAACAGCAGTTACTTTCACCAATAGATTCTCTCGCTTAAGCGCAGTTTTGCTGGGAGTTTTTAGAGGTTTTATTGCGGTTCGGCATGTTTTTTTATTTCCTGACCGGTTTTCGCTGCGGTTCGACGGGTGTATCATATTTCGGTTGGTGTCCGGTTTCGCTGCCGAGGTGTATAACCGGTTAATATTGTCGTTTTTTTGGTGTTGGATATAGTATTGATAAGTTACGGGTAAAGCGAAGCACATGTTTATTAATAGCAGTTAAATAAATAGAATAAGTAACATGTTAAACTTTTAACCCTTTACAACAAAAAAGAGGATATTTCATAACGATATGCATTTAAATATATTTTCTATAAGTAGTTCTGTAAGGTTGTTTATCTTAAACAATTGCAGCCAGCCTAAATTAAGCATATACTTCATTTATGTTACGTTATGTTATTTTTTTCAATATTCAATAAGTCATTCGATTTTATTTACATGAAATTGTCCATTGAAGAAAGTAAGTTACGAGAGATTTGTTTTTTTATTCGTCCTCGTAGGATGTGTTCAAGACAAAAATGTTATACGATATATTAACCCTTTTACTGCGGACCCACTTTTCGAGGTGTATGCCAAAATTGCGGAGGTATTTCCCGCAAAAATGCAGGTTTTTGTTTAGTAAGTTGTAATAATTGTAAATACGGTTATTCATCCTTATTGTTTTTACCATTTATTTATCATATCATAAGGTTCGAAATGAAAATAAATTTGCGCGTTTACCGTTTTTATTTAATATTATAAAATTTATATATCTGGTAACTAATAAATAATAATACAAAATATGCATTTTAACGATAGTTTAGCCATAGAAAATCAAAAGAAATGTTTATTATTTAACATTCAGTCAAAAGCTTGGGCTTTTAACTATGGAAATATACAATTTTAATGAAGAAATTGCGATAGCTTATTCAAAAATTGCATTTTAAGAAATATCTACCCTCTGGCACTTGTGTTGCGGGAAGCATACACCATTACGTAATTTCTTACATTTTGCACTAAAGGTGCGTGCTCGTCTCCTCTTTCCTCTTTTACTATCAACTAGCACACTATACATCTCTTTCTCTTTTATTTGGAGTACATTTTTAAAGCTTTACTTCCCCAATAAGGGAATCTTTTGATGTTCCACGGGTGACTTTTTTATTTGAAACCACTGCTTGGAAAGGTCTTATATAATACTAATTACAAACGATAAGCGTGTCATTGGTTTCATACCTGCGGGTAAATTTATTTTATTAAGAATATAACTATTCAAAAAACGTGCTAGAAAACCTTAAAACACATTTTCCAGTATTTGAGTGCACGCTGCTCATCGAGATTCGTATATACTATCATATAAGATGAAAAATAAAATTAAAGATGCCTAATTCAGCACAACTATCGGTTTGTTTCTCACGTATAAGCACCAGAGATAACAAAGAAGAAAGTAGAAGTAACAGATAGGCTCTAATGGAGGAGTTCTGCTGAGTAGAAAAACAGGGCCGATAGATCGGCCCATCCGCAGTTTTCGCATAAGCACGCCGGGCCGATAGATCGGCCCATCCGCAGTAAGAGGGTTAATTATTTCGTGTGGTTATTCACGTATTCTAGAAATGTATGTAAAATCCTTTAGTCACTTATCCTTTCAAATTCTGAAATGATTAGACATTCAATGAGTAGAAATACTTCGATTACAAATCACTCCATACTGTTACTACACCCATCATGCGTGTACTTCCTTCACTTCGCAACAAAGACTTCGTGAATTGATCGCTCTTATTTCATTACATTTCAGTTTGCCTTTCTCGGGGCAATGTCAGATTGCGAATTTTTCGGTCGACGACATTCTGCGAACTCCGTATTCCGGCTTCCGTTTGAAACCAAGCAATTTAAATTTGCTCGCGCTTCGAGAGATTCCATCAACTTTATATCAGAACGGTTGTATTTGCCGAGCACGTCTATTGTCTGGCTACTTAAACACAAAGGGAATTATATAAATGCGTAGTGCTGTTTACGGACGGTTATGGCGACCTGTTGGCATAGCGACCTTAGCCTCTCTGAATGGAATCCCCGTTTGTTCTCCATAATTCAAACAAAAAGTTCCAGCATTACGACTAAATGAATTTTCTTTGTTTAATTAATTTCATGGCCTTTGGCTGTAGTCGCAGAACTATTGTCATCTTCCTTGTTGATTTCACTCAGGGCGATGAAGACTTTTCGTTTGTGCGTCAAGAGATTAATATTAATCCGTTTGTTCTTTTAATCTGAACTTGTCGAGTTGATTAAAGCTTATGCTGTTTTTGGTGCGGAGAAATATATATGTATATAATATTTTGAAGTTTTAATCCCGGATTTAATTCAGTTTAAGGAAATATCCCCGAGTCATAATTCATGGGAAACGAGCTAAGTTTCCGTATTTTATGTAACCTCAGAGAGATGAGATATTACAATATATCAATATATTTTGAAAGATGCCGTATTTTACTCGATATTAAAACAATTTTAACTTTTGAAATTCTTCTACTGGCTGATATTAGTCACGTTTAGCATTGTGGGAATATTTCATTCTTCTTAAAATTCATTACTGCATGCTATGAAAATGGATATTAGATTGCCCTTACCTTACATTTAAATCCTTCATCCGAAATTTGAGGTTGATAATATCGTATGCGTGTATGAATAAGCCCTAATGTACTTAAATGTCTCTTTACTTAATTTGCTAATGAATCGAACGAGATATTATAAATATGTCTGAATAGTATCACCTTTTGCTGTTTCTCTGTTCCGTTATCATCTACGATAATTTCAGTTTTACTATATAATTCATATTTTGAGCTCGTCCTACTTGAAATGATGGCTGGTTTTGGTGTCGAAGGGTACCCATATTTAATCATTAAGAAGCCTATGCATTTATTCAAATGGAATATTTCTTTAAATTTATCTCTAAAGGAAAGGAACGGAAGGTAAAGAACTTATTCCTTCGAAATCCCAGCTTAAGATTCACAAATTAATTTTCCATTACAGCATTTGAAGTCGTTAATTTGCATCTTATTATTCGCACTAAATCCTTTCCGAACTTTATTTCCTTTATTCTTAGTTTAGCTCGGAGGTACGTTAATCCCTTTGAAATAGTTTACTTGATGAATAATCGCTCATTCAAGAATGACAACACTCGCAGAATTGCAGGGATTCATCTAGAGCGAATCTTCAGGGACCGATGCACTTAATATTTCAGAGTTAATTGTCCGAGGAAAATTCATTCCGAGATATTTTCCTAATGGAACGGAGCACGCCTTCGGCCGGTGGAGTTAATTATCCTCACCCCATTCGCTCTCTTATCTGCGATAATCAGATGGACTCGGCACGGAATGAAAAACAGCGCTTACGAGTGAACTCGCGTGTGCAGCCTTTTGATTCGCGATGTACTTGATTAGCCAGAAAAAGTTCGCCAAATCACGGCCGCGTCACGTTGGTGTTAATGTTTTTAGAGGGTTCAGGGGGCAGCACGGTGCTTTGACGTGTACCCAATCCCTCTGATCGAACACTCCTTCTGATCTGACACACTCAAGGTAGATTCGTATTCTCCGGTGGTGGTCTCATTTACTTCTCTTTCTTCACATCTTACCTCCCCTTCTTCCATCGTCATCCGGAGTAAATCTCAGCCCAACGGACCCCAAATGGGACCATTTGCTCACACCGGTGTATCTCGAAGATTTTCCCATCCACGCCCTGTGTTTTGCTACGTGAGATGGAACCGACGACAAAACGGCTGAAATGCGTGGAAACCCCGTACTCGTTTTGTATTGTACTTTATCATTTCTCCCTTCTTAATGCTTGTATTCTTATCGTGCTCTCTATCTATTCTATCACACGTACCTCATATCTGGTCCCTCAGGGTAAAGTAACGATTTATTGTTACCAGTTCACCATTGCGTATTATTGAAGAAAAACTTATACCTATAATATGTTCGCGTTAATTTTTTATAATATCATATGTAGAATTTAGATAGAAATGAAATGCCATTATATTTATATAAATGTATCTTCGCTGTTAGCAGATGAAGCTGTAAATATCGTTTCCTAATGAAATATTTCCTTGACGAAATTTATATTTTAATCCATTTGATCGAATAAGATCTTTACACTAATTTTATAAAAAACTAATTTACCTTTGTTTTGTTTGAATTCATTCTTTTATATTAATACTTACGTATAAATATTATATTTATGCTATCAATCGTGAGCAATTATTCAGAAGTTTTAATAAGCAAGTGAGATTTAAGTGAGCTTAAATATTTAATAAAACTGTTTTGGAAGTCTTTTTCTCATCATTGATTATGTATCATTCAGTATGTCCTTGAATTAGACTCTCATAACACTTCTAGAAGAGTACATTTTGTGGTGATGTTTTAGGCTATAATAGTCTAAATATAACTAAATTCGATATATTCCGTCAACCTCTACATCATTTCGGCGTTAGAATTATAGTTTATCACCCTGTGAACTTTTTCTGTACTTAAATACCATTTAATATCAAACTTAAGCCAAACATTAAGTTTCTCGTAATCAAGCGAACCTTTCGCCTCACCTCAACCAATGCATCCTCATCGCCCTCAAAGAAGGCACTTTCGTCACATCGTCATAACTTCTCATAATTCCAACCCCTTTGAAAAGCGCTATCTTCCCCTTGTAAATTCCACTCTCCCTATCTGTCTAGAACTCCTTCCACGTTATCGCTTTCTCATTTCTCGCAATCTCGCTGCAAGGCATAAGTCACAGCCCTTCGTCTCCCCCATTCTTTTCCCTAATTCCCGTCACTTATCCTTCTTCTGAGATTAATAACCCAACATTTCTCTCCCACTAATCATCGTCTTTGTCATTAGTCGTCAACCTTATCTCCGCTCTCCCCTTCTTCGGTCACGTCGTTTCATTACCTCCCTTTATCTCGTTCCGCGGGATTATTTAATTTCCTCCAAATGTAAGGAATGTGCAAATGTGATTTACCGCGCTCACCTCTTGGCTGTTGTCCAGGAAACGGCGGAGTGAGAGTCGTAAAACGTTCGAGCAAAAGATGCACCCTCGGTGGTAGCGGAGTCGGAACATCTAAGGAATGGTGATGAGTGTGGTCTCATTCCTACCCATTTCTTGTAATTTCTTGGAGCTGTTTTGAGTCCAGGATGGTTTTATCGTTTTCTTCTGGTTTATTAGAAGTCTACGTCAGGTTCATTATTAGGTTGGTTGTCGTCATAGCTTTAATACCGCCAGAAGATAGTTCTAACCAGAAGAAAGCAGTATGTAAGACGAGTTCGATGGCTCATGAATATAGATTTAATGAAACTGGTTGTTTATTTAACTTCGCAACATCTTGGAATGTTTACACTAATTTTACGGAGGAATTAGTCTCAAATGAGATGTACTTTCTTGAGATTTGGTGGTGGTAACTTGAAAATGACTTTATATTTCTCAACTTATTAATTTTTGGATAACTTTAAGTGTTTACACAGAAGTTTTTGTAGTAAGATTATGCGTCAGAATATGTATTATATCATCTACTATTTTACATTCAATTGATATCTATTTGTCCATTTATTTTTCTCAACGCATTTACTTCACATCTATCTTCATAAAATTACGAAATACCATGGCGTAATTATTTCCTATTTATTTCTATTATTTCCTATTTATTTCTATTATTTCCTATTTATTTCTATTATTTCCTATTTGGATTTTAGTCTCGTTACAATTTAGAGAAAATAGTAAATAAGTATCTGTTTCTTTTAATTCTTTAACTACTCTAGGGCTACCAATCGCTAAGATATCCATTCCTACTTTAAAAAAATGAGAAACTTTATCAGATAAGATACCGGGACTATATACTTATGTCGATTTTTATTCATAAAATTTAAACCTTTTTTAAAGGTTTTCTTTGTACTTTTTTTTCTCTTAATTGTACTCACATGCACGAGGTAATACTCATTAGATTATCGATACATCTATTTAGAATAAATTAAACAGTATATAAAAGCAAGATTCTCATTAGGTGGCATTCCACCCTTTAATCTTCACCAAATAACATCTTATTCATATCCCCAACTTTTCCTTTGTCTTCTCACTATTTCAACACCCTGCTCCCCACAGAAGCATAAATCCACACCGGATCATTTCTCTCATCCACTCCACCCTCTTTCTCTCATCTATTTCACTTCATTTTTTCCTCATCCACCGAAATAGACCACAATATCCTTTCTTTTCTTATCGGGAGCCACAAGAAATCTTCCACTCAAACGTTCTCAATTTATCTTGCATTAGACTCCATCCAACGCTATCTCGCTTTCACCCTCTTCCCCTTCAAAAACCTCACCTTTTTTTCGGCCGATATTTCCAATTAGATTCCAAGGACGGATCTCGAACCTAAGATCTGTTTCCCCCTCCGATTTCTTCCTTTTTTCACTTCATCGACCTTCCCTCATCTATCAAGATGTCTTTCTCACGTCGTTCTTCTTTTTCCAGAAGAGGTGCGGTTAGGGTTTCTATCGTACGTATTGGGAGTTATCCGAAAAATAAGTCCTTGTTCTGTTTTTGCCAAATCTGGCAACATGGTACCTAAGAGGGGGGAAACTTCTGAATAGAATGAAAGGTCGAAGGACAGTAGTAGGCCTAAAACACGCGGTCATGAACTCGTATTCAATAAGAAGGTGAGGGTAGAAGAAGGGAGGTTTCAACATTGTCTCAATTTCTATCCCTTCCCCGACTCTGCAGACGCGTTATTTTTTCGGATATCTGTTGAAAGGATCCCGGCGTTTTTTCGGATGGGCGGATGAGTTTTAATGCGGCTTATATTCGATGCCGGACTTCCAAAATGAAAGAACAAAAGACGCGCGATCCCTTGGGCTCAGTATCGATTCCCGGGGTCGCAATTTTTTGTGCAGGAATACCGACGTCTTTCACGTAGAGTTCGGAATGGAATCCGTAGAGCATCGATGCACGAAGAAGGGAATATTTCCACCGAAAATTGAATTTTCGAGTCCTTATGATTTCGACGAAATATTGAAGTCGCGAGCTGGTTTATTTTACCTCAGTAGGTTTATTGCATATTTCAGGAAGTAAGTAGACGTACTAAGGTATTTTTTTTCATATTTTTACTGGGGAGTAACAAAATATATGCTGTTACAAGAATGTCTGTTGCATATTGATTGCGTTATATTTGCATCATTTTTTACCAATAAATAAAAATTCAGCAACGTATATATGCTTGTTGTAGTTGTCGTGAAAGCAACAAGGAGCGGTAAAGATATCTTCAATCCGTTTGTCCTTGATTTACAGCTCACTATAATAGTTAATGTTCGAGTTTTATTTTACATATATATCGAGGACTGAATTGGTATTATAGTACTTAAATGGCAAAGATTTATAAAAATTCGCAACAAATAGTTACTTTTTTCTAATCGCATTTCGGATGATTATAGTTTTCGAAATTAAGTCAAAGTGACCTTGTAAATAAGCAAATGGATATGAACCAATAAATAACAGAAATAAAACCGGCAAAATAAATGAACATAAATTATAAAAAACGTTCGATACGTTGACGTCACGCGAAGAATTTCAATGAGTTTTCTATGACAATGAAATTTATATAATTTGCTCACCAAAATATCGGCGGAAAAAATAAAAGTATTAAAACTTAATTAGGCTGATCAAATTCTTCAATTTTTCGAAAGAAATCGCAGTATCATCTGTAGAAATTGGCAGATTTTTCGTTCCTATCGTTCTCGCGACTTCAGGGCTTGATAATTTAACGATCCATCAACCGAAGATCACGAGCAAACTGCCCGCGACGGAGAAATGCCTCAAAGCCATCGATTCCGATATCCAGACCTAAGGTTCCGCTCCATTCATTCACTTCCGGCTTAAAAAATAAGAATCCGCTTCTTTTTATTTCCGGGTCGTCTTTTTATATCCATTCCCGTGCATTATACCTTTTTTCGGCGAAGCTCGTTAAAGTTGGACTCATCCAGAATTTACTCCGCGACCGGAAAGTTTGCCCTGGTCATCTCTCCTTCCATTTGCACGTTTTTTCTCTCTATCACGTTCTTCTTCATCTCCCCTCTTATCATCTCAATGTTTTCCTAGGTCACGCCCCACCTATCAATCCTACACACGCCCTCCCCCCGGAGCCAACTATCGGTAACTCAATAGGACCGATTGCTAGACCTTGTGGTACACATCGGAAGTCTTCATTCTTGTGCATCAAGCGATTCTCCCAGTTTCCCTTGCGCTAAAAGATGTACGAAAAGTTAAGAAGTGTCTTCTACTTCCTTATGGTAGCATTTATGTAAGTCGCATCAGCTCCGATATCCTCCCTTCACCGTTCGCCTGATATTGGCAGAGGAGAGAGAGAAAATTTTCAAAGGAATCAATTCAGCCAACGACATCGATAAATATGAATCATAAGAATAAGGATTTGAAATGTTGTTGGTTTTCTAACAACTTTTTCAAACCGCAGTTTTGATTACATGAGATAGTTAAAAGTACTTAAATGGAGGGATCTCCTTTTCGTCGTAAAATATTCCTTCAAACTCAAAGGTTTATCTGATTTATCCTTATTTCTAAAAAAATTGAGCATTTTAGATCATTCACTAGTAAAATGTAATATTGAAAAGAAATCAGATAGATTGTACTAGGTTCAAGTATTAAGCACGCTATCTTAGAAAAATCTGTTTATGTTTATACTTTCAGAATTGGATTAATATACTTATATTCTCTTGAACCCCCAGAGAGGAACTCCACGATGGATAAATACGTACAAATTCTCAACGATAAAAATTCTCATCTATCAGAATTCGAGCACGTAAACTTTGCTTTGAGAACATACAAATTCGATCACTCCTTCACCGACGACGATATTTCCATTAAGTACTCTCGTTTCCTTTATTAAGTTCGCTCATTTTACCTCCTTTTTTTTAAAAACACCTTCCGAAATAATCGCGTGAATCGGCTCCAGAAACCCTTCTGACAACCTTCTGGGACTTCCAAAAGTCTCCGCACCCTATCTCACCCGTATTTCATCTCCCTCTTCTCGCGTTTTTGCTTTCCTGATAAGAAGGCGTAAAAACCGGACGTCATCTAAATTTCAAATGACTCCGAATTTTTATCCCGCCGCGGTCCCTCGTTGTACATGAGCGGGAGAAAACAACGAACGCGGGGTCTCGTGTTTCGAGTTTTTCTCCCGCAGACAGCTAATTATCGGCCGCGAGATATTACGCCGCCTCCCCGCGAAGCTTCCGACAGAGCGTCACGTTCCTCTAATTAACTCCTCATCGATTCCCACTCTTCGTTTTTCGATAGGTTCCTCGTCCTGTATGCTGATCGCCAAGGATGATGCAGAAAAACGCCACCGTGGCGGCGCGCGAGTCGCGCTTGTAGGAGCGTGATGTAAAAGCCGTGATTGGCTGAGGAAATGCAATAAGAGAAGTGCGTTTTCAAATTGGAGGAATATACGCTTTTGTCTTCCGGACTTTTCGAGTTTCGTATGTCGTGAATTTTGTGTTCCATTCGCAGTTTTTTTTCCATTTGATTTTGAGTTCCGCGAACTCTAAATATGTTTCTGAAGTGCGTGTATATCAAAAGTACCTAGAAACCTTATGATTGTTTATTCGAAATATTTTGACCGGATGTTTTGTTCGAGAGGGATATCTTTCGGATATATTTATATAAAAGAGTACGTAAATATTTCTGTTTAGAAGTGGAATGTTTGGATTGTGTATTTTTATAGTGTGTCGTTTGTTCGAATATATCATGAAGTCGACTCTTAGTTTTGTCCTCGATTCGGCTCTTACCGATTGTTAGAAACTATTTCCACCTTGAATAGCTTCTACAAAATCGATGCTGTTGTAGCGAGTTTTCTTATACTACAAACCTCCTCCTTTCTATGGACTGTTAAGTAAGATGAAAAAGATAATGATATCATATTCATATTAACTCAATACCTAATAAATGATAGAAAAACTCCACTCCCATTTTTTACTTTTCTCTTTTTGATTCCACATTTTTCCTTCCAAGAGAATATTTTTCTTACTCCCTAAGTCCATAATGCGATCATAAATAAGATATTTCGCTCTCGATATGCCTCGTAAACCAATTCAGAGGAAAAATATGACTTTCAGGAACTCCTCTCTTCAACTCAAAATTCCAATGAGTTGAACATTCTTTAAAGAATTTTCCTGCAAGCCCGTACGTAACACTAAAAATGCTAAAGAAATATAATAGATTTCTTATCTATTTTCGATTATTTACATAAGTTTTAAAATAATTCATTTATTTTGCATTCTAGTATTTTTTTAGCCCCGCTGTTAACTACGAAATTTCTATCATTTTTCACTGAAAAAAATTGTGCTTTCAATGCAGAAATGCTTTCGTTTCTATCCGAATATATTTTTGATGTATTCTTTTCTGTAAGTGAACCGAGAATCATTCAACGTCATAAAAGGCTTGTTATTTTCTTTGTCCTACTTGTGAGAGATATTTACGAGATACCTATATAAAATATAAAGTAATGCATACAATTCAAATGTAATACTCGTATGATAATGTTTTTATCGCATAGCTGTCTTACGAAACGTAGCACACACATGTATATCGAATCATTGAAACAAACGTGTTTACATTTCGTATCGAAGGAAGTAAGAACGAATCCGTGGGCGAAACAGTTCGTTTCTTCGTAATTCGAAATAACGAAACATCCGCTCCCAAGAATACCTCGTAGAGCTTACGGGATAAGGTATCCACGTAATAAGGAAAAGGGCACTGGAAAAATGACACCCAACCCACATCGCAATTTTTACCATAACTTCCCCTCTCCTCGGTCAACATTTTTTTCCTCTCGGATTTCCTCATAATCTCGTAAGTTTCGTCATAATCTTGTAACTTGCCCTCCAATCGGAGGCTGAACTCTCACCTTTTACCATCCCCGCCCACCGCACCTGTGGAACAACACGGGGTTGAGAAAGAACCACGTATTCAAAGCAAATCTCGCCGTTTCCGAAATAAGAGCAATGCAGAATAATCCCTCAAGGGAGCGTGCGAATGAACTATAGATGGACGCGTGGCGGACTTTTGATGGACGCCGCGTTTTTTTATCTCTTCCCGTAGCTGTCGATGGCACGCTACAACGCGATTGTACTATCGTGCGTTTGATTTGCCTCGAGGGATAGCGTTCATGTCTCCCGCGTCCGATTTTTTTGCAATTCCAAAAGTCTGATGAGTTACGTATCTGTCGCTGGCTGTTGTTGTTCGTTAGCATTTTTCAATTCAGTTAACATGAAAATAGCAAAAATTGTTTGGTTCATATAACTACAAAATTATCGAAATGCGATGCCAGTGTTTTAACGGAAATCTATGCAAATTCTTTCAAGACTGAAAGAAAAATTTTTCGGTACTTTCGTTAAAGTTTGGATAATAAATTTCAATGCAGTACTTTAATCTTTGCTGTTCGTTAATTGACTAATTAATATTGTCGCTTGTTTAATATGTATTATATATAATTCTAGGAAACGGAAGATAAAAATGAATGAGAAATGTTAAAAAACATACATCGATTTTAGACTACTACAAGGGAAATCTAATTTTGGGAAATTTGTAGAAATATTTGCAAGTGCTAATTTTTAGTGCTCAAGCTTGCAATCTACGAGCACTGACTCTCAGAACAACATTTAAGGTAGTAATTTTTGAAAAATTTCATGAAAATAGCCCTTTTAGGGGAGTGAAACCTTTATAAAGTATGGAAGGAATATTTTTCACGGTTTTTAATTATGATTTGCGTAATGGTCTATCGCGTTCATGCTTCCTCTACGCGGTTTTCGATTTATCATCCCATAAACTTCATCTTTTACGTTACATTTATCATTTTCCTCTCATTTCACGCCCCTCTAATATACCTTGAAAGCAGGATATGTTAAATATTCATGCGGCGAAAAATCCTTCACGAATTTCGATTAATACAACTCCGACTTCCGAGCACGGTGGCTTTGAATAGCCCCGTGAATGCACGCAACCCACAGTACGATAATTGTGTTGCCGCTGTGTTCAGCCACTGCTTTCAAAGGGAACGCTTATCCACACACTGTCAATAGTAGTTGCATTCTATATGCCGCCACTAGATCTATTCACTGTCGCTAAATGCAGCAGATTGCTTAATCTCTTTTATAAACTCGACGTGGATGGTTTAAATATTATATTTGTGCCGGAATAACTTGGAGCCTTTTGTGTGTGGAATATTTTTAGTTGACCTTGGCCTCTCTTTTTACGTGCGTCGCTTATGAAAGCTTCGGACTCCGAGTGATGTTTTTATGTTACTGAATTGCTCAACGGAAGAAATACGCTGTTGCGTCGTTTAAGTACATCTGCTCTTTCATCATCGCACATTTAAATCAGATTTTTAGCTGTTTTGTTTCACAAGTTTAATTAAGAACTCAGTGATGTTTTTACTTTTATAGAATCCTTATGCACGGAAATAATTTTACACTGTTTTTAGTCGATTTTAATTAAATGTACGAAGTTTAACTTTCGTTCGTTGTGCCGTTCACGTTCATACAAACTCGTCAAAACTTGTTTCTTAATATCAAAGTAGCGAGAAATTTGAATAGTATTCGTTTTGATTTGAAAATATTTGATGGGAAGAAGATTTTAATGAATGATTTTTTGATTTCTTCAACTATTAACGTAGAACGTATAAATTTTTCTAACAAAAGTATGATTATTTCAAGAAATTAAGCAAAGTTTCGTCTCTCATAGATCGAGAGATATGCTGTTCTGGAAGAAGCTCATTTCGCATGGAAATCTTCAAGCTCGAACGGAGTAATTCCTAATTAAGTAACTCATTTTGCGACGAGAAATTTGTCCTTTCATTGCCTAGCGGATCCTTTCGGGAACGACTTCAGAATCACAGGATGACAAACTTACTTCTCCCGAATGCACTTCTTCAAACTTGCCGCATGAGTGAAGAGGCGCTTTTCGGAAGGTATAACTCTTTGGAGGAAATAAAGCGCTGTGCTCAACTTCTGCGTAATCGTCGACAATTCATCCTCAGAAACAAGGATGCTATGAAAAAAAAAACTAGCAGAATGGGATTCTTCTGTTTCTCAAAAGTCAGTTTAGTTTTTGAAGTCCTCCGTCTCTTTTTAAAGTCACAAAAGAGAAAAATCTGTTCCCATTATAAAGAATGCTAAAGTTAAAGGTCGTAAGTTGGCTGTTCCGGTTCCTTGTTTGCGCTCTTTTCCCGAAACTTTTCGGGTGGTAAATAAAGCCCTTTCAGTGCCTAAGTTATGTGAAAAAGTGGCTGTTATTTTTCTAGCCAAGGGCTCTTTTATCAACAACGACTCGCGTACACATCGTGTTGTCTTTGAGACGTCACGAAATGACAAATTGTTTGAAAATCCTATCAGAGATTCTTTCCTTTGTGTGATTGTAGACGTTGATGTTCGAGATAAAATAATAAACGTGTTTATTTGGGTACGATTGGAATTACGAAATCCCATCCTGCATCGTATTCATGTAATGAATAATTACGAGTTATTACGTTGCTATTAATGAATAGTTAAGTTTCTGTTTTAATTTGAATTAACCTCGTTTTACCCATAATTAGATTCATTTCCCTTTTTCTTCCACTTCATTTCATCTGCCATTAGTATTTATTTCATGTTTGACATATCAATCTTCAAGCAGTCAAGCGTTTAATTATGTTTAAATGTTCAACTGTCAAGTTTGTTATTATTTACCATTAATTGAGCACGCATCCTATTAATTTAGCTTTGTCATAGATCCAACTTCTGTTTATATTACGTATTATTTGAAAACACTCTAAGTTCAAAATACTTAACTTTTGAATTCATATTTTTTATGAATGTTAAGAAACGCGTGATTTACGTATTCGTGGCACCAAATTCAATCTGTAGGAGGAATAAAGTAATTTTATTTTTTATATCCGAAAATATTGTGTCCAAAGTTCTTATAAAATGTTGTTTTGACCCTTTATTTCTATTTCATATGTACCCTCGCTCTACAATCCATCGGTAACTCTGAATTCATTTCCTGCAAGTCACAAGATTGTAGTACTCTAACTAACCAGTTTTATAATCAAGACTTTGTCCGCTTTTATTATGAGCACTAGAAGTATCCCTCTTCCTCTGTATGTTTTGATGGGATCCTTTATCCCCGTGAGCAGAGGTTTTAAATGAAATCCTAGTCCGGAGGCCATTTTCTCTTCCAAAAAGATCGCCATTACGAGATGAGAAAATGTAGGATGCCAGTTCGCGGACGTATGTCCTTTTTATAACATATCCGTCCTCTAAAAAGCCCGTCTCTCCCTCTCCGAGGGAGCATGTTACGCCTTTGGTCTTTCAGAAGAATAGCTCCAATAGTAGGTCGCTTCCTATTGAATCTTCGAAACATTAAAAAGTCAAAAACTCCCGTTTGAGGGCCTCTGTTTACTCGCACTGCTCTTTTATCTCTCGCGGCAACCGATACCCAGTTTCCACAACGTTTCATTTCCTAGATGCGCTCTCAAGACCTCTATCAGAAATTTCCAATGGAGAACTGTACGTACGATGACCGCAAAAATTCTTCCTCGTTAACCTCCATTCGTGATGAAAGCAGATCTCAGTGCTCTCTTTTTCGCATCACGACCTTCCCCCCCCTCCTCAGTGGTTGTTTTTGGTGGATTTGGGTCTTTGGAACAAAGGTTTGTTATCGTTGTTACTTTGGCTGCTTGAAGATACGTAGTAGTTGGCTATGGAAGTTGTATTAGAAATACTAGCAAGTTTCTTTTTTGTGTGTTTGATTCTATGAGTTTATCTTTGATGGAGTATTTACACTAACGTAATGGTCTTTTGCTTTTAAATCTGAATAAATCTTGATTTAAGCTCGAAAAGAAGCTGACAAACGTTTAATATCTTTTTTCGACGAAACGAAAAAGTCTTGTTTGGACTCTAAGCAGTTTTACTTCTTTGCAAGTCGCTTTCATTACCAAAAATGCTTAGAACTATGGATATAACGTACAAAATAAAAGGTATTAAATCAGTTAATTAATTCGGAGATATTTAAGTTAAATGTTTCTCTAAGTATAGCAATTTTCTTGAAAATTTTTAACAAATGTATACTTTTACTCACTTTTTGTAAAGTATTGGAAAATTTTAATATCCTAAAAAAGTACAATCTGATTGCAAATCATATATAACCAAATTCAATTAATTCTGCTTTTATGAAATGATGATCGCAGAAATCTGTGATAATTTATATGGTTAAAATCTTTAATCTTTATATCGACTTCGTCGGAATTTTTTCCAAATTCTCTAACGTTACATTCAGCTGCGATAATAAATTTTAATTCCCTCCCGCGACCAGTATAAAATTAAATTCTAACATAGTTTCATTGGAGGGCATTTCTATGACCGCACCAGTCTTGCTGGCGGTTTTTCTCTTAACGTCCTGGGACTTTAATTTGTTACTCAGTGTCGCAATAGATGTGTTTTAATTTGGCTTCGTACCCATAAAACCCGTTTCACATTTCTCGCGTGTTAACTGCTCCGGCGTTTTTGCATGTCTCTTTGCGCAATTTCCACAAGTGGAACAATATTTTGGCATCGGAATCATCGAATACGGTTCAATTCATTCGGTGATGAATAGTTTGTCTTCAGCGAGACATATTCAGAGCGGGAGATCCATCATGTTCTTTTTTATACTAGATGGCCGCAGTGTGAATGCAGTGCACGAAACGGGAAGAGTACTCCCATGCATTTCAAGTATTTAAAGCGTATTTGGATGAGTTCATACTTTTTAGTTTCAGTCGGTTTATTGTGTACTTGGAGAATATTCCTTTCACTCTTGTTTCCCATTTGTTTGTAACAGAGTAACTGAAGATTAGGAAAATTGAAGAGGAATACTATGGGGTTGAGGATTTAGTTATTTGTATTGGTGGTAAGAATTACTCTATGTTTCTTACTATCCTGAAATAAGTTTCCTGAAGGAGGCCATTGGATAGTTTCTGATGCGATAAGTGTAATTGAATAAATATAAAATTTTAGTATTTTTAGCGAGAATCAAACATTTGAAGATTAATAACTTTAATATTATATTTTAATAATGAAATTACAAAAACTCTTGCTTCTGTAAAATCACACATTATCGTTAAGAAAAGTATAATAAATGAGTTCTTGTAAACAGACCTTTTTATGGCTTATCTGAGCTAAATTACATAGTATTTTTTCTTCGTATCTTTCTCTATTATCCTAGATTTTTCCCTATAATAATGCAAAGAAAAGAATTAAATTAACGTTTGATCTAGGAACATACTGAATAAGTCTAGACACAAGATTTTTTTTGACGTCTTGTTAAGAATATTGATCATCAAGCTAACTATATTCTCTTACTAACTTGGCATAATAGTTTCAGATAAACTTATGATAAGAGGAATCTGTGAACTAACGATTCCTTTCCTTTAATACGAACTTAATGCTGTTTTCAAGAAGTAAATAGATATTATTATTTCTCGAGAAGACAATTAAAGAAGATTCGTTGTTAAAATTGTGTAATTTACTCGCACTCAAGTATCATAGCAGTTCTTTCCAATCCAATTATGTGCAACGTATCGTTATCTAACATCCCACTTTTATTCCCCGTATCAATTGCTTCGTATTCTCTTCTCAAAAGCATCCATAACGTTTTTCCATTCCTATTTTTCATTCCGTCTTCCTCTTACGATCACTGCCTTCGTACGCAAGAAAACTTCGGAGAAAGTGCTAACCTTCTTGAAACTTCCTTCTCCACTCTTCGGTGGTATCGTCGGCCCGTTCATCTTCCCATCCCCTGTTTTCCCACCCCTTGTTTCCCACCCTTTTGTCTCTACGCCGATATTCGTATACCCATCTCGGTCGGGTGATGTATAGCGACCGAATACCAACTCAACCCTTTTCCCACACCTTTCCCGTTCCATCTTGCGGGAATTCCCTCCGAAAAACCCTTTTTCACTCCCATATATTTTACTACGCTTTCCTTCTCCGCGAGCCTAGAATTCTCCGTTTGATAACATGACGTTGCTCAATTTCCAGCTTGTTTTATCGGGATTCTTTGATTAGTTTCCCCTGTGGAGTTGATACGCGAGAATTAAGTGTCTCCGTCGCCTGTTTGTTGGCAGGCAATTCGCCTCTTCGTTCGTGTGTCGATGAAGTTTGCGCCTATAAAATTTATGCGGATAATCAATTTAAATTAATTGAATCTCCCACGGCCGTTTATAATACGAGTGTAAAAGCTTGGTAATTTATGACTCTGTGGTCTAAGGTGTTTAAACGATTACCTATTTTTTATATATTTTATGTAGTACCTTTTTGTCTTGATATAAATTGGTTTATTAATGTTTTGGAAAGAGAAAGTACGAGTATAATCCTCGCTTTCTGATTAACTGTATTTTATTTTTATACTTGAACTATTATCGTGGTTTTCATTTGATAGATAGGAGAGTTTTCCTATTGATTTTACGATTCTCAAGAGTTTATTTTATGTATTTTCTCAAAATGTATAAGGAACACGAAAACTAACATTTCTTACCATTGTTTTCAACAAGCATTAATAAACAGCCAAATTTTACCTCCTTAAAGGTAGTAGAAGTTTGGTTTGAATAAAGCTCTTTATTTTTCGTCTTATTCTTGTAGAATTAAAGCAATCGCGGTGATTTTATTAGCACTAAATCATCACTCAATTTGTATCGGCTCATTCTATGCCTTCCACTATAACGGGCGTGTAATGCGCAAGGATAGAAAGTTATGTGAATGTCGGCGCCTTCGTCTTACGACGAGTCTTAAATAATTTTCCATAACGTATTTTACGCCCTCGTTCTCTCAGACCATTGAGTATACGCCGTTCATAACTTCTTTAGGTTGTATTTTTTATGCAGTTTCTCGTAAAAATATAATAGGTCGCTTTTCTATACTGAAGTTTTTTCTCGAATGGTTAAATTTTGACCTATATTGAGATTAAATGTACTTTTTGTCAAGCTGATTTTACATATTGAAAGGAAAATATTTTATTTCTATAATTCGAGCGTATATTAAAGAAATTATTTATTTTATTACGAATCGTTTTCTTTAATGATAATCGGTTGAAGATCGAGACTAAACTATTAACTTCTTTCTAACCCGTGTTAAAATATATAATTATAAAAAGGATATTAAAAATAGACGAAAAATTAAAAAGAAGAAGAGAAGCTAATAAGTTATTATATACCGTGTTAATGGTTTATTAGTGTTGTTTAATTTCTTTAAGAACAGTAACTTTATTATGCTTTACATTAAGTTTCAAAATCAGTGCTTGTGATAGGATTAGTTAGTTGTATTAAAAATAATTACGCAATGTTTAAAACGCTTAAAAGTCTATCTTGTAAAATTTTAAGTACTTCTACAATATACTCTCACTAATATCCCCTTCGAATGAAATTAAAATCCGTGAGTATGAAAATTTCACGATAATTAATAATTACCAATTTCATTCTTCATCATCGTGATGGACAAGTGAGATAATAAAATAAATGTTTGCGCGAAAAACATATAATACCCTCAGAAGAGTCATAAGTATAAGATATCCTCATTTCCGCTATGCTTCCCTTCTTCCTAAGCCTCCATTCTTTGTCCTTCCTGACCGACGTGGGTGATGGATTGTTTTCCCTTCTATCTCTCTTCGCTTCGCTTACTCTTCGCTATCTGCCATCGATTCCCGCTAAAAAGCGACCCACCACGCCCACCCAAGCAAATGCCACTTCGTCGACACGCCACGTGTTTTTCTCTGACTTCACCATCCACCGTATTTTTTCCCATCGCTCAGGAGGCGTATGTTACGTTACACCCATTCGATCACGTACTCACTGACTCTTACGCTGTTTTAAAGCGGATAAAGGATGGAGAGACGGTGTGAAACGATCCGGAAATGGGAAAAATGTGGTGCCTTGTCGAGAGATAAAATATAATTACTTTGGGTGATGGATTAATATTCGCTAATATCTGTGTAAGTTGACTTAACAGTATAAGTAAATGTAAGAGTTGTATAAAATCATTGAGAATAGGGATATGAAATTGTGGTATAATTTTTATTTCAATCATATCAGTATCAATTACGGCGTGATGATATTCACATTATTTATTTAATAAAGTTTAATAAATTAATAAACTTAATTCTTACTTCTATTATTTTTGATTATTTTTGCATTCAAATTCGGATACTATTTTTAAAAAGACAATTTTCTTTTTTTCTTCTTTTGCACCTCAAGGTTCTCTATTAGGCCCTTTATCTTTTTGGATAATTTTTCAGCGAAAGAAACAAGTTTTTTCAATATTTGCGTAATTTTGTTGAATTCTATGCTAAGTGTATCATTCTTATCACATTTTTGTTGCCGCTGGCTAATTCAAACTGATATTTTGTTAAAAAAGAGCATTTCGTATTCGCATTTTACATTTCCTACCATGAGTTACCCTCTTGTTTACCAGGAAAACGTAGGATTAAGCAATTACTTAGGAAGATAAACTGTTGACGTGTTAGGACTCGAACGTTAGACTTAGCTCGCTATTTAAACACGATAACCATCACACTTCATAGGGTGTATTTGTTATTTAATAATAATCCTAATTTAAGGCGTGATGAGATAAGCGAAAAAAAGCTGAGCGTACACTCGTGCGAATCAAAAAAAAATCACCCGCTCGTAGTTTAATTGGACCGTAACGGACTAAAATCACGTACACGGTCGCTCCAGACTTTGACGCATATCCTTCCGAACCCACGTTGTCGTTTTCGCCTCTTTCCATCGCAAGCGGACGCCGATTGGGCCGTTCCGGCATCCGCTTCAGGTGTCGTCCCGCCAAAGACCAATAATTCTTCGGGAACTCCACTTCTGCACATCAAAACGAACACTCGGAAGGCGCACCTTCGGTCCATCGCGGAACAAAAACACGATACCGTTCGAAAACGTGGATGAACGATGCTGTTTGTTTTAGAATTACCGGCAATCCTATTGTCTTTCCGTCACTAGAAGGACAAATTAACAAATGCAGCCGATCGGATCTCTCTCAGTCAATGTGTCTCTATTTAGGTCGCGTAGATAATTTATTTGCCCTATTAGCGTGCATCGACAGCTGCATGTTTAAAGATAATCAAATAATCCAATCGCGTCGCTAGGAAAGGCTCGTGTGATTAAGGCAGTTTAGAAACGCGTTCCTCTCCTTTTGTCGCGGAATCGGCTCGCAGTACGTGATTATTTCGTACTGTTGTAATCACCCTCTTGCAACCGAGTGTAAGTGCCAATTTCCCGTAATAGCTGCACTGTTCAAGTAACCTTTGTTTCAACGTTCGTCGCTCGTCTATGACGTTCGAAACGTTTGCCGATATTTTACGTCAGTTTTTCGTCAAACTATGAACAATGGTGGATTTGAAATATAACCAGGAAGTTGGAACTTCAAGTGACAATGTCAGTAGTAGCTAGTTTGTGCGAATGTTAAATTTTCGATTCGCGAAAAGTTAAATCGTATGGTGATTTTCAATTAGTACTCTTGAATTGGTATTGTTGAAAAATCGATGATGATTGGAACTCGTAATTGGAAAGTACTAAAAATATAAAGTTGTTTTAGTAACCTTTTCAGATTCTAACGTACCTAAAAATCCTACACGTTTTCAGATTATTTCAATGTGAATAGTTTATTGTTCGTTTCAGTTAGAGTTTCTCAACTAATGGTAGTATTTACTGTACATAAGGAACATGGGAGGTTTTATAAAGTCATGTTTACGCTGTAGCTTATCTTCCTATTGAAATCTTTGGCAGATGAATGCTATGATGGAAACTTTATTTAAATCAAACTTCCATCGCTTTTGATTTTATTTATAAATGTTTAATTTGTTTGATGTATAACGTAATAAACATTTTAGTGTTTTAAATTACGTAAATTAGTGTATATACGATTGAAGAAAAGATTCTAAAATTTAATTCTTCAATGATGTTGAAAAGATACGAATGTATGCGAGTAAAAGATGAGTATATCCATGTATAAAACAAAGTCATTCGTGTTTTTGAATCCTTAGAAATAGTGGAAATGATTTTTTAAAAACTTGTAGTTTTAACTCAATGACTCGTAAATATATATTTGTGATAGTTGAGATTGAGTGTAATTTCATAGTTCGCTACCTGGAGTTCGCTAGGTGTATTCTCTCATATTCTTTACGCGCCCTCTATAGAAGTAGTTGCAGCTTCAGTAACGCACCCACTAGATTCATTTAGGAAATTTAGAATGGATAACATATGTTACGAGCACAATAAGTTGAAATAAAAAGACAACGACGAACAACTGAACCTGGATCAGTGCTCTCTGAATTCATCCTCGCTTGTTCTCTCCGTTTCGGGAAAGCCGTTCACTGGCCCTGGAATCGAAGAATCTTCCATAATTCAGGCGGAAGAGTTGATTCGTTCGTGGAAGAGGTAATTTCTTTGACGGAGAGTAAGTTATGATAACAAGATTGGTACGAGTGCTTTAATGGGTTTCGTCATCTACTTCTGCAAACGACGTTAAAAGCAGCAGTTACACTCGGCGCGATAGGTCGAATTGATAGCACGCGTTATCAGCACCGTCCTTTGAATCAATTTCCGTCACTTAGGTCGAGTGCTAATTCCGCTTTTTCCCAGAAGAGGGCATTTTAAAATGGCCTTGATTAATGTCGCGTTTGCTCATTATTACCTTGAAAGCCTTCCGTAAATTCACGGCTGTTTGTCTTCGGGCCTTCCGAGGGTTTTGAATTAACTAGAGAGGCCTCGGCGTTTTAATCTGTCTCGTTGCCTAGGTTCCGAACTAGACGAATTATGTAAAGCCGTCGAGGCCCTCGCGAGGTCATCTCTCTCCCGTTGTTTCATTTGATACGTGTACTATCACGCCACGTTGACGTCAGACTTATTATCAAGTTCTGTCTTTTGATATTCTTTTGTTAACTTCTTGATTCCGAAGTGTTTGGATTGAGAGTATAAAGGGATATAATATACAATAAAAATCCATATTAAGAATAGGGAACCTGTGAAACGTATGCACGTAGTATTTTATGTTTTTAAACGAACCATTAAATTCTATGTTTCTACTGTTTTATTTAAGTGAATAATTTCTTAACTATACTTCAAGAAAAGGGTTAGAGAATATAATTCAAATTATTTTCTTATATGAGTTGTCATAGTTATTTTTAATTCATGAAATATTTTTCACTCGAGTTGAAGTCTGATATAATGAAGCGTTGAATGAAATTGCTGTGGGAGTTGTTTTCTTTATTAATTATTTAATTCATTCTGTTATATTCACGTATTAAGCATTTATTTCATTATGAGGCTGGTGTCTATATTGACTGCTTTTTCTTCTTTATCTCTTATGAAAGCTATGATCAATAAGACTGAGTAATCGAAAAATTCAATAATGAAAACGACTAAATAATTGAAATCTCTGTTTCATCCAAAGTCTCATCCAAATTTATTTATAATATCTGAATATGTGTGTTCTTTGGGTAATGAAAATCAGCAAGGAGAGAAAATTGCATTAAAATAGATTAACACTAGAACAGCGGGAAGCGGACACCCCCCTAGAACAGCGGAAGGTGTCCTCAGGACACCTACACTTGCGCTTCTTTTAAATTGAATGAGGCTGTCGTAATTAAATTTCTAGTCTTTCCTTATAAGCTTAAAAATTAATTACTAACTATGGGTACTTATTTATCGGCAGATCATGAGGTAAATAGTTGCTACATATTTAATATAGAAATTGTTGTTGAGTTCAATCAATTTCATGAGACTCATTTTCCGATATAAAAATATACAGAACAGTAAAGCCAGAAATAAATTATATGAATAAATTAATATTAAGCCTTTTCGAGATAAAATAATTATTTGCTTGAATAACTTTTGAAAATTACCCGATTTTATCAACAATTTACATGGGGTACAAGAAAAAATAAACTCGCGTAATAAAACTTTACCGCTTCACGTACCTTCCTTTGATTTTATTTCACAACAAAAAGACTAGAAATATGGTGTAAGACACAAACTGGACCTTAAATGTTATTTGCATACGCAATTACATTAATTTTTCTTTTTTAGCACAATGATGCTGTCACGAAATAATTACTCCACAGAATCCTTCCACGAAGCTAATATATAAATGTTCTTGATGTTACATTTTCTATTAACCTATTCCTCACACTTCTTACACTTATCTGATGCTATATTTCACTTGTATTTTCTTTTGAACAGATATCGGTGGCTTCATTGGATGATGTCTCGTGCATCTAGTATTTACTTAGGTCCTTTTTGAGATCTCTTTAGACAGCTTAGGTTTTACTTTGTTTATCTGCGATTCGTTGCAAGAATCTATATCTGGTTATTTGGCGACCTCTTTTCTGCTTGCAAATAACCTATACATTGACTTGTGCTAGATAAGTTTTTATGTAAAAAGAATGCATTAGGCAACGTTGTGAGTCTGTCTCACCGTGTGCCTACGCGCCATTTGGTCCACTGCGCCGCTTTTTGTACAATTATGGTACGTCACCGCGTCTGATTTTCTTTTACTAATACTGTCAAATACGACATTAGAAAGCATCTAAATCGCGAGAAGAACATGTTTATTCGGTTAAGTTTTATAAACAAGGATTATTCTTCATTTTTCGACAACATCGGAATTCACTGCAGATTTTTGCTGGTTTTCAACTCCAGCGACTCTCATCACAATTTGTTCAGTGTTCCAGATAAAAAATACCTGCTTTCTTCAGCCTTTTAAATAGTTTCTTTAATTGAAAATAATTATCGGTCATTAGGTTAATTCCTTTTATATAGGAAAGGTCCCATCAAGGTCATGACCACATGGTTCAGGAAGATGGCCTATCCTCCAACTCGATAACTTATGGAAATCTATTCTATGCATATTTGGAATTAAAATCCACTACTAACCGAAACTTAAGTACATATTTATCAGGTTTATCAAGAATAAATTGTGTGAATAGACATCTACACTTTCTGGGAAAAAGCTGATCATTCACCGTCACTTTTGTACCGGGATTGTGGCAAGCGTGGCAATATTCAATGAGTGAGTGTCACAAAAAGATATAAGACAAATAAGTCAATTGCGAAAATAGAAATGGGAAACGTATCTTATAAATGGAAATATTAGAAAATATAAGGCAAAATGTTTCCAACTCAAATCATCATTAGAATTGCTACCTCAAATTTTTATACATAACAATATAATTAATAAATTTTAGAGAACGGGGACAAAATAATAGCAAAAAGAAATATTATCTCAAAGAACATTCGTAAGAGCTTCTAATATAAAACAATGAAGGTTTTATCATAAGAAATAATAGTTAATATTACGTAGGTGTCCTGAGGACACCTCCGCTGTTCTAGGGGGTATGTGGTAGGATCTCCTATGAAAATGATCCAATAATTATAAAACTTGGTAGAAATACGCAAAATATTAAATAATTAAAAGTCACGAAACGATTTTTTTCTATGATACAAATTACAAAAATGGTGCGTTTTTTTCATGGGCGAGGTGTCCTGAGGACACCTTCCGCTGTTCTAGTGTTAAATATTACGATATATTCTAACTACTATGAGTTATGCTTTCCTTTGATTTGTGAACATACGTCCGTAAACAATCAAATGTATCCGTGATGTTTGTTTCCGAAATTTGATGTTCTCTCTGACTAAATTGTAAGTATATTATCTGTTGCCTTGACAATCTCTGTATGCTTTCAATAATGGCCAACTGAATCAACGAGTTGTGTGATAATCGTGTCCCACAGTGTTGATGTGATTTATGTCTGTTAATTGATTTTCATCCTTCCCTGGACATTCGATTTGGATAACAGTTTAATTGTTATAATAATGTGACAATAATGTTTAGCCAAGGGAGTATTTTAAAACTTTTTTTAATATACTCCGTATTGGAAACGGATAACATATTGTTGACAAATGTAAATGGTACTCTATCGTATGTCTCTTCTATAGAAATCTGTTTGACCTCTATCATCACAAATACCCCAACAGGAGCGATGTATTCGGTCATAAATTGGAATTTTGATGTGTACTTAAATCCGTTT
The DNA here is from genome assembly GCA_020796165.1 of Pantala flavescens. Classification (NCBI taxonomy): domain Eukaryota; kingdom Metazoa; phylum Arthropoda; class Insecta; order Odonata; family Libellulidae; genus Pantala; species Pantala flavescens. The sequence goes on from CM036878.1 coordinate 21,558,090, forward strand.
CCCAAAAGCTATGTATCACGCTGTTGATACGTAAGCTAATAGAATCGTTTGAAATAACTGTGTTGTGAATATTGAGATTGTTTTGATGTATAAACTCGATTGACACGAATTGATTATGGAGAAATATCCGTACTGAATGAACCGACAACGCGTAGAAACTTCCATAGATATTTTAATTAATGTGTTATTCACAATTGATTTCTATGAAAGTGTATGTGTTCTTCATTTATTTATTAATTACCTTCTACAATGTTGAACTAGGTCATATTCAAGAAACATTCGTGTTCATTATTAATTTATAAAATCCGAATTATTATGCTGTAAAAAGTGACTAAATCAAATAAATTTATATTCCTTTAGTGAGTAACTACGAGTATTCGTATTTCCTTCAATCCTTAATATGTTTACAGGCCTTGCAAATTTTACTTTTCCCTATCATATGTTATAGCACATCATTTGTGTAGCACAATTACGCAAAAACTGTATCCTATGATTATAAATTCATGTTTTATTATATTATGCTAAAATATATATTTTCTATTTAAAACTTCATATTGTGAAACGAGATTGAGACAGTGTTTACTGATTTTTATATGGGGTAGGAAGCCAGTCAAATAAACATCTAGGAATCATTATATTTATCAGTATATTTACACTCCTGTATCCTGAATAAAAATCAGCCTATAGAATATTTTTAACTCGTTTCATTTTCAGTCACCATCAACTTTATTTCTTCCTATTTTTGGATACTCGAAAACGACCAACTCAAATTTGTCACGTCTTAAGTCCGGGACAAGCAACACGTTTTCGCAATTTAACGAGGAACTGCTCCGGTTTGAATTCGGATCCGCGTACAAATGAAGGAGGATTTAGAATTCCCATTCATAAATCAAAACTCAGCTGCGTCATTTCGGCCCATTCGTAGCGATACGTTTCCGAAATCCACCCCTTCTCGATTAATGCGTGGAGCACTTAAGGGAAACGGCGTCTTCAGCCGTCTCTTTCCGACACGGAGCGGGTAAACAGCCGGTCCACCGCTACGTTTGCATTCCTGCATTCGGTAACACGTGTTCTCCAAATGTTTGGTCTCTGCGGCCTGAATATCACATCCGTCTTGTTACCATGGCACTCGCCGTTCCTTCCGACCGTATCCCTCTTCCCAAGGAATTCCCATCCTCTCACGATGCTTAGAAGGTCAGACCCTCTCCTCCTCTCTTTCGGAAATAATGGACGAAGAATTACAGCCCTAAAAGACGTCCATCAAATCAAGGCAGACTGAGCTGTATCTCTCTGTGTGTGTGTGTCCCCTCTTTCCGTTCGGACGGACATTAAACGGATGTCGTTTGCTTCGGAATTATTTCCCCTCGCTCACCCTTTTGAAGTGCAGCGAATTTTTTTATGGGCTCGATCTTTCTGTATCTCCCGCATTGTTATCTCGTTCCATTAAGTTCTTCTTCGTTTTATTGTTTTATTCTTGTGATGATTAATTAATTGTTTTGAGGTTTAATAACTCTTAAGAGTGTATGCCAAGGGTGTTCATATTGGAACAATCACATACGACCATTATCATTAAATAATTCTAAGGACAATATATGTGGAGTAATCTATTCTGTCATTGAATTTCAGTAGTTTGACTGTACAATTTTATGTATGTAAGTGACTTATTAGAAGCTATAGACTGTACGGGTGTAATGTGTACTGGTTGAGTGTTGATTTATTTACGATTTTAACTTTGCCACCGTACTTGTGACGAGCTTATGTTATCATAATATGACGTCTTTAATTCAGGATGAGGTTAAGTCTCACTTGTCCCTTTATACATCTAATTCTCCGTATTGATAAAAGAATTAATGAAAGAAAACTAGTTTCAGAGAAATGAGAAACCAAAATAAAGAGGTTACAATCATTCATTATTACAAATAAATGTGAGTGGTCCTATTTTAACAATTTTTTTAAATTATGAAGCAGAAAATAGTGAGGGAATCTTGCAGCAAATTTCGGGAGTTCTTTTATGAAAATAATAGTAAATGCGTAATAAGAAGATTAATAATAAAAATCCACGAAAGCATTATTGAGAACGATTTTTTATATATTTTTGTACGCTTTTATTTCTAGGGAAACACAAAGCTCACATTTTTAATTCATCAGTATATCTAGGTTTTCCGATAGTGGGAGTATTCCATTTTCAGACGTATTTTTCCGAAGCGTTTTTCAACTTCCATCCAGCATCACTCCAATTCATCTTCTTTCCAATTTAAACGATATCTCGACGGGAAGAATTCGCATCGACCGAATGTGTGGCTTCGTTCTCAGGATATGGGACGGTTCCCTAATTATTTAGCCGCGTACGCGGATCGGGAAGCCTCTTCCGCTCGGTCTGACCAGGGGTCAGCACCTGTGCCCACGCAGAATACTAACCTGCGATCTTGTGTCATCAGTCCACCGAAATGGGGTCACCGTCATTAAATTTTGGCTGCGATGCCTCTTGTATTTTGTCCAAGCAAACAACGTCGAATCTCCGTCCACGTTCAGATTCGAGCGATGGGAATTTTGTAACGAATCAAAAATAAATTTGGTTTTCTATCTCGTTTAAGGAAATGGGAGAAACGATATTACGTTAATCCCAAACAGCGATTTGTAGTTCGTAGTATACAACGAAGGCGCTTGCTACAGTTTCAATAGATACACGCATCGATATTATTGTGTATTCGGGACTAGACCGGTCTACTTCCGTTAGGTACACATCGCGGCAATACTATACTGCTCCAGTGTTTACGGAACACCTCAAGGTCTAGGTTTCCAGCCTTGACTGACTGGATTAGGTTAAATAATTCTTCTGGTTAGGCTGCGGTTGTTACTTCTCCATGAGTTCACCAATCAATTTCTCTATACAATGTTTGTTGTTGCTTACGGAAGACAGTAAAAGAGATTATTTCTCGTAATTATGAGTAAACATTAATTCATTAAGTCGGCTTTCTGAAACTCTGGAATGTTCGCAAGGAATATTTCGATATTCCCTAAATTTTGGTATTTTTTTACGTAGACATGTTACAAAATCGAACTAATAATAGCCGTTATATTGATAGCCGTCTAATATAAAACTCTTGGATTATTAGCTGATATTTTTAACATATCAAGTGTTTTGTATAATATATATCTATCTTTGATTTTCTCCACTTTTTAATTTCTTAGTATTTTAGTGGGTCGAACGTAATTAAACGATCAGTGGGCAATCGAATCGTAAGAGAGGTTAAACGAACGCTTTATCCCGTATTTGTACGGAACAATATCTGCAATCGGAATACGATTAATCATCATTCCACTCCATCACACTTGCTTTCCCTCTATCGTCCAAACAGTCGTTTTTCACGCTTTTTACTAGGCCATCTTTTCGGAGCAGGGAAATCGGTCCTCGTAAAACTCTCAGAATTACATCCCGAAAAACGCCGCCCGCAGATGACGTCATTTGTCATTTTCTATTGCTAATGTTCGGGGGCAGGTAGTCGCGGAACTTTCCCCGTTTTACTGCCCCTATAACCACATCCTTTCTCCGAAAACCATTTATGCCTCCGAACGGGAGAAATTCCGAGCGCCAATAAATCTTTTTCCCCGCAGACCTTCAAATCTGTTTTCATCGGAATTCGGATTGCGAATCGCCAATCGGACGATATCGACGGAAGATGTGTAAGCAAATGTCCTCGTAATTCAACGCGGTTTTACAAGGCGTCGTTTCTTCTCATCGTCTGGAAACTGTCTCTGCCGCTACTGTTTTTCAAACACCGCAATCCGATGGACGAGAGCGTGTTCTGTATCTGTTTCTCTCATTTGTTTGCTTCTTTGTGTTTGATCCGTTGTGAGTGTTTCGCGGAACCTATATCATATCTACGTACGTAACATTATTATAGCATCACGATCTACATATTAGAGACATTCTAACGAGGATGTGGTTTTATAACGCTATGGACGAATATGATGTAACGGTAAAGCATTAGTTTTTGCGAATCTAATTTTAACTTCGTAAGCTATTAACAGTTTTTTTTCAAAGCCTCGTATTTCTCCTGTTCGATAACATACATTTATAAATTTCCTCTATTTATAAAAGTTTCCTTCTTCTCAGTTTAGCTATAATCTATTCACTGATTCTCTATTTTTATTAGGGTGTTTTTCTTTGTATTACATTGTTATATTTTCAGAAATATCTTTATTTATTTCCTCCCAAGTTATTTTATAAATTGTTTTAAAAAATTCTCGTATAACATGAAAACGGAAATATACTTTATTTGTTATCGTGTGGTAATTTATTTTACGAAATTAATATATAATTTGATACGTAATATTACCTCATTCATTTCATCGGATCATTATTTCCTTCTAGCACCTAGTAAATTATGTATTTAGTATATATAAGTTACATTGCTGCAACAGAGTAGTTCGTCGCATTATAAGACCGTTAATGTCGAATTAAATAATTAACTCGTTTGATACGTGTCCAATCGAATCTGTATAGGTCAAGTCAACCAATCCCAATTTTTTGTTAGACTCCGACTTGCACTCACGTAAACTCTCAATAAAACGCTTCGCAATTTCGGTAAGAGTTTCTCGAATAGACGGCGCCCTCTCTCGTTTTTCCCGAGAGATCGGAGGCCGTTTTTGCGATCGCTATGATCGGCCATGGATTTTCTATTTCACGCGGTTTGTTTATCTCATCATCTTCTCCACCGTCGCCCTTATCTTTCGGAGGAAAAAAGAATATCACTCTCGCCTTGTCAAGGAATCGATCTCTCGTAATCGCTTGTCAGCGTCCTCATACGCAGCGGTGTTTGCATTAGAGCGAGGATGTTTTTTGATCGGAACATAGCTCTCGAGTGCGACTGTTTACGTTTACCCGTCACTAAGGAGTTGGAGCTGTTTAATGGCGGAACTCACAGCAGCTGTCACACCTGTCGATGTGTAGGATAGATAGGGTTTTGAAGCCGGGTTGTTATTTATTTTTATTTTTTTGAGTTATTTACGTTCCATGTGTGATGTTTTCAAATGGTCGTAGATATATATGTATATACTCGTAACTTCTTTTTATGCATGACGATTGTAAAGTTTGATTGGATTGATTGTTGTTATCTGTTCGAATGTTTTTCGTGTTGATCTATGATTTTGCGTTACATTCTCACGTGTTTTTATTACCTGTATTGATTTCGCGCTTAGATATGACTGTTTACTAAGTAGGCATTCATGACATGATTTGCATGACTTGAATTTCTCGTCTCACATATTGGTATAATCGAGTTCTTAAGACAGTAACTAATGTTCATATTGTAATTTATAATCCAGAATATTATTTTTATTTTATTCTTCCGTATTGGAAAGCAGAAACTTTATTTTCTGTTAATTTTTTTTCCTGTATTTTCATGCAGATCCTATTATTCGTGAATTTTAATTTTTATCCACCTTTTTTTTAAGAATTCGTAGAAATAATGTGATAAAAATCGTCTTGAGATAATAATCATTGCTGTATGGCAAATCTATATTTTTTCCCTTAATGGAAATACTTTCATCTTCATTCATCCACGGTGATTGATTTATGGAGAGAATACGATAGCCCTGCTTATAATTTTTCTAGTAATCTCTCTCTCTACGAAGTCCATACATTAGCCGAACCAATCAATTCGATTTTTTTTCTCTATTGTAGGCGTGGCAAGAGCCCTCAAGAATATTCCGGGATAAATGGGCGTGATCGGCCAAAGTTAATGATCAATCAATCAAAGACTCCGCACTCATTTTTCTTTCCCGTCTTCTTAACGCTCCTGCGATCCCCCATCCGTTAATCGCCTCGCTAATATCGAACTCATCTGTCGTAGACGTTCGTCAAAAACTTCACGCCTCGACGCCCTTCAGTCGCACTTGCCCACGCAATCCATTTTTCTCCCGCGATACTTTTTCCCCTCCGAGAATATCGCCTTATTTTTCTGCCCCAACAACCTTTTTGCCGGTTTGTCGTAAGGGTTTTTGCGCTTCGACACCCTCATATCCACTTTCCGCTTGTAAAAACCTCCGAACAGAGTCCCGTTTCCAAGAAGTCGCGGTTTGTTGACCAAACGGTTGTTGTCGTCACGTTTTTATTTTCGTCTTTTTTTCTCGTATAGAAGAGATCGCCAGGATGCGATTTGTTGGACCTTACGGAAGAAGACGGACGTTCGCAAGAGCGGTTCTTACTCTTCTATCGCGATCGTAGTTCATAGTCGGTTCGTGCTTTTCTGCAGAGATGTAAGTGACTCGGTCCCAAGCGTACGTTCTCACATCCGCACTTTATCGAGCATTTTCTTATCCGATTCCCCCGTGTGTTGCCTCCCGCGAGCGACGACTCTTTCTCCATATCGTTCGTCTTCCCTCCAGAGGTCGCGATATCTTCTTCTCCAGAGGTGCCTTCCCGATACGTCTCGTTTATATTCTAGAGCTTATTTTTTGGGAGTTCGCCTCGACCTTTGCGATATGTGGGAGTGTCTAGGAAATGCAAGGAAATTTTCCGCAAATGCGGATGATGTGTTTCCATCTTGATGGTTTCCACTTTTCAGCTCCAGGAAGTGAAGAACGAGTTTCTTCACATCTATAAATGTGATAATTTTTATTTTAAGGGGATGATGAGATGTGGGATGTTGCTAGGATTGTGTTTAAATGCGTTTTTGTTCTAGTTTTAGTGTTGAGAATGAGTTTATTATATGAGGATATGCCTGGAAGTGTGTTCAAGAGTTGTCTGTATGAATATATTTAATCACCATGGTGTAGGAAAAGAGATGTTGAGACATATCGCTTTATATTCCTTGGTAGTCTTCCATTTTGTAAGATATATGGAGGTAGTATAATTAGCAGCTAAAATTAAATGTAAATTATATTAACAAAGGTTCGTAAATTCTAATTAATTGTACATAAAATTTGGCGATGAAACAGTGCAGTAAGTTAGATCCTACTAGGATTTTATGTAAGGAGACTTTAACTAATCTCAAATTCAACCTTAATTTAAAGAAAAAATATTTTTAGGATTGTAATTATTAGTAAATTGAATTATAAGTGAAATGTGCCGGTTTTGAAAATTAAATGTAAGTTGTTATACACCATTCTATAGTCTATTTTGCTGTAAAAAGAAAGAATTTTAAGTATTATATATTCATTGTTGCGTCAAGAAGATTGATTCCCATCTATTTAAGATGATTAGGAGTATATTTTATGAGTCGTGCGTTACTTTATTATGCCCATATATTTGATACTGTAGACAGCAGAGTATCATAATATCGATTATTTATAACTTAAATGTGAGTCTAGGTGGAGTTGAAATTTTTTCTTGATAAATGCCATCAACAAGCGAAACCAAAGAGGTTTTTCTGTGACAATGAAAGCAACACTAAGTACTGAAGGAGTGTAAATTACGCTTTTAATAAGTAGCAACATTGGCACTTATCAGAACTCCGTCATCGATTAAGTAATTATTTCTTTAGAATCCACTTCTAGGCAAGACGATACAGAAGTGGAAAGTAGGAATAGTTTGGTTCAAGGGAAAGCCTAGTTATTCATATTTCGACAAAAAAGGGGCGTTATCCGCCATTAAGCAGGGGAAGATGGAAGAAAGCAGCCCCAAATCGAATGGCATTGAGGTCATTTTTCGTGCCTCTTCCAGCGGATCCACGCTCCATTAAGCAGCCGCATTCATAAAGTTTCATCCAATTCGGCTATCCAATGGCAGTTAGTCTGCGCCCACGACTTCACACCACCACGTGAGGGATTGCGCTCGACTTAATTATCTTCGCCTGAAGAATTAAGGTTTATGGAATTAAATATTGCGGTAAATATTACGTTGTAGCTATCTACAAGTTCCAGTGACTTCGCGACTTCTCAAATTCTATGTGAATGAAGAAATACATGGGAGACTAGTTTGTAATAACTTAATGAATCGGAACAGCTACCTAAAACGAATGTTTTGAGAGTGTTCACTGGTTTGATTCCTTCTACTCTGTGTAGGAAAAGTATCAGGCTAGTCAAGGTATGGTAGTCGTTTTTATTCCTAAATACCCTTTTGTTTAATACATTTCATAGAAAAAATTATATTACAAATTGGAGCATCGATTTAATGAATTTTTTTTAATAAATATGATTCCAACCTATAATTCTAATTCGTTCGTAGGATTTAGGAATCACTTCTTCTTTTTAATCAAAAGGAATTTTAAAGTCGAAGATAGTTGTTTTTTTTAATTAATAAGATACTCCGGTGTTTTATTCAATGAAGTCAGATGCTTATAGATGTGAGTGTGGTCTTTGGCGGTACGAGAGTTACACACTGAGTAGTTCGGTTTAATCCACTTTAATACACTTAAATAGAGTATACTAGTGACCGCATTTGCGGAACGAGAATTTTCCAGCTTTTGAACACAATTGGAATAAATTATAGGAGTCATATATAATTGATAAAGATTAAACTCGAAACCTGTGTTCGGCATTGAATAAATTAAGCGATTTGAACGAATAATTAAAATCTATCGCCAATTTTTTTATATATTAACGATGTTGAAGTAAAATATTTTTACCTTTATGATAATTCTAGTAATTATATTCAGTATTGTTGAACCGAAATAATTTTTTCTGTCGAATGGTAGCAAAAATAATTGCTGATTTAACGAATAAATTAGTATCCATCCAACTCAAAAGAACAAACTGAAGGTTGTGCTGAAATTATTTAGTTTTAATTGTTCCGCCTCAATTTTTTACTCATTGAATATTATTATAAATAATTGTTCTGAAAATTACGTAAATATTTCGATAAATTATCAATCTTTATTCCAATTCAATGAATTTACCTCAGGCTGTAACTTTTATAATTACGAGTAATATGTATATCACTATTTTTATTGTGTCTTTTCGAACATAATCAGTATGAATTTATTTTTCGTTTTTCCTAACTTAACTCTTTACACTTTATTATACTGTCCAATCGATTAATAAGAATGAAAATGTATTTATAAAACCTTGTACCCTGTGTTATTAATTTAAATAAATTTGTCATTACTGTTATTTCATATCCGTTTCGCATTTAGTACCGTTGTAATAGTACTAAATAGCAGTATCGTATCTATTGCATATAATTGTTTGATTTCTATGTACAAAGCTGTGTAGTAGTGGTTACCAACAGTGAAGGTCTTATAGTAACACTTTATGCGCTCTGTTTTGTTATTAACAGTACTCACGGAAGAATCCATCCTCCGATACCTTTCGAAGCAAATTTATAAGTACAGCTCCACATCTCAGGGCTTCCAATTCGAGCCCCGTTCCTATCATTCATGGTCTCTCGTATTTTTACCCGCCGTCCGTTTTGATTAACGACCGAAGCCCAGACTCCGTTACGCGGAACGGAACTTGGAACGGCGCCAGGACCAGTCTGCTCCTCTCTCAACAAGAGGTAAACATTTGCCGCGAGGAAAAAGCGTAGGAAAAACAGAATGCTTTGCGGAAACGTCGCGTGCGTTGGCGTGCTAAGTCACTTTTTCCGTAATCTCGCGCTCCTTGCGCATTCGCTAAGTGGAGAAGGGTTTTTTTTCGTAATGATTTACGAGGGAGTGAAGTGGTAAGGAGGTCGAATTCGAGAGGTGTAGATCTTGCCCAAAGAGGCGTCTTTTCTACGCCGTACGTGATATCGCTAATTCCGTCGCAAGTTGTGGCAACAGGTTTTTGTTCTCGACGGAGAAAGTAATACCTTACTGGCGACGATTCAAAGGAGGACGAATGAGGAATCTGGGGAAGTTTGATTTAGCTGTGATAGCTAGAGCAGTTGTTGTTGAACCTTAAAGGATTAGGATTTGAATCTTTTTTTTTAATTGGCTTCTAATTTGATTTCTTGGTACTTCAATTATTAAATTCGTTATCTAAGAGTTTTTGTACTAGATTTAATTCCGCTCCAAAAGGAAGTATATTTTCTCATTGTTTTTTGCCATTTACTTTTAAATTTGGAAGTTGATGGTTTGTGTCCCGTATAGCTTTTTTGTAGTAAAGTTTTCCTCATCTGATCAACAGTATCATTTCTTCAAAACTATGTAATATCTAATAGAACTTTCGCTTAATTCAAATATGATGTAGTTACATGAGATTATCTATAAAGAACATGAAATGCATGCATAGTAGTGGCAATACAATTTAAGTACTACTTAAGTACGGAGACAGCCTTTTTGAAGGGTAGGATTTACAGTTGATTCCTTTTATTTTCGTCGTAAGAATAGCTATTAGTTTCTGAAACAGCATTACTCAAATCTATGTTCCCTCCGATCAATTATATTGCGAAAAAAATTTAATCGTTAATACATTAAAGATTTTTATCATTATGAATATGTTTCATAATTGTTTTACATTGAAATAGGTTCTGTGATACAAGAATGCTGATTTCGTAGTAGGCAAACTTTTATTTTTTAGGTAGAAGTCTTCATCTTTTAGTTGATTTCCCGTCCATTTTTTCTAGCGATTCCGTAATGAGAAAATCCTCCTAAAAAAGTCATTCTTTTAGAAGTCCTAATCCCAATGGATTTCATCACGACCCATTCACACCATCTCGGAATTACTCTCTCGTCGCCTCAACCTAAATTCCCCTCCGAGGACGCGTCCAAAGATTCAGTTCGCCTCCTTCGCTTTGAAGCGCATTAGTATTTTTTCCTTCAATAGGTAACGAGCTCTCATCGTTCGCCGGACGACCGGTCATTCCACTCTATTGCCCGTCCCATTCGCAGCGGAAGATAAGTCCAAAATGGCAGACATTAGCCTATCCTCCGCGAAAGGGGTCACGACGGTAATTGCGAATCTCCTCGCAGTAAACACATTTCGAAGGGGTCTTTCCTTCGCGAACAAACGCCCGCCAAGTTTGGATTGCAATTGAAATCGCCTGGAAGTACCAAAGGATGTTTTACTCCGCAGTGTGTCTCTCTCTCGTCAAAACTCGTTCGAGGATTATTTCGCGGATAAAGTTCCCTTGGACTCGTTAGCGAATTCGTCGTCGCTCGAGAAGTTTTCGCGGAGTATTTGTCGCCTCGAGATCATCGCTCTTGTCCGAACTATGCAAACGCTTTGCGTGACTTCCGCTAATGTGTTCGTACGAAGTCGATCTTTTTATGTTTTCGTTTGTCTTTTGTTTAGCGAATTTTGGAATCGAGATCAATGAGGTTTTGTCTTCTGGATGAATTAGATTGGATATAATATAGATAATTAGAATATTAGAGATTAATTCGAGAATGGATTGTATCTGTTAGAATTTAAGGATGAATTGCCTGTAAGTTTTAAATCTATATACTTTATCTCCGGAGACCTTTCTCTGTTTATGGTCATAAATGTTTATACGTGTATTCTTTATTTGAATGAATTGGTGAAGTGATGAATGAATATATGCTTTAATTTTAGTGTCATCTAATCAAAAATTATGAAGGCCCAAGCAAATTTTCATCCAAAATCTTCCTTTTAATTCTCATCATTTTATTAACATCAGCATCGCTTAGATAAATTTCGATTTCATTGGAAGAAGGAAAATTACGTGAAAAAAGTTCGATTAATTTTTGATTTCTTAGAAAAGGTTCGTGTTATGGAGAATTTAAGTCCTTAATGATTATAATTAGTAACAGCAATAAAAAAACTGTAAATTTCTACAGAAAATGTGCTATATTTGCGACTGGTTTCGTAATATAGCATATTTTCTGTGTAAATTTACAGTTTTATTTTTATTTTCCTTAATTCTTGTATGCATATTATGTTATGTAGAATGGTGAAGAGAATTTATATAAATGTAAACTTGAAATAAAACCATCGTATGTTATTCTTAAGCGATATATATTCCTGAATGATCCTCTTCCCGATTTCAACTAGAGTTCCTATTTCTTTTACGATCATCGCTCTATAAATTCGCGTTCATTTCCCCGGAGTAAATTTTATCGCGAGCTTTTCCCGAACTTTCGTTGACTCACTGAAATTTTAACCCGAGCGGAACTCGATTTAAAGATAAGAACAAATTAGTTTCCTCCGGACAAAGTTTCCAATGATTGATATTTACAGCCGAAGCCGCGAACTTCTTTCTTTGGTGTTGGGCCTTCGCTAAGTTGCGCAAGAGCAGTTAACCCAATTCCGACGAGTTTTGGCTTCGGGGAAAACGGACGCTAAGAAATGTATAAGTCGGTCGTTCCACTTAACACTTGCTGATAAATTACGGAGTAGAGTTGTGCTTATGGCAAACAGGCGTAAGACCGGAGCATCCTCCCCATTGCAATAATTCCCTCCTAATTATAAGGGCATCGCATTGACGGCGGTAACCCGCGAAATAATGGGACATCCCGTTGTCAGTTCGTGAATGGGATTCCGAGAAACTGCTAGGGTTCATAAACCAAAGTTTACATGGCTTTAGAACGTTTGTGCAAAGCTCTTCGTGTGCAGTTCGGGTACTCTTAAAAGTCCGTAAAAAAAAGATAGGCACGATGCTATTCTATTTGTGGTGATAGCTTTTATAGCTCGAGAAGAAACTTTGTAAACTTCTATGCAATTTTTTTTGTCGGTTTCGCTAAATTCTGGCATCTTCAGGTGATGAAGTCTTTTATGGTATTCTACAAAGTTACGCCTAATAAACTTGTTTCTTTTTAGGTTTTATAACCTTGAGTTAAAAAAAGTAACATAGGTTAATTTACTTGTCATCAATCGGCAGGATGAACTTTGTTTTACTATCATAATTTCTAGTAAATTGAGGTTTTATAAGTTGGGTGATTTTCTGCTTTTTTACTGAAATAATCATAATTAATTGTAATTGTTCTTTGTCATAGTGCCAAAAATGTTTCGGTTTTTATGGACACTATTCAAAGCTAGTAAAAATTCACCCTTATACTGCGAAAAATTTAAACAAAATTCAGCTTTTCACCTTTTCCCATACGCTTTGACTTCAGGTTTGTCAATTATAGGCCTGTAAATGACTGAACAATTAGAACTCTTATGAATTTGTTGTAAATTTAATTTTTAACATTATTTCAAATTTAATGAGATATTTCCGATTTCAAGTGAGAAATCTAGCATATAAACCACCATGGGTTTAATTCCTAGTGGATTGTATAATTTGATCACGTATTTCGATCAGTAAAGAATTCATTCATCTTTTAGGAATGTTAATTGCTTTTAAGATTGGCATACAAGAGAGGAAAATAAACCGATCATATCGTATATAACATGAAGTAAGTTTTCTTCTCGCCAAAATAATAATAATAATAATGCAAAAGTATTCTTTATTTTTAAAACAAATATGTTATTCTAATCCTCGATTTAATGTACTATACTAAACCAATAACTTACTCTTTGTAAGGATAAGGGAAGATTGGAGAATTTACTTAAACAGAAGTGTTGTGGCATAACTGGGACACGAACCCAGGTCCCTCCGTATCACGTAGTAACTCACACAGATCTTTTTTCGATCATTTAATTTTGGCCGAATTCCCTTTCATTTCAAACTCATTTGTAATCCAGTACCCTTATTATACCCTTACAATAATATCTTAATATGTGTACTTATCCTCAAAACTATTCACCTCGAAGCAAATTTTTGTCGATACTACGTGTTCACCAACGTGAGCATAAAGTGTTCATCGTTTATTCATAATCGCTTATATTATTTATATCTCATTTTTTAAATGGAATCATGCAAGCTACTCTTTCGAGAGAACTAGTATACTTCATGAATAATTAATAGGCGACAATCGTTTACCTTTTTCCTTCCGGAAATAGTTTCCGTGAGCCCTACGTGTTCTCTTCACGCCCACTCCGTTCCCTTGGCGATCCATTCTTCCCAAATCCCTACGCTCGTCACTATCCAGACCACTTTTACCCCTTTCTCGTAGAAACCGATATGGAGCCGTACTTAGATTGATTAAAAAAATTCCGGCGTTCCGCTTTATTGACCGTCTTCTCCCGCTGCCCTCAGCGGTATCAAATTACCCGATTCGATCGATGTTAAATCTTTATCTTCCGCTCCTTTTTCCCTGTTTCTTCAACCCCTCCACGTAAAAGGGGAGCTTGTCATTTGCTCACACCGCCTGGAGGTCGAGTTTGAAAAATGGAGAGGACCAAATTATGGGAAAATTACGTTTTTCCCCCTCTGAACGTAAGAGAACGTGGATTTTTCCGTATACGAATCGGAGTCAAATTTCAATAATCCGATTTTAAGTTCTTCATTTTTAGTGAAACTATACGAGGGAACAATTCCCCTTATTCTGGAATGTCCTTGTTCGTTTGTTTTTTTAATATATCTCTCCCTTTTTCCTCATAAAAGCAATCGCTAATTTATTGTCTTTCCTCGTAACGATACCCTCCCACGATTTGAAGAGCCCTGATTGATACTCGAGTTAATTCCACCGCTCCCGAATTCGATACGATTAGGGATATTTTGGGAGTTTCGTTTCTTTTTTGTTTTTTTGCGAAGTACGTATTAGATGCTAGCATCATTCCAGGATCTATCGTTTTCAGCAGAGGTTACTAATGCAGAGATGCAAGCGATAGATCTCCATGGCTCATAATTCCAGCAGCGATCGCCTTTTGCGAAATCCGTCCTATATGGACACGTTTTCATTTCTTTTCGAAGAATGGTCGATGGAGAGATTATCTGAACCGAATCCTGTGTTATGAATGGGGAATTTGAGGCAGAGCGGGAAATTGCTGTGGGTTTGAATTCTTCTCGAATATACTGGCAACAATTCCTGATTTAGCAGGAAATGCTCGACCCAAGTTTAATCCGAGATATATCCTCTCTTGCCGTTTCGCAGAATTACGTGCTGCATAAAATGTGTTCCAATGATTCCGCAGAAATTTTTGGTTTTCCGCAATTGGAGGAAACTAGAGATCGTATTTCCTTCTTGTTTCAAGTGACCGGTTTCCAGCGATTAAGGATTCGTACGGTATGAGTTGGGTACTTGTGTCGAGTCCGTTTTTTATGATATTTTTTATTTAATTATCGTGTAATTTCTTATAAGAAGATGTAATATTCTTTGAAAATACCAAAGCAGTCTTTTTGTCCCTAAAGAGGATAGTTATGGTCTCATGTAGAAATATTAGCTCGTTCAGGCTTGTTAAAATTTTTTGGATTGCAGTTACTTTTTTAACTTATTTATTACTTTATAAAGTCACTACGAAATATACTACAACTAATTCATTACAAGAGATGAAATGCCTGTATAGACAAGACTAAATGAAAAATATTTATATTACAATTTGACTGAAACGAATTCAAATCAATTTTCTAACAAAATTTTAGGTTAGGTTTTGTGCAACAAAATCTGATAATTAATAAATCATAGTGCCCCGTGAATACACGAATATCCTTTAATGAGAGGAATTTTTTTCCTATATTGATAGTATGCCAGAAGGCATATTAGCACAATTTAGAGAGTTTGATTGATTGTTTTGACACCATTAAGAGTTTAATGATTAATTAACGTAGTAAATTCGGGATACGTATTAAAAATAAATATACAAACGATTGTTGTTTGGTACAGGAACTACGCTCGGAGAGAGATGTTTAATTTGGTTCGGTATATCGGGAAGATGAAAGATACGGGAAATTAATTATTCACGTATTTATATTTTGCTTACGAAAGCAATTCCCGTTCGTTATTGTCGCTAATTCAGAAGGCATTCAGCGTCGATGGAAACTAAAATAATCCTTCAATAGGGTCTTCCGGTTACTTGTCTCCTAAAAACCAATCAGTTTCGAAGAGAAAGGACTTCTGCGAAGAGCCGAATCGATCCGTATCGGAAAATGCTTTTTTTCTCTTTTATTCTACATATTCCGACTCCGTATATAGTCAAAGGTTTCTCTTCCGAATTCCTGGATTACAGTATCGTTTCTCCTCTATATAGGTTCATTATATTTCTGTCTTTTGAATCGCTTTCAGGGAACTGTTTCAACGTCCTTTCACTCACGTCCCCTCCCTTGGAAAACTTTTTTATTTGAGTGCTAGACGAGAAGTGAGTCGCCCACGCGGAATCTATTCCAAGAGCACCAACGATGAAAAATAAAAGAGGCGTATTCGGAGGTGAATGCATAGCAGGAGGCGGTAGATTTTACGCCAAGGATTTTTGATCAGCTTTCTCCCGGATTTTTGCGTCCTAGAAAACTCATTTGCATTCTTTTCCGAGTTCCGCGCAGGATTGAAATTTTCGCATGTTTTGCATGATAATGCGTTGCTTCGCAGACTCTATCCACTCCCACACGGAGTACGGAGCTTACCTCAGCGGCGTATTAAACCACACAAGTTTGTCCATTTACATCTAGTGGTTCAAAGGTTGAGAGATGGTCTGAAATTTAATATTTAAGCGTGTGATGGGTATTGGTAATATTGATAAGATAGTGTTTTAATAGTAAGAAAGAAGGTTCTTCGCGTTTTTATTCTGTGCAATTTTTACGAAGTCCGGCCCAATACTATAGAATTTATTAAGTAGTAATTAAATAGTATTAAATCGTCGTTTATGTTCATATATGTTGGTTATGCTATAAATTAAATGTTTTAAATAAATTTTCTGGGAGCTTAAAAGATTTGTATGTAATATAAATTTTAGAGTAAATTTTTAGAGTCCATTTGTCCTTAGTAATCCGTTTCTCAGGTGTAAAATGTTAACGTAATCCTCTTTGATGTTAATTTAAATTATCATTACTCTAGTAGATTCGTGCTTAATGGTGTTTCACGAGAGATGTTGGATTCGCAAGAAAAGATTCGCCCAATTCTGTTTCTTTCGATTCCAAGAGTAGCTTAAACGCGATTAACTGGAAAGCAAACTCCTACCATTATTCGTCTCTCGAGTTACTCGAGAATAAAATTCCCCGGAGATCCAGTTTCTGGCTGGAATTCCTTGTAGCTAGCAATTCAGGTCGTCCTAAAGAAAACGATACTTCTTTTTACGATTCGATTTTTTTTTTTTAATTTCTGAGGAAGAAAACTAGCGAGTGTATATCTTGTCGGAATCTACGCAAATACTTCTATGACCAATTTAATTACGGATTATTGTTCTTTTATATCCTCCTTGTGTAGACGAGCGTTTATATAAGCTTTATACTTTTATATGTAGGTTAAGGGTAATTTAATCTGGAGCTTTTCTTGAAAGGAATATAAAAATTGTTTTTGTAGAGGCTACTATCATAGACCATCACTGGCGATACGAGATATCTCTGAACGTATTTTTTATAATATTATAAGATAGGCATTTCACGATAATCGCTTGTCTCGTATTTCCGTATTCAAATACAATTTTTTTAAACTTAAGTATAGCATCGAATTTATTGTACACGAAACCTGATCTAATTTCCAAGGAACCATTACGTATATGCAGCGAATCCAACGTGATTCTGGGAGTGAAGCTTTATTATTGAACTTGAGAAGAGATTTTCATATATTATATGATATCAGCAGACTTCATTATCTTTTGATTCAATTTGGTCCATTAAATTCTACTTTTTAGTTGATATTTTGTTAAATTTACCAGAGGATAAAACTGCACATACGATACGTTTTAAATAGGTCATCGTCGATGTCTCGAAAATAAAATATCGTTTCGTATCGTAACCTTTTTAATGTTATCGGAAGAAATGCATCTGCTAGGAGTGCATCCATAGGATATGAATGAGCCTTTAAACAAGGTGAAGTTGTAAAGATCGAATTGGTATTACCCTGGAGACGTCCTGAAACTATGGTTACAATACCTCGACTATGACCCTCATTTACACAGTAATTTCCATCAAGGGTCGAAGATAAAAACGCGTATCCAAGTGCAGAGGGAACGTACGCAGAGTTATTGAATAAGAATGAGGCTCCTTTGGCGTCCAGGGGCGAGAGAAATATGGATCGACAAGAGAGTAGAGATGGAACACGAGGAGGGAATAGCAAAAAAGTTTTCCATTAAAGGGAGGAAAAGATGTGTAGAAAAAAATAGGATGCCCGTCCCCCCCCCCCCACCCTTTGGATGCTCTAGCGGTCTGAAAGGAGCACTTGATGCGTTCCGTGAAATCGTTTTCGCCCGCTATAGTAATTTCCTCGTCTTTCTTTTGATGTTATTTTCCCGAGATTCGTTTGCGCCGAATTATCTCAGTCTCCGCAGTGTTTATTCAGCGGAATTTCTTTTTCCCGCGTTTTCTCGATGTTTGTCCACCATTTGGGCGGATCGCTGGTCGGAGTGGATTATGGAGTGAAACAGGCGATGGTGGGGTGGTGTTGGTATAAAACGGGTTCGCTCAGTTAGAGGATATGGTTTTGGGTTTGAGTTGGGTATCTTTAGTCCCGAGGATATTACGTATTTTATAGTTTAGCGTTTAAAGTCTTATTTGTTGATTGGTCAATTCTAAAAGTTTGTCCCTATGGAAGTATTGTTTGAAAGAATGCGTATTACTATTAGTTAAGTTGAGCTTTAAGAGTGTAAATGGAAGAAATTACTTGATTTTTACGATGTTATACGAGTTTTAACTCTATGAATTGTTGTAATTTCACCATTTATTTTGAATATTTTTTTTACAATTTGTGTATTTTATTGGTATTATTAACCTATTATTTTCATAGATATAGGTTAAAAATTGGGTTTTAGGTACACTTCATAGCAGTTTTAAAAATATAGATTTTGGAAGCGTGCGTGTTTACTTTCATTCCTTCCTTATCTGAGGAGCACTTAGTTAATCGTTCACCTCACATGCGCTTCAAACCATTATATAAATGCAGGAAAAAGTGAAACTTAATTTAAAGTAATAACGCATAATTCGCCTGCAACTGGAAGAGCATTGTCTAAACACAAACCAAACTAGTAAGTTATGCTATTTTTAAAATATTACTGATAATTTCGGACCCGATCTATACGCGCGTAGTTTGTGTAAAAATGTATGGGTTAGATAATCGCTTCCATCGAGGGCATTTCCTTCATTTTATATTCATTTACTTAATAACCATTATAACTACTAAATTTTTAAACTTTGTAACACTTCTGTTTAAGTGCTTCTCGTGGTGAGGTGTTTTATCGGATAGTGCACATTGGTAGTAGAATCCAAGGGCTTATATCGGAAATATCCCCCTCAACTTTCAGCATAGATAAACACGAGATACTTGAGACATCTCTGAGCAAAGATAATGAGATAATTAATCAACTTTTTTTACCATGTCCCATTCCTTTATGATGTAATTTATGTATAATTGAATACTGTAGGTTAAAAATTTTCGATTATTTTCGGCTTAAAAAAAATTTCGATTATAATTTTCAAATCGGCTGCTTACCATTCTTTTCATCGTGAATTGCCATTGCTATGGTAGTATTTAAATCCCTTTTATACAGCCTCTATCTCGCGAATTTCCGTCATTCTAACGTTTATTCCCTCGTGAATCACCAAGAGCGTCTTCAAGGATCCCACTCTTTGATCCCCACTTCGAGGGGCGTTAACGAATCACCCTCTCATACGAATTCCCAATTCCCCGGAATATTGCGGGCATTTGCCTGACTCGCATGGCCAATGGAGTAATCCAAAGGGGGCTCCATTCGAATATCGTACGCTCATCACATTTTTCGTCGCTTCCCGAAGTAGAGAATAGGGGAGGAAATCCGAAGATCGGGAATATGAATGGAGATTGACAGTGACATGGGTTTTGGTGCAAAAAGCGCGTGATAGGGGATCTCGCGGTGTATTGAGGGGAGAAACGCTTCAAGGTTGTGTTCAGTAGCCGCGCTTCTTTCATCTTTCCGAGGAATCATCCGCACACACAGACCACGCTTTCAGAATGCCACGGAATATTATTCGGCGCGTTTTTCGCGGAAGTAACTTCAAAGAATCGTGTCCACTTTTGTGAGGATTCATCCCTAAAACGGGATCCCGGCCTTTATTTCGCCCAATAAAAACGTTTTCAGCGTTTTCTTTGTGGATCCATAAATGGAGGTCCGAGTATCAGTATTTCTGAAACGCAAAGAAACCGCGTTTTTTGAGAGACGTGTGCAGAGGGTTGCAGCTGTGCTATTTGGGGCGGAAAATTGTTCGTTTTATTTTCCTGAGGATCGTTGAGGGTTTTCGATAGCGATTGTATTCTCTATTGTGAGTCGAATAGGGGGTGGTATTTGTGATAGCTGATCGTAGGAAAGTTTGAGACATATTTTTTGCCTACTGTTTTTCTTAAGAGAGAAATAGTGGTTTTAAGGAATATGTCAAAATGCAAATTCCATTTCTTGGAGATCTGGTCTATTAATATGAACTAATAGGCGCTATATTCTATCAAGCTTTATTATTTTGTTCAAACTCATAACAGAAACGCTGATACTCCGATTTGTTTGTGATCTTTAATATGGGGGTTTTAACTTACGTGCACAACTTTTAAAATAGGTTTTTCTTGATGATTCACACTTTCTATCGTCAATGATATTTTCGGTACGTATTCAGTCTAGCATGTACTTGCATATTTATTTATAATTGTTGATAGAATGTTGAATTATTTCATTCGGAAATGCACGGGTCTTCCCAAAAAAATTCTGAAATATGTTTTAAGATTCCGTATTTTGTAATCGTTAAATTGAAATGAGTACGAGATAACGTCAAAATCGATTATATGATTGTGATTATAATAAACTTAATCTTTAAAAGAAAAATCGCCGATTTGTATTGGCTTTTCCATTGATAAGTTGTCAAAATTGTGTTTTTATGCTTATTATTTCTTTTTACTGTCTATTTTGACCCATTTTAATTCGATTTATAGAAGAATAATATTTGCTGGAAATTTTAGATCTTTTATCATTTAATACCCCAAGAGGAGATTTTACTTTTACTTCGTTCGTATAAGAATCCTTTTCCTGCAATTTCATTCGATCTAGTCCGTAAAATATTCCCTTTTGAGCATATCTATGTTCCATAAACACGCACGTCGCATTATAAATTTCTCGAAAATTTCAAACTTCGCAAACATCCACAATTCCGCGCTGCAAATTCGAAATTTTCGTAGACCGGAGACGGATCATAAAGTATTCCGAACCATATTTCCCCACCCTCGGCTGATTAATTAAGCAAAGGAGACAAGGGAGCTAAATTTATCACACTTTCACCGAAGTGCGAAAGGTAGCTAATTCCAGCGTTTCAGTCCTCTTAATCAATGCCTAGCCATTCTAGTAATCCCCTTAGGTCCACGATGTAGGCACTCCTCTACGATTCATTCTTCAGGGACTAGATTTATCGGCTCGGGAATGAATTAACGGTCGAAGCGGATTTCAGACAGTATATCTACGGAGCACAGCTTCTCCACGAACCGGTTTTGCCATTGTTTCGGCCCAAGAAGATCACCTTCACCTCAGAGGCAGCGCCTCATCACGGAGAACAAGTGGGTGTAATAATAGCGAGGCTTATATAAGAAATTTGATGGCTCCGAGTGTTAAGTTACGAGGGCCAATTTAGTCTGCGAGGGCTTATGGCAGTCGAGAGTTAAATTACGGCCTCGTAGCTGTAAGGAACTCGGAGCTATGATTGGGGAGTCTTAATAACGGTGGAACGAATTTCAGTCTTTGGGTTGCTCATAATTCCCTCGGAGTTTATCGTCAGCGTAAACGCCTCCGAAAATGATGCTTTTATTATTGTATTGATTCATACGTGGGTTGAAATTGAATGGCAAGGAATGATTTGCAAGT
Source organism: Pantala flavescens (assembly GCA_020796165.1). NCBI lineage: Eukaryota > Metazoa > Arthropoda > Insecta > Odonata > Libellulidae > Pantala > Pantala flavescens. Next base: position 21,579,753 of record CM036878.1, read on the forward strand.
TTAATGTTAAACTTAAATTGTCTTAGTTTAGGTTTATTTTTAGTTGAATTGAAGGAGGTTTGCGTACGTGTTTTTTTTAATTTTGCTTTCTACAGGGATTTTTGTATTATTTAGTAAATTGGTACGGTACCATAAAATAGCTTTTAATATTTAAATTGTCCCAATTCGATAGAATTATTCCCAATCTAGTTGAACTCTGGATGGAAGCTGAATTAGTGAGCATTCATTAAAATGTAGTTGAAGAAGAAAACCAGGAATTTTTATGGTGCATATTCTCATTCAGATTGCCGAACCTTTCAATGACATGATTGTCTTGATTCTGACATAATTCCATAGAAATCATCCTTAATTTCTAATCATATGCATATACTGATACATTATCCTCTTGTTTTTTCAAGTTATATTAACAATAAATGGATTGTCATCAATATACTGAAATCGTGCTGAACGATTGAATTTGGGCGTTCTTTTGTTGCCAAAGAAATGCAGGACGAAACTTTTCATAATATTATTCTATTTATCGACGAACTTCATAAATAGATTTTAGTAATAAACAATTCGATGCATCCCATTGAAAATGTTATTCAGAATTATCACTATATGACAGCTTAATTGCGCATACGATTTACATATACTAGAAAATAATTAAAATTAAGAATGAAAATCTTGGTATTCTATATAATTTTTATGTAACCGAGGTTTTTATCCAGTTGTTCTATGTAATAAAGGTATGATTATTTATTTATGCACGCAAAGCCTTGGAGATTGAATAAAATACGTACGTGTACGTATGTGGGTTCTGCGTTTCTCTCTTGAAAAGAAATCATGGAACCGCCTCCTCCGTCCACCCACTCTACAACAATACTCCTTCCCGGAATACCTTAAGGCAGATAGTCATTTCTGTGCAATCCAGCCGAGATCTCCTCCCGATTCCCATAACCGCCATCGCACGGATTACTCGAGGATCCAGACAACTCGACGGTCGCACCGCACCCGATAAATCTTCTTTTGAGCACAACATTCCGAATTATGGAGACGAAATTCACTCGGAAACGAATTCAGCAGCTTCGCGTCGTGGAGTGCGGAATGGGAAATAGCAGGAAGCAATCTGACTGAACGATGGGAAACCATCCCAACGTAGGGCCCGCCTCCCGTTAAAAAAATCACCCTTCGTTCTTTCGCTTCTTCATTGAAATCGGCGGAAGGCAACAGCTCGGCCCTCGACGTGCGACGCCTCCGCAATTCCAGAAGGGGTGCACCGCAAGAATGAACGCCTCCCTTTTCATCATACGCCTTCTTTGCGTCATTCTCCCACCGATACTTTACCATGGCATTCCGGCTGCTCAACCAGTAATGGCCTCATCTGCCCTTAAGCAGGAGATTCTGCTTCGGGGAGATTCATTCGCCAGAAACGTCTCAGAGTCCTTTTCTTAGAGAAGATGCTCTCGAACTATCAGCGAGACCATTCAGTGCGCAAATAACGTTCGGGAGTAGAAAATGACGGGAAAAATACGTTACGTAAGGGATAACGTTGCGGTTTTTTTGCCTCTCCGATTTTATTCGTGTGCTTTATGGAGACTGTTGATGTGGAGGGAACGTTATTTCGACGAATGTGTCGCCCCCGCGAATAAAATTCTGTCTAACGACTTTATATCAACATATATATTGTTCGTAGTGTTATTTTAGTCCTTGGTATTGTTTGATATTGATTGATAAGTCGTTGATATAGAGGTTTATTCGTTATGAGAATTCATGCTTTAGCAAATAAATATGTACGTTTGATATACAGTTCAGTCTGATGATTCAGTCGTTCTCTAACCTTTTATAACCTACCCATTATAAATATGAAAGTATATTTAATGCTGAGAAATACAACGTATATTTATTATAAATATTATGCGCATTATTAAGCAACAAACGAAATTTACATTTGGATTGCAATACAAATAAATTGTATATTTATTCTCTTCAGTCATACAATTGATAAAATGTAGCTGACTCCTATTAAAAATGTTTAGGCTTTTGGAAAATTTTCTTATCTTCTAATTTTCGAACCTATTTTGCGATCAGGTTTTTACTTCTGTATAGTCCAGTATAATCAGCTATGTGAAATTACATTATTTTATTGGTAACTTATAAACTCCGCTATTGAATCATTGTACGTTTCCTAAACTACAAGCTCAGTTAATTATAGTTGATAAGTGAATAATCTCATATCGTTAGTTTAAATTTACACTTTAGACCGATGCTCTGAGATAACATACGAATGTAATTTGAACGAATGCGTATTTATATCAGTCTTACCCGTCTTTAAGGTAACACTCGCGTAATCATCATCATCATCATCATTTCAAAGTAATTCCCATGAATATTAAACGGAAATTTCGATGCCACCGACAGAAGGTATAAAAGCGAGTGTTTCCTTTTACCCCCACCGGAGCTGTTTATCCTTTCCGTACCCATCGCTAGCCTTCTAAAAGTCTCGAATTTTCTCCTCAAATGAGATTCGTTAGTTTGTCCACCTTTTCTCCTTAATTCCACCTCTCTCTTAATATCCGTATCTCTCTCTATAATTCCACGGCTTACATTACCCCCCTCGTTTTGATTTTCTCTTTTGTTTCCCCTTTAATACTCCACCCCCCACCTTATCTGCACTTCACCGGGATTGGCACCTGGTCTGCGGATACTCGGCCACCTCCCTCTCTGCGGAGAAAGTGTGTACGAGATGGGCGAAAGATAATCCTAGAGAAGACGTGTGGAGTGGAATAGATAGTCGGAGGCATTATTCCGCCGGTCTTATAAGGCTTATATAAGCATGTGACGCATCCCGGCGCAATTCTCCGACTGCACCCGCCGCCACCACCGTCTGTGCACGAGAGTGCAGGACCAGTGATAAGGATGCAATCTCTCGCAGGAGAGGATGCGACGGACGCAAGAGGAAAAAATTTTAAGCGGAAAACTTTTACGCCGATAGTCTCGACTCCTCCCCTGGGTTTGTTTCCAGCCTACTTTCTCGGCGAAAGTAAGGGAGTCTTATGAGATGTGTAGGCGACCCGACAACGCGACCTCTTTGTTGCAGTTTGAGGATGAACGGTTATGAGGTCGGGCTTAACCCATATATATAGTAGGCTGAGGATTTACTGGAGCTAAAATGCAGAGTTGAGTCTAAGGAGTACGGGAGACTCTCGTATTAAATCATATCACCGTGTCTAGGTGACTATTTTCTGTTAGGAATTTCATATATTTATCTCCACAAATTATTCACTTATAAATAAAAATGAAAATGTAGTTTTTTATTAATTACATTTATTCTTTTAATATTTCTTTAATTTATTTAAGTTAAATTTTGAAAATTCAGCAATACGTACAAGTAGCAGGTTTAACTTAACAGATTATAATTGTATTCAAATGAGTGAATATGTTCTGATAATAATCGCTAATCTAATATTACTAACGATACTAATTATAAATTTACTGACTTCAATCTGTTATAATTGTATTTTTCTTGGAGACTGTAGTTCAAGTCCTCTTAACTTCCTGTAGCTTCTGTATTTATGTAATTTGCAAAAAATATTATCAATACTGAATTAATTTCAATTCTATTCAAAAAAAAAATGTTCTTTATTAAAATATTATCTGAAAAATCTCAATATAAATATCTTTATGACTTTTAGGGTGCCACTTCTATGAATATACTCCAATAATTATATTTGAGTGAATTTTGAACATAAAAGATTGAGAATCCTTAGAATATATATATCCTACTTTGTTTTCATTTTAGTAAATATCACTGTCTTTTAAGTCAACTTTAAAATTAATAATTTTCTCTTAGGTGTGCCCCAAACCCAAATGTTTCCCTATAGTTTTAATATCCGCAGTTCATAAGAATATCTTTAATTCCCAAAATTTCTATTTTTAGATTCCATATTATCTTTTATAACTACTTAATAATGTTTTTCTAAAGTCGTTCGGAATGTGTGGATCGTAAGTTAATGAGATTCCATCGACTAACAACAGATGCGAGCGATATAAAGTCCCTCCATCAATATGCCATTAAAGAAGAAAACAACGTTTGTTTCGGCATTAATCATCACATTCGGGCGTTGAATATTTCAGCCGAATTCCAATCAAGGATGGTTTGTTCCGAAACTGTTTTGTGAGCAAGAATGTAATACTAGCCGCGATCATTTTCACGTCCTAATGAATTCCGAATTGCTTGCTTTTAATGAAGCCAATTAAACGAGAGCAGACGTGACTCCGGAATGTGTATCACTGTCACGTTCTCTCATTACATCGCACTGCAATGTTTAATATTACTTTTACTAACATTCTCGTCAAATTGTACTCTTTTTAGTTACAGATGTGATAACCGAGTAATCATTATTGACGCTCTACGCTTTATTTCGGAAATCAGAACGAAATATCTCTCTGTGTGTGCTATTCGTTACATTTCCTGATGTGTATAAGGGTGACCTGAATTATCCTACGCTGTGGAAAATATGACTGATTAAATCATTAGTAAACTACAGTGAATTATATGCATCTCATCAACTTAAATTCATCATGAACTAATTAAAAATCTTTGTATCTGAAGATTTTAATGCATTTTTGTAATATTAGACTCATAGTTTCATGAAATATTTTCGTCATTCACTTCAACCATAATCAATCAATAATTGTGCTGTCGCTTGTTTATTTAGCTTACGTAAAACTTCCTATTCGTCGACTTCTATTTATGGTTCTCTAGCAATGCCTACATTTTCCGTCATCATTCCCATCAACGGTGTAATTCGTCCACGACCTGCCCGAGTGCCTCCGGGGGCAATTTTATTCCTCCTCCTTTCTAGTCCGCCTTTATTCCCTCCCTTCCCAGGTTTCCCACTTTATAAAACGCTATCCACCACAGCCTTCATATGACTTTTGTCCCATTCCCGTTGCTATTTACTCCCGCTCGTAAGTTTCCGAATGTGTAGAGAAGATGTGGAAGAATTGGGGCAATGCAGCATTCGTAAGGAGGTGGGAAGGGGCGGTGGGGGAGGTGGCGGTTAGGTGCACTAACGGAGGGAGATGCAACGGGAGTAATAACGCGGCATAACGACTTCACGCTACTGGCTGTTCTTACGAGGAACTCCCGATTCACTCGTTCGAAATAGCCTTCTAAATTTCTCTCTCGGAAGATGAAACACAATGATTTCGGTTGTGTTTTTTCGGCGGTACATGGGTTAAATGGAATTTCTGGATTACAATGTAAAATATGTTTAACGGAAAAGTAATATACGTACGCATGATTCTGTAAACCCTTTGAAGTTTAAATATGTAGTCATCATTGGTTTTATTTTCCTCAAATTATTTATATTAAGCCGATTTGAAAGTTACGCGTGCGCTGATAATCTCGGAATTTATAATTAATAAATGTGATGTCCTTCCTTTGCATTAAAATGTTTGAAAATTAATGTGAAATTTACCATAAATATATTCTAGTTTTGTTTCTTTGATGTTAAAACATATTTTGCGATTATTGCTAGGAGAAAAGTAATTAGGAATGCGTAACTTTTCATATCGTTTACCTTCGTTCCTTCTCAATGGGGTTTGGTTAGTAATAATAGTGTAGTATCTTATATCCAATATTGTATAGGTCTTCATATTGATAAACGAAGTTTCAGGTCTCAAATTACTCAATTAGAAGACTGTGATCAGTGTGGTATACGTAGATGCGAGTGAAGAAAACAATGATTTTTCCTATTATATTCTTCTGTTAAGTTCTTCAAGTTATGATTATAAGATATTTTAAAATGTTTTTTTTCCTGTTTAATAAAATATTTTCGCATGCTTTCGCAAGAAATCGAAAAAGTATTAAATTCTTGTGTATTGAACCAACCTATAGTTGAACACATAGATGTAAAATTTAATTTCAGGGATGAGTTGTACAGTGTGGAATTACATCACGTAAAATGATGGAAATATAAATGGTTTTAATTCCAGAAATTCATAGAAAACATGACCCGGTTCAGTTCATGATCATACCTTTTTCTAGCTTTTGAAATTTGTTTACCTTCTTATCTCTGTTGACCAAAATGAAAGTCAATAAATAGTTTTATCCAACATTTGTTCATATGAGCATTTTGCAATACATTTAATATAATTTTAGCCTTGCATATCTGTGCTCTTAATCTTCGGGCACAACGGAATTTTAGCATCGGTGGAGGAGTTGGATATGATAGCTTCAGAATGCAGGAGTTTCGGGGGAAACGATATAAACCCAGCGGGAAGATGCGGTGCAGAACGGAGGGAATTTGTCCGGGGAGTAGCTTTAAGGCAGAGGGAGGCAGTGTGTTATCTCAGCGGGAAGAACGTAAAAGGTCGGCGCCAGTTGGATGTTTCGAGCGACATACGATTCTGGAGTAGCGAGGAAACTTCAAAAAACCTCCCGTTTCGGCGCTGGAAATAAAACGAGGGATACCCAAGGCGATTACTTCTCCGCTATTTTCCGGCAGATCCCCTTAAATGCCCTAAGAATACGTACGCTACAGAAAGGTTCACGCTTTTCCGTGTCGCGTATCGGTATCAGGAGATTACAGTTTTTGGACGAAGAGTCGTAACTTCCAGAGTGTTAGTTTGCATGTCATCGCAGAATCGAGGATCCACGCAACGGTCGAACGATGCCAATGAGGAAGTGGGACCGATTCTATTATTGTACTTATAAAGGAGGAAGTTGTGCGACGAATCATCGGCATTCCCATGTATTCCATCAAGAGTTTTGAATTACGCTAAATAGGATCGTTAAGGAAATTATGAAGTGGTGATGTGAAGTTTCTCTTCATTACACTCGCGATCTTTTTGGTGAAAAATACCGTTCAAATGTTAAGCAACTCATCCCCTTTAATAATATATATTTTTATTTTAGTGCCGATTATCCGACAGAGTAATTATTATAAGGTAATTTAAGGCTTGAGTCTCGATATTCACATACTAAACATTCGGCATTTATGAAGCACTTGAAGTTAATAACTCACGCTCTTACTGGTTTAGAAATGAAATCATGTAGGGTGTCAATAGAGAGCAAAAATTTTACTTAGGATCATGCCTTAATCATTTTATACTTGATTAATAAGCTTGTAATTTATGGACCTTGAACTATGAACACCACCAAATCTGATACTAATATTATCTATTATAGTTTAGGGTCGGATTTTTCCTGTGTCAGATCCTTTTAATAACGTTCCTTTTTGAAATTTAAGTACACGATATCGAAAATGCGTTGATGTTCCCGCATAACACCTCTATTTTAAATCAACGGAATCGGAGAGTTGAAAAATTAAAATTCCCTTTCACATTCACCGTACTCTCTATCCATCATCTCTTAGAGAGAACACATCGCAAATACATCTCCACTTCTAGAATTTTTTTCCGATCAAAACGAGGAATTTCTCCGATCACCCAACCCACCGCAGTCTCTTTAATCAATCAACGGGATTCCCCATTTTTTCTTCATTTTCGTAGGATTCATATAACGCGGAATCCGGCCTCTCGAGAAATTTTCATCAGCTCCCGGAGTTTTTCATTTGATGTCCATCCCTTAATCGACTTTGGGCCGAGTGCGTGTGTATAACGCTGCGGCCGCCTTTGGTCCGAAGCTTTTTCCTCCATCGCCTTTGATCAAATAGAATTTCCATGCCCAGAAGATACCCTTTGTTTGTTCCGTCCTTTTACCTTGCGAAAGATGAAAATGAAAATCTCGCCTGCGCAGTTTCCCTTTCTTTCCCCCGTAACCGGAGGTCGTTAGTCATCCATTATGTCAGGGGCTTTCTCCATCTCATCCCCCTTCGCTCAGAGCGGACATCTCTCTTTATCGTCCGCTTCACAAGGAATCCGGAAAGATTAAAGACTGGTATTCGTTTTTGTGGTTTGACGGATTCACACCTGTGAGTATTAGGGGTACTTTTTAAGGACAGCGCATGCACTGGTACTAAAGAAGGGTAACGTAACTCACTATTCGGTTTACAGTAGCTCACATCTTGTCATTAGGTTCATTTTGAAGGAGTTAAAGTTAGTACTCGTTTGATTATTAAAGAAACGGAGAATAGTGCAGATTTTCATCTAATATATCGGATTGGTTGCTCATTCTTAATCATGATGGGCTGAAAGTGAATCCAAGTAAAAACTCAAGAGGTTTTAGAGAATTATTATTTGTCTACTAAGATTATGGTCCTGATTCTGATCGATTTAAACTATTAATCCTCCGAATGTGAGTACTATATATTTATTTAACGTCTATCAGAAAGGTTAATGATTTAATGATATTACTATTTCCTCAGTGTAATATATTTTTATTTTGTAGTATTTTATTTTACGTTATTGTAAAGCACCAGATTATTCAATACGTAAAGAGCCTCAGTGTCCTATAATCACGATGAGCCCTTAAATTCCAGGTTTTTCGCATGCAGTAAGGTTATGCACCTAAAACTAATATGGTAGATACTAACTTACTCTTCTGTTTCTTTAATGGTATTGGAAAATTCACATTAGGATCTTATGTTTGGATGTGAATTACTAATTGGTGGGCTAATTTCTTTTATCTCTTTAGCTTTCTAGATGATCTTTATAAAACAATAAATTAGAGCGTAACATTAATCCGTCTTATAAATTATTATATTTATACATATACTTATACATTATCTTTCAATTCGTGAGCAAGTATATCGAGCTTACTTGTTGATTGGTCGAACATTTGCATCCTTCCTGATAAGGTCGTATTTTTTGAAACGGAAGATCATGTATATAAAGCTCACCATTTTCATGCTTATCTCTCGATTCACGTTGTCATTTCAATTTTTTGCGTCGTTTGATCCGTAATCGATTAATAACTTTCAAATTCGCCAAACCTTCATCGACAAAAAAAACCATTCAACTTCACGAACTTTGCTGGAAGCATCGAATTACCGTCGGGATATTATCCATCAATCATATACTCGCGTCAAAGCTCTTTCATCTTCGTTATGATTTTTTTTTTATTTTGGAAATTGGTTTTGGAAATGATATAATCGGCTGCGATAGCATTACCCTAATCAGCGGAACCAAGAGATCTCTGTGGATTGCCGATTCCTCCCACGACTCACACCGCACAGTCGCGCCGTAACTCACACACGCTCTTTTCAAACTTCCCGAGACGATTTCTTCCTTAATTCGAAAAGTCTCGGATACTTCGCGAGAAAAAGTCTTTTAAAAAAAGAATCTTCGCGGTTATGAAACAGTCGTACATTTAAACGGGGCCACTAGCATTTTCCTCGCGATCTCTCCGAATATTCCGACCGAAAAAGGCGAACTTTCCCCGCTAAAACTTGTTACTCACTCCACCCCCCCACAGAACCTCTTTACGTCTCATTTTTTCTCCTCGGCTTTATGACCCCGCCAACTTCCCGCGCCAAAAACTCTCCTCTCAAAAGTCCCTCTTTTCTTGCGGAAAAAACCCCAGCGGCCGTTCCCGGAGAAGGCAACCACACAACCCCCCCACATCTTCGTCCGTAATGGAAAGTCGATACGTCGGCCTCCCCCGCGGTTTCCAGCCCCCGCCGCAAAACCCTCCCCCGAAACATTGTCTCTCTCTCTTCATGCCACCCTTTTGGTGCTATTCCTCCCCCTCAACTGATACACTCCCCACCTGATTCTCGGTTTGAATTATGAGATGGGCCGGAATGCGGGGCACCTCTCAACCGTTACGAACCCTTTTCGGTGATGGAGACAGATTAATAAACTTTTTCCCCAACTTCTTTCTTTCCCTCCTCCCAAAAAATCCGATTTTTCTCCGCTTTTCTAGCAGTTTCATCCCCCGATATATATGTGTCTTTTTGTTCGGTCCCTAGGGGTTTCTTCCGCAAGCACTTCATCCGCTCTCTGTCGTTCTCCGGTTAAATGATTGGCAGGAGATTAATTAGCGATCCGCTCGACTTTGATTCGAGGTTAGCGTTTCCACTTTGAGTCACCGGTGTCCTGGAGACCACGATCTACTTTTATGTGGTTTTATCGGTCACAGGAATGTACAGATCCGCATCTATAGCTCTAGTGGAATGAGTATTTTCTCTCTCTGGGAATGATATCTCATTTGAGTTGTCATTGAGTGATTTTTGAAATATTTTTTAACATAATTGTATGATAAATTATGCTCCATTTTCTCGTAATTATTATCGAATATTAGTCCTATCTGAATACCATTTTCGACAAACCTTTTATGTATCGTCTCGACTTTAGGAGAATCCTAGGCTCAAGTTTCAGGGGATGTATACAAATATTAATTCCCACGTAAGATTATGGAAGCGGTACAATATTGAAAGCCGATTCCAATAATACCCATAGTAGAATCTTACATGATTTTTTATAATAATCTATGACGATCGGACTATTTTATATTTACGTCTGTTTAATGGTAAACCTTCGATCCCTAAATATTTTGTCTGCTTACGATGTAATAATACATGATTTTTCATGTAGTATAATAAGAAATGGATATAAATCACCTGGTGCCAGGTTCTACAGAGATTGTTGACAAACATAATTGTGCTTTTAATAAAATCCTATAGAAAAATACGGAGTTTTCTTTGTCTTCGTGGTAAAATTCCATCCAAAAATCCTGCTCGGTCGCATCAGATTGATTCATTATACAAGAATTATAGTGTTACATTTTCTCCGAGAATAACCACTTACCTTAGAAGATAACGCTGCGGCTATAAGGATAGAAGCCCTGTAATAGCAACGACTTTTGGCCTCATTCCGTAGAGTTTCTAAGTAATATTTACTCTCCGGTTGCGAAAGTACTGCCATTACGTTGTACGCGGTATAAACATTTCGTTCCTGTTTCCTCCATATTTTTTGTTTTCGTTCGTGACTTGCGTAAGAGCATCTCTTTAAGATAAGTGGTTGAGCAGGAGGTAGCAAGCTGCTAAGAGATTAATACTGCTTGGTTTCGAGAAATGACCATGAAAACTGCCAGTTGAACACTTAGATGATAATAATACCGAAATTTTATGTTCGGTTTTCATTGTAACGGTGATTAGTTGAATTTTTATCCCTTCGACGTTAAAGGAACGATACGCTCATTCCTCTTGTTGCAAAATTGTTTTATCTTAATGATTTCGTAATATTTATGGAGTAAGTCTTCATTAACAGTAATTGAATTTCGATTTGCTTTGATGCTTTTTGATTTCAGTGTAGTATCGTAAATTACCTACGTATTCCATGTAACGTAATGTAACACGACACGTTCTTAATATATCCCCCTTCTGCTTACGATCTCCATTCACAACCGTCTCCTTCAAAAGCTTCGATTTAGGAATCAACATCTCGGAGTCAATCCATGAATCTCTCTATTTTTTGCGCATCGCTTCGCAGGAGCGGCGAAGCACAAAAATGAAATTCCTCGGGCGAAAGTGTCATCCGAGGAAATCTTTATCGAACCAGACGTTCGCGAAACTTTCTCTCTCACTGCAGAAAACGCCTCATCAGTCCCTCTCGAAGAAGCTCTTTCTTTTACTCTTCTGTTAACTGTGTCCAACCCTTAAAAGCTTTCTTGTCTTCCCTTGTTCTCCATTTCCATCTCTATCGGGTCCACTTTTTTTGTGCCCTCCACGCCCAACATCCTTCTCCTGTCCGCCGAAGAGCGCGTCCTCTGCCGCAGTTTTTGGGAAACATTTTTTCGCCGCGCTTCGGTAGAAGCATCCTTCCCGAATCCATCTTCCCATAGGGGTCCTTCTGGTAGGGCAACGCCTACGTTTTTCGTTTCAAGTTTTTGTCGGCGAGATAAAACGACGGAGGAATCTTTTTAGGGGACCAGGATGACTCGAAAAAGGTGTTTGACGCAGTGCTCGCGCCCCTATACTCGGTCTCAACGGAGGGAATAAAGCAGGGTGACGTCTCCCTTCTTGTTTACGACTTAAAGATTCGTTTCTAGGAGAGGAAAAACGGAGGGCTTCCCTTAGGAGGGCTGTTTTTTGCGATGTTTGGAGGTCGCACTTTAATAGCTCTCCGCATTTCCTTTGGAGAACTTTTGGGTTCCTTTGTGCTCGTGGTGTTTTTTATACGCCGAGGACTGACCATCGTGAAAGTTTTTTACTCGCTTCTACTCAGGTTCTACTTGTTCTATGACGTCGTAAAATTCGGGACATTCTTTTCGTTGTCCCGTCGCGGTTTTTGTGATGTCGAGAGAATGCGAAAGAACGAAGGTTATCTGAGATATTAAGAGGTGAAGGAGTACTGTTACGGACGTTTCTGGATGTGATGGAATCTTGAAGGATATGCTGAAATGATGAGAGTTTATAAAAAATATGTTTTGGAACTTATCGAAATCTTAGTAACCTAAAACAATAAAACATAGCCGTATTATTTTTTTCTGTTTTGGTGGATCATTAATAGATATACACTTACTATACATACCCTTCACTAATCTACCACCTTCTGTGCTTCTACAAGGTCATATCATAGATTTTCTAAAACAAAGATTAGTTTATTGTCTTTTTACTGATATATTTTATGGATTTAATATAAATTAAACCTTTTTGTATTCTAATATGCGGAGCCTAACGCCTTTTACTCAAAATAGCTCGTTTAACTATTACTTGATCTTTTATTTTATATCAATATGTTGACTGTATTACTTTCGGAGAGTAAAGAATTTGTTATGGTACTAAAGCCATTTACCTTAGCAAAAGAAGTCTCGAATCCATGGAATGATTTATATATAAGCGCTCGGATCCTTTGGTCTGCGAAACGTGCCATGATAATGAGAACTTATCCATCCCTAGGAATTTATGTGATTACGAGAAAATATTTATTTAGGAATACTTTAAAAAACGCGTTCTCATTTGACTAGAATTTAATCACTATGGAATATTGTACCGTTCTAGTTATTATTTTCGTAAAATAGTTCGAGTATTTCTTTCTAAATTTACGTAACTTAGTGACTAAATAGTGAACATGCTATCTAGCTAACCTACACCAGGGCCCAGATTCGAGTTCAAGGAAATGTTTTTTGACGTTCATTATTGTTACGTACATCGATGTTATTGACCTATGAAAGGATGTTTGTTAAGATCTATAAATAAATTCACACTTACGAATATCCTTTTATTCGTAGGGCTCTTAAGCACGTCGATTAGACCAATTCCAACGCAATCGCCTTCCGCAGGTGAATAATTTCACCAGACGGAAAAGAGAGATAACGACGCCCCCTCCGATTATATTCCGCCATAAGTTACAATCGAGGAATTTCTTAATGAAGAAATCCCGCTCCTCGGAGGGAAATATTCGGCCGAGAATTTTTAATCTCTCTCTTTCCCCACCTTTTTTAATGCGTAATGCGCGGCTTTCTTCTCCCAAAACTTTTCCATCGCCTCCTCCGCCCGTTGCAATTTTAATTTCTCTCCCGTTACGTGTCACGCAAACCCGTTAATGGCTCCCCCCCTCCTACTCCCCTTTCGTAAGGGAGAACTCCTTTTCTCCGCCATTTCTTTTTTTTCCGCTCATTTTCCGTACCTCCCAACTCTTTTTTATTTTCCTCTTTCCCTTTCTCAACCCTTTCCTGCAGCAGATCCCCTAAGACACTCCAACCGCCTGAAGAAGATCCCGCAAACTCGAAATAAGATGAATATTTTTGAGGGTCATCTCACTCAAACTCCTTCAACTCACCGCATATTTTTTCCTCCCCGAATAAAGGCGATGGGAAGAAATTCGGGTGGTGATTACATTATTAAGAGAGCGTGTCCCAACCCCTTCCGCCATCCCGCCCGGGAACCGTAAATTTCCCGGTAAGAACGAAGGGAATGTGCCCCCGCATCTAATTCCCCCCATACGCGTCTACGTAATCCACTCTCTCCCAGAATAACATCAACAGAGAATTGATATATATTTGTCCGTAGGTTTTCTCTTGTCACTTACCGGCACAATTAACGCTACCCTTTCATGATCACACTGTTTAGTTAACGGTTACCTTTAATGCTGTTAAGTAGCGGACGCCAACTTGTTTCCTTCTTTCCTAATCGTATCCTCTTAGTTTTAACGTGTTTAAAAGACTCGTACGCATGTGTCAAGCGCTGGATTTTGAAGATTTTCGAACCTTAATTGTGCGTAATAAAAGGAGCAAATGACTTGGAAACGTTTGAGGGAGAAATTTTTGTCCCTTCCCCTTTTTGAAGAGGATAGTGAAGGGTTTAATTTTGGTTCTCCAGTTTGTAATTTCGGTAATTGCTGGATTTTTTTACGATAGGTGCGATGTTTGTGTTATAGCTTCCGTATGCGTAACCAAGAGGGGGTTTTGATGACGGTGTATTCAAACGTGCTGTGGAATTGGGATAATATTTTGAGGTGCACTGGCAAAATACGTAAGTGTGCTTTGAACGTAATTGCATCCGCTCTTCCTCATGTTCTTGTTTACGATTCATAATATCGAACTCGATTTGCATGGTTGCGATGGCGTTTGATTCGTGCTCTTTTGTTGGAGAAGTATGGCGAAATATGCACGTACAAATTGGTTTCAACGTTGCAATTGTTTTTCTTTTCTCATGAATGATATTTTAGCATGGTTTTTGTTTACTATTCATAGACGAAGTCCTATCTGGCATGCATTTTTCAAGAGTTTTATGCATATGAAGAACCACTTTTTATCTCTGTATCATGTTGTTTAATATTTCCGTGGGCATTACTGTATTAGGATGAATATTTGAAGTAATTTAGGGGGCAACATTTTTTATTTCTATGGTGCCTAGATCTTGCAGTTATGTCTTCAAATCAAATAGTCTTCAAATTCCTACATATATATCTGAACTATATTCTATGAAAGACGGATTGATTTTAGAATAGCTATTTATCGTTATGTTGAATAGTAACAATCTATGAAAATTGTACGAAATTTATAAATGTTAAATAATAAACTTGGTAAGTTAAAATTTTTTCTCATCGCGTCTCCAATTTGCTGCAAATATTTACTTTTTCCCGAAAATGTTTGTCCTGATTTCATCAATAAGTGTTATATAGTAATTAAATACCTTATATATAAATTAAAATTTAGAAATTAGTTTTTATTATATTTATTGTAATATTTCCATTTCCATTTCCAACATATTTATCATATTGGACTTCTGCACTCACTTCCGTCCGCGAGCACTCCTTTAATAAATTGGCAGCATCGCGTTATATATAGCCTCAAAGAGTCATAACTTTTCCCTCACGCATCCGCCCCTTCGTTGAATCCCTTTCATGCCGCTTACATATGTAGCGTTGTCTCGTACGCGATCATTTCCGGCGATAAGGAAGTTCCCAACGGATACGAATTAAGCCGTAGCCTTTTGACCCGTGAAAAATTGCCCCGTGTTTATAGATCCATAGCTTATCTCCGCACGAAACCTCTCCACCCCTCTTGCACATACCTCATTTACATTCATGAACACCCCGGCCTGAGCTCCAATGCGTTGCGTGCAAAAGCTCGATGCAATTACCTCTGTAAACGTCGCCATTTCCTCCTACTCTTCCTTTCCATCAAGGAACTCCTAGCGCAATTTCGCATTTACGTCGTTTATATTTTTCCACTCCCTTCGGCTTCCTAAACGAAGTCGTTGTACGGAGTTTCCACTAGAAGAGCTTTCCACAATAGAGACGTCTCGCACCACAAATGTCCGCCTAGTGGATTCTTTTTATCCCTAAAGGTCCCAGAAAGATAATTTACGAGAGAGATGTTTTTCGGGATGAATTTCATACGCTGTGATGTTAAGTAATGTTCTATAGGGTTCTCTTAGATGCTCCTTTTTAGGAATTAAGGTCTGTACGAGATTAAAAGAACGTTACGTGCATACCTCGTTATGTTATCTACTAATGTCTGGAGGTATATGGATGGGTTGGATGTTACTCGTTGTTTACGAAGTAATAATGAAAAATTTCAAATCATCCTAATCTGTATTATTTTTTATGATGTTAATCAAACTATTTTCGTAATTAATTATTTTTGTATAATTTTAATGGGTTGTATTGTTTATATCGACTATCACGTGCTCCTATTAAATTTTGTGAATTTGAATATTATTGCTTAAATACGTCTTGATATAGGATGGAAGTAAAATAATCATCCCTTCTTTTAGGTCAATAAGAAATGTTTTAAATATAAAAGCTAATATGTTGACGAAGTTACGGATCGTATGTATAATTTTAATCTCTCTTGTTTCGAGCAACTTTAATTTATTGCTCGAAAACACTGAAAACTTTATCCATAATATTATAGGACTATGCATTGCACTTACAATTTTCAGTAAGTAAGTAAGTTAGTAAGTCTACTAAAAAAGTACAGCGTACCTAATCCTCAAAGCTTCTAGGCACCCCCTGCCGAGCATATCATTTCGTCCCTTTTCGAAACCTTTTGCATGTTCTAACGGATGACGAGTCAAAGATCCCCAGCCATCCCTCAACCTGATGCATTGAAAGGTCCACAAAGAATCCTTCATCTGAAATATCCCTCTGCTCAAACCTTTTTTTATTCCGGTTTGCTACGAATGAGACCCATTCGGAATCGGACGTGATTAATTTTTTTCGCGAGACGTCCCACCGACTTCATTTCCTGTTCACATAGAGTAGACGTCCCTTCTCTTCAGGTAGCGCTTTCCCGAACACGGTAAATTCGGTCCGCCTAATTACATCCCTCTCTCTAATCGTCGTTCTTTTTTTATTTTTGCCCGTCTGCATCGTTCGGAACCCGTCTCTCCTCTTCCAGCGTAGAATTTTCTTTAACGACGGGTTTTTTTATCTGAAATCCAATCCTCTCCAGCGAAAATTCACTCCCTCGTGTGGTTTTCAATTTCTTTCATCCTTTTCCCTCTTTTCCCAGCTTCCTTTTATTCTTCCCGGATTTTCCGCAGAATTTCTCTGATAAACGCGGAATATCGCGCGTCATCCTCGATATAATCAATATCGAGAAAAAGCGAAAGAATCTATTGGCAAATACAAGTTGCGTTTATCGGCTGCTAATGGATATCGTGGGGAAGTCTACGTATTCGACAGATAAAAGAGTACGTCAAGTGGAAGGAAGCGAGTTATTTTTCCGAGAGAGTAAAAGTAACGTAACGAGCTCCCTCGCTAGTGAAATCTTTTATTCAAATAGGAGAAAGTGAGCGAGTTAGTTAGGTCCCCTTGAAGTGAACTTTAGGATGTTTACTGAAGATATTTTTAATGGGAGAATGGACTGAAAATACATGTATAAGCGTTAAAATGTTTGTTTATGTCTCCTTTTTCTTTATTTTTCTTGGTTAAATGTTATCGCGATTTATTTTTGTTTACTTAAACTGTAACAAAAAATCGTATTTTTGCGTTGGATGAGTTATTTTATGAGAAAGTAAAGAAAGTAAATTCAAGTATAAGTGGGAATACCAGAAATACATAGTAAGAAGACACTATAATAGTTTCCTTTTCGTTCGTTTCTAGGCAATATAAATCCTTGGATTTTGAGGATAATGTGCTCTACGTACAGGAGATTTTATTACTTATTGCTTTCTTGTAAATTGTGTATTACATCCTTATAATATCTAAGTTTTATTGCTGGAATTCGGCGAGAAGATATGTATATATTTTAGGAAGGAAACATATATTGAAGTGATACTATTGGTTGACACAAGCACAATAACCGCCTACGTCATTCTAATGGAAAAATATCTGATTTCAATTTCAAAATTAACTACTATTCAACTTTCCTCTGCTCCTGTCATAGAACCCTCCCTGATTTTCTTCCAAAAAATATCTAACAGTTTCCGGAACGAAATGGTATACGTAATACACCACCTAAATAAGAAAATGGAGTGTTATTTTGAATCCAGTCCACGCCTTCTTTATATCTCTGATAACTAAATGTCGCTCGCTGTATACATTTGCGCCCAACACATACGAGTTAATTTACATTTTGCGACGGTGTTTTGGGGGAACGCGGATTCGCATTATCAGCTCCGATTCAAGTCGTCTTTTCCGCTCCCCGTATCTGCGAATTGGTTCAAAAAGTTGTGCCGTGAAAGAGGACCAAATCCGCTCCTCCATTCATCTTCATCTCTCGGTTTATCACCGCATCTCCTCTTTTCCCACACTCCATTTCCTCGTTTTTTTTGGCCGCCCTCGTTAGCACTCTCCGTCCCCCATCGATGCCCCTTCGCCCGCATCCGCAAGATATCCCCATAGACGAGCGGAATAATTGTCGGAGTGACTCGGATTTTGTTTTTTGTTCAAAGAGACGACGATCTCTTTGTACGGAATAGAGTATGCATGCTCTACGTATGACGTCCATTGTGGAAGGTTCACACACACGGTCACTCCATGTTGCACAAGTTGTCGCGCTTACAGAGAGACTTGTCAAAGAGCATCGTCATATTGTCCTTTTTAGTAATTGCGTTTGAAGGATTTGCTCATTACGTCACAGAGTCTGGGTGTGACTATCGGTCAATTATTTTCTATGGACTCAATCTACTTACTCAGGGGTTGAGGTTTTTTGATGCAGAAATCTTCTACCCCTGAGGAGTGTAGGCTAATCTAGTGGATATTATTGCTATTAAAATGCTCTATGAGAATGACATTTTTTCCATATCTACGACGTGGCGAAATGAAATTCGTGTTTATATTATTTTTCGTCGTGTAGTGTGAGTTCTCTCGCAATGGAACGTTTTAATAAATATTCGTTCTGGAGAGTTTAAGCAGTAGCGAATTTTCTTTCGACTTTATCGAAGTGTGAATGTATTCTTAAATACGCTTCCATATGCACGAGTGCCTCTGAATCTATTGGATACTTAGGAAATGTTTTTGTTTTTTTTTTTCTTTTTCCGTATAAGTTAAGATGTGTTAGGATTTCAGCTATACGAGCCACTGTGGTAAACTGTCTTCCTCTTTGCCTAACCACGTACAAGTCTTACGTCTCCAGTAAGGTTTATATCCAGTACTAAAGTTATAATGTGCCACATGCTTAAATATCGCGCAGAAATGTGCTCTAATTATACCATCATTAGCTTTAACCTTCGTATGTATGCGTAATGTTAATTGCCACAGATTTTAATTGCATATTCTGTCCTCATTTCCACCATGAAGATTTAATTTAATCTCTCCATTCACTTCAAAACTCTTAGATCTCGTATTATTCTAATGTTTCACTTTTCGCCAACATATCTCCGATGAAACATTATACCGCATATCCTTTTACTCATCCGTGCTCCTTTAGCCTTGAAACATCCTCCGTGCTTCCATGCGGAGTGTATCTTTTAATGCGCTCACTTTTTTCCCACTGATCATCCATTTCTGTCCCAAGAGGTAGGGAAGCTCGAAAAGCTCGGGAGAGCGTAGTCTAACTTATCGCTCATGTTTTCACGGTAATACGGCCACACGAACATCTCCATAGCAACCTCCAGTCGTATAGAGACGAAACCACCTCTCGCGGTGGGAATTCTCCCTCTTTCATACATCGCGACGCGTGCTAATTGAATATCCGGATAGGAGCTTAGCCACCGTCGAGGTCTCCGTGTGGAGGAAATACATTTTTCCCCATTCCAGAGCTGCCTTTGTGCGACTTTTAAAGCTCATTCGGCGGTCATGCGAGCGTGATATTTCGTTCGCAGCGAATCGTCCCTTTTTTTTAATTAGCAACTCCCGCTGACTTTCACTCCATAGGCACAATCCCTACCCCGCTCCTTCCTCTTTTTAAATATGTCCGCTCCGAAAGTGTCTCTCTCTCTCTAAAACGGGCAATTCGCACTCGCAAAAGACCTTAATGATTTTATTCAGAGGTTAAGTATTGTCGCTGACGTCGGCGGATACGCATCCCGAGCCACTTAAACGTAATTGCCCCGAGTTTTCACTCCGCATGGAAATTAACCGGTCTCTCCGCGAAATTTGTCGTCCCAATTACGCTTGCTTTACCTTTGCTTCACGTAGTCGTTTGGCTTAATTCCTCCGGCCCATCGAGTGAAAGACCCGCTGAGAAGGCTTTGAAACATCGCGAGCCAGTTCGTAGATGATCTACTCGTTGCCGCGTAAGTGTTTTGATTTTTATGGTAATTTTGCGGGACGGCGGTACTCAGCGGCTCTGCGTTCGCTCATCGTATTTACGGAGTAATAGGCCCTCACGTTTAATTCGTGCGGAGCCGCGAAGTTTAATTGGTAACGTCGCTAATACGTAATTTTGGTGGCTAAGGAGTAGCGGGTTGGAATGGAGGTCAGGATTTTTGCGGAGTAAGTTTTTGTGTAGTAAATTAGATATTTTTACGAACGAATACTGAGGTTGAGAATGTTGATTATATTTATTTTTTCATGATAAAGGATTTTAACGATTTAACGAATGTACTTTTGTAGTTGGGATATGGAATATAAATTATCCATCTAATTAATCATTTTATGGCCTTTAAATTAATAAACGTAACATTTCTTCGCATGGTATATCGATGTATTACGTTAAGTTATTCCTCACCCAATCACTAGAATGCAATTCCACAAAGTTGAAACTTCTTCGATTCATTTTATTTAGGTCTTTGCATGTTATTGTATAAGAAGAATGATATTTGCATACTAAAACTTCAAATGCTTGAAGTATCTTTTAGTCCTGAACGGTAAAATAAAATGAATTTTTTAAAATAACTTTTACAATTTCATATTCTACATTCCAGTTACATCTCTTGGAAGACAATGTGATTTAGGAAATTCGTATTATCATTCAATAACCGTCCTTCATTGTATAATCAATTATAGGTCTTCTTGAGTGGATTTCAAGGTTTTTAATTCGCCTTCAGAAACGAAGGCACACTTGATTTGTGCGGATTGAATACGTATTCGAATGACTTTTATCTCGATTCAACATCGGAGCGTCGTTAACAGAGACCCAACTACGCGAACGTGACATATCGAGGATAAATATTCATGTTAATCCAATCGCCACCCTATAATCAAGGACGCGAGGGTTTCCGAAACGAAAAGCCCTGAATGCATCGCGTTCATAATGAGCCTTATTTGTTACCTTCTTCGAAGGCTTTTTCGCCTTCTCATTCCCACGGGTCGCCGGACTCTCCCTTTTAACCAGAATGGATTTCTCTCGAAAAATATTCAGCGCGTCCGAAAGGGGCTCATTTCGCGGGCGACCCTCTCTCATTTGAGACCGCATTTCTCCGAAAGTCCTCTTTTGTGGCTCCCTACCTATTTTCCGAACCCTTTTTCACCGGAACCCTTCTCTTTCGAGGGCTAGGAAACGGTTCTTTTCCATTAAAAATTTCGTCGTTCGGTCGTGTGCCGTAGAAATAAGCATGGTTATGCGAAGAGGTCCACTCGTATATACCGTCGACTATCGCAATGAAAAGCATCCAAACAACTGTTCGTTTTATAGTTTTGTTCCGGAATGTTTGCTTTAGTAGGGTTTATGGAGGGATGTGTCCAGATGTGATTTCCGTATATTATCACCAACCGCCAAATGTATAGAACGTTTTACTTCTTATTTTTAAGCTTGGGATAGCAAGTAAGGGATTATGAAAATTATGTTGGAGAAATATGCCGATATAAGTGCATTGTATGGTATAATTTTTTAATTCTTTTCGTAATATCTCCTGAGAAATTGCTTTTATTTACGGAACAATGGTATGATTATCGTGCTTATGATTATCGTCACTGGAACAAAATTTCTGGATGCGAAATGTTTCATTTATTAGAATTCTAAAGAGAATTGTTTAGTAATAGAATCAGGATCCAAGATTAACTTCCTCGTTGCTAAAGGAACTAGAAATAATGTTTTCATCTAGAGGTACCCTTGAGCCCATTGTTTCCAAAAGAGATCTCTCAAGCCTCAAGGAAATAGTTTGAAGGAAATCTATGAAAGACCAAACAAGGAAATATATTTCTTCGCCAAAAATTAATCCTTATAAAGTAAATACAAAAGGTTATCTTTTCGGTGGACGTTTAATTTAAAGCCACGAGTAATGAATGGTCGGTAAATATCCTCTTAAGTTTCTCAAAGAGAATGCTTAATTTGTCTTTCTGTCTTTACTTTCACTTTCACTTCATGCGGACTTCCTTGCAGGTCCATATTCTTCTCTGTTCAAGTGTAATGAGACCATTTCCTCGCGCCTCTCTCCAAAAATGCCTCTTACTTTCTATTCAATGTCGTCGTGAAATTATTTGCTTCTTTCCTTATATAGGAAGTATGGCCTCAGGGGTTACTTAAGCTAATTAGCTCCCCTGGATAAATGTACCTTTTAAACATCATGGAATGGAAGCGATATGTCTCTAGCCTCTTATATTACATAATAGCTATTCTCTACTTTCATTTGATGAGAATCTGAATCACTATAACATTTTAATATAATGTAATATTTATAGTCAAATTGGATTTGTTTCGAAAGTGAAGGAGGATTAGCTTATATAAAATTCAAAATTCTTTACAGATCGAATAATATAAAATGTCTTTCAGTGTACTCTATGAATGCACACTTGCAAAGGTAGTTATAATCCCGGTATTCAGATTGCAATTACATATTAAGTACGATAATTTAATGTTAGGGATTTTGTTTAATTCGAAGATTACAGCAAGGGGTTTAGTATATTCATATTTTTAAACTCTTCGTATCGTATGATATAAATCAATGTATCAATCTCATTTGTTTTTTGTTTCCACTTCCTTATGCTTCCTTCTTTATCTCCTTTTAATATTTCATTCGTTTTTATAAAGAAATTAATATTCAATTAATTTGTTAATATATTGTAGTATCTGAATGCAGTTTATAATAATAATAAATTATTTTTATATATAAGTGTGTGTGCACCTATATGTATCTGTATATATAAATGTAATATAAAAATCATTAATACTTTAAATTTACTCAACTCGCATTTAACGCAAAATCTATTTCATTTACGGATAGGTAAATAAGTTACACGCCAATATTTTCCTTTTTCTCGGTATATGTTCTTAGGACCTCATGTTAATCCCTATAACGCAAATGCAGCGTATCCCTTATCAGTATTAGTCGAAGAATCCCCCATAATAGAACCATAGCAATTGAATTAAAGAGAGGGCGTATCCAGAACCATCACCGACGTATCCATCTCTCCATTCATTTCGGTCCGAAACGAGTATTGATTTCCTCGGAGATCACCTCTCGGACGAAGCACATGAATGAATTTTTTTTCCTCCGACACCGGCGGAGCGGCCTTGGGACGTCTTTGTGGCAAAGCCGCCACGAAACAACCGGTCAGCCCTTGACACGGCTCATTCCCATGTTCTCCCCCGACATCCCTCCACTCTTTCCCACCTAATTCCACCGACTCTTCGCCAGGTATAGATTTTTCCCCAAATGCGGATGTGTCGCGAGAGGAGCGGGGGAATTTTCAGTACGCCCACGTTTTCCTACCAATTTTTTTACATTTTTTTTCTTTTTTTATCTTTTTTCTCCTCCGCCTTCCACCCCTTCCCCTCCCACTTCCCTTGCCGGTCGAAGTCGCTTTCTCTCGAGAGAAGAAAGAGACAGGATCCACCCGCGACGATTTTCTTGTTTCGTCTCGTAAAAAAAAGAGTCGTTTCGCAGACTCTTTTATTGTCTTATAAATTTAGCCCAGGAGGAAAGTTCCGTTGTTTGCATGAGACCTTTTGTTTCGCGATTTTTTTTTCTTTTTTTTATTTTTATTTTTTCGTTCGAGTCCGTCTAACTCTGTTTCGCTCGACGTCCTCAAAACGTGACAAGGTTAGGATTTATGCGGTCGACTCCACTTTTTCATCTCTCGAAGGGTTTTAAGGGATTGTTAAGAGGAGTGCCCGAAACGTCTCGTGTACGCCGAGTCTACGGCGGGACTTTTTTTTCTCTCTCTTCTAAGCTCGTCTTTATCTTAAATCGCATCGCGGCATCAAGTGTCTCCTCCTTTGGTGGTTCTTGGCTCGAGTATTGATTTTTATCGGAGGTTATTTCCTGTCTCTTTTTCGCAGAGGAATGCGAACGTGGTCGTCTCTGAAAGATACGGCGGTGATGGTGATGAATGATATTACTTGTTGAGGAATGGAATTACGGACTAAGATCCCGTTCCTTTGTGTTTTAGTTTACAATTAGACGTTGTTTGGAATGTGAATCAATTTTAATGATCAGTATCAGAAATATTGTCGATTTACATGCCATTTAAACTTTTTTCATTATATAATGCGATGCGCAGAACTATACAGTTACGAATACTGTACAAGTAAATTGATCGGGAAGCTTTTCATCAACTTTATTTTAAAATTAGAATAAATTTATCAATGATTTTAATATATTACATATTTATAACTCTCTCTATTATGCATATTAAAACTATAGCGCCATTTTATATGAGACTTAGGTAAAATATATTTATTGGACTTCGCGCCTGTATCATCTTTATGTATATGATTGATAGGGAATAGCTTTATTGTAAAGAAATATCTATATATTAATTATTAAGTTTATTATGATGATTTAGTTCGCTCCATATTTGTTTTGGTAAAGTATCTTTTAAACACTGTGTTTATACAATTCATCGCTATTTTTGTGTTTAATGTAAGCGTATGTGTGAGAAAAACCCATAGAATTAATTGTGAGCCTCTTAATTGTAAGGTATCAAATATTTAAGTATTAATACGTCCTGACCTAAAATTAAAGGGCTGCTAACGGGAAAATCACCGAAGCTTGTCCAACCAATTAAGGGTCAGATTATTAGGCAAGTTTTGCTAGCTAAGCTGCGACTTGATTACGTTACGCTAGGCGATATCCCGTCCTGTCTAAAAGTGGGAATCGCCGCAAAGGGAAACATGCAAACCACAGCAGCGGTTTGAGCGCATATCTTCCTCAGCTACGGTTTACCGTCTTGCTGATATCATGGGTATTTGTGTTTGCCGAAAAGGCCGCTAACAAACTAGATAACTGCTTCAAAGGGTGATCAAAACTTGGCGCGGTTGATTCGAAGTTGAAAATTCGAGTACTTGCAAGATAAGTGCTATGCTTACATAGAATTATCAATGCAGTCTTTCTTGTAATAGTTTTCTCCTTACTCGATGGATTTATGGGTACTGTAGTTAATTCTACATAGTATTTGTATTCTAAGAAGGAATTATGCAGCATTCATAGAGTCTGAAGGTTAATTGCTTATCGTAATACTTTTTCGTTTATTCGTGTTTAAATTCTAAAAAATGTTGGTTTCCTTAAATATTGACTGTAAAATAATTTTCTATAAGGGTTTAATATTTGCTTCAAATTTCTTTAGTTATTACTTAATAGTCTACAGAAAGGATTTTTATTGTCGAAAATGTTATACGAAGAATGATTGAAGCCATCATTTTTATTAATGCTAAAAAAGTGTTGATCGGAAATTACTAAAAAGGGAGCGCCCGAATCTTATGCAACCCGCGGTACACAAATGTTATTTGTGCTGCTGCTGTTCACGGGGCCACTCTGTTTATGATTCTTGATAGATGTAATATTACATACGTAACCCACTCAATTTATTTTTTTTTGTATTATACAAAGGAAACATTACTTCTTATATCAACATATTGAAAAGATATCCTCTTTATTAAGGACTTCTTCATTTTTGGTACGACAGCCTGGTGTATACTTTGTCCTCCCTTTGAACGACTCAAATGTTTTGTGACACGATGTTTTTTTAAGTATTTTTTTTTAAAGAATTCGTGACGGAATGTCGAAATTAAAGGGTTTAGAATTAAGTGAATAAAATTTGAAAGTATGCCCTATTCATTTCGGCTCGACCCGCAATTTATAAAATACAGTATCTTTTCTTCGTGTTCTGTGGTTGTCGAACATAAGTTACAGGTTGCGGCATTGTATCAATCATAATGGGATGCCACTCCAAGCAAGATCACGTTTCAAAAAAAAAACAGGAAATAAAACCAAAACCCGTCCATCTCACTCTTAGCATCTTCAAATCATACGTTCCTTGTTTCTCTTCCCTCTTGCAAACCCATTCCTCAGTGATTCATACACATTCAGAGTCGCTGTATCGTAAATTCTCCATCCGAACACAACCGCGATAAAAAGAATAATCTATTCCGCGTCCTCATAGCTTTCGTGCACCGATTTCCCTTTTCTATTCTTCTCATTTCCCTCACGACCATTCCATTCTTTCAGCTCGCGTTACCGTATAAAATAAGGCCAATCTAATCCATTCTAATCTAATCCCCCCCTTTTCCCTCGACTCCCCAAAGCCATTACCTCTCATAGCATCCGCTCAACTCCCGTCATTCCTTTCCCAGAAGAGACACTCTTTACCCGATTTTCGGTTCCCTTCGTCTCTATTGAGGCGTTTCTTTCCTCCTAGACCGCAGTGGACGTCTATTCCTTGCGTCGGTGACTCCTGGAGAGTTTGCACTCTCTCTTTGCCCTCTCTTGTCCTAATATCTTCTTCCTTTTCCGTTCACCTGTCTCATCCACTCTCTATATCCTGCCTCTTTATTCCCTCTCTCTCTTAGGGTTGTATCCGTCTTACTCGTAGTTTCTCTTTCAGTTTCCGTCCTTCTCTCTTATCAGCTTACGTTGCCTCTTCTCAGTATTTCTTCATTACGTCCTTTCCCTTCCCATTCCCTCTTTCCATGTTTGTACCTATCTTCCCTTTTGGTTCCAGATATGTATCCTTTATACCTTTTCGTTTGGGTCATGCTGTTTTGTAAATACGTAACATGGTTGTGTATGGATATATTCATAATTTTATTGGGGATAGAATAGTATTGGTTCATACATATTTTGCAAAAGTCACTTGGTTTTATGGTGGTCGGACCATCCATAAAGTTGAGACTAAACAAAATTATTTTAGTCGTTTCATATACATCTTTTACTCTCTGTATAGATGGGTCACTTCAGCTCTTTGGAAACTTTTTTTGATTTGATTTAATTTAATTTGGTAATCTGTACGTTCTATAAAATTTGTGCGTAGTTTTAGTTCTCAGATTTTCTCTTAGTGCTTAGGGTACCTGGTTTATTATTTCGCTGTCTAACATTTTAGTGATGTTTGCTTATTTCCTTAAATATTTACTTCTTTAAAAATCATCGTAGTCCTTCGATCGAACTAACTGTCCCTCTAATGTGTGGTTCAGAAGGATCTAAATGGAAATATAAACCCCAATCAATGTTTCTAAATAAAGTCTCTAAGCTAATTGAATTATCTGATGAGGGTTCGGAATTTGTTTGTAGACATTCCAAGTAGTCATCAGACCAAGCGTAAGATGCCTCCTTCTGGGACGCACCCAAAATCTTTGGATTTATTTAATCCCCTCTCTAAGGATAATCCAGGTATTACGTAAGAATTAGACTGTATTATTTTCTTATCTTTTTCTCTTAATTAACTTCACGTTTGTAATTTTCCGCGTCCCTGAGCAATTATCCTCATCCAATTACATTCAATTATGTATGTTTGGTTTTTTCTAACAATCTACATTTGTAAATTTCTGTATGTGATTTTTTTATTCAGGAATCTGTATTTCTTTTGAAAGAATTTCTTACAAAACAGCGTTTAAATTTTATTTAACTGACTTTAAAAGGTGACGGACATTAATTGTTATAATTTACGTTTGAACCACAACCTTGAGCTCGTAAATCTTTTTCAACTCTCTCAGATATCTTTTAACTGTCTTGTTTATGCAACGGAGCTTAAACTTTTTACCGTCGAGGGCGTGACAGAGCTTGTTGATAGCGGTCGTTTTCACGAAATCTCCCTCTCTCTCTCTCCTTTCCAAGAGTCGGACACCATATAAAAGTCCACCTTTAAAGGTTTTTCGTCTCTACGCTTCGAGACCGTTTTTGCAATCAATTGCGAAATTCGGAATCCTCGTATCTCGAGATTTTTCTGCAGAGGTCGCAGTGTTATATAGGAGTTTTTCCTTCGCCCAGAGAAACATGAATCTGCATTTCGGTTTAATTCCGAATAACGTCAAACGGAGAAGTCTCCCCGCGGATGTCTTGCGGGAATATTGTCGGCTACGAATCGAATTGAAACTTAACTCCATTTTCGGTCGGAATGATTTAATGCGGAATTCTGCAGCGATCTTTTCATCCTCTTCACGTGTTCCGCTTTAACTCGTAACTCCGAAGGTGGCCCTTTTTAAAATTTATCGTACAAATTGGAAGGGATATCCGCATTTTTAATTGCGTTAGTGGGAAATGAGTTAACTTCCCCTCGCTTAGGCAACCAATTAATGAATATATCTCCGATCTGACATGATTCTGCTGCTTTTTCTGCTTTGGTTTCTCGTGTTTCATCCCTCATAAAATTACTTGATTTCTTTGTATTATTACTAAATATATATAAATCATTTAAAAAATTACATTATTATTAATGCCCAAAATATCCTTAATAAAGAACGTGTTACTAATATGAATAATCTGTATTTTACGTTTCGCTTATCATATGGTGTAATAAAAACCAAACTAATTATGTATGTGTAAGTTTACGGAGTCTGTAGAACGTGTCTTGTGGATCAACAGTATCTTCTCCCATTATTTCGAGCATCATGTATAAAAACCGTTTTCAGTGCGTTATCTGAAAATTGGGTCAAGATGAAACTCCAAGCGCTCCTTGTTATATCCTGTACCAATCATTGTAGATCTTTTTACGAGTAAATGAACCTTCTCCAAGAATTCCGTGTATACTTCCTTGTACCAACATTTCCATTTTATATTCTGTATGCACAATCATATAATTCTATATTTATTTAAATAATAATTTTTCTAGTTCCACGTTTGCTTAACTTTACTTCACGTATACTTTTGGAGATCTTTTGAGAAGCAATTAATATTACAATGTAGTGCTTGAAAATTTGAATTTCAGTGTTGAATGTACTAATTTAGGGTTTGAATGTAAGGGTTACATTGATAAATGTATTAAATGTATTTTAAAGGTAGGACTTCGGCATCCATTTGCATTCTTTACATGAGCTTTAGTTCAACATCTTGCATTTTTATCATATCTTCTTATTGATATTTTATCTCTGTTATCTGCTTCTCTTCACCTCTTTGATGTCTTGTAAATGTTCCTTACCGAAGAGTTACCTGATTTACATGTCTCACTTTGAATGTAAATGAACTTGATGTACAGTAAAATACCGAATTGATAGAAGAGAACGAAAGAAATATTGTTTTTCAAACTATCATATCCAAAATAGTATACGTAAGTGCTCGAACCTGGATACGATTTTCACGAGTACATGCGTAAGATCGTAAACATTTAGGATAACCAGAGGCCACACACAAACCACTATAAAATGTAAAGCATCATAGAAAAGTCATACTCGTAACGGGAAGTAACTAACGTAAATCTATACAAATAATATCGGCAGCTTACGCATGGGTATACCCATACTCACGGCGACGATACGCCTCCATCCGCCTTTTATATCCCCTTCGAAGACGAAGACCTACTTTTTACGACACCGGCTTATTTTCCCCCGCGAATAGACCCTCGCTCTAATAAGCCAAGCATCTCAACACGCGCGTCCGCTTTCCTCGGAAGAGACGGATCTCCCGAAGCGGAGATCGTATTCTTCGCAGATATTATATTATTCTTCCGCTCGTCCACACCGAATGCATAAGCATCCTCGGACGCGAATATCGCACCGGGAAACTCTCGCAGGCATAAATCTCCTCTTCCAATTTTTAACGACAAATCCCGAGCCGACGATAAAAACGCGGACTTTATCCCCAATCTTTTCCTCCCAAGGCTTCCACATCTCGAGGAATATTGATAAGCACAAAAAAAAGCGGCGAGACCTCGTTATGCTCCAGCAATCGATTCAAGGCGCAAGGGTTCTCTTTTCTAAGGCGATTCTTGCCTCCTTAACTCTCCGGCCCATCTCTCTCTCCGCCCGGAGTTTGTATCAGCTCCTTTTATATAAAGGCGCCCGCCTTGTTATCCGCATCCAATTCGCCGACCAAATCCGCATTTCCCCTCTTTATATGACGGCTTTTTTCTCCCTCCTCCAGAAGCCCCTTTTCCCCCTTAAAAAGGGCGGAAGAAGAGTTTTCCTCCGTTTTTACGGCTTCCGCGTCCCGTTTCTCGGCCATATTAAACGGCGTTCACGCACAGCGTTTTTCGTCTAATTCCCGTCCCGCGACGCCGCGGGAATAATTGGGAGGTTCGTCTGCTCGTCTACGGAGTGCCTTTTCCTATGAGGTTTTGTAAGTCGCGCATCGAAAGAGGTTTTTTTTACTTTCTGTAATTGGAGGGTTTCGCATACATACAGCCATAGCGGTGGTACAAGTTTTTCTTACTGAAAGGGGATATTGGTTTTGTACGAATTGTTCGTTGGTTTGGAAATAAAATATCGGTATTCTAAGGTTCTCGGGATATTATACAGCGAAATATTTCTCGTTCCAGATTTTTGTGTGAGCGTTCTTAGCTTTTCCTTTTAAGATATTCTGCGGTTAGCATTCATAGTTAAAATAAAATTTCTGAGTTTTAATTACTTTCGCTTCTCTAATAGTTTCCTTCTATATATCTCGAATGTCTTTACTTGATGACGTGACATTTTCCCGAATTGAAAGGTGTAGGATTAGAAAATACATAGTATTTCTTGGATATCATGTTATATTTTTAAATTTACGAAAAGTAAAAGTGTGAATTGTTTTTTGTTTGAACAGAGACTTCTCTTTTAATTAAATACACTCGTAAATGATTTAATTTACTGTAATATCCTTCCTTTGACGCAGTTACTGGAACATTGCAACATTTGGAAGTTGCACATAACATATAGATATTTTATATATAGATTTTATACGTACATATTCACCTGTAATACATATTAAACTTTTATATATACGTTTATACGTAATACAAAGCAACTATCCTAGAATGTAAAAGTCAACACACAATTATGAACGTGCATCGAAGATTTATTAGTTCATAAAATATTATTTTGAAGATTACTTTCTTTACATTCAGAATTATGTGCTCTATTTCTTTGCCTCGTCATTAAGAATCGCGAGTAAGAAAATTGAAGAATGTGACACCTGTTATTCACAAGAGTCTTCCTGGGAAAATATTCCATCTCATCGAATAATCCGCCGTATTCGTGTACTATATGCTATACGTGGGAGAACGTTTCCACCAAGCAGAAGCTTTCCTTACGAATATTTCCTATCGTTGGAAAATCAGCGCCCTTAGCTTGTATATACTTTTTTCTTTCGTCGTATAATGTGGGAGTGCCACACGTATCTTTTCCGTTTCAAACAGCACAACGACTTGTTTTGCATATCTTCTCCACAAAGTGAAACGTATGGGAACGTTTCTGAAAAAAAAGAACATCGAAATAACTACGTGTCTCGAATTAGACCGTGTGAAAAAAAAGCGCCGTTCAGAAAATTCCGAAGTTTTCTTTACGACTCACCCCTCCCATCGTCACCTCCTTTGTAGTCCACGACCCCCATCTCATCTCCTCTTTTATCAAACTTCCCCTCGTCTCCTAACAACCCCCTCACATGCACGCACTCGCTTCCGCCTCGGTTATTCGGAACCCTTTATTACGCTTATCGTTTTTCTTTTGTCTCCCCACCGTACAGTAACTAGCGCGCTCACTTTTTTCAACCCACGCCCTTTATTATGGCGTATAGAAGGACGTTCCGATTCGAATAAGGGGATGATATATGTCGCATTGTGTGACTTACGGACCCCGGAGCAATTTCCAATCCGTTCATTTTTTTTTTTTTAAGTTCCCCCCCCCCAATATCCTTCTATAGGGGGTCACCTTCCCCTTCGATACCGTACGTTCGTTTATTTTATTCCAGAAACAGTCCCAGGTTTCCGCGAAACCGTTCCCGTGGACGGAGCGTCTAGGAATCTTAAAGCTCTCTTTCCTAAGTTCTTTTTTATCTACTCGAAACTTCGCAACGTTCCCGGAATGCCTAAAAATTTTCCTTACCCTTTACCCCCCCCCCCTCTCTCCAAGTTTCCCCTCCCAGCGTACCCTTTTCCACTCCGACTGGAAATTACGGCTCCCTCGCCCCGACTTGTTTCCCTTTATCCAAGAGAAATGTGCCAATTTTACGAGATTTCAATATAGGAAACGTTGGCTCGGATCCGCCGTGGATTCTTATTTTTTTTACGCGTCCGGTTCCCAATGAATGGAAGAAAAAGTGGCTCAATCGGTCGGGAATCGATCGTGGAAATTAGATAGCCCTATTCCCTCCCATCGGACGTCCTAAATAAAGGGAGAATTGGAAATGCACGCCCTCGGATGTATCCTGCGGAGGGACGCCGTCGGGTTTAATAGACGATACGGAAACGACCGCTCGATCGTAATTCGCTACTGGAGTTTCTTCTCGCGATGCTCTCTCTCTCTCTCGTTATTTTTCGATACGTCTCGATGGAGTGCTTCCGGTAGGTCGCCTCTCGCGACTTTTTTTATATGGGGAAGGAAGGGAGAAGTGGAACTGCCAAGTTAACTGAGTTTTTGCGATGATCATGGAGCAATGGGTTTCCAGATATTTCTCCTGTCATTATTTTAAGTGCATTTTCTTCGTTCTTTTGTTTTCTTTTGCGGAAGGATTGGTTCTCGTGTTTGAGGATCGTCTTCAATCAAGCAATAATGGAATATGATGGGATACGTAAGTCTATAATCATTCGTGTATTGATCCAGTTTTTTTAATTCGCGATGGGGTAAGAGACGTTTCAGAAACTTGGATTAATACATGACAATGTAAGATGTCCATCGTGTCAAACTTAGCCCTTCATTTTGCCATAATAATATAAGCTTCAATTAGACTGTTAATTTGTTATATTTAAGAGTAACATTAAAGAAGAAGGAGAATGAACCTTAAAGTATAATCTATTTTCTGGGAATGTGTATTTTGCTGTTTGTATACTTAATGAACGGAGAGAACTTATTTTAAACCAACAGAAATTTATTTTAAAGAATGCATTTCACGTCGACGATGAATCAGGAAAAGCCAGACGATGCCGCGCTGTTTAAAACAAGTTTATGAGGGATTTACTAAGTGTTCTTCGGTAATCAATTTTGATTTCCAAAAATAGATGAGGTTCATCTTTCCAGATTTAATACTAAAATGTGATTAATCTTTTGTGAAGAGATTAGTATGATGAATTATTATCCATAAATCAAGAGTTTGGCCCAGAATTTAATCCTCATATCGTTTCATACTTCATCAACCCAAGTCTCCTGCACACTCCATCGGAGTAGTGGAGGTGAAACGGTTAAGAGGTCGAATCTAGAGTTATCTTATAGTTTTTAAAGGACTCTCAGACGTGAGATCCTCCCATAAATCGTAACGAAGTACATTTTGGTTGCTTTCAAAAGAGTTTATTTGAACTTCTGCTCTGTCGTGATGGAAAATGGATAGTCTGAATGGTTGCCAATGCACTGTTTCCCGTGGCCTCTCATTTGAGCACTGCCATTCTTCTTCGGTGACGGATAACCTTCGCCAAACAATCGTGCAATCAAATGGAAATTGGACTTCACAAGAGCCTTCCAAATTAATCGAAAGTGCGTGCGATTCAAATCCACTTCTGGTTTGTTAAATTTGTGTTTGATAACATTCGCCATCCCTTCGTCTGGATCGGAATCGTTTCCGAATCGATTTATTTCTAAAGCCAGTTTTACCATGTTCGAATTTAAATTTGTTACTTGCTTGTCTGTGTGAGAAGGTACGAAACAACCGCACATTGACTATTTCAACTTCGATTATGACCCGGTTTCTCTCGCGGAAAGAACGTTCTATGAATTCAGTTCCCTTAAGGGAATAGATAAGATTGGAATCTTTCCAAAATTTCGTTGAAGTTGTTACTGGCAGCGATAAATGAATGATCTCCCTTCCTTCACATGCAACCGATGGAACGTAATCTCGGATACGAAAAGCTTATACAGACCTACTTTGAATCTCTCATTATGTACTGTTTTCTTTAGTTTTATCTAGCTGAAAGTCGTCTTTGTGTAGGTTTAGCGATACTCTTGCAATTGGAGCTCTGTATCAAAGACTGATGTTTATAAATATGTTGTTGAGGGCTGTTCTTCTTGATCCTCCTTCATTCCTTTTTTAAATTTATTTAATTAAATGTATACATAATTAAAATATTTTATATCTTTCCCAGCCCTATTCTATTATTTTATTAATTAATGTTCGTCATCTGAAAAGAAGATAGCATTCAAAATGTTTACGGTAGGGCCCGATGCGGAAGTGTCTGAATAGTTCTATTCACGATGGCATTTTGAATACTCTGGTCTTCAATCTTAATCTATGGTCCTTCGTATCGAAATCGTTGGGTGTTTAAGGTTGAAAGTTCGTTCACTTCGTTGCCTGATGAAATATAAGTCTCATGAGCGCTTCTTAATGGATGTATTTATTAACAGTGGCCTTATAATGTTTATTAAGTGCGACATCATATTTCACATGCATATTCTTTGTTAAGTTAGCGAAGAGAAGAATGAAAAAGAAAGAGAAATATCATATACTTATAAATGAAAATTTTATTTAAAGTTGCTCTCTATATTTATCTGATACCATCCCATTTTACATAACCGGACGCAGCAATTATTTACACGAAAATATATCCATTCACATTTCCCCTCGGACGGATCGCGCACAACTGCATGAACTTCTCTACAGATTACTTCACGAGCGTTGTTAGCATAACCACGAGCACGAAATTGGTTCCCTTACTCACGTCGGCCCTTTTTTTCCCCCTCATTGTCGCAAATGAGGGTTTATGGCGTCTCATACAGCGGTGGAGGGCACTCGAAATCTCGGCGGACGTTTCATTTAAATTTTTAAGCCACGTTAATTTCGCAGCGTTTTTTACGAGAGGGCACTCTTAGGAAGCGATTTTCTCTCCCTTTTACTCCTCCGCCTCTTTTTTTCCTTTCGTTTCCCCTTCTTCCTCTCTCGTTTCCTCTTATTTTCTCCTCTTTTATCACGTCCTTTCGACCTCTCTTCACCTCGTCTTCCGTTATTTGCCCAAAACTCTTTCCCACATGTCATCTCTCCCTTTCCGAAATCGCCAACGCAACAAACTCGCGCTTTTTGCCCAATCCCTCCTCCAGTTCGAGTGCTACTGGGTATAAATGGTCGCCCAAGAAGCACGAGTCCCTCCACCCCTTGGGTCCGTAATGATGCCCTCCCCTCCCAAAAGAGAGGAATCACGCAGGGCTGTAACCAACGAGGCTGCTCCCGCAAAAGGGAAATGGTTCCAGACAATGGTGCGCGATGGTTGGTTCCCATGGAGATGAAAATCTCTTCGGGGTGATGAGTGCGTCGGGAGGACTTGCCCTAAAAATTCTCTTATTGCCACCCCCAGGGAGTTGCTTCATTGCTTCGGCGGTCGTATCTTTTTATCTCGTTTCTCGCAGAGGGATGGATTATGGTTGTTAGTTCGTGATGACGGATGAAATTGTAGACGATCGTTGTTGGTTGGCTGGTTGAGAGAGTGGTGATGTAATTTGTTTGTTAAAGGTGATTCGTTATCGAGATGATAAATTTTATTTAATCTTGTGTGTGGAATGTAGAATATTTTGTTCTGGATGCGTTCATTTCGGTTAATTTTCGATGCATAAGTACGCTGGTTACCCTCTGCTCTTACATTTAAGTGTGTGCGCTTTTTTATGGAAGCTCTCACGTTTTTAATTTTTTTGACGTGGGTGCGTTCAAGTTAGTCGTATGCAGTAAATGATGAGAGGAAGCTCAAATTCTTCTTATCATTTCTCGTAGTGCTCTCTTCTCGTTTACTTAAGAACTACTTCATATTTTTTGAGTGCTTTTTATAGTATGCGTTCAATGATGTATGATACTCCTCAGGTTACTAATTAACAGAAAATACTCTGGAAACATTTCCCTCGATTACATATACTTGTTGTTGACTTTAGTATTTCATTTCTCGTAAGTGCTCGATGCATGTCCAAAAATATTTTATTTACCGTTTCATATTGTTTTTATTGCTCCCAACCTTCTTACCTTTTGAGATGAGAGTCCTTCAAGGCTTTTATCGGAGATGTTCTATTTAATCTGTAGCAGTTTTGTTCAGTTCACGTTTTGAACATTTATTGATAAATCTTTAAAGACGAGAGATGAAGCATGTTTCTTCTTTATGAGGGATATGAAACGGAGTCCACCCAGGATGTTGATATATGTCTTTAGGCTCCTACCGATCTTTTTTATTCTTTTATCGAGTGCGTATACGATTCTTTTCTTAGGGGAAATATCGTGCTTCATCCTTTTTCATTCATAACTGTAGCTTGAAGAGAGAGGAAATAAGAGGCACTAGAGCTATTGAATTTTAAAGTGAGGTGAGCTTTAATAACTTGAGAAGTAGTTTTTCATAGCCAGATTTTTTGATTTAATGCACACGAAATGTTGTACTTTAAATTTAGTTCTCTACCTCTACAAATCTAGAGTTACAAGTCAGAATTAAAGTTAAACGTAAAAAGAAAATTTTGTCTCTATTGCGTCCTTACCTAATGAA
The DNA here is from genome assembly GCA_020796165.1 of Pantala flavescens. Lineage (NCBI taxonomy): Eukaryota > Metazoa > Arthropoda > Insecta > Odonata > Libellulidae > Pantala > Pantala flavescens. The sequence continues at coordinate 21,616,197 of CM036878.1, forward strand.
TCTTTACGGATTGTTTATAGCTTTATAATCCTTTAAAAGTTGTGTTTTTTTAACTCATCTGCTCGTTTGAAGATTGTGACTCGAATTATTTACTGAAAGAATTTTTATCCCTCGTCTTTGAAATCATCAGAGCGAATTGTCGTAGTCATAAGTCGTAAGAAACCGGTTTGTCTCAACTGGCTTAATGTAAATGCGCACCGTATGAATCAAACCGTATTTTTTCGTTCTCCGCATGCAATTTACATCGGTCGCGTAAGACGTGGCCGCGTGCCATTTTGCGTCCCCTGCAACTTGGCGCAGTCTTCACATCCAAGAATTCTGCACCAACTTCGGTGGAAGGGAGACAGGCCGTGTGCTGAATTGATTTGGCGCAATTTGGAGAAGAAAGAGAGGGAATAATCCTTGCGTTTTCCTTAAAATACACATCCCATACGATGGATATTTTCAGCTCTCCTAATGTTAGACTTTAACTGTCCCGGAATGCTGATTATTGGGAGAATTGTTTCCAATTAATGCAGCCCCGCATTTACGGTTTACATTTCCCGAAAGCTAGGGATTGTTGGGGAACATTAATTTAGTTCGCGCGATGCGCTGTTTTATCATGTTTGGACGGCGGACTTCCAATTACCGAAATATTTAACGATTCGATAACTTGTTGCTTGGATATCGATGGGTGTATCGAAGAAGGCTGCGATGGATCATGGTATTAAGTCTGTTTTATATGTGTGATCATTCCGGTTCCTGATTACTTACCTTGTTCTATGTTCCTTCTTGAAAAATTACTTATGTTATGATGGTTGTTAAGTAGCATCGCCTCACTGATGATTCAAATACGATTGAAATCAGTGAAAACTAGATCTAGCTCAGTGTATAAGTAGGGTGTATTTAAATAGTTTTGGTTTAAGGATGTAGTTATGTGCTACACCTTTCTAAGCTATTGCATTTCGTCATAGTTCCTATAAGAATAGTACCTAGATCATTGTGATTTGCAAAAAGCACTTATTTTATATCTGGTGCATAAATTTCTTTTATGGCAAAAAAATGAACCTATTTAAGGGAATAATATCACAATAATTACTACTTATAATTTTTTAGCGTATCATGACGATTATTTTCTGGAGAAATTAATGATTTTTTGCAACATTACTTCCGATATTAATGATTTATATGCTTGTTATCATTTATTGTAAATTATTTTTATTCGTAAACGTAAATAATATTTATTAAATAATTTATAAAAAATGGTCCTGAATATATATGTGAATATATTTCACTGTTAAAGTAATTATTGAGGTAATAATTGTTATTCTAGAATTTCATGTAAAGTTTAGTGGCTCATCCCAATTTTTAAATTTTTTCTGCATTTTTTACTATCCAATTTCAAAATTTAATCCATCGTGAGCATATTTTCTTTGAAATGTATTTTCATTGTGGGAATTTGTTCGTTATTCCATTAGTTATTCGTTAGTTATTTGCCATTTCATTTACCAGGGTTATAATAAGAATTACTTCTTTCTCACGTTTTCGAAGATTGAAAATTTTTAACTCGTGAAATGTTACCTACGAATTGTAATGAACTGCCATTCTACGATCAATTAGAAAATGAATACATCGAGTCTTTTAATTGAATTAGTAATCAAATAGGAAAATGCATTGATTGAAACTCTTATGTTAAGGAAAGGAAATATTTTATTGTAATTCTAATAAAACTCTTCAAATATTTAAGATAAACGAAGTTGATTTATGTCATCATCTGTTGTATATTATGGATTTTTATATCAGCAGTATCCGAACACGTGAATATTGTTGAGGGTATTAGGATTCGAGAAACGATGCTATCTATGTTCTCCTTTAAGAACGCTCCATTCAAGGTAAAAGTTCAACGCTAAAATGAAACAGGGAGATGTTATATTTTATAGGAAATATCTCGTCTTGAAGTGGAATGATTTATTCATACAATTTTGCTAAAACTGTCACTTTACTCAGTTTTCTCTTTTATTTTTATGCAAAACTCATATCTGCAATATCCAATACAAATTCCTTAATAGTTTGCCCTTGACTATTAACTTTTTTGACGGCCAGCTCTAGACCTTGACAGTTTTAAAAGAATGGATTTCCGTTTTGGGAACAAGAGACAAAGGTTAGAGAAAATAGGGGAAACTTTATCTCAGTATTTGCTCAATCACTGACCCCATTTCATCATGGAGGTCGCGCTCTGTGAATTCTTTACGACCCAAGGAAAGAAAGGAAAGAAGAAATGCAGAGAAAGAGTTGGATAAAAAATACGGGACGAATGGGATGGAGAGAGAGGGCCGAGAGAGAGTCTCGGAGGGAAAAAATCAATTTTCCTCCGAGATCATAAACACACGGTAGTACACACACACATGCACAGAATGATTACGCCACTTATATTTTTCTTCTCATCCTACTGACTATCGATTTATAAATTCCTTTTTTAATGGCATTAGCAAAATAAACCCTCCCGCCATCCACCATTCTCCCTCCGCATTTTTTTCATCTCCAAGAGAGATTCTTTTTTTTCCTCTATAATTTTTTTATCTTCGCCCCTTCACAGACAAGAAATTCCTTTACACGTTCACTCTCACCGGTGAAAAACGAAGTCTTTACGCCATCACACTGACGCAGCACGGCACTTTTTTTTATAATATTGGAAGGGAGAACACTCACACGCGCGCACGCACACACACTCGCGTCTTCCGATAGCAACATCTTCCACCACCACTTCGACGCTCGTGCGTTGAGATAAAACACATCGTGTCCGCCGTCAAAAAACGTCTACAAAAAAATCCTCCCGTCGAAATTATTTTATTGTAATCACCCATCCTCTTCTGTCTGTTTTCAAATATCACTTCCTCCTTTTCCTTCGTGGATTTGCTTTCGTGGAAGACCATGTCCTCCCTCTTATTTTTTTAAAACTTTACCGATCCGCGCAAAAATATGCTCCCTAGCTCATGTCACGCCCCCACTCACCGGGGTCGCGAATACGCCCGTCACTTTCCCTCACCTTTGATCCATTCGTGCGTGTATATCACTTGGTCTCGCCCCACTCAGATGAGGGGAGAGAAGGGGTTAGCGGGGACGGTGTCCCGCCCGGAAAGGTGTCACCAGAGGGCTACCGGGCGGGAGTAGGGCAGTCCCTTCCTTCTCTCTCCGACTCCATCCTCTTCCTCCTCCTCACCCGCCACCGTCGCGATGCTTACCTCGTCCCGGTGCGGCCTGTAAGCTATGCTGGCGGAAGCCCTCCTCCCGGAAGCTGAAGACGAGGTCCCAGCCCCCGCCGATCCTCCTCCTCTGTTAGCTCCGCCGCCCATGCCGGCCCCGTTCATCCCCCTGCCTCTCCGGTAGAGTGCCCCAACGGCGGCGAGGAGGGCGCACGTTCCCAGGAGGCCGAGGGTAATGGGGGCAGCTGCGTGTACCGCGTGCGGAGCAGGTTCCGGTGGCGGTAACTCCACGGCTTCAGCAGGTTCATCCGCTCCAGATCGAGCGAGGGCTTGACTCATGCTCCTTCCCGGGATTGATGCGTCTGACGGGGGAATGGAAGGTGGTGGTGTAGTAGAGGGAGAAGAGGTCGACTGTGAAGTAGACGTAGTGAGGGTCTTTTCTGTGGAAGTGGGTAGGGTTCCAGAAGTCACGGGCTGCGTGGAAGGATGGATCGTGGTACTAGGGAGTTTGCTTGTTGTGGGAGGTGCGGTCTTGTTGGTCACCATTGCTTCCGTGGTCGTTAGGGTGGGTTTGGACGTTGACTCCGTTACGGCGAACTGCACACTTTTGTAACTCGGTGACGGAGATTTCGATTTGCTTTCAGCCGTTGTTGGTGGCTGCGTCGGAGTTGTCTTCGCTGCACTAACCTTGGTCGATTGAGTCGAGGTTGGAAGTTGAGTGGCTCCGCTAGCGAGCAAACTGGTCACTGTTGCCTTCGTTGGCCTTGATTCCTGGGTAGGTGTTCCTTTTGATGGAGAAGCTGTACTGGTTACCTTATTATCTGACTTTTCGGTGGGTGCTGATAGTATTATCTTTGGTGTTCCTATTTCCGGTTTGCTCGTAGTTGCTTCGATCAAAGTGGTGGCTGTGGTGCTAACAACATCTGCCAATGTCGGTGCGTTGGCAGTACTAGTCGGCTCTGGTACCGTGGTCGATTCCGTGCTGAGTATTATGCCGAAATCGTTCTCTCTAAGCAGTGCCATGGGGGCTGATCTCAGGTGATCAGGAATGGCACATCTTATTTCCTCTGCATCCAGAATCACCGTCTCACCAGGTTCCCTCAGCCATTGAGCAAGCCCATAAGCCGCGAATGCGTCCTTACCCGTGCAGTACCATTCATTACCCACCAGAGTAACCAGCCTCAATTCAGGAAGTAGAAGAGGCATGTCTGGGGGTAGAGAGTGGAGACCGCATCGTGACAGATCGAGGTTTCTTAGCCCTCTTAAAGGTCTAAGAGCTTCTCCTCCTCCTCTGGTAAGGGCGACGGCGAGCCAAGGACTCCCGGACAAGTCAAGAGTCTTTAACGATCCGAGAGGCGCAAATAATTCGGCCGCTTCAGCTTCCGCAGATCCAGCTCCGGATATCCTAAGTTCTTTGAGCGACGTCAATGAATCGAAAGTGGATGGCTCTATCTGCTTAATTGGGTTGTTGGAAAGGTCAAGCGAGATGAGATTCTTCAGACCGCTGAAGGTGCCGGCGGATATCGCCGTCAGTTGGTTGCCTTTGAGAGAGAGCACGTGTAGGGACGGGGTAGTAGCTAGGGCACCCGCCTCCACTTCACGAATCTCGTTGGAAGATAAATCCAGCGTCTCCAATTTACCGAGACCGTGTAGATCTCCGGCACGCAGTGCTACCATTCTATTATCTTGGAGATGTAGATGCCTTAGCGGAGTTGGGAGAGATCTAGGCACGGCTCCCAAACGGTTTCCTCCCAGCCTCAGTCTGGTCAAGACCTCCAACCTACCTAACGCATCCTCCTCCACCACGTCGATCCTGTTTCCATCCAAAGATAGCCTCTCCACAAGAGGATAAGGGTCTAGATCACCTCTCCGTATAGCCCCCACGTTGTTTCCTTCCACTCTGAGATCCCGGACGGACCTGGCGAGAGTGCTGGGAATCCTGGAGAGACCCGCTCTGGAGACATCCACGACCCTCAGCCTCGCCGCACCGAACGCATCCAGTCTCTCGAGGTGCAAGAGCGGATTGTCCGTGAGGATAAGCCGCGTGAGGGCCGAGAGCCCGTGCAGAGCCGTCGGGGCCACGTGTGCAATGCGGTTGGAGGACAGGTCGACGGACCTTAAGGACGGTGTGCCCGCCAAGCAACGCGCGCTCAACTCCGTCAGTCGATTCCCTCTAAGGCTCAGCGACAAGAGAGCAGGGAAGCGTATCTCGGGAACCACAGAGAGGGAGTTATCCGAGAGCCGAAGCAGCCTAAGATTCGGGAGCCCGGTCAGAGCCTCACTACCCACCGCCGCGAGGGAATTACCGCTGAGATCGAGTCGGGCCAGCTTGTTGCCCCCGTCGAAAGGGGAGAAGGTCGCATTGCCCGCGATGGCCGGCAGCACTCCCCCAGTGAGGGAGAGCTCGGACAGGGATAGCGGAGGGAGCGCGTCCGGGGTCAAGGCACCTCCCGCCCGGAAGTTGTTGATGAACACTCGGTTGGAGGATCTGAGCAGCCTGGCCGCCGAAGCGAGGAAAGCGGCGAGGTCGTCCTCGTCCGCATCGCACGCCGCCGAACGGTTGGCGTCGTTGCACAAGCACGCGGCGGGACACGATTCCTCTTCGGCGGCCTTCTCCTCCGCTTTCTCCGGGTTCAGGAGGCTCCTCTCCTCGGGCCAGACGTCGTAGCCGTCCTCGTCGTCCCGGTCTTCGATGCCGGAGTCCTCATCGTCGTCGGAGGAGGCGGCCGCCGCGGCGGGCAAACCGAACAGGACGTAAAGGACGAGGAGGAGGGAGAAGAAGAGCGGGTGGCGTAGGTGGAACCACGACGGCCTTCGTCGTCGCATGGCAGCTTCGCCACACGCCGTATCACATGGCCTCCAAAGATAACCGCGGCCAACACTCGCTCGCCGCCGGGTACCGCGAACGAGGGCGGCCAGATCGGGCGGTCTTCGGCTCGTCTCGCGTACGCGCGCGGCACTACGGCGGATAGAGTCACGGGAGACTGCGGGGGTTTAAAGAGATCCGGAGCGCTGGTCGAGAACTAAGCACGTCGACTACTCCTGGGCGACTGTCCGTCTCTGGCGACCGAATCCAACTCTCATCAGCGGCAACCCGCGCGCCCTCTCCCCCGGAACTCCTCACTTCCCGAGTCGGGGGCAATGCGCGCAGACGCGTCGGCGTCGATCGGGGTTCCAGAGAGTGAGGGAGAAGGCAGTCGCTCTTGTGGAGCGGATGGGAGAGGGTGTCCGTGGGAGTTTGTTGCCAAGGTTGATCGAGATCGCGCGATATACATTACTTGGTGATCATAGTAACTTGGTTTACAGTTACGCGTGACCATAAACAAAGTTGTGAATATCGAATGGGATTTCCATCTATGATTACTATCTAGATTTTTTTGGTGTACACATTACGTTTAATTCTTCTCTCCCTAATATCTGGGTTTAAAGATGTTTTTTATGTCTTCGTGGATTATATTTTGGATTGTTGATCCTGGAAGTTACAGAAGAATAATAATGATGACAATTTGAGGATACTTTAAATGTGGAGGACATTTTTTCGATTGTGTTTACTTCGAACTTTAATATTTCTAACTTTCTTTAATGTATAGATGTACTCATGTATCATTCACGAATTTAAAAGAGTATCGATGAAAATTGTGTTAAATCAATATGATAGGTAGTTTTGTTTTGAAATTGGGCACAACTTGATGTTGGAAAACTCGCATTTCGTATTATTTAGATCAACTGCGTTTACGATTTTAAATTTCTGTTTGTGTTGGAAAAGAGAACCTTTAAAAGAATTTCTTTTAGATTTATCTCCGAATTGAATTTCATAGTTTGATCTGATTTAACTATTTTCCAAATATTGTGTTTAAAACCCTCTAATAATTTAGTGACGTAAAGCATGAATATTCTTTGAAAAATGACCTAATTAATGACTTCGGAATCATCATTTATTCAACTACCAAGATTCAATCTCTATTGAAGATGTATTTAGTCATTTCATAGTTTAGCTTCCATTATCTTCTTTAATAATCCCCGTTATTAATTTCTTTAAGCTGAACCTTAAAGCTAAAGTACCCCGCACAGAAGCGGCTTTCCAGTCAATGCTATTCTACCTTCAATAAACGCCGGCGCCAAGGGGTGACTGTATGCATCTAGTGGAGGGACACTACGTCGCTATTTACGATCGTTATTGAAACGTGCCACTGCTATGTGACATATCTTGTGGAGGCTAGAAACCTCGCAGGTTATTACTGCAGCCAAATTAATAAATAAAGCTTGTTTTATACGTCAGCTATGGAAAGCTTAGATATAATGCAGTTTTACTCATTCCGTATAATATCTCCTTATTGCATTAAATAACGGATGCTGAAGAGGTAAGAATATTGGTTTGTGTATATCCTCAATGGAATTAGGTAATATGATAATTTCTTTGAGAAACGTTTTCAGGTAACACCTATAAATACCCACCCACATACACATACAGCACTATACACTCAATCTACCGATAGCCTTCCACTTCTCGAAGCACGCTCACAATCGAGCGTATCTCGTAAGCGACGGCGTGATTTCCCCCAAAACCTGAAAAGACGGGGGCGCAAATCCGTGGCGAGAAATCCGAACAGGTCGAGGAGGGGAAAAAGATACCCCAACTTTGGTATTTAATTCCCTCACATTTCATTTCCGAATTATCAGGACGCCTAGTGTGAAATTTTGGCATCGCCGTCGGCGTGTATAATTGGGTGCGAAGGGAGCGAAAAAGAAATTTTCCCCCTCTCCAGCGTAAATAATTCCTCCTCCCCCCACTATTTTACGCCCTCTGATCTCTGGAGCGACGTGTTTCGAATTTTCCGTCTGTTATTAGTTCCTTCAACCCTTTCACCTTTATCTCCCCCCCCGCTCATGCGTGCGTCCCTCCCTTTAAAGCATCCCCTCTCCCGTACATCTTCTCCCCTGCACTTCGGCCAATGCTCGTTAGACAGCCGAGGATCTCTCTCTCTCTGAGCGAGTCCCTCAAGGCATAGTATTAGGTCCCCTTCGGTTCTCGTACTCCTTCGCTCTTGGTTCGTTCCCCCGCGACTCATCCGCATCTAATCCGCGCGTTCTAAGCCGGCCGCCGCCCGGATGCGTCCCGAGGATGTTTTCAGTAGTACTTAGCACTCGTACGTAAGGTTAGAGACCGGAGGGTGATGAATGTGCAAAGATTATGTCGTATACGTAAGAGGATTTGAGTTAATGATTTTTAAGCCAGATTATGAGGTCGTAACCTCGAGTACGGTAAAGCTTGTTTTTTGCAAATTATGCACCTAATCATACTTCATATTTGTTTTACGTGTATGTAATTGAGTTATATTTGTTTGTTCGTAAATGTTTCTTGTTTTTGGAATGTCTCGCTAGAGTATGCTTATCGGAATGGAAGGGTGAAAATCATTTAAAGTAATTACAATTAAAATACATTTATACGTTTGAGAAGTAGACTTGGTTGTCTCTTCTTGTATTCTAACCTTTTTCGGTTATAAAGTGTTAAAGAAGAAGAAGGTTTCGGTAAGACGATGACTCTGAGTTATGATTAACAATGAAAGTGGAGTAAGGGTTTTTAATATGCCTATGTACATTCTGTTCAATTTTATATGAGCGAGTTGTAAAACAGAATTCGATATTTTCATGGCACTAAAAGGCTCTATTCTTTAACTTGGATGATGTATTGTTTTGTAAACCATTCGATTCGTTGGTTATGGTTCTAAGGATGCTTCAATTGTAGAGGTAAACTTAAAGATTTAAAGTTAGAACTATGGTTTCTCTGTTATTCCTATGTAATTTATTTGTAACACTGTCGCTTGCATTTGTTCATTATTGTAATATATGAAAAATGTGGTCTAGCACTACAACGGTTCTTTTACATTTGTAAAATGATGATAACTTTAAAAATATAAAGGGTAGAGATAGTGATAAGTATTTCGCAATTCAGCTGAGTTTGTATATTACGTAAGCAGACGTCAGTTTTGGAGCGTTAAGATAAATAAGAGAGAATATATCTTACACAAACAGAAAAATCAGCTTTTGTATTCACGGTATTTTGCGTTCGCTGTTTAGCGAAAAGTATGAATTCTTATTGTCCTTACGTAACCATTTGTTCTTATGTTGTTTGTATGGCTTTATTTTATTTTTATGCTTCAATTCCGTTATAGTTAACGCGCACATGAAACTAGGCCTGGACTCGTTTTCCCAGTATCCCTTAATAATTCTGCGTTCACCAGCAAAGCGTTCAGGTACAGTTAGTAAGCATGTTTTCCATGAACAGACCCCCTTAATTTGAATACGAGCAAAATCCGAGTCAAAATATCAGTCTTTTCCCGCACTAGAACACTATTTCCGTCCTCTCTTGCAACGGAAATCCGGGCCTATTTTAAACTCGCATCGTTATAATAACGAAACGAACCGTACGACGAAATTTAACTAGCGTTCGTGAAGTCTCGACCTTTCCGCCATTATATCTCACGATAAGTGCTCTTTTTGTTTATTCTCAGTCGTCGCGTTTCCGCCTCAACAGCCGTAAATAATTTTCCTTCTCCACGCGTCGCCTTCTTAGAAAAACATGGAGGCAATATTCGCGAATTTCCCCATCCGATCCGCCGATAACCTCTTTTCCATTTTCAATCTCCATTCATTTGCATACTCGGTTCGACCAAGCATTCGATTATGCAAACGATGGAAAGACTCGCAGTCTACTCTTCCGCTGCAAGTATCAGGATAAATTACTTTGCCTAAGTTTCGCCGACGGATAACCGTTCGTCAAGCGCGGACAAGGCATTTTCCGATAGTTTCTCGTGTCCGTCTAAAACCCAATTTGTGGTTTACACGCTCTGAATGGAGGAAATTTCTTGACGTTCATCTATTCTTGATTTCCGCGGCGAAATTCGCTCTTCCCGGGAAATTGAAGCTTCGACGTCCGACGTTAAACGCCCACGAATCAGGTTCGCGCGATGTTGCGGAGAATTTCGTTGTTGGAAAGAAAGTAATTATGGATACAATGTCCATGGAAATGGGCTGTTGTTCGGTTTAGGAGTTAATACGAGGTGGTCCGGATTCGTGTTTCATAATCTACTTAATCAAGTAGATTATAAGTCAATACTCAAGTAAAATCATTCCTTAATGTAGGAAATGTCTGCTTTGTAATGATATTAGACACGATCTGTGCAGTATATTGAACATAAGGAATATTTATGGGATAAACGTTAAGGTAATTCATTGAGAATAGTGATTAAGGGTGCATGAAAATGAATTCTTGTTTATCTTTTCTAATCTTATCTCTCTTTTACGTGCTCTAATCATTTTAAGTCTCTTATGGTGTATATAGCATATATAATTCTATTTACAATCAATTCCTAAAAATTCTCATTATTACGTGTTACTTATTTATATTTATTTCTTCTTTTCAATATATCAATTTGAGATTCGGTATTTAATTTTACTTTTTGTGTAATTACATTAAAGTTTACTTCCCTTACATTTAAAGAAATTATTAAACTTTTTAAAAAATAATATATACTATGATACGTTAAGTTTCATAAGAAAAATTTTCTATTGAAATTAAAAAAAAAAACAATTCAATGGCTTGAATTGAATACTATGGTTTAATATAATCTGCTTGAAGTTCCAATACAATTCTTTAAGAGAACTACCAATTATTGTCTTCCATACCATTTTAGATTAATGCACTATGGCGTCAAATGGTTTACATATCTTTCTCAAAACTGTTTACGTAACAAAGAAGTCCCTCTCATTATTACAAGATGCCTCATTCAATTCCGTATATTCTATAGACTGAAGTTGAGTTTGACTTGACAAATTCTGAAGTTTATGTTGAAAGCAATAACTTCTCAAAGGTTCCCCTTTTCCCAAGACCTCTATGTCGTGATAGTCAGTGCAGTACACTCGGAAAATTAGAATTTTAGCGCAGAAAACTGAAAGTACGAAAAGTTTAAACTATCGCGTACGGATTGTAATTGCCTCTCTTTCGCTTTAAGTACGGAAGAATCTTTTTTCTCACACAGAGCCTTCCCAATTTACGCTCAAGCTGACATAATGAACGTCGTCATCATATATTCCTTCTGGAAATGGCGGAAGTTCCTCTAGCACCCATGTAATTAAAATCTCCATTCCATTCCGCGAGGCAAAAGTTATTCTCTCTCGTCTGAAAGCGACGTTTGAATATTCGGCGTAATTCTTTACGCAAGCCTCAAGATTCCTATTTGCATTCCTGTTGGCCCTCTTCGCTTTTAATCCTCTTAAGTTCCGCGGTTTTTTTTTATCCACTCGCACAGTCCCTCTGTCTAGTAAAAGAACGTATCGCTTGAAGTAAAAGAAGTAGAAATCCTTACTTTTAAGGGCTTCTTTCTCGCTGCATTTTACGGGACAATACCTATATCATGACTACCGCCGTCTGCTGAAGCCTTACACGTAGATGATACAATACACTCCGTGATTGTATTTCATTTATTCGGAAAGAGAAGGTACTTAAACATCACACGATATTTGCGAAGGGAAGTTTTTATTTAGCGCTACCAAGAAGTTTTTATTTATGGGCTTATTTTTAATTATTTTGTGTTTGTTTCGAATTTTGTGCTGTTAGATTTACTCACTTTCAGTTCAGAATATTTTAAAGGAATGGAATGAAGATTAATGCAGTTAACTAAAAGTGAATATAAAATCAATGAGTACACCCTACGAGCAACTTACGGTGTAGTATAGCAGTGGATTCATGACACTCTGTATCTAAACGATTACTCACGCATATTTTTCGAAAGGAAAAAGAATTTATTAAATCCACTCTAATAAAGAAATTGAAGTTACACTTATAAATTTTCTTGAGAATTAACTATCCCAGATTTTTTAACTTTTTAACTTACGTCTAATATAAGTCGTGAATAGCTGAAGTTCACACGATATCGAATTTATTCATGAATTTTTAATATCGTTTCCATTTATTTCTTGAATCTCGTAGCTATTTATATCTCCCTATAAATTCATTTATTGTTAAAAATGTAATAAAGAGGTAGTGGATTTTATGATAATGCGATCATTTCCATTCCTACCTGTTGTCACGGCCATCTCTGGAATAGTGTTCGAGAACGTTACAGATTCAAAAGAACTCAACGGAAGATGCCGCTGCGAAATCGGGGCGTTTCATGCGATTCCCAACGACGGAGATAAATATAAAAAGCGATCTTTTTTGCAGTAACAACTTCAGTCACCGTTTGAAACGGCCTCCTCGCATCCAATTTTCCTCCAAGCGATTTCCGAATCGTCGGATAAAGTTTCACGGATCAGAAGCATTGTTTAAGGGCAGCGATTGCCCATAATCTCGTCAGCGCGTGGGTTTTTCCTATAGCTACCTTATCTAGAGCCGTAATTTGAATTCAAATTGAATTTTCCCCAGCAACGGCATTAGGCCAAAGAGTCTTTCGTTTTGTGGAAAAACTCGCCCTAGTTACAGAAATAAAAGGGGAGTATGATTGGAATCACGAAGTTCGCGGCAATGCACGAAAACGGCGCATCTAGATGAGCCCTTCACGGCAATCTGCGGAAGCCATCTCGAGTTAATTCAATTCTGCCGCTCTTTTAATCTCGTCCGTGTACTCCCAAACGACCGGATTTACTCTCGAACGAAATATTTGCAGCGAAAGCGTTTTCGCCTCCTAGATTTTTGGGGTGGCTTACGGAGAAGTGGTGCGTTGATGAATCTCCTACGTTTTTGCTCCTTTTCCCGTATCATCGTCTGTAATAACTGTTACGTAAAGGACAATGAATACTCATTGGTTTAAATTATACATGATTATCATTACCAATGACCCTTGCAGTCCTTGGTTTATGGTGCTCTCTATCTCTCTGGCATATTTAATTCCAGCAATGTTATGCCTGTATTCTATCGTCTTATCTAACTTAAGGTAAACGAGAGTTAAATTATTAATGTAAAATTCTAAGGCATCAACTGTGGAATTTCATTATTACACCAATGATTAAACAAAATGAATTTTAAAGGAACGATCAAATTTTTTTTAAATGGTATCTGTAAAATTCATTCGTATTTGTTTATACTGTGTTTGTGATTTTTAACTTACAGAATTAAGAATGTAATTATTTTAGTGATATATGCGAAGTTTCTGTTGGTTCACATATTAATATATACTTTTTCGCCTGATATTGTTTCAGACATCCCTTGCTCCAGTATTTTTTGTAAGTTAATTACTGGAAACGAATGCTTTATCGAAAACCGAGTTGGTATCGTATAATTTATCGTCTTCAGATGATATTTTCGTGGTCGAACATGAAGGGCTGAAGGCGGTAGGAGCAAAGACTTTTAGTATCTTTATATTCTCTACTCCAGATAATCTCATTTTATTTCATTTTTATCTCGCTTCTTGTAACTTGTTTCTTTCTCTATCATCTTATACCATCATGAAATTTTTAATGTTTTTATGAGCCCTAGATAACCTTTTTGGAATAAGTAATGATATTTGCCTGATAAATAAGTAATCTTTCATTATCACTTATTATTATTTAATTAGGTTATAATAACTCAGATATATGATCTAATGGCTAATACCTTCTTTGATCACCTGCGAGTTAATGTAACATGAAAAAAAGATGGAAAGGAAATACGATATTTGTCTCGTACGAAATGCTTAGAATTTTTAAGTGTTTGCGTAATCCGGAATTTCCTGTATGCTTGTGGAAATGACGAATAAAACTTTTTGGATGAAAAAAAAGTTCCGTGGAATATGATCAAAAAACTTTGAATGCGAAAGAAAATAGAAGCATACGGAATGATATGCTATGGAGATTATTGGGTGTTTTCAAGATAATGATAATAAAGTAGCTAATTTAGCGATTTAAATGAAGATTTATTTCGATTATAGAGGCTTATCCTCTTCCCCAATAAAGCTGGGAGACTGTGAGATAGGTATTTACCTTAGTTTATTTGTCAAATAGTACGGAAGAGTATTTAAGGAAGGACATATATAGTATCAACTATAAACGTATAATTTTAGCGCATCCTTTTAGAGATGAATGCCTTTCTTAGATCGTAGCAGAGTCAATAAACTACGTCGGGGATAATTCAACATACATTTCCATTCGAAGTTGCTCAGTTCTGTTCGGAGACATTAAGATTTCATGAATTTCACTGCCGCTCTTTTCGTACCCGAATAAGATTTACGGGAGTCGAGAAATCAATTCTTCCTTTTTTTCTCCTCACAAACGATTCCTCGACTCTGATAAACAAAGCCCGTGAGTTATGTTGGCAAAGCCTCTGTCGTAATAAAATATTTTCTCGCAGCGCCACGGTGTCTCCCCCTTTCTACTTTCTCCCGAAGATTCCTCTTTTCCTCTTCCGAAAAGCGACTGCTCCCCTTATCTCATTCGCCAGAGCTTGCATACTATCTCCCGAAACACCCGGAAGTGACGCCACGAGTTAATATTCTTTGGGAATAAATCTTAAAAGGAAAGCGATTGTGTTTGCATTTTTGGTTCTTACTTCTTCGCAACTTGACGTTTCCATGGATGTCGCGAAGGGATTCCTCGAATTTAAGTGGTTATATGTGAAGTAATGGGTTCTGTATCCAATATCATATGTGGAGTGTGTTTTAGATTGTGTAGTTTTTGTAACTTGGAAGAGATTATATTAATTTCGTTGACAACGGTGCTAACTAATAAGAACTATTTTCATCCATACTGTGAGGAAACAAAGGTCTCTTTAGATAAAAGGAACTTAACAAAGTGTAATTACGCATTTCTTTGCCCTTTTAGTTAATAGTTATTAACATATCGTCTGTAACCTTTGTCTTTCTTTGAAATATATAATTCAATTAGGTCCTTAATCTTATTAAACGTATTCTCTAAAGCTATATGATTTTATCGTCTAAAATATATACAATGAGTCTGAAGCCTTATTAATATCAAGATAATATCAGCTTAAGATTAAGACTGCCTTATTTGTTTTTGTTATAATTTGGGAAAATATTTTTAGTATGAGAATTTAACTTAGCTCTAGCATAAAAGTTTGCAACTAGTATTAAAATACGATATATGGTTACCTAGGAATTACCTTTTACTTTTTAGATAGTACCGAACCATATATGAATTTAAAGCGTCCCGTTCTAAAAAAATCGAATCTTTCTCCCACATCCCTGTATTTATTTCCCCTTTCAGTTTATTCATCCCTCAGTGTTTACTTTAATCTCTCCCTTTGTCTCACACCCATACCAATCATATCATTATTTCATTCTTACCACCATCCAACCACTCACATACGTAACGAAACATCCCCCTCCCACGCGTCCTGAATTCCCCAGGTCGATGTTCTTTCCCGCACTCGCCCTCTTGACTGCTCGTAATGAATTGCTCTTCCGCAGAAAGAGTACGTGCACTGGACCAGGCGATGCCTCGGATGCACTCGCCCCCCCGCAGGGACCCTCGATCCCAGCCCCCCGAACGATCGCTCCCATTCCACGCCGTAGCAAAAGCTTTTGATTAAAAGGGGAGGTTACGCTTCGCAGTCACGTATTTCAAATCCGTGGAAAAGCCTTCGGAATCGACGAGCCGTAAAGGTGTTTTTCCCCGCGTACAATATCCGCGATACGCGAGTTCTCCGATCGGAATTTTCCGCGCGAGCTATTTTTTTCGGGGGAAAATTCCTTCCCTCCGCAGAAAACCCATCAAACGGTTCATATCGAAGCGATGGAGCGGTGATTTCAAAGGATTTGTCGCGGTGGATGCAATATGCAGTTTGCGTTCCGGTTTGAATGTGGTTTTAGTTGTCGGGGGGACGGACCCGAGGGGTTTCGAGCAAATGGGGCCGGACGTTTTATGCACCCAGCGGTCGACGTGTTTTCATTGTTTTTTTTTCGTCTAAAGGTTTTTCGTTACCATGGTTTAGTTTATAAATTTTCCGGTCGAGAGGGCGGCCCGAGACGGGATATTATAAGCCAACTATTTTTGACGCGTTGGTCATTTCTCGACGCGATGTTTTGGGAGCGAAATTTTCTCTCTTTGACGGAACACGGGGTGCGATCAATGATTGATGAACGCGAGCTTAAAAATGATACGGTGCCGTTTTGAGGACGGAGCACGTATGCACGGGAATATCTATGTATAAAGTTTGGATGGCGGCGCGTATGAGTTTATTCATGTCCAGCACGTATGAGGCTCTTGAATATCGAAGTAGTTCGTCTATGGTGGAACTGGTACGGGGTTCGATTCTTTTGGAGGTGTGAATGACCTCAACCACGATATACTATTCTCTGTGATGTAATAGTAATAGCCGATGACAATTTTTTTCATGTTTTTTTTTAGGAATGACTTCAGTTCCCAAGCATTATTCTATACCGTGATATTTTATTATTGTAGGATAAAACATACTTTAATATTATAGATATTGTATAGATGAGAAGGACCTCGGACTGATGGGAACTTAATATAATATCAGTTTGTTGCATAAATAAATTACTTAAACTATATTTGGTCTGTCCATGAAAGACGTGTTACGAAGAGAGTCAATCTTACTTAACCTTTTTCTAAGTTTTTTTTGGATTCTTTAATTAGATTGTCATTTAGACATAAAATTATACTTTTGTCGTATATGTTTTGTATTCATTCCTCTCAATGGGTTTATTATTAATCATCGCATTTAATTTTGATTATTTTTAATAAAATTCTCGACGAGGATGGGATTCGAACCCACGCGTGCAGAGCACATTGGATTAGCAGTCCAACGCCTTAACTACTCGGCCACCTCGTCCTGCTGAGTGAGATATGCTTATTTGGCTTAAGTTCTCTCTGATTATCTAATGCTCTCATTGCTATGTAAGAGAGATGTTAAATATATACTTTTCACTCTTTCATGGTTTACATTATTTATTTGTATTTTACATATTAATATAATCTTGTAAGTTTACTTATACCTTTAATCAATTACGTCAAATCAAAATTAACTATAAGAAAATCTTAAATCCTAGTTTATGATTCTCATTTGACTTTTGTAACATTCTAATTTGAATTAAAGTTAGAAGTGCTGATGGTGAACTTCCTTGAAAGATGGCGAAAGAAAAAGAAAACAACCTCTTATTTTTTTTAATTGGCTTATTAAAAATTTTCGAAACGGATATAAGGCTGGAATCTTGACTAAAAGATGTCTATAAACACAACAAATGAGTCCCAATATACTGATTCTTTTTGGATTTACAAGAATCTTTCTCTTGATGTAATGCATTTGTTCATAATCAATATCATTAGCATGTATAATAAGCTAGATTTGCTTTATAAAAAGCTAAAAAAATCTCTATCATCGACGGCTTTTACGTCACGAATCCAGTCACACTACCCGCCCATCCCTAACATTTTTTTTAGTTACCACCGAAACGCCCATCTGAGTCGTTCAATTCCTCGGCGTAGAATCCATCTTTCATGTACATGTCCTCATTCCACCTTCAAAAAGCCCTCCAGATAATCTGGAAATCACACGAACGTAATCGGTCCACTCAGCCACACTTAAATCGCTTCACTCTGTACAGCGATGGATCGAGAAACGACATCTCCGGCACATTTGCATTCAGATCGACGGAAAAGCATTTTCTCCTCCAAAATCCAACTAACGCCGTAAAAATACCTGTTCCTTCCCCGGAGAGAGAGACTATCATCTCTTAATCTTCCCGTAGATAATGACTTGTTCGCTTTAAGGAGATATCAGGTCGTCAAACTCTCTCATTCCCACGGATTCGTAACACGTCCACTCCCCCGCACAGTCTCTTACGCGAGCCCTATTAAGAGCATTCCCTTATCCTCCCCACCCAAGTGTCCCCACTTCATTTTCTTAAGACGGAAAATGACTGCATCGTCATACGTTTTTTTCCGCTCCCATTCGCGACGCTGCTGAAATTTTAATGGAAGAGTGCCGTTGGCGACAGCTAGGAAGTCCAGGAAAGACGTCACACCTCCGCGCGATCTTCTTTCTTTTATTTCGCGACTCTCTCTCCCTCTATCGTGGATTCGCAGAAAGTGGTAATGGGACGAATCGGTGGTTTCCATCGTCATCTCCGTAGGATTTCCCAAAGGCAGAAATTGCCAAGTCACGCGCGCATTTTCAAAAGAAACAAAAGGCGTGCGCTAATCGAATTAAAAGACAGCTCGGACGGAGATCTTCGCGTAACGGTTGCAAATGAACGGTGAGGAACATATGCTAATGGGAGAGATTTTTTTGCTTAGGTTCCGAGGCGTTTGATTTCGTTTAATTCTGGCCAGTGAGCGTGTTAGATTAGTGCGCGTAGTTAACGTGATGTGGGCCGTGTGTTAATCTTCTCTCTTTGCGTGGATTTTTGTTGGTGATGTCGGAGACCGCTGTTAAATTTCTCATATGAGGGACATTATTTTTATTCAATTTTAGTGGAACTACATAATTACTTTAGGCAAAAAACCTATATCATCATGTTAACATAAATTGGTTAAAATTGTATCATTGCGGAACGAATTACGACTTCAGAATAATTAGTTGAGGGAGATAGTTTGATTCATTGTCTCTTATATTTTTAATAATTTTGTCTGATTTCTGAGGTTATTTTCTGTGAATTAATTTTACTGATGTTAATTTTTTATACCATATTTTATTTAAAACTGTTATTTAGTCTTTATCGCCTGTTTATTATATCGTTCACTAATTTATTATTTTTTCTCATTTACAGGTAAGTGTTACGTTCCTCCATCTCGACAGCATCCTGATTACGTGAGTCAAACTGTACTGTAATTTTTCTGATGAATTCTCCGAACTATTTTATACTTTACTTTATTTAGTTTATAAGTTACGGTAGGATTTTAATGAAGTAACTCGGCCATTACTTATTGGAAGTTGAAAACTTGCCAACTTTTTTGTTATGATTTTGATTATATGCATATGCCTCATCGAAACCCTTAACTATTTATGTTAAAAGGGCGTTCGATTCGATTCGATTCATGGACTATTTATATTACATGATACGATAATGGTATTAATATAGATCTTTCAATTTTCCAAATTCCTGTAATTTTCTAGCTCTCCATATCCCATTATATAATTCAGCTATCTTCTGCTAATCATATTCAATGTGTATTCGACTGAGCATTAGCGATAGTTTTCGAAGACTGATAGATGAGAAATTTCTAACATTATCGACCAATCATATGTGGCGCTTAGTATTTGCTTTTCCGTTGATCTTTAGAGTGGATCTCATCCATCTGCGTAGTCCAAGCATTCGCATCTCCTCTCTGCGAATATTTTCATTTCGTAGACGCACTTCTTCGCGTTTCTTATTTCTGCCGTTCGCAAAAGGTCGTAATAAGGGAAAGAGTGGATCCTCCGTAACTTCGTTTGAATTTCCATTTCGAAGGAAAAGAAACCACGGATCTCGAGACCTTCTCTTTAACGCGATCCTTTTTAGAAACTCCCCTTAATCCCCAAAGAAGAGTCTCGTAGCACGACTCCTAAGACTTATCTCTCTAGCCCACCTTTATCTCTGATCCTTTCTCGACCCCTAGACATATTAACGCGCTTTTTTTGTTTTTTACCCGATAGCGTCCTCGTTAGTTCGGTGCATTTAAATCGTATTGCAGAGAACTCGTTATCCAAAACTGAGATGGAGGTTGTGTATAGAATTTTTCTTTTCGTAAATCTATTACGCTATCGGTTACAAAATATACGAAGTTTTTAGATGTGTAATTTTATAAATGTTATTTAAAATATTTTAACTTTATCTTTTTAATTTCCATGTTCGTAAAATGAGAAGAATGCTGAAATACTAAACGTTTGTTTTCTATCCTCTACAAATTTATAACATTATGATCTCTGTATGTATTCCATTTATATGCATGAGCCGAAAATCTGATTTTCCCAACTTATAATATCTCCTATTTTCAGCCTATTAATTAGTTCTCCCTGCTTGTATATTCTCTTTTTATTTACTAACTAAAATTTGTTAGAGAAAGTTCTTCTTGGGATGACTTACTTATCTCATTCTGTCCAAATAATTTTTAGACAAGTGTATACTAAGTCTATTTGAAACTAATATTGTTATATAATTCTAGTTTAGCAAATAGTATTTGATATAAATTTTGGGAAATGGGAATTGGTGCTCATAAGTAAGTTTCAGTCGATAAAATTGTTTAGACGTAAAATTTGCATACAGTTGCAATAAAATATTGATCTGAAAAGAAGCAATATTAAGCTTATGATAAGATATTAGTAAAAGGTGGTTAGCTAAAGTTTATTAAAGGCATAAAAATAATTAAAAATTACGTTTTTGTAATAATTTGCAGTTTCAAAGATACCAGAAGTTTTTCTCGGAGGTTTTTCATAAGAGATGCAAAAGAAAGTAAAAGGAAATTTATGTGAAAAGAATTTGCAGTCTTAAGTATCCCATCTCATTTTCAGCTTTAATATATACTCCAACTCATTTCACCTCTTCTCGTTTACTTTCACTCCTCTTACGCAAGTGTCAAGTTTCATCTCGTGTTTTAGAAGTTCTTCAATTAGTGTCTCCTTCTTGAAATTATTATAGAAGTTACCATCTTAAAGAATAATGTTCCACCGAAAATAAAATCCCATGAGAAATCTTCACAGTCTATGGCGTTCGAAAACAAATATTGACCGCATTTAATTTGCCTTCTCCAAAACTTTATTAAGGACCTACAGTAGTCGTAACTTCTACCCATTAATTATTATTTTGCTGAAAATCACGGTTTCTTGCGATTTAACAAATTAATTTTGTTCCATGGAACTATTTTCTTTAATGTGAAACTGAAATTTAATTTTAGTAATATGAATCGTAAACGTATTCCAGTAAATTACTTCACTGAAACATCTATAGCAATGTCTTCCTTATAAATCCAATCGAACGAACGATATACTATAAATTTATTCTCCGATAGAGATACTGAAAGATGGAACAAATAATCGAGTATGCTGTTGCTGGAATTTTCCCTAGATAAACAATAATAATAAATCAATGTAACATATATACTAACAAGTTTTATTAATATTTTTAGTGGTGGGTGGATGAACCCACTGCTAGCATTGCAGCGAAATAAAAGCAGATTCCTCTCGAATTGAATGTTTAAATCGCTCGTCGAAATTCGTAAACCAACTTAGACTCGAATAATCCCCATCTCCCGAGATTAAATTCAAAGACTTCTCGGAAACAAACTTCGTTTCTCGACTTGCATTTCCGCATCCATCCCTTCGATCCACCTCCTTTAACATCTCCAAAATTATGTTTCTCTCGGAAAGTGTTTCCATCCACACGCATCTCCATCCTTTCTCACACGCACTCGGACAGTATCGCGTGCCCGTTTTCCGATACACTCGCCACGAGTGGGTGATAAAAGCCTTCGCGTAACCCTTCTTTTCTTTCTCCCCTTCTCATTCCGAGCAGTCTTATCGAACGTTCCTTTGTTTTCGTCGTTATTGTTTACTTTCCTCGTTCGTTCTTTATCCGTCCCCCGAGGAAGCGTCTGGAACGAGCAGAACCTCTCTCTCCTCTAAGCGCATGTTGTACACCTATTTGAGAAACAATGGCCACGTGTGGTGCACAAGATGCTGCACAGGTCGGTCGATGGACGATCCGGAGTAACGGCCCTCTCCCCCGAGGAAATTGAGAGGGTAAAACAAAACGTGCCTCTCTCCTCTTCTACCTGTGAAACGTACAAGCGTTCCTTTTTCAATCGTCTAAGACGTAGGAGAAGCCTTAGTGCACGTAGGATTGTTTTCGGGTTTTTTTTGTGTTTTTTTTTGGAGGATGAGAAGTGTTAGATACGTTCCTAGAGTATGTGTTGTATTAGGAAAAAAGTTTATTTTAGGATGTGATGGAATTTCAGAGGAGGTTCTTTTCTCGTGTTCGTTCTGTTCTCGCTAGGATCCCTGGCGGAGTAATGAACTTAGCGTCAAGGATCGAAGATAAAACATTTAATAATGTTCAGCTAGGTATTTGGAGATAATTATTAATGCTGTATGTTCATCAACGATTTTATAGAATTAGTTAAGATACTTAGTCAAAGTCGGTTTTTTTATAGACACGATTCAAGTTGATTTAAGCATGTATCCATTTAATTAAAAATATTTTAGAGTGGAACATTTCTTCTTTCAAAGCACTAATCTTTGCTTATTTAATAATCGTTCGACCATCCTTTTATTAAGCAACGTGATTAAAACATTTCATTTTGAGATATCTCGTTTTAAAATTTAAGCCATAAATTTGTCCTTGTATATGTGTCAGTTAATAAAAATCATATTTAGAAATGTAGCATTTTATCCTTTTGGAGGCAATATTTATAGTTGTAAATGAAAATACAATTTTGGTTATCAGTCGTCCTCTGAATCTGAATACATTTCTTTGCTTCGTCTTTACTCTTTCGCTCAAGTACATAAGATAAACTTTATTTACTTCTCCTTCCATGGCGATCTCCCTTCCCCAATATTTCCCGAGATCTCTTGCAGCCCTCTCAAGGAATCGAAGCCTCATTTTCAGTTACAATTCTAAAGCAGCGATTCGGAACTAATTTCTTTTTTCTTCATCCGCGTAAAACGCTCGAGCGGTCCCGAGTAAGAACGTCTTCATCCGGAATATACTTCTCAGGCAAATTCGTCTGTTTTTTCGGTAGAAATCTCTTGCTTGGATAAAGGATCGAGTGGTTTTCGATGCATCGCGATCATTAATAGGCGTAGATGGAGGGATAACACGGGGATCGCATTTCCCTTCGGTTTACACAGCTCCTCCACAGATGTTTTCCCAGAGATCCGAGTTAATCGCAGCGGAGGAGTTTTACGTGGAGTTTCTTCGGTGGATCTTTCCAGTCTTCGGCGGCCTTCGCGAACCGTTTCCTCTCTCAAACACATTCGATAAACGGAGCGAAATCGGATTGTCTCCGCCAAAGGATTATGACGTTCGAAACGCTTTATTATGTTAAGTAAAAAGTAAAGTTCGTTCCCCTCGTTCGCGAGGTACCGAGGATTTCGTTTGGCAGAGATTACCCGAATACTGTGCGTGTGCCGACTAGGATTGGTTTTCGGATCTTCTTGCGGGTTTCATGCGCTTCGCTTAAGGGTGGTTATCTATCCCTGCTTTGATTGGGTCAGCGGTGTGCGTGTTCTTTCCTGGTTATGTACACTTCTAAAAAGGTAAATACTTTCTGAGTAGAGTCTTAAATGTCTTATGCAGTAGTGTCCAAATCTATTATTGTAAATATAACATCTATTTTTTGCGTTAAAGATGATTTAAGTCGTCTTCAATTACAATTCCAAGTATCAACCTTTGTTCGTTGTGAATTCCGTTAAATAAATAACTAAATATATTCCTAAAATGGTTTCGTTTTAATCTGTTGAGTATAGTAGTCGAAATATCATGGGATTTCAATCTGTTTATATTGCAGAAGTATTGTGATGTATTCACTTGTTTTTGCTACTTTGTCTACGGATTTGGTGAATTTGGTAGTGACAAATGAATTGATACGATTCTTTTGTCACATAATAAGGAGAAATTTTATTTCATTTTTCGCTCTTTCTCATACTTTTACATTTACATAGATCGCTAATGCGTGATTTATTAGTTAAGATACTTACATAACTAGCAAAAATTCTTTGAATATAATGGTTAAAACAATCATGATTTAGAATAGGTAAATAATAAAGGCATAGAGTATCACAGTATGGTAATTTTGAACTTAGGGAAACCTCTCAAGCTTGACTCATAAAGTATTCATTTAAATCTGGAATAAATTATTACGTAAGAAGAACACAAATCGTAGTTTTAAGAGTATCAACTGTGAATTAAAAAAGAAAAACCGTAATCGATGTCCATGTAATAGTTCCAAGAACCTCTCAACTCAAGACTTTATTCAGCTCAGAATCCAGGTTTATCAATCTGCGCTCCAGGTCCGATAGAATCATCCCCGGAAACACTTTCCTTTTCCGTGGTAAAGCGATCTTTCCTTCCGGAAGAGAATAACGAATTCGGATCTATAATGGTATCGTAAACAGTCTACGGCGTTAAAAGCAATCGCTTGGTCTTTGCGGGCTCTATGAGGGAAAGGATTTCTATGGCGCAAAGTGGCGGCAAAGCCCTCGTCTCTTATATAAACAGAGGTTGGATTGATTGCCGGCCATGTCGAGATGAAAAGAGAAAGGCTATCGAGGAGGAAATAACGG
Source organism: Pantala flavescens (assembly GCA_020796165.1). Taxonomy (NCBI): domain Eukaryota; kingdom Metazoa; phylum Arthropoda; class Insecta; order Odonata; family Libellulidae; genus Pantala; species Pantala flavescens. The sequence continues at coordinate 21,640,587 of CM036878.1, forward strand.
TTTTAGGCGATGGCAAACAGAAAGAGGAAGTAAGCGATCGGATTCCCATACGTTCGCCTCCTATTTTATGGTAATATTTGGATTTCTTTGTGCCAATCTGGGATTTGAATAATTAGGTCTCATAGGAGAGTAGAGTCCCTGAATTCCTTTTTCGCAGTTGAGTTTTATTAAAGGGAAGACTCCGTGAGCCCGGTTTTCTAGAATAAGGACCTCTCTCTAGCGGGGAAATAGTAGAGATTCGTGTTATACGAGAGTTCTGTTTCTTTTGTGTTTGTTACACCCTTTTTATCAATCGAAAGTGCCTTTTCTTGATCTAGAAGTGAATGGATACTCGCGATTTTAGATAATTCTATTCATATTCATTTTTTCCCGAAGAAAAGTTGCCTTTTTCTAAATATACTGCTAAGATATGCAACAGTTTTCCTTGTATACGATATATACTGCCATACCTTACTTTTGGAAGAGTTGACGTTGATTTTAGCTCCCTAATCTGATTCGACCTTCCGCCTTGGAAGAATTTCCTAGAAGCTTAGTTTTAAAACTAGTGATAAAAGATGTGAATCTTACCCATCCTCATTTAAAGAAATAATTTTATAAAAATTTATTGAGTAATATATTTTCCTTATGCCATGGACTAGAGTAGGGCTTCTAATATTTTCTCATGCTAAAGAGATATTAAGATCTAAATTAATGATTATGTTCCAACAAAAATTAAGACCATGTAACCATTCTTCAAGCTTCATCATCCTCTGAGAACTGCTCTTTATATTCATATTCACATATTATAATAACAGTGGTATGATATTTGGTCTTAATTAGTACGAGATAGTTTTAATCATTCAATAACAATATTTGATTAAAAATTTAATTTAACTCAACCCGCTCTAATTTTATCGCAATTTGTTCTTAATAATTTCTTCCTTGAATTTGTAATCCCTTTATACGTGCGCTTTCATTGCTGCTCACCCTCCATACGGGATACCGAAGTAAAGAAGTGGATACGTTTTACGAATTCCACAAGAAAAAGTAATCCCCTTTAATCACTTAAGAGAACGGCCACAAAGCGAGCGCACTTGTATTTGTGTGTGTCGAAATTAATTCCGCGAATCTCGGCGAGGCACTTAATCATATTAAACGTTTCCATAGCAACATGATAATCCGCCCTGTTTTTTTCGTATCTCATTTGTTGCTCCGAACGGCGGGTACGTATTCGCAGTGAACGCATCGGGCGGAAACAAAAGAGCGTGCACGAGCGGGCGATATGGAAATAAAGGGCCCTCCTTTCGGAGGATGCGTAAGAAGAGGAATGGATTCCCCTTTTGTTTGGCTAAGAGGCCATGGAAGGAAAGCGAGTGGAGATTCCGGAGGAGGGAAAAAATAGGGGGTGCACGTGTTGTTTGAGCAGACACGAAAGGGAAGATACACGGATAAAAGGAGAGGATCAGGGGGCGGTTCGCTCAAGAAGATGCTCGTCCTAAAGATGCTACAACCTCGGAACTTTTAAACCCGGGACATTAAACTCTCTAACCTTTTCCCTCCCGAGATCTATTTAGCAGTTGTTTACTTAGCTAGAGATGTTAGATAATCCATGATTAGATCAAAATAAAAATCTTCAACCGTTCAAATAATTAACTACGTAAGAAACTACGTAAGCCTCCAGTAGAAATTCTTCTCTTTCTTACTAACTAAAAGATATTTGTTTCAGTGAGGTACTTTTGTTGCTATTTGAATCAATGTTTTTACCCTGTTTTTGTCATCTAATCATCTATTAAGTATTTCGATTTAATTCGTAGAAAGCTCGTAATTTTATCATCATTTTTTATAAATATGCGCTTCCCAAGGGGAAACAAATTTGATGAGTGAGTTGAATGTTCCTTGCACTTCAGATGTCAGAGTGATTGCCTTTCCTATAATCCGGCCTTTAAGAGCGAACGTATAAACGTCTAAAGGGTCCGGGTTCAAGTCCCAGTAATAGCTTGAGTTTAATTATATATTTTATTCCCTCTTCTCCTTCGAAATATCTCCGAGTTGAATTGAAATTAATTTACAAAGTTCATGAACACTCTGCAATGGCACTCTTTTTGTTCATTAGGAGTAATAAGGGTTTTATATCCAGTGCAACGCTAGTATAGGTATCGTAGATTCGTCTCTCAATTGAAAAGCAGGTTCACCAGAAAGAAAGTCTCCCATTGGCTGAAGGGAAGTATATAAGCAGGATGTTACTCCGGGAGTACGAATAGATGAAGAGGTGAAGATTCTGGAACCCGATTGCGTGGGAGAGAGTGAAAGTGGTGGGCCTGAGAGAGAAGATAATAGGGGAACGTTGATGGGAGAAGGCCCGCGATATTCGATTGGGATTATCGGAGAGTGGCGTTGATTGATTCTGAAGGGCAGCGGAAAGAGTTCGAGGGCCTCGATTATTTTTCTCCGCTGCGGGGAGCAAATGATTCCCCGGATCCGAATTTTTCCTCAGATTGATGTTATAAGGAGGACGGTAATATCTCAGGGTGTCGAGCTATTGGGGGTTTATAGGAGATTTATAGACGTCTCGACGGATCTCGTCGGCGATGGGGCGCGTAATCCCCGCCGAGTTCATCCCCACGTCTGCGGGTTTTTATTCGGACGCTTTTCATAATAGGACGTGGTTTTGTATTTTTTAATGCGTTCGTTGGTTTCCTGTTTTTGATGATTTGTCGCCCGAAAGGTTTTGGTTTATTTAATTCCTATCTGTTAATTGCGTGTTGGCAACAAGTGTGCTTTTTTGTTTTTTTATTGTTGTTTTGCCGTTGCCGTGTCTGTTAGTCAAATTTAAAAGGAAATTCGGTGCTCATATATTAGTGAATGTTGTTAGAAGGTGAGATTAACATTATCATATTACGACTAATTTGTTTATGTATTTATCCCACGTTTAAATTCCGAGTGAAAGGGATTTTGTTTTGAAAATAATGTTAGCCTTGTTCCTCCAAGAGTTTGTTTTCTGTATTTTTTGTTATCAAGTCGCTTTTTATGTATCGCTTTATATCAGCTCATCAAGAGAATATTTCGGAAATTATATCATGAATCAATATTTTAATTTTTAAAGGTTTTGTTGTAAATATATGCAAATTCAACAATGCAAATGTTGAGCAGTATATCAGTAAGTATCCTAATAGGTAAACCAGATGCAGAACGGTAGTGCACTGAAAATTGCCTATCGAGTAGGATACAAAATAATTTGGACGGCATTAGTAATTGTTGTATATGAAAGAATCTTGATCTTAGAGTTGATACGCTGTTCATCTTTTTTCATTAAAAGTATAAAATTACTTCACAAAATACGTATACTTATTAAATCTTGAAAAAAGGAGTATATTTTAAAGATTACTCGAAAAATCACGTATAATGATGCACGTGACTGCGTATATTTATCTGTTAACAGATGTAATCATACTCCCTCCTCACCTAAATGGGTAACAATCCTTCAATATTGATAAAAATCGATCATAGGTGTGTGTGTGCAACTATAAACGACAGCGTAATTACCGCATGGTGATTTTACACGGACGTAATCGGATTCGTTTCCGGGGAGAGAAAGTTCCACGGCAACGCAGGTTTTAACACGGTTTCAGCGATTTCAGTGCTAATGTCTGTTGTCGCTTAGGCTCATTTGGCGAACACAACTCCCGTTGTTTTAATCGCCGAACATCCATTCTCCGACACGTCCCAGTGTCTTTTTTGACCGATCTGTGCGGTCGGCAAGGGAGTTTGGAAGAACATCAACTAACGCTATTCTTTCCCCTTTCAACCAAACAACATCCTTTTTCGAATTGATGCGTCTGGGAATTCTGTCGCTCCGATCAAATTAAATTTTTGACTCGGCGGTTTGTGTTTGTTAGCGAATCTATTGGTTTCGTACACGTGGTTAATCGTTCGCTAGTTTCGAAAACTCCCGCCGTAAGCTAGGTATTTATGGCGCTTATATTTTAGGGATGAAATCAGTATACTCGATCATTATCTGTACATGATTAATATTACAGGAGTTAATCTGTTTCTAAATGTGCAATAATTCAGTTTTAGCTTCTAATTTTTTTTAATTAAAGCCTTTTATATTTTTTTTATTTTTTCCGTATGTTTTTTATCGTGTATTTTTTAATCAAATATTTTTACAATGCATTGTTTACGATTGTCTATCAATATAATTACTGCTTATGCAAAGATTTAGAAATAAGAAGACCAATTACCATTACCTATTATTATTAATAAAAAGGTAATATAAAAGTTCTGTTCGTGCTTCCATTACTAATTTGATGACTTTACTAATACTAGACCTTACTTAATGAATATATCATCTTCGTTTCAATAATTTTCTGTTATCTCCAAGGAGTTAAAATGTATGATGCTCTTACGATTGTTAATTAATAAAATTATCAATTTTTTTGATTAATGTGAAATATAACTGACCGGAAATGGGAATCTGAAATTTCAGGACTATTTATATGGTACTTTCGGTTTAAATTTTTTGGTTTTTATGTCGTATTATATCGTAAAATGCTGCTGTTTCTAGATGTTGGATATTCAATTTTATGGAGCTTTGGATTAATATGTCAGGGAATATCTAATCTAATTATTTATAACGTTTCCCTCCTTTCGAAGAAGATTAACATTTCCTTTTAGTTCATATTTTACCTCTATGAATATTGATAGCATAAATATTGCCTGTACATACAACGGCCAATAGTTGAACAGCTGTATATATTTTTTAAAGCTAAGTTTCGGCATGTATCGACCCATATCTAAACCCCACTCCAAGGAAGCGACAGAATGTAGATCAGCACATTTTAATTTCAAATTTCTTATTTGCGAGCTTATACTCTGCGGAAAGTACACCGAAATTCGCTGGATCGAGTTAGTCTTCAACGTCGTAACTTCTTGAGACTTCATTCGGAAGGGCTTTTTATGCGCTGCGGTTAATTTATGCACCTCTACATACACTCGAAGCTGAATTTACATACTGCAGTTTCATACACATCCACCAATCTACATTGAAGGATCCGGTGTAAGTTTTATGACGTTTTATTTTACGTAGTGTAATTTTCGGTATCTCTCATTTAAAAGCTACGTTAAGGTGGAAGAGTATTAAACCACTTTGGAAAACCTGCAGTGTTTTGAATCTTCGTCGCTCTTTAAAAGCTAAAAGCTATCTCGTACTGTTTATCGTATTATCTCGAGTTTATTTATGCTCTAATCCCTTATATTGTGCAAATAGCAGTAAAATTCCTAATAGGATATTCTGTGAGGGATTATTTATTATTTGGAAAGGTAAATGGATTTTCACCTTGTAAACATTTCGCTATTTTTCTTCCCCTATCAAATGCGAACTTACTAAATTTCACTCCTAAATTATATGAATATTCATAAATTAGTATACATAATTAGTATAGGTGTGTAATATCTTAATAAATATTCAGTATTTCTCTTTTAACCATGCTAAGTTTAGAATTAGATATAACTAATAATTATCGTATTCTCATAATTGTTAATTCAAGATTATACTGTTCGTCTTAAAAATGAACTTGTAATTAAAATATCAAACCCTTTAAGTTTATTCCTTCTTATTCCTCTAATCTCTTAAACCTTCCTGAGACGAATGTTAGCCATTAATCCGAGGACATGAAGATCTTTGAAATTTCAACCGGCGTTTGACTTCGATTACCTTTTTATAGGTTTCGTTTGATTGACTTTGAAATATAAAAAGGAAGCTTTTTCTTCCCAATTTCCGAACCCTCGTCATGTTAAGTGTTGCCGATCATTTCAACCGATTAATCTTTCCACCTGTCAATAAAATCGCCCCCCCCCCTTCATCACTCGATTTAGCATTTTCAAACGCCTTTCTCTAGTGAGAGGTCCAAGCGTTTAACGAATTCAACTCATAAACTCCTTTTTGCCTTTCTCGGAAATATTTTTTCTTTGATCCTACTTTTTTTTAAGACTTCGTCACGTTTTGGGAGATGGCAGCAGAACACCTTGATTTATCCCTCAATTGTATGGTTGACTTTAGATTTAATGCTTCTTTATTCTTTCAGAAACTTGCTCAGTTTTATTCTGCTTATTATAATATTAAAATCATTTTTATAGAATACATATTTTTTAAATTTTTTATGTTATTGCGTATACCTTGAGCCTAGTTCTTATTGGCTGGGCGAAATTTTCTTACATGTCTTTTCTAAATTCGATTTTCTACTAAAAGGACTATATGGAAGTTAAAGATGTTTGGGATGTTTGTATTTAAATGTTAATGTAAATACTTTCTCTCTTAATTTTTATTAATTTATGAAATTGTGATCTTGCTGAAGTTTTTTCAGTTTAAGTTACTTCTCTCGTATTCCCCTATTAGATATCCAAGTAGTAATGGGTAATGGATATAATTCAGTTTTATTTGTATTTAATCCATATTATTGCAAAAATACGTTAATATTTCATCTAAAAATAATTATTACCCAAATTAAAAGGGAATGGACTGTTATTTTAATGTTTCCCGTGAAAGAACAATGATTAATATTTTAATATAAAATTATCAGCTTGGGAATGGAAATGAATGTAATGAAGAAAAATATATAAATGCATTTCCGCAAGATTTTAATAATGGTGTTACTCGTTGTACACTACTATTATATTCCTAGGATCATCAGGAGAGAACCTAATCAGAAATAGATGCGAATATAATAGACTCTGTGTTTCGAGTCCCTCATGAATACGGTTAGACTTACCAATGACTAAATTAAGTTGGTGATGTTGCTTTCAGAACCATCCAAGTCCTTATTTTATTGCTCCTCTTTTCCAATAGTCTCCTCATTAAACCTTCCGAGCTATTAAACTTTTAAGTTTATCAAGCATTAATAAACACCGGTGTCCTGGAGATATTGCAGTGTTTAAGAGTCAACTATGTATAATAGAAAGTGATATAGAAGGAAACTTCGTCTGAAGAATGGACAGTTAGAGCTTACTAAATTTCCCTGAACGTTGTTATTTTTTTAACTCGTTTAGGTTGACTTTTGAGCCCACATGTAATATGAAGGATTGTGCAATAGTTAAGTGAATAAAGAAAGGAAAATTCACACTCAAAGAATGATATGATGAATGAAGATATAACTGATATAATACGCGCTTCCCGTTCAATAGGCCTTTGTGGCACAACGAGAAAAATCAGGCTAATAAATATGTTGGTCAAACGTATGAAAAAATATTTCTTTCGCAAATTATATGCAAAGGAAGGGATTAGGAACACTGAGTCATGGTGCTTGCACAACAATCTCATTCTTCAAGTCGGGGTTTGCTGGGTAGATACGTGGATGAAGACAGAAATAGCACAGGATCTAATTACAATGAAGGAACTTTCAAGTACACGAGTGTTTGAAGATCGTTTTTATGACCATTCTTCTAATTTTTACCACTTTGAATCGTCTACAGCGGACATTTAATGTCCCCCAGAGAGCGTTTCGTGCACCCGTTACCTCCGAAAACTAACTATACCGTTTCCAAAGCAAGCCCCGATCATCCTCCTTAAATGCCACTGCGCTAATCGCTTCTTCCCCTAAAATCTGCAGAAACTCCCGCCGCGTCATCTTTCGTCGGAACCAGCAACCAACACGAATGTTCACAGAAAGGGTTTAAGCACTGAGGGAAAGACGCACACTTCAGTTCTGCTACCGAAATTAATTGGAAGCTGCGAGAAACTCGCCCTAAAAGGGTAGCGTGTTCCCAAAACATGAGAAACGAGAGCGTGAGTAGGAAATAATGCGTGTCTGAGGGCGTCGTGTTCGCGAAGAAGACTTCGGATGTAATCGCGCTAATTCAGTTTCCCCCCCTCCCTCTTGAGTTACGACGGAAGAAGTCAACCAGCCGTTGTGGTAAATTTTCCGAACGGGCCTAATGGCACGAATTAGCCTGAGTTCGGTCGCAAATCGTCGAAACCCGAGTATTCATATCCGATATCGTTTCCGTGTTGATGATTTTATAATCCACTCCCAATCGGGTTTGCTGAGTTTGTAACTGCTCGAAACGTTTCTCCCGATTACCTCCACTGGTTCTTTTGTTGATGGTTAATTAGTTTTTGATTCGTTTCTCCCTTGTTCTTGATTTTCGCGCTAATTATTCCGCTCGTAAGTTGTTTCTGAATCTCTGATTATCTTGCACGAGTTGCATTGGTCTGTACGCAGATGGGGCCTTCTAGGTAGGATTGTGGTAGTTCGCCATTGCTTGCGTAAGAACAAATGTTGATTGGTATTTATTTTACATTAACTCTTAATCCTTTCAAGAACAGTATGTAGTAACGCATCCAAATATAAGTCGAGCAAGTATAATATACCTTATTTCTTATTCGTAACTTTTATGTTTGTTATATTTTAAATATCTATGATTGTAGAGTTCATCTAGCTAAAATCCAAAGAACTTGTGACCGTGTGGACGATAGGGAACCGCTTGATTATCAGTGAATAAAATCAAATAATAGTTAAAAAATGAGTTAAATTTCCTTTAAGGTATCAAACTGGGGAAAAAGGAATTAACGGTTCATTAATCATAATTCAGCTACAAATTGTACCTAAAATATTTCGTTCACCAAGATTGGTAGGCGAAAGCATTACTTGAATATAACATCTAAATTGATGATCTTAAATTTATCCTAATTTTATCTTTCTTAATAACTTTTAATGCCTATTTTCCTTTTAAACTCACATGAAATGAAATTTTTCCTTTAAAATCTTGTGATTTATTTCATTTTGGGTCTGTTTGCTCTCTATAATTATGACTTATACTAAACTCAAAGCATTAGATGATTTATTATGTTACTTTCACAATTCTCCAAATATCCAGCTGTGTGATATCATTTCTTACATTATCATATTATATATCTTATACATATCTACACATAATATATAACGATTAATTCCTAAATCAATGTAAAACTCTCAATAGTAAAAAACAAAGGATTAATATAAAAGTAATACAATGAAAATCGCTCTATGATACATACGATTCCAAAAGTATCGCAATATATCTGTTACCTCTGATTGATGCATTTAATCACCTCAAAAATCCCTTTAAATTCCCTCTTAAAACGTTTTGTCGAATCGAAAATCGCAATTTGATCAAAGGATCGAAAGAGCTTTCACTCGGATGCGAAATTCGGCCTTGTTTCACCAAATGTAATGCCCTCAATCGAGGCATTTCCAAAATAAGTAAAATGCATTTGCGTCACTTTTGAACATCGGTTGGTATTGCGTCGAGCGAGTGTGGCCGTCAACTCTTCCACACCACAATCCAGGTCACGGCATGTGTTTCATTTTGTGGAATTCCTCTTCGGAAAGTGCGCACGCTATAGATAGCTTGAAATGAAAACCAATGCTACCGTCAAATCGTTTCTAACGAAATTGCTAGATTTTCTCCTCTCGTGCTTTTAATCTGCGATATTGGCAAGAGATATTTATTTTGATTCTTACAACAAAAATACACGGATCAAACTGCAAATTAGTAACATTACAAGATACTTCTGCTTAATAAAATGGTACGCGACACTATTGGTGCTTTTTTAATTAAAAATCTTGGCAAAGCCGAATGGCATCTTCTTCTTTGTGTTTTGTATAAATCAATATCAATTCCTTTTATTAGCAAACCGTTCTCTTGCTCAGGGAAAAAATGTTTCGAAACGTTTTGTGGCTCACAACGAACTTTTCTAGTATGCATTGATATTTGAAAAGTTTGTTATTGTTTAAATTTTATGATTCGCGGAAATAGTCGAATTCAAACTATGTCCCTTAAATTTAGTGTCATGTGCAGTGTTTTACGTCTATAAGTAGAGGAATAATGGAAGAGTTTGTAATTGTTGATGGACACGGATTTGAAATTTACGGATGTAAGTAAAACTGTACCGGTGCTTCATGTTGGGTACCTTTATTTTTCATTCTTGAATTATTTACCTAATTTTCCGGCTATAAAATATAATAATAGTATTTTTGTTTCATGATAAATAAATAATTTAACAATATATATTTACTATTGCTATTGATTCGTAAATTTTTCAAGTAAATCTGTTTCAAAACTCGGTGATTTGACGGTACATCTTGTACAACAATAGTCATCAACTTGTGTTCCATTTCATTCTGTTAACTTAAACTTACGTTTACGTGTTCTTATTTTACTTTCGTTTGTAATCCAAAAGAATATCAACGAGAAGGATCATCATAATCCTCTCGTACACTCCATTGCTCCAGATTCTCTAGCTTCAAAGTTTCTCCACTCTAAACATTTTATAGCCAAGATTCGGTCTCTTCGCGAGATACCCTTAATTTTTCCGGGAGTCGTGGGAAGGATTCCAGGAACGACCCTAGGCTCCAACGATCGTTAAAAGTAGAGCTACAAAGAGCGGAAAAGCCAGCGTTTTACAAGCTTTTCAAACGGAAGCGGCATCGAGCGTTTAGAGCGAGGAAAAGTACTCCTAATTTGGCACCGATTGTGTTCGCTTTCGCGGTGTCCATTATCCTCCTCTCTCCGTTGTAATTCTCCCTACGTTTCAGTGTTCATCCATGTCCAACGGATTCCCGAGGTTTTTATTGCATTATCTCCTCTTGTTCCTCCGCTCGGAGTTTTTCCCTCCCACGCGATTGTTAAGCCGATCTTTCCTCCGTTTTCAGTCGGATTATGGATCCCGGACTTTTTCGAGACACGTGCGAAAAAGCGGGCGGTTTATTCGGTTTGGATTGCGAAAGGTGGGAGTTTTAATGAAAGCGTTTTAATTTGAGAAGCAGGATCGGAATGTGTGTGTGTAGTTTCCTAGCAAATACCCCACGTGCTGCACCTTGTGTAAGAGAAAGGATGATTTCCGTAAGTCCTATGCTTTTAATTAATTCCAGTTTCTACGTCTTCTGTCTTTGTTGTACGGAATGTTACGGAAGTTGAAGTGTTATCGCTTCTCGAAATTTACTTTTCGTAGTATTAAATTTCGTCATACATTTGGGAGTATTTAGTTTTTTAATGACTTTTAAAGTTCTTTTGGGAGTTCTAGGAAGGATTTCGTCTTGTTAATTTTTAAGTTTCCTCCAGTCAGAGATATAAGTTAAGGGAAATAAATGTTTGATTTTGTTCCAAGACGTGGATTTATTTTTCTTGAAGAAGATGGATCTAAGGTTTGAATAGGAAGCTACTTCGGTGCTTCGACATTCGACGTCGCTAAAAATTTACTGAAATTAAGTGTGTATCACCTTATATTTTTATTCTGCTCACTACTGTTTTGGCACTTGTGAATGATTTTTTACCTGCTTCCATTGCTGATGTATTTTTTATATGTTAGGTTAAATATACGCTGGCTCCAGTCATTCAAAAATTAAATAAACATTCAAAATGGTCAACCTTGTTAGCATAAGTAAGGGACATAAGTAACAACATAACGTTACAAAAAAATCAAAAATCAAATATACGTAATCCGCGTAAATTAAAAATTCGCTATAGCTTTTGAACAGACCACGTATATTTTTCTTTCTCAAGTCCTGGAATGTCGGGTTCAAGTATCATTTTCTCAATCTTTGCGTGTGAATTATAGTTCTGAGAAGTAATAGAAAAAAAAACAATTTTCTGCTCTGAAACAGCTCATATTTCACTATTTTACGAATGATTTGCTTGTATATAATTTTGATTATCATTTTTTGGTTCATAGAACGTATTTAATATTCTCTAAACTTAGTGATGGATGACTCTTTACTCAGCATTCCTCTGGAAATAGTAATCCTGCTAAACTTTCAATAGAAATTATACTTAGCATCATCATGAGTCAAATACTTTATAGTGGTGCCTTATACGTTCATAGGCCATTTAAAATTCCACGAGTGGCACTTTAAAGTCTTAATTTGGTACTTTACCTTCCTGATGATATTAGCTGAACTGCGTTGAACACTCACCAGGGTATCCAGTAAGGTTCGTCTCTACTCTCTACGCTGAATTGCATTCTTGCGCATACTTCGCACCTACCATTAAGTGTCATTGTCATCGATTGTCATCAATTTGCCACGGCCTGCTTCGAAATGGAACACAGTACCTCTCGAGTAAAAAGCCGACTGTTGAAATCACTCCGGTGCTGAGGATTCTCGACCTCGATACGCGAACGTACGGAAGGACGACGTGCACCGGACCTCCTTAATCACTCTCGAAAAGGGGACAGGGTCGGAATAGTCCCAGTTCATGAAACTGCAATAATCGTTCGCCATGCTCATCATCAAAGTGGCTTAGGATCCTCTCAGACTGATCATAGAAGCCCTCTCGTCACGAAAGTACGTCTCTGAAACTGTTCTAAAGGATCTTAAATGGAAGGATATTGGTATCAATAACACTCTTCCCTTTGACACAGTATCTCTTTCTCTTACCATTCATGGTTTCGGTGTTATTCTTTCCGATTGTCGCTATGGATATTGCGTGTATAGATGTCCAACGCGTTATACGTATTTGTATGGTTCCCTTGTGAGATACGAAGGACATCTATCTTCCGATTTCACGCTTGTTGTCGTATTTCGTTCGAAAAAATGTTTTTTCTCGAGAGTATCATCAACACTGGAAAGAGAGACGGTCGCCAAATCTCTGCGTTTGAAGTCCTATTTTTAGAACTTCCGTGTGTGCTCTCGCCCGAACACTTTTTACGTAGAGATAAACGGAGTTGTAAACTTCCGACGAAACGGTGATGTTTATGCTTTACTGGAGTAATGGGTGCGAAACTGACGCCTAATGTTACTGAGCTATAAATAGTAGTGTTCTTTTATCGACTGGATATTTTCTTTTACACTGTTTACCATGTTTTTACTTTTTGCGGATTGCATGACCCCACTAGGTTGGATATCTCCGAGACGTATTTCATACGCAGAGGGATGTTACCATTCCGCCTGTCTAAAGTGCATGATAAATTCATTTTGAACACTCTCTACTCTAAATTCATCCCGTTGATATTTTAAGTCAATGTTTTCTTTCATCCCATATCTTCATTTATTTTTTCTAAGTTGTAAGAAATATATATTTGGAATTCTTTCGTCCTGGATCAATAATATCGTAACTTCGTATGAGAAAAATCGAATTTTTTATTAGAACTTTTTAAAGGACTTTGTCAATTATTTAGGGAATTAATTCTACGATTTTCTGTCACAGTAAACACGCTCATTGATTGGAATTCTTCGAATATTAATGAATTATGTTTCGTAATTCGTACATACTAAATTATGCCTGTGGGTGCTTTAATGTAATAAAAACTCAGTCTTCATCGGAAGATATAAAATTATTTTCGTAGACTACCTTGGCTAGGCTTCGTAGGTTACATTTAGCAAGGAAATTGGATTGATTTTTTTATGGTATTTTCATTTGATAACGTGTTCAATCTACATCTATTGCATAGTATACTAACAATATTTTACTCACAAGACATTTCATTTCATACCCTTTTTCTAATTTTATTCCAATTCAGAATACGAATTACATGATTAAACACGAATTAAGTTAATAGAAGTCATATTGTGATAGTGAACTTATCGTAGATACGTCTCACTTTTTTATACTGCATTGTGTTTCAGTGACTTTTTACTTGAAGTGTACTTAGGTAATCCCCTTCCAAATCCTGGAATACATTCACGCACGCGTTGGCCCGTAGGGTTGAGTTCACCGAGTTGCCCTAAGCAAAATTCAGATAACCATTGTAACGTGAGTTCGGAGACGACAAGATTTATTTCAGGCATTTTCACAACGTCACCCCAGCCAAATGCATCAATAGCCTCTCCGAGAGCGACCACACAGTTCGTTTGATCACTTTACGGGTGCCAATCGGTGTAAACCGATTCATCGAGCTTGAATAATAATTAAATTTTGAGATATAAGAATGACAATGCTTTGTAACATCAGATTCAGATTGGCTTTTGTTTCGCACCATTGCATTATCATTTCCATCAGCTAATATATTCCATGTCATTCGCCCTGAGGTTAATTGAACCATATAAATAATCCTATAACTATAAGGGGAGTTTCTTTTACATTACATTTGTTTTTGCCTGCCTCTTTAGACCTATTTTCATGATCTCTTTCCGATTAAACACCATTTCCTATACTTTTCAATATTTTCCCGCTCTTTTTACTATTTCCCGCCTTTATTTTACTTTTCCCGCCATTTGCGCTATTTCCCGCCTTTATCTGCTGGATCGATCGGTCTCGTAAATTGCGAGAATCCATCACGGGCGGTAGAACATTCCCCCGCTGTCAATTAATTCGTTATTTCATGACTTATCGGTCGAGAATTTGACACGTGGGGCGTTGTGGAGTTGAACGATCGGTCGAGATGGAGCGGAAGGAGTTGATGATGATGTATGCAGCGTCGGCAATGGAGGTGATTAGTTCCATAGAAAATTAGCCGGTCGGAACGCGCCGTGTGTGAGCCAGCGATTTGTCCAAGTTCGCGTCCTGGCTTCCACTCGTATATTCCATGCATTTTTCGGTCGACGCCTGTGACCGCCACCCTTTCAGATGCATTTCGCGCCGTTCTGTCTGGCGTGGCAGACGTGTTATGTTTAGCGTATCCTCGTGGAGGGCTCGTCATTTCCATGTTTAGAGGAACTTTGTATCGAATGACAATTCCACTGTTACTCTTTGTGCTTTCTGGATGATTATATTTCGTTAAACAAATATTTCTTCTTACTTTCACTAGACCGCTTGGGAGGTTCATTTTAGTTGTTTATAACGTATTTAGCTTGATACCTGTTTCGTCCTTAAACGCTTATATAGTATATTTCCTATTAGATTATTAACTAGTTTAAATAAATTAATTTGTATAAATAGTGTTCTACGAGATATCTCGAATTATTAAAACTCATGCTCATATTTAGTGTATAGTGAAAGATGTTTTACCTTTCTTTTAATACTCATGGATGCTATTCTTGTCGAGTGAGTTTCACTAAGAATGTTTTAAAAGTAATGATTGGTTGCTCTTTCTCTCAAGAAGCAAACTTGTATAGTTCGTATTGTATAAGAATACGTAAGTATACGTATTATGCTATCACAGCATACTTAAATGTATACATAGTTATAAAATACATAAATACATGACTAAACATGTATTCAGGTATTCTGTGAATGTGTGATCATAAAAAAGATATCAAGTATGAATTTAAACTTTGATTACTCATTGAAATATTCACGTTGGATTTACTTCCGTTCCCAATGACAAGCTTAGTGTGTATAAATTTAACATAATACATATAATCAAAATAAGACGATTACAAAATCATGAATTGTAAACCACAAATTTTCTCAATTTCGATCATTTAATTAATTTCAACTTCGATATGATTTAATCGTAATCGAATAACGTCAAAGCTAAACAAAATCGAACCGTCAGTTTTCCTTGGAATTAAAGTAGTCCGTATTCGAGGACAGATTCGCAATTCCCTCAAAGGGAAATAAACTGGATTCCGCGCAAAAATGATCATTTCGAATCCCTTTGTTTCGCAAGTGGCCCTTTTCTTCCTCCAGGATTCCATTTGGAATCCATAGAGCCACTCACAGATTCCCTCTTCTAAGACGAGGCGGAATATTAGCTAATTGCGTTCCTTCTGTTCGTCTCTCGTGTTTGTACATCCTCTGCCGTGTCTGCCTATTGTAGTTCTCTCGTCGCCGATGGGATGTATTCTATGTATGGGCATGTGTTCGCGGGATCCTGTTTGACTTGCAGTCTCTCTGAGGCCCAAAGAGAATTCATATCGCTGCGCTCACACCGGCGGTCTAGGGTTCACAGTCATTCACTGAGTGAATGCGATGCTGGAACGGAGCAAGTAGTGTCGATAGATGTCTGGATCGTTTGAAGCTTTGTTGCCAAGAGAGAGACTTTCCGATACTAAGTGCACGGTCGTTAAGGACGTGCCGATGAAGTTGTCTCGGTGAAAATTTTCAGGCTGGTAGATGGATTAATTCACTTTCGTATTTAGGTTTTAATTGGTAAGCTATTTAAAAAATAATAAAGGTTAACAAAGTTTAGTCTTTAAATTTATTAATAGTAAGAATTAGCTATAAATATCTATCTAAAAATCATTGGAAATAAAAAGGATCTATTCTGCATAGAATTCTACGAATCCAACGAAGACATAAGCTCATGATAAGCTCTACTTTCATAGGATAATAAAAGCGGATAATATATTATAAGTGAAAGACCATAGCTCCATGAACTACATCACAAGTAGAGTATTTTATTGTGTAATGTCAAAAGCCAGTGTATGTTTTCTATTCGTAAATCCTATCGCATCAGTTGTCTTTGTTTCGTTTAACTCATTAAAGACGCTGAATTGATTTACATTAATTATTTTATAAAAAGAAATATGAATCTAGTTTAAAACAGTTATTATCTAAAGGCATCATAATTATTTTTATATTGACTATAAGCTCACTTTAAGTGGTCAACATATATTAATTCTATTCATCTATATCCATCTCCTATCTTCGAGTCTAATCTCCTCCTGACAATGTACTCCTGGCATTTAAGGACTATTAAGTTACTCCGGGGTTAATGTTTATGCAGGCATTTTTTCTTACATTTATAACGGCTCCTTTCATTTCACTTCGCACGCCTTGTTTTTGTAGCATCCTAGAGCAATGTTTTCTAACTCAAACTCGCCTTAGGAGAGCTGAGAGAAGTTGATTACTCAGCGCGCTTTAGGTTAATGTAAACGCACTTAAGTTAGTACGTAACCTCACTTAAGAACGACTAAGAATTCCGACGTCACTAAAAGCATTGTCCTATTGTAGGTATCCTATCTATTTTTATCGGTTTTAAAGGAGATTTCTAGGATGTTTCGTTCCTTTTTATGTCTTTATATTTTTTAAATGTTATTAGCTAACTTTCATTAGCTGTACAGCTTTTTAAATTAACCAAGTAATGTGATATGAACTATTCTTTCTATTGGTATTATTATATACTCTTCTCCGTGATTCATAAGACTTGTATTATTACATGAATTATTTTGAACGAAAACTTTAACGTCGATTAAAAAATGATTCTCTTTTACAGTTTCTGAAATTCATCTCGATGACATTATCAGAGTTTTATAAGAAAATTATTACACTGCATCGCATTTTAATTAATGATATTTTATTCTCGAAAAGATATAGAAAGTTTTTTTTTGTTATTCCTGCTTCTCAGACCTTTTACTGGACTTAAAACGTGAACTTGAAGTCTGAGGGGTAAACTCCAGAACATATTAGCTAGAATCTTCCCTTGGATGTAAGTGATACATGCATAAGTCTTGTACCTCTTGAAATACTCATGCCCCTAAAATTCCACATTTAACCCCTCCCTCAAAATTACCTCTTCATATCCCTAGGGTGGAAAGCTTGACAAGAATGCAGCTATGCAAGGGATGAAAGCGTGTAAGTTCCGAGGGGAAGAGTAATTTCTCTGCTAGATATATTAGCAACATTGCATTCTTTTTAATTGATATTTGCACGTTAAAATTCAATTTGCTCTACAAAATAAAGTGTAAATTTAATTTTAAAATAATATAGGAATACTTATATTTAAATTTACCAAGATTTATATCGTTGTTAATGTCTTTTACCCTTTTTGCGTTTAGAGGAACATACATAACTCTCCTAATTTCAAAATAAGTTCTACCTGCTGAAATTCTACAGAATCTACCTCAGAGATTCTTCCTTTAAACGTGGACAAGGTAATAACGAAACAGAAAGGGCTACAAATGTCTAGTTACGGCGACGCCGTACCTACGACTCGTCGCTACCACCACTCTCAGCCCGTAGAAGTCGCAAGCAGGTGAGGGGGGCGGGGTAGCATCGCCGAAAGCGCCCTCTGTATAATTTACGACCTGCTTTCCGCAGCACAATCAGGGTAGCACGCACACATCGGAGGAGTATCCCAAGGGTGAGTGGATGGGGGAAAGATCCCTTCTGTGAAGGCAGTTTTTGGACGGCGTGCTCTCCTAAGGCGCTGAAAGGGGTTTCGGAGGATACGAAGGCGGAAGATGTCCGGGGTTCTTCCGCCCGAAGGCCCTCGTCGGGCAACAACAATGAAACTTGTTAGGCCGATTCTCCAATGAGAGTAAGAACGGGCTCTCGCATACTAGATACCCATCTCCCTGCGTAGGATACCCCAGCTCAATATCAAGGAGGGACGTGGAGCATGAATAAGTGTCAAGGGGCTTACCCTGATGAGCAGCCTCTCAGGAACCCGTTTCGGAATGTATGACCCAGGTGGTTGTTTTTCTTCGTGTTGTTTAGATGCTGATGAGGGATTATTATTGGTGTAGTTAGAGGTGATTGAAATGTATGATACATGCATTCTATGCTTAGGTAATTGACTCCTGTATCAATTGCTCTCGATTGTTTTGTATTTGGTAGTATGAATGTTTCTGAATAACTTAATATTCCTTTTTAGTATTGGAGACGTAAATAAAGAGAGATTTTCTAGCCAAAAATAAGTTTAGAGAATTTTTAGTATTGATAAGCGTCGGATGTTTCCTATTCTGTTATTATTAACTAGGTTATGTCAGTTTAAAGTCTCCCAAAATCTTTCTTTTTGTTGAGTGAGATTATTTATAGTATATGTATGTATTCTCGAATCATTATGCATTTCTTTGTTTATCTAAAATGCGAATAATGTAGTATTATTAGGTGTTTCGTGTTAATTTTATAATATGATTGCTCAGACAAGGCAGTGTTTCAAAGCGAACTTGAACAGAATTTTATTGTTATCTTATCCTATATATTTCATATATTATCCTATATATATCCTATTTTATTATCTACGGTGTTATTGATCTGAAATCATGGATTTTAATGTTTCAAAATTATCCTTTAATTTGTTGGTTTTCATAACATTCGAAGGTTCTTTTGATTATATACAAGGTGTGTAAAAGTGTTTAGAATCGGATTGAACAAACACATTCACTCTTTAATTGATTACTTCTCTTAGTTAAAAGTAAACAATCTGAGTAAATTCGCATGAACACCTTTGTAAGTATAAAACTTCTCTTTTCCTATCTTTCACTGATATTGAAACCTCCAAAACTGATTCCAGTGCCCTTGATGTATCCTTTAATACCCTCCTTATTTTCTGCACTATTATTTTATAAGGACTTAGACTTTTAAGTATTCGCGCAGAGCTCGCTTTAACCCTAGCGTCACGGATAACTTTGGGTCGAAATGACAGCGTAGACCATGGTATCCATTGCGTTCACGCGATATTCCCTTCGCCTGTCCTATGGATCTTCACAAACGATCCCCGCACCGCATTTCAGAGGGCGTCCAGTGACATAAAAGGTCATCTTCGCGGTGGAGCGTTTGTCATATCCCCGCTCATATATTCTCTCGATGCGCCCTCCGGATCATTGAGTCAATTGACACCAGCCGTTAATATTCACATCGACCCGGTGCACCATCTCACGTCAATCTGCAGTCTGTTATTTTCGGACGGAATTTTTTTTCCCTGTGGTTCGCTCATTGTTTCGCCCGATTCCGAAAGAAGATACGAGGGGACTGTTTTGAGGCGTTTTCTTTGGGAATTTTAGGAATTAGCGCGACAAGGGCTTACACATAGGCGAAATAGGGCGAATTTTTAGTGCTCCCCGATAAATGTTTCAGTCGGCCAAAGCTGTGGGGTTTTATTGTTGGGATCAAAGTGTCAGTTTCGCACGTAAATCCGAGAGGCGGTTGTTATCCTAGTTAAGCCTATTTTGCGAAGGATTTTGTTATATTATATGCTTACTGTAATCTTTGCGTATTGTATGAAGGACAAATATAATTCTCGACTTCTCTGACTCGGCTTTAAAGGAATTATGGAAGTGTTTATTTTTTCATTTATCGCCTTGAGGACTTAATACTATACTGTTAAATAATATTACCTTATTCTTCAAAGCATAAGCTTTTATTAATGACGTTTAAGAATACAGGTTTTTGTCTCGGGACTTATTTTGCCTCCAAGAACCGAGTCTTGTTTTTGTTTGTTTTCATGACGATAAAAAACAATTATTACATGTATTAATTATGATAATAATCGGCGCCAATAGATCTGTTCCAAATATTTATTTGTTCACTTGTAATAGAGAGTTTAAAGAACAAAATAAGTTCTAAGATTTTTCAGTTCTGTACGACAGATATCGATTTGTTTTAGTCTATTATACTCAAATGCAAACAATTAAGAATAGAATAATAGTAGATATTAATTTTATTGTAAATATTCAAATATTTAAGTTAAAACGTGTAAGATTTCGCTTAATTAAACTGCTTAGATATATTGTAGTCTAAAATTCTTCGCAAATTCATGAACGATTTATTGATATCTATATTGTTTGTTTGTATTTTATATAAATGTGTATATAATTTACGAGATATATATGTTAATAAGAGATTGAACTTATTTTAGCTTAAAATCAGGAAAATGGCACGCAAATACGTTTACACAGCCATAATCTGGCTTGCTACATGATCATCCCTCCTTCATAATCATTATTTTGAATCACGGCTGCAGTATCCAGAAAATGCAGCGACTAGACCCAATTATGCTGGAGATATAATCATCTCGCGAAGGTATCGAATTCCATCCCTTCCTCGGCGTCATCGGTATCTTAACATCGGAGCTGCTTTCCCAGAAAACTGCTGAATCTCGAACGTGAGACGACATCCTCTTTACATAGACACCGATGCAGTTTTCCGCGTGCATCGGAGGATAGTAGGTCCTTCGCGTAATCGTTAGCCTTCCCTGGAAACTTAAGCAGGCACTTAATGAACGCGACGGCGCCGTTTTTAACAGTCTTCCGCTTGATTTACGTCGAACGCTTCTCGTTTGCATCTTGCCATTTACCGAGCACGACATTTCCCCGAATTGATCTGGTGCAGTGGGCGGGAAGCACTCCGATACTTCCCGGGTCGTTCGAAGGAGCGTTTCTCCCAGAATCCGAATCCATCAACTCGTTAGCATTAACGACCGCGACGCAACGTACACTCTCCGTGCAGAGAGGAGTACGTACTTCTGGGTAACTGAAACCTTTTGGATGTCCTCCTTCAGGTCTTCAGAAGCGTAACGGATCTCCTTTATTAGCCATTCGCGCAGAAAAAAATTCAAAAGGAGCTCAAAGAAGAAGGCTTTAGAATTACAACGGTGCGGTCCCCGATGTTCTTGTTTCCTATTGATTTATTTCGCAATGCCTACAAGGGGAAACAACTCCAATCCCTTGTTATTATGAGGGGGAGTTTTAAAATTTTATGTCGCCTTTAACGAGCGATGCGAAGTAATTCAAAACATTATAAAAGAAGGATTTTTATTGGTCGCGTCCAGGATCATTCCCTAACTCTCTCGCGAGTTTTTTTTATTGTTGATTGTAATTTTTACGACGGTGAGAAGTTTATCCTCTTTCATTTGAATATGTTGTAGTTTGTGCATTAACGATAAGTAGATTTCTTTCCTTTTACTTTTATTCCTTAATGGTTGTTTTATGATCGGATTTTTAAGTGGAAAGTAATGTAAATATGGTTCCAATTTATGGGTTTAATTTCGTAAGAATGATTAATTGGAAAATTGAGCGTTCTAAAATTTATTGAAGATGAATAAGTAAAAGAACTTAGACGACTCTTGGGATTGAGGAACTGTACCCTTTTGTTGCTCACTTCTTTTTAACCTTAAGAACGTTTTATTATTTTATTGTTAAATAATAGTGCTTTATCAATGCATTTTGAATAGATAAATATCTCTAATTGATCTCGTAATAACATTTAAATTTTTATATAATTCATGCAGTATATAACTGAATGTTATATGTTATGGTATATATAGTTAATCTCATAGTAGATTGTCTTTATTTTGTTGCACTCAATTTGGAATTAAGTTTTATTTACGTTGAAAAGATTTCTTATTCATTGCAAGGTTTGATGTCAGTCTAATATCAATTCATTAATAATCATCAATTTTCTATTGCATGTATTATATTGTAAAAATATTATAAATGCTTTACTAATCCAATGAATAGCCTTTTAATCTTTTTCAAATGAACACAAGGGCAAATTGATTTAGATGTCTCTCACTTTATCTTAGAGAGCAACCTAATGACGAACATCCAATTCACTCCGCTCCTTATCAACGAAAATCGCGTTCTTTACTTTTTTAAAGTGCGGATCGAAACTCCAATATTCCGCGAGTATGCACGCGCGTATATTCGAACGATCCATTCCCTTAAACGGGCGCTTCATTCCGCGAAGGCCTCGCTAACGAAGTGATGTCTCGGAACGCATCATAAACCGAGACATGAGCCACTTTTTTCGTTCGCCATCGACCCGTTTTCCAGTCGATGGCGACACAATGCAGCGATCCCTTTTGTCCCCTGAGGTTTATTGGAGTCGCGGATAAAGCTGTTAAGGGAAGCTCGTCTCCTTCGCTCGAATGCAACGTGCTATGAATATGCAACGCCTCCCATCGCGTCAACTTTATTTTATTACGATTCGCGTCATTCGGAAAGGTATTTATTGACGCTCTGTTCGATACGTTTAATCGCTCATAGTGATTGGGTTGCTCGTAAGGTTTGAAGGAAGCTCTATAAGCTGTGGAATACGAAAAATTACGTTCGTAAAATTGGGGTTTTAGATGCCGGAATTTCTACGGTTTATTAGAAATGTATATCGTATATTTAGAATATCTGTGAATAACTTTGTTTTTAGTGAAATACTTTAGTTTGAAGTTCGGATATCTAGAACCGGTTCGTTTGAAAAACACGATTTCTTTATTTCATACGAGGGCAGTTTGATAATTCAATAATTTGGTAAGAGGTTTGAGTCGAATAAAGAAGTCATTACCGAAACAAACGCGTATTTTGAGAGCCTTGAGAAAACCTATTATTTGGAGGGAATAAAAAAGATTAGAAAAACGCTGGACTAAATGTATTGAGCTAAAAGGTGATTATGTAGAAAAATAAAATATTTAAAATGCCGAAAAAAATTTTTTTATTCAAAAAGTCACTGAATTATCAAACTGCCCTTGTATCTTAAGCAGTTGGAGGGAGAAAATTAACTTTGTGAGACTTGAATTAATATATATTTATAAGGTTTCGTCAACGTAACTCGTCTGCTTGTTATAAATATTTATAGCAATCACGAAAGTTTAGTTTTTTGTGCATTAGGAAAATATCTTTGCTTACATTACTTTTATCATATTGATTATAAATAATACATATCAATATCAATACTATTATTGTGTTTATTTTACTATATTATCTCCTTGTTATTTATTAGACGTACTTCCAGTTTACGTATAATGCATTCTGAGAAGTGTTTGATTGACTTATGAGTGAAATGGATGATTTTTTGTGATAAATTAATAATTAATTGTTATTTAAAATTGTAAAAGCACTGAAAAGTTTGATTGAAATGAAAATTATACGCCTTCGATAATAATTTAGTTCATTCTCTCTTTCCAGGGTTGGAACCCTTAGTAGTTTGAAAAATAGTAGAAAGAGTACTTAACGCCTAATTACCTAACAGAATTAAATAACAGATTATGACATTATATATCTTTATTAGAAAAATGCATATATTGTACTTTCACTAAAAAATACGTGAGAACTCTGGGTCCAAAATGACATATTGGATGTTCCTCGAATCGAGCCAGGAACCTTAATTTGTTTCGGTGCCATACTTAATTTACAAAGGGCTTAATTTAGATGCAAACCCCGCTCGTGTACCCCTCTCATCTGCGTCCCGTTAAGATATTTTCGTCTCCCAATTAAATCGGTATTCTTCTCCGCCTAAGACCACGTGCCTTCTTGCTCTTCTTAACCCTTTCCTTCCCTTCGCATAAAACGAGCATTTTATCGAAGACGAGAAAGCTGCTTTTAATGGAGTCCCCGTTGCGAAGCCACTCTTTTCCGAAATGCAAATGGTTTCCAGCAATAATTGTGTGTTCCTTGAAACTGGGAATTTTAAGGGGCTTTGACCCTTACGAGGGTAGCGTTATGGGCGTTAGGTTTTTACGGCCGATTCAGCCTCTGAAGGCGACAATTAAGGGGAATAAGCGCGCTTGCCCATTTTGAGGCGTCGGGAATAGCTCAATTCGTAATTGAAGAAGGGGTGAGTCGGGAGTTGCCGGAAATTCGGTCCCTGCGATGGACGTTCAATAATTTTCCAGCTGCGCGAGACTTGAAGTGAGTTCTTAGGTGCGATAATGCAAATATCCCAAGGAATTAAGGGTGTTAGTACAGGTCTCCCTTATGATGTCTCTGTTCCTGGTTTATGCAGTATTTGTCTCGATTATCTTATTTGTTATGAGGAATAATTATTCTCTGGATGAATTCATTGAATAACCTTGTTTGAAAGCGATTTCCATTAATAGCTTTGTTGAGGTATGTCAAGATATTCATCTTAATTAAGACTTCATTTTAACTCGGTATTTAAGGATATGTTTTTGGTACAAGGACAAGATAACTCAATTACTACCATTATTTTTTAATTGCTCATTCTGCTGCATTATCTTTATACTCTGGATCAGCAAACTACTTATCGTAATATATTTGACTGGCTATTTTTCGTTTTTTTTTCTATGTAAATATTTTTACTATTATTTTTATTTAAGTCAGCTGTTGCGAGTTAATATAAACAATTTTTCGCCGGGATTACTTTGACATCTTTCTATTTGCAAAATTTATCATTGTATTATATTTGATCAAATATACTTCACAACAAAATTTTTATTCTATGTTCAATCAAAAGAATGAAAAATTTCTACCACGAATTTGAGTCTAATAGAAAGCAGAAATCTTGCCAGTTGAAATGAAAGTTCTAAATATTGAGAAGGAATCATTGGCATTTACTATTACTTAATTTAAAAACAAAAGCCCCTAGTTTGTTTTAAATTTATAACTAATATATGCCATCTTTATTCTTAATAATGAATCTTGTGCATTATATTGCACGATAGGTTATTTTGAAGTCTTCCTCAAAACACTGCTCCCTAAATAACCCCAATAACAAATTCTAATCCTCTATTCTTCCGTGTGTGCATATTTACATCCATATTTTTCACATCCTGACGATCATACCTCTTTTATATCAGGTATTTATCGAACGTGTTTATTACAATAAATATCCAAAATATACTTCTGCACGTATTTACCTACTTTGAAAATTCTAACGTGCTGAAGAATGAATAATAACCTGAATTTAAGAGGTTTCCTCCAGGCCTTACCTTTATCTTGAATGTATCACAGTACAATGTCGTAGTTCCGCAGCACTAGTTTTCCCATTGATCAAGATACGTATTGTATCTGCATAGCACCAGAATATGTCGTATCCTTAATTTGTCGCAGCTTCGACGTACTGTCATTCCCGAACTCCGTCGTTCAGTCATTCTAGTCCACCAAACGTCTTCATAATCATTTCCCCGCAATGAATGGATAATAAACGTGGGTCTGCGGAACGAAAAAAAAACCCAACGTCCGCCGACCTCATCTCATTTAGGTTCGATCCCTTTCGAATCCCTCCCTTTGAAGCGGAACGAGAAAGGGTTCGAAGGGCAGAGAAAGGCAAGAAAGTTTACATGGCCGAAGGGAAAAGGGGAGCATGGAGTGGCTTTCGGAAGGCCCTTGCCGAGTTAGGCCCTGCCTCGTCGACTGGAAAATGGGCAATCCGCTACTCTCTGCATTTCCCTCTCGACCCTCCCTTCAGGCCACGCGTACCTTTAAGACCAACGCCGTAATCTACATTCGCTCTCTCTCCATCCACTTCTTTCCTCCGGCTACATCGAGTTACCGCTCACGTCAACTGACCGAAATAATTGCGCTTTTCTTTATTCACTTGTTCTGCATGCGCCCTCTGAAAGGATTCCCGCGCGCGGGAAAAGGGTAACGCCACGTGCGTCTGAATAGTTAATCAAATGAGGCGGTGCAGATGCCTCGCACATGAGGATCAGTGCGGGATGACATTCAGGTGCAGTGAGGGCTTTTCTTGTCTCTCGAACTAATAAGCTATTGACGGCGGCGTCTGATTTGTAGGTCTTCCAAATGCCGCGCTGATTGCTCGGAGCCCCATTCGACGACCGGCTTTGGTTCCGGAAGGACGACGTGCATCATGTGAATGAATCGTGTGTCGCTCGTGAAAGTCGTATTTTTCTCCGTTTTTAATGTGATTATTATGTTTGTTATATGTTTGTATTTAAGAACATAGACGTATTTTCTGGAAACGTTAGTTTAAAAATTATTTTAGAGGCAAAAGGTGTTAGCCCGCTAATAATCAGCTGTTTTATCTCCTTTTTACAAATATACGAGGTACTTAATCATAGGATATACATTTTAAATTTTACATCATATACCTCTAATATTCCATGAAAAGTTTTATGATATGATATTGAAGGTCTAATTGTAAATCTTCATTTTTATCAGATTAAAATTTTTAAATTGGTTATACGAGTAAGTGTTTTAGGCTTGTTTTATCAGATAGTAGATGATAATCCTCAACGAATCTATTCGAATCGCCATGAAGCATTCTTTTATGCATCATTTGAAGTCTTATTTATCTAGGATTAAAGAAAGATATAATATTAGGTATTATGATTAATAAAACTGTTCACGATAAATTCGTGCGAATGGATTGTATTAAAAATAGAAAAATCTATGTGAAAGTTAAACAGTTTTCCCTTTAATATCCAAATTTTTCTATGAGAATTAATTTGTGACAGTTGATGAAAAATTTTTATTATTATTTATTTTATTTTATTTATTTTATTATTACTAAGATTATTATTCATTCATATAAAATATATATTCCATTCAGCCTTTTTCATTCTTATGAGATCATAAAATATTATATTGGATTAATGTCTCACGAGTGACTCAACCTCTTTTATATTTTCAACAATACAGTCTATATTCGATCACTAATAATAATCTCCGTTTCTCAGAAACAGCGGAATCGCTTTAAGTCCCGAAAATAGACTCACCGCTTTTCTCGGAACAGTTCGGTTTAGCCTCGCGAAGTCGCAATTTCCTTCAATCGCATAACGCGCCCTTTCGATAAATTCCCAGAATTCCCTCTCGTCCCACATAGAAAGGTAGGCGTCGAAAATAGGGGACGACGGGATAGGAAATTACTTCGCAAATACCTCCGAAGAACTTCGAATCGTTCGATTATATTACAAGTGTATTCGCGGGCTTTCCCCAGAGACTTTTTTTTCTCCCGATTGTCTCTTCCCGGCAGCTGCTGTAAGCGATTGTCTCCGTCCATTGTGCCTGCATCCTCCGTCATTAATTTCCTCAGGTCCCTGCACTCGCGCCGCACTCCTAAACATCCGCCAACAAAGGCCTTCAGCATCGCAATTGTTTACACTTTATTTTGTGCAAGCGCCTCGACATTCCTAACTAAATTGGATTTTTAATGAAGCGAAGCTCCCTCGATTATTTTTCCCGATCCTTTGTCCGCAGTCGAAATGAAAAGGTTTCTTTGTCACTCACTCGCGAACGCTTTTTTTTCCTTTTTCTTTTTGGTTTCTGAAGACGTTTTCCTCCCGCGCGATATTGCGTCTCTTTCTCTCTGTGGACATTGCGTTAATTCCGCGAACTAACTCGCATCCTTCTTCTTTTTTTGTGACGCCTTCGGCGCTTAATTTCTTCCGATGGAATCGCCTTCTTCCCTTAGCGTCTTTTCCCGCAGTTTTCTTTTTGGCTCAAGAGATCGTTCGCTCTGAATTTTTATTCTTCTCGATGCGTTCTTCATTTCAATCGATGTTTTTTTTCGGTCTCGTGGATGTTTTTACTCTTGTACGTTTGCGTGTTTTTTATTCAATTTTTTGGTGAGGGGTGCTTTTGCTGCGGTTTTTACCTCGAAAGAGAAAGTGGTGCGTTTTCTTAAGCAGTCATTATGTCTTTTAAATGTAGTATATCTAATATTTGGCAATTCTCAGTGGTAGATTTATGTATTTATCGGTAGTTTGACGAAATCCGTAACTAGGGTTCAAGATTAAGTTGGTGAATGATTGGAGGTTTAAATGTAGCAATTTGGTAGGTCAAGGTTAACTTTAAAGAGAGCGTAATTATAAACAGGCCATATTTTCGTTGGGAGTTACAAGATCAACTTTTTTTTCCTTGAATTGTTTTACTTTTTCTCGGCATCGTAATTTCCGCAACTTTAATCTCTCAAAATGTCATAATAGGTCTGGATCATAGCTCATAATGGATAAAATTTTACTCTAATATTTAATGTAATTTGTCATGGATTTGATGGTTAAATCTAGATGATGAAAGGGATTGCAACCAATCCCTCGATGTACTTATCGACGCAGAATTTGCCGAATATTCCCTGGTTATTATGTATAAATAATGTTTGAATTCCTTCCTTATCCCTTAAAGGTAACCTTCAGTCTTCATGGTTATACTAGACGTTATGCATTCTGCGGAAATCTTATATTGTTTTTAATCTCACTGAGTAATGTTGATAGTATTATTGTTACGTCTTCTTCACAATATAATATTAATTTAGACTCTCCAAGGCAACAAAGTTAAATATATAATTGAACGCTCATATTAACAAAATCCGTAATTTAAATTGATCGGGTCCCCGATTTGCTATTATTAAATCGTTTGAACATTCTCAGGGTTTTTTTTTAATATTACAGTATTATTCAAGGAAGACTATTTTTATATACGCTTTTATATTTTAATATTCCTACAAATTAATTTTCTAATTTCACTGTTCAGTTCATGCGTTATGTATTCTCGTATAATTGAAATATTTCAGGAATGGTTGAATGTATAGCTTCATATTCATAGAATTCAATACCTTTGTCCTTCAGATGATGTCGAGAGAGAATTTACATTTACATTTAAGGTGGTCCTTTTATTTATTCCTAGTTACTATTTTTAATCTAAATTTAAGGGATATTGTTGTTAATTAATAGTTCATATTTCTTTCTAAGCGTGTATACGTGAGACTGGGTATCCCTATCACAAATAAAATTAAATTAGGGAATGTATTGGATGGGATTCTATCAGGAAGGATTTAATAAGAGCAATCAACTATGATTTTTACAATTACTTTCACCATTGATGAAATTATTTCATTAGTATAATCGTCATTATAATGTTTATTCTATTGAAAATTTATTCCCAAGCGTACAAAAAGTTTCTTTCTGAACTTGAAGTGCACTTTGATTTCCCTCTTCCTATTGGAAAGAGGACGATTTAGACATCAAAACGTGACGTAACGCAGTAAAAGTGAAGTGTTTGAATTAATACCATAAGAATGGGTAAACATTTTGACAATCTTCATCTTTGAAACTTTAGGATTAACAGACGAATAGCCTAGAAAGGATTGATAATAATCCCTCTCGTTTCACAAACGAATTACTAAGTTTGATTTCGCTTTAACACGCTCTGAGAGGCAAAGGAACTTTCAAAGATTCTCATCAAATCGGTAAGGAAGGGTAAAGCGCACCCATAATACTCCAACCCTAAGAAAATTCACTTCCCAAGATAATCGCTCGTTCTTCAGTGATAATTCGAGCACAAACGCCGCCATTTTCCAAACAGAAATGCATCTCTTCACCACGATAATCTTCGCGGACAGACGTCGCTCTCGAAATTAAATAAAGCCCGCAAATCTACGCTCTCTCTTTCAAAATAATCTCTCTTCTCGCGCTTAACGCATTCATCGCGAAGAAAATGAATCTGCGGAAACTATAATAGGTTTTCGGAAACGTTCTGTTCTCTCCTCGTCTCAAGAATGCTCCTCGTTGTTTGGAGAAGTCCTTTTTCTCCCTTCTTTTGTTTCACTCTCGCTTAATAAAGGGAAAAAATCAGGGTCTCGTTCGACGTGAAAAGGAGCGATAAACAAAACTGTCCTCGCGACGAGAGGATGCTGAAATTGCTTATCTCTTCCTCTCGACGAAGAACTCTCCCTCGCTTCTTTCCCATTTCCTGACCCCTTTCGAACGCATTTAATTTTCTCCCCCTTTTTCTGTTCTTATTTTACGCCCCTCCGTTTTTATCTCCCGTGGAAATATTTTGCTTATCTCATTTCCCTCTCTTCTTTTTCCAATTTTTCTCGCCATGGTCTATTTTTCGGTCGTTCTCCCTTCATCTCCTCTTTTCTTTGATGGTCCAAAGGTTCGTCGACCTTTTTCATTTGGGGCCGTAAAGAAGTTCAGTCGGATGCCCAATGGGCTCATCGATTGGCGATCGAAATGTTTTGGGGATGAAATGCATTCGTAATGAGGTTTGCTGGATGTCTGTATTAAAATGCATGTGTTCTCTTCGTATAGTTAACGTTTAATAGTGCTAGTTGTTAGTTAAGTGAAGGTGAAAACATTAAAATAGTTTAATTTATAAATAGATCTCTCTTATATTTTGAGAAATATGTATGACAAAAGTAGCATTCGTTCTCTTCTTTATTGTATTTCTTAACGTCTAAGTACGTTAGGTTTTGGTCAAATAAAAAAATTCTTTAAAAATTTACTATATATCAGAATACCTCGCGTTAACGAAATGTTTATCAACATAAAACAATCTTTAGTTAACACAGTAAAAGCAACTATGTGCTATACAATATTCAAACTAATTACCACGGAATTATAAAATTAGTTCTATAACTTATACTGTTGGAAAAGTTGGCTCAATATATAAATTTTAAGAGTATTCAAACTTATTATTTGTAGTTTGGCTTCAATGTTCAATCAACACCTACGGCCAGCAAGTAACATGAAGTTGAACACTCTTACTCCGGACATGATGAGAATTAAGATGCTTATATATGAGTTTCTATAGAGAACCATATTTATGTTACACAAAGACGTACAGCACAATCACTTTGTGAACTTTTATGAATAGATTCCAAAAACTGTTACTACGTATTTCAAAATTTTCTTTACGTAAACACTGTCAAAAAATGATATTATTATTTCAAAGAATGTATATACACCATACCACACTATTTGAATGTTTATAGTAGAGAGAACAATATTTTTAGAATATGAATATATTTTCTTTTTAGACCGAAAATACTGAACGTATAAAAAAAAAAACTAAATAAAGAAATTTCATCTTAAAGTTTCCATGTATCGAACGCAGTAGGAACGTTACGAGTGACAAATGTTCCATTCTTGGGTAGCAAGAACTCCCTTGTCCGCCTCAGCCGTACATTTCCATTCAGTCCTCCTTCGCACCCTTGACCCTTTACCTATTTACACTCTCCAATTCTCTCTTCATTTCCTCGTCCCCTCTCATTCCGCCTCACTGTCCTACATTTCGTCCTCTCCGATGCTCTTTTCTGTCCTCTTCTGCCTTCATTTACTACTCCTCCAGACCAATCCGTGCCCCCATCCGAATTTTCCTACCTCTCTTTCTTCTTTCCCCACGTTTCCTTTCTTTTTCTCTCAAGTTCCGAACGTTTTTTCTGTTTGTTTTTCCCTTGAGCTACCATTTAAATGGGTGAATATCTTCCTTGTTTTCTCGCATCCTTCCCTCAAACTCTTTCCTTATTTTTTTTAATTCCTTGTTATTGGCATGTTTTTGGAAAAGGTAAGCGTTACGAATCGTGAAATTCTGGATTCTCCAATGGAATATCTCGGAGGAATAATGTGTGAATTTTATTTCATTGACCCCAGAATCCTCTACGTTTTATGTGATATGGATTGTCATCGATGGCTTAAAACTATCAATATCTTGAAACAAATGAGATTGTCATGAGAGTGGATATGTAATATCAAATCAATTGATAGCGTATTCTAGCAGCTAATGAACGGTATTTAAAGTAACAGCCTTTTCATGCTTTGGATGTTCTATTTAATTAAAGTTATGTCAGTTTTGCAAGCTTTAAACAGGGGATTCGTACTTTTTTGAACTATCCAATCATTTGAATTCGAATTTTAATGTACTAAATGTTGACTTAATTTATTAACTTAAACATAGTATTATTTTTAAAACTTCAGAATATCGAATATTAATTTTTTAAATACAGTTTAGATTATCTATATTAGCTATTAGACCGTAAGTTATTTCAAGGTTGCAATCCTTTAATTTTCAATAGTGTAATATGGAATCTTGTGATCTATTCCGATTTTTCCTTAGGCGATTCCTATTCTAGATCTTTTTTTATCCTTATTCATTCGATTTCAATTTTTTAGCTAATTATTTTCATCTGGTGTAAATAAGAGATCTCCTATCTCGTATAGCTGTATTTTCCTTTTTGGATTGATTCCTTAGAAAATAGTTGTTTTTATCCTTATTTTTTCGTTTTACGTTTTCATAGGTCGCAAGAGTTTTGTATATATTTTTTTTTTATTTCCTTGAATGTGGACTTGAATGGTATCCAATGTCTTAATATTCTCTTAAAAGGCAATAATACCATCAAGTTCTCTTAAATTTCTTTCTTTCAATAACCTTAATTACCATTGCATCTCGATTATCCCTCATTTATTTTTAGCGAAGCTTTTGTACACAATTTACGTAAATTCCCTTTTCTACCACAATTACGTAAGATTTCGTTATTTTATTCTACAAATACAATACAAATAAGAAACATTTCAATTAAATTACCCTTTATATATTGAGCCAAAGCTCAATTTCCCGTCTTCGGTCACAATCAATTTTCTCGATGCACTGTTTTTTCTCTTAAATCTTTCCTTCTTCCACCACCATTCCTCTTCTCCGGGAGGATTGCCCCCGCTTTCTTTTTTTCACTATTTATCCGCGACATGAGCCCTCCTTTAATCTCCGAGTGCCCCTCCCTCGAGAAAGTCGCGTCGCCTTGGCACTCGAGCTCCTCAGCCCGCGATGTTTTATTTTCCCTCTAATCCGTCGCAGGCGATCATTATCGACTTTGGCACTGTGGTCGCCTTCCGAAGGCTTTAAAGAGGCTTTTTAATGACCCAATTTTACGGAATTAACGATTTTCTCCATATAATTCACTCCGAAGCTCGGTCGTGTGTCATTAAAAATCTCCTGTATAAAATTCCGAAAACTTCGCGCACCCTTGCAATTTCCTAGCAACGGGATTTTCCAAACTTTGAAAAATATAAGTTTAAGTGAAGCGTCTTAGGTTTTTAATGGGGCAAACTGTTATCCTATATCCATGGTCAGGGAAAAAAATGTTGAAATTGAATTTGTTATAATTTAAAATGTTTTTACATCAATTATGTTTGTTTAAATTTAATGCGTAATTAATTTCTTCTTCTTTTTACTAAAATATACTAATATTATTATTCATAATCAAATATAAAAATATCTCCTAATATTTTCTCTCATAAAAAAAATAATAAGGAAATCTCGGGTAGCTAAGAAGCATGTTCTCAGAATTTAAATCCAAGTTTCAGGGTTAAGCAGTAGGATATGCAGTATCCTTGAGCTTATGCATCCTCTGCTCCCTCGTGTATTGCCGGTAGCATATGATTCGGGCGCTATGTACCGCCTGGTAATTTGACATGCGTGAGTTGAGAGATTTAATTGGACTAGCCCGAGTTCCATGTGTATGCGCATTGCGTCTTCTCCTAATCCAACGCAATCTACGCCAAATACTTCCCTTAATTAATTCTCCTTCTTATGAACCAAAAATAAGCCGTGTCCTTCATTTGATAATTTGACTTAATGACGGTTAAATTCCAATTATTAATTATAGTGCGTCCTCTTGTTTAGCCACTGTTTTCAGACTTATTTTATGTATTATTTTATATTATATTTTCATTTCTATTCAAAATTTCTTTTTTGTTCAATTTCGACCATGGAGACATTTATCATTTCTCGTTTCTTTCGTATCAATATATATATTCCTTTGTTTTCTATTTAGATCGAGATATTGCAAGTGCATTCATGGCTTCGACAAATATATGTTCTCTATAATACCTAAGTCTAGCAAATTTTGAAAATTTATTCGCTATATCTAAAAATTGTACGTAATTTACAAACTGATTAGTTTGTTTTCCGAGCCTAAGTTTTTAATTTTTTTTTCGTATTTCCGTCTCTACTCGTGGGTGTTTTTAACCGTTGCTTCGAAGTATTTCCTCCGCCAACATGAGAAGAAATCGCATGTTTTCCCTCGAGTAAATTTTCCATCAGGAATAACGTAAGAGTTCATCAATACCAATAAACGTCTGTAGCTCCCTAAAGCACTATGTCAGCCTACGGGGGAATAGGATGCGATATTTCGCAGCGAACTCCGCCTAAAAATAAAGCAGTACCACTCCAATGTAGGTCTCATAACTTCCCGAGGGTACGAGCTGATGGTGTTATTGCCTCAATAAATCTCTACTCAGCTATCTTTCTGTGCTGTTTACTTCGAACTGTGCATTTCCCCAGTATTTTAAGCCTCTAAATGATATGGCTTCTTGGAAACTAGCTTGAACTTTGAGGCCGTTTAAATTCCTATCGCCATCTCAAGGTGGGTTTAACCGCAAAAAATTTCACGTCTCGGTAACTTTTAATTTTTTGCAGATCGTTCCGATCTGCGATCAACAAAAAGCGCAGTTTATAGGAAAGTAAGGCTATAAATTTTTAATGTGCCTTTTAAAAGATTTAATCCAGTCTTTTGGGAAATCTTGTTATAGAAGAGATAACATTTCCCTTTTTCATATTACGAGTTCTAGTCTGCGTATCGTTCCTCCCTCAAATAAAGAAATTTCTCACTATTCCTCATCCTTTTTGGCAGAAAAATATTTCCTTTTCTCTGGAGAAATATCAAGTCTTTATTTTTTGCGATCTCGAAGTTGGAATGAATTTTTCATTTAATTTATATCAGTAGTATCAGAGTTATTTCATAATAATTCACAGCCAAGATCAGAAGGGCTAAATTTTTATTTCTTATTCTTTCAAAAATTCCATGGAGTAGGTTAAAATATTCTGTACGGACAAATATGTAATTTGTAAGATACTGCGTACTGTAATTGACAAGTTCTCGTTGTATATTATATGTTCTAGGTTCTTCAAAGACAAACACTTTACTTTATTTTGAATGAGAAACCTTCACCCTATTCACTTATTTCATATTATTCTTATTTTAAAATAACTGAAACAAAATGAGCATCACAATTAATTATGTCTGGTACTTCTATTTTCTTTTACAACTCGTGGTGCATATTATTGTGTTATAATTTTGTTAATGAAGAAATAATAAATTTATATATATAAGCATTAATATGTACTTTAAATACTGGTAACATAAGTCACTTCACCTGCTTAAAAACTCTTAGTTAGAATTACTTTAACTCCGAAACGAGATGAATTAACTGATTGATTTCTATTTTATTTTCATACCCATATTATAAATACAATAGAATGTGTAATAGGTAAATTAATTAATTGTCTTGTTGTTGTCAATTTAGTAATAGTATTTAAACATGCAAATAGCGTATAATTTCTTAATAATGCATATTTTACATAAGAAAAGCTTGATGTCACTGTGAAATGGAACCATATTTTAATGCACGAAAATAGAGATTGAACTGCACTCCTGCTTTGAGTATGTATCTTTCGTCCCTAGATGTAATTATATTTTCTTCAAAAATTAGGACATTATTTATAGCCTTACTTACAAATTTTCTCTCTTTAGTTACTAGATAAATTATTTTCTGTTAAATTTATTCGATTTACGGTAAATTTCACCTATTCATTCTTCTTCTCCAACATCGTTCAAAAATAAAATCTTTCGCTGCATGCATCAATACGAGAATAACTGCACCACCCACGTGTTCCTCAAAGTTTCTCTGTCCCAATACTTGTTCCGATACCCGATAGGAGATCGTTCCCACGGGGCTATCTCCCAATAATCGAGCCCTTTTTTAAGGTGGCAATCCTGTTCCTATCCCATCGCACCTGCCGTAGCATCTCGTCCCCCACCCATCTCCTTCCTACCGCGTCTTCCCCATCGGCGTATGCCCACAGCTCGCAAAACTTTCCAGACTCCTCGGGCACAGATATGCAAGCGCGGGAAAGAATGTATCTGCAGAATGGAGAGGAACGAGGGAGGTACCTAGAGGATAGAGTGTGCTCAACGGACCCATAATATCGTACCCGTCTCTATTCCACAACGCCCAGAATTACTTCTCGCCTTTGTCACGAATTCCCTCGTCCTACCGTCGCAAACCGATGGGGTGGGGATGGGAGGAGGATGCCGCGTAGTAGAACGAGGAAACGTGCCCGAATAGCACGCGTCCGTTCCCCATATACTCTCTCTCTCCTCTCGGTGTTTTTCTTCCGAGGAGTTCGATTCGGGGTTTTATTGTCTCTTTTATCGGAAAGTGTTTTCTTTCTCAGCTATCGATCTCTCCCACGGATGATGGTCTTCGAGTGTTTGTCCCGAAATTGGGAGCGGAATTCGATATCTTCTCATCCGAAGGAATGTGTGGGTTGCCAATGAATTAATGGCCCACGCGGAATACGTCGTAGAACATTTTTGAGAAGCTTGGAGTTGCTGATACGTAATTTTGGAATGATTAAGAGTGCTAATCTCGTGTATTTTTGGTAGATACGCAAGCCTCATAAATTGCAACAAGTCTCCAAAGAATAGTGCCTGACTATTTCCGAGAATCAACTAATGAAATAAAGGCTTGCAATTGAAAGGGATTATATATGACATTAAGGTAAGATGTGTTTAATATTGTTTTAGCAGGACAAGTAAAGTATGTATTTTATGAAATTTAGTTACTGAAGTGTATTCATTTCCTTTACTGCTTGTCAGTTAATTAGAATATACGTTTTTAATGAAAGGGTAAATTTCAGAAATTGCTTTAAGTCTTCAAAAAGTCCTGATTACTTCCAAGAAGGTACTCAATGTAATGAACACTGATTACGTATACATTAAGCATTACATTAAAATTAGAATATGGTTAAAATGATTTCAGTAAGCCTGCTAAATACTATCTTTCAGTAGGACTCTTTCTGATGGTTACTATTATCATCATCATTGCTCGCTGTTTAACAGAAAGTTTGTAATCCTTTAATATTCTTTAAGGAAGTTGAATCTTTTTTGTTTTGACTTATCAAGACTGCAGATTCTTCTGTTATTGATTTGATGAAAGATGTAATTTTTTTCTCAATCCCTCTCAAGCAAAATAGTTTAATTGTTATTATTTTACATCTAAAAGTTTATTTCCCTGATTTGTATTCTCGTTGGCTGCTCATCAAGTTGTATGGATTTCTAATTTCCTCACTTATAGAACAACTTTATTTCCTATTTATTTCTTCTATTGAACTCCGAAATTGAAATGTTTTTCAAGGTTAACATTAAAAAAATTTAACTTAAATGTTTTAAAGGCATTCATAGAGCAAAACGGTATCCGAGAGAGCGCTTAAAATCCCATCGAACACGACCGTTAAATTCTGCTTTATTTTGTCTGAAGCGTAGCCTTTTAAATACGGTGTATTACGACTTAATGAAAGAAAATACTCGTCTATGTTTTTGATGGTTTATCTTCCTCGCAAATTCCATTTTGCACATTCCTATTTCTCTCGTACAGTAACCCTCATTCGAAATTAATCATCATCGAGCATTGTGAGTGTGACACACATCTCTTTGTTAGGAATACACATTTGCGCCTCGTTTCAATTACGTTTGCGCAGAATAAACATCAAGGGAACGATTTTTTGAGGAACATAACTTCTAGTTCTCCGGTGAAAAGTAGGTTGGCACGCCATTAGGGCGAACGCCGAGATTCCGTTCATTGCACAATGCGACGCGAAAATATTATTGTATACGATAATGCGACAAAATGAACAAATACGATGTGCTGCAAAAAAGCTCTTTGCATTTCAAACGGAAAATCCGGTATGTTTACCCAAAGCGTTTTGCGTTGCAACGAGCGATAATTGCTTCAATTGTGACGAGTATATAAACGTTCAAAAATTAAGCCTTCTAGCTTTAAGATCGTTTTTGTTCCAAAAAAAGAGTATTTTGATGTCTTTCGTGTCACTCCGACCACAGTCGTATGTCTTCTGTAGTTGGTATAACACGTGATGCTTCTTAAATTGAGATACAAGTAATTTCTTCGTATCCAGAATTTGGATTGAATTTTGCTTCTTTATAATGCTTAATTAAACCTCAGATTAATTCGGTTGAATATAATTATTTTTCATAATATTTATAATTTGAATGGATTTAATTTGATTCATGGTTTATTTTCTCGTGAACGTTATTTATCATATCATACTGTTTGTTCATCATCAAATGAACTTTATCTTGCTTCAACTTCTGAATTAATCTAAATTTCATTTTATTTTAACATTTCATATAATTTTTCGATGTTAAACATGTCATAATATATTTTAATTAGCATCATTACTTAAAATACATTCTTAACTCTCATTAAAAAGCACGACGTCTGACCCTTTTATTCCTGATTCAATTCATTGCTGATCGGATTAGGTTATTATTCTTTGCGTTTTAAATCGATAAAATTATTAAAGCGGATTTTATTCGAAATTTTCATTACGGAAGATATAATTAATAAATTTTTATTACATTTTATTCCTTTATTACACATAAAATACATCGCCTGCGGTGATGCCGGTTTTATTAATTTTCCTACATTCGCTTTTACACGTTTCTTTTATTTTTTGTTATTTTATTTATTCGAGAAATGATTTCACGCAGTAGCAGTGAAGAAGATTTAAATATAACGAACAGAAAAAAGAGATCAATTTTCAACTCGCTACAAACTTTTATATGCGTTTTACTATCCGTTTAAGTATTTTCATCTAGAAATGCGTATTCGGATTCCTTAAATCCAAAAAGAGAGAGAGTATTTTGTCGGATGTGACGTGAGTAAAAACAGGACCTCTTAAAGGTGAAATAGTGGTCGTTTGGTATCTCTCATGGCCCTCGTCCCCATTTTGGCCGCTTCCTCGGGAGGTCCATCGGCACAGCCGCCGTACATCACAAACCCCCACTATCTCGCGAACAAGGTCGGCGACTCGGCCAAGAGATGCTATTAAAGCTCTGTTGACAATATGGGGCCATTTTATCCTTAACGTATAGCGGCCCAGAGACGTGATATATCACTTTATGGCGTTAAGTAACGCGTAGGCAACAAAAGTGTTGAATTATGGGTCCATTTGCCCGCAGTTTGGGTCGACTTTTAAGTCGGCAAACGGCACGCCGGAGGGAGACTATTTAATGAGAGAGCAAACGTTATCGTCCGCCGAATGTCTTGTAAGATTCCCGTTGAGCTCTCGCCCTTCCGTTGGGATTGCCTCCTATCGGATATGTGTTCGTGGGTAATGAATCTATTAGGACTTTATCTATTGTCTTTCGAAATCATTATTTATTCGACGTTCTTTTCCATTAAATCTCTCTATAGTTTCTTTTAATTTTTTCATTCTTTTTCTAGTAACTAATCAATGTTAATTACGAAGGTATAATATTACGAATAATAATGCATATTGGAGATGAAATTTCATACAAGATTTGATTTGAATAAAACTGGATTTCTTATAGAAAAATGGAACTTATTTACTGGTCAATGCTCTTAATTGTTAGTTATTATTCATTTTTTACATACAATTTTTCTATCAATTTTTTTTTCAAAATTTATCCTGCTTTTTATTCTCATTATTATTATTTTATGCCTATTATTCATTCATTATTCTGAGTAATTTTTAATACATGCTTCAACATACGAAAATAATCTTCGTAAAACTTGCCATTTTATGAGGTATCTCCATAGAAAGTTATAATTTTAGTAATTCACTTAATACTTCCAACGGAAGACTGTAATAAATATTCTCTGATAACCTAAATATATAAAAAATATAGTTCTTTTTATGACTCAAGGGAATATAAAACTATTAAATTAAGTTTTAGTGATACGCACTTTCAGGATCTAGCTTGATAAAAAGGTTAGTAAAGATAAAAAAGTAAATGAGTAATAATCTTTTACTTCAAAC
Source organism: Pantala flavescens (assembly GCA_020796165.1). NCBI lineage: Eukaryota > Metazoa > Arthropoda > Insecta > Odonata > Libellulidae > Pantala > Pantala flavescens. Next base: position 21,680,477 of record CM036878.1, read on the forward strand.
TTCTTTTGAGTTAATTATCATCTATTTGCTATGTCTCGATAATAAGTTATCATATAATCGCTATCGTATAAAGGTCACGGAAGTTTTTAGATCATCGTATTAAAAGATAACTGAGGTGACCTCGCACGTGGATGTCTCTCCGGGGATCAAACCCTCGACAACTTTTCCGACAAAGTCGTGCGCATTTCCGCCTCTAAGGGACTTGAAGTAATCTTCCCAGATCATCAGCAGGAACTGTTCCACTTCTAGTCCATTGATTGAAGTTTCAGCGTACGCATTAATCATCCAAATGAATTATCTCCGACGAAAGTTAAACTCAAGTTTGGGTGCCACCTCTTTGCCTAATTCACAAACCTTGTTTATGACCTTCGCTCTCCATCCTTCGCAGTTTAGCCTTTGAATTAATCTTAATGCAGCGGTCCAGAGCCGTAATTTTCCACGCGATTCGCCGTTCCAAACGAAACATTTTTATTAAAGAATAGCCGTTAGTCCGTGCTAATTTGTTTCCCCCCCGCCGCCGCCATCTTGTTTCATCCGGCCGTGAATTATAAATATCGCGCGAACAAAGTGAGTAATAACGATAATCACGCCGGAGATCTTTTAAAAACAACCCATTCATGGCTTCTGCGAGCAACTACCAGGGTAATTTCGGCGGAAACTTGGTAATTTAAGTGTCCCTTTTTCTCATTCTCCTATTAATTAAACGCGCCTCGTCCATATTTTCCCTTTCCTTTAATGGGAAGTTATGTTGCCTCGATGGAAAGTTTCTCAAAAGCGAGTTAATCTCATTTTTACCGCCTCCTCCATCTAGTACTTTTCCCAAACGACTTCTCTGCTATGTTTTAAACATTCTTTTGGTCCATATTTTAACCATTATTCCCTTTGGTGGACTTTTACTCCCTATACCCATTATTACTTTAATGGTCGTCTGATGTCTGTTTCTATTACCAACGGGGAAACTCGAGAATAGATCGATATAGCTATTGTTCAAGGGTTTTGTTGAGATTGAGTATTGGTTAAGGAACCTTCAATGTTTAGGTATTCAAAATAGTTTCAACTTAATTGTGATCTCTGTTATTTATAAATGAAAATGTGATGTTAACATAGCATGTATAATATAATTTACACTACCTAGTTTTTGAGAAGTAATGGTTGAAATTGAAAGGCGTTATTCATTGTAATTTACGTCAATTTCTATTGAAACCATTCTTAATGAGTTGAATTATTATATAATATATACTGGAAGACTTCATATTTTTTTAATACTTTGAACTAATTCTTTGAGAACCGAGATCTAAGTTTTTATGAAAATTGGATTGAGATTCTTTCTTTTGGCTCTACTTGTTTTATGGTTTAAGATAAAATTTCAGATAGATAATGAGACAATAGTGATTTTAAGATTGAACTTTTCTCATCATATTTAAGGTGGTGTAATAAAACGTATATGAATCGTAAACCGATTATTGAATGTTTATAAAGACTTGCTCTGAAGTCGTGAAATATTTTATTCGTTTATTACGAAGTATAAGTATATTTACGAAGTAATTCTTCAACAATTAAGAAAATTAAAATGTTTCTTGCGTTTCGTATTTTACCTATTTTATCTGATCAGAATGTTTAGTTCTATTCTTTTAAAGCATAACATTCTTGTATCGACGTAGACAAAGCAATTCCTTCATCCATAGCAACTTGTTAATGCACTTGACTATAGTGCCGTTTGATCAACAAGGTATATACTCGGCTCTTATTACCGATTGCGATGTCAAATCCGGGAAATAGTTCTCCTGTAACCATTCATTTTTCCCTGCAATCCATTCGTCAACACCCATTCGAGTCTTCCGTATACACATTCCGTAAATTATCACCGTCACCTCCCTCGCAGTCATCTCCAAATACTTTCAGCATCGTCATAGAGGACGCAAAGCGACGCGTGTATCGTGCGTATACCTTCCGTTTCCATCGGGAACGAGATAAAACCCCGCTTTTCAATCACTCTCCCTTCAGTCAAACACGGGAAGGGGTCGTCGGAACAGTCAGAGAGGTTTCAATTCAGTTAGGAAGCGGGATAATGGAGGCCAGTATCTGAATCGCAATGGGCAATTGGAAGGAATGCACCAGAGCATTGTTCGGCCCCCTTCATGCACGAGGTGCCCCGCCGGACGATCGCGAACGGAATGGCAGATTTGACGGCGATGTCTGCATTCAATTCCTCTCCCCCCCCTCCCGACTTTATATACGTACACCCCCCTCCCCTCCTCCGCCCACACTTCCGGAACTCCCCCCTTCCCTTAACTTCCCCTCAATTATCGCGATTGCTCGCGACTATCGGAAACGGAATGAGATAGCAGGGCGCTCGTTTTTGACAGCCCCCCCAAAAAGAGAGAGATGTACGACTCCGTTGCCAATCGTGGGTGGAGTACAGCTCCTCCTCTTACTCTTTACAATATTTACAATAATTTAATTTACTCTTCCTACAATACCATCCCTTCCCACGAGAAGATATCTCTATTCCCAGGAACTATCCGTATCGAAACTTCTTCTTCCAAGATTTTTTTTTTACTTCGGCTTTACAATATCCGGCAGAGGGAAGTTTTTTGAAAGTACGCAATACACAGGTTTCGGTCTGCTCAATTCGGCTCGGTTTTTTTCTTATTTCCGCTATTTTCGTATTCAATAGAAGTACGGGATCGGTGCAATCGCGGACTATCTTCTTCTAGGATTTCGCCTCAGGTCCTCCGGATGGTTTGCCGGGTTTATTTTCATCCGAGTAAGTTTCTTTCTCAAGATTACTTTTCTCTTTGAGCCCGCGTGGTCTGTGTATGTTGGTAGATGAGGCTCGTACGGTTTTTTTTGTTACCAGGAAAGAGATTCTCGTGTACGATCTCGCGGTACTTTTTCCTTTCGACTGTTTACGTAGTCGCGATGAGATTTTACCGTAATAATAGGAATAGTATTTTGGTCCTCATTGATTATTCCCTTCCATACCAGCGAATAAATATATTATTTTTACTCTTCCTTGGTTTATATTTCTTTCATCTAGAGCCATAATTAATTTGCACGACAAGATTTTTTTTTATTTAGCGCTCTGGAATTATATCGGGATTTATTTGTGTTCAGTATTTCCGAACGATTTTTTTCATTCGATAATGAGTCGAGGCAAATTGTTTCCAAGAAGTGGCGGAAGCTCGCCAGTTTCACCTTTTATTCACTCGATTCGTTCATTCAGTCGATTTTGTAAACACACATTTTTTCTCTCTCTCTCAAAAAGAATACAAGGAAGCCAAATAAACCCGCCCTTCACCCACTCCACGGCATTATTTTGTCTTCTTTTTTTCTTGTTCAGATATATCCCAATCTGTATTAATTATTATTATATTTATTTTTAATATTATATGTTTATTATTCAATTATATATTGATTTATGTTTATTATATGTAGGAGTCCTTATGTCGTAGTCTAAGAAGCATTCGATATGCTTTGATATCTTTTTAAAGACACCATGAACACTCTGTCTTTCAGAATTTCATTGCCTTAGAAATTGAAAATATAAACGTAAAATATGTTTTGTAATAAAGGACTACTCAGTGTTGGTTTCTGGAGTGTCCAGTGGGATATACTGCCAAGAATCAGTTCGACTGAGGTAATACATTCCTAGTGTATGCCCACTCGCGGTAGAGTAGAGTTGTCTAAGTTTTAAAAATTCCAATTGCTCTTAATACATTCACTAAAGAGTTGTGATTTGTGCAGAATATTTTTGATTAGATGCACGTAATGTCTTTTTATTCTCTTGGATCTAAATTATCAGATGTCGTTGTCGTGAACATTTCTCCCTAAACAATAGTCAAGGGTTGCGTATGAAATTTTCCTCCAAATAATAATCATTTCCACGTAGTTGATCTTTAAAATTGTCCACCTTTCTTGAATTCAAATCACATCTATTAATCATTAAGTTGATTCTTAAGATTATTTTAACAGGCTTGTCATTCCTGTGAAAAATATCTGTCAATTTAGAATGCTCTATATTAAACGCAGAATAATTCCACCAATATGTTAACGGAAATGAATTCTTTCCGTAACAATGATCCTACTCGAATGAATTTCTAATAAAGGAAGGATTCAAGTACGATAACATTCGTCAACTTTAACTTTAAAGGGACAATAACTCGAGCACAGCTTTTGGAATTGGATTGCCGTCTTTCACCATCCGTCGGAGATTCGGAGTAAAATAAAAGTTCGATCAGTCATCGCGTCTTCTTGGAGCCGTAAAGTTTTTCTCTTCGCACATTTAAGACTCGGATTCCTCACGATCGACTCGAATCCGTGAGTTTGGCTCGTAAAACGAGATGTAATTGGCGCTTTCAATTCCTCATTCCCCATCGTTTTTCGTTTCTCTCAGATTTCGGAGTTCCGTTAACCCGAGTAAGAATCGCTCATTAAAAAAAAGAAGATCGAACTATCGAATGAAAGTCACGACCTCTTCAGCGAGAGAATTATAATTCCGGAATCAAAAGCACTACAGTCGCGGAATATCATTCCCCATCGCGAAGTTATAACATCCTTCCTCCACCACAAGAGCCAACTGCACCTCTCGTAATTCGCTTATAAGAGAATTAGCATCGCGTTCTTCCATCTAATTATCCGTCGCCGAAAGATTTCCCGTTTTCGTCTTTCGAGAGCCCAAAATAATGGCTTTCGCTGGAGTAACTGGCTTTAATTTGGAGGAATTGTTGATTAAACTCAAGCCACGTGCATCGGAACGGATTCAGAGTTTGCGTTCGTCAATTTTTTACGTGTTTTCCTTTTTTGTCCGTCCTTCATCATCGTTCATTCATTTTTTTAATTGCTCGATTATTAAGTCGAATTTCTGCAATGTGTGGGAGTCGGATTCATTCCCGTTCGTAGATTAAATGTTTAATCATCGAATTCTGAAGTTATTAAGTGATAATGTGCGTGGGATGCGAAGTGCTTATGATTTGAATGTATTTTGTGCTTATTCGCTCGAGTATTGAGGTGTTCTGGTTGATCGTGACATTTAAAGAATCTCATTGTGGCATTTTTAGATGCTTCTCGGAAATGATATCCGTGTTTTTAATGATTTTGATATTTCGAGTGGGAAGGACATACAGTTATCTTTATTCTACCGATTAATTTTTCTGTTTTATTTTCACGATTTTGATGTAATATTTTCTTATAATACTGATAACGAGACTGGAAAGCGGTGTTCTAGGCTTAAGGCAATTCTTCACAGTCTTTATGGTTAACGCTCAAGTCGCATTTGCTTGAAAGAAGTATTACTAAGTTGTTTCGTCGTCAATCAAAAGATTCGAAGAAATAAAAATTGAGACAGCTTCAGATTCCTCATTATTCTGAAGTTAGTGTCAGAATCCACTGGTTATTTCAAGCAAACGTAATATTGCGCTTCATTAACTCTTACTTAATGCATTTATTGTTTTCCGTGTACATTTATCCTAGCGATCGGTTTTGAATACGTGGAAGTATGTTAAGGTAAAATATATAATTTGTTAAAAATAAATTAATGGGAAAGGAAAAGACTAAATAATAATAATGTTTCTCATCAATTTGGATCCTAAAATTCCATTTTGACCATGTTCCGTATAAACCTTTTATTTCCGTATAACCTTTTTTTATCTGAGTTATTCTTATAGTGAACCAAAAGTCAATTCTTGATCTTTGATATGGTAGATTATTACTTTGATTTTTATAATTCCTTCTTAACGAAATCATACCAAATCCATCTCTTGATTTCTACCTTCCTGCAACTAATTTTTATATAACGATGGTAATAAAGTCAGTAACATCCGTAGGTGCGATTCTCCACGCGTTACTCGTTACTGTTGGAACAAGTAAAAGGAAACGAATTGTTCCCATCGAATAAAAGTCGGAATCTTTTTCTGTTACGTGAGGAAAACGCGGTTGGGAATCGCGATTAAAAGTTTCTCAGAGCAAATGGATTAAGTTGGACCGCGCTTATGTCTGGGATTAAGAAAAGGCGTTTGGAAAGTAGGACGGGAAGCCCCTTTTTCCGGTGCCACCCATTAGCCTTTTAAGGGGCGAATAAAAGAGCGCGTTATTCCACAAGAAAGAGGAAGGAGATTAGAACCACCGATCGCGGTTAATTATTGGGATTGGGAACGACTGCGATCTGCGACTCTTTTTTTTTTTAATTCCCACGGACTTTTCGAAGCGAAAATATGGCCCCACACTAAGTCCGAGAAGAACACGTGGTGAACGTAAATCCTGAAACGGGAGATCTTTAAATCACGAAAGAAATAAAATAAAAACGATTAAATCGTGTGAAAGGACGTGCGAACGAAGGGATCGGATTTCTTAAATCTCGTGGCTGGTTTTTTAGTTCGATACAATACGTGACTTTTGTGGTATGTTAACTACAATAAGATTTGCTATTTGGGTTTTACTTTTATATATGCATTTTATTAAACTATATTTCCGATTACATTGATTCATTATTTTATGATAATCTCTTATGTTTTTCATATTCGAATAATCAAAATAATAATAATCGTAATGATAATAATATAATAATAATTAATTGCATAAAACGTCTTCGTAAGATGTTAACAATAGACTAATAATAATGTATGATTGGATTATAATAGATTTTGCTCTATTCTATTTTTTTTAATCCATCCTTCAGGAGGAATATAGTAAAGGTCTGGTTACATAAATGACTGGCTCTTCTCTTTCTTAATAATCCGTGCCGATACGCGTATATTTCCAACGCAATGATATCAAGAGTACATAAAATTATTTTGTTGGAGCAAGCAGAGTCTTTTTTAACTTATTAGCCCAGGTATTATTCAATAGTGTTTCTTATTATTTTCGTTTTAAAAATTATCATCATACTGTGACACGGTACTATATAGTATAGATTCATTTGGAATGTAATTTCTTGGATTATGTTTCTGTTATTCGTTTAAAATAATAAAAAAAGAATATTTTTAAACACGTAACATTATCTTGGATTCTCTTCGCAACTGACCCTATAATTTTGTTCTTCATGTTTGGACAGTAAGCACTTTTCACAGTTTCTTATAGGGAATGGACTCTGGGATTTACAAGAGTTATCTTTCTCGTTTAAGATCCGTTCATTAAGTTTCTCTCAACTGAGAAGTGGCTATTTAATCCTTCTCAAAGCTCTAAAAATTATGGCACAACGGATTAATTCATGTTTTCGAGAAAAACACTCATTAATACTCGTTAATTTTTTGGTAATCTTGTGTCCTTTTCTGGCTGGAAACCGTACGGAATATGATGGGCTATGCACACCCGAATTTATTCGCAAAAAGGCATGTGCATATTGAAGCAAAGAAGAGGATTTTCTGAAACGCCTTTTTCTCAAAGAACATCGGATGCCTTTTTCTTCGGCACAGTCTCTCTTTCTTTGAGAAAAGAGAATATCTGATACCTTCCCGTTTTGTCTCCTTCGCCGTCGCGATGAACTTTTTAAAGTCTGAGAGTTCCTCTTCCACCAGCGCCACTTAACAGCGCGAACTTTTCGAATTCCTCAGAAGTATTCTCTCGCGGAATTTATTTTTCCCGAGAATTTTGAGACGAAAAGCGGCTATCGGCTCTGAGATGGCGCAAACCTGTCCAAGTCCATGATGGGTTCCTTCTGATAACGAATCTGTTTTGATGGCTCGTATCGCTGCAGGTTCAACTTCCTCATCTCGATAAGGTCTTTGCCCCACTTCCGTGGAAGTCTCTTTTGGAACTCACCTACGCTCCTTCTTGTTAAGGAGATTCTGTCTCACTGACGTCGAACTTCTTTTTTTTTCCTCGCGCTTGACGCGATTTCTCGGAACCATTTTTTTGATGTTCTTCCTTTCAATTGAGGAAAAATCGGTTTCTTGGAATTGATATTTACGTCCCTAAAGGTGTCTGTAAGGATTCGTTTTTATCTCTCGCACACTCTTTTTCTTGGTAAATCACTAATGGAGCTTTTGACCTTTAACGTACCAATATTAAATCAGAAGTTTTTTTATGTCAGTGAAGGGTAAAACGAAAATATAATGAAACTTTTAAGAGGATATTCTAAATTTTACTATAATAGCTTTTGCACATTATTGATTTATATATTACGTATTCATATAAGCGGAGTTACATATAGCTGCAACGCATACGATGGTGTATGTGCTGAAGACTAAAGTGAATGAAGTACATTATTATGATTATTATTGTTTACGAATTAATGACAGTTATTCAAGCTAGTTCATATTCTAGTCTGTTTTTTTCCCTCAAAGTTCTGTGAACAATATCGTAAAATATAATCCTATTTAAATTTTTTAGAATCAAATTTATTGTAATTTGAAGTACTAAATCACTACGAAATCGTAGCTAAACCAGATAAGATTTGATTCTTTTTTCCTTACCTTAGTTTTGATAACTTGTGTTCACCTTGCTTCTAGTATCTTGCATCTCCATTATATATCATTGCAAATCATGACAAATATAAAGAGGAGAAAGGTACATAAGTGCAGTTTATTCTTTAGTAATTCTAGTAGCAACTGTTACTTTTATATCTTCATGAAAAAGTTAACTCATCGAAATTAATATAAATTACATTTACTCAATAACAGAACGCCAGCTGTTCTTCTAACCTTTATTGCTCATCAATTCCTCATAATCGATATGACTTAAGTTCGATTTTATAATTTAATCGATTAATTTTAACTTCATGGAAATGGCTCGTTTTTTCCTTGTATCGCCTCTTTCAGTGTATCTCACCTGTGATTTTTTTTGTTCCCTCTCTCGAACGCATCATTCCTCTTTACAACCGCCATTTCCTTTCGCCCAATTTATTTCCGCCTCACGATGTTTTCACACCGCGTAAAATTTTCATACTTCTTTTTTTTCTCCGTTTTATCCGCGTGTGCATTTGTCTCCTTTAACTCCCCCTTTAATAAATCATTTGCGTGGAAGTGTCCCCTGAGAAGTATAAATTTCCTCCCTCAGCAGACTTCAAAAATTGGTTCGGAATGGGATTAATTCGGTGCCGCGCTTCCGGTCCTCCACCGCACCCCAACTCCCCTGCACCCAACTCCCCTGCATCCATTTCATCTCGCTAAGACACTCCCTGTTCCTCGTACACATTTTTCGCATTATCGAGTAATGCCCCTGGTGTCAGTTGCGTGCTACAACCTCCGAACCAAGACCTGAAGTTGTTTGTAAATAATAAATAGAAAGAAAGGGATAACGTTTCGCATTTCAAGAAACGCTAGGGAGAGGAAGTTTTGAGTCCTGGGTTCGATTCTCGGTCATATACATTTTTCATTCATTTTGTCTATAGTAGGAGCTTGGTTTAATTATATTGTAAATCTATTATGAATCCTTTTATTACTCAGGTTTTTAATTTTCAATAACGTACATAATATACAGTATCTAAAACTATTTATACGATCGTATATCATATTAGCCACAAATAATCTTAGGTTACATATAAATGCGAAAAAATTCATTAGCTTGTAAGTAAAGCGAAAATTTGTAACTTATCTATCTTTTTTTAATCATAATCCACCATTTGAATGGTGAACGTGCCAATAGATCAGATGTTAGTTTCTGCCATAAAATTTGAGTTATATGCTGAGAAAATAAGTTCTCTAAAGATGTAGACGATATCGTGCGTCCTGATTATATAGGTCGTTCGGATACTTCGAGGAAGATCATGGAGATAAATGTTGGAATAAGTCAAAGAATTATTCAGAAAGACACTTTTTACTCTCAAAAGTAATCCATCGATTGGAAAAAAAGAGTCACATTGCTTGAGCAAAGAATGCTGATCAGCGGAAAAAGGTTCAAGAGTTCGTTGATTTACGTATATCAAGTTTATGTAGATAAGGAGTTCCAGCTAGTTTGCATAATTTCTTCGGGAATTGCAATATTGGCAGATTTTACAAACTAGTTATGGACTCGATGATGTGAAACATCACAAATGGAACCATCATGAACAAGTGAAGGAAATTATCCAATAAAATACTATAGAATAACTTATGAATGAATCAACCTAGGTATTGACTCATAGATATAGGCATGGTCTCGTACTTACCTGAATAGGACTCAATGAAAGCTGGGTTGTAAATAGATCTAGATCAATAAATTATTCTTTGGCTGTTTTGTTCTGCTTCTCACTCTTGTTATACATTTGTATTATTAATTATCTAGATTAAACATTTGTCAATCTATTGATGATAAATATATTTGGGAATATCTCTTTGGGCTATATCTTAGGAAATCTAAATTATTTTCTCAAACAATAATATACATAATCCATCTAGACTTATAATGTATTTTCTGCATTTTTCTCAACTTAGACAAGCAAATTTTCAAGTAAAATCTTCTTCTACGTATTTTTACTTCTTCATTCTCTTCATTTGCAGTTGTTTCTAAAGTTTTTCTTTTCGAACAAGGGGATTGCTTTCGTGGATTCTATAGTTCAAGGCAAATTTAAATCGTCTTCCCTAAGCCATTATTCAAGCTTAAGGTTTTGCCGTGCTGACAATAAAGAGCAGCCAACACTCTTTGGAGGCAGTAGATTTTCGTTCTGTAACCCCACTCAATGTAGCGACGTAGCTGGCAACACATGGCCCCATAAATTTTTTTTCTAAGGGTATCTCCGTAGTTCATTTCCCATCGGAACGTCTTCCAACCACCTGAACTCCATAACGGCTTAGACGGCTCGCTTTGGTACTTAGATGACATTTATATACCAACCTTGGCGTCAGAGGGGTTGTTATGCTAATATCCTAACTTTTAGTTGCAGTTCTGGGTTCGAGTCCCGGTTAATATGAATTTTTCTCTTAGGAAATGGGTTTCGGTGTTCGTCCGTTGTTTAGTGCAACATTTTAATTATTTCTTAGTATATGTTTATGAGGGATATGTTTTGTAAATAAATAAACTTCGTCTTAACCATTACGATGATTAAATTTACGCCTTGCCCAGTGGATTTCAATCTTGCACTACTTGATGAGCATCGTCTTTGATTCACTCTCTTCCTTTGAGGAAAAACGGACGAGCGGTTCCATTGACGAATCCTCATTAGAGGAGAGCAAGGAAGAGGCATTCACTGAATTTATCGAGAGGGGAAAGGCATTGAGGGCTGAAATATTATATTGAGAAGCATAATTTTAGAGGCCTGGAGTGTGTCTGGCGGTGAAGAATGAAAGAGGGACCATTGAGTAGAGTCGTATCCCAGCTTTTCAGAAAATTTAATTATTTCCGTATGCTCTATTGCATTGAGCTTTATCATTGTGCGTAGGCGAAGTAGCGTTTCCCAAAGGAAGTCTGTTCCCAGAATTCCGCGAGATGCGTGTATCGCTGGAATTTTGCGGAAATATTTTTACGCGCCCTTTGTGCAACTTACTTTCACCCGTTTCGTCGTAATGGAAGCCTTTCCGGTTCAAACTCGAATGCCTTATTTGAAATGAGCTTTTTGACTCCGTAGTTACCCAATCTTGTTTGTGGTGGTGGATGTTTGGCTGCAGAGAGATTTTGCTCGAGAAGTAGCGCTATATTTAGATGGCTGTTCATTTGTTGATTATTCTTCTGCAGACAACCAAAGCGATGGTTACTGTATTACATATTCTGGTGAGTAATAATTTAAGGATAAGAATGAATTAGAACTTTATTTCCGAATATTGTTTTAGTTTAGTTTTTTTCTGATTTTATAAATCATGTGGCGAATGAAGTCCTGAGTAAAAATAAACTGTTCTCACAAAACCTATTGAATTGTTGAATACTTAAATTTCTTTTTATTTTAGCTATAATTAGGGTGGAGCTCATAAGCTGGGAACACCTAAAGCATATATTTCGTATTGTAGTATTTTAATTAACGAAATTTAACGCTGAATTCTTATTCAAAGCTCAGCCTGCTGTGCGTGGACGTTTAAAATTAGCTTTGTTTCAGATTGCTGCAAAAGCTTTCTTAATTAACTAGCTTATTGCAATACACGGTTGAATGACCTCACGTCGGAATATTTTTCTTGAGCGACGCGTATTTAAAACTAGTAGTTGGCAGCCACTTTTCACTTTGAGCCAAGTGAGTGTAAAAAAAAAGCAAATTAAGCAAGACTCACACAAGAAAGTGACGCGCTCAGGAGTAACTGACGTCAATCCTTCGTTTTATTCGCGATCATAATACACCTGCCTCCCGTAAACTTCATTCTTTTCTCGGCGCAGTTTTCATTACAAGGAGTTGAAAACGTCCGCTCCGTAATAAGCAGGGACGTATAAGAGTCTAAAGGAAAACTTTTTTAAGGAGACGCGGAGGTGCTGTCACGACTCAAGGAGAAATTTTAAAAGTCTTGACAGCTTCAAGTTTCGTCATTTTTTTTCTCCCGAGGTGTTGCTTGTTTTCTTGTCCGTCCTCCCGCCAATTAGCCTCCACCCTATTCTTTCCTCCAAAGCAACTCTTCTCCAGACGTCTTTTCCACCCTTGCGTGCCCCATTTGTTCCCCTCTCTGGAACTGTGTCACCTCATACATACCCAGCTCACGCCTTCCCTTTCATTCTCTAATTCCCCGTACATTCTACTTACATTAATTAGGCCGTTTCCCATTCCCACTGCGACCCGCTCCCCCATTAGTTCCCCATTCGCCCTCGTCTTCTCTTACGTCTCCCCCATCGCCGATCTACGCTCTGCCACTTTCTATTAAGACGATATCCAAATTAAACGGTGCCGAAAGGGGTGATTTTTGACTATTTTTTCTGTTGTTTTTTTTCCATTGAGGAGCTAGTTTGACATTTTTGTTTTCCGAAACCCTTGGCTCAGGTACACACTAGTTGAAATGAATTTTACTTGAATTATTGTTATATATTAAGTGTTTAATACTGGTTCCGCAAGGCAGTTGTTTAGGTCCCATTCAATTCGATAAATTTTTTCTGTTGATCCATGGGCATTCTTTTTAATTCATCGTTTTATATGTAAACCAGACTGATAATCAATTTTACAACGTAAAGGACTTTTTAACATTGAGAATCAATTCATCGAAGGAAAATTTTCAGCTTCATACAGCTAATGTGTTATCGATTGATATAATGGAATATTATATTAATACGATATACGTATATAAAATGCAGATTCTGAATGGTTACCTTTTTGATGTTTTTGTCTGATAAATTTAAATAATTTAATCTATTTTCCGATCTGTGAGAAGAATAGAATATAGTGAACATTGATTTCTTTACTCCACAGTATTTTAGCATTTATAAGAAATTATGAACATTTACACCCTAAACGATAAACGATCAGGTGTTACTTTTTGATGCTTATTAATCAAATCATGGAGTTCTTATTTACCCTCATCTGAGGTCTGATAACTGATAGAGAAATAGAATAGACCTTTCTACTTTATTCACATTAGTAGTTGATCACATTAAACCCTCACCCTTTAAGTTGAAGTGAATACGTGAACCCTTTTGGAAAATGAATACACGCCTTTCTCTTTTCCTTTCAAGAAAACGACACCGCCTTCGATAAAGTTTTATGACTTGCAACTACTTTTTCTTCTCAAAAAATGGATTGATATCTTTTTCACGGATATCAATCCCTTGTAAGTGTACAAGTATACTAGGAATTACTTATATAATCTCAAATTACGGAAAAAAAATAAACTGAATGGTTTTGTTATCCGTCGTCAAATAGTCTTACGACTCAAAACTGCTCCATTAAACTCCAACAGTCAACCGTAACAGCTCAACATGCTTCAAATTATTAATAGTTGCTTTTTTAAAGAATATCATGTCTTCGGTAGCTCTATCATCGCCACTGGGATTTAAGTATCTTTTGGCCGTAATATACATGTACCTTACGATCAGCATTTCGGAAGTATATATTATACACCAAGTCAATTTGAATGTAATATTCTCCGTAAAAATAAATGAGAATCTTTGTGTAAAATTCCCATATGTACGTGTATATAATGACATTTAACTGCCAGCAAATACGGTTTCATGTTTCATTCGCATGCGGAATGGTTTGATGCGAGTCTACTTAAAGCTGCATTTCCTCTCTTCCGGCCATTCCTCTACTTCCGGTTTCTTTCAAGTTTCCGGTCGATGGTTAGAGAAGAGCATCCTCTCATACACGAGCGCCCGATGCTGCGTACGCCTTTCGTTTCTATGCGACGGAGATACTCGTGGATGAGACAACGCAACGCTAGTTCGAGGGCTCTTTTTGTTGTTAACAGCAGGTGTTGTCAGCCTTTTATCCTTCGTGACATTGCAGACGTGCCGCCAGATCCAGCTAGATATCACGGAGGATTAAAAAAGATGTCAGAGATACATCCGAGTGTCGTTTCAACTTTAAAGTCAGGATGTTTAATCTTTAACTCTGATACGCTAGAATTTTATCTGGGATAGCTCGACGGGAGTACGTTTGTTAAACTTGTTTTGGGATGAGGATATGGGATATAGTTGATTTCTTTTGAAAAAATAATAAATTGTTATTTTATTTTCAATTATTTTATTTGCTTAATGTATATTAATTGACAAGTTTATTATTATACTTTATTAATTATTTCATTTTTTCCGATTTAATATCCTTTATTTGCAGTATTATTATTTTACTGTATTCTAGGATTTCTTTATCGTCTTTTCTCAATATTCTTCAGCATCTATAACTATTGTTTTAGTAATTTTTTCCTTTTTCTAGATACCTTATCTGTTATCAGCGTAGTTTGATAATGAAATTGATTACCTTCTAAGTTTTCTTTAAGTATCCTAATGTTCGATTAATCGTTATTATATTATATATACTTTTAAATGATTATTTCTTTTACACAATACTTAATCAGCTTTTTCAGGCTTTTACATTATAATACGTAAAAACATTCAAAACTTAAAACAAATAAGAGTAAAGTAAATTGTTTGTTGGGTGAATAATTTTGAGCAATTTGTTTTTATTTTAAAAATTCCGTCTTCCTTAAGTTTCTTGTGAAGATGAAGTTTATATGTATAATTTTATATAATTATTATAGCTCCTTATTATGGCAGAAACTAACCAAAACTTTCTCTTTTACAGAAAAACAAGCCCCCGCAGTTGAGGAGAGCGGTGAGTACCAATTCGCGTCGTTAAGATCGACTTTTCCTCCGCCAATATCCCAATCCGCAAATTTAGCACTGATTCGGTCACATCATTACTCGGAGCAAAGGCTTTTTAATGCCGCAACATATCTCTCCCGAGATGCAGTGCGTAAAAAGGGATAACCCGGCCGTGGATATTAGGTTAGGAGGGTATAAAAAAAGGCCTCCCAGAAAGAACCTCCCATCTCCTGGAAATATATTTTTATCGCCCCTCTCGAACGACGGCTTCGTTTCACGGATCCGGAGTTCGTGATGTTTTGAGAGTCGAGGGCTCACCGAGCTGTTAAGTTTTTGTTTTATTATAGGTGGATTTTTTTACGGCATCGAGCAAAATTGCTGCGTTAAGGCGGAGGCATTCCTTCCCCAACTTTTATCACCGGGAATTATCCGCGATTCCGATTTATCCCTCGTTCGCCGCTTTATTCCTTCTCCAGTATCCATCTTCCTTTGCTCCCTCCTCTCTCTCTCTTTTATAAGCGGCGGAAACACTCGCTAGCATTGTTTTTTTTAACGACTAAAAAGATTCGTTTTTGTTTCTATCGTTACCGCAAAATCCCCTCCGACGAAACGGAGCGTGTCCGAACGCTTTAATCCCGAAGTTCCGAAAGACGGAACAAAAAAAAAATACGCAAAAAAGATGGACTGCTGCGATTTCGCTGGAGGAGCGGATACAAAACAGAGGTGCACCGACGTGAGGTGGAAAAAAATATCCACTAACCCTTATATGCGCGTGTCTTGCGCTTTTTATTGGTATCCCTTTACTACGGATTTACTCCCCCCCTCCTCCTAAGGACTATGCAAGGGAAGGGACAGTTTTCCTGGGGAAGATTACAGTTTTTTTTACGTCTCATTGCAATTCGATTTGCGTGTTTAACCTTGAGAATTGCAGAACGTGAGGTTTTGCACTGAATTATTGTTCGCTTCAGTTCGGAACGACCAAATTTTTTTCTTTGTTATCCCTTGGTTTATATCGAACCGATTTACTTATCTTTTGCAGGCAGTAATGTGAATATTAACCTAAGAATGTTCCGGATGTCTCTAAGCAGTTGACCGATTATTAATATTTCTATAACTTAATATGCTAAATAAGAAAAATGAGTTCTTCATATTTTCCACGGGATATTTTATTATGCTATTCTACTTAATATGCTAGTTAAATCTTTACGGTGTCGAATGAATTTCATTCTTGACGTTAAAATATCGCCATTAATTAGTAAGGACAGTTTTCATTATTTTTTATAGTTTTTCTCTTCGTATAATTGGTCAGAGAATTAAAGATAGCCGATGTACATCACTTCGATAAAATTTTCGGATATATAATTTGAATACGGACTTCCGTAATACAAGAATAAAATAGCCCAGGATATAATTCCACAGTGACGCTAAAGGAAGTGTACGTACATAGAAACTTCGTGGACTTACACCGTGCAGACGCTGAACGATTGTCGAAACCGTCGATTCTCGGAGGATATTCGTACAGAATATTGCATCTGGAACGGACCGGAATCTATTATTACGCGAAAAGTTTTCGAGATTCGTCCCCAAAGGAAGTTTTATCGATTCCAGGGGAAGAATTATCCGAGAGACGCTTACGAAAGTGGATGAGCCAGTTTGTGCCGCTTAAACGTCCGACGCGTGGAATTTAAAGTCTCTTCCCTCTCCATCCATCCCCACAAGCGCATCTTTCATTACTTTTTTCGATATCCCCGAGATCAGTTCCGCCTCGTATATTTCAGCCTCTACCCCCCATAAGAAAAAATTACTCCGCCAAAGCCCCGTAAAGAATGATCCGTCTCAATCGAAGAGCGCTTTCCCAACTTTTTCTTTCGCCTCTTTATCCCTCCTCACGCCTTTATCTCCCACGTGTTCCCTCCCCCGTTCCCTCCACAGTCTCTACCAGATATTCCCGAAACGCAGAATTGATCCGGAAAGAGTTATAATGGAAACTTTATTTCCAGAAGGCTCTCTCGAATTTGACTCTCCCCCGAATTTCAGAGCGCACTTCCGCGAAATATATATCCTCCGGTCGTCTTCGAGTTCCAGATGTGCCTGGTGGTGCTCACGGATCCAATGTCTTCCTCCCACGCACTTAAATGCATCCACTTAAAGTTAGCCGATTGGGTTACTGTGCGTCTGTATTATTCTTCGTTGTATATATTCGATATAAGAAACACGGGGATATAATGGATGTGAAAATAGTCATATGGGATCGAGACTCGAAGCTGGACCTTTTCAATTTAATGTCGTTTGTTCTAGCCGTAAAAATATTGGGGAAGATTTGTTTTCGAGTCCCAGAACCCTATGACTTTTTTAAGATCCGTTTTCCCTGGATTATTCTGAACAACTTTACTTTTCTTGCTCGGCCATTGCATCATCTACTTGTGGTATACAAATTTTTATGAAAAGAAAACATATTTTCGTCGATAATTCGAAATCTTTTAAATAGATATTGTTTTGGTGTTTAAAATTCTAAAGTTTCAATGATCTAGTGCATTACTTTTGATGTAGGTTACTTCAGTCTGCCTATCTTAAATTAATTGTATTGCAGCTAATTAGCATCCCACTTCTATTAGAAAGAATGGGAACTGTCTTTCAACAACAGTTTTTACCATGTACGAGTTTATTATGTAAAAACTGAAAGAATCGCCCGTTTATAAATAACTCACCTTAAGCTATTTATATGATCACAGGAATTTTGGGATGATGCCTAAATATTTTATGTTGGTTCATTATATTTTTCTTTTAACGTAAGATAATTAACCTTTGTAAATGAAACACCGACTGCATCCTGTCACTACTTCATCAAAACGTCCGTTCTTGCAGTTTTTAAATCGCAACAATGTTCAAAATTTTTTGAATCTGGATTCTTTGAAGAAGATAAGGGATAATTTTTTATTCAATCAGCTGAAATATTCGTCGTGAATAATCCTAAATGGAATAGGAGCTTACAGTTTCGGTTATGCGGTGGGTTTTTCAACTATGTTAATTAAGGTACCTGGTACCCTACATTTGAAATTAAATCGAGAATTATGTACGAAATAAATTCATATACCGGAGGATTTTTGGACATAATATTCCTTCCAAATCATATTGTTAAAATACCATTAAATACCATTTTATTGTTATAATTCTCCTCGATGGAATTCTTACTGTTTCACGCGTGATTGAAGATCGAATCGAATTAGTAATTCGATTATGGGAGATTAAAAATTTTCAAATCCATTCGTTATCACGAGGTCGGATATATTTTCGCCTACTTCTCTGTCATTGTTTCCAATTTTTTCCCTAACTCGTTTCCCTGTTTCGATACCCGAAATTCCCGCTTAACCTAAATAGGAGATTATAAAAAAATTTACCCGACCCGGCTTCGGTTCGCTATGGAAATTAAATTCTTTCATTCACCATTTTAAAAAATCGCCCCAGATTAAAATGCTTACCATTCCATGAAATAAAGGTCCAGCGGCGATTTATGTTTATCTCCGGAAGCCCACATCCACGCTCGTTAGGTTAGGCTTTTTTTTCGACTTATTTTCCCCATCGCACAAATTAGTTCGCTGTGAGAAGATATCTAATCAAGACCGCAAGGCACCTCTGACCTAATTAAATATCGCGGTATATATGTCGTGTTTGGAATTTTGATTTCGGGACAACATGGCGCCGGAATTTTCGTCTGGTCGGACCAGCGCGTGCTCATCTCGAATCGAACCTTTTTATCGCTTCATATGCTAAGATTCGCTCGGATTTCTGGAGTGAATTCGCAGCCGCCTATTCCTTTGCTCCCGCATTCTTTCCCATCCCGAAGCGATTTCTCGCGAATTCCGCGAATGCATGGCGCTGATCGCACACGATTCAATTTTCGTGTCGAATTTTCTGCTCAATCGTCGAAGGAATTCTCATTTGAGTCCTTTTTATTAGAGGAGTGGATTTCATTACCCAAACACATCGCCGTAATCGAGCCTTTAACGGGTCCGAAGAAGGCCCATAATTCCCTTCTGAGAAAATCGCATTGTCGACGAGTTATTTCTTCAGCTAAAGAATGGCAAATTAGTTTGTTCAGATGTCCCATAGCTCGTGTTCGATCTGAACTACGGATCCGAGTCACTAGCAATATGCTCTAAGTTTTGGACGAAATAGAAGATTTGGACGCACGGTTCAATAGGGTGTGAGGTTTGGAATAAATTCGCGTCTCAGTTGTTATACAGCCATGTATGTATACAGTCTCTTTTTGAAGTTATGATTACTTTATAAATAAAATTGTTGTTTGCCCAGTTGTATAATATGCAGATTATTTAATCAAACCCGAGTTCTACATGAGTCTAATATACCCTCTATTTAATCTTAAAATTAAAAAATAATCATCTATAAGTTCATATTCACGTTAGTCGTTAGTAAATATTTACATATAATGCGGTAATATCGGAATTAACTCTCAATCCGTAAATAGCCATAATGTTGAATACATCGATGAAAATGGCCGTCTATTTTACAAGCGTATCACATAGCAACCGGTAGCAAAATTTTAAACAATAACAATCACCAGCAATCGATTAGAATTCCCAGAAATTCGATTAATAATTCGTTTCGTATCCCTTGGGCCTTTCTTTTTCATCCATCTATCATCAAACGACCCGTTTTTAAAATCCACCGCATAAGTAACAATCAGAGTATAGGCCGTCGATAACATTTGTAGAAAGTTCCTCCCCCCTCGTAATACC
This sequence comes from Pantala flavescens, assembly GCA_020796165.1. NCBI lineage: Eukaryota > Metazoa > Arthropoda > Insecta > Odonata > Libellulidae > Pantala > Pantala flavescens. Next base: position 21,700,309 of record CM036878.1, read on the forward strand.
AATGATAACGACTCCCATCGGGACGCATAATTTACTAATAAATCATTCCTGTCGAGCGTCCCATAGCTAATCGCTGCCAAAACAAGCAATTTACACCGCACGTCCACCCTAATTATAAATTTCGCGCTCGGATTTTTGCCTTCTAATTTTCCGGTTTAACCGACCTCGAATTTTATTCGGGCGATTAAATGTCGACCCATCAGTCCAACAGCCGGAATTACGACATCCGAGGTGAATCATTTACACGGCGGTGCGTCAAACCCCCATCCCCTCTTTTGATACCAAGCCGTCTTTTTCTTTTTTTCTGTTTGAGACAAGCCGCCATCGGCTCCGTGTGTGTTAAGGTCGAACCTGTTCTCCGATTGCTACGCCCCAATCGCTTCAAAAAGGTTTTTTTTCACCTCTCGCGGTGTGTCCAGCCCTCAAGCGATTGCAACTGGAAAGTGTTTTGATCGCAAGAGCATAAAACTCCGCTCTTCTTCCTCGACCTCCGTGTCTCTCCGACTGGAACACCACCCTTCCTCCTTCCCTCCATTACATACATATAAGTTTCCATCCCCCTCCTCCTCTCCTCTCGGATTTTTCCCATAATTCCGCGATTACCCAAAGTCTGAATTTAGTTCGATAAATCCTCATCAGAGTGTGTGATCATCGCGCGTCGGCGGATGATCCTATCTTCTCAAAAGATCGTTTGATCCATTTTTTTCTTTTTTGGAGAGGGTGGTTCTGAATTTTATTTTTTTTATTCCCTTTGCCAGATCAAGGTGTGTTTTGTAAGCTTCCGAATCGGGAGGTGTTTGAGTGGAAAGGTTTTTAGTGTATGTCAAATGTTTTAACCCCGATATATAATTGGGCTGGTTATCGTTTCAAGTTCGGAGAATTGGTTTCCAGGTCGGTTATTTTATGGGTTAAATCGTTTTAACTTCGTAAGAAGACGTTTATATTTGCTGGAATTGAATAAATATCTAGTTACAATTAGTTCTATATTCGCGAGATATTATGCTCAAATTGAGTGCCTTCTTTTATTAATCAACGTGGAAACATTTTTGTGTTGAGTTCACTCTAAATTTATTGTACTTATGCCTCCATTTCTAATTTTCTTCTCCAGACCAGGATCTTGAAACAGTCTTGTAATACATATTTGCATGGATTCAGCTCTTGAAATATTTGGGTTCTAATGAAATTATTTTCTCGCATACCACTTCCAGGTATTAAATAGAAATAAATTTTAGTATTATGAATTAATGAAGACCTAAAATTGTTCATAATATCGTATTGTAGCAATTTATCGATTTGAAAATTATAATATACATTCCTACATATCGTCGAGATAAATATTACTATATTTATATTATATATTCATTACAATGATTTAAAATTGTACTAACGTTTAAATGATATCATTTGAAAACACTCTTAAACGTTACGTCATTATTTCCTTAACTTCCTATCCAATCAGTTCCCACAATATACTTTTTTACTTCCTGCTCTCATTTCCAGGGTATCTTTTAAAAGCTTTCACCGTCATTTGCAGATAGCTTTTTTTTACTCGTCTTCTCCATTAGTTTTTCTCATTATGCACTCGGAAAGCCTTACAAGGCCAAAACATTCTATCGAGTACGCTATTTCCTAAAGCTCCCATTCAATCGAATAGCACGATATGTTTTTAGCAATACGCTGTTTGCCTTCGGTCGGTCTAGATTTTTATCCGCCTTCGATAGCAACGAACATGGATTTTTGTACCTCATCCGTCGTCTCCCAATTTCCTTCCTTTTTAAGAAAAAGCTCTCCTTTTACTCGGATGAATTTGAGCGACCATTTGCTTGCGGCACCGACATCTTAAGGGTCTTCGATTACACAGCGGAGATGAGGGGAAATGATCTCCTTTCATCCTCATCTCATTTCACATCCGCCTCCATCTTCCATTGCAATCTCTTCCTCGGTCCATACTCTCTCTCCCAGAATCCCCTCTGCTTTGTTTCTTTTTTCCCTTCCGCTACACTTCTTTCGCCTCCCTTGTTCATCTGATCGCAAGAGAAACCCTTCCAAAGCTTCCCTTCCCATCCGAGTGATTAGCTCATCCTCCGCCTTTATCTTATGTGCTCTCTCTTCTATTAGGCGCACTTGCGGAGAAATCGTTCATTTCCTCGTAACAATTTACTTTCGTTTTCCTCTCGTTTTAAGTCTGCTAATTTTATGACTTCATTAGCTTGGGTGTGAATTAAGGAGTTGGTTTAGGGAAAATTATTGAGTTTTGTAGTTTGTTAAAGTAGATGATGCTCTCTCATAATTTGTCGATTAGTGTAATATAAAGAGAGAGGGGTTTGATTAAGTGGAATTTTAATTCAATCAACTACTTAAATTAAATGAGTAATTGAAATTGAAGTCTTCTCCATGTATACATTATAGTACGTCAATGATATACAGGTAACTAAAGAATAATTTGGCTTGTCTCGGACTATAATTGTATTTATGAAATGTCGTGAATAATTCTGGAATATGATGCACCAGTCCGATGGACTCTCGAGTCCTAAATAGGGGTGATTTTAAATCGTAAATATGATGGAGGGAGAGATATCAACAAGTCTTTTTAATGTAGTTCTTGCGTTTGATTTTTTTAATTCCATCAGTTTATCTATCAGTTACGATAAATTTGTAATTTAATTAATGAAGTCTTAGATAAAGCTACACGCGACTTAAAGAAACTTATTTTATTGTATATTGTATCAAATTCATGCATCTGATACTTCAACTCTCGTGCTTCTATTAGAATCCATTTCCGTTAATCTTTTAGCCAAGTACTAATATTTTTGTTTTAAACTGTAATTATAAATCTGTATTATCACTTGAATAACTGAAACTTATTTTTTAATCGAAAGAAACCGACAATCTTTCATTTCTTTTTAACATCTTCTACTCGGAAGTACATTTCTCTGAGGATCTTTTTAAACTTCCTAAACATATTCATGGAAGTGATGTACTTCAGTTCGAACAATCAAATTTTAATTAATTATCGGCTCGAAGAGAGATCATGTCTTGAAATGATTCATTAAAAATGTCATTCGATTTTTAAATCGACCATCGTGCATTAATTCACATACGATGTATTTTAATTTAAGTACAATAAATCCCATTCGCATAATTTTTATGCACACACAATCTAATGAAAGGATCTTATGATGCGTTAAAGTTTCTAATTATTCCACCAATTTTTTCCCTGAACGCCTTTTTTTTATAAAAGGTTACGTTTCTTTTTAGGTTTTCATAAACTTAATGGACACCGTATTTCTTTTCCGTACCCTTCTTTCTCAGATTCATATTTGACCTTCCCCTCACAACGACCGCACTTGTTTCTCTTCCGAGAGAGAAGGGGTGCTCTCTCTCTTCAGAAGGGTTTATATCCGTCCCTTTGACGGTCCGACAACCAGAAGTTAAACCTTTTCCCCCTTTTAAACTTCTCATTCGCTTTGAAAATCATAAAAGAGCAAGGTAAAGCGAGCGACGGTAGCAAAAATGTGTACATTTTAGATATCTCCTTCAGAGCGACTCTCAGCGGAAGAGGGTAAATAAAACCTTTTTTTTATTGTCCGGGAGTTGGTTCACGTACGGTTTCAGGGATTCAGAACCTTCCCCAAAGTCTCGGTTCATCGCTCGAGTTCAATTGGTCGAGATTTTTGCAGCAATTTTTCTTTTTTTTTCACAACCCCCCTCCCGGCTTTTTTTCTCTGTCCATTGCGTTTTGACTACCCCACCCTTCTCCTACTCGCAACACACAAGGTTTTCGAGTCACCGTCTCCTTTCCGTTTTAAGGGTTCAAGCGTGTGTGAAGCAGATATTTCGGGAGTGAATGGAGGCTACGTACGCAGCCTTTATGATCGTCTCTCGTTTTGTTCCCTCTCTCTCTCTATTGCGTTCACGAGTCGTTGCCTTAGGTCAGCCGCCCGGCAAATTTCGATACGTTTGCATTGCGCCGCTCGAGAGCGAATAAGTTTTTGGCTTTCGAATCGGCCTACGTTTCGCGATTGTTTGTTTTCGGGTTCTCTGGAGCGGTTCGGAGCTTTTTATGAGAAGAGGGAGGGAGTTCTAATTATGCGTTCGAAAGGGATAATGTCTCTTTATGGACGTACTTAATTTCGATGAGGCCATCTCACTCACCTCTGTTTTTTTTTTCGAGGTGTATGAATGTATCGAGTGACAATTCCACGAGATGGATGGGAAATATTGGTTTATCTTGGTTTAATTTGCTCGGAAATTAATCACGTCATAATGGTCTATAAAGGCCTGTATTTTTAGCTAGATTGCGACAATATACTTTTGAGCTCAAAATTTTTTGTCCTGTAATTATTAAGTGAAAGCTTTTAATCGTGTTTTAAAAATGTACGTTAATAGACAATGAAACTGAAGTTTGGAATTAGATTAAAAATTAAGTATAAGTATGTGTCGAAATTCATCAGTATATGTTTTTAATACGACAGCATAACCGTGTAATAGTACATTATTTTAATTTAACATCTATGAATAAGGTTAGAATAACCATCTGAATAAACCATCTGAACTAAAATATATTTTAGTCGCCAGAATTAATATATATTTTTTGATTTTCGGATTACCTTCATGCGTGAATTCTTTTTAAATAGAAAATGGAAACAAGGCTTTGTGAACTTACTAACCCAAAGTTTTGAAAATGGGCTTTGAAAACTTTGTGCAGGAACGTTTCTTTGAGACATTGAAATAATGTAATAATCGACATTTTTGCGAAAATTTATGAAAATTTTATTTGAGATGTGCAATTTAAATCTATAAAAATGTAGTAATTGCGAATGATTCCCCATCCATTTCTTAATTTTCTATACTATTTTCCTTACTTCTGAAAAACAGCTCGAAACGAAATATTTCCATTATGGTTCATTTTAGATGTTTTGATATAGATTAGCCAAAATATAGGAATTATTATATATGGGCTTACCGATAAAAATTTCGGTTTTCTCAGAACGTGGTTTTTATTTATTCGACCATATGTTCCTGTCATGTAAATGAAAATGGACGTAGACTTCATGATAGGACTACATTGTACATCCTCCCATTCCCCTACGTACGTAGTGAGACCGGTGGGTGAATTACTCCGAGAATAGCATAAAGGAGACGAATCCTTGGCGACCAACTGGCGAAGGTGTATAATAATCCAAATGGCGCTCGTACTTTGGGAAAAATCGAGGTCGAATTTCGGACGTAATTCCGTTACGTCAGAATGCGCGTCCTTCCCAACGGACGCCTTGAAAAGACCCGTCCCCATTACGGCGGTAACGAATGGCTGGAGGGCTCTCCTCGAGACGATAAACCAAGCCAAGTGACGTTCGAACGAGTCCTTTGAACCTCAATTCGCTTTAATAATATCTTCGCTTCATTTCTTTCCTTCCTAATTTTTCCTCCCAATGCGGTTTTATACGACACCGTAATGTAGTTGGTGCTCATCTCCCGTGATGACGAGCGGTGTTATACACTCGTGTCCGACCTTCTCGGCGTTTATTTATTTCATCCTTTTTTTCGTAGCCAATTTGAGATTTTTTTTCGGTGTCATGTTTAGGTAGCAAGGTGCACTCGTCTTTTACTCGCGCGGGTTTAGTGCTCGGGAGGTGAGGGGTAAGTTTTCGAGGTTTGTTTCTATATTAAGGTGAACGTATAAGTGAAGTGTAGTGTTTCCTCGGGTGTCGCTGGTGGAAGTTTTTGCCCTGAAAGGAAGGCTTGTTTTATGCGTTTATATTTTAGTAAGTTGGGACGGAATTACGAGACAGTATTATAAGGTTTTAGTTAGAATTTAAAGCTGGTTAAATGATAGTCCTAGAAATGTCTTTATTTTTATTAAATTAGAGTGAAATTACGTAGCAATATCACGAGAATTTTAAATTATATGTTGAAAATTAATGATAATTATAGTATGAGCTTTCACTCGGATGAATGATTAATATTATTTTCAGTTGCTTAATATAGCTTTCGCAAAAAATAAGCCGGTAAATTTTGATGTTTAGTTTCCGGAAATACATGAACATTAGGTTACTGATTTTTCTTTCACTTGGCGTAAAATCTTTTGTAGAATGGACCGAAGATTAACTTTATTATTAGAAACCAAATTTTTTGTGTTTATGTAATTATTAAATTCTCACAGATTTTAAGTTGTCCAGTATACTTTGTTTTCTTCTGTAATCCGAAGTGACAAACGTAAAATTGGAAACGTAAAATTTTGTGAATATAATGTTAATCGAGGTAAAGAGTGAGACTGTATGCATTTTGTTTGCTTTATTTCAAAATTCAATCAATGGAATACTCTATTAGGTTCAGCATAGTAATAGAATATATTCTAATTCGGTAATATTTTTATAGAAATGGAGGTGGTAAGGAATAGGATATTCATTGATGATAATAATTTTTTTCCATATTCATAATTAACATATAAATAAAAAATATTCCAATAAAAAAAGCAGAATGTACTTACGATTCAATGAATTTCATCAGAGGATTCATTCACTCTTTGATTAAGTCCCCTTTTGAGATACGGAGTGATGACACTCAAAAGTCTTCTAACCATTCTGTTTGTAAGTCACGACCGATTCTTCCTTCCATGGCCTAGATTCTTCTTCGTAGGATTCGACTATTCATCCCTACGGAAGTGTGACGACTCCATCCGACCATAAGTATGCCATCCAACTTTCCTAACCTTTTTCGGGGAAGGCGACGAAGCGGAGTTTGACGAAGGTCTTCCTCTTTAGCTTGTTTGCCTTCTTCTCTTTCTTTCCCCAGTTAGCGAAGAGGAGTCTTTTTTTCTTTTGGAAGGTGTCAAGGCGTCGGAGGAGCAAATAGTTAAACTCTGGGGTCGTGATTGCTCCTCCTTCCATTGCTTTTTTCGGGACTAATAGGTCCGATATTTTGGGAACTCGGAGAGGAAAAGGTGTCGACCGAACCCCGACTTCTGTCACAGTGTCGATAATGAAAGGAGTTAAAGATATATGTGGGAGGAGCGTGTTTGATTGGTCGAGATTGACCAGCTAACTTTTTCTATATATCAAGGGTATTTATTTTCGTATTTTTTATGGCCTTTGGTGTGTAGTTTTATACTCTATCTATGGCAATGATTGGGACGTCTTTGACGTGAACTCGTTCTGTTTGGTAGGCCTATTTACGATAATCTTTCACTATGGAATTATTGTATAAACCGTACTCTTTAAGTTGACGCAAGCAAACGATTATTATTAATTAGGTCTTACCGGTTTTTAATTCCTGGTAGAGAGGTCACAAAGTAATTGAAATTTATTACTTACCTTCTCCTTTAAAGTGCTCAATTATTCTAGGAACTGAAGATATCCTTAACTTTTGCCCAATTTTGGGTTGATTACGGTAAAACAATAAAATAAATCTTCTACGTTTAAAATTTTTTCCTATCATGGACGTCAGGTTGTCCTCAAATTCTATTATTATCCAAGTAGTTATGTATGAAATATTGAAACTTTTTCACTAGAGGCATGTTAGTTACGTTTCCAAACTAACTATGAGGTATCCTAGTATCATATCTGTTCAAGCATCGATGTATAAAATGATAATCTTGAAGTTGTTTTGCAGGTTAAAATTTTTGATTGAATTATCATCGTGGTCTTATATGATTATCGTTTCGTCTACATTTTGAACAGTGAGTTCCCTATCCTATTTTATACCAGTAAGTTTATTTTTTATGGCCAAGCGATAATTTTATTTTTGTAAATATTTTTTCTTCTTAGGATGATTTATATACTTTATTTCTTTCCATTTAAGTATCATTACAGGATACTGTTTTATGTCGAAATGCTTGTCTGGAAAATATTAGCTTCTATGACAAATTCCTGGATAACGATAAAGGTTTTTAGGTTGATTTTTTCGTATTTTTACTTTATATCAACCCATTCATTTCACAATTTGGTTATAAAGAAGTGGACGCTAAATTTGTTGTGCGGAATTTTTACAAATACATAATACACTTCCCTTATGGATATGGATGTTTCTATCTCCGAACGTCATTAAATTTACGTACAACACCGAACTTTTCAGTTACTAAATCAATTTCTTATGCACCTGTAATTGTAGCGAAACGTTTCCATAACAAAGGTTTTCCCAAGAGGCAAACCAAATCGTTAGCAGGAACGCGATGTTTATTTGTGTTAAGTTTTGCAAATGAAGGCGAATAAATTACTCACCCACTTAAGCGAACAGGAACACAAGTACGGAGCGTTCATTTTTCAAATCGAATTTATCTTCGGCGGGAGTCGCGTCTCTGCTCATGACTCATGTTTTTGCCTCTGCCCCGAGTGATTTATTTACGTTTGGCAATGACTTTGCATCCCCATCGCGTTAACGGACCGCCCGTAACGCGATCGGGGAAAAAAGTCATCGGAGGGCGATAAAACAGTTGAAGACTCTAGCACTCGGTTCCCACGGCGACGCGGCGTAAATCTAACAGAAGAAGAAATTCAATTTCCTAAGAAACGGATAGATTTAGAAGTATATCTTCCTAGATTCGATATAGATGGATTTAAAAATTTAGGGATATACTATTCCCGCCATGAAACCCACGCTCCACCTGCCAACGGACCGAGGAAAAAAGTTCGTCGGACAAAAGCGAATCGAAATGCGTTTCGGTCGCTGCTCCTCTTTTGTTTCCAGAGATAACGCCATTCTGCGCGAGAGGTTTTTGGGTTTTTTTTACCGAACGAGATCATCCTCTCTCTCTCTCTCTATAGGGTGACCTCCCACCTTTCGCTACAATCGAAAAAAACGAACGAAGTCAACCAGTTAATTCGCCCTGGTTCGACGAGGGAAAAAGGTGTGCGGCCATCAATGAGTTTCGCAAACGATGGCCGGCATCATTTTTCCCCTTCTTCCATACTTCCGAACACGCGGTTGGGAAAATGCGTTTAAGTCGGAAGGGTTCATCCGTAGTACTGCAGCGCCTTACGCCGACACCATAGATGGTGGGAATGGATTTTACCGTCTGTTCGTTAGTGCTGTGAAATAGAATTCTGGGTGGTAAAAGTTATATCTGTCCACACTCCTAATAAGATACTTATGAAAGATGATTTTGTTCGCCAACTAAGCCGTTTTGTTTACTTAATGGATAATTTAATCATATATATCAGCAAGAGATGTAAAGAGTCAAAGAAGAAAACTGACATACAATGTAACTTTATGAAATTATTACGGTTAACTTGAAAATGTTTGCTCATTATCGAGAAAATTGTAGTTAGCTTGGTGAGGTGTACATCAAATGCCGGTTTGAACTTTTGCAAATGATGATAATATATTAATATTTTTTCTGAGAACTTAAGCTTGAACGTATATATTCCGTTGGTATACCCATCGGTTTATTTTACGAAGAATCCGAGCTAGACTGCGAATTTTTTGCGACGTTTTTTTTTCTTTACCTATGTCACGGTTGATCTATTCCGATTCGTTCAGAGTTTACCTGAAATCAAGAGTTTTCAAAGTTTGTATTAGCAGTCACCCCCAAGTTTTCACAGAATCCTTGGCTCTGGATTTCTCTTTTGTTTGATATGCGTGACCCCTCTCTCTTTTAAATATCAAATATGTATTTGAGTTTCAGTTGGCAAAAAGTTTGATATTATTGGTGTCATATGTACCTTTTTCAGTTAAACTAAATCAAAAGAGGATATTGTATTTTAAGGATGCGTGTAGATTAAGTACCTCTGAGTTAAGGCTTTTAGAGGTCATCTGTGATACTTTTATATAGGTCATTACGATGTTGTGATACCTTGTAAAGCAGACATGACAGAGAAATATTTTCCTTACGGATCGCTGTCAAAACAGCTTCGAATAATATATCCGACTCTGGGAAAACTGCTCAGTAGTTTTCAGAAATGAAAGTAATCTTCACTCCGAGCCAAGTAAGCTTTCTATGGATTCAGTCGTCTCTCTTCATTTCTATAAGATCAAATGAAAATTCCTCCTTCCTCAGATTTCTACTTCAATGTCGTTTAGTGTCAAATATACAAATCCATTCAAGAAATTTCTTGCAACGCAAAACTTATAATCCAGTCGCAGGAACTCATCGTGTTAAGTTATTTTACCTCTACATTATCCTATTCTCAAAAAATTTTGAATTTAGATTGATATTAATGAATGACAATGATGTATGTGTGCTTGTGAGAATGTTTTCAAGTTTTAAACACTCGTACTTTATTGTCTTATTAGGCTTTATATGCCCGGAAGTATTTGAAACCATCCTTTTAAAACTAGCACAGCAAACGAACTTATTTCTACATCGTTGTCGTTGATTTGTTTATATTACGAACAATAATGCGTTCAATACCTTTCAGTTTTGATGAACATCTCGTAACCGTGTCGCAGTATAAGTTTCGTCTTCCTAAATTTCAAAGTCAAATGTCCTCTAGTCAAACAAACTTCCTCTTGAAAATCGCACACTAACAAATATTTGGGAACATAAAAGAAGAAAACCGCTGTCCGTGCAATCCGTCACAGACTCCCGATTCCGCAACCTCGTTTTCACGGAGCGCACTCGCCAAGACTCGATCGGAGATGCAGTTCACATAATCGACGTTCGCAATTTAACGGATACATAAATCCGAGCGCCTCTTTGCATGTCCCAAGCGATAAATTAGAGCATATTCAGGGAGAGAGGAAAAGGTCAGAGTGCAGCGGCGTTTTGGATGTCCCAAAACGAGTTGGTGATGTTCGGGAAGCCACCTGTTTGTAAAGCCACTCTTTGATCTCCAACGCCCAGACTGACCTCCGCCATTTTGATGTGGCCCCGCATTTATCAGTACACGTAGAATTAGAGCGTCTTTTCCAATAGTTCCCGTCCACGGTCCGTTACTTCGGAAAATGCGATTCCGCCTCTACGAACCATAAAGGATTGCATGCACAACCCTTTTCGTCTATCGCTATCTTTCGTCCTTCCGTTCGAATTACGGTGAAAATGGCAGAAATCGCTGCGTTTTTGTTTACGTCGATTTTTTCAGGGAGAGTTTTATCCACACCGTGCTCCCGTCGACCTACTTACTTCCAACATATAATGCGAGGTGACTTTTTGTATTTGTTTTCTTTCACTGAATTTTTATATATCTTTCTTTCGGCCTCTAATAGAGAAAATTAATGCATAGCTCTTCGAAATATATTTTTCTTTGAGGTTTTGTTAAATTCCACTTTTATTATGAAAATAATGAATAGTAATTCATAATTCCAATCAATGGTTATATTAATGCAATTAATTATATGACTAGAATTTTCATGTAGTACTCTAGCATATATAAATGCTTTCAGAATTAATATTGTACATCTCATAACATAATTTTTTAATATAAACTTGAAATTATTCACTGCTCAACTTTGTTAGATTACTTACTATTCTACAGAGAATGCGTTTAATTTTAACTGATAAGCGCCTAACCGAGAATGTTCGCGCATCAAATTTCAATACAACCTCAAATATAAAGTTAAATAAAAGTATTGTGTAAGTAAATGAAATGGATTTTGGTTTTCTTCCTGATCCCGATGAGCCAATTATAATAATAATGGACTTATTTATTAGCGACATGAATTCTTGATAGCGGACAGTTTATGTAGTATTGTATTGTACTCTCAACCTCTTGTAAATTGATTATAACATTCACTTTGGTGATGAATAGGAATCCATTACCTCCTATTTTAACTTGTTTCTTTTGATAAATATATATTCGTTCGTTTTAGTTCTTATATTGTCTGTTAAATAACGAGAAATACATTTATTAATACTATCAATCGTTTAAGAAGTTGTCCATATGTCTCGAAATAATTTAATAATTTGCAATGGCAAGGAAGGAAACAATTTAAAGTAAGTTTTTTAATGTTTACAGCCTCCGCTAAGCCATTATTCAATTTTTAGTATTTATTGTCAAGTTGTAAGTTTTCCGTTAGTTATGTTCTTACGTAAGTTCAGAATAAGTGAAACTTTTTGGCCAAGATAAAGATTATTTTAAGTTCATAACTGATTCCTGTTAATCAGAACAATCTAAATATTATGGTCTTTTTTAAATTCTAAATCATATTTGTGATTTTTATCCACATAAATTATAAATTTTGAATATCTCGTTAATTATTATTGTTTTTATGAATCAACGATATAATTGTAAAGCAAACAACTTGTCCTAAGTTGATTTTATCTCTGAAAATTCTCATAGAATGAGATAATTGATCGAAGCGTATCGGGAAACATATTCACCTTCCGTGACACACCGTTATTTTATTTCCTTCGATCCATTCGTATCGATGAAACATTCTTTTGAAGGGACGTTGGACTGTTGCAAAAATCTGATAATCCGATGGCAGTCAACAAGGGCGTCGCCTGCAAGTTGGAAAGAGGGGAATCGCAATCAAAAACCTAATCTTCGTCATGCGGCGATCTTTCTCGGTGTGAATGCATCACGTTCCTGCATGGAAATCCACTCACATTCGCATCTGTCGAGTGGTCATTTTGTTTGCGAGTCCGTGAAAGAGAATTGCGCATATCTCTCCTCTGTGTGTGCTGATTTGACTATAACTGTCTATCTTGCTATGATCCAGATGCTGCAGATGGGCCTTCGGAAATTGCCTCTGACTCATCAACTGTGGGCGTGCTATGTTTAGATGAGGGTATTCCCGGTACACCTGCACTTTATTTCGGAAATAATGTTTACTGCTTTTCAATCGTAGGCTTGAACGTAACCTATCGAACGATATAATCTTTAAATTAAATGCAATGAATGAAAAATTTTGTTATATTCCCTAATTATCTGTGGAAATAACAAAATTTTTCATTATACTATGGTTTACCACGAAGTTATGTCTTCTAATATTGATTTCATTTCAAAACGATTACTAATTTATATTTTATGCTAGTCGTTGCTACGCTACAACGTATTATTACAAATTACTTCTAATTCATCCATCTTTCATTGTTCATCTTTGTCTCTTTTTATTTTTATTTGATTTAAAGATTATTCGCGTACATTATTTTCGACAATAAGTAAGATACATACATATACACACGACTGTATCGCTACAAAATTTCTCCCGCGACCTACATGTAAAATTCACTAGACAGTTTTGTATTGTCCTAAGTCATCCTTTAATCTATTTGAATTACACCTTTTTCTATCACCTTTGGTCCAATAACTTCTCTCTCTCCCTCAGGTATTCCGAAATCGCGCGTCATTCCCTTTAAAAATAAACATCCCCACCTTTTCGAGACACATCCGTCAACCCGTAAACGCGACACTAAGCGAGAGTTATGGACAGTGGAAAAAGTCACGAATGTCGCCGTACGTTTCAGAGCCACTGTTCGCTTATCAAGCTGTCGTCAAAATCATCCCTTTCCCTCTTTCCTTGACGGACAAAGAGAGAAATGACGCAAATTTTTAGGGCAAAAATGTTATCGTACGTGGCGCTGAAAGTTTTGCATTCGTTTCCTATTACTTTTTTGGCCCTCGATGCTCTCTTCTCTGTCCCGTCCCCTCAACGCCACGTCATCCACCTTTATCTGCGAATTTGTGGGGTGCCAAATTTATGCGATAGGAAAGCTTCTAGCAGTGTTCGGCATTTTTTTGTTAATATTGTTTTGGTGGTATTACGTAAGAAGGTACGTTACGCTTGCTTGAAATAGGGAACCTTATGAGTTATAAGTAAAAAATATTTATTTTTTTAACTTCGAACTTTTTCTGTAAAAATCTATAAGATAGGTGGTTAAAATTAATATGTTTTATTTATGAAATATATCGTAAGAAGATGTACCTTTTAGTGATTCTAATTTATGCTCCACGTTTTCGTTCTTTCTGAATGTTTCGATTTATCTCATTATTTTCATAAATATAAAAGCGATTTTTATAAATATTATAATAATGATAGTTATTTTCAAATACATTCATCTGAAAAATTTTATGAGGTTTTATTCTTATGAATTTAAAAATCTTATAATTCCCTGTTAATGGTACAGTAATCTACTCATCTTTGATTTTATATCGGCAGAGTTGAGTGGAGAGAAATAAAGAAGAGAATTGATAGAAAAAAGGCTGCAGGACATGAGTAAAGAACGTGCTGAACATGTCACGTTACTGATCAAAAAACTGGGCTCTGTCATTTTGATTATTTCTTCACTTCAAAATCTAAGCCTTGAATTGTGTGTGAGTGCGCCAAATTCAAAAGAGGGTTTCCATTTCATTTACATCTACTTAAAAGAATTAATAAATAATTTTCATAATATAATACAGTATGTGAAAAAGTATTTTTTGATTTAGCAATAGATTGGCATAGAAGCTAGATTAACGTAGTTGATGATCTAAATATATGATCACTCTGCTGGGGATTGAAAACAAAACTTAGTTATTCTAGCATTTAGGTAATGGAATTGTGCAATCTATTAATATGATAAATATTTTTCTATTACAATATCCTTTAATTTTCGTATCTAGCATCGAATGCTAACTCTGTTTAGAGATTCTTGAGTCAACTGGAGATCACATATTCCATAATTTAATACATGATATAGAATCTCATACAAATGAAATACTCTGACTTTTGCGTGGATTATATTTCATTAAGTAGCAACTTCAGTTGTTTATTCTTTGTATTATTTCATATTTTAACATGATCGTTAGTTTGGCTTTGACTGAGTCTTAAATCTGTAAAGTACATAAATACGTTATTATCAAGGATTGTATTTTATTTGATATCTTATTTATTTTGCACTTTATTTCTTCTCTCTGTATAATCACATCGAAACTCTAATCCGCTTTTAATGATTGATCTTCGCTGTAGCAATATGGATATCCTCCTCTCTGCTCCTTTCATTATCAGCGGTCGAGCCCATATTCCACCCTTATTCTTTCAGATTTCCCTTTTATAACATTGCCCCACCCCATCGTTCTTTTCTTTCATCTCCATCCCCGTTGATTGCTTCCCCCTTTCACTCAGGTAAAAGTTATTTTAGCCCGAAGGATGAGGAAAAAATAGAGGAACGTTATTCCATCGGCCTTTATCAAAAAAAAGAAAGAATTCCCGGGGCGAAACGTCGTTTTGGCGGACAGGATGGGATTTTTTTCACGGAAGCTGCGCATCGTGCATGTCCCTTCCACACGCAGTTGTTTCGCTAACTGCAAAGATTGAGCGCGGTTAGGGGTCAGGTTCGGTTCGCAGTGGAGAGCGAAAGATGACCTCAACGGGTTATTAGTCCGAAATGTGAGGAAGGTTCGGTGGAAGATTGCCTGCAGTTGCAAGCTCAGTTGCGCCTTTTGCGCGGTGATTTTATCAGAGATAGCAAAGGATATGAAATGAGGGTGAAGAATGATTACAAACGATGCGTAGGCGCTGTTGGGAACGTGGTTCCCCTACTTGGCCAAAGGGAAGAGAGGCGAGAACCAAAAGGAAGCCGCCCAAATAGAGGGAAACGTTAAAGGGGGAGGGTGTACCTCAAGGTAGCCATCTGGGGCCAGGAAAATTAAAGTGACCGAGCGCGTTACTCATTAAATTTAACGACTCGTGGATTTGTAACGGTGGTAGTGCGGCGGTGGTCTTTTGGTCTTTGACGAGTACGTCCCCTTCTTTGGACGCCCCCGCTTCGCTTTTGTTCGGAAATCTCTCGCGTACACGACGCAATGGGGAAGTTATTTTCGAGTGAATTTTCACGCTCCTTTGTTTCCTTATGCGCTCGAACGTCTGTTATTTTTTTAGCGGGTGTGTATATTCTCTCGGAAATGGGTTTTTCCTTCTTCCGGAGGCGAAGATGGTGACCCATATTCCCATAAAACCTTTAGAGAGTGGCTTTAGACCGCCTGTTTTCCCCATCGAAGGGCATAATTCATCTCCTAGCGGTAACCTCGACAGGAAACGAGGAATTTTCGGCCAATCGGTCCTCCTCGATTTTTTTACGTGAGAATTGGCGAGCTTGCCATTTCCGCGTCCGGCGTTTGGAAAAATGAGGGCCCTTTAGACCTTCGACGGAGCTCCTCATTGGTGCAAGAAGGCAATCCATCTTCCGCAGAAATCAAGTTGGCTCGAGGAAGGTTTTTTTATTATTATTCCCGACTTTTAAAGGAGCGTAGTTGTTTCGAACGAGGCGGAATTGATGATCCGCATCGCAGAAGCAATGAGGCGTTATTAATCCAACCCGCCTAATGAGATTCCGGGTGTCAATTGTCTGTCAGAATATCTCCCGAGAAAGATTAGCCCCTTTTTTAACGGTCGTTTATTAAAGACGTGCGATCTCGTCATCCCCTTTTAAAAAGGCGCCTCTTCGAAACGATGTCATCCGTGTCTTGAAATTAACGGAGGTTGTTCGAAAGAATTCGTCGAATACTGAAATGTTATCATCACAGAGGATTCTATGATTTCTATCTTTGAAGGGGAATTATTTAAAAGAAATTTTAGGTGGATGAAGGGTATGAAATTATTCCGACAATAGATGAACCTGTGATTAATAACTTTATTTCCGTGGATGGAGGTTTTTCTGCACGATACGTTCGCTTCTAAGTAAATATATCAATTATTGAAACTAGTTTTAGATTGTAAACTATGGACACTCTTATACAATATGAAAGTATTTGCGTCTATTAGAAATTTATACCCTTCTTATTTCAGTATAATATGCCTCTAAATCCTAGGTATTACCAGGTTTAATCAAGGAAAAGTTATGAGGAATGTTTTATATCTGATTTTCATAGATGATTGTTAGTGTTGAATGTATATGTTTTTGATGATATCTTGGAATGAAGATGGTAATTAACGAATGAAAATATAAAAGCTACGGTTTTATCAAATTGAGATCTTTATTCGCGACGTGAAATATAAGTGAATATGTTTAAGTAATTACTTGGATGCCATGGATACATTTTTGGTAAATAATGCTTTTAAATACTAGAGATGCTTAGGTTGTACTTAGTTCATTTGAACTTATTTATAACATAAGGAAGGTTCAGCCCATAACACTTAGTCATCTTACTTTATGTAAGTTCAGTTATTTGACCGTTCAAACAATAGCCGTGAATTTGCTTTATTTTGTATTATCTTAGATATATAGATAGATCGGTCGTGCGTATTTGTATACCTGTCGTCAATCCTAGCGTAATGAATTAGAATCACAATTTTGGAAATATCTACGTACATTATTAATGAAACCTTTTAAAGTTTTGCATGTTTAGAAAAGTTTTGAAAAATAAATTTTAGAAATGAATTCCACGATGCACGTGTCCTATCTAATCCAACTATTATTCAAATCAGCTTCCTATCCAGATTCAAAAAAAAATCTTTCGATGGAAATAGAAAGGCGTTGATTCGAATCCGCTTTGATTTGCAAACGGATCTTGAGTTAATGTTCTTCTCGAATAATCCCCCTGTTTGTTTTCAATTTTGATTAGAAGGCTTTCCCGTCCCGAGAAATAAAAAAAGGGCGTAATCCACCCATTCGATAGGGGAGATTCTTCAATCTAAATGCACATCGTCGGCAGGATTCGGAGGTGTATAATCCTCTCCGGTGTCATCAACCCTTGAAACGCGAGATGAACAGGGGTGAAAAAAAGAGAGTCGTTTTGTTTGCTCTTGTAATTAGTTGTGTTCATTCCCTGCAGATGCCACGCCCTCCGAAAAGGAACGAAATAGGAGCGGAGTATTTGTGCCGTAGAAAGGCAGGTGACAAAGGGGTTACGTACGAGGGATTCGCCTGTGTGCCACGAATGATACCGTAGGACGCTTACGCTGATGACAGAGGGGAAACGAAATTGGGGTGGATTTAAGCCAATGCCATTACACAGGAGGTCGCGATAGGCGTAGGAAGATCGCTGGCGATACAAAGTCGCCTTGGAAACGTTAGAACCCTACGCTTTCGTGTTCTACCAAAGGAAACGACACTGATTTAAAGTTTGGTTTCAATCTAACTTTATCTAGTCCTCGTTTTAAGTTACTCTTTGTCGGAACAGAGGCTTCGTGAAGTTTTTTGTTTATTCTGTTTGGAGACGAATAATATTCTCACGCGACTGTCTTATTTAAAAGCCACTATCAGTCTAGTCACTAACCTGGCATATTGATAGAGAAAGAAAATACTTTATTATTAATATATTACTAGTAATACATTACCATCTGTCAATAGAATACGATAGCTAAGTGTTCACAGCGCTATAATCACTATTAATTAGATTTATTAGAGAAAGATGACTAATATTTTTGTGAGTTTAATTTTTCTTTTATATTGTATCTTTCTATTTCTTCTTCCTTTTCTCTTTCTATTTTTTTATTCGATTAATTTTCATTCGGTATGAATGAAAATAGTCAATAGTAGGTTTATCAGGTTATATTGGTTAAATTATATTTAATATTCTATTCTACATAATCTTTTGAATGTGAAATTAATTTATTGATAGAGATATCACTTTTTTCGATATAAATTTCATCCCTAATGTGAGTAATAGCAATTAGTAGATCAACGTTATATCAAAATAGTAAGAAAATTTTGTTATTGAATCACTTTGTCGTTAAGCTTACCTTTCACGTAAGTGTAATTCAGTGCAATTGAAGCAATCTTACTGTTTAGAGAAACGAGTCATCTAAGAAAGGATTTTACCCACGAAACAATTTCAAGTCATGTCTGTAATATATTTCACGCGTTTAGTATTTGCATCTCATTAGTGAATTGCATCACATTCGACTTTTACACGCACAGGTTGTTTCCCAAGCACCGGATGTACACTCTCAATTGTTTTTTAGCGTATTCTTTTTGAGATAATTATTTTGTTTTACTCGTTGTGAAGAGAGTGCATCAGCAATAAAGAACGCCAGAGGTACATTGCAACACTAATGAGAAAGTTACCGTTCTCGTAATTTTTTCTCATTAACAGGGAACGCTCGCCATCTTTGTTCACCTCGCTGCACTATTTCATATTTTCGTCTTTTGTGCCTAAAATCTCTAAAACAACGTTCTTCCTCTACGCGCACCTGCCTCTAAATGGCGCTTTAGCAAAAGGTTTTCTGTCACTTTTATGGGTGGCGGTAGACGGTACTAAATTACTAACGAAGTATCCTTGCGAAATACTCTTCGTGATGGAAAATTCGATTGAAATTTTCATTTGTTTCCACAAAGCGTAAAGATAAAAGTGGATGGTTACCATTTGATCGATTTCTTCGCGGTATATTTTAAATGGATTTTTTAGTTACTCTTAACACTATTTTCTCTCGATCGAATTCTCTCCAGTTTAGAAATCATCTTTATGTATCTTATTCCATGCCTTTATCGTACAATTGTCATTCTCCGCGACTAATCAAAGATTTTACTCGATTCCGTTAATATTCATAGGTACGATGTATTATTATCAAAATCAAAAAATTATCAAATTACTCCAAAATTATTCCAACCTTGTTCTAACGATTGTTGATTAATAATACCTATATTACTCTTTATAGAGTAGAAATACGCCTCTGTTTTCTATGTTGAAAATGACTCAAGAATATGTAATTCAGTAAAATGTAAATGTTAACGAAAGTGCAGTTATAAGAAGCGAATTTTTTTATCGTTCCTGATGAATGTTTTATTTCTTGGAAGATAGTATTGCCTTATGCGCTTATATACTTCCTGTACATTTTTTCTGATTTGAGGTAGTTATACTTAAAATTTTTGTGGTACCAATATCGAATTGTTACATTGATTGGATACAAGAACCTCATTTTAGTACAATGCGCGCTGATTTATTACTCTAGCTTGAAATAAATTTTGTGAGCAAATTATTCTCATTTCATTTTTAAACTTCTTGAACGAAAACCTATCGATAGGAATATGTATGCGACTTCCTTTACTCAGCGTAAGAACCTCATAAAATAGTAATTTGTGATACAACTCTTTTCTTTTGAAGCTAAGACAATGTTTGGTTCCACACCAGAAAAATTATTCTCTAAGGATTACATACGAAACCCATATCGATAAATGTATTTTCACTTCTTTGCCCAAAATTTCTCGTTTTATCCGGGAGTGTTCTCCAGTATTATTCCCACACCTCTCACCTGAGGGAAACTAACGTTGAGTAGGTATCGCATTCAGAGATGGAACGAGCGAGCTCTGAGTAAAAGACCCTTTCGCAGGCCCTTTCAAAGTTAGGGATAGGGTTTGCCCCCACATCGCGGTGTGTTTCTCGCGTCTCCAGAGAATGCGAATATTGCCTATAAAAGGACTTTATTCCGTTACCTTTTTCTAGTCCCGCGAATCGACGCTCTCTTTCGGTTTTTCCAAGATGAGGTTTCAGTTCCCTTTCATTTCCCTTATCAGAATATTGGACTTTTTTCAGCTATCCTCCTTATGTGTTGCGTAGGTCGTTGGCGAAGTTTCGACAATTCCCTCCGAGTCTTTGTTGTACGTAGTTTCTTCGCAAAGGCGTGGAGAAAGTAGGATTTCCCTTTCATCCAGAGTGTTTGGTTAGATTTAATCCAAAACTTGTTGTTCAAAGCTTCGGCTCCGGTGTATTTTGAAGAGGAAATTTTTTCGTGTGTTTTTCCAATAGTTTCCTTTTTCTTGAATTGAATCAAATAACCACTTTTAAGGAACTAGATGTATCCGATTATAGAATAATTTTTTTAGATTTTTTCCTTTCTTATATACGTTTGTCTTTTGGAAGCAATCCAAAAGTGGTTACAATAAGTTCGTTTTTATAAATTCTTCTTGTTGATCTTCCCATACATTTTGATTTATTTTATGGCTGTTTTTGTCGTGAATTACAAAAGAATGTCTGCGAATATTTATGCGTCTTGAAGATTGTATCTAATTAAAATAATAGACCTGTAACATTGTTTTTTAGTAGCTCTTGAAATCGAAAATTTATGATAAATTGGTTTAATTGGTCTATGAGCAAACATTCATAAATCAAATTCAGTAAGGCAGGATTCGTGTTAAAAATTATTTTTCATTATTCAAATTCGTTTAATTATCTTTATAATTTTGTCAATAATTGAACTATATTTTAGCTCATGTGACAGGTAATTTGGATGATACGCAACCAAAGAACAAAGAAAAAAGGAGTAGAGTGTCTCTTTTCAGCTAAACTTACAAATGAGAACAGTGGTAGCATAAGATTTATATGCCAGAAAGACGAGGAGGAATCAGTTTTAGAACTCTGATAACGTAATCCAGCTTCGGATATATAACTCAATCGGTACCGTTTCCTTTTTTTATCGCCTCGTAAAGGACCAATCTCTGTCACAAGCCCCGCTACATAATTAAATTCTAACCGTTCAATTGTCGATTCCGGTTATTGAGCGAGTTTCCGAGTTAAAAATCCCATCTATTTTGTCGTATTTTTTTCGAAAATTGGACAGCTAATGAGATTCGCGTAAGAGACAGCGGACGGACGTCATTTAGAATTTCTCTCGGAAGGAAAAGAATCGACCTCGTTTGAGGAAATTTATGAAAGGATTGGCCGAATGGAAACTTACGACGCTGTAAAGATTTCGTTCACTAGAACGTCTCCCGAAATCCGGTTTTTTTCCAATCCCAAACTATGGCGAAGAATTCGTGGAACGCCGGGGATTTTCC
This sequence comes from Pantala flavescens, assembly GCA_020796165.1. Taxonomy (NCBI): domain Eukaryota; kingdom Metazoa; phylum Arthropoda; class Insecta; order Odonata; family Libellulidae; genus Pantala; species Pantala flavescens. The sequence goes on from CM036878.1 coordinate 21,721,880, forward strand.
CTTTGCCCTCATTACGTACGCTCCTCCGCTTCCCCGTTTTTCCCCTTCGCATCAAGAGTGTCGGATATCGCGACGGAGTTAGTTTGCATTTACCCTTCGACTTTCTGAATGCTCCACTGCTCTCGGATATATACATTCCCTCCCTCCGATTCGGTAAACTCTCCAAAAGAGCGTCTTTCTGGAAATTCCTTTCTCGGTATCCAGTAAGTATAGCCATTATCGTATTGCGGATAGATTCGGCACGGTTTGCGCGTTTACGGAATATTTCGACATTTTATGCGGAGGAGTTGCGCCTCGAAAGTAGGCAACGAGCACGATTTAAATACTCTGCTGGTTGCGGATACGCGTCGCCGTGTTTGCCCCAAGGTTCGGCTTTGGGTCCAATATTGTTTCCATTCGAGTTAACTCTTATGGATAAGAGTATTGGATTTAAAGTCCGCAAATTCGCTTATGTAAATCTTGAAAGATTTTCGAAGAGTGTTAAGAAATGAAAATTTTTATGTGAAAATAAGGCGATGATAAATTTCGTTCTATTTTAATCATTCTTAGCAATAAACCATGACTAGCAAATTGTAATTTATTTTTTATCGATAAAAAATGAAGACTCATGCATTTTTTTCGTTAATGTATCTGGTATCGTGAATTCTAATTTGTGTTGAAGGATGAGATATGTTCAATTGATTTGAATTTTATAAATTGCTCACTATTCGTATAGTATCAGTTGCGAATTTCCTTAGAATCTTATAAGTAATTCTTTTCTCATTTTTCTTGTTTCCTGATGCATAATTCTTTAACAGTTTCTTTTCGATCGTGTTGAGTTTAACAATTAAACATACTTCATTCCATTGGCAAATATTCAATATCATATATTTTGCCTTTAATATGCATATGAAGGTATGCATATCTGGACTTAATTTTGCTTAATCATTTGAATTAGAACTAGTATATTCAGATACCCATAACTAGACTTTAATATAATTAATAATCGTTATGAATTATTTAAATTAGTTATAATTGTTTGGAAAATGTATCTTATGAAAGGGAAATAAAGATGAGTTTTGAGTAAGAAAACCTACGTGGTATTTTAACAGAGAACGTTACGCTACCCACTGTTTAACTAAAAACCCACGGAGCTGTATGCAGAAGAATTTTTCATCGTTAGCCGAGATACGTACACACTTAAACGTCGTAATATTCACCGTGACGAGAACATTGTGTGTCGTCAGCGTACTCTTCTTTGATCGTCGCCAATTATTCTTAGAAAGACTCTTGCCTAATTTAACGACTACCCTGGAAAAACTGCAGAAACAAAGGATCGCAATTGGTGATACCCCGCAGTCGTAGTAAGAGAAGCCTTCTCGTTATATTTCGTCCCATGAACCCCTTCTCCACTCGCATCTGCCCGACACTGGATACCTTGTACTCTAATTAGTGAGGATTTCCTTACTCCCTACTCAACCGGTCTCGCCCCCACACAGCAAGCGTTACCCCACCTCGTCGTTAAGGAGTCTTTGTTTACACGATAGAGTATTTTTCCTCCCCTCTCCTATCACTTCCTCTCCCGCCCACTTCCCCCACCCCCTCCGGCCACCTATCTCTCCCCCCTCCCGTAAGAGGACCCCGCGTCCGCAATTATTTATAATTATTTCCTTCCACCTCCCCTTCACGCTTTTGCAGTCTGCACCATTCTGTCGTCCACAAAGCCTTCATTCTTCCCCATCTTTGTTGTTGCACTCGGGTACTCTTTCCCTCTTTTTATTATCCTTTTTACCCTCTCGCTGGCCGCACGCAAACCTCCTCATCCCCTCCCCTCAACCTGTGTCTTTCTCAGCGAACCACTCCTTAATATCCCCCCCAAGCATCGTGCTCTCTCTATATCTAAGCAAGTCTCTCTTTCTTTTGAATCCAATTTCAGCGTATTTGTCTTTTCTCCCCTCTTTGTTTCGGAAGATTTTCCCTCGTCTTTTTTTCTTTTTCGTTGTCTACTGTTTCATTATTGATATTACGACTCCACGGGTTCTCTTTTCACGCTGCGGAATTTTTTTTAAGCTCCGCTGTTAAACATGATTGTAATTGATAGTTGTGATTAGTGTAATTAAGTTAATCAAATGTAATCTAAATTTATTAATGTGCATTGTAATATCATAGCACGTCTATATCAAATAGTACGCTTCGTACAGTTTATCCATTAAATACGTATTTTAGGTATCGCTATTCATCTCGTGATATTCACAATAGTTAGAAACGTAAGCCTGTCTGTTGTACGAATGTTTTTGCGAGCGTGTTTTGATACGCAGGATTACATATGACAATTAAATATAACGCAAGCCATCGTGTTATAATCATGTTATACATCGATAAGATCTTAAAAATAATAGGACGTATGTGAAACCAGTTGCAGTTAATATCTTGTAAAAGATATTAACAGTTGTCATGAACTTATACTCATTCTTAATTACCAATTTTTTAAATTCTATGTTAATTATTTGTCTATTGTTTTATGTTTACGGATTAATGGCTTTTTATTTCGAAGGGCAATTAAGATTTTATCGAAAACAGGTTGAATTTAATTGCTGCAGAATAATGTTCCTTAATCCAAGTCGTCTCTTCCGGACATCATTCAGTCGCACTATATTCATCGCTTTTATTGTTCCTTTATTCCCTTTTTTATGGATCCCCGTTTCTTCCTAATTCCAATTTCGACCGTTCAAAAACTGCCTCCGAGATCAATTCTTCCTCTCGATGCCCTTGTTACCGTATCTTATTTATTTTCGTTCCTCGACTGCTTTACAAGGAGTCTTCCTTTTCCTCTTTTGTATCCATTCGGAGATTTATGCGAGTTTTCGCGATTCTTTCACAAACAAGCATTCCATTGTTTGTCGCAATCTGTCGTTCGCCATTGGTCCGAAAGGCAAACACAATATTCCAAGAATTAAGTCCCTCTCTCTCTGTTTTCCGCATTCATGGTCCAATATCCCGCATGTTTTTTGTCAGGACTACTTATGTTATGAATGTTATACAAGATACACCCCAATCCCTCAGTTTTAACAGCGATATTGTCTTCAGTTTCTCGGGGATTAAAGTTTTTCGCGACTGACTTTTTGTCTTGATTGTCATGTAGCTCGCCGTTTCCGAGTTTTGTTTTTATTTTTCGTTTGTTCGAGGGATTCGTAATAATTACTGACATCTCTTTTGTCCGACGTACGCTTTTAGCTTCCTCTGCTTTGGTACTATATAAATCGCGGTTGTACCGATTTTTCTTTTTGTACGTACCGTGTTGTTTTGTGATCCAAATCACAATTGTAATCAAAAACTCAATCCTCCCTTCCCAATGCTTCCTCATAAAAATCATTTCGTTAAACGCATCTGCACTACTTCCCCTTAAACTAAGCGTACTAGCCTAATCGATATCTAAATGTTGGGTAACTAAAATAACGTGTTGAGTATTGTTGAATGACGTGTGAATCACATGACGTGTTTTATAGTCTTGTTGTGCCATTAAAGCACCAGATCTTGTGAATATATTATTTGAAGTCACCGAAAAGACAAGTCGGTCTAGGTTTAACTACAAATATTTTTTTCAAAATTACTCCCATATTTCTGATCTTACTTGTCGTAAATGTTATTAAATTTACTTTCTGAATCCAGAAAATAATGTGCTCGGATCTAGATTCTCCCCTCTGCACGCTTTCTCGTACTCTTTTCCCAAATATATTTATCATATCAAACTTGATTGTAATGGGGATAGATTTGTACCAAGCAGTTATAAAGTTTTAGGAAAAATTTCGTTTATTACTTTCATTATAAAGGTTCGACGTCTGATTGGATAATTTAAACTACGATAAATACAAAGCAAAAACAAAAAAAGAAATTAAAAATAGTTCCTATATTGTTTTTTTGACCTCAATAAATATCGTTTTAAAATTAAGGATAGAATATTACGAAAATGTTGAGCAATTGCTTCTCTTATCCATCAAAGTGTTGAAACATATATGTAATTGCTCGTCTTTCGTTGCCACGCATTCATTATAATTCGCAGATGAAACAGGTTTTACCATTTTAAAAAACCGAGGACAATTAGTTACCGTGCTAAAATGACTACAGCAGTTGCTTCGCAATTCGTAGTAATGTTTAAGTTTTATTATCGCTAGCTCTCGTTTCGCGTATAGGTAACGTATGTTCATCAGCGTAAACAACCTCAACGTTTAACTGCGAAACGAATTACACTCAAGTAAATGAAGCACATTTTAACAAGCGAGATTTTCTCCTGCCTCCATATATTCCTTTCTCTGTCCCTCAGATGTCCTTCATCTCTCCCTTCATACTTTAGCGTGTATCCCTCCATCTCACGCTGTCATATCACTCGACGCACCTCCCTCGTTATATTTTGCTCTCTCTCTGTAGGATGAGCTCCATTCTTTTCGGATACCCATTCTCATTCATTTCCCCGCACACGGCCATTCCGAAGCTCTTTTTAGAGCCCGTATGTTAAGCCCCACTCCCTTTATTTCGCCATCAATCTCCCCCTTCATCCACGTAGTCTTTTCCCAAATATCCGCATCCCTTTAAAAAAAAGAAATAAGGAGACGTGGAAAGTCCACGTCCTCCCCCCTTAAGGTTAGGAAACCATAGTAATCTTCCCTCTCGTTTCTGTTATAAGAAGTTGCCGAAACTTATAAATTGAGCATGGAAAATATTTTTTGCCGTACGATCTGATGCTTTTAAAGGAAACTGTGTTCGTTACGTTCTTGGAGGTCTTAAGATTCTAGGTTCTACGTAATGACTATTGTGAGTGCATCGGTAGTGCTTTGCGTTCATTTACCTTCGTATGTGGTTGTATTTTTCGTTGCATTTGGTTCGTATTCTTTCTTTTTTATTATACCTATTATTCTTTTGCTAACAGACTCATAATCAACTCTGACGATTTTATTTGAAGTTTTTGAACCGCGTATTTGAATAGCTTAATTGTCATTTCACTTATATTTATGCACTTTGACATCTCTTTCTGAGATCTTGAAATAGATATTTTATTTCAACAAATCCAAATTTCACAGATAATCTGTTACACTGTAAAATGTTAATGGACAGTTTGCTTAAGTGTTTCATATGTTGTATTTTGTTTTTAATTTATATTTCGATTTTCTAGCTCTATTATATAATATTATTCTTTTTATCTTTTCGTAGCACCATTAAGCTTATTTGTTTCATCACTCAAATTATTCAGAATAACACAGTATAGTATGTGAGGTATTAATCGAAATTAACAATCCTATTAGGATATTTTAGAGCTTGGCATTAATAAGGCAAGATATTATTTAAATAAATTGCTCCTTGGGCTTTTTATTTAATGAGACATTGTTATTAAAAATACTTGTTAAAAATAAATAGATCTCAACCGGATGAATATTTTTTATTTTTAAAATTATTCATCAACTATTTCGACGTCATATATTATGGTTAACAGTTTATTTACTTAATTATTAGCTATACTTGGTTATTATACGAGTATTCGGCAGTCTGCTAGTTTTTCTCATACAGAAATCTATAATGCGATTGAATTTTTATTACTTTTTTTAATAATCCACTGATTATCTTAATTATAACCTCATTTGTTGCGGTTCCATTACCGAATAACGCGAATCCCGTTTCACCCAAAGTTTCCGCATTAATAAACTTAATTACGTAATTCCTGATTAATCCGTTTAAAATTTAATATTGTAAATGAACCTGAATTTTCCCTCATTTTTTTTCATATCTTTCTCGTTACATAAAATGCCGACCTTGAATTGGAAATCTAACTATTTATGAAAAGTATATTCCGAAATTTTATCTCTTTAAAAGTTCTCTTCGTCGAAATAACTTGACCTTTGCGGAAAATTTGGTGGAACGAAATTCTCCCCGAAACGAAATAAACTTTCTTCTTCGTTTATTCAGAGTTTTACTGGAGTCCCTCGATTAACTTTGACTACAGTGAAAGTATATTTTTAAATCTAAAGAAGAAATATGAAATTTTATCTCACGTTCCAACCATTGAGATGTAACTCCTTTCATTTTAGTCAAAAATTTCGTTAAAATAAATTTATATATATATATATATATATAATTATATATATATAATTGTCATCCCTCAGTCTTTTAACTCAGGAGAATGTTGATACATGTTTCCCTCTTTTGTTTATAAATTATTTCGGTACGTAAATTCACTCGGTTGTGGAATAATATTCCCGGAAACTGTTGAACTCGTTCCCTAAGCTCCCAAGCGCTCCGGAAGGATTTAGCTGTAAGATTAGGAATGGGGTTGTCGACCTCTTCTCCTCTTGGTCGGAATGCTTTATCCGGCGTGTTACTCGTGAGTGCAGCATAATGGCCCTGTGGATAATATAATTTTAAATCATACTGCAAGGAAAGAGTGGAAAGATGCTGTTAATGCTGACTCTCTCTGAACTATCAGAGTGACGTCTGAGTGAATACTAGGTGGGTATTCTTTGAGTTTTAGCTGTATTTTATTATTTAATATTTCTTCATTGCCTGGTATTGTTTTTTTGTCTTTACAAACATACACTTATATTTCACACGTAAATATCATCTAAAACTTATTTATTAATTCATGCGTTCTTTGGGTAACTAGTAGCTTTCTCTAATCTAGTTTATTTTAAAATTTTCTCTCGAAGAATAGTTGCGTGTATTCTGAATTCACGAAAGGTAAATATGTAATATAATTTTGATTTTTCTTTTTTAGTTTAAGAAACAATTTTTATTATTGGTTTCGTATTTTTTCAGCAAAAATATTTTCCCAAAATTTTTCATACAATTTTAAAGAAATTCAAAAGTTAAACTCGATGAAACAACTCGAAAAAAGTAATTATTAGATGACGTATTCTATATGTAATTTAGTGAATATTTCTTATCAAATACATACTTCAAACTTGTGCTGTTGAAGTAGTTAAATTGGTTTTTAAAGCTATGACTTCTAACAGAAAGGACCAACCTTCGTCGTACTTCGTCGAATTTTCCTTCACAGTACAGCCCTCTCTCTGTTAATTCCATTAGACTCTTAGACGTCTCTCTACTGAGCTATAGTTCCCGTCTTGCGGGTTAGATGCGGTTTAGTTTATATTCCCGTCTAAGAAAGATGGCCGAGGGATTTTGGATGGGACAGAGTAAGACGTCGTCGTCCCCTTTGCTTTCCAGTCACGTTGTCCCCTTTTCTGCCACGTCGACTGGAGTGAGAAATCCCCCCTCCACGAGATGAACCTCTTTAAGATTCCCCCAGGATGGACCCACTTTCACCCGCCCTTCATTTCCGGATCTCCGGATACCTTGCTGAACGTCGCGATCTTTTTTTTCCTGACACGCGCTCCTTCGGCGGAGTTCGAAGCCGTCCCACCAATCGTGTCCTCCCAACACGCCGATAACTTTTGTAGATATCAGTCCCTCGTATCCTTTTATAGAGGATGTTATTGTTTCCTTTCCGATATGTATTGTTGTAGAGTTGGTATCGAACATCTCCTCCAGAAGGTTTCTTCGCGCTGAAGATTTGCTTCCGTTTAATTCCGGTTGTTGTCCTGAGCGAATGCAGTTCTATTTATGATGTCCATAAATGGGTTATCTATTGATGGATTTATAGAGATAACTGCTTTATTAACTTATTCTGTTAATGAGTTTAAGTATTTGTGCGCTTTTAACGACGAATGTGGAGTTTTTTAGTATCAATATTTTCTACTTTGATTTGATAGTTGGTAAGATTTTAATTTAAATGTATATTGATCTCCGTTTGTTCGTTTGATAACGTTATTTTCTGAGTTATTGTAATAAATATTTTAACACAAATAATTTTAATTGTTTAAATGTTTATTATTATTATTAATAAAAATATTACTTTTACTGAGTATTTAGTATTTACTAAATAATTGTATATATTATTAATGTACGTAATAAATAATCGATTTTAATGATTAAATAATAATTTTGATGCTAACATTTCATAGTATCAATACAATTTTCATTTCAGAATCTATTCCTTATTTGTTCTACTCACTAGAATTGCTCTACTAACTTATTATTATGTAACTTAGTTTTAGTTAAAATCTATTGTCTTTCTCTATCTCATAATATTTGCTGAGAATTTTTCGTGTCCACGTAGGGAACTAGTTTTGTTTGCGTTTCCTACTTTCCCCTCGAGTTCATTTTCAAAGTAAGCATTTTCAACTGATAATTTCACTCGCGTTCCTCCAGTTCCGGAAATCCAGTAAAACAACCTCCTTTGTTTTTCGGACAGCGTTCGAAATTCCGTTTTCGGAAGTAAAGAATTCAATTCGCTGCGGAAATACAACGAAACATCTTTTCTTTCGAATCTTCTATTTTTTTCCTAATCTTTCTCGCATTCCATTCCTCTTCCTTCATTTTTCCGACCGGAATCCACTTTCTCTTTTTCCCGCTAGGGGGCATTGTTATTCGCTATTAACTAGCGGTGTCTTCGATACCGCCGAACTGGAAAGGAATCTACGGATATCGGAAACGGATTTCATTTTTATCCCTTTCTCTTTTTTTCCGCCGAATGAGATATCGAATCGAAATGAAACGGAAATATTTCGAATGTTCTCTACGCCTTTGAAGTGAAATTTTCGTGAAATGGAATGGATATTTGGTTTTAGAATTCAGTCTATTCTGCCGTAATGTGCGTTTCGAAACTTTTTTGGGCTCGCGATTTTTCTGCGAGGGAATTCGCCGCTTTTATGTAATGCGTACGTTTCCTATCAGTTGTAATCTTTTCCATTCCAGATTGAATGACAGCAAATACGCTTGTTCTGATATACGTAAAGGTACCCATGCGGAATATTTTTAGTCTAAGGGTTCTCAGTATCAATACTTTGCTCTAGATTCTGTTTAGTATATCTAAAAACTATATGTTTATTGGAGCCTATATTAATGAGAATACTGTAAAGAATTGGTAAACTTAGTTCATATAATTTCAGTTTTGAGAAATATCAAATTATTGTTTTTTATTGATGAATAATCTCGCTTAAAAATATTTAAAATAATTTTATTACGTTTTCTTAAAATTTCCATGGAAATGTCCACTGAAACCTTATTGATATTTTATTGTCATGAATGTAATACTAATAAAAAAATTCATTCGTAATGAATGACGTCATTAATTTATTCATTATAATCTTGAACTAACGACTTAGCGATAAAAAAATCTTTCGACATCTGAAGGTGAATATGTTGGTTAGATGCATAAGGAATTTATTATGACATTTATGTTTGATTTGATTATTTTTCATTCACATTTATATTTCCATGTTTTGTAGATAAAAGCCAATTATACTAACTTTGTACTTTGCAATACATCCAAACCTTATTATCAGCAATTTATCATTAATTTTCAACAAACATTCATTAGTCATGAGAATTATTGCTCATTACGCCGGTTTCACATGAACGCAATTAATAACGTTCGATTACAATGGATATTCGATAGATACTTAAAAGTTCCATAAAATTTCATGCAAAACTACAATCTAGATATCGAATACATTACGGTTGCATCCTAATCGAAAACTCTGCATCAGAGATGAAAGATTAATTACATGGTTTTGTGCTTATAAGAAATATTCATCACACAAACTCAATTACTACTCTGAAAATAAATGGGAACGCAGTGATAAACTGGCCTCATTGCTGAAAAAATCCTGTAAATTTTAATAGGACTCTTTGATAAACAGTATCCAATTATATTGTTCATTAGGGCGAATTTGGCGATTTAAATTATCACCTCTCCTATCGATATGCCAATGTAATTAAAATGTTTACATCCCTCTAGATGATTTTTCATTGATCATAAAATTACATTTCTATATCATAGAGGCATCAATTGGTATATTTTAATCCTCGTGTATCGCAAAAATAGTAATCTTTAAAAATAACATCGTGCATTCAATACTCATCTTAGGTTCCAATTCCAATTTTATGCGTATTATGATTTCAGCCTATTTAATGGATATTTAAAAGGTCAACAAACATTTGTTAAATCTTTTAATCATAATCCTAATTTCAGTGTTTATTTACGTGATTTATTTATGATTTTGATTGACCCTTCCTTCTTTTGACATTCAAGAGTCACCGTAACTTTTTGCAGTTATTTCGATGCTCCTACATATATTTTGGTGAATGATAGCTGACTTTATCTTGCTTAGTCAAAATAAAACAAGTTGATGTAGATTCTTAGTTATTTTAATAAAATTAGAAAAAATAAGAGATCTGAAATTTATTTAAATATTTCGGAAAAAATGATAAAAAATCAAAGTTCAAGATTCATATAAAGTGACGTATTATCTCCGACTGTTCGTAGCATAATTGCTCGATACATTTATTTCTATCCTCGAATCCCCCTTCTCTCTCTTCTTTACCGATGGCTTTTACACGGAAATCTACGTCTACTCCTACATTTCTAACCCACAACTCACTCTAAACTCTTTTGCATCTCATCCAAGTCCTCTCCGAATTATTCTCTCGCTGCACCACCCGTTTCTTCACTTCCCCTTCACTTCAGCACTTAAGCGAAAAGGAGCAAACCTTTTAAAGTTCTGCTCCCGATTATCTACACCGCTTCCCATCTCGCGGAGGGATTATTCCACCAAATCCTCTCATATCGCAGCGATAAAAGATACAAGCCGGAGCGAATCGCACTTTCCACCCGGATTCACGTCTGCCTTTCCCTCTTTTAACTCTGAACGCGAATGTTTAAAACGATCGTCATTTCGCAAGTCTCCGAAAGTAGACTATCGTAATAGTCTCGTTGACGTGTTCCTTGTTGATGCGTCACCTTCCTTTTAACCCTCTTCTCGCCTCTTACTTCCTTTTCTTCATTTTACGATCCTTCTCTTCCTCAGTTTCCGCTTTTCCCGCCATTCCCGGCTCTCTTGGCGCCCTTTCTAATCGTTTTCGCGCCCACTGCGCAACCCTATCGTGTTTTGTCACTTTCTCCCGTTGCAATTGCTTCTGAATGCCGCGTTACAAGGAGCGCGCCGTTTCCTTTTAAGCTCGCCCTTTCGCATTATCGTTTTTTTTAACTCTCGTGATTCTTCTGGAAGGTTTTATTGCGGGATAATTCGTACTCTCGTTTTCCTCAGTGTTGATTATCGTTAAATTAAGCTTATTAAGCTCGTAGTTCCGAGTTTTATCTACAGTCGACGCTAGTATATTATAAATCTTCGTGCTTTTTTTATGTTTCTTGATTAAAAAGGATCTCTGCGGGTAATTATCATCAAAGAAATGTATAATGAATACTATAATTGTGTCTGCATTAGTGGTAATTTGTATTGCTTGACTACTAATGTATTTTACATGTTGCAAAACTCACTGAAAGCCTCGTATGTTGATTTCATTTAAGTTGTTTACGGATTATTTATCCTTTTTTTGTTTTGATTAAGAATCAATATTTACGTTTTTTTCGATCTATCTTTTATAGAGCCTCATAACTCACTTTTATTTTTATCTATATTCACAGTTCACTAGTCAGTAAATATATTAAGCTAGAAGATATCCATATCAAGTTATCGTCGTATATCTTTCGTATATTTCTTCTTTTTATTTACAAAAATATTCACATCCTTGGCTCAGGTATACTTGAACCTTAAATGGTTCATAATTGGTTTTCAGTTTATATTCCCTCTCCCAGTGATACAATCTCCGTTAGTTTAACCCTTCTCTACGTAATATATATTCTCGTACGTTCGTACTTTACGTATCTGCCGTTTCGGAACGATCCTTAAGTAGTCATTATATTAAATCATATCATTATATATCGCATTCCTCTGCGAGATATTAAAATTTACGTATTCACCGCACATTTTTTTCTAGTTTGCATCCAATGGGCATTTTCACATGTCACGTATTTCATTTCCCACGGCGATATCGCCATATTAAAACCGTTCGTTTCGTCGCTGAAAATTTCGTAACCCACTAATAACGTCGTAATGGCTGAGTCACGAGTCACGATCCAACTCGCGAACCACTTTTAACCTTCGTACGGAGCGTAATATGGAGATTGCAGAGTCGAGGATATGCTGTAAATCATCTCAAGAGATGTGTTCTAGTCCCAAAATAATAGCGCGTCGTTTCATAAAAAGGCCATAATCTCGCACTAAATAGTATCGCAAATTACCTCGTCCTATTTTTTTTAGCGGAATCTAAATCTCGTTTTTACTGTCTCGCTAATTTTCCGCAGCAACAATTCTTCCGTAACTGCTCTTTTAATTCGAACTCGAACACAAATTTTGATGTCGTTCTAATTTTCGCAAATTTATGCCGCGCAACGTGTTGGAAGGGTTCGGATAGACTCTGTTGCGAATTTCCGACTTTTATTCAGGCGAATTTTCTTCCGTGCGATAAGGCAATGATTTACATAGATCGTTCCGTAGCTTCGAAGTTTATCTACGTCATGGTTCTCTTTCTATTCCTCTCGTTTGATTTGTTTCGTAATTTTCTACGGATTTCAATTGCGCTGTTATGATGTTAAGAAGCCAATTTAAAGGCTGTATTTGGCCCCATATAAATATTTGTTTCTCTTAAGACCTTAGCTTCTAGTGAGCAATTTATCTCTCAGTATAACTACCAAGCGTCCAAATTTAAATTAATGTCGTGAATTTCTGAAAGCTTGGTGTTTATTGCTCACAGCTTAATCTCTTAGTCAAGCGCTCCACCGACTATTCCTCTTACCATCAAAGACTGTGTGTGATAAATCAAATAGGATTAAAATAATTTTATCTCTCCATGGATGATTTTCAGTTTTGCTATCGATGCTTATTGATTTTCTCCATCAATTAATAACGTCGTTGTGCGAATACGTAATAAAATTTTGTATTAGAATATGGAATCATAAGGAGATGAAACGGATTCTTTTGTTTATTTTCATTATTTTAAAAATTTAATTTAAATATAATACGTTTTTTAAAGATTGAGTGTTAATTTTCTAACAGGATTTCATTCATTTGATATTTTATTGATTAGATATTCTATTAAAAATTCGTATTCGTATTTGAAAATGAAAACTAGTGAGGTTAAACACTCTATTACTATTGTTACGCATTGCTATGAGTGCTTTTTTATTTTTTATTTCTTAATTAACGCAGTCATTCAGTCTGATATTCACAATTTTATAAAACCAACTGTATCACGTTTCGCTCAGTATTTTAGAGTACGCACTGCTGTTTATCCCATTCTGTACTCTGTATTTAATTTATTCGCACCGTCATTAATATAGGTTTATCCAAAATTTTTAGTAAGTTTGAAGATATTCCATTTCATAGAAATTAAATGATATATTCTCTCGTGATGTTGTTAACATTACCTAAGCTCACTGAATACATCAAAATATCTTCTGACCGAACCCCAGGTTTGCATATATAGCGATGTTTGTGTTACAAATTCTTGCCTCGTTTTATCATATTTTGTAAAGCAAAATTGTGGAATAAGATATCAGTTTGTAGAAACCATAAATATTTGCGTATACATTATACAACTCGATTGAATCATAAATCTAAAATATTTCTTTTGTCGCTATATGTAGTCTTCTCGCCCTATGTCAACACTCGATTTCGATATACATATATCGTCAAATAAAAATTTATGAAAAAAGTCGATCAGACCACGCCATCCGATCTTTCTTTGTCTAACCGAAATCCGATACATTTCCCATCTTTTTCAATTCAAAAAACCCTTCATACAATGGAAATCGAGCGTCGTCCTCCAAACCTCCCATCCCGTACTTTTGTTTCCATTTCAAGAGATCACAGCACGTACGCCGCCTCAAAAACTTTTAGTCCGTACCGATCTAGTAACGAGAGAAGCGCTCTGGTCATATAAGGTAATGGAAAGAAGTATTCGGGGATCCCTGGGCGGAGCGGTATTCTAGATCCGGCGTCTATGTATGTATAAACGGCCGAATGCAGTCGCAATTCCTGCCTCCGGAGATCCTTACACTCCTACCCCTTCTTTCTTCTCTTCTCTCTCTTCCCAAAGGAAATCTCGATCCTGCACCTGGCAATCAACGCCCCAGCCTTGGCCCAGCACCCCAAGCACGCACTCCGCTTCAACCAAACTAACCCTCGCTTATTCTCCGAACAATACATTCTCTTCCCTAACTATGATGGCCTTCGTCATCTCCTTTCACCCCCTCGTTCCGCCGAAACACGCTCGTTTTCCCCGACTTGTGCGGAGTACCTAGGGTGTGTAGCGACTTACGTAGCTTCTATCGTTCGGCCGCATATCCCTAGGGTCTCCCAATTGCCTCCCCTTTCCAGCTTCAGCCACCTACCATCTCATTGTTATTCCTCTTATTGAATCCTGCCTCTTTAAGAAGGCTAACTTCCATATTTACTGAGCTCGTATCCCTCCTTCTTCTGGCACGTTTCATTCCAGGTTTTATTATCCGTTTTTCTTCCAAAATGTCTCGAGAGTGTGATTCTAGATTATGTCAGGTTCTTGTCTAATATTGTGATGTACGATTCGTGTGATTTTTTTTTCGATGCATTGTTATCGATAAGGGTTATTCTTGATTATGAAAGGAAATAAAAATAGCTGTATCTATTAAAATGTGACTGAGAAATAGAAGCAAGGTCTCCCGTTCTCTTTTGGAGACCTTTAATTACTTTCCCGGTATCTTCCGTTTTGTTTAGGGAATGATGAGCGATGGTCAAGAGACAGTGCACTATATTTTAGTGCTCTAAATGAATTGCTAAGGCCCCGAGTTCGAATCCCTGAAAATGGAAAATTTTTCGCTAAGAATATGGATGTTGGTGTTCGTCCTTTGTTGAATTACTCCTAACTGTATATCTGTGTATAACTGTTCTCTTATGTGTGTATAACTAGATGCTTATGAGGGGCATATTTAATAAATTTAACTAACTTTTGAGATGTTTCCATGCTATTTACAAATATCTAATCATTCAAGAATAGTCTGAAATAGATTTCTATAATTTTAACGATGTTTTTGGTTTTCCTGTGAAGTATAGTGTATACGTACGTACGTATTATTGTAGTAAAATCCGTATTTTTCTTAACAGCTGAATAGCTCTATGCATTGGAAAAGAAAACACTAACTTCTAAGTATATTACTCAGCTTATTTGATCGAGGCTTCGCTGAAAACTGTTCTGGTTTACGCCAATCGTTCTGAAGCAAATAATTTCCTTTCGTCTGTAATACCATTTTATTTGCGGTAGTAAAGTAAGCAAAACGTAAGGTATCAAAAACAAATAAAGGATCACTGAAGGAATTTCACTCTTACATCCGATTCGAAGAAATGCATTTGAAAGTTAACCACACGTCATAAATGGATTTATGATTTTTCATTTAAATTGAAATCATAATGCTGGGTAATTCTATTGATCTTTTAGTGATTCTTTTCGCGACACGTTTTCAATCTCCGCAGAATCCAAAGGAAGAACGGAAAACAAAAAAGAGAGTGTGCGTTTCGCCATAATATATCCCCGTGGAATAATTAAAAGAAACCCTTTTACTGAAGGGAGCCTTAAAGGGAGGACATAATTCTTCCGACTAAAACACGGATACCAAAATTTATATTCAGCGAATGATAAAAGCGGAGGCCGCTCATCAAATACTAAAATTCTGAGATAAGGGTCTCCCGGCGGGTGGCTGATGTCGAAAGACCCACGCTCTTATTTTTAGTCGCATTCAAGTTTCTGTGTCCTTTTATTCTATGGGAAACGCACATTCTTCTCTACAGCTTTGAATTCAACCTTTTTCCCCAAAAAAGTCCGTTTCGTATGAATATTTATTTATATATCCTCTTCTTTATAGTTACATATAAAACGTTAGCGTTGTATTCATACGGTTTGATAGGTTTCTCTTAACGAAAGGAAGGGAAAGGTGTTTATAGTGTACTTTTATTGCGTGAATAAAGCGTAATGGCATATTTTTGACATGTTACTTTGTCTCAGCAAAGGAGATGGGTTCATAAATGGAAATACTGAGGATATTCTATTATTATCAACAGCAGTGTTGATATAACTACAAATTCGTACTTTTTTGTAAATTTCGGTATATAACGTGGTTTTATAATGTTTTAGTTGCTACTAGAGACTATCATTTATAATACTTATAAAGTTTATTCTAGTGAGGAAAGGTTTTAGAAGTTTCTTTCTTCATTTATTTATTTAAGTTCTGTAGCTATAGCGAGGTCGCTGATCAGGCGATAACGATTGCATTATCATTTAGTACCTACTTGAGGTAACTAAGAAAAGCTTAGCGAATAAAATAACAATAAAAGGTAAAACCTGATGAATAAACTGGTAACTAAATAAAGCTCAGTTAATGCTTTAGTTATCCTTGTGTAAGTACTACGCTTTAGTGCTTGTGTAGTATCAACCATTTTTATAGCGAACCAAACTACAGACAGACTTAAATGCCAGCAGCTATCTAGTAAAGAACTTCTCGTCCCGAATCCAACGCTATCTCCCTTCACGGAATCACTTACCTCGTTTCCATCTTCGTCTAGAAGCAGGAGCAGGGATCTCAGACGTCGATTAGAGCTCCAACAATTCCCTACAATCGCATTCCCTATTCTCCTTCTATGGCGTTTAACTCCTCGTTATTGTAACCTTACGAAAGCGGATCCGCCCTCTATGCTAATTATCAGTTTCATCTTCCCACTCCGATTGCATCTTTTTATTCTTTCTTCGCCCTAATGAACGCCTTATCTCCCTTCCCATCCTTCGCCGGCATTTTTTCGCTCCAAGGGAACCTCCTCGACCCTCAGAGATCCTTCCCCCCTTTTCCTGCAAAAATATCTGCTTTCTTCCCATAACGCCTCTCTCGTCCTTTTACGAATTCCCTCATAGAGGACCTCAGAAATGTACTAGGGAATTTCTTTTGTATTACATGGTAATAAATTTCATAGTTTCCTATAATATTTTATATATATACACACTCATTTTATTGTACCATTAATCGGTTTTTTCTTATATGATCGGAGAATATAATTTTATTTACACGCGGTTTTATTTTGTAATGTAATTATCTGTTTTATAATATTATGTTATTTTCCATCGTCTGTGCATATCAATTCGTGCATAATAATGCAGTACGTATTGCAAGAAGAACACTCAGTAACTTTTAAAACTGTTTTTTTGATCAAGATAATTGGTTTCGTCTATCAATCGAAATTATCGGGATTTCCAAGTGATCGATGATTATTCTGTAAAACTGAGATGATCATCTAAGATAAGAATGAATTCGATTCTTGGGATTAAATCGTAAATATTTATTACTCATCATTGAATAAATTTTAGGAGAAATGTTCAAAATGATAGAGCTATGATTCTGAAAAATATTATATTTTTCATCTTATAGATATTTTCATAACTATTAACTTATTTTTCGTTTGTATTATCTCAGGTAACTAAGCCAAGAGCGTTTATAAGGACACCTTCGCCTGTGTCCCGACCCGAGTCGTCGATTAGCGACTGCTTATGTTCGTGCGCACACTTTCAGAAATATATGTTCGTTCATTCGCATTCGTTCCTTACTTAACGCTCGCGATAAGATCCTTTCGCATTTCCCTTGTGCCTCTAAATGCACATCATCCTATTGCTCTCTTACGCGCATTTTCCCATTACGTCTTTTCCGTTTCCCTCCTTATCACGCTGCTTTCCCTTCCCTTTTTACTATTCCACTATTATCCAATTCCTTCATCCACATCGGTTTCTCTTTCCTACTCACGATTCCATTTCTCCTTTTTATCGCTTACGAAATCTTTTAACTGCACACCTCTTACAACAGAATGTTCTCCTCTTCGGAATTCATTTCCGACAGCTTTAAATGTGATAGCACACGATTGCGCAGCTTTTTCTCGTATTTTTCGAAAGTTTATTTTTATTTGACCGTTTATTTTCATTTTTTAAGCAGAATACCTTTAGTATTTATTATTAAATAACATATCTATTTGTTACCTTTATAATAATATTACTTGCTTAGTTTGATCTCTATATTTATGTCAAAATACGGTGTTTTTCTTTGAATTTAAAACTCGTAAAACTTGTTATTTTTCCTTAGTATCTTATGCGATGTTAGCCTTAAATGGAGATCAAATCCCTTGTGCGCTTATTTATCGTTACATAAACTCGCCCGAGAATGGATTTCAAAAGACTGTTTTGCTTAAAATTCTCCCAACTTCTTGTACTTTATTATTTTGTTGATGAATAGCATAAAAAGTCAATAAGGCTGAATTATGTAGCCTGGACTTATTCGTAAAGGATGCATTTTAAAGCCAACTTCGGATTCTATTCCTGCAATTAATGAAACAAATCTGAAATAGTCTCAATTAAAGTTGTTTAAACTGATTAATAAGTTATTTTTAGTGATAAACTTATAATACGTTCAAAAAGCATCTAATTTTCATATCATGTAATACATTAATTTCAAGACTGCATCCGACGACTACGTAATCCAGTTAGGCTATCAAGCATTAATTTCCGGTCAGTTTAACAAGTTCACTCAGTTGATAAATGATAATCCATATGGCTTGTTTGGGTATTGAACAGGAACGATTAAAATATATATTATTACGCATATTGGTGTAACAAGCTGTCATCTCCCCAAATTCATATCGAATTTCTAGTCATTTCGACCTCCGGAACATCTATTTCGGAGATCAAGTCAATGAATCCATTTCCCGATTATACGAAAGCAGCGAAGGGATTCTACCACCGAACCGGACGGAAGAAAACGTTGCATCATCCCGAACACCATCAGGGTAATGCCGATCATTATCGTGGATACAGTAATACTTAAATAGGAGGCAGCTCTTGTTACGTTTTTCATCCCCTTTACCTTTGTGCTTCTTTTTTCATCCCGTTCTTTTTTCCTTTCATCCCCCCTAACATCCGCCTTTCCCTTCATCCTCTTTATTTCCCTCGGCTCCTTCCGTTCTTCCCTCACCGCATCTAATTTGCATCCCCTCGAAACCCCATCTGCTCATCTTAGCCACCCACCCAAAGCGTCCTCCATGGCAGTACCGCCGCGGCTACCATTGGCATCGCAAGAACGTATCTTCTGCTACTCTCTCTCTCTTTGTCCCAGTACTTTCTCCGGTACCTAAGTGGTTTAGGAAGAGTATTGTGTTCGGGGAAAATTCCTTGTCAAGGTTTTGATGGATGTAGACGTCGAGAGCAAAAAAGTTGTTTTCGTCGAGCCATTAGTCTCCGTCTGCCGTAGGACGCCCCTCTCTCTCTCGGCGTGCCCTCTCTCGGACTGCTCCGTAGGATGACGGCATCTGCATGGAAATTCCTCCTGTCTTTAATATAGCTGCAAGTTTATCATCGTCAATCGCCACGCAGAGGAATTCCTAAAGGTGCTTCTTTCGTGAGATAATGCTTTTAAGGCTTTGGATGCTTCATGGTTTGCGTTCAGTAGAAGCTGTCAAACTATTCTCGTTTGTGTAGTTTTTTTTGGTAGCTTCCTACACGTAAAACATAAAGGAAGGAATGCCAATAGTAAATTGTTTCGATGCACCTTCAGGGCTCTTTCCGAATGCTTAACGATAATGTTGTGGTTATGGAAAACGTTTCCGTGGAGTTTACTCAAAATAGCTTGAAAGAATTTTTTGGGGTTATGAGTGACAAGGGAATTAAACCTTTGAGGTTTAAAACCTTCTTCAAGAGGTTAAGTTCAGGAATGACGTCGCATTATTATTATTAATTATTATTATTAATTATATCGCATAGATTAGAGTCATTGTCATAATAAGCTTAATTGAAGCTTTTCTTCGATGTTTATCCCTTTTAATTGCACCATAGAAGCTTCGCATTATAGTATTAGTTATGGAAAAAGAGCTTTATTAGCGTAATCTACGATAATCTGAGATTGTAGATTTCCCTATGTCTTTCGCAAAAATTTCATTAATTTCGTTGCCAAGGTCATATTCAACGAACTACTAGTATATATTAATTAGATACTGGGGTGGGTTATGATTCGTCGCTAAGTATATTTCCTACAAACAAGGGTGGTCCTAGAGCTAATCTGTGTGTGACCCATAAGAAGAGAATTATTTTTTTGAGCAAACAAACATGAAAATTCCTTGTTCTCCTACAATAATACATTTAGGGTGGTCCTAGAGCTAACCCGCGTGTAACTGACAAAAAAATTCATATTATAATTTTAAAGCAAAGGAACTCGGGAAATAATTTTTAAAGAAGAACCACGATACGATACGGGGAATCGAAAGACTTTTCGTCTAACTTCTCCCACCCTCCACTTCGATTCAATATCAAGCGGGAATTTTATTCTCTCGGTCACGTCTAATCCAAACTTCCAATTGCTCACCCGACGGACGTTTCTCCTTCACCCTTCGATGGAAGCGGCCGTTAAATCACTAGCTGCACCCCAAGCGTCGCATTTAAAACCTCTCCACCCACGCTTCAAAGCCCCTCCCCGCTTCCTTCCACAACCACGAGCCCTTCTGGGAAGAATTAAGTCTCTCATCCCCCTTCTTTGTAACCTCCTCGGGGGTTGGAGGGTATTCCGAGTGGAGAGGGCAGCATTCCTCCCTCTCAACCGGAAAAACGTTTGCTTTCGTCGGCAGCCGAAGATGGCTGTGCGAAAGAAGGGGGAAAAAAAAAGGATCTCAAACGCTCTCCTGCAGCTTCCGAAACGTGTTCCTTTTAGTAACCACTCATTCGCAGAGCGTAAAGGTTTTTTTCCGAGCTCGCGGTTTCGTAACGATTCATATGAGAACGTTTTTATTTTTTAAGCTCCGGAGATCTTTTTTTAAAAGTGCCGCGCGGTTTTTTGATTGGTGGAGCTCGGGGGATACCGGGATGCGAGAGGGTTTGTTTTGGAGCATCTACGAATCCTCCGCTGTTGTTTTGGTCTCAAACTGCCCGCTTTAGTGCTTTTCTAAGTCATGTACGGTTTCCTTTCCATTCGGTTGTTTCAGAGGATTCGCGTATTTGTTTATTTTCCCGGAGCTCCGAAAAACATCCATCTCTCTCTCTCCGAACACGCCCACTGATTAAATTTACTGCGAATCGGAAGGAAAATAAGGCCCTGATTTTCTTGTGGTTGTTTCGACGAATCGAATTGTTTTGCTTATATAATAGCCGTTTATAGAAAATAACACAAGAGTAAATAACCATCTTAAAATCTGTTCTCTTACGATAAACAATATTTTAGTTGCCGATACTCGAATTCGGACATTCCGACTGGACTATGCTTGCCATTCCATATCCTTGTAATTGGTAAATTGCTACAATGAAATTATTTGTTTTTATCTATTTTGAGTGTAATTCTGTGTCTGAGGAATGTACGTGCTTCTTACTGGATGTCATAAAGTATTTAAGAAAAATATCTAACTTATAGTTTTTTGATCGGTCATTTTCACTATCAATGTTGACGAAAGAATATAGTAATTTTCCCCCACTTATCCTTGTCTTATATTTCATCTATTTTTACCGACATCTGATGATATGGTTGTGGATTAAAATACTGCAATGTATAATATTCATTTCATTTGTAAGAGAGTGATGTATTATGGATAATCCTTCGTTGGTTTCTCTAACCATTTGTGAATACTTTTTCTTCCTTAGCTACTTTCTACGGACGATATTTTGAGTTGACGTAATTTCAATCTTTTTTTATGATATGAATCAATAAAATGTTTGATTATATACGATTCAGCAAATAAATTTTTTTGTCATTTTATACAATTGTAACTTCAGCAATTGTTTAAGTAAATTTGATGTCCTAATGATTGTAAATACAACTGAATTCAAAACGCAGTACAGTGAACTCTGCTCCCTTGGATAACTTCCCATTCAAAGCAGCGTAAAACTATTGAAGAAACTCGCATCATGGACCATGGGGCGTTATCTCTCGGAACCAAAGAGTTCGTAATAGATGCAATCTCGCAGGACAGTAATTTCGCAAATTCCCATTCGCCGGAATCCATTCGAAATCTTTCAGCGAAGGAAGCAATATTCTTTTATCGCATCCACTCATCGTCATTTCGTAGCCATCCGCCGTTACCAAGCAACGCTTTCGAAGCATATCGTAAAAATCAGCTAACGTCAACTGCGACTAAATTCAACTCCGCGGAATCCTCAACTCGTATCAATCCGATTCCCACGTTTGTGACGATCGGTTTCCGATTTCGAAATAAGGCTCGTAAAAATTCGGTTGTAAATGCCAAAATCGCGCAGGAGTTTTTTTTTTTTTTTGAAGGAGAATAACTCTCCACGTCTCAGTCACATCCTCGCTCGCCCCGACAGGATGCTGCAATTTTTTTTGAAGCATCCCAGTTTCGGATTGGATTTCATCTTCAAAGAAATTCGCCATCTCGGAAATTTTTCTTTTCTTCTTCGTTCCCAAGCCCACGTTGTTTACCTTTTTCGTCCTAATTTTATTCCAGGTCCATCTCATTTGAATGAAACACCGGATGCGGAGAGTTTTTTTTTTATCTCGCGCCAAGAAAAAGACCTACGCTAACCTCACAAAGGAGCTTTTCTTTTCTTCAACGAGATCCAATCTATTCTCGTCCACCATTCAGACTGGAGACGTTTTCGCGACGATACCCGCTAACATTCCCATAATCATTTTCCTCCCCCGATATTTTCCAACCCCCCCCCTACGAAACGTTACCCCTTATATACGTATCTCTCCCCTTTTAGCGTTTGTGCAAACGCCTTGGTAACCTGCCACTCTCTCAACAGCCCTCCCCCACCACTATCCTCTATCCCTCAACCCTCCTTGTTTACTCTACAAACATTTCCTCCCTTTATTACCATAAATTCCCCAATTTTGCTCTCAAACGAAACGTCTTCTCCCATCGGAAAGAATACGTGGCGGTAACCCTCCAAGTTTCGCCCGCGAAAGGAGTGCACACCCCCGCACTTGTACGGGTTCGAGGGACGTTTATTAATCTGGAGTGGGAAGAAAGAGAGGAACTTCAGAGACGTGTACGCCTTATTATAATGGACCGTTCGGTTAATTAACTTCCCGAATTTCCCTTCGCGAACTCTAGCGAAGGTTTGTTTTGTTAAATTAATCGCTGCTAATGTGAGGTATTAGTGGGTGCTTTATGAGATTCCTTTTATGTGAAGGGAATGAATGTTTTCTTTCGTTGTGTTTCCTTATCTGTACAGTTCTGTCGCTTGTCTATTGGTGCTTATCCTTAGTTCTTGTATGCTTTTGTGATACTAATTAATTATATAGATCTTAGTTGGTTGAAAAGGTGATCTTACAATAATTTCTTATTTCTTTCTCGAAATATTTTTTTTAATCCCCGCAAATCATATACTGAAAAGTGTGTTACTTAGTGTAACATTTTTATATTCGATTATTTATCGAACTTAATTTTTAAAAAATAAATAAGAATAAACATTTTTTCTGAAAAAATTTTATATATGTTTCTAGTACTTAAATAAAATTAGATGATTTTTCAGCTTATAATGACTCTAGAACTCTAAACTAGTTTCATTTACAAATATTTTTAGATCAGTAAAAGTTATTTTTAACTCTCGTAAAATTTTTAAAGTTAATTATTACACTGAAATATAGCCTCATCTGAAAAATTTAATTATATAAATAGTATTTTGAAACCTATCCTTCTACTTTTTTTAGAATGTTATCATTTTTTAATTGCATACTTTAAGTTTTAGTACATATGCATTCAGATTCCAATGATAGTTTCCAGTCTTATTGCAATTCAATGCCTATTCATGTATAGATCGAGGCATATAACAGTGCACGTTCGGGTTGTAAGTCATTTCCTCTGAGTCAGAAATAAGAACGTATTTCTCAGGAAACTGAGCCTTTTATTTGCAAAGTCCGCCCAAGACATTTGCTCATTCCTTTGCACTGTACTCGTCCAATTCTGCCTAAACGTATCCTTCAAAAAAAAGTTAGTTTGAAATTGGCCCAAGTTCCCGTATGTATTCCGTACGTGGTATTAAATGTCCCGGGACCCATTGTTTCTACGGATATGCTCCTGAAAAAGCCGTGGGAAACTTTATCCGAGTCCGTTTTCCGTGTTGAGTTTTTCCTCCGTTGGTGGCAGGAAGGACCATACTTCCGGCTCAGCGATACTTCTGTCTTCCAGTAGTTTAAGAAGAGGAAGAGAGCAGATGGGCAAATTTCACCGCAACATTTGGAATTCGTCGAAAGAAAAAGATCTTCAATTTTAAAAACTAGGTTCGTCCTATTCCACTCTGGTTTTTTTGCCATTTTAGTACTATAAAAATCGTTAAATTCTGTAACAGATGAAATGAAAGATAACGAAGGCGAGTGTTTTAAAAATAATTTTGTTCTTTTGTCGATTATTTATCTATTATGCGATTATTTTCGGCCTAAATAATATCCTTTTATCGACTTGTTAGATTTCGTCTCTTGATTCCCGCTCAGTTCCTACGATAGAATATTAATAAGGAATGATTTAGTTGTACTTCTTAGCACGTTAAAGTGCTTTTTCACTTCTGTTTAACGCTACGATAAAATAGTTTTACAGTTCATATTTATGCAGTAATAAATAGGATTTGAAAAGTAGCTGAATTTGTTTACGTCTTTGAAGTGTTTTACTCTAAAGATTTCAGTAGCTTTAAATAATAAAATTAAATATATTAATGTATACATATATAGGGAATCAGAAACTGAATTTCAATTCAAACACCTAGTTAATCTACGTGTAGCCACCTACCTTTGACCCATTTAGTAACTGAATTAAAAATAAGTTTCTATAATTTCTATGAATGATTTGAAAATATATTCTGAAATTCACGAAATCTCATTTTATATATCAAATACTCCATTTTTCCGTGAAGATGTCGATGCTCTACGAGAGATATTAGATAGAATGATACCTTCCATACCGAAGGTACAAAATGAAACGTTTAAATCTATACCCTATACGAGGAAAACTCGCGCACTAGACAGAGTTCCATTTTTCCATTTCCTATAAACTTTTTTTTAAATATGCGACCTTTTCTACTCCACCTCAGTTTCATATCCTCTCTCGCCTCAAACGTCGATTCTCGAAGAGAGAATGTCCTCGGGTGAGCCCTCCTTTAACGCCCTCCAAGATACACCGTTAAAAGAGCTCGTCCGTGGGCAGATGCCGATACATATAAAAGAAACGCTCAGGAATCCCGTGTCTATCCCAGGTCTAAAAAGAAACAAGACGGGGAAATGGAATAGACATTTTTATTTCCTTTCAGAGCGAATTTGTAGCTGCGATAGAAAAGCCATTTCGTACGTTTTTGTATCTCGGATTTGCTCAGGGTCTCCCTTTCATTGTATTAGGACGCTATTATTCACGGAGGCATTGTCGAAATGCGGATCTCTTCTGAGGAACAAAATGGGATTGCGATGGAAAAATGTTAAGTGGCGCACTCTATATTTGGGCCTATATTTCCGTTCGCATTAAATTTTTATCTCGTGATGCTCCTCTCTCTATCTCTCTCGATACGTAATTGGTGGCGTGGATGAGGAAATGTCGGATTGGATCCGTAAAATGCGATTCGCGATCAGATAATTATTTTTACTAAGTCTGTCTTTTGCAGAAGGGTCTAATGAATGAAATAATTAAATGTCCTCGAAAGGTTTTTGGATAACGGAAACGAATGAATGGAAGACATTTCTCTACGCTCAGAAGTACGATGTTTTTTTAATTCTCTTTGATAATTTGTACTTAATTATCAATATTAGAATTCGAGCGCTTATTAGAAGTGCACCATTGTTAATTTAAAATTTTGCATTATTTTTTAGATTCAAGTATCTACGGTACGATATTTGCCAATTCGGCTATTATTCTCCTAGTAATGTTATATATTCTTACTTGGTTTGCTTTGGGCTCGGATATTTATTAAATTAAACGTTTCCTTAGATTACGATTCTTTCTAAGACGTTTATAGCCTTCAGTACTGGACGTAAGTCCTACGTTAAAAATTTCAATCATCTGAATCATGAATAATAAATCTAAATCTAGGAACAGTTTAATTTTAGCAACCCTTATTTTCATTTCAAATGAGCATTCAGTTCAAACGGCCTATTTAAGATTACTGGTTTGGGAAAAAAGAGATAATTTTGTAATAATAAATTGAGTGCGAATCCCTTGTAGTGCCTTTCGCTTCCTTTGCTTGTATTAAACTATTAAAAGATGATTTTCTTCCTTTAAATTTCATAGGATTAGCGGAAACCTTTCTCAACTCATTGCTTTTTTGGTTCTGTGTTAGAAGTCTATTTTTTGATACTATATTATATGCCAGTGGTCGCTTAAATATATTTTTTGACGGTTAGTGATGGTGATTGAAAAATATTCCATGACTGACAAGTTTCGTTTCGATGATTATTACCTTTTACTTCCTAAAAGTTCCCGCTAATCATAGGTAATATTACCGTCGATTAGTCTCTGGATAATTATAGACTATTCCAGAAAATGTGACGTTCATTCTCTTTCTACGAATATAGGTGACAATTCGATGCGCTCTTTGGAATGAATATGTGTCAACCAATCAGTTGATTACTCTTTTAGCGATTTAAAATTTCATAAAATGACGATTAGTTGATTGCATTTCAGGTAAATACCGCAAATGTAATTGAATGGTGCTCGGCTTCACCTGAATCTCATTTTCAATTATCATCTTTCACTCTGAATGCGTTTAAATTTCTTTTTTTCGTTTATTTCTGATTCTCATTAGTTCTTTTTTTTCCCATTTTAAAAAGTTAGGGTAATAGATGTTGAAATTATCAAACGGTTTCTGTATCTTTGAAATTGGATTTCTTCATTCGTATTCATTAGAATATATTTAAATTTCCATTTGGAAAAACATTCTAATGAAATATTGAGTATGAATTGATAAAGAATGATTTTTACAAATAAATTAGTTCATTTTACACTAACTCTTTATATATTTTTCCAAGAGAATATGCCCTATTACTTGATCAAGTTTATTGTTTCATTGTCAGAAATTCTCTCTCTCTGCTTTCATCAAAATGAAAGGTAAAATGAATCCTACCAATCATGAGCACGAGACGTTTAAATATTAAGGATTATTTATATTTTAATTATTACTTAAATATGTTATCCATACGGGGAATTGTAGAAAAATATTATTTTGAAAAGTGGAAAATGTTCACCATCCTTCGGATGGTACATTTAACGGTAATTAATTTTCCATTCTTATCTAGATAGAACTTTTCCTCACCTTTGCTTTTATATGTCTGAATTGATAAGTTCGAAATTCTAAAGATTTTTAAGCGTTATTTTTGAAAGTTCATTCTGGAGTTCCATGAATTAGACAGCAAAAGGAGGAATAAAAGTCAAAATTGTCACAATAGAATCAACTCAAATCCTGGACCACATCTTTTAAGTCAGTTTTTCTTTTCACAGGACAAGCGAAAAGTGGAACTCATTCGTTCTAGTCCCAGCGAGTTCGATACTTTCAACAATTTCTTCTTTTATCCACATCTCCCGAAATTCCATTACTATACGTATAACTCTAAATCCTCGCACCTCTCGATTGCCCGAATTAAATTAATCGTAACGAAACTCATTTTTTTTATATATCACATAAATCTAACGAAGTGAGGAAAGTACTTAACTCTCCCGTCACAGCGATTGCCTTTCTTAGTCAGCTCGCGAAATTTCGAAAAAGGTCGACCCATATTCCCAGATCAAAAAATTTCGAGAGCGCAACTTTTATCTTGATTCATTATAACGTCATCACTTCCCAGATGAGAACGGTTGTTGCCTCTCGCGTCCTTGACTGACATTGGCCTTCTCTCCCGTTTTCCCCTTCAAAGGAATTTTAAACTTTCCGGGAGAGAGACTTAACCGCATTGCGTATCCACATCCGCATGCGAGTTCTTCAAAAAGAGAGAGAGACGTGTGTTTTAATTGAACAAAGGTGTCGCTTTTTCCCGCTCATTTTTCTCACCTCATCTGTCACTCTGTTTCCGACACGTGCATCTTTTGTTTTTCGTTCTTTTTTCTCCCATCACGTGACCCATTGCAATGTTCAGAGTTAACGCCGTTTTCTTTGTGTTGGTTACGCTCTCGTTTCTGTGATACTTATTTACTTCGTGCGCTCACTTCAAATTCGTTCAAGAGGTGCGATGATTTTAGCGGTTGTATTTTGTTTGCCTGTTATTTTGGTGAAACTTGAACTTGACCCGGAAGAATTTCGCAGATTAGTTTAACTTAAGTGCTACGTTCGCTAGGTTTTAGATGTTTTTTGTTTATTTCATTCGTTGAACTACGTTACTAACTCTTTACTACGTAGCTTGATTTAAAATCGCTCGCTTTATTATTCTGGTTTACTAAGAACATATAAGACTACCGTTAGTTAAGCTACATTCATAAACTTTCACGATCTGCGAGAACTAGGGTAACATATTACGAGTACAGTGGGATTACTTGCTCTCAACACAGTCTATAAAGTAGAGATATACACCTTCGTGAAATACGCTAGTTATGCATTTCCTGAGTCTTAAAAGCGATTCACGAGTTAAATACTTTTATCTTTCCCCATCTTCTGAATCCTTTTACTCGAATCCATATTTCAGATTTTTATTTCATTAGAATCATTTTCGTGAAATGAGAAACTAATTTTTAGAATAATTAAATGTGTAATTGGATTTTTTAATTCTTAACCGTTTAATTACACTCCGCTTTTATTTCTGAATTTTATTTTTCGTGTTTATTTATTTGATAAACATTACGTGTATATATCTATATTTATGATGTAAAATTACCTACATATTCAATTATAAGTAATATCTTTTTATGAGTTATAATACTTTTTTCTCATCCTAGTCATTGCATTACCTCTCTCCATCACCAATTCAGCCCTTTCTCCTAAGGATTATTATTTCATACCTCTCAGAACACTCACTTGCATCACTCCGTCCCTAAATTACCTCAAATCGCATTCGTTTCCCTCAATTCTTTTTCTCATTTCTCTTCCTATTTTCAGCTCCCACACCTTTCTCTCATGAATATTTCCAGCACTTTTTACTTATTTTCCGCGTATTCCCGCTAGGGTTCGCCCCCTGTCCCCTCGGCGCTTCCGCTCGTCCTTTGTCGTGCGTCTGGTGGTGGGGGGAGAGGCGAAAGAATTCCAGAAGCAACCCAGTTCTCAGATATGCGTGGATTCGCGTAAAAATGCGAGTGCAATTTTTCTTCTCGTGTTCATACACGCTCTTGTCGGGCGTCCTAACTTCTCCCTTGATTAGTTTGGCCTGATGCCAACAGCTACAGCTTTGCACTTTCGATCTTCCTTACTTCAATATTACAGTGCACAATCGTGCGGAGAAAAAATTCAACCCAGCTCCTATTCAATTTTAATACTGCGTTTAAAGTCGGTGTTTATAAAGATAAACGTTCAGTTTTTGTGGAATGAGTCTCAGACTCGATCACAGTTGTATTGTGTATTTGATACATGAACATAATTTTTAACTGATAAATGTTTCCTCGTCATTAAATATTTAATTATTGTTTATGAAATTGATCGAAAAAATTGACTATATTGACAAGCATATATACGCTTTTAAATTGTATCGACATAATGAAATGGGCTTTTAAATAAATTGTAAAGCTTTTGATTTTATTTGAAAATCATTATATAATTTATGTACGCAATATTGAATAGATGAGTATTTTGAGTAAGTTAAAATTTATTTCAAGATTTATTAAATTAGTAGTGGAGAAATAGTCCTTTATTCGAAAATTGAATTATTATTTCTTTTTCCTTTTAATTATTGATTGGTTCGGAATTATACTGTTTATTTAGGTGATAGTTTTGGATGCGGCTTTTTTATGTTTTGAGCTAGTTATTTTGCTCTATTCTGTTAAATTATAGCTCATAAGTATAATATATTTTAGGGACTATAATACAATTTGTAACAGAAAATGATGATGAGTTATAATGAAGGAACTCTAAGAAAGGTTTTCTTCTTACTCTCCATAGCGCAATGAAGGCTAAACAGCTATGAACTTGAACCACTCACTGTTCTTCCTTAATAACTGCAACCTCCTATTCATTTAACAACCTCTTTCGTCTCCCGGATAAAGATCCTGCGTCATAAAACAGAGGAGGCTTAATTCCAATGAAAAGGAGAAACATCTTCTCCTCGTTTTCGTGGAAGGAATGTTTATATCGACGGATTCCCTCTTTAATTTCGGCAAGGTCGCTACGGTAACCTTTATAAAGTTTCTTAGATCGTGGACGCGTCTTCTCTCTCTCCTTTATTTCCAAGAGGAGCTATCGATCAGCCGCTGCTTCCGCCTCTGCCCACACCGGAATCCTCCACCACCCGGCGACACTTCCAACCTATTCCTTGACCCACGACCACCTATCCATCTCCACTACCCTCTGATTGCCTCCATTTTCACAATGACGCTCTTATTTTTCCCTTTTCACAGCTCGGGAATGTTCTCTACGCCCTGGAAGCACCTTGATATATAGGATAATCTTTCGAAATGCAGCTCTTTTTTAAATTTTGTCTCGTGCGATGAATTTAATCGTATCGAAGTAAGTTATATTCTTGGAGTTGTTACTGAACTGGATTTTTGGATAGTCGAATACTTATTATATCGTTACTTATATACTTTTCTGCGCATTCTTTTGGTGCGATGTGCTTTGAAGGAGAATGAGGTACAACGATTGTTGTGTAAGTTAAGCTATTATTTAAACCTTGCTTTCTCTATGTGATATTTTCTCGAGCTGGAATGTTCTTTGGTAAATGTAAACTCAAGAGACTTATTGTTACCTTTAGAGATAAATTTACCAATAATTTTGTCAAATCTTTTCGCATTGAAAATTCTCTCTTAGTAAATGAGCCCTGAGATAAAAATACGAAAAGAAGGAAGTTGCAAGTTTATTTTTATCGGTGTAAATTGATCATATTTTATTCCTCTATGTGTAATTTTGAGAATGATACTTCATTTTATCTTCGTATATACGTCTACGTATTTAGTCTATCGTACATAGTTTCCGTTATCTTGGAATAAAATCACCTATTATCCGAAGTACCCTGTATCCAAGAACTACAAAAAGATTTGCCACATTTCCCAATAGTAAGTGGGATGTGTAAAACTGTTTCGGTCATTTAATTGTTCTATTCTTATTCTGATTATGGCCGTAAGTGAGTACTAGTTAAAACCGTATGCTGAGTCTAAAACATGACAAAGTCATTTTTAGCTGCACAAAGAGTTGAATATCACTAATTCTGCTATAAAAAAAGTTGTGTACATAAGTGAATAGTGAAATCTTCTGTGAGATTAGACCGCAAGATTGCATTCCCAATTCGGAAATTCTATTTGGTGAGTTAATTAGTGCTCATGCGCTCGATCTAATTAACCTGGCAGTAGAGAATGGAAAATTCAGCCCCGAACAATCCCTATAACAATGAATTAGTTTCAGTCGTTAGACTAGGAATTAATTTAGTTGGTAATTGATCTACTTTGCTTCACTTTCACCTCAGTTTAAGACCTTTTTGCTTCTTTGCTTGTAATTTAGTGAATGGGAAGAGTTTTCATCAAAGCTTCGTTTGATTAATTAATTAATTTACTCGTCGGCCGCTTATTTTACTCTTCTCTGTTCAAATGTTCAATTGCCATTCGCAGACTATCCTTTGATCCATTTAAAAAAATAATGCTAGACTTAGACTTCTATGCCAAATGCACGGTAAATAAAGATATGGGAGTTATATTTAGTGTAGAAAGATATATATATATATATATACATATATATATATATACATATATATATATATATTCAAGAGTATTTATTCATATAGTATGATGTTCCTTTTTTATTTTCTTTGTTATAATTCATCTTATCTTCTAGTACATCTGCTTTTAATCGAAAAGAATTGAAACATTTTAAGAATGGTGCGAAAATATCATGAATACCATCCGTGAGTAGAATGACTTGTATTTCTCTTTCGATGGTAAATTCTAATTTTCGGATAGTAGTAAATCTGCATATATGTATTTTACCAATCGTACAATCGTCAGTGTTTCCAACTTTTTCATAATCTCTTTCCTCGTTAAGATTTATAAAATTCTTGTCTGGTCTAATTTTGCAAAATTACCTTTATCCTTAAGTTATTGTGAAGGTTTGTCTCTATCTCATCTCTATTTCATTTTCCCTACGGAACGCTTTCTTTGAATGAAACTTTTATCTTTATATGTCGTTCAATTTCGAAAATAAGCTAAACAGAAGTGAAAAATATCCCCGTGACAGGGATTCGAACCCAGTTCAATTTGGAAATCTAAACTCCTTGACCTTTGATAATGTATTCTATTTATTTATAAATGTGACTGATGATCGTTTATACTTATATTAATCTGCCCTTTGCTTGGTGTTCTACTTATGAAGCTGTTTTTAGGTATTTAAATGTAACGTTACTACCCATATTTTGAGTTTAATAAAATGTAGTACGAGCAGAATTCCGGACCACCATTTTCCCAGCCCTCGACGTAATATTTCCTTAGTAACTTCGCGATAAAACCGAGTTCGTAGGTGGGAACTTTTTGCTCCCTCGAAATAGAGTCGTTTGTCTATCCTTCCCATGTTCCCAACCCTCTCCCGTTACGTAGCAACTGAGATATGGATCGCGGCGCGAGTGGCAGGTCGTAAATCATGCTTAACTAGAGTCGCGGGATCGTACTCGGAGACGGCGTCAATTTTAAAAGGATATTCCCTCTCCTTTCTCCGGGGACACACATCCGTTTTCATTTTGCGCCTCGCAAACGACACTAATCGGCTTACATTAGAATCATTCGATGCTAATGATGCGAGCGAAATCATCTCCCCGGAGTCTCCATTTTAATTCCCCGCATATGTGTATTTCCGCTCGGATTTTCCCTCTCTTTGATGCGTCATCTCTAGCCTCAATCGCCGTCCCGGTGCTCGTTGCAGAGGTCTCTACCAGATGGAGAGACCTTTCCACAACCGCCTGATTATTTCGGGCTTCAATTTTTTCGTTCGCGGAACGAGTGATTCCGTCGCGTAAGAAGTATATCGCGTCTATTTTGTTAGAATAGTTCCAGATTTTTCCGTCCTCTGATCCTGTAGCGTTGCTGATTTAAAAAAAAGAAATATTTTTTTCGTATTAATGCCCGAATTCAATCTTGGTTAATTATTTGGTAATTATGCCTTATCTTTTATCCAAGTTCCTGTTATTTTGAAGATACTATTACTATCATAGATCTAGGTGAAATTCTGTCCCGTGATGTTACGTGTATCTCATACCCCTCTAGGTCAGTTGCCAAAAGCTTTTTATTAGCTCTCCGCTAGATAAGGGGTGAAGTAGTTTATTCTTCGTAGGGCCCGCACAGCCATAATTATGCAAAAGAATCATTCCAGGTTTTTGCGAAGCGATGGCCTCATGAATAATACTGAAAATAGAATTCCAAGCAAAGAAAGATTAATTTGAAACTGTATAATACATCTAGAAAACACTAGCATTAGTCAGATAGTTGAGTCATAGAGTTCTACTATGTCGACGAAAGATTTATTTGACCTTATCTTCTTTCATTATAAAACATCCACTTGTCTAGATAGTTGAAGAATTTGCTTCGTACTTAAATGTGACAATAAAAGCGCATGAATTCAAATTGAATAGTCATTTTATACTACTTAGTGTATTATTTTAATATCTTGCAAATTTAATGGCAAATATCTTGCGTGAGCCACAATTAGATGTTGAAGTTTAATATTGTTAAATCGCTCTTAAACAAAGAAAGCTAACTAATTGGTATTTCATTGAAGGATTTCTCATTCAAATGTGACTGTCGTATTTATGTAATGATACACACATTTTTCTTCACACATCGTAATACACACTTAATAATCCTTTATGAGATGCTGTATAAAAATGTCGCTGCAGCGCCACCTGATTTCCCTTCTTGTCTAGATCTTTCCCAAACCTTTCCCTATTCGCGAACCCATCTGCGTCCCAAAACCCCCATATCCTTCCGCCTTCGTGTATTATTCCTCCGCGATTCAGGCCACCGTCCCTACTTTCCTGCGAATTCCGCATTTTATCATTTTTCAAGAGGACTTGTAAATTTAATTGCTCGTCGCTGGGGGTGCATCCATATTCACGAGCGCGAGGTGCAGTTCGAGGAGACATATATTTTATGAATGCGCCGGAATTCGGCGAAAATGCAAGCCGCGGCACGGAGCGCGACGTATATGTTTTCCATTAAGGATTCACGAAGAGGTTCTACGAGTTCTTTTTCCGTGCTCCTGTTTGTTTTCCGGAAATCGGGTCAAACGTCTTTACGGGACTAATTTCATCTCGCGATCGATGCGTGGAATTCCTCTCTCGATCTGCGGCTGAACCTTCGGGAGAAGCCTCTCACGTCTTCTTCCATAAGTGCGCCTTTTTCGATACACCTTTTAAAAGGATGGGTGTGGTATTAGTTGTTGTTGCATTTAATGGTATAAGTATTTTATTTATTACAGCCTATGTGTAACAGCCTTTATTTCCGTACGATTCAAGTCACGTGTATAGCATATTTGAGGTGTATATTTAGGGAGGAAGATGCGGTATGATGTGTTGAGGAGTGAAGTACATCGAAGTTTTATTTCTCTTAATGGTCATCGAAATATTTCAGAATTGTATTTGTTTTCAGTTTTTGTTGTTTTCAAGGGACTCGTGCATTATATCATATAAAAATTATTCTTTTCAATCACTCAGTTAGTAAACTTTAATTAATATCTTTCCTTAATCGAGATCTCGTGGCATCATGTTGCCAAAATTTGAGAGTAAAAATGACTAAAAGATAATCTTATTATTTAATATAACGTATAATCTTTTTAGTATGCCCGAAAAAACTCGAAATAAATCCAAAAATTTCTTTTATTTTGAAGCTATTTCCTCGAAATCAGGTTATGAATTATTGATTCATTGTATCGGTTTTTTATTGACTTTGTACGTCTTAAACTTTTTCCTATATTTGATTGTGCCAATTGTATCTTTACGTTTAAGGAGGGAGCTTTCGTGTGTCTTAAGAAATCCATCATATATTTCTTCTTAGGAAAAATAAAATTTTGAGCTGTTTCAATTGTCATAAGCTCGTCCTATATTCGTAAAAAAAACCTAGTCAAAGTTTAATTCATACTTTAATATTTCTTCGTCGATTACAAACATTGTGTCTCCTGTAAAATTTTCATTAATATCTCGAGCGTAAGAATACCCTCAAAATTCTTGCGAAAAAACTCTTCGAAGGAAGTTTATTTTTCCTAGGAATGGAAACACGTGGAGCGAAGGTCTCACTTTTAAAAGGATGGCCTCAGAAAACCCTTTGATTTCCATCCGCAGTCCATGGAAGTGGAAAAGAATATTCCTCCGTAGAGAGAAATCGAATCGAAATGATTATCCGTCTTCTTAGAAAAACGTTTTAGTTAGCGAATAGTTCCTCCGGGAAGTTTTAATTTTCATTCACGTTCGAAGAAATTTCGTTAATATCTCATTTCTTGCGAAAGACTCTTCACCACCTTGACCTTTCCTTCGACTCTCCAGGGCTTCATAGAATCAACACGAAATGTTTGTTTTCCATAAAAATGTCCATTCCATTACTTCGGCGTTCTTAGAAAGGTTTTCTCAAAGGTCTTTCGGATCAAAGACGTACTTTCGCAATCGAATGCCAAAAACGTTAGAGAAAAAACACGACCGAACTTCGGAGACGTAGCTGCTATCCGAGGGTTTCCAGGGAATAATTTTTACCGATCGAAAATTCGGTGAAGGTTAAACGAAATGTAATAGAAGTGAATTTTTAGATGAATAAAATCATCGCTCCAGAAGTTCCAGCTCCGTATTTTTTTCCATTAAGCTAATATTTCCGTAGGATTGAACCATTCTACCTTTTTACAAATTTTTTTGCGAAATCTTTTAGCATTATCGGAGCAAACGTTTTAATCCAATGCTGTAGGTTAGAGTAAGCAGTTTTGTGTTTATTTTAAAAGAGCATGAAAACTATTTTCGCCGAGAAAAGATTGAATTTATATAAACGTAGAATAATTTTAAGTTTATAGTTTGTTGTAAGACTTTAATTTCTGGGCGATCATAACCCATTATTCCGTTGTTATATTTTTATCATCAACATAGTTCAATCAAGTAGTAGCATTTGTGTATTTTTGCGCAAGTATTTTTCATCGTTTTTGTTGCTAGTATTTTCTTTATTATAAATAGATATACGTTTTCGTTGATGAAGTAAATCATTTTATTTAGCAAGTCGTTTTATTTTACAATATATTTATATCCTTTTTTGCCTAGGTGAATGGGAAAATTATGTGTATACTATTAAATGTTTTTATAATGATTCCTTACTTGAGAATGTTTCTTTTTTGTTTTCATTACATATTTATATTTCTTACCCCTCATTTGGAATAATGATTTTATACTTTAGGGGGATGGTAATATGGATCAGAAATGTATGCTTTCGGCGATTAAAATACAATTTCTCGATAATATGACAGAATACAAGAACGTACTATGTCTTACAGTCA
Source organism: Pantala flavescens (assembly GCA_020796165.1). Lineage (NCBI taxonomy): Eukaryota > Metazoa > Arthropoda > Insecta > Odonata > Libellulidae > Pantala > Pantala flavescens. The sequence goes on from CM036878.1 coordinate 21,758,414, forward strand.
CCACAGTTAAATTATAAGGCATTTTCATTGGATCCCAAGTGGCATAATAAAAACAAATTACGTTAAAGATCAGTCGCCATTTCTTAAAAAAACCATAACCTGAAAAACATTCCCCTCATGTCCATGTAAGGTTTGTCGTACGAGTAAAAAAATCGAAATACGTTCAGCATTAAAAAGGTCACCAGTCCTCCAAAGGTAGACCTTTTAAGTTTACGGTCCGCCTACGTCTTGAGCAAATCTTGTCACGATGTTTATGTTCACGAAAGTTTTTCCGAAAGGATTTCTCCACTCCGATTTTCCTTTTATTTGGAACGTTTTCTTTTCGAATCACAGCCCTCCTTCTGGTCGCTCGTGATCTTATTTGTGGTAGTGCATTTCCTGGGCGGTTATCGGATTATCCCTTCCTTCTACTATAGAACCCCCCCTCCTCCACATATATATCTCTAGCCGCATCCAACTTTCCGGTGGCTACGGAGAACCATTCTCCCGTGAGCTATTTCCCCAAAGCACTTCGTCAGCATCTCGCCAATTAGCGACGTCTGCAAAGGGAAAATCCCCGTCCCGAAAACGTCCTCGGCGGGCGTGGTCTTTCTGATGCGAAGGGCGGACCAAAGAGGGGTCACCGTTGCCTAGTAACCCGGCTTTCAAGCGATGACCTCGCTCTTTCGCCCACAGGGCACGCCGAAATTCCCCAGCATCTCCCACCCCCTTTTTCGTCCCTCCTCGTCGGCCTATTTTCCCCAAAAACCCTCTGTATTTAATTACCATCGAGTGATTCGGGAAGGTTTTTCCTTTTTTCGTCCCCATCTCACACACACACAGGTTTCTCTTTTTTTCTGCATCGGGTAATCTTTCCTTTTCCATTAGCGGAGACTTTCTTCCCAAGCATCGTTTCAGTTGTTGCGAGGATTCTGTTACGCGAGTGTTACGTACGGGAATGTGCTCGCGTACGAGGACCATGTGTGTGTGTGAATATGGAAATGTGCTTGTGTTTGGAGAGGAATGGTTGAACCCTTGGTGGAATTATCTTTTATGAATGGAGATTTGAGTGGAATGATTCGAGTATCCTGTCCCATTGTCAATTTATTCTCCTGGTTACAGTGACATATTTATTAACTGAATATATTAACGTTAATTTCAAGAAAGTATTATAACAATTCTGTATAAGATAGGATATTATTATTATTTATTCGTAATATAATTTATCTTAGTTAATTCTAATCTCAGTCACGATGTATTTAATTAAGTTTGACCTCAAGCAAATCTGGTTAAATAAATCATGACCCAAGAACTCGATGTTGGAATGTGATTACTCTAATGATTCCAACTCTGAAGGCGGCATCATACAGCAAGGAATTTCAGGAATATATTTGACGAGATTTTTGCTAAAAGATTAATTAACTAATCTGTTAAAATATTATTTTTAACATTTTTGAATATTTTTGGTGAAATAAAAAGTATATCGTCTCGTATTCCATTAGAAGCTCGTTCGTATAAAATTTTTATATCCAGTATTCTTGAGTTGTATGTTAATTTGAATTAGATTTAGAGGAAAAAACATATTTGGCCTTTGAATTAAAATGTATGGGAATTCTAGTATAATTCTTCGTAGCAATAAAACGACCGCGAAAGAATGGCGTAAAATATTTGCTCAATCAATTCCTAAAGATGATTTAAATGCGATAGTAATTAAGAAAATAAATATTTTTGCGGTACTCCGTCATATAGATCGTCAATCCACTTAGATGTTTTGCGAAATAATCTCCCGAGTCGAGTTATAACTACTCTCTCCTTCTCTTTCCCAACTCAAAATCGATCTCGTCTCGAATCTATTTATTCGGAGTTTCAGCTTCGTCTCCATCAAAAGACGCCCTTATAACTCAGGTGAAGGTTTATATTCCGAGTAATCCTAAGCCCTTCATCAAAATTCCCCTCGTTCGCCACTTTCGTGGAAAGGCTTTCCTTTTTGTTAAATCTGTCTCCGAAAGATCACTTTCTTATTTCAGTACTAAACTTTCCCATAGAATCTCGGCTAAAATAACGTGAACACCTGAACGTTCGTCGAATACAAATGCGTTTCCGAAATAATCGACCGCAATCTTTTAACGGTCGGCAAAGGTAAATTACGAAGTTTGTGTCCCGGTCGTTATTTCATCGTTCTAACGAAAGGTAAATTTTAATGAGTTGACAGAGGTTCCAATAACGAATTCACCTCCCAACAAATAGTTCGACGACTAATTCTAGTCGCCTTTGTTGGCGTAGAGTTTCGCGTTGCTTAACAACCAGGTTCTAGAGTTTTGGCTAAGGAATAATTTACTGCGGGCAAAATTCGGAAGTTAAGATCATATTATTATTTAAACTAAATTTGACTGAATTTAATGTCGTACATAACAGATAATTTTCTGTACCAAAACATTGGATTATTCTTACCTAAAAATTTTTAGTGAATCAATTCGAAACATTTTCATTACAAGAATTCATATTTTGTTGACAATTGCTGAAAATGTTAAAATGCTTAAATCAAAAAGTGTATTTGATCATTGATCTTTACAATTAAATTTAAAGTTATTGTCTTTCTGTATAAGTTACAGGTGATATTTTACATAATTGAAAAAATAATGTAGGATCTTATATTAATTATGAATAAAATACGTCATATTTGATTTCAAACCACATTTCTAAAAAAGTACATGTTTAGCCGAGATAAGGTTACTTACATGATTTCCCATGGGAAATGTAACATAGTTTATCAATAGATGAACGATCTCCCACCTTTTTTTAATATTTACGAATAATTACTACTCGATTTCAATTCTCCGTTTGGGAACTAAGAGCAATGAAACGAACTTCAGAAACGAACCGTACAGGAACAATGTCAATTACAAAGACTTATTACCCTGAAAGGTATTCTGTGCCATCCCTTCAACGATAATTCCACCAAGTCTTATCTGGCGCATTATTATGGAATGTGTAAGTCGAAATTAGAATACATTGACCCTGAGGCCACGAGCATTCCGTGAATTGCCATCACATGTGGCGTTCACTCGCGGGGGAATAATTCCCACCCGCCTCCGGCCGCTTCGAGGAAATATCGGGACTTTTTCTCCGCCTTTCGAATCATTTCGAACGTCGGTCCGCTCGCCGAAGCGTAGGATTGCACAGAACTCGTAATATTTCCCGGATGCAATTCCAGCACTTTTTTCCATTCTCAAAGGTCGAGGGACTAAAGGAGCCCAAGCGATTAAAGAGTTGAAAAGTTACACAATTATCTGTTTTAATGCGGCTCGAGAATGACACATATCCCGCTAAGAGGCGGGCTTTCCCTCCACTTCGCGAGTATTATGCAACGACCGGGGAACGATCCCCCAAACTTCCGCGTGCCTCCGACCTCATTTACATCAAAGCGGCATTGAAACTTTTCTCGAAGTTGCTCGATGGAAAGAGCGTATTCGAAACGGGGTTAGGAATTGTGAAACGCGGGATGGTAATATCCTCCACCGGCCAAAAACCTTTTCATTTCTCGTATATTCTCCTACCCTTCCCATCCCCCGCTGACTTTCCCACGTTTCTTTCCGTTAGAGGCCAGAATGAGATAGAATGACTTACGTCTGCTTAATTGGTTTGCAAGTCGAAATTTTGGTGCATGGTATGAGTAATGTAATGAAAAATCCTTTTGAAATTCTGTTTAATATCTTACCCTTTAAAAAGGTATGGTCTATAGTGAAATATTTATTATTTAGTGGTTTGTACGTCTATTTTAATTAGTTCGTACACTTTGGTAGCTTTTGTTTCCGAGGCGAATTAAGTCATCAAATATTATAGATACAGCAACTGTTTTCAGTTGTTTAATAATTCATTTCCTGTTAAGATTTATCCGTCCCCATATGAATAGTGTCTCGGTTATCATTTTACTTTTTTGTGGTAAAAGTATTTCAGTATTATTATGGGTATTAACTCTTTACCCTTCAGTTTGGAATGTATCGAAATTGTCTACGATTGAAAAATCCATTGGAATGAAATCTTTTCCACATAAATGGGTTTTATAACGGTTAGAAACTGTATCTTATTTGGTAGGTTTTGTGTAGTTTCTGCATACACATTCTTCATCTCGTCTTGTGCAAAAATATGAACGCATCTACAAATCCCCGCCCACTTTCCCTGGAATTTTTTCGTCGCGAGAAGACAAGCGAAACTCGTTTATCGACGACAAACGGGCGGCGCAAACTCGTTTGTCAACGGGCGAGACACGTCAAAACTCCTCTCGAAAGAAATGGTTCCTCACGCCTACGTTCGGACACATTTGAAGAAAAGGGTTCCTCCGAGTCAAACAATTTTAGCCTCTTTCGGTCGGCGGAAAAGGGCGCGAAGGGTGAATCTTCCGGGAGATCGATGCGAGCGCCGCGAGACGGGAAAAGGATTAAACGCTCTCTGTCCTCGAGATTCCATTCAGCGCAAATTCCAGCGAAACGTAAGGAGCCGGTCCGTCACATTTGTATGGACTGCCGGTGGAAAACGTTCTTTTATCATCCGGAGATTGTGTGGAGTATTCGCGTTTTGAAGGTTTGCATCGATCCATAGAGAAAGATTATACTTCACTTCTGCTCAATTGTTTAACGTAAGATGCTGGAACCTTTAGCGAAACTTATCATTTAGTAACGTATTGAGGGCAATTGATCTTGTTTCCTTTTTTTGATATAGTTATAATGAATATAATAAAATGAGGCCTAAAATTTATTATTTTAAGATCTGGCTATCCGTAACTATGAAGAGGATTACGATTCTATAAATTTTCTCTTTTTTTACTTAGTGTTGTAATATTTTGCTCAATTTCTTTCAAACATCTGCCTTTTATTTTATTATTTTAACTGCTATTACCGCTGCTTTAATACTATTGCAGTAGGTTCAATCTTCAGTATTAAATATGAAATTATGCTGTATTAAGTTTAAATCGTTGCGTAATTTGAACGATGTTTATTCTGGCCGATTTCTTTTTCCGTTAATTTTAAAACAACGAAAATTTCATTTATGCCCTCAGTTTAGGCGATAACTTCTTATTTTTCATCCTCTTCTAATCGAAATGATTTTTGTTTTCATTGCATGATAAGCGATTCTTAATTTTTGTAAAAAATAATATTCCAAAATAATATATGCACCGTATCTAATTTAATGAGCTACGTTTTATATATTTAGGCATTTAAAATACTCTTTCTTGGTACTATTAGATGTATGATAAAGGCAGCAAAGAATGTTATTCCGCCAAGTCTCGCGTATCTTTCACATTCGACTCACTTAAGGTTCAATTTAACATTGATACTTTAATCGCTGCTGAGAAAAATCATCAATGAAGATTCTCATCACAGATAATTTTCTATCCGATTGAAATTAGATTGTCATTGATTTCATTTCCCTTTCTCTGGTAAGTATTTAAGAAAGGAGACTTAATTATCTGCGAGTACTGGTCTCTTCGAATTCTAGCTTTTTCGATCGGCACTATTGCATTCCTATGGGCAGCGGAAGGCCAACTTTAATTGGCACAAATGGACCGATTCATCTGTGGGCCAATTCTCCCGTCGTTCTATTCGTATCTTCCGCAAACACGCCAAACCATTTGCTCCGCTCTCGAGGGTGTTTAATATTTAAAAAGCGTCCAGAACTTTGTTTTCCTTCGATTCCAAAAAAACCCCATCTTTCCTCATTCTTGGCCCGCATAATTCGATACGTTTTTCCTATTCCTCTCCTCTCATGCACGATCGGATTGCCATAAATCTCCTTCCTCAGATGCAACTTCTTATCCGTCCATCCTCTTTTTCTTCTTTCTCTCTTTCCCATCGTGGTTTTGATTCCGCAACGTTTCGACTCCTCAGCCAACGCTAAATGTTTCATCGCTTTTCTCTCGAAACAGCAGAAGAATGTTTAAATCTTCAACCGCTTTCCCTTCCTCCGCGAAAGTTGGGAACACAATCGTTTCGAGAGATGAAAAGGGAAAGGAATTCCGAGTTTTCCTGATCTTCCTCCGCAATCTCATTCGGCGAATGCGGTTTTCTAAGATTTCTTTTCTCTTGTTGCTTGCTTATGGAAATCGCGCCGAATCCATGTTTTGGAATGTCTGCAGTTTGCTTCCATGAATAGCAAATGAACCCGTACTTTCATCGCAGTGTATGTCTTTAGCCCTGTTTACTTTGGAATCCATTGACCCATTTGCGTCGCTCCAGATTCCCTCATGTTTAATCGTATAAAAGGCATTGGATTCCGCGGAAATAAGCTACTATTTATTGCAGTTTCGGGTCAAAAGAGGTTTACTGCAGCTTTACTTCCCGAGCCACGGATTGCAACCCTCGCTTCATTTTATCTATGATTTTAGAAGTGTAGTTAAGGTTATTTTGTCGTGATATATTTAACGGTTCCGAACAACGAACATGAATAATCACTGGCTTAGCGTTGATTTATAATTTTATGAGTTTTTTGTAATTTGTTATCCCCAGAAATTCATTATATGTGAGAATAATCTGCGAAAATTAATTTATGATGACTATTTTTTGCCAATATCGATCTTTGGAGTCAATAGAATAGCTTCCGAATTTAAATATTTAGAAAGATATATTTCTATTATATTTCTCTCTGGTTTCATTTGCTTGAATTGTTTAATTTATTGCAGCGACTATCTCAATAATTTACGATACTTAATATGTTCCTGTTAATTAATGTCTGAAATTCTAACAGAATGATAATATCGATGACAGCTTCGAAATTGATTAACGCCTTGAGTATAGGCATTCTCTCGCCCTTTGTGCATTGCGGGTTGCGTGCATCCACGGCTGTTGTAGCATCTGTTGCAGTTTGCAGAGGTCATAAAGGAAAGACTTGAAACTTTAGTCTTTCCTTTATGACCTTGAAATATTGATTATGGATGTTTGAGAAACCCATGTAAAATGAATATATATGACTAATATTATGAATGCGTGAATTTTATCTGCAGCTTTTATTATGTTTTCATGGCCATATTTTAAGTGCAAAGATCCGAATTCCTTCATCCAGGATCAGATGCGGTTTAGTTAGCAAAATATTCCACGACGATCATCATTTGTATGAATTTTTAGTAACTATTCCTTATTTCACCGCAATTCCTTCCATTTTTTAAATTCCTACACTAAATCTGTTATCAAAGTAATCAATTTCTATACGTGATAATGGTTGTGTTGTGTCCAGCTGGATTTTTTATAAATCCTATTAACTTGATGAACGAACTTAGCTTATTAATTTCAATTTACCACAATTTTTTGAAATTTTCGAAATAATTCGTGCTGAATGAAGCTTATATTGTATGAATTCTTTATATCTTTCCATTCGATATATTTTAATTAACGGATCAATGTCCCCGAGCTTAAAAATAATTTCAATATCCATCGTTCGGAACAATCACAGTTGTTCACGGTCTCCACAAAGTGAACACACATTGCCATTGTTTCATAGAATTACTTTTTATCGACCAAAAAGCTTCGATGGTTGATCATTAATGGATGTCTAGCTCGTTTGCTCATTATTCCAGTGCGTGTTCATTTTTTCCTCTTTTTTTAATGAGGCTGGAGGGAGTTTCAGTGAATAATTTTTTTAAAGTTAATCTTTTCCAACTTTCAAAAGCATTCCGGATGTTGCAACTGCTCTTCATTGTGCCTGATTTCGCGGAAAGTTTGGTAAAATAACGTTTGGGATATCAATGATACTCATTATTTCGGAATTTTGATTTCAACCTACGAATTCATACGTACATATCCATATTCATTAAACGCACATCATGCGACCCCAAACCGTGTCGTCTTTTCAGGGAGTTCAGCTTCCGAAAATTGCCTTTATTATCCTTCAACTATTATAAAAATCCACGTTATCATTTCAGCTTGTATTATATATAAGCACTGTATTTTAGAGTAATGATGTGTATTAATGTGATACAAATGAGGAAAATATAAAAATATTCAACGACAACAAAGAACGAATTCTGTGATATGTTTCTAATTTCTCGGAAACGAAGATAGAGTAATAGTTGTATATTCACAAAACATAACAATAACGATATCCTAGATGATTAAAAAAATTAATAAGGTATTCACCCAGTACCCGTATCATGGCTTTACTCGTTAGTATTTTTGCTGGAAAGCTCTTCACTAAGTGGAGTTACCCGAAATGAGGGTCTCAATTTCATTTTCTGTCTTTTTCACGTCCATTTCTTCCTTTTAACTTTTATTTTCCCTCTTATGTTAAAATGAGGAAATGCTGGCTACTTCCACGAATCTGCTTACCCTATATTTCCCTTAAGGCGAATTTCCGATACTGAACTATAGCTCGGAGTAAAGTTTTTAAATCGCTAACAATCAAATGTTGCTTATTTAGTGAAACTTTAATGACGACTATTATACGATGAAATATATTGTTAAAAAAAATCACTCGTGGACTGATTCTACGTGTTTTGATTGGTGAATTGTTGTTTTGAAATATTAGATCATAAAAATAACATAATATGCGTGTTTAGTCATCAATTAATAATTTTGCCGATGTAGAAAGAACATAATAATTAAATTATAGCTATTAGTCGCAATCGTTGAGAATGTTCGAGCAATTCTAGTTTAAACTTCATTAATTACTCACCAATATGATCGTAATTAACGAATCCACTGTTTTCCTTCTCGGAATCAGTTCCACCCCGGGTGAAAAGGGTGAAATTATTTACGTTAATGCTGCCATCCTATCATTCCGCGAAACTCTCTCTCTATAAAAAAAAATTCTTTGTGAAATCGCTGCAGCGGATCATTTACATTCCAATTATCGGAGGCTAAATTTTAGTTCCCGGAATTTATTCCACTCCCGACCCATAAACCCCTCTCTCCCCATCGGAGTTTCAAATACAACACCGCAACGAAAGTTGCTTTGCGCCTCCACACGTTTCAAAGGCTTTTACGGCCATCATCGTTCACAAACGACACATGGCGAGAGATCTCTCGCCGAAGGCAAACGCCAGATTTAAACGAAGCACATCTGCCAATTACCGCTTCTTTTGCGGTTCGTTTGCGAATTCCTGTCGCCGCGAAAGCGGGGCACGAAGATGTGTTTAGAGAGAGAGGCCTCCTTTCATCTCGGCCACGCCCCGAGCTGATGAAAACTTTTAATGGAAGAGGATGTGAGATTGGCATATCGGGGGGAACGAGTTTACCATCTGCGGGAAGAAAGAGAAGCTCCCCAATACGAATCGATTGACTTATAAATTGATGGAAGGCCTCATTTCCGAAAGACGCCTTCAGGAGCAGAGGTGTTTTTTTCCATATCCGAGGGGACGAGCCAAACGGTGTCGCGCTCCCGCTAGAGATATACGTATATATCTCCCGTCGTAAAATCGACTCCTCTTTTTCCGAGTCTATTTCACTCTATCTTGGCACTTCTTCGCAAAGGTGTCTGCGTATTTTGACATCTTTTTTCGCGCGTTATAATGATGATGATTTCGGGATGCGAAGTATTTTGAGTAATCTCGGGATTTAAAGCTGAAAGTGGATGTTAAAGTGGGGAGATTAGAGGGATGCTGCAGTCGGGAATGATGTATCAAGGAGGAGAGAGTCAAGTTGGTTTAATTCGATATAGAGTTCTTTGTTAAGTTATAGAGAGTGATTTCTTTTCTCCTGAAACTTTGCTTTTGTTACTTTAAAATAGAATTTTAAAATTCTTTAAATTGCTTTAGCTTTTGGGGCAGCTACTCATGACGAAATCACGTAGACAGATTTTTTATTTCCCTGAATATTTTACAGGTCTTGCTGGAAATATTCCTTTGATTGGTAAGGAAATGAGAATGATTGTCAGCAACTGAAGTTCTAGCTAAAAGTCTACTATAGGTTATTCTACAGCTATTTATGTTGATTTCAGGAATAGAATTTGAGTGGGAGATTTGAAAAATAAGATATTTCATTTATTGAAATAATTTCTCTAATACGTTTCTCTTATTAATTATTCAATCGTTGAGAATAGACGGGAAGTTGACGAAAAATTGCGTAAAATTGAATTTCGGATTACAACATGCTTGAAAAGATCGATTTTTGAATTCTTAATCAGAACTGGATGTAATATTTATTTACTAAAATATTTACCCAATAGACTTAACGTTGTTCTTTTATTTAAAAATTTTACGAATATTATGTGAATTAAAGCTCCTTACTTCTTATAATAATTTTCTATAGGTTTAATGTATTTCAGTGTCAAAGCTCCACCATAGCGTACCATCATATTTCTGAACGATGTCTCACGTATGCTTAATAGAGATTCGTTGCCCCCCCAAGCCCAGGTCGATCGTCCCCTTTTCCCCAGATGCGTGGCCTGGATGACGTCTTCACTCCGCACAAGTTAAGCAAATTCTGTGAAGTTTGGGACACCCTTCCATTATAAATTGGTCCAGCTTTCCCAAATGGTTTCTTTGGAGTGGAAGATGGTAGCTAATAACACGTTGGTCTTTGCTCACTCTAACTCACTCGGTGTTTCATTCTGAAATCCAAACAACGTACGAATAATTTTCCATTCATGACGCTCCCCTCTCTTAATATATATCAAGTATTGTAAATTGTGAAATGAATGAAAAGCAAACAATTTTCAGAATATAGGAACTTAAATATATCTGCTTTTAAAATTTAAAAGAGAATAAAATCATATTTTTTTGATTATGTCAAACAAAGTCCTTTTAGTTAAATATATATAATTTGATAGAATGGCATCACTTTGATGCTTCATCCTTAATTAATTTGAACCATTCATTATATATATATGCATGATCATTTGTTTAACGTCTAGAGATTTTTCCCTTTTTTTGTACGGACTAAATAAGTCACTTCATTAAAATTTCTGGAATTTTTTTATATAACAAACCTTATTTTTTACCAGAAGTAAACTTCTTAATGATAATTCACGTACGGTGTATTTGAATTATCGTAAATATTTATGCAATTTTAAAACTTAAGTAGTTAGCTGTAGGTATAGTGAACAATAGATGATATACTTTTGTTGAGTATGTTTAGAAAATAAACATCAATAACTCCCCGTTGCGCATTAGAGCAAGATGGCAGTGTGAGAAGGGAGAATTATGTGACAACCGTGAGATGGGATTTTTCCTAGGCAGCACGGTTGTTTTTCCAGCGACACGGAGAGCCACCCATGAATTAATAAATGCACCAAGTCTTAACACGTGTTGCTGCTGCTCCTCGGCACCGAAGAGCACGAGGCAGGAGCCCGATTGAGTTATGAAATTTGAATAACAGGATTTCGGCTTTTTTTTCCTCTTCACGTCCGGATTGGTTGCGGTGCAGCGCCCCAAAACCCACCGTTTTATCGATCGTATATCCGCCTGGGTCTCGTCAACGGACACCTCTCTACTTTCGTTTCTTGGCAGTCGTAAAAAGCTCGCATGCCGTTTTTCCGCGGTAATTAATTGAGGCAAGAGACTCGGGCGCCCCTTTTGTAGAGGCCGAACGTCAATTAATCACGCGAATCAGGTGTCCTCCGCGAAATGAGCTCCATTCCTAGTCATCGCCACGCTGAATTCGCGGCAGTAAACACCTGCCCCAGGGGCGGGAGGGGTTTTTTTATTTATTTTTTTTTCGTAATGAAAAAAGGGCGGAATTAAAGGTCCGTTTGTTTTCTTTGTTCCGAATTCAAAGATTCAAAGGAGTGATGCGATGAATGGAGTTGCCGAATGTTTCGAGCTCTCGGTTCAGAGGATACGGTTACGATTTTTTTTGTCGTAATTCGATTTTTAATTTTTCATCCGTCGCTCAAATTTTTAAAGGTTTGAACGGGAACGTAATAACGTTCTGTCGAGAGAGAAATTTACTCTTAGTATAGTGTAGCAAGATTGTTGTTTGTTAATATTAATTAATGACTCAATGAGTGTTCTTTTTATCTATAATGTTAAATATATTAATCAACCATCTACCTCATAATTGAGTCGTGTAAGAAGTTCATCTGTCTATTAATTATATTTTTCTTGGTTTTTATCACAATCACCTATGAATTGTTTGGTTTGATGAAAATGTCTGTAAATCGCGTAATTTCAACCAGTGAATACTTATTTATTAAATTTTTCTCGTGAATTTCTCGAATGGAAAGAAATGTGCCTTCCCTCGATTCCAAAAGAAGGTCATCGGGTTCAGGCAGACTTCCGTTCGTTTGATTGCCAAAGTTATCGATCTCTCAACGGTGGATGTCCAAAAAATTGTTTTTGCCAACTTGGGGAAAGTCAAAATATTTTGTATTGCCTCAAGGTATCATGTCGAAGTCATTTATATTTAATGGGTTTCGATCTGCGAAAACTAGTCTCAAATCCAATATCTCGTTTTTGTAAGCATTGTATCACATGAAGGCTATTTCGAAGTATCTCGTGAATGGAGACAGTGTTTTGTTCTAGTAGACACTTATAGGCTGTTTACGTGGAGATGTATTTATTTATTTTATACTGCTTTTAAGTTTGACTTGATTGAAGAAATATGATGGATCCTATCCACCAGTTTCCAAGTATTTATTCATTGCGTTACTAACTTTATCCTGCCGAAATGGCGATGTTTGATGGTGAGAAAGTCTGTGGTGACGAGAAGATGCAAACAAAAATGATTCGATGGTAACTTTGGAGAAAATATTAATTCAATTCAACATTTGATCGCAATCCATGATATGTTTATTGTGACCTAGAAAAATATTTTACTCTCAGTGAGTGCGTTAGTATTTTTCTTGAATTGGCGTCTTTAATTTCCTTCACTAAGCAAAATTAGCTTTAAAATTTTATATTTAATATCAATCAGACGCTTAAAGGAATTTTTGATCCAATTAAAGTAATTAAGTTTTCCAATCGCCTTAACTTAAAATGTTTTTATTCATCGCAAATTTCGTTTTATCGGTACATTTGGAATTTTTCGTTAATTTACCCCTAAATAAGACACAATCGCACACGTTGCTTGAATTCCAACGCTTTCTAAGATGAAGCAATAAGCGAAAGCCCTTTCGATCGATTAGTTTCACACGTGTTGTTTTATTTCGATTCCAACTTCCCCTTCCGTCCATTGTCAATTCGTTTCCTGTCCCTCTCCCGTTTTGTTCCCGTAAAACCGTGTGCGAAACTTTTATCTCCGTGCGGATCCAATTTGTTGAATATGTCCAATCGGGATTTACAATTCGCGAGCTCTAGCTGAATCGTCGCCCTCTAAATGACAAAATGCTGTTACGTAAATCGCCTTCATTTTTAGCTGTAATTTGGAAATCGCCCGCTTTATCCGTGGATCCATTTAATTCGTCCTCACTAATTTTACGAAAATTTCGAAACCTTACGCTCCTAATTGGATTTTGAGGAAATGCTTCGGGAACTGCGAGAGATTGCGAAATGTGAAGGATCTTCGCACGTGTGTTCCCAAAAACATATAGAGGGAAATGTTGCTTCTATATGAGGAATTTTTTCCGAATTTTTATGATTTTGCGTCAGTTTCCGTTACGGATTTATAGCTCCGTGATTGGTTAATGGTAATGATTCCTGATAGGGTATTGTTGTCATTTAAAGGTCCGTCTCTGGTTTAGATGAAATTTTCTTTGATCATTATAAAGTTTAAGATTTTAAGTTTTTAGAAAGTGGTATTTTATATTTCACTTATTATTGAGGAATCTGAGGAAAGGTAATGTTTTATATCTACTCACCAATTCACGACTTTTATTTCTCTCTCGTATATTTTTCACGCATTAATTACTTACATATTATAAGTTCATTTTGTAGGTAATTTATAATCTCTATTTGATATTTAATACAAATTTGTTTAAAAAATTAACTTATTCAAGTCTCACGATCTTACGTTTTGAATTCTTGTACCGTTCATCTCTCCTCGCTACTTCTACGCATCAAATCCTTTCTGCAAATTATCATTTTCACGTCAAAAAATTGGCCAATCCCAAACCTAACCCTTATTTTCTAGTTCACTCTGATTAGTATTCTTTTTATCCTAACCTCAACTGTACCACTTCTATTCCAAAGGAAGAAAGCTCTTCCAGTAGGAAAATTGATCCTACCCTCCTAGCATTTTCCCATCAACCCTGACCCTCGACTTTCTTTCCCTAAGTTAATCTACAACTCTGATTCACCCTTTTGCTTTCACTTTCATCCTGATCACATTTCCTTTCATCACATTCCCTTTCTCTAGGTTTCAGTTCGGCTGTTGTGGCCCTTTTAGTGTAAAACAGAACTGCACATAATGCCTTTCAAGAATCATCATTATCACGCATATTCGATCCAACAACTAATATAGATTTCCAAAATCCCTATGCTATTATACGTATGCTAAGTTTTTGCTGTATTAACCCTAAATACCTGATAACGTCATTGATTACGTCACTGTTTGATATATTCTTCGGCGTTTTACTTGGTATCTTCTCGCCTCATGTTATCCAGTTCAAAACCAACAAGTTTCTATAGTTCGCTTTTATTATCTCCGCTACATATTAATTCATAACTTTTTTATCTAAATCACACTAAAATGTTTTCACTTTATCAATCACATTTTTGAAAATCCTTCCCTTCAATTTCCGTCCAATCACGCATCGAATTATCGAACACACCAGTAACTCGAGTCCCCGTGTACACCAATGACCGTGGAAAATTCCGCGGACACAGCTTTGATCCTCTCCGGCACCCCCGCACTTAATGCTACTCATAACACATGTAAATAAGCCCTATGGAAGGAGAGAGACATGCGGTTTATAAGCGGTGGGAGGAAGTTGTTAGTCCCACGGGTGAAATAGAAAGGGTCTTTTGTTTTCCGCGGTGTCGTTTCCAGGAGATGGACCACGATCGAATCCCTATTAGGGGAACGGTTATCGGGTGGAAGGATTAAGGGTCGTAGTCCCTCTCTCGCCTATTAACGCGGATTTATATGCGTCCTTCTATAACTAGATAAAGCCCTTCTCTAACATTTCCCGTGGTCAAACGTTCGTTGCCCCGAAATAAAAGCGCTTTCAATGAAAGAAGACTTATATTTTTTGTCGTTGTGAATAACTCGTTGCAGATAGCGGAGAGTCATTGCTAACTCTAGTTGCCTCGAATATCGTTATTCATTTGTTTTTTTATTGCGGGTGTTTTCGACCGATTTTATCGTTGTTGAAAAATAAGAGATCGGTTGGAGAATGAGGATTTCTACGACTTTCACTTCTTGATTGTCGTTAATTTTATTTTTTCGGAAATGTTCGTCGAAAATTTCGTTTATTTAATGTTAAGTAGAAACTATGTTTATTTATGTTCGTGTTATGTTCAGTATAATGCCTTGTTGTTATAAATAAAGAAAGGTTTTCCGTTCTTCATGTAAAATTGATCTCTGAATGAAATTTGTAGTATAAATTTTTTTCCATTGTTAAGTGAACGAAACTGGAACACAAGTCAGACTCAAACAGAGTGATCTCTTGGACCTATTATAAATCTACGAAATAAATTATTTGTTCATATTTAGTTTATATAATGAAAATTATATAGGGAAACATTGTAAAACTTGAAATAAAGAATTACGATCAATGGGTGTCTACTGAAAACCTTTCTGTCGTTGAAAACTTTGATCCAGAAAGCATAAAGTGTTTTCAAAACTTCCCACAATATCATCAAATATTTTTACTCGATATCTAAAACATCTTTAATTTACAGCCACGCAAATATTTTCGCACACGTTCGTTTCCTAAACTCTGAGGCATTGACTAATTAGCGAAAAAGAGTCGATGATAAAAAGCGAACGCAGACAGAGTGCACGCGACGCCAAAATGTGTTTATTCTACGGAAACAAACGTCGTCGTCACTATAAACATATCGCGCGTATCTTTGTTGTGGTAACGCGCTCCATTTTCTCTCGCGCTTTTCCGCTTTCAAGGGTCGAGCTACGGCTTTCATTGTCAATCCTCACGGATACGTAAAACGGAAAATTTGTTTGTTCGTTACGCGTTGTCATCACGGGCAAACCAATGTCAACTTGGCTGATATTTTCCGTGGCAGAGGGACGAGTCATAAACAATAGACGTATGGTTGATCCCTCGGCCGCCGTTTTCATGATCCAACATTTTACATCGGTGTATGTGGCATTCATGTTATTCTGGGCGCGAATATATCTGCCGCCAAATTCGGAATGGAACAGCAACCAGGTTTATTCAGCAATAACTGATCCGGCCGTGAACTAATTGAATTCTTGTACGACTCTCTTTTTGGTGCGAGTTGTTTGGATCATAGCTTATGTGCATACATTAACTTTTACATCGTCTGCAATAAAAATCATTAGATATCAGGGTTTGTTTTGGTCTATGAGGATTGAGGTAGTTTTCTCCAATGCTTCTATACAACCCGAAATTATAGGAATGTTAAGGTCGACCCACATGCTGTGCAGTTACACTAGATGTGGCTGTTTAAAGAGTTGATGAAATGAAAGCATAATATTCACGTAGGTGCTCACTGCACTTGTTGTCCTTTTGTGCAATTATCGATAAGTTCTAATAGTTATCGCTAGAAATAGTTTATCACTTCTCTATTATCCCAAATGCATTGCGTTGATCTTATTTAGATGTACTCGTACATGTATATCTCTTAGTAGGAGCTAATTTATCCTTACAACTATGAAAAGTCTATGATAGCAGTAAATGAAAAATTTATTCTCTCCTAAGGTATTTATTTCTATAAGATTAAAGGGCACGATTGTTCATAATTTCTTTTGCAACGAGCTTTCGTGGTCTAAAAGTAGTCGAAAGTGTCTCGTAACGTTCAATTTGAGTTTGGCTGTAAGCCAAAATATATTCATATCGTTATTAAGTTATTTTGAATTTTCCTTTGTAAAAAAATTGGAACTAGAATAACTCTCTCGAAATTTTTATGTGATTTCGGAAGTTTATCTCGCATTTTTTTAGTCCAAAACGCATTTCGATCTTTTCTTAACCATCACAGCGGTCTATTGTTGTTGGAGAATCGGAAACTCCATCAAAACGGAACGACATCTCGAGTTTTTAATCTCCCATCTCCCTTTCGGAAACAATGGAACATCGGAAAGCGAGTTCCTTTCGTCGAACATCGGTTATCGCCGCTATCTTCGGAAGCGAGGCCGTCATTGCGGTCGGACAATAGAATCCGGCGTACAAGGGGGTGGCAGAAAATTAAGCGAGGTGTCACGGGCCCCGCTCACGTCAAAATCGCTCGTCCGCAGTCGTAAATTATCCCGCGGGGGCGCCATAATCGCGCGGATACGCGCCACCGAAATATCGCCCGCAATTGGGCCGCATCCCAGCTTTGTGTCTCATCCCCCCAGTGCGAGATTAGGCCCCTCGAAAACGACTCTTCAGAAGTCCGCGGCCCGCTCGTCAATTGTTCCGAACGTCGGATGGAAAAAAGGCTTCGAATGAATTATCGAGCTCGTGTGAGTGTATATAGATACGCCGCTGGTGTAATAATCATCCGGTTTATTCGCCCATTTCATGGCCCTTTTCCCCACTCGTTCCGCACCCCATCGTTGACTTTCCCGCGCGCGGCCAGATGTTCACTTTTTAACAAGCCCCATTTCGTTCGTGTTTTGTTTTTCCCGCCGTTATTTTCCCGAAGAAAGTGAATTTGCGGTTCGAAGGTTGTGTAATTGGTGCCATGGCCTACGATTAATCTGCCACGTGTAATTTTGTTTCCGTAAACACAGGATATTATAAGGATAATGTGTACGAATGAAACCAAAGGGTATTAACCCTCGAACATTAAAGGGAGAGTTTATAAACCGCGATTCGTTTGAAAGTGCGTGACCCAACTGATGTTACGTTCGTTACAATTTAGAACTACCCGACTAGAAAAGGCTTTTTGGTGAAATTCACGCGTAAAAGCTCGTTCGGTTTACATTAGTGTCGCTCTCGAAATATTCAGAGAGATAATTACGCTAATAATGGTTTTCTGGGGCTAATTTGATCCCCCTCTGCCACAGTTATTCTATAACTCTCGGATGGGGTTAAAAAGAGTTTTTTTAAATGTAATTCTGGCTTAACCTAACGATGATGGGATTGTAATTTTTTCCGTTTATGACCCTCTGGTGCGAAATGGTTATGGTAAAGACGGGTTCTTGTCAGTTATGCCTGAAAATATTTCCTCTGATAGTCCTTTAAATTTAAAAAAGTGGTTTCTGTATTAGTGACCTCAGCTTCCATAATGTTCTTCTCTGAATTTTGCTTGTGATAGTGAAACCACAAAAGGTTATCAGTGAGGCAGTTAAGTAAAATCTACTAAATTCGTCGAAACTTTTCCTTAATTTAAAAAATAAAAAAGGAAATATAAATTTTTTTATATCGACCCCCACCTGATGTGTTTAGATGGTAAAAATTATTTTTCGAACCATTTTTTAAATTTTATTGCACCTATTTTACGCTTTTTTTGATTGAAAAGGCAATGTACCGCATCTAAAATGTCCATTAAGTAAATATCTCTCTATTTTTCATAATATTCGTCAAGTATATCTGGGATCTATTATTCATTCATTCGTTGAATTTTTATCGATACTACGAAATTGAATTACGAAGTTACTCGTATTTAATTCAGTTGTGTATAGAACCTAATTGTTCTTTACCCATTCCCTCTTGAAATTATTACAATTCGGTCGGTGAGAAATACTAGGAGATTCAAAAATTTACTTAATCATTCGTTCTACTGGTATAATTTCAGCCCTTAAATTTTTATATTTGATAATTTGAAGACTGATGTTGTAACTAAAGTGATATCTATGCACATTTCGCGAAAATCCGAGTATGGTAAATAATGTATTCCTTATATTAAAGAAGTGTTCACTACTTGATCTCTTATCCTCCTTAGGGACAAATGAGAGCTGAGTTTCCATAATGTTAGCAAGCATAGAAAGCTTTAAAATTGTTTCCGCGATAGGTCCATTCAGCCGTGACGTCATCTGCCCCCGGTGCCAAAAGATCGTTCTACAAAAATCCCCTTACGTTTCCTACTGTCTTAACCCCCGTAAGATATGCAACCACTCTCGCAGATCGGAAAAAGCTGATTGTTTGTCGTTCGGATGGAGCGGGAGAGATAAGGGTCGCGCGGGGGAGTTAAGTGCTCCGCTCTGTGGGTCGCAGGAGGTCGCGAAGGGTTGTTTGCACACGGGAGGGTGACACATGGATCGGGGGAGAGAGTTGTTTTCGAGGACGTTGTCTAGATGGCGAACTAGCATCTCTCCTTCGTGTGAGGCGATATATCTGTCGGTTATAGGGTATGGAGGGGAGGACGTAGTGGTCCCTGGGGAGGGGTATAATATCCCGCGTCCATCCACGTCGAGGGCTATCCCTTCTCTTCGAGGAAGGGGCGACTTCAATAACGCTCGGTTAAAGCCCGTTCTCGCTAACAAGGCGAGTTTTTATTCCTCGATCGAGCCGAGATTTATCGATTGTGGCTTCGAAGGTTCATTTCCATGGAGCTCGATGGTTTCCGCTCTGCCGGGTGCTTATTGGTAAACTGGCGATGGGTCCTTGATTCGACAGTGTTCTCCAAGGTACACATGTGGTATTGGTGCTGGAAAAGGGATACTAGATACTTTCCTACGGCGTTACATTAATTTTTTACGCTTAGGATGCATCCATCTAGCGTTTTCTTACCCCAAAATGGTATGAATTGAATATTTTTAATCTTATTTCATCAAATCGAGAAATGAGAACAGAAAAATGAAGGATCTAACGACTAGAAGTGATCGAACAGCATAAATCTCTGTAAAAGTTAGTTATTAGCGTTTATTTTGGGCTACGATATCGAAAACGTTGCGAGTGTTTTCAAATATATTCCCGAATGTATTCCTAACGGCACCCGAACACTCGCTTCCGGAAGAGTTGAAAATTCCTCCCATATAAAAGGGCTTCGCGTCCATCAGGGCACGTTGAATAATACAGTTTCTCCTCTTCGTTTCCGCAAATGCGTCGATCGATATGTTCCAATCGATAAAATTCGGAACATTTCACCCGGACCTCGAGTACCGAAGAATAATCGTACCACGGATGAGGGCTCCATTCACGGTTCCCACAGAAATTTCCCGACCTCTCTGAGTGTTTCATCGTTCAATCTTCTTTATATCCACTGGATTGGTCTCTTTAACGCTTCCTGAACGGGCTGCTAACGCATAGCTTCAATTTGATTCTCCAAACATCAACAAAGAGAAGGTCTCATATAAGTGGAGAAAACTTATTTAGTCCTCCGTGTACTTAACGAAAAAACTCACCGACACTCATGTCTCAGGTAAAATTTATCAATAATGAGTTATGACATAGTCGAGGTGTCACACAAGGCTTACATCTAGGACCGGCACTCTTCTTTGCCTCCAGTTAGAGACCAAAACGTTTCATACGTTGTCCGTTCTTGTAACTATTCGTACGTTCATACAAAGCGTATGCTTAAACGAGTTCTCGTCATGGTTTATAATTGCGTCATCGGTAATTGAAACGGTTTCGGTGCAAAATTCGCGCTATTTCGCGTGCCAATTCCCCTTCCGCCGTCGATTTCCACGCTTACGTTTCCATTGGGAGTTCGAGGATTGAATCACGCACATTCGGTGCTTTTAATGCCATCTGGGAGAGAGTCCGGAAATTTCGATTTAGCCGAATAGTGAAGTGCGCATGAGAGTGGTCCATACTCACCTCAATTGCATAATGATTGGTGCGACCATTCAATTATCGACGGGAATGTTTGAAGTTACTTCTAACCGAGAGAGAGCTTTATATATGTGAAGTGGTAATCACCGCTCAATGCTTTAAAGAATAGGATGTCAGATAGCGATGATAATCCATACCAAATAATTTTTTATAAGTCTCTAAAAATTAATATCTGCTAAATAATAATTAATTTTTCCTTAAAATCAATAGTTATTTGGCATCGGCATTAATTTTATTTCTGATTAAACGTCGGTTTTTAAAAAAACATAAAATTAACATTTTACGCGAGTTAATCGTCTTAAATAAGTTAAGGTTTTAAAGTTAAAGTCCAACCCTTTTACTCTCAGACCCTCTCCACTGTGCATACATTCAGTGTTTGTTTTTCCATGTACATTCCAATTCATATTTCCAAATACAACCTCATCGGAATTTCTCTTCCCTACTGAAGCAATATATTTTGACACAAGATCATTAGAAATATTACTTTTCGTAAAACTAACCAGGCCTTTTAGAATTCTAGAAATGTAAGTAAAAATCATTCATTCAACAATTCAATTTAATTACATAATTTAATACATTACGTATAAGCATATATTTGTTACCGATCCTTCCCTCGTCCATATTTCAAATCCGTAACCGTAACATAATAATCGTAATAAAGCGATAAAATTTTCGAGTCTGTTATAAAACAGAGCTCCCCGGAGTCTAATTAGAGACCGTATTTACAGACTGAAGATAACAGCCGTCATTGTCCTCGTGAGTGATAAACAGTCTGGAGCGTCATATGCGTGGGGTTGATCCCTTTCTCGCTATAGAGTATACTCGACTAATGAAACCAAATCATTCCGAATCATCTAAGAGAATTATACGGGAACCTATGAGTCCATATGTAACTCGCCGATGTGAAATTGTATTAATGAGACAAAAAGAAACTCCTTCGGCAAAGTTTTCTCTTATGTTAAGACACGGAAGAGATTAAAAAAGGCTCTAAGACCTCTCTCTTAATCTACATCCAGAGAAGAAATATTCCCCCGAGATTTCTTTACCTCGAGAGAAAGAAAATCTGGAAACGGTTTATCTATTGCATTTCGCCGTTTTTCATTCATTTTATAGCTTTTCCTTCTTAATTCCTTAAAATTTTCTACTGTATCCTCACTTGAAGAAAATTTAATTAGTCAATTTGAAAGAGAATCCCAACTTGAGGAAGATGGCGGCCTCACTTAGCGCGAAGATAAATAAACATGCCTCCTAAGTAAATATTCTCTCTAGACTTCGCTCGAGAGTGAGAACATTCTATCGGCACTTCGAGCACAAGGCCGAATCGCGTGCTTTCAACTCTCGGGCGTTTGACTCGAGACCGGAACAAAAGGGAGTCCCTCGCAGCATCGTTCTCGCACCTCCCGACTAATTGCGAGACGTAGCGACGCGCGTCCGTCTACACAGCCTTCCTCGGGGCGTGCAGACCGTGGCGCATATGGCGTGGGAGAACGGGGGTAATTGCGCGGGAATTTTTGGAAGGTTTTGCCTCCTTAGTTTCCAGAAGGCGTTCCGGACGGGGATTACCAGCAAATTGCGCGAGTCGGTGGGAACCGCTGGCACCAGTGTTTGTGGAAGTGGCTGTCGACGCCACTTAACGACGCCTAAGGGGGGATAGCGTGTGCGGCTTCGGTGCGCGTAATGCATTGTGGTGAAAGAGGAGTGGTTTCAGGTCCGTCACTCTTCTGCAGCGGTCTGCCGGAACCCTCGTCGGCGGATTTTTTATCCGGTGCTCCTATGACCACCCGGGCGGAGCTGTTTTTGCATTTAATGTCTTCTTTTAAAACGAGCCGAAAATATTTTTGTCATATTTCGTGGGTGAGTTGCAGCGTTTGGTAGCGAAACCCGTGAATTCATTTACATCGTACTTGGGCAGATATTAAATTTTTGACGCGTGTTTAGAGAGGTTTTTTTCATCTCAAAGTATATATTTCCAGTGTATATTTTTGTAGTCGTGTGAAAGCTTCCTTGTTTTGAGGAACTGCTGATCCATCCATGCCTCCTTGTTAAAATGTTTGTGACTTATTTCTTCCTATTTTGGAAACATTATTTTTGTATATCATCAGTCTTTTTTCTTTGATTACTTTCCTCTGTTGTTAATTATTATGCTCGGAATTTTTTGATTTCAAGGAATATCACTACTTCCGAATAGCGGTAGCTATTTAATATAAAAGAAATGAAAAACATTGTAGATGCGAAGGAAAACTCTTAATCACAAGATAAATTATCCTGTGATTACGTGTTTGTTGTTTATTTTAACATTAAGAATCTTTAATTTTTCAACAATTCTAGACGAAGTTTCTGAAGAAAATACATAAGCTAAGAGTGGTACTGATGCAACCAACTCTCTCCAATTTCTGTTAACTTTTCGTAAATTTCTTAGGTGGAACTTAAATTGAGAGAAGATACTAAAGTTTTCTCCATCCACCATACATGAACCACACTCGTTGCAACATGGCGCAATGAAAAGTTAATAGGACAGTAATTCATTAGGAAATTTCTGAAATCGCATCCTGCTTGTAATTACGTCCCTCCATTGCCCCTCTGAGAATTTCCAGATCCACCCCTGTTCAGCGATGAATTAAACCCCTCAAGTGCTGCGGCTTTTCTAAGGAAAGTGAGCCTAAGGATATCAAAACCAAGGATTACAACCGTCAATTTTAATCCCACCGTATTTTTCTGCTTTTTCTTTAAAACTCAGTGTGTTTCTTTCCGTGTAAATGGTCTGTGCCTAAAATAGTAAAGATCGTATGCAAATTAGAAAATTTCAATTTGATCGTCGTTAAGGAAATGTTTGTAGTCTTTTTGGTAGAACTGCAGTCAAACAAACTAACAAAATAAACCATAGTGGTCCTATAATTTTTTTAGTGGTACATCAATCGTTCTTTAACCTCTTGTGAATGGATTACTTAACTCATTTTACGTTTGATATTTTAGCGTTGCAGTTCAGTATGAAGCTTTTCTGACTCTGAGACTAATTATAAAGGAGCATAGGTAATTGTTACAAGGATACAACATCTATCCAGACCCTTCTCTAGATAACTTTTATGTAACTTTTATTGTTTAAACTCGCTAAAACATACACCCGCTGATCATACCTTTATATTTCAGAGGTTAAATAGTAACGTCAGATTTTCTGGCACTATTTACTCACTGTAAATTTTGTTTTTGTATTGTTTCTTTTACAATAGCTTTCACAAACGTTAAGTTGTTTAACATCTAAAGTGACCTGCCATTGAACGAGCACAAACTTGTTTTTCCTGGTAATTAATTTATCTGGGGTTATTCTAACTATTGGAACAATGATTTAGATTTATTAGGAATTATCTCATCGCTATATCATTCTATTAATGCAGAAAAACTACTTTTTATTAAATTCGTATAATTTTAATAACACATTACGTACATCATACTAAAATGAACTTTTTTGTATTATAAGTATAACTGTTCTCTCTTAAACTGTTCTGGGAATCTCCTTGTAAGATTATATTTATGGCATAGGTGATGAAGTCGTGAATTTCCTTAAGTGGAATGCTAGCATAAGAGATCGGCAAACTCTCTCCTCTTTATACGTTTCCCTCCACCATCTTCTCTCCAGTGCGATCTTCTCCGACCCTTATCTGCATCTCCAGCAGCCCCCTCTCGATTTCCCACGTGGAAAATTTCAGATTTCGGCTTTTGCGGCAGTTAAAGTTGTTGTACTCTCTCCCGTTACGAGAAGTCAGGGAAATGGAAACTGGAGGGATGTTAAAGGTGCGGCTTTTAACTGCGTTAACAGAAAAGGCGTCCAATTCAGTCGTGAAAGTGAAAGATGTTACGCAAGTTTGGTTTTATTGAGGCTGTTTCTCTACTCACCTGCCAGTTTTTTTCCTAGCGAATGGGGCTGGGTCAATAATTTGTGATGGTGGGTTACCTTGTTTGTTGTATCATCTGAGAAATTGAGCACGTGAAATTCATATAGAAAAGATTTGGATAATATTGGTTTTTTACGCACGTAATTTTTATATCGTGTTTAACGTAACGTAACGTGGGAATGATTTCAAGTGAAAGTAGTGAGCTAACATGAAATCGTCACTTACATTACATTTATCATATTTTAATGTTATTGTACGAGGATTACACGTGCATTTTTTCGCTTTGAAGAATATATTACGAAGTAACAACAAAAATTGCGTTGTTTGGATTCCATATTTTAATTTTGTATTTCGCCTTAAAATCTTTAAGCATACCTTGTCCAGGTTTTTTTCTTAAATTCACGTTACGAATGTAATTTTGATATCCGTTACCGAAGGAGTGCTCCATTTGTAAATATCAGAATGGTTTACGTTTTTTTTGATACTGTGTGTATTATACGATCTTGTGTATATATTATTATATTCTTTCATGACGATGATTGTGACGTGAATTTTAATCTTTCGTTAATACATTTGCGATGATTAACACTATTATACATGGTCTGTCCTGAAAGTAGTAGGACTGATTTTTTCCTGCACGCACGGACGGTCGGACGGCAATTTTTTGGATTGCAAATAGAGGGGGGGACTTTAACGAAGCGCTGACAACAATTGGAAGTCGATTCCCAGCTTTTGCGATCTGTGTATCTCAGTTTTCTCGGACCTCCGCAAGTGACCTCGTCACGGTACGCAATGGACCGTTTGCTGGAGCAGCGCTATGCAGTGAAATTCTGCGTTAAAAACTCGTAAAAAATGGCAAGGAGAGACACAAACTCATCAAGGCAGCTTAAGGTTTGATTTTTCAACCGTATTTGAGCGGCACAAGCTTTTTCGAGAGGAGAGAGAAGACGTCGAAGACGCCGAGCGCTCCGGACGCCCTTCGACCTCGAAAACGGACGAAAATGTGGCGCGAGTGAAAAAATTATTGAACACTGTGAGTGTGAGAATGTTATCGGACGAACTTTTAACGTTAAAGTACTCGAAAGACAGCGAAAACGCATCTTCCGTGTCCGACCCGCTATGGCCGCCTCGTGGGTCCTGCATCGCGACAATGCGCGGGCCCACACGCGCTCATTGTTTCCATCTTCCTTGAGAAAAACGGTGTTGCATTCCTGCCTCACCCACCCTACAGCCTAGATATTGCTCCCTCGTACTTCTTTCTCTTTCCAAAATTTAAAAATCCGCCGAAAGGACGTCACCACGGGTCGGTGAGACCGTGGTGACGTTCCGTGACGAGGCCACTTGACAGAGGTCCGAGAAAACTAACATACACAGAACGCAAAAGCTGGGAATCGACTTCCAATTGTTGTCAGCGCTTCGTTACAGTCCCCCCCTCTATTTGCAATCCAAAAAATTCCCGTCCGACCGTCCGTGCGAACAGGAAAAAATCAGTCCTACTACTTTCAGGACAGACCATGTATGTCCTTATTAAACAAGATTACCACTATCCACTGGTGTTATTTTGCTTTCCAAAACAATTTTGATATCTCATCGTTCGCTATTTTTCCCACTTTCTTGATTATAATACCTTCTCTTTTAAAATACATTATATATACTCTATTTATATAAATTCTTGCTTCGGAATAATCAGTGTTTTCACTTAAGTGAAATACTATTGAGGGAGACACTAGGAGAATCTCTCTGGAGCGTTTTTATTTTCACCCTCCCTCAGTTGATAACCGTCAGACATTCTGCGGAAATGAAATTTGACGCGAAGGGTACGTCATTGGAAAATGTCAACTAAAACACGTTCTGACGCCCATAATTCGAACTGGATTTAAGCAGTTCTTCAGAACCTTTTAACGCAGGAGTTTATTCATATGAAACCATAGTGATCCTTGTTTTATCTGAATATTCTATTTAAGGGATTACTTATTTTGTATTCGAAATATTATAAGGGAGTACATCCGTGTTCGGGATTCCAGATCAACCGATTTCATTTCGTTTTGAAAGTCATCTTTCATATCATGCGTTTTTTTCATCAGGATGAATATTTTGCGCCAAGAGTAATTTGTTTTGTTGGGCAATTTTGCTTTCTCTGCTTGAATACACGATGCTTGATTTACAGTATTTGTTTTTATTTCGAAAACTTTATTTTCTCGTTACAAGGTTCCCCATAGATTTCAATTTTTATTGAAGTTTCTTATACTTATATCGCTTGTGCTTGAAGCTCTGATAATTATCAGTTACTGATTATTTTTTCCATTGGGCCATTTAAATGGTAATTTATCCCGAATGCTATACAAAATCCCTAGTGACAAGATGTGCAAGATATGGTTGAAAAAAGAACTTTCTTCTCGTATCTTTGGAGCCTATTACTACTCAAGAATACATTCTAATAAATATGCAGTTTATAATTCATACAAATATTAATACATTTATGCAACGTTGGAAAATTAATTCGAAACAAATCTACGATATTCCTTCAATAATCATATATTATCTCTTCGATTCGTAATTTGCCTGTTCCATACGATGTGATAGTCCTTAAAGGGTACCTATCAGAGTTATCCCATAATCTTATTATATCATAGGAAACCCTATATAGTAATAGGTTATCTCAGTCTTATTATACCATATATTATATCAAATATAATATATCAAACGTATTCACCTTACCTGAAAGATCACACGCATATCATGCAGATTATGTGGCCTCATGTTACAGAGCATAAAACGAAGGGATTTAATTTTAATTCAATAACAGTAAATGTAATGAATCTCAGAATTATTTCTTCGGAAAGATATAATTTCAATGTATATGGAGCTCGATTTTGGATCAATTCCAGTTCTGGTGTTCTAACCTTTAATCTTATACCAAAAATGAATGTATAAAAATGGAGTGGATAAAAATGAAACTTAAAAGGGTATTTAGTGTTTATTAATCTGTGCTTGAAAAAAAGAAAAAGAGCATTTAAAGCACTGGGGAGGCCATTCCATTTTTTCCTAAGACTTATCGAACGAACTTCGGTAGTCACTTCAATTTTACCGTGTTTACAAGGTTTTTCACGATCAGTCCTTGGCTATACATCGGTTTGCCGCGATGACCTGGCTTTAAGATGTTCAGAAAGAGTTTAAAAACCTATAAATCCCCCTCCTCCTCATAATTCGATTTACGATCGTAAACACGGTCGTGGAAAACATCGACAGGCATTTTTTTAGTCGTTGCCGAGCGATTTACCTCCATTCGAAGTAAACCCGCCGTTCTCGTGTTTGGTTTTCAGCGTCTTTCGCATAATCCTTTGGCAACTCAAGTGCCTTGCATTAAGCGACTCTCGTTTCGTCGCGACTGTTTGTTCATCTGTCCGATAGGAGGAGCGCTTATTTACACTCTACGTCGTTAATCTCTTCGGCCCTCACGGCACTTTCTCTTTGCCCCCTAATTTCGCAGCGCCGTTTTTGCTACCCCGACTGCTTCCCAGCGGTATTCTATTGACCGAGACAAATTGAAGGATAAACTAAATCAACGTCACCTGGGAAACGTAGCAAACGCCGGAGCGGAACGTTTACTCGGAGGTGAATACTGCTGTTCGCGTCTATTGCACTTCGAATCCTTCTTTTTTAATTTTCTCTTCGAGAGATACTTGAACTGGAGAATGCTCCACTCTCGATCTTTGCTCCGAGCGGTGTTTTGAATATGAAAACAATATCTTGAGAAAATGGTTTATATAGTTTATACGTTGGGAGTTTGGGAGCCCGTTAAACACGCTAATACCTATTCTACAAAGTACACGGATCCCTTAAAAGAGAAGAACTTGTTTGTGTTTACGAGGCGAGTTCTTCCGTCCAAAACGAAGCTTTAGCATACTCCATCGTTCATCTACATCTCCTTTCCTCTTTAATTCTTGCTTTCTTTTCGCCCTATCTTGTTAATACGATGATTACCGTGTAAATTCAATAATAGAGATATAGAAGACAATTTATTATTTTACCGATTTGAATATAGAATAGAAGATAACGTTTCGCGCAACATTTAGTTAACAAGTTAAGCTCATTCGATTTAAAAATCGCTTCGTAGTGTTTACTGCGTCGGAAGCTAAAGTTATAAGCATCGCATTTATCGGAAATGCTTGGTTATTTTTTATTAGTCTTAATCTGATTTTAACCAAAGCATTATCAGAATTTGAACGGTGAAGAAAAGCGGTATTCTTTCTCACAGTTCTCCGCGCTGCCATTGCTCAATTTTCTCTTTTGTTGGTCTAAAAGATTTGACTTTTACACTCTTTAGTGAAATATGAAGAAATAATCTGCTATCCTTGCCCGAAAAATGTTTATTTTTTTAATATAAGGGAATATTTATCACACGGCAATAGCTGGTCTAATTTTTAAATTATATTCCCCGTTGAAAGAGTATAGCCGAATGAAGAAAGACACTGTTAGTTTTAAGAGAAGTATTTATTCCAATTCAATCGAGCACAAAAGGCTTTCCTTGCCGTTTGCCACCGCGAAATAAACGTTAAGTGGCCTTTCTCTAGATAAACTCCATCCTGCTAACGTCTCTTTTATTGTTTCCGAAAAACGTCTAAAGCTGTTTTTGTCGAGAATAACTGTGGAGATTCCAAAAATCTGCAATCACCGCCAGTCCAACGCTCCAAAGGACGAAAACAAAATTTCCAGCGAAATAGCTTCAAACACGCATCAGCCGTAACCTTCAATGCGTTTGCGATTGAATGCCGCCGTCGAATGGGGCATTGTTTTCAATATCGTGACTCGAATCGAAAATTGCGTATATTTTTGTGATCCCATTCCACCTCTCAACTCTTCCAATCGCCAAAAACTTCCCGATGCGTGACTCGGGTATTTTTTGCACTTCAATCCGTGCATTTCAATGGCAGCTGTGGAAAGTGAAATCGGCGCCTTTGTCCCTCTCGCCAAGTATTCCCCGTTTTATTTACGCACGGATTCGCGAACGTCCCTACGAAACTGCGGTCTTCCGCCATGTTTCCAAACATTGTTTCCGTTACGAATTTCGAGATTCCTCTGTTTCGGTCTGGAAAGAAAAACATTCTCTTCGAGGAAATGATTTCTATCCTCCCCCACTTTTTCCACCTGCTCTCCCGCCTTTTTTATTCGGAGGATGATTTAATTGATTTTTCATGGAAAACGCACGCTTCTGGTTACCCAAAGTCTCTCATATTTTAAGGAATCCAAAGCGAATTTGATACATTCTCGTCTTCTTCAAACGGTACTCCTATCGAAAGAATATTCTTTAGCAATTTACGGAATGCAATTTTCGGTAATCTCTGGGAAAACAGGCGTAAAGTTCTAAACAAGATACTTTTCCTACATTTCGAGATTTCACTATCCTTTTTCGAAAGACTTTCAAAGAGATTCGGAGTACAATATTGGCAATGTCTTAAAAGAGAAACTGTTCCCTGCCACCTCCATCATTTAACATTTTTCAAGTATCTTTACACCATCGCTTTAGAAACTTCTTTTAAAGTTTTTAAAAATTTAAATTTTTTTTTTAATTTTAAATTTTAAAAAATCCGATTAAAACGTCTACGATCATGTTAAATGTGAGCGTGTTTATAATATATTATTATAATTAGCTTTTCAGGTATTTTGAACTATTAAGCACTGTTTAACTGGATTTTCATGTCGACTGTGAAATGCATCAGTGAATTTTTGAAATATTCTTTAAGACGATGTAATAGGTGGTATATATTAGCAATGCGCCTGCGAGGTGTGCAACCAACTATACGTGTATGCAAGAATAGATGTATACATTAACCAATTGCATTCCTCGCGTCTTTTGACGACTCCAGTCCTCTCTCTTCACTCTGAAAATTGTTTCGAATGAGTTTCGAAATAATGGTTTTGAGTTTACATAGAATTTTTCTTATTCTTTCATCTTTGTAACATAGCTGTCAATTTTGATTGAAGGCTGATAATTCCTTACAGTTTAAATAGTATTTTAATCTTTTATTTCTGATAGACAAATATTTATTTTTTAAAAACTTCATCTAATGTATGATATTTATTTTTCGTAGGAGCTGTGGAGTCTCAGCAACCAGTGCAAGAAGGAGAAAGCGAAGGTAATAATCTGGATGTTTCGAATTCTAATGGTTTTCAAATTTTAAATATTTAAGAATATATTTTTGAATTTAGGGTACGTGATGAATTTTCCATATCCGCAATGTACAGCCAATATCTGTGAATTTTATGTACGTATCATTTCCATGAAATCATATATTTTCATCATAATTAATTTAAAGCAAAATTTTTTTGAGTGAATGAAATAGATGTATCTCACAAAGAGACCTTCAGGACTGTGTCACCGGGTTTTTGATTAAACTGGTATGGGTATGTAGCGTAGACATTGCTTATAACAACCTGAAAATTATAGAGTCCAACGCTCCCTTTTTTCTTCTTATTAATGTTTAAACATCGTCAATCGTGGCTCCTTCCGATGAATACTCTGCAACAACCTTAATGTACAGGCTAATGTCGGCGGAGCTGTACGGAGTATATTCTCCTCCGAATATTCCTAATATTAGTACCCGTAGTTCGAATCCGATTTTTTCTTTTTAATTTTTTCTCCGTTTACTCAGTTTTTCTTTTAGTAGGCTCAGATAATATCTAAAACCCCCTTACACAATCCTAAAGGTCCCATTGTCAGTGCGATAACCATCCTCTTAATTTCTTAGACATTTTTCATAATGTGCTCAGTTTGTGGTGTATTCATGCTTCTCGAATATTTTTTTATTTATTTCCTGAATAAGCTCATCTTTGAATGTATTGTTGGAAATTTTTGTGGTTCGTTATTACTGAATTCTTTGTAATGTTGGTAAAAAGTAACTTTTAATCATATAAATGTGAATTACTTATTGTATCATACATATTTAAGGGTATTATGGAACAATTTTGTGCATTCAATATCTAATTTATCATAAGCACCCTAAAAATTAAATTCAATATGGAAATTCGTCATGATATTCACATTGGCCAATAGGTACGTCATATAATACCAATTAGCATCTTAAATTTGATTTAGAATCTATTGGTTATGTAAAAGATCAAAAAATTAAAATGAAAGAAGAAAACATTTTCATAAAAAATTTTAAAAAGAAATGATGAATTTGAATGGATTCTCTATTAAAACTTTATTGTGCTTTCAGATGATGAGGAAGAGGATGAAGAAGAGGGCCCGCCTCATATTACATCCATTGGGGAACAGAGCTTTCAATTCCAGGATTTTGTCAAAAGGTATTTTGGACTTCAATTAACAAAGATAATTCTAGATCAAAAACATTTAAGAAATTTATGATCTATCTGTCATTTCATTTACTAATGAACAAATGCTAGTGATTTTAGAGATAATAAATTATTCTTTATTTCTCCTTTCTTTGTTTTTATAATTTTTAATTCATATACGTTTGAGATCAATATGCAAATTTTTAATATTTTATTCAATAGTGTATCTAATACATTCCACAAATTTCAGTACCAATATAAGATTAAAGTCTATTGAAGGTGAACTGTAGTAATAATTATTAAAGTCATTTCTTTTATATAAATCCACTATTTACTTGATTACTTCTATAATTTTAGTAACTTTCATTGTTTTGTAGCAATAATTTTTATTTTGCAAATTAGTAGTATAGCATTACAATCTCTTTTAAGAATTGCTGTGTGAATGAAGCACTCACAGACTATATATTATATTTTAGGCTTTCATTATATTAGATTAGATAATATTTTAATGTTATGAATTCTTTAAATCAATTTCAGATTTGTCAGCTTACGAGCTGTACAGTTATGCTGCTTTTTATTACGGAACTTCAAAGCCAATTCTGAAGAAGTTAACCACTGCATAATTCGCCTAATGCATAGAATTGCTGTGGAATGTAAATACCCAGCTTTGTTTTTCCAGGCATCCTTATTCAGGACTTTTCAACTTATTCTGGAAGAGTACAAGTATTACAAAAAGAGACCGCAAGATTCATCATCTGAGGATAAAGTCAAGGATAGAGTTATCAAGGTGAATGAAATTGATAGGGCCACATCTAAGACTACTTGCTTGTCAATAGATTATTGAAAACCTTTAAAGAACTAATAAGAAAAAAGTTAATCATTTAAGGGAGTATTTTTACTTTTTTTAACTCACAGTGTATTTTAATTACTAATAAAGATAAGATTACATTTTTCTCTATTACTCAAGAAGCAGTGTTCATTTTAAGCAAAATGTCTATAGATTGAAGTTAATCCACAATCCTAGTGCACAGAATTGCTTCCTTCCGAATGATTATCCCTTAAAAATATCACTCAACATGACATGATATTGACATTATAGTTTTTGTGATATACTCTATTTATTTTACTTTTCTTATTTTTCTGACAAGACTGAAAATTACTCATTTTGTCTAATTTCTGTGTATAATATGGTTATAATACTACCTTTTTAATGTGTTTTTTAACTCCATTATGTGTAATTCTTTAAATCAGGAATTAGCAAAGTTTGCTGTTTTCATAATTAGAAAATTTGCAGAAATAGCCAAAGAGAACCGCAAAGTATTCATGGAACTCTTGTTTTGGAAAACACCCAAAGATGCATATGATATAGAAGAAGGTTATGGATCGTACACGGAGAAGTATGTCATTTCTATGTGCTTGTTTTAATTGTGGACATTTAATGTATTACATAAAATGATTAGTGTATTATTAATGCGTATAGTACTAAGCTAATGATCATTTTTAATTAAACAGAAAAGCTTTACCTAAAAATACCTGGACTGAAGAGCAAGAAGATGAACTGCAGAGACTTTGTGAAGAATTTAGAGCTAAAGGTGTCCCAGAGGAAAGTAAGTCCAGGTTATTAGGTTAGGTTATTGACATATATTTAGATACATAAGTTAACAGGAATACTCTACATTAATTAATTTTCTATTTTAAAACAATTACTTTCATTGATACCTATATTTAACTGAAATACCAAATTTCTAATCTTTAAACATGAGTTTAATTTTTATTGTAATATTTAGTTTAATATTTTAAAAATTTATGTAATTTGATAAAACTCACAGTATCTTGAATTCACTAATAAGATTCTTATTTCTCAAGGACTCCCCAATGAAGTTCATGAAAACATAATTAATAAGGAAAGATCATTAAGAGCTGTTTCAAAAAAGCTTAAAGAGCTCGGCCTCTACACACCACAGGTGAGAAAATCTAAGTAAACCATCCATAGTTATACATATTAAAGTCTCCCAGTCAGTATTATTGAATACTTATTACTTCAATTTTTAAATTTTACTTTATATTCTTCAATACAGCTCAGCCTAATCAATAGCCAAGTATTTGTTTACTAATTTGCTGTTGATTATTAATTACTTTATCCCAAGTTTCTCTTTATATGCAATATCTAAAAAGACAGTAGCATATATTATTTTCTCATAATATATATTACATCATATTAAAGTATCATGAAACAATATTTTGTTAACGAACTGAGAATTTCCTTATTTGTTTGAAATCTAAGCAGATATTTTTTCTAATTTTGTATAAACCAATTTTTTGGAATCATTTTAAATTTAAAAGAAACATGGTATCTTCTTTTCAAAAGATTTTGTTTATCAGTTTTCCATGAGTTCATTTCTTGCTAAATAACAATAAGTAATCTGAAGCTATCGTAGCAGCAATCCTAGAAATATAGCATACATACATACATATTTTGAACTGTTTATCAAAAGAATTGTGATACATAAGATAGATGTAAGTAAAATAATAATGGCAATTCTTTTCTCAGTCTCGCAGAAAATTATCAAGAGCTCCCAAGATTTGGGCTGAAGAGGAAATAGCTCAACTAACATCTCTATACCAGGAGTTGAAAGATGCTTTTGGTAAAATTTGACATCCTTAAATAATTGATATTTTATAACTATAATGAGATTGTGATTGAGCCCTTTATTTAAATACTCTCCATTTAATTTATATAGATCCTGTTGGAATGATTATTGATCGTCTTGATGTGAAACGTTCAAAGAAGCGTATAATTGATAAGTTACTTGAACTAGGTCTTGCTAGTGAACGTTCTGAGCTATACAAGAAGCGAAAATCTGGTGATAAGAAGAGTGGTGCAAAGAAAAGCTCAGGAAGAAACCAAGAAAGCAACTCAGAATCTGGTTTGTTTATTACTGCTATCCTTTATAATATATTTATCTTTTTTTAGTATTTTATAAAAATAAATAGTTATGATTATTTAGATTATACAAATTCATTTGTAATATCATTTTACTTATTTTTTTTAGAGTAACTATTTTCTTTTTTTATTATTTCAACTTACTCTAAAAATGTAGAAGAATAAATCTATTTTTGTGTCTAATTTGATATAATTTTGTTTCCTGTTATTTAAACTTCTAAAATCTTCAAGTTTTGTGCATAATAATATTTATAATATATTTACGTAAAATTTCTGATTATAGTATTATATTAGTACCATAAATTTAAATGTCATAACTTCTTTATACAATATTAAAGAGGTCCCTTTTAACATTTAATTTCAACAATCTTGTTGAAAATCAGGATCAAGCAATGAATCAGAAACAGAGTCTTCATCCAGTGACAGTGATGATGAGCGTAATGATGCTGTTTCTAATAAAGTGGAAAAAAAGCTACCCAAGAAACAAAGTAATCTAGGAAGATCTAAGCCTAAAAAGTCATATTTCTCTAGTGCAGAAGTGAATGCAGCATTGAGAAAAGCTATAGCAGAAGGCAAGCTAATGGATAACCTTAAATTTTTTACTTAATCATTGCTGTATAATATACCACTAACTTTAAAATAACCATTAGGTTTCTCTTCTGCATTGGAGTGGCTAGTTGAATCTCTGGAAGAAGCTGCTGAAGAGGAAGGGGATGAATCTGTTCCACTACTCCCAATTACAGAAATAGCTGTGGTTGCCATGGAAAATAAAAATTTTCAGAGTGTGCTCAAGGTCATAGGAGTAGTTGAACCAGATGGGGAGCAGGTTAGTTAAAGTCTTACTACATATTCACATTGAAAATCAAGTATGATATATAATATAAATGTGTTGTTTTTACCTTTTCATCTTCAATCTAGCCTTTTAAATTGAAGTACATTTCCAAATAAAACTAAACTGTTTTGAGATTCTTTTAGAACAATGTATACACGTTACTTATTTGTGTGGAATAGCCTAACATCATTATTGTTTTACAGGAGAATTATTAATTGTATTTTATTAATTTGACAGAAAATCTATCCAATACTTCTGTGAGATTTTATTTATTAGAAAGGTACACTTTCATTAAATTAATACTTAGTAATATTTTAACTGTTATTGATGAAAAGAAGAAAACCATTTTAGTGTGATTATAAAGCATTATTAAAATAGATAAAATAAGAGAGAATCAGTTTAATTTTTTCTATTATTACAATTAATTATCCTATCCAGAAAAACCAATGATTCATTAATAGCATGTTTAGAGAAGTAGTAATGTTTGAGCAATTTTGCTCCCAAAGGAAAACTTTGTACTTTAATCACAAAAAATTTCTTTAATTCACTGAACAAAATACAACCAGTTTCACTGTTATCACCATATGATGACGATCATTTTTCAAAATTGGTTGTATTTTGTTAAGTGAAGTAAAGAAATTTTTTGTGGTTTAAGTATTAAGTTTTTCTTTAAATGAATCTTTTTATCATGGATCACCACAACACCTTGCCTGATTCAGTGAAGTTTATTCATATAAGACATTATAAATTTACCTTTTAAATGTGCAATGGGTGAAAATAGGTAACTAGATATTAATACATTATGAATAGCAATAACTGACTTTATAATCTTTTCTCTAAATAAAACCTTAATATGAAATGAAAGTACTTTAAAAGGTTCAATTTGTTTAAGAAGTTTTAATGATAAGATTTTGACTGATATGATTATCCTCCCAATCATAATTTCTCTTGATCATCAATCTTCCATGGCACTCTTTCAAGATAATAAATATCTGTTACCTGTTTATTTTTATATAGGAAATGTACTGGAGAATTCCTGCCAGCTGGTCTCCATATGATATGCGCACCCGGGCTCAAGTTATTGATTCAATTCTTAAAAATAAAGACAGTGAGGCAAGTGAAGCAAATAAATCTGGTCCTGCCAATGAAATGGATGACCTATTCTCATCTTTAATATCCAACCATAGCAATGAAGAGACAAGTAAGATCTAATGGTTATCTTTTTACAGAATATCAATTTAATTTTTCAGAATTAAGTTTGCTTTGAAATTGGTTTTTGTTTTCAGACACTCGAGGTTCCAAAGTAAAGCCTTCAGAGAGTCGGAATAAAAGAAACCGTTATTCCTCTAGTAGCAGTGATGATAATTTTGAAAATTTCTTGCAAGCTCAAAAGAATGATCGTGCCTTAGAATCTCAGTAAGTAATGGAATGTAAATGTATTTTTCTTTTTTATTTAATTTATTTATCATAATTTGGAGGTCTTTTCATTGAAAGATAGTGTAGGAAGTTGATAAGCAGAATGTTCTTCCATTATTCTTTATCATTTATTTTTTGATTCCATTTTTACTATTAGAGAGTATTTTAAGACTAGTATGAGAGGTTACTACTATGAGATATGGTTTAAATAGATTTCTGCAAAATTTATTGGGAGAGAATTTATTTATTATCTGATCTCTTTTTGCTCTTTTTGAACTTATTACATTCTTTTGATTTTAAAGTTTATGTAATCTTTATACCGGCCAAATTAAATGTAAAGACAAGCATGAAAAGCTAACAAAATATGTAGTTAAAATTATCTAAATATTGATACATTTTTTATATAATTTTTTCATCTTGTACTTTGTTTGTAGGTTAAATGGAAATATTATCGTGAGAATGCAGAAAAATCTTATTCACTCTCTTTTATTCCGATAATTCTTAGAAGAAATTTTTACTGTATTGCATAGTACGAGAATATTTTTAAAATCATTATTTCACTTTAGGATGGATGTAACTAGTAACAAAAACAAGGAAACAGTTGAAGATGCTGAATCTGATATAGTTTTATCAGCCAAAGATGATTCTGCTAGTAATCCTCAAGAGAACAGTAATTCAAGAGAAAATTCTCCTGTTAAACATCAAAAGAAGAAGAAAAAACTTATCCGAATAGCAGATGACTCTAGTGATGAAGATGTTGCAAATGTTAATATGCTTTCTGATGAGGAAAATAAGCCGAGCAGTCTTGACATAAGTGGTCTAAATGATGGTAAGTATTAAAAATGTTATAGTAGTATTTCAGTATTTTTTAAATGTCAATTTTAATTAATACCTCCATTATTTTATAGATAATGAAGAGTCTGTAGTTTCTTCAGTTCAGAGTGGATCATCTCAGAAAAGACCTGTAAAAAGAATAATCAGTGATGATGAAGATGAGTGATTCGTATTCCAAAGAGGAAATTATGAAAAGATGAAAACTGTTTTCCAAGCTCCATTTTTATTCCTTAGCTTATTTATATTTTATTGATACTTTTTCATTTTTTATTTAACTAGTTAAAATTAAGTTTTTTTAAGAAAATTAGGTTACTATTTTTAATTTTCTAAGTTTTAACAATGTCTTAAACTGATAATCAGAAATTATTGCTGTATACTCCCCTTGAGTTACCATTTAAAATGTTAAATCTTTTGGTTTTTATTTTTAATTTCATTTTGTAATTAACTCATCCTCAGTAATTTTATGGTAAACTTTATACTAATATAAATGTTTACATTTCATTTAGTTTTAAAATAAATTGTTAGATATAAATACTAATGTATTTCATTTTTTAACATACATTATTTCTTAGCTAGAATTGAATTAACCAATGCCATTCAGAGGTGATTTCTTAAGTTTATATTATGAATGAAAAATAGCTTATATTTTCTAAATACCATACATTTAAGCAACTGTATTAGAGAGTGATACTTTTGTATTATGAAAGTTGAGGGTTTTAGTATCTTCTTATACAATGAATTGCTTTGATGGGAATTTCTGATATGATTTTTCATGGTTATTTCTTTCTGTTCTTCACTGCTCACATGCTTAATATTAAAATAGAGGTCATTCTATTCATACTGAATTCCTTTTTTGATTAGTTTTAACTTCTCGATGTTAGAGATTCTGGATTCAGCTCTAGACTTTTCTTTGGGAGGTTAACTTGATTTAGGTTACATGCATAACATTTCTCATGTATAACTTCGTAATAGTTGTACCTTGAAGTACAAGTTTGTTTTTTTTTCTATTTATAGGCTTATAAATAAAAATACTCATATCTCAACTTAATTCTCCCCAATGAGCATAATTAAAATATTGATTTTTGCAAGAATGACAAAAAAGCATCTCAGTATCTTTTAAAATGTTTTCAGTCAAATAATTATAGAAAAATCAATCAATAGTTTTTATCACATTTTCGTAATTTTTTCATTTTCATCTGCTGGCAATTTGAATTGAATCTCATCCAAGGAAGTTTGTTTCTTATAAATTTTCTGAAATAGGGAAGTATCGAATAACAGCTGTGATGCACAGTTGCAATCCTTTCACCGTTGTTCATTACAAACTAACTCCAAAAGTTCATTCTACATTATCAACACTTCTTTGGACTCACTTAAAGAGATAACATATTCTTCTTCTAGCTCTCATATCTAAATTCCAGTCGTTGCTTCATCTGTAGTCTTCTATCATCAGTTCCTCAGAATGTATTTCACAAGTTCTTTTGATATCTCCCTCATCCATTTTGAGACTTATAGACCTTTCAAGGGTTTCAAGATTTGCTTTTTTTATTTATTTGAATTGTACTTTCTCTAAATATTATACTTTATACTTCAAAGCAGCATTGAAATATGTTTTGTAAAAAGTTTCTTAAAATTGAGCCCACCTTTTGGTCCATGGTTTTTAACATAGAGGTGGTGTTGGGTGGAATACAGAAAGCCTTTGTCATATTCAACTCTTCCGGGATGTTAATCTCAAGATTTAATAGATGGTGAGTAGCATTTTTGTGATTGAGCATAGTTGTAATTAACTCTTAAACCTGAACAAAAAAAACAAAGATTGTGTATCTTGGAAGGTCTATGGGCCTGAAAGTGGATAAGGGAAATATCAATGAATTGTGACCTGGAATCTTCTTATATACAACCATGACTGGCCTATATCTTATATTTTTACTTGTATCTCTGAAAAATATGGGACCCTAGTGCCAGCCAACTCAAAATCCTATAATATTTGTAAGGGTATTATGGTCCTGTGGATGTGTTGTAATATGATATACTATTGCATTTTAGTTGTTAATGTTAAGGATTTATTTCAATATTGAGTTCATGTGCTTGATATCTGTCTGTTACAGGAAGAAAAATCATTTTCCTCCAATTATCTTTTGAATTTTGTATATTCTTATATATTATGCAGATGTTTTTGCGCTCTACCAATTTCAGTATAAGATAGAAGTCAGAACCAATTGAGAAATTTTCATTCCTTGTGAAAATTGTTTTGAATGTTGATTTCCTTTTAAACACTTTTCTTCGAGTAATCATTGTGTATCCCTTTCACATGCTAATTTCAATCAGTTCATGATTCTTTTTTTAGCCAGACCTCAGTTCTGGTTAGTCCTGTTTAAGGTAGTAAGGTTAGTAAGTTTAAGTGATTGTTTTTTCTTTTAGTATTACCAGAAAATAGATGATTGTTTTCTTAAGGGATCTGTTAAAGGTCAAAACAAACCAAGAAGAAATCCAATGGTATCAAATTTTAATTATAACACAGTATATTATCTCAGTCACAATCAAAATAGTACCTTGAAATTTAGGATTTTGGGATACAGAAAAAAATTACAATAAGTGGAATGCAAGATACCACAAAGCAATGAACAACTAATGCAATGCACACTGAGTTACATCAACATTAACATAATTCTTTCTTCTTAATATACTCTACATTCCATAACAAACTTTTAAAAGTAGAGAATTTTTACTGATTCACAAGGGATGATTGATCAAAATATGATAAAATCAAATTAATTTCTGTTCCCCTAAATATACAAGATCAACATCTCTGAATCATGAGTAAATAAATGCTTGGAGCATTTTTAATAAACAGTTAATAAATATTGAATTTAAATAGCAAAAAAAGCATAAAAATTCACAATAAACAATCCTTATTTTAATAAATCTTTTTTCAAATTAAAACATACTTAGAAACAAATCGATCATTTTAATTCTCATCATCGTGTATATACAAAAGCATTCGCGCATGGTAGCATGTCTCATAAGACAAAGTATTGTCTTCTTTCCCTTAAAAAGGATATTATATCCACCATAAATATTTCATTGGCACATCCTAACAGCCAATACATCTGATATCAATAAACAAGCAAAAATAAAATCAATTACTCTCTCCAAACCCTTTCCTTCACCATGACATGATACAATACAATATATTTCTAGCTACACCAAATAACATGACACCCCACCAAGGGACAACAATTATCACTGTATAAATGGTGGACATATTTCACTCAAAGGAGCAATAACAATATGCACTTTAAGCGTATCCCTCTCTTTACCGACCAAATATGAGCTTGAGCCTTGGTACATAGGGCTGCTCGAGCAACTTCTCAAATTCCCATTGTCATTCATAATGAATTCGGGTCCATTAAGCTCATCGAAAGAAAGTAAGTCATCAAAATTCAGTACTCTATCCTCGCCTCCAAACCGATGAATTTTACGAAGGACTCGAGCTATGTGTTCCACTCCACCGTTTCCTCCGGCAGGAGGTGAAGTGGCCCACACAAGTACTCCAACTTGAACCCTTACTGGCCAAGGGTGCCTACAAGTGAGGGAGAGTCTCACAGTTCTAAGAACAGCCTCAGGAACTTCAACCGTCCCTTGCCATACAATCAATTGGCATCTTTGGAACCAAACTCCTTTAGGATAAAGGTCTACAACCCACTCACAGTGGCGATCTGAAGATGAGGCAGTGGCAGAAAATAGTCCAGCACTTGGTCCCCCATTTCCTATAGGGAAAATTTTGTAGTTAAGTATCGTTTAACACAATATATTATCTTGCTTTCATTTATATCCAACTTGGTATTGCACTAATTCTGGAGTAAAATAACCAACATGAAAAGTTTTGTTTCCAATATGGCAATTTCTGTCAGCAATTCCTCTTTTTCAGGCTTCCATAACGTAGTTCTCCTTTCATGACAATTATGAAACATTCCAAGGAAATGTACTCAAGGATGTTTTGTGCTAATTCCCTAAGATCTGCACTGCCCTTAGACAAAAATAATCATCCGATGCTAAAATGATCTATCATCTCATTTTTTCTGTAACAAAGTCTGTTTCACAGAGGGTTGAAATATTCTAAACGCATGGTTTTCAGCGCAGTCGTTTTAAAGAATTACTGAAGGAGATTAAAGGATGGTGATCCAAATTTCAAATGGACAAGACAATAAAAGTTTATTGGTATTTGAATCATAGTTTACAGCTGTAGCTTGTTTTATAACCTTAGGATAAAAAACTTGAACTAAACAAATGTTAATTTTGTCTTTAATGATGAACCAGTAATGAGCTTACCCATGTGATGACGGCTGGAACCAGGAGAATGATGATGAGAAGAGGAACTTGCATGCTCAGCACATGAAGTTGGGCCAGAGAAAACAAGTGTGCGCGAATGGTATGCAGGGAGTGATGAAAAG
Organism: Pantala flavescens; assembly: GCA_020796165.1. Lineage (NCBI taxonomy): Eukaryota > Metazoa > Arthropoda > Insecta > Odonata > Libellulidae > Pantala > Pantala flavescens. The sequence goes on from CM036878.1 coordinate 21,800,762, forward strand.
TGCTCTACCACTAACAAAGCACCCCATTTATCTGAAGTATATAATCTTGGTGTGAACAGTAATTCACCATGAGGGTATAGCCGTGCTACCTCCTCCATCCTCTCTGAGTGTCCTGGAGAAATAGAAATACCCAGAGATATGTAACCTTGCCCCAACAAGTAACCCAGTTGGGGTTTACAAGTCCCCTTGTTACAACCAATACTATATGATCTTCATTATAATCTGATGAATGAAGGTACCATAGGTCAAATTGTTCACATTTTTTTAATTGATATGGTCAATGTACAACATGAATTCAAACGATACTCAAAATTAAGTAATTATCAATGATCATACATTTTACATTTATATCAAGAGAGAATGTGCAATATTGTTATTCAAGTGAGAAGAGTCAGAATACCTTCTTTTAGAACAGTATTGTAGCAAGAATTATATACCTGAGTGGAAAGACATGCCAATGGCCATTCTCTCAACAAAGAATTCCTTGTAAGCTTTGGTGAGAGGAGAAAGAAGTAGTTCAGCTAACTGTCTAGGAGACATCATTGGAAATCGTATGTAGGACATGACTTCAGTGACAAGATGTTCCATGTGCTGTTCTTCTGTTATGTGATCCACATCAACGTCAACATATTCATCTTCACCCTCACCAGCATTCACACATTCCATTTGCGCATTCAACCATTTCACCACACACCTTCAAGATAAAAGGGAATATAAATTTAAACTGGAGGAAATACACCAACAACTTTCAGAAATTCATTCACCAATGTACTCCTTGCCAAGAATTCATTAAGTAATGAGGCCCTCAACAAGCTCGAGTTGTTTAGAATTTTAAGAAAAGGTGCAGAGTAGGTTTATGCGGTGGACAAGGATAGAGAAAGATATGAAGAGCTGAAAAATGCACAACTCATAAAAGAATGGACAAAAAAAATCTTAACAAGAATGAACTAACTCCTAAATTCTACCATTTCATTAAAACCAGAATATATTATACACAAATTTTAATACTCAATAAAAACAAATAAATTTACAATTAATTAAGTTCATGGAATATATCTAACTAATCAAATCCAGCTACTGTATCATGAAGGAATTGAAACATTCTCAATTACCACCAACAAAACAGACCTCTCTTTAAAAATACCAAATTTTTCACGAAGATGGTCATAGTTCCTTGAAAAAGTATTAAACTGGTTTTTGGAATGGAATATCAAAAAATGTGTTATATTCAGCAAGGAATGAAAAAAGGTAAAGAACCCAAAGGACAGAAGCAAAGTCAAGAGTGGGAACTGTGAAGCATGAAAGAAAACAGGAGAAAACACATACTTATGATTAGCTGAATGAAATATGGTCTATTATCTCAAGACAGGGTCTTCCTATCACAACTTTCCCATACACATTCTTAGCATCATTACATTCTTTAGGTAGAACGTCAGCAAACTAAAGCCAAAATACTTCCATCACCAGTGACAGGATGATCACTTGGAGAACAGGTTCATAAGAAATTATATCATTAAGGGATGATGACAGTCTATCAAGCAGGTAACTATTTTATGTATCTCCAGGAGATTTGTTAGATATTATGCTGTTTATTTTGTTTAATTTTGACAAAAAAATCCTCCTGGTACTTAGATAACTATTCACAAAATTAAAAAATAAAATAATTATATACTCAAATTTAAATTTTAAAATACTACATTTAGTATTTTTCAAAGATTTTAGTGGGTTTCCGTTGTTAGTAAGGCGAATACTAGGAAAGGTTTTATATTTTTAATCCACTCCATAGTCACTGCTCCCAAGCAGATTTTAGTATTTACAAATATGATAGATTGACAAAAAGGCATACTTACTTATATAGGGACATTTCATTATGAACGACTAAATCATTTTGCTGTAAAAAGATGATCAAAATATCTGGATCTAAATTTTTGAAATCTGACATTTCAGCAACCATTTCAAAATTCCATTTTACAAAGTTTTCACAAGCCTGCAAATTTAATTAAATTTAGTTACCACATAAATATGCACTTCAATAACCTCCTCTCATTTCAATTACAGAAGTCTCCTCACCTTGGCCACTTTATTGTGTCCACAAGCTAATGTGTACTGCAGCCAAGATATTAGCTGATTATGGGTTGCAGCATGTGCAATGTGTGTACACATATAATCAATACAAAGCTTCACTAGATCCTAAAATAGATGTTCCATTGAGAGAATAAACAAATGTATACATGATGAAATTTTAAGCTCTTTTGGGAGAGATAAAGGGAGACTACTTCAAAAAGAATCACTCACACCAGCTTGTGTTGAGACGTCAAAATAAGGCATAAAATATGAAAAGAATTACCTTGATGTTGTACTTGTCAGCAAGCGAAAGAATCGGCATAACAATCAAATGGTTTATGTGAATCTGCCCAGTATAGAAATATTTCAAAAAGTTTCCAAATACTGCTTCGCACGCAGGTGTTTCTTGAAGAATTACTCTACTCTCTTGAGATTCACTCCATTGTGGATTCATTAACATGACCTAAAATATTTGAAGTAAATTTTATTTAACGAGAATAAACCTGTTTCTTAGTGAAATTATATTGTTTTTCATAACTTACTTGAAAAACTTCACTTGAGGCACAAAGAATAAGTCTATGAGCAGGATATTCAGCTCCACCCACAACAAGACATATGTCGCTCATCAGTCGTTCAGCGTAAAGGTTGGCTATCTTCAGCAAAACTGTGCTTGAATTGTCAATCTAGGGAGAAAATAAAACTGTAATTAATATACGTTTTATTTCTGAATTATTTATACTCGAGTACACTCACCTCAAGATCTTCGCCAGAGCAGGACGTGTTTGAACTTGAATGTTTCTCATTTCCATTGCATCCTGCCTTGCCACATGAACAGCCTCCTTGTTTCTGATGAGAATCTCCAGGCATATTGAATGCTGATAATGCAGACTTAAGGTAAGAAAACATACATAGCAGCCTTTGATTTAATGCTGCTGAAAAGAAGACAAATATCAAATTACTAAACCTTTGTTTCGTGGATCGCACGACATTGTAATACAGGTGTGTTAAGATAAATGCATATGCTAGAAATTTGATTTACAACGCACGAATTTCAACGGTAAGATTAAATCAACATAAGAAATAGCACCTAAGGAATATTACAACAAATCACTTCCAATAAATTACCATTTTTTTGCGGTCAATTCCAGACCTATTGAAATTATACATATTGAATGAATAGTACGCAAAAACTTTTGTCGTCAGAACGGTATAAATTCTTTATAAGTGATAAAATATCTGCATTTTACCGCTTTAAAGTACAACTATGTGGGTTGTAGGCGGATAAACATTGTCAACATTTGTACTTGGATACACTACTTCTTGGAAAATTCGGAAGATGGCGAAAATGGAGAGTTAACTTATCTACCGCGCAAAATATGAATTTTCATATTCTAGGTGGTAAAAAACTTTACCGAATAATTCATAAGATTTCACATATTTTTTGATTTGCTTGATTAAAAATACTCATTTTTAATATTTAAGTTCCATAGCAAACATCTTTGAAATCTACCTTTTATGTTAACCTTCTATCAGTTGAATTTCATTCTTGGACTGTAAGAATGAGAGCATCTTTATTTTATTTCTTCCCGGGAGGAATATACTCCTTTATAATAAGTTTCATATTTAAGAGATACGATGGGAACATAAGTTGGATTCTTAGTATTTGAAGGATAAACTAACCTGATGTTAATCATATTATTTATTATGAAATAGCAGGAGGATGAAAATATCTAACGTCTGCCTGTACGCAGCATAGAATATAGTGAAAATAAAAAAATATCAAGAGGTACTATTTTCGCATCTCGTTGGGGTATTTCAGAATTATTTATTTTTTACATGTATCGAATTTCATATTAAATATCTGCCATAGAGCGAGATATCGATTGTCGTCAGGTAGCTTAGTTTGAAGAGTTGGAGTAAGGATGCACGGCGTTTGATGGATCCTGGAAGTTTGGTAAGTTTTACCTCTGTCATGTCTGGAAAGAATCAATATTTTAATAATCATCGACTATGTTTAAATTGAAAAGATTGCGTTGAGTTCCAGTCATATTCCAGTTTTTAGAAGTATATTTTGCGTGTAATTTATTTATGTCTGCAAGTTTGTCAAAATGTCAAAAGAACGTAAGTCTAATCCCATGCAACATGTTAGATGTATTAACCCGGTAAAAAGTATAAACCCAGTAAAATTTCTACCATTTTTTTAATGTTATAATTCGAATTTCGGACTACCCTTTTAATTTAACGGTTGATTTCTAATCGCTATTAAACAATCATCTACGGCATTCTGCCAATTGGATATAGAAATTCAACTCTTAATCATTGCAACAATAGCGATTCCGTGCCAAACTTTATGAAAGAAACAGAAGTAGCGGTATTACCCATGAAGTATAAATGTATTTCAACTGTATTTGTTACAATGTGTTTTCCATAGATATTTAAATCATTTTTAATTATCAAAAGAAGTGAAACTAGACTTAAAATTATTCAGGTTAGTGTTTTTTATTATATAAGTCTTCAGGAAAAACAGGAGAAAGAAAAGAAGTATTTAAGTTAGTTAGTACTTGGAAAAAATCTTACCTTTTCTAATCAAAATCAGATTACACGTGTCAGAAATCTCACTAAAAGTAATTTAAATTATTTCGCTGAATATTTTGCACTAATATTCAGTCATTCATCCTTCAAGTCCCTGCATACATCCTATAAAGTAATTTTTATTCATTTCATTACTATGAATCGTCTCTAATTCCTTACATTTTCATCAAGCTTAAATTACTCTTTAAAGTTCTAAAATCATTTGCCTCTTGTTTTTTATACTAATCCCATGAACGGGTTAAATAGCCAAAATTTTGAGATGAACTCAATGTAACATTGAGCAATTTCAGTTGAATTTTCTTAACTCAGCCCCAAATGATTTCTGATTTAAGCACTTTTAAATTTAAAAAAGTTAAAATTTTGGCGTGTTATTTTAATCTTACTTGAATGACAGAAGAGAGTAAGAGCCAAAGAGCAGTCATGGATGTTCATGTCTCTTCTTCAAATTACCTCTGGTATACCTCAAGCATCAGTTCTCAAGCTAAAACTTTTTAATGCACTCTTGATTTTCTTCGCATGATTGCTGTGATTATCCTTCTCAAACTGATGATGGCAAAATATCAACTTAGGTACTAGTTCATAGTGATTTTACAAATGTTCTAAATGTGCTATTCTCAATCAGTGCCATAAATCATATGCATTCCTAAGTTTAGTTGTTGAAATTTATTTCTTTTAATGTAAAGAAAGAAATTAAATTTTTGATTGTACTTTTGTAAGTTTTCCACTATATCTTATCAGTTCATTCATTTTTGTTATATTTTACTTAAAAATTAGCATTTATTTTAAATAATAACTTGAGCCTACTGGTAGATCTTGTGATGAATGAGATTCTGAAATTCTAGTATCCTCATGTTCAGCCTCCATTAGAGGTACTCTGTACTCTGAATTATAGCCATCTCTGTGATTTGATTAATCAATTTATAAAGAGTTGAGATCTATCTGCCATTCTTTTAAGAAGGGTAAGTTACATTCAATAAAATCATGGTATTTTTATAAAGTATAACCTGCATTCTCCTAGCATCATAAATGTGGAGTTGCTGATGAAGTTCACCTTTTGATTATTATAATTTGTCTTGCTGTCTCAGGTGAGTTAAGTAAATCTATTAATTTTTTTTTTACTTTCAGATAAACAAGAAGTACATGCAAAGATTTACGGTTAATGAGCCTCCTTTATGTGTATTCTTATGCAAGCATACCTCCCCCTGCATTCTATTTGCCAGCAGCAATGATGGTGGATGTTGGGTTCGTAACATAACAGAGCTAGGCTACCTTTGAGGCTTAGGAACAATAGGATCAGCCTTGAGATGAACATGAAATGAGCTAGCAAGGTATTTAACAGTACCATAGATTTTTAATGTTGTCAAATACTTCTTTCTTGCAAGAGAGAGGACTCTTCCTCTTGATTATATTTATATTTGCTCCTTAACATTTTTGATTTTCTCTAGTTTTAAATTTCCTTAATTCTTATGTAATTAAGATCTTTCTTTTTCATTATTTATTCTTGTTATAATATTAAAATCATCTACAAATGCTTTTTAACACTCTACAAGCATTAATTAATTCAATTTTGAGATTATGATGAAAATAAACGCCATCATATAATTTAAAGTAACAGTTGATTGCCCAACTATTAGTTTTGTGAATTCATCAGTTTTTAATTCAATGGCTTTTATGAATATTTTACAATTGATGCTGTAGATAAAGAAATTAAATATTATTTATGTAAAAATAAGTTTTGTTTTTAGTTATTTTTACTGGACTATAGATATTGGCATTAGATTGACTGTATCTAATCCTGTATGTCACTGATTGACTTCAAATAGAAAAAAATAGTGGTAAAAATTAATAATTCCTATTATTGCAAAAGTTATTATCTCTGACCTGGATTTTCACATGATTTTACAGCATGTCTAAGTTAAAATATAAAATAATTCTTTGGTACTTAAGAATATAACCTGTATTTAACTCAGTCTGTTAAAATTTTTTATTTAAATTAATATTGAATGCCATAATGATGTAATAATAGTTTTTCAGTAACAATTAATTTTCCTCTACTTTAGAACGTATTATTAGAATTCCACATGATTTAATTTTGTAATTTTACTCTGATTAAGTATGTTATTGGTATGTCACTATTGATAATTTTTAATACAATCAGTGGATTTTGTATTTGAAAGAATTCATTTTGAAATGTATGTCGTCATGCCTGCCAATTGCATTATTATAAGTGTGAAATCAGATTGTGCTATTACAGGCTTCCTTGAAATTGACTTGATTGGTGGAGGCCTTGTTTGCTGATAAATTACTTTGACAAATTGACCTCCCCATCTGTGTGGAATTTAAGGCAAGCAATTTTTTTCATTTCTTCTCTGCAAATCTCTTAAAATATTTATTTGAAAATTATATTTGCAAAATTTTAAGAAATTACTACTATAAATTTTTACAATGTGAAAGTTTTTTATTCATTTTTATAGCATAAATAATGCTTAATAATATATTAAAATTTCATTTTCATAATATAAATATAATAATACTTGGGAAGGAAATAATTTGGGATGAAGTTTCAGTAAAAATCCTTTTAACTGCAGAAATTCCTCTTATGTTATTTCCTTCCCAATTTTAAGGATAGTTATTATGTAAATAACAGAACAAGGTTATTTTTAAAGGGTGTTTTATTTTATTCACAGGTTGTCATCATACACTTGCATGAAGGGAGGCCATGGGTAAATATGGTCCACAGTGATGCTGCAGGAGGAGAAAACAAGTGAACCTCAAAATCTGCGAAGTTAGGTTCCAGCTTCATGATCCCTACATTGCAAAATAGCCTGGCTGCCCCACCCCCTTCAGCATTTTTTTCCTGCTTCTGTTCCACCACTGAAGGTCACTGCATTGGACATTCCTTCCAATGCAGTTTCACCTTTTGTATCCTGTCCCTGAAATGAAGAGAGTTATTTTAAAATACCTTACTGATGTATGAATACCATCATTCTGAAAAAGAAATGAGCAATAAAAAATATCATGTCAAAACTACTGTAAATAAAACTTCTTAACAGATATTCACTTGCATTTTAATGACAGATTGCACCTAAGTTACCAAGGTCAGATCATTAGCTAGATTTACATTCCCAATTGAACAGGAATCTCATTCAACCTGGCACTACAGAAGTGGATATACACTTAACTAAGGCCTCTCCCTTTATGGAGAAATTCAAGTTTGCACTTCAATATTGAACACCATGAATTATGAAGATAATTACTCTCAATTAATGCAAATCATAAAATGATTAAACTTTTCAAGCAATGGGATTGCAGCACAGGGTTTTTATAAAATTGGTATGGGAATGTAGCTTAGACTTATTCAGTTTTAAAAATTATAGGGGCCAACAAGATGATATATTTGACACTTGATTTCAGTATATTGAGGTCGGCATTTTTAAACTTAAACTACAAATTTTAATGCGCATCAACCTGTTTTTTGCAATTTTTCGTAAATATATACTTCGATCTATTGTATTTCCATTATCACAGCAAAAATTAAATGTTTATAGCATAATTTCGATTTAACCATGAATTTCTTGCTATCGTTAAACTAATATAGTATACATTTTATTTAATGACTGGTCGTATGGGGTTGGGATTATAATTGCAAATAATATCCCTTGTAATTTGGGTTCCCACCGTACCTATTTTTATTTTGCACCCCACCATTTACTTTTTCCATGAAAGGTTGCTGCGGGGTTTATATAGCGAGCGAGTAGGATTGACGATTTTCAAACATTAATTATTAGGGAGCGTTGGCCCCAATGTTATTTTAAGTAATTTCTTAACTAAATACCCATACTGATCTTATCAAAAACCCCGTGCCGCAGTCCTAAAGGTCCTATTATACTCAGTTTCACGTTATGGGAGATTCCAGCGCGCTGTTGCCAATTACGTAGAAAATGAAATTGCAAGAATTTGGTTTTAAAACTTATCAATATTTAGGAAAAATTTTTTGAACAGTGCAAATTATTTTAGTTTAAAAATTATAAGAAGAAATCTTAGGAAATACCGTGACTTTTTGGCAAAATGAGTTGAAAAATGTAGTCGCCTGCCACTTTCAGTCCTATAAACGTAAGAAAAAAATTCCATCGAGAAAGTTTCCCAGAAAATACTATTTTTGTTCGAATCCTAATAATCTACGTTGAACGGTATTCTCAATTACGAATTTTTATTACGACCGCAACAAGTACATCGAGCGGCAGTCGATCTTTCTACTTTCGCGGTCACTTGTAATTATTTCATTCGTACCATCGTAATTAAGCATTTTAATGACGCGTAATATACAGGCTTCCACTATCCAATGGCATTCTCATACATCAACTGGTGTGCTCTAATTAAATAAATGAGGCTATGAAGGCTAGTTTACTTTAGAATGAATAAGATAAAATAGGTGCGCAGTATATAATAGACGCTAAATGCGAGGCAAAAAAAATCTTAATCTGAGAAAAAAGGTTTTGTTGCTGGGTCGCGAACCACCGTCACCACGCAAAAATGACGATTCGTATAATCTCAACTGAAATCTAATTCAACTCCACCACCGAAATCGCTAATAACGCATGAGCTCGGGAGAGCCCTTACCTGAGATAAGCGGGTTTGAGTTGTCCCGGAGCGAAATTTGAAAAAAATTGCTATCTTTGAACGTTAATATCTCCTATACCTACGGCGAGAAACGTCTATAAAAAGATTTAATAATTTTGATCCTCTCTCGACCTATGCTAGTCTCATTCAAAAGTCAGGAGGCACCTATGTTTACACTTCGTAAGACAAAGTGTAAACATAGGTGCACAAGCTATGGTAAGAAAGTGTGAACTTATCAAACCAAGTTTCACAAGCCCTTCGATTGTTCGGAGATATTCTGTCCATTTATCACGTATTTCTAATCCTACAAACTATCAGTCATCCTAGTATTCGATAATATATCAACTCCTTAAATTCCCCTTAATCAAATACGTTGCTGTCTGAGATATCGATACTATACTAGGATACTTAATATCTTTACCAATGATATTCGTCGCGAAATATTTATCAATTTCTTTGAAAATCTTTGCTCTGCTAAATTCTAACCCGTAACGTTCTCCCGATTTATATAGAGTAGGTAAAATCTCCTATATAGAACTACTGCAGGGTTTAGCTATGTTAGTCTATCTCCGAATAATAAAAAATGCGGTAAATCTTCGATGATTCAATATCTCTACCGGGAGGAAAGGGCGAAAAAGGAATTTACTTTCTAATTTTCGATTTAGCAACTAAAAATACTCCATCGGCTATTTTAAGTATATCTTCAGTAAATCTTTTAATAAATCTTACATATGATATAACAAATACTTTAAAATTCATTTAACTTTCTTTGTATGTCTATGTAGATACCCTGCGAGCCACCTTTCTGTGTGTGGCAGGGGGTGCATGCACCGTGAATTTACTTTCCTAGACAGTTATTTTCTCGTATTGTTCGAGGGAAAAACGAATTTTTAAAACGGTCGGTTTTCGCATCTATTTCCCTTATTTTATTCGCTCTATCTGATCGACCTATATAGCAGGGAGGGCGCATGATCTGTACTACGTCTTCCTTGAACGTTTCTTCTTTGAATCTGTTTAGCAAATCTAATCTACGCTTAGATCTTCTAAATTCTAATGGTTACCATCCCGCATCCTTGAGCAATTTAGTTACGCTAATCGATTTATCGTAGCAATTTTTAACAAAACGTATCGCCTTCCGTTGGACCTTTTCTAATTCACTTATATTACTTTTATCAGCAGGGTCCCATACACTACAAGCATACTCGAGGTGTGGTCTGACTAGCGCAAAGTAACATCGCTCGCGAACTTTTTCTACGCTCTTACCGACTATCCTCTTAACGAAACCGAGTTTCTTTAAAGCTTTTCCACATGTATTACGGATGTGGGTATTCCATGATAGGTTATTCGTCAGGGTTAATCCAAGATACTTAACAGATTCTACTATAGAAATCTTTTCTCCGCGGAGGCTGTAGTTGAAATCGTTATTCGTAGTTTTCCGGTCAAAGAAGTTGACAACGGAACACTTGTTAATATTTAACTCTAATTCCCAATTTTCGCACCAGGCCATTATTTTATCTAAATCATTCCTTAGTACTAATCTATCCTCACTGGTAGCTATTTCTCTGTAGATAACTGTATCGTCCGCAAATATCCTAACCTTGCTATCAATATACCTTTGCATGACGTTCTTCTCTAAAATCATTCCCATTTAAGATCACGAAACTGGATTTCACACCGATGAGAACGTGTAAAATTGTCCATCTAAAATGGACTATTATCCATATAGCCACACAAGAGTATCCTTACTAACTGCTCTATTAGCACGCAGAATGAAGCTTGGATCAATTTAGTGAAAGTCAATGAAATACACAGCGATAAGAACTAGCCCTAGCACATATTTGAACTGGGACTGAAAGCTCAACCGAATAGGTTTGCTCAAAAACTCGAGGAAAAGGATTTTTTAAAAACAGCTGATAATTAATCATCAACGGTAACTTCCTCTGTCAAACAAGTTATCGAATTAAATTGTAACTAACGCTTTTAGTAATTTAAACGCAATACTGATTGAATGTACGCGTATTGGAAGGAGAGAAAAGTAAAATGAAAGGACAAAGAAAGTTGTACTCAACAATTCACAGCTACTCAGCAAAACAGCACTGAAGACAAAAGCTGGGTTATGAAAGCTTGACGGTCGAAGTCTGGTCACCCTGGGTCAGTCCATGAGCTCCATAGAACAAGTACTTCCACTAAAGATAGAATTAAATGATGTTAAAATTCATTCAAGTAGCAATAGGTTACGTAAAAATTTGGATGCCTCAAATCTATTCAACTAACCTTTCGTCCAACTATACGCTCCAGTAAAGTCAAGCCGGGAATATGGCTGGTCGAACATCTTGACTTTCTTCATGTACTCATGGGTTGTGGCTCTCTCTACACGTGGAGTCCTCTCACCTCAATGCCGGAAGTTTCCCAAGTGGGAAGATTCAGGTAAGCGACTCCCGATGAGAGAGTCTTCCCAGATCCGCAATGTACAATGACAGAAGACGAAGTGAGCTGAAGACGTTGAACATTCTCTGACGTAAGTACTCTAGACTCTACCTTCTCTATTACCCCTCCCTCTTTCTGGTTGGCTTCAAATTTTTGCTACGTAATAGCATTCGCCTCGTCAGATTGGTGGCGTTCTGCTGCACGTGAAATAATGCTCCATTAAACCGTCCATATGTGACATCTACGCAAGTTTTTAGTATTACTGGGCTCATGGAAAGACTTAAAGGTAATAAAAAGTGAAACAAACATCTTAAAATTTTTTACCAAGAAATCATGATCACCGTCTTTTATCGATGAATTACCGTATTTGACGGCATATAAGACGCACTCTTTTTCCTAAATTAGTTCTCAAAAAATGTACCCTCGTCTTATAAGTGCAGGTATTGGTAAAAACTATTCGTTTAAACGAATACCCTCGGAAATATGACTAACTAAAATAACAAGAGATTAAGCCAAACCATTCAGTATAAACTAGGATTGTTAAATTATCCTAAAGTGCATGGAAACAGAGTAGTAGTAAGTCATTACGCTATTGTGGTACCGTGCGGACCATTATACCTTTTTTCCTTGAGTGTGGCCTACTAAATGAGGGTGCGTCTTATATGCCGTCAAATACGGTATATCAATTTGTAAGTATCAGCATCGAATATTGTCATATAGCACGAAAAATTCTAAATTTCGCTTTACAATTTATCTCCTTTTTTCGTTCTTAACCTCGAGTGCAAAATATTCAAGTTCGTATTCGGTAGCTAAAAAATAAAATTACCTATAGATTTTGAGAAGACATTAATTCGACATGGAGAAGTTCTAATAAGTCGACTAACAATTTACACAACAATCCATCACAACTATAATTAAAATTGTTACCACTTCAACGTAAAAACGAGTTGCATATTTTGTATCAAGAGATTCGTTCTTTCCTGCTTCATAGGGGAGGGAAAAGTATCCTTTGCATCGATTTAATTTGACATCGAATATAGTCTAACTCTGTAATTATCTTTCAGAGGATAAAATCATATTTAAACCAATCTTTTTTATATTCATTCGAAGTAAACTATATATAAAAGGACCATTCGAACTGTGGAGGTTTGGCTTATAAGTGTTGGCTTAAGTGTTATTTCAAAAGGAATCTTTTATTGACAAAATATTATCACCAGATTCATGAGAAAACCTCCGTTACTTATGTTAGTTCAAATTAATGGGAGAATGTCCGAATGGAAATGCAAAAACATCCACGGGAAATAAAGTTTTTAACTATGGACGAAGTGAAATAGTAAAGTAAGAAATTATGAGAAAATGAATAGACAGCCTTTCGAAACATTCCTCGTTCGTTTCCCTACCTCGGAGATTAGAGTTTGGATGTTTAATTCTGAAAAGATACGAATATAAATATATTAAACGTTTTCGATTTTTCTTATAATATTTTCACTTCTCTGTTTAATTCTATCTTCATAGAATCGGAAAAATTAAATACCAACCTTTCGAAATGATACTACTATAATTTTCTGAAAGAAAGCGTTCTTTTCTCCCAAGTCATATTGCTACACATTTTTCTTTATCTGAGTTTCTCCACAATTTTCATATTTATTCTACTATTTTTCATGGTATATTATTACCATGTTCATAATACATTCTATAATCTCGCGCGAAAAATTTCAATGTACGGTTATTCAATTACCTCGAATTTTCCATACCTTTTATTACTTGCCACTACCTTATTGAATAGAGCAGATTAAAAAAAAGCCTTTTATCTCGATTCTTGAAAGAGTAAAGATGCAGGAGTGAGGAGGAATAAGACGAGCCGAAGGACAAATTGAGATTGCATTGATCCAGAGCAATAGTTCTGTAGTCCTTCCAACGACCTTCGTCACGAAACATGATTAGGATCGAACTTTGGTCAACTTGCACCTGTTTGTAGCTTCGTTTGACTAACAAAGCAGAGGATGTCTGCTCAAATAGGGAGATCTCGTCGCCTATTCTACTTCGACGATCGTTTCGAGAACTTAATCAAGAATTAATGTATTAATACGCGCATTTTGCCTGCTGTGGTGGAATGGTTTGCATGCTAATTTTTCAAATCCCGAGATCGAGAAAGGAAATATTCTCAAGGAATGGATGTTGGAGTATGTCCATTGTTGAAATAGCTATGATAAATTGATAAATAGATAATGACACCCGAAACATCTATTCCTATGTGAATTCCAATTTTCAAAACAAGACTTATTAAAAAATATGAATCAATTTTATAATATTCATTCTCGTCTTTGTGTAATTAACGTATTAGTTTTCTCTGAGTTGCAAGTACGTACGTTCCGTGATCAAAATGTTCAAGGACAAAAATTGGAAACTTTTTCCCTATATTCTACGTAGCTTTCAGTGCAAAAAGAAGATTTGACAGAAAAGGTCCTTGCTAATGAGAAGAATGCTCACAACCGCTTTGCTTGAAGGTTGCGTGCCTTCACCGACTCTCGTTCTTTTTTTTAACCTACGTTCATTTTGACCCACTCTGATAAGATATATCCGTTACACATCCGGTCACATGGCACACTTCTCTTGAAATTTTTCTTAGGCCCTCGTCTCCAGTTAAAAGACGATGCTTAGGAATTTCATTCATTTTTCTAGACTAATCATTTTCCCAGTTGTAGTATCATCAAGAAATGTTAACAAATTCGGCTATCTTAGAAATCTGTCGTTATTACTCTTTCGCCTATCGGCATATCCGTTTACATATTACCGATCGTCATAACTTGGTTCAATAACGGTTTAGAGAAAAAAAATTAACTTCAAATCATTTCATGAAAAATTTTATCTCTTATTGATCCGAAGGTATTTCATTTCAAAGGTCATCTTATTAGCACAATTGTATGCTGAATGCTACAGAAATAAATCATATACTTCTCTTCGATAGAAAACAATGGACAATTGTCCTATGAATGAATGTTTCGGTCAGCTGTTAGAAAGAAGTTGATATAGCTAAAAGATTCACAACTGAGCATGACTTCATTATTTTTCTTTGGTATGGATTTCACTATTTAAACATTTAACAAACATTATTAGGTTGGTAAACAATAGGGACTAGGGTATAAAACAATACTATTTATGTAATAATCCTTACAAATTATGTCCAAACAAACCCAGCATGTCTTAATTCAGATGAATATTCCTTATAATTTACAACATCTTTTGGATGCATCAAGGAACAGATCCAATCTACTTTATGAACTGTTATAAATAAAATAAATTTCAAATTTGATGAAAATTAATCAGTGCCTGTATTTGTAGCACACTCTCTCTAAAAAATAGAGATTTAAAAGTGAGTTAGAAAAATAATACAAAGGATCCTAAAAAATCTGTATGTAATGGAATAGCAGGATGTAGTTATTTTAGATGGAAGAATAATAAAATATGCTAAATTATACGCATTTTAGAAAAGAATTATCACTGGATCAAGAGACAAGCACAGAATAGTGGAGATTCAAGGTCTGACATTAACCAATCTTTAAGTATGACCTAAGGCTGTATATATTTTCATTAATTTCTATCGATAACCCATATCTTATCAATTCATAAGCTATTTGGCAGACAGCATTAAAAAACGTATTAATTAATAAATGAATTAATAATTAGACCAAGGTGATATAAAAGTCTGATAATACTTTTACACAGACTATTAAAAACCTAGGATTATTGGAGCTGCTTGATCTTTTCACACACAGTTCCTTCTAACCTTCCTATCCTGTGTAAGGGGGTTTCCTAAACTACACTTTGTATGGTCAGTTCCCCTGTGACACCACGACAGCAGACAATGCCACATAGGTGAGACCACGCCTCTTAAAAATCTGAGGTTATTTTATAAAAGCATATAAGAAAAAATATTCTTTAAACATTTAAGAATTTTATGTCTGCTTCTCATCTTGTCTCAAATGTACTCTTTGGTCCCATAAAGGCCATAACGTATCCCATTGGGAACTGAATTATTTTTCCCTTTACCTTTATTAAATTAATATTTAGTTTTTCAAGCTTGTATTAAACAAGTTGTTTTTTCATTAAAAAAGAAGCTCCCTTGTGTTATCAGCTGGAGTATAAACAATACTCAGACGAATGATAATGTAAATCAAAAAACAATATGTTAACTGAATAACAAAAACATTTAATGGTACCTAAATATATAAATATGAAAAATAACTTGAATTTTTTAAATCAATACAATAAAATAAGTCATACTTTGCTAAAACACTTTAACTCATTTATATGAGACTAGGAAAACACTTCTTAGACAGTCTTAGATTCATATACATATAGATAATTTCAAATACTCAACAAATATTTAAAAAAGTAATAAAATAATGTCCCTCAGTTAAAAATTTCATACACGAATGTAGATATTTAACCTGTCCCTTTTTAAAATTATATTAATAAAAAAACCTGATCCAATCATTTGTATAAAGTTGTCCGCAAGACACAAATTCATTGTTCTTGCCTTTAAAATCCCATGTATAAAAAATAGATTTTAATTAATAGTGTAATTTTCTTTCCGGTTCTCTGTAATAGTTGATGGAATAACTGGCCAACAGATTTATGAACCCGTCTGGTAGATATGTTTAAGCAACTGATTCAAGAAAAATCCACAAATTAACATTTTTGCCTAAGTTATTCTTGTAATTTGAAACAAAGTAGGATGCAGTGCTTCTTCCAGATGTGATTTCAATACTTCATCTACAAGGACAGATTTCATTCCCAAAAGAATCCGTTAAGAGAGACTATTCAGTCTTTCCTTGCTCACATTTTTGGATGTAAGCTTCATGATTGGATACCAAGTCACTGACAATTTTTGACTCAATCTCAATGTTGTTCTTAATCTCATCTTCACCTAATTTTATTTCATAATCACTGTCAGGAAGCACAAATACAACCGAGTACTTCCTTGTCTGGAGTATATTTGCTATCACAAGCTGTAAGTTAAACAATAACTGTTAATAAATATATATTCAATAAAATATTTATAAGTTTACCAACATAAAATATGTATAAACTTACATTATGATTATACTTATTCAAAGCTTCTCTGGATTTTTTAATCAGTAAATTAGTATCAGTTTCCAATTTAAATGATACAACATAAGCCTTGGGGACCCAAACATTTACCAAAGGCTTTAACATCTTCGGAACAAGTTGAAGAGATATTGTTGGTGGACCCTCAGTAGATTGCATTTTATGAGTTGGCTGAAATCAAAACAAAATATGATAATTTGAAATAATAACAACATGAAGATTTATGTTAGAAATTGGATTGTAATATTATCGTTTTTGAAAAAAATAATATGACACACAAATAATTTGAATTTCAAAAAATATGAAAATCAAAATATAAAATAAATAATAATTTTAGACCAATAAGATAAAGGCATACAAGAATATAATTTTTCCATAATATAATACATTCAAGTTACACAAAACAATTCCTCCTGTATTTAACATCAATATTTCATTCATTATTTCAATACTTATGCAAAAAAGTCTCTAAATTAAACTTCAATTTTATTGAAACATTCAACAAGCAATCCATCAAGACAAGTCTTATTTGAGACCATAGCTTATGGATACTACATAACATTGTAAACAGTCAATGAGTACTATAACTCAGATGATGGTATTTTTCAATTGACGTAATACTCTAACTTGAATGTATTATCACAAGAAATTAATAGTAACAAAGACCAGATTTTCCAAAAGAGAAATAAAGTTATAGTAAATTCATGCATTAAAAAGATTAGCTTTTAATTCTAGATTATTAACAAAAAAATTTATTTTTTCAATAAATAGAAAACTACTCTTTTCTATACAAACAAATACTTTAATCTTCCATGTAAATAGGATTATTAAGCTTCCTATAAAATTAGTGTACAAGCTCCAAATAATTAATACAAAATAATATATAAAATATAATACAAAATAATCAATCGAGAATAATTTAGAACACAAGAGAAGAGTTCTATTTAGAAGAGTTGAAAGACAGATCAACTAATGAATTGTATTGGAATGTGGAATTTAATGAAAGAGCACTTGATATATTTCTTTATGGTCCAAATTTTTAATTGCAAATAATAATATCACCATTTTATCTGTTGGAACATAGAAATCCGAAACAGCTGCAGCTAAATATAGCATCGCTTTTGGTCCAAAATCAGATAGGCACTCGGATGCAGCACGCAGAAGCCAAAGGTAATCTGAAAGTGTGGTAAATGGAATCTGCAGAAGTCGACCGGAGCCTTGGGCATCTTGATATTGTTGAAGTATCGGCAGCAAATTTACCAAGTTATTCTCTTTCACTGCAACGGCAATTTATTGATAAAATGAATTTCTTCTCTCGAGTACATTTTTTTAATTTTGGTGAAACTAGAATATACTGTTGATTTACATTAACGAAGATAAAACCAAGGCTATAAATTATCTTTTAACTTCTAGATTAATCACTTTTTAAACACCTCCGAAGGTACGGATGAAATGAGGTAAAATTCAATCGACGAAATTTGTATAGCTTAAACTTACCGTTAATAGAGACATCACTTTTTTCCTTACGTATTTCAAGCATACTGAGAAAAGTTTGTCCGGTGAAGTGTCGAGCAAAAGGCTCCAGAGACTTTGATCTGAAATGAGTTGACATTCAGAACACTGTTGGTAATCGGATACACATTTTTTATCGACGAGAAAACATACCTGAATACAAAAATAACGGCATAACCAGCTTGAAGAAAGTATTCCGCTGATGCTGACCCTCTAGTACCCGCACTAAAATTATCAACAAATCTCACAGTATTGTGCTCTAAAGGCACAGTTGTTCCACCCGACTAAAGAAAATTAACAAACATTCATACAATCTAAATTAACAAAACACTAAAACATTGGCAAAATGACATTTTGATACTGTACTGTGACCAAAACGATTTTTTTATTTTGATGGCGCTTACAAAATTCCTGCAATCGATCTTTAAAAATTTCAAATTCACTCGGAGGAGTAAGGGACTGGTAAAATTCTTCCCAGCGGCTCATCTTTTAATAATTTCTTGATTTAATTATGGAATTACAACGCAAATAATGATTCAGCATTTGTTTGTAATGCTTTGAGATATTAAATGAATATTTCATGAACACGGTAACACTGGAATTTTGAAAAATATGACTTTCATATCACGATTGAGGCTCTGCTATCTCGCTCTATGGAGTTCCTAAAGTTCGTGATACCTTGCCAAGATTTAGAAATTAACTGTAATCGACGTCGCGCTTTATGTCAGCTGCGATACTTTGAGCGCGCATTCTAAGGGCGGTAGTTTGAATAATTATAAAAATATTCGTAAATCATTTACATGGATCGATGTTAATTATCAGCCATATTGTATTATCAAACATGCAAAACTATAATTAACTTTGAAAACCGTTTCCATGAATCCTATTATATGTTTACTTATAAATAATTTATCAGATTTTTGTTACATTATTTCTTGCATTAAAGTGAATATTTGTAATACATAGTTATGAAACTGTTTGTTGGTTTTCTTAACAATGGTAATATCACTTATGCCAACTTTGAACCGGAATTCCACCAGTTATATTTTTTATACGTAATTGATCTATGATAAACTGAAAAAAATAATCAAGAATCAAAAAATGTACGTACAAGAGGATAAGGAAATAAAAATTAAAAGATGAGTCAAATCAGTGCAACAATGCCCTATATTTATCTTTGATGATAATTATACAGTGCAAATGATGTTATCACTCAATTACAGTACAATTTTAACCAACATCTAAGATTATAAAGTCAACATTTAATCACATTTTTAAATAGAGCAATATGAGAGGTGTAAAGTGCCAAAATTACTCCACAAGTACTGAGCCGATTGAACTCTTTAAAAACATCACTCTGGTACATAACAAAATACATGACATCTTTCCAAATATAATATAAACACAATTCAAGTGAAGTTCATATGGAATAACAATTCAAGAATTTGTTACTTACTTGTTTGTTACATACCAGTAATTCGTGTAAGCTAGGAAATCCATTGATAGGTGTTGATAAATGAAAGCATATGATAAAAGGGCTGAAATCTAAAGTAAATTGGAAAAAATAAAGCATTACCTCTAATATTAAGATGATAATTTTTAGATTTCAGAGCACACAATCATTAATAACAATCTCACAGCCATTGAACAAGGAAATTATTGAGATCAATCATACAGTGATCGCCTGAACTAAAGAGCTGGGTAAAATTAAATCAGATACAGAATCAGACATCATAAATTCACAAAAATAAATTTTCATTTATAATTTACAATTCATCTGATATAATTCATAGTGCTGTAATATTTAGGACTCAATCAAAGCTTTCAATCCCTCTAGATATTATTTTAGAAGTATTTGTAATTGCAGTTAAATAAGAATTCCTAAACAGAGGGCTCTTATGCAAATGTTTTTTGATTTGGAATGATTAAAATAACATGGTATTTGTGTTTGAATTTTTCAATTAGAGAGCATAATATTTTGGTGAAAAGTAAACTTTTGTGATTTCATAATATAAATGTTGTACAATCAATCCACAAAAATAAAAGTTCACTGTATTTCACTGTACCCCAATTTCATAAAAACCTTTCAAGCAGTCTTTTTTTAAATCATTATCTTAAGATCATTGCCCACTCACTCACTTTTCAAGGCATGTTATTGAGTTATGAATTAAATTTTAACTGTAACTATCACAGTAGCCTACACAAATATTTAGTCTTGAAAAGCAAGATAATAAAATTCATGACAATGCATGTAAATTTTTGAAGTGGCATGGTATTGGTTATATCAAAATAGCTTATCAGTATCAAATCCAAAATATCAATCAAAATAGCTTCTTTCAGGAATATTGAGATGAAGACGTTGAAGAAGAATCTTCTAAATTCTTTTTTCCTCTCATTCTCCTAAGTTTTTTCTTCAAGAGCAGTACACCTGAAATAGTCAATTGTATTAATTTTCACTAGATTTTAAATAAAATAAATGAGATTTTAAACAATTAAGATAGCTTACATCTTATAGTCTGCATTACTGCCCGAGAATTTTTAGGGCTCGAACTCTTACTATCTTCTTTATGGAGATGATTATTTCTGTAAATGGGAAAAAAGAGTATGTGAATACAAAGTTATACAATTTATTTATTTTCTACAATCATTCTAGTTGAAGCAATCATAAAATATTTTGTCATCTTTCAAAACTAAAAATGTGAACCAACATTTGATCTTCTTTCTCTTTAGCTCGTCTTTTGATTAGTAGCAACTTTTCTTTCAAGTCATCTCTGTGAGGCATGAAAACTAAGCCAAGCCAATTCTGTGGAAAGGATCTTCTTACCACCATCCACAAAAACCTGCCCACTGGCTGCAAAAATAATGATAATTATCCATACTAAATTAATGGTACTCATTTACTTTCTCTTTTATAACGAATATAAATGTCGAAATGTCAATGATTCATAATTTTTACTACAAATTTTGATTAAGTGAAGTAAAAATCAGCCTTACCGAAGTACATACATCCAGCAGGAACTCGCCCCATAGCGAAAGAAGTAATATGGATATTAGGCTGACAGGGGGTTTTGTTATGTTGAGAGATGTGACGGGGAGAAGTATAAATAAAGGATAAATGTATAGATATAACCAAGCCCTGAAATAGAAGAATTGTGATTGAAAGAGTCTGGATAAACCGTATTATTATATGGTAAGATCGTGTTATAACATACCATATGAGGCAGAAAAACGATGCAATTCCAGCAGATAAATGAACTCCCAAACGTTTTCTCAACAAAATTTCTCTAACATTTAATATTAAGCATATTGCTTCAACTATTAATGCAGTTAAACTCCAAATTAGCACAAATCTAACTCCAATCCGTAAGCACCTACAATAAAAATCGATTAAGTCCTCTATCTGCACAACAAAGGAGACATTTTCGCTTTTAATACATCACCTTGCTGCATGTGACAATGAAAATGTACCAGTCGCAAATATCCATCGTACTGCAGAGCTGTTTAAACCATTTGTTTTACTAAGTAAATATAAACGATGTAAAAAGAAGGCACATATGACTGAAAATACTATTTCTGGAAAATAACCAACTGCTTGATTTGAAACATTATCGCTAAAACTCTGAGATAAAATAAAAATTCCAGATACAAGTATCACACACAGATAAGAGCCTATATGCCATGCTGGATTACGAATTAGTTTCCAGAATTGACGATGAGTTTCAACCCGTTTTAACAGTACCTAGAAAGAAAAGAGTAAATTTTATGAGTTCAGAGAGATAAACTAAACCAATAATCTTCAGAATCAAATTTTTAACAGAAATACGGTAAATTAATCGAAAGAAAAAAAATTTAGTGGATACCTCTGAAAATTTTATATAAGTAACATACAGGAAGGACCAAAGTATCGTCATAAATATTACATTGAGTACTACATTTGGTAGATTCAAAACTTTCTGCGGATAATATAATATAAATTCCACTTGCTGCAGCACGTAGACATTCATTTCCATTAAATTACAAACTTTTAGTACCATAAATGTTCCCCATTGAGTAAATTTCACAAGTTTCGTCTGCTATAGGCGTAGAAATTTAAGCGGTAATCAGTTGTTCTAACAACAACAACAAAAGAAGCGCATAGTGCGAATCGTATTATAGTATTGTTACTTATTATTTATTTCTCATCATTTAATCTAATAAAAGATAATGAGTATTTATTCCATCCTATTAGATTGGCTATTCACTCCTGTGAAATACAATAAGGCAGTATATGTAAAAAAAAGTGATGGAGATCTAGGGTCTATCTTGTTAGTGAATGACAGTAATAAATATAAACTACATACAAACTTAATCAAATCCTCTTTATTATTCATAGCTTCATTTAAATCCTTTAAGTATTAAATGCTGTACTATACAGTATAGTTATATTTCTTCGGCCATTCCAATCCTTTGAAGAAATGCTATAGAGCGCCAACATTCGAAACATATTTCGAAAATCACGATTTTAATATCAAGAATCGTAATCGTACAGTTTTCCTTCTCTATTATCTGCGATTTATTTTGTTTGAATAATTTTTCAAGTAATCGATTTTATTAATTTACAAGTATATATACGAGTAAAGGTGTGCTTGCTAACAGCAAGCAATGCTATAATATATCTTTAATGAAAAATAAATTTTTCCTGAAGATTAAACTGCTCGAACATTGCTAAACATAAACTAAAAGACATTATCAAAGCGGACAATGCACTGAATTCGATTTCCCATGCATTTTTTACAGCAGCATTATTCCCGCCCCGGCGTCGAACCAAGGCCATCCTACGAAAATCACTGTCATTTATCGCTAATGTATGATTATCTTTATAAATAATCCAAACTTCAAATCGACATACCTTAAGGATGTACCTCAAAATGAGTTCAGAATTCCCTATGCATTTCTTATGAAGATAGAGTAAACGCCTCCTAGCATCGAACCAATGACCACTCATGACATTCTTACGGTCGCTCTTATGTAAGAATGGGCCGTTTAATGGCTGTGTGAAATTTTGAACCTCTGCGCGGTTGGGAAGTGCCATAAAAAGCTTTTGGCAGTATGGTCAATGTATTCCTTGTGAGAAATATCGAGAATACGGGACACTCTGGAATCGAACCTATGGTACATAGGCAATTGTTGATTTTTTGCAATGTACATTGTATACATATCTATAGGTGTAAAAAGTTTGAATGATCTATGTATCATATTAAGAGAGCTACGATTTTTCAAAATTTGAAAATATTTCACCTCTTGACATCGAACCCATGATCTTTTGTGGATAATTGATAACATTTTTGTGTAGAAACGTATATTATCTATAGGCACATGAAATTTGGTTGAACTACGTGCCCGGGAAGTATTTTTTATAAATTGTCAAAAATCGGCTCCATGCATTCTTATTAATATATAAAAACTTACTTATACATAAAAATCTGACTTTGGAGACTCCCAGGATCGAACCCATGATATTTTGAGTGGGTTTTAGATTTTAGCCGGTGGCCCTAGCGGTTTGGGCCAGACATTTGTATCCTCAATTTTCTTTTACCCCCTAGTTATCTATATATAATTGATACAATAGATATATAAAGCTCTCTCAATTGTGTATATAATAGATCAAGAATCTAATTTGTAGTTTGCTTCTAGTCAATCATTAATCTAAAGAGTATTTTAAATTCATTGTTCACTCAAAAGATCAAAAGAGAATGTATATTCTTCTATCTTTTTCAAAGTTTTTGAATTTCCATATTCAATATCATTAAATTACATTTTAGAGACTTAATTTGCATACAGGTAGTAGTATCCAACAATTATTTTAAAATAAAAATTAATTCTAAAAATACTTTAATTTATCAATAATGTTTTGTTACTTCAAGAAAAAAATTACTGTTTATCTTATAATTTAACTGTAGATATACAAATACATATATATTCAAACTTAGTTTATTATGCATATTAAAGTCATTCAATGAGGGTAAGAAATTTAAACGATTTTAATATTTTATAATCTCATCCGAATTATAAGTCGTAAGTTATATATCCAGCCACAAATATTTCTATTTACCATGAGAGCATTAGTTCACTAAATGTTGATGGGTTTTTTGATCACATCTCAATCATATACTTTCTTATATTTTCACATTCTTATACTTATATACTTTCTTTAATTTGCATTACCTAAATGCTTACATGATACCATTTTCTCTTCTGTTTCTTTTCTAAAATATATTCTCTGATTCATGATTCACTAAACCTTCATGCATTTAAAATAATTATTATTTATTTTTATCATGTCCCTTTACACTTCTTCTTTTTATATGTTGCAGCATTAATTCTCAAAAAATAATGTAGATGTCATATTAATAACTATTCAACATGAAATTAGAATACTTGAGTAAACTAAATTTAATTTGCTATAAAAAATATTTTCCCTAAAAGGAGTTTTCAATTATGAAAACTCTCCACGGGCCAGGCAAAATCTGTCCGCGGGCCGGATGTGGCCCTCGTACCGTAGTTAGGAGACCCCTGGTATAAAATGTTAATGAAGAGACATTAAGAGAAGAGATATTAAGAAATCTTTGATTATTTTCAAGGATGGTGTACGTTTTTAATGCATTTATCTCTATCCAGCTAGTTCTAGTCATTCTAGAATAATTTTAGTCAATGCGTTAATAAGGATATTGATATATTTTAATTTGGTTTAAAAATAGATCTTTAAGATATTAAGAACCTTAATTTTTATTTTTTTCTATAAATATCAATCATTTATTTGAATTTTCTAAACTACTATTACATCATATAGTACATGAAAACATGGCTAATTGCCATTTTCTTTTAGTTTCAGGATAAAAGCTTTGATCTTAAAGTCTTTTAGCCTTATATAAGATGAGCTTTAAACTTGTAATAAAAATTTATTAAACTTATTCGATTTGAGATACACTTGATATCTCAATTGAATTCATCTTAATCTGAAAAGGGTCATGGATCAATGAATAACGTTAAATATTTTTCAGAGGTGCAATCACATAAACATTAATAACTTAAGAAATTTTGAAAAAATTAGCAATGTAACCATTCCAATGGCGGCTTATCCGTGCCTTTATATGGGATATTGAATGTGAAATGTTCAATAATATAATCCAAGCAATTTAAATCATCCCGCTCTACCTGGGCTATGATGGAATTACTAAATCTTGTACCCCTTTAAAATATAGTAAAGATAATTTTCTTTCGTTGATTCCTTAATTGATTTAAGTACAAAATAATTATTGAAATGATAAGTTTTTCTCAAATATTCATTATTCTTCCAATCCCCTCCCTAACGTAGTAGATTAGTTCCTCTTTCCTCCGCTACGCCTGACTATTGATTTCCCGGCAGAATTAAAAGGGCATAGGCTTGTCCAAAGGGAAAATATAGAGCATTACAGTTAGGTGGGAAGCAGACGTACTTTAACCAATAAACAGCCAGGTCTTAAGTATACTCGCAAACAGACAAAATCCTCCGAGTCGTAATTAGCATTTACGCGATTTTTTTCGCATATTGATCGAAATTTTATCGTATCATATTCATACGAAGAGCGATTTATTTTGATTTCGGACATCGTATCTTGAATAGAAACGAGTAATTCGGTTTTATTAGTATCAAGAGCTTTTGAATTTTATCGATTCGCAAATTTTGCCCCTTACGGCCCTAAGATAAAGCTGCCAAGCATGAGGTTCGCAAAAGTATAGAGGGAGGCGTTGCGAGCGACTGAATCAGTAGTTGGGATTTTATGAGCCGGCCAAGGCTTCCGCTAAGTAACCAGTGGTAAATAGTCTGAGGTGGTGTTTTAACTAGTGCCTACGCGGGAATCTGAAGCGGAATAGTAAGAGAGCGCGAGAATTTGCAAGAGGACTCTAAAAAAGTTCGCGGATTTTGAGGAACTACTTTAGATTTTACATCGACAAGAAAAATGTCTTTGTCCGACGAAGAGAGAGACGAGTAAGTAAATTGATTTCTTTATTATATCGCAACATAAAATACAAAGCGCGGATTGTAATAACTGTTCAGAAAAGTGTAAACCAAGGGCTGCGGATTCTGTTTCAATATAATTTTAATTTTTTTATAGAATTTCCACAATCGATGAAGTTTAATTTATAATTAATACGATCCATCTATTTGTTATTATACCACGAAGTTATTCACAGGGTCTTCGTGAAATATACTGAGACGGAATTAAGTAATTATTTTAATATTATTTTTTGCATGATTATCTGCAGTTAGTGATGATGGAATTTTCAAAGAATTTTCTCGTTTACTTCTTAAAAAAATAATTTTCTATTGTGTATCAATCATTCTATACCTAGTCAACGTAAGTTGATTTTAAGCAATAGCCTAAGATAACATTTGGGAAACGCTGATAAATTATATTCTGACGTTACGAAATTACTAGTGTGAAAACGGAATTCCTGCCGTATGTTTTAATCTTTTTCCATTTCACGCGATTATTCTCATGATAATCGGAATTTCACGCTCTGCAAGATAAAGAAATTATATTGTTCAGAATTCAGATCCTTCATGAATTTTTTCAACGGCTAAACGTCACCTACACTTATTGATAAGGAGACAAAAAATATATAATCAGCGCCCGATTGTCAATGGTTAAACTTTGCGCAAACACAAACATTGCATTCCTCAGGGACAATCAATGTGTGATTCAGCCACGCCCGCTTCCAACTCTCCAAGAGGCAATTACTAACATTCGCAATTCCGGGGATACGAAGCAGAATTAGAACCCGTAACCCATCCCCTTTCCGACGATGGTCGAGCATTAAAATTGTTATTACTTCGCGAATACTTTAAAATCGACGAATTTGAATTTACTCTGACCTTGAAATCCCAAGAGATATTTGGTAGGCTTACGAGAGAAAGTTAAGCACGCTCCGTTCGCAATTATTTTAAAAAAAAGGATAAGAAAGAAAGGTACCGGAATTTAGGTCATCCCCCCGACAGTCGTGAAGAATTATTCATCAAAGATTTATCGAGCGAAGGATCCATTGCCGTTGTGGGTTGAGCCCTCGAAAGTGATCAAAATAAATGGAGTTGTTGTGTGTTGATCGCCTTAAAAATGTGAGGGCGGTAGTTCCGAAATTCGGGGATATTCATGGGTATTTCTCTATGCTCTCCGACTTAGGGCCACCTTGCGGAATCGATAACGGAAAGCATGGTTGTGCTTCCGTGCGGAGGTGAGGGTGTAAAAGAAGCTTATGTAGGCATTAATCGAAAGCCCTTTCGACGAGAAAGCTTCCACACTTTAAATCGTGGATCCAATTTGGGGGAGAAATCTTTCGTGAATCGCCATCCGGAAAATTGAGATTCACCTAGTTGGTAATGAGACGTTGCAGTGGGAGTCCCCTTAGCAACAGCCGAAATTAAAGGGGTGACTTGACGATACGAGGAAAAGATCAATTCTCCTCCCTCTTTTTTTAAGAGGGTTATTGACACCCACGAGTTAATAATGCCGAAACATAGCAGACCTTTGGATCAATTTTTGCTTCGGAACTGAAATAATTCGGATATAAGCGGTTTTGCTTCCGATTTGAAAAATTATACGACTCCCGGATATTTTTACTGGATCGATGCTGAATGTAAATGAATTGTTTTGAGAAGATTAAAAAAGAACTTTAGTTGCTGATGATGAATAAAAGAAAACCAAAATGGAACGCAAGTGAAAAGAATAATGTCCAGCTCAAGATCACTTCCACCTTTCATATCTTTCCGATCGAGGAAGGGTTCTTTACTTACGAATTAAGTTGCAGAATCAATCCGAGGGGAAAACTACAGAATATGGAATCAGGGCTACAATAATCGGGATCGTTGAGAATCTATCCTAATTCACTGGAATGATTTTCCGGTTCGAAACGAAAAGATTCTTTTCCTTATGGGAACGCGCTAATAACAGAATACCACCCGAATTGAGAACGCTTTGGAAGATTTCGAAACGGGGAATTGAAAAGGAATCGAATTGCAATCCAGAGGGAACGAAATTTTGGAACGGAATCACCCTTCGTCACGGAACTTGCCAGCTCTAAATACTGGTGTGCATTTCGGCATCAAAAATTGCCGACGCCGGTGAAAAAAACGGGGAGTTGGAGGGGTGTTGTCTGAGGCATTTTCATGTTTTTCCTCGTAGCAAAAGTGAAAGGTGTTTCAAAACAAGTCGGCGAAAAGAGTGGAAAGGACGGGATGGCTTTATGGCTTGTTTCGAAGGGATTGTCTTTCATCCCCTTTCGGAAGAGTAGTTCACTCCAGAAAACGTACATTTCGAATACGCATCCATCATCTCAAACGTGTAGAAAAGTGAATAATGCAACCCGCGCAACGTTTTTGTTTCCAACGGTCGTTTAAATTCTCGAGGAAGATATGGTGGCCGAAAAGGAACATCTGATCTTCCCAGAAACTACTCGGGCTTGCATTACGACCGGATTCAGCGCCGAGCACGACATTCTTAAAATTCAAATGAAAATACGTTATACATGAGTTTGAACGGTTAATCCCCTCACCGAAACGTATGAATTGCCATTCACTCCTCTCGAATCTCCTCTCCAATGTCGGCTTTGGGACGTGCGAATACAAGGTGCATGCATAAAAGAGCGGTTCGATATAAAGAATACAATACATATTGATGTGGCACCAGTTCACAAATCGCCCATCTGACGGAAGGAAGAATACAATACGATCCTTGATCTCATCCATCTTTTCATAATTCGCTTCTTTTCTATAGGTACCCCGACGGAATGGTCCGGCTACGTAATCCTAACATCGAACTCATGGATCAAGATATTTTGTACCATCTAGCTCTTGGAAGTGGCTCTCATGACCTGCCCGAAATGTTCGGCGACGTAAAGGTAAGGAACCTATGTTCATCTATGGTAATGGACGATTTCACCAATACCGAAGAGGTACCTATGATGATTCACTGGCTCCAGTTCTAGATACTAATTAATCGTTAGCATTCTCACGTGACCTTCGTCACACGGTCGTGATTGGAGAATCTGAAATTAAATATCATTATATCCTCCTTAAAATCGAATTAAGATACTAAGAAAGTGATGAATATAAAATAATTTAGATTTTCAAGCAGATTAGAGTGTCTTTTTTTAAAATTTCAAGTACTCGCTGAGGTAAATATCAGTTTTTACGCAACTTCGTATCTTTGGAATTCCTCAAAGAAAAAAATAATGATAAGTACCCGTTTGTTAAGTCATGTTGACACACCATGTTACAATGTCACGCAGGCACGTACTTTTTTCTCCGCTCGTCGCTTTTTTAGATTCCACCAAAGAAACGTTTTCGTGACTATGCACTGATATTCAATGAGGAAAAAGATAGGGTTTCTACTTTTATGCAATTAATTCTGATTTCATCTCATAACTGCCTCTATTCATTGTTCAGCGATACCTGAATTCCACTTTTGAAACAATCAACTTAAATTTTTATAGTGCCACAATTAATAACAAAGAAGAAAACAATCTCACTTCCCTTTTCACAAATAAACTTCGTAGTCTCATAATAAATGTGAAACGGAGATTAAAAATCGCTTGAAATTTTCCTTACTTACCGCCAGGTTGACTGAATCGAATAGTCCGGGTTCGAATCCCAGTCATGTCCCTACTTTTCCATCAAAACTTCATTACCAATTTTTACGAAACCATCGCACCTAACGTAGATTATTTGCATCCATCCGTATTCATTCCTCTTTTAATTCCTCAACATCTCATTTGTTGGAAATATGATTGTTCCGAAATATTTTTGACAGAGAAAAGTTGAAGGGGACCTTTTAGTGATTCCACTGACTTTCGATTACTCTCAATTTAGCGCGTCCTTTCGCAAATTGCCTTCATTTCCAGTTGTCATCCCGTTTGCACAATCCTCACGCGGGTCAAGCCATCCTTTTCCCTGCTTCGTCTCATTATGGCTTGAAGAGCATCTGAGAGGCCCCGTCCCTAATTTCTTTTCGTTTGTAAAAATGTCGTCGCCCAGACGTCCTCACTTCGAGTACTCTTTCATTCATTACCTTGTAAGGTAACAGGTGAAATACCTGTTAACTTTTCTCCTCACTCACTTTTTTCCAGATGCCTTTTAATCATAAACTTGGCTTTTTCTTCGAAGCTCTTTCATCGTTTCCGTGGGACTCGGAATGTCCATCCTTAGTGCGCCTCTTCTTTAAAAAAAGGATCGATCCCATGCCCTATTCCCTATCGCACGAATTCCATCCTCCTATCTTCATAGGATTTTTTTCAACTACCTTCTAGGTCCGAAAGCCTTCAGAAGGCTGCTATTCCTTCATAGTTTGGGCAGAAGAATCCGTTCTTTCTTCTGAATCGCTCGTCTTGCACCTCTAGAATTTCATGTTTCGCAAAAATTCTTCTGGTAAGCGAACCTTTTCAAGAGATGCTTTGGATGCCGCTCTATGCAGCATAGCTGGTATTCGGTCATCGATATAGCAACGTGAAGATAAGTGGAAAGTCATCGATTGGCATCGGGTTGGATGAACTGAGGGGTTAAAACTTTTTTCAAGAAGACTAGAATTTCCGAGCACTTATCCTATATTCCTACATCTTAACGTCTACAATCTGCGATACGGTGAACTGTGATTGTCGGAAATAAGAAATTTCTTCCTGTGGGTAAGGAATTGGTGGAGCGTAATTCTGGAATGGGTTTGGATAGAAGAGCGCATACTGAGTTCAGACCGCTTGAGATAAATACGAGAAAGACTAAAAAAATTCGCCGATTTAAATTTGAGCCAAAAACTTAAGAAATATGATTCGATTAGACAAACTGGATACGATCAATGTAAAATGTGCACCCAGTAGTAAAAACACACCCTCTTCCCTTCGCGATAGATTTATTATTTAATTGATATCGTAGGTGGCCGAAACAAATAAGGATGACGAAATCACCTATAGGCAGCTTAGAGGGGTTTACGAAAAAATTCGGAACAAATTGATACTCAGACACCCGTCTAAAGAATCGAAACTCGAGTATCGAGAAGAGAAAGAATTTTCCGTGTACATTCCGCATAATTATTTTTTTTTTACAATCGACCGGTTTTGGGAAGGTCGATGTTCGTAGTTAGTCGGCGCAAACGCACTGCGCAAAATTTACGCTCTCTTTACTTGCTCATCTCACTTCCAACACTTGTAATGGATGATCCACTCCACCACCTTATCATTTTCAGCAATTTGATCGATTAACTTATTGAGAGAACAAAAGGAGGCAAAACGGTTTGATGACGGTATTAGCCTCGAGACGGTAACTTAACAGTTCAAGGACTGAATTTCCATGCACGAAGTTGACCTTGGCCCTCGTGAATTCAGTATGATCACTACATCATCTCATTTGTTTTTCTAGCAAACCCAAAGATGTAAGTTACCGTCGGAAAAAAACTGGTATACAGGTGTTAAAGGTACTTACAACTTCATAGACCATGCATACCCTGGACAACTGTATCCAGGGTGTACCGAAGATTTAATAAGTATCCGTGCCAAGTCTCCAGGATTTGTTTTCAAGCAAGGATACATATAAACCTTGATTTTTCCAAAATCGGTGATTACTCCTGTAATACAACCATTATTCGAATAATTCGGGTTTATGGGAATAATTGGACGTTTTTATTGTAGGGATGATGTTGTAGAAACAATATATATAGACAGAAAAGGGTTAAAATTCTAAAGCCCATTTATACAGATATTTATACTTTAAAGGGGGTTGCTCATCTTTATAATTTTACGAAACCAAACACGGTTATATAACTCGAGGTAAGCTTATCGAAGCCATTCCTTTATTCATGCTTTCGAAGCAATAATCTTGATTCTTCAGTAATAATCTTCGCTCAAACTTCTTGAGGAAATAATGCTATCATTCGGAAAACCCTTGAGGCTTGTTTACCAGCATATTTCACTCATTATCTTCTCTCCTTCATCTCAAGCACTCATAAAGATCTCTCTTTTCGCAGATTTTGCGACGATTTTGGTCCCTTCCTTTGTTCTTTCCCTTTTATTTTTTAAACCCCGATGTTCAGATACATCCTTCCTACACTCTCAAAGAACAAGAAACGGTCAATTATAAAACTGGAATACCGAAACAATTTTTTAAACAAGAGCATATATATATATATATATATATATATATATATATTGACAAACATTACTACGCAATCAGCCTACGATTTAAAAGAGATTTATCCCAGTCCTAATCGATAATAACTTCCAATCGAAATAAATATATGTCCAGCAATGTATGATGATGATGATAAAAGAAAAACATCGTCACGGTCAGTTTATTTGTCACTATTTATGTTCATCCAAATACATTATCTCGATAATTATAAAGCACAAGTTTACGTTTCTCTCAAAAAAAAATCTTATCTAAAACTTATCTAAAAAGTCTTATCTGAGGCATTTTTTTCTCTATTTAGCAATGTTATGATAGATCAGGCCGAATATATACTACGACGTGAGCATTAAAAATTAATTACGATGGAATCAGAAATAGTTTACTTCGTAGACTTCGATACGTGATGCCCTATTATTTACCGTAAATTTACAGAGCCTCATGCATTAATTACAGTGCATACATGAAATAATTTTTACCACAAGAGACGAAATATATTCAAACGAAAACTATTCAAAAACGTGATCTAGCCATTTTGAATCCATAACAGAAGATGATTTAGTATAAAAAACAGAACGATCGCTTATCATCAAATTGCAGAATTTCCCCAGATAAAATAGAAGATCAAAATTACATCACACCCATTCACTGATACCAAAATTGAAAGTCAATCCCTTATCTGATACTTCAACTACGTCAATTTCTTAGATATTGTTTTTTAATTTGCAAATTAGCTCATCTTTATAGGATAAGAATCTCTCTTCGGTAGATTTGGGTTGTTGATAAATAAAAGAAGAAGAAGTATAAAGCTCGAGATATAAACAACGTAGACCTTTCTCCTCGAGTACTAATTTCCTTGATAACTTCATCGGCTTCCTCTCAACACGGACTTCTTCTCGACCACTTCCGGCTGCGTAGGTCGAGGAAAAGAATGAAAAATAGCAGGAACCATCTCGTAGGAAGAAACCCACATTTTATTCCGCAACTCTTTCCCAAAATCCTAATCTGCATTGCAGAACTTCCCACCGAATCGTATTTTTGCAGCTTCCTTCTCTTAAACCGTGGTTAGTTAACGAGTTCTTTACGACAAATTTCGTCGGCAAATTGGCTGAAACTGCATCGAGAATTACTCTTTCGCTTGGATAATTCCATGATCCGAGTTAACCCGACGAGATGTCAGCCTCAAGGTTGCACGGACGTTATTTCTCAAGCGCTCCTTCATCTTTGTTTGTATCACACGATGGGTGTGACGGCAAAGAGTTTTCATTTCATCATTCAGGAATAATTATACGGTTTTTCTCGACAGTCGACCTGTCTCGACAAGCATCGAACGCATTTAAGTCAGATTCGAGATTTAGGTATCGAAAATGTCGTATTCGTCGTCGATTCAGTTTACGTAACGCAAGCTGTGAATCAAAAGCTTTATCAGTCATATTCTTCAATTCCAATAGAATAGCGAGAATGATTTTGTTTGTTCAGCTATGGGAGGATTTTAATTTCGAAAATTGGAGATTTAGTTCATAGGTAGGATCTCCGTTTAAGTTCGGTCATGCATGAAAAAAGGTCTGATGTTTCTCCAAACCTGCCAGCTATTCTACTCCGTTAAATTGTTAAATTTGGAATCCCTCTCTCTGGACAATCGAAGTCATCTATTAAGGAAAATTCAGTTTCTACATCAACGTCTGAGGGGTACTGATAAATTATTCTCCGATCAGCCTGAAAACCGCGTGTTCGTACCTAGTGTGACATCGATCGGCCTTGAGATGGACTGGTCACAGACGTACGTCACCACGCAATCTGTGTCCTGTTTGTTTTCCTTCATCAAAGCACTGCGTAAGCCCATTAATCAATGATCGAAACGAACTTCCTTTCCAGAAATTAGGCTACACGCGCAGTTCATAAATGGAATACGGCACCGTGCTCTATTTTGGACGGCACGCAAAAATCAATGCAGCGCTAAATGGGAGATAAGAAACTTGATCGATACGCTAAAGAGCTTGATGTTCCGAAAAATGCCGCAAGATAAATTTATATATATCGAGAGGTACACGTAAATTAAGGCCGATAAGGCTTCGAGAGTCGTCATTTATGACCATGCATTAGCTGTCGATGGCTATTCAGGGTGAGGATGAAGAAAAGTCTGTTTTGATTTATGGATGGTAATTGTGTCTTATCTACAGAAAGTTGAGAAATAATCTCTAGCAATCGATCAGTATAGAGCGGCGAGTTTTGAAATAATCTTTTCTGGTATAACAAAAACATATTCCCTAAAGTAATTAGTTGTAAATATACAGGAATATTTACATAAGAATGTGTCACTGTCATATTAAAAATAATTCAATTCAAACATTTCTCTCTCCCTCCAGGGATGTATTGCTCAAATAAATAATGTGAAGCTTGAAGACTATAAATATCCCATACATTATAGATCATAAACATCCCATATAACTCGCACCATATTGAGATGTCACGTGACACTTTCGTCTATCAATTGATAATTTGTAGAAGTATTGCTGAACATGAACTATAAGGTCATTCGTAACGGGAAACTACACTCTTCCCTCAAAATATCACATTTAATATGTAAAACCACTCACTAAAATTAATATAATGTTCACAGATGTGTATTTATTTGTGTTTTATCTGTCATGTCCACAAAATCACAATTATCTCTGTAGATTTTGATTGAATTTTGATTTGATTAGACACAATATTTGAATATAATGTTTATAAGATACATGAATTTTTGTTTTGTTTTGTTTTACTTATATCAATAATAATTCGTACTCGAGTCTTGACCTAATGACCATTGAAAAGACAAAAGGTGGTATTTAAAGTCACTTCAATCATATTCCAACTATAAGTAGTGAATATATCATTGGGAAGAAACGTCTTTCTTTCGGTAAATTTTAGTTTTTCTCTATATGACAAATAATTTTTCTATGCCTCGTATTATATATTGCAATAAACTTTGTAAATAAACATATCAATGGTTTATTGCAAAGCATGTCATGCAATAATAAACATGTTGCGTAAAAGTAAACACATTAAATACGCACTGTTAGGAATCGAAGTGGATAACCCCTCAAAATATATTATTTAAATAACGCTTTTCGATATGAGTTCAAGTTCAAAACTTAAATTGATTCTGTCCTCTTATGTTTTCAGAGCGACAAAAATGGCATATCTCTGTTTTGGGTTAGGTTGCTGTTGGATTCGCCTGTTACGAAGGATATAGGATTTACTGGAGGAAAGGCTTCATACTAATAAAGTGTAGGAGATCATAACGTCAATAACTTAAAAGATATGTCTTCGGCAAAATAGAAAAACATGGACTAAAAAAGACAATCTCAGCAAAAATTAGTAATTACGCGACTTGGTAGTTCGCATTCAGCTTAAATCTACTCGCAAATGCTTAAGTACTTTAACATAAGTAACACTCATTCACAGCTCAAGGGAGATAGATTGAACACTGCTGTTGAATTTAATTTAAATCCCACAGAGTAAGGGAAAGAAATGAGTTGCACATAAAAAATTAATGCTAAATCACGACTCATTCGCTTTCCCTTCTCTCATGAACGTCATAATGATTTTGCAAATTTACGAAACAATTCTTCCAAATCACGTATAAAATATTTGAATAGAAAATGTGAATATCAGTTGGAATAATAATATACTTAAATCACGTTCGCCGGAGGTAAAGTACTGTAGATTTTTCGCTGCCCTTGATATCTTTTAGTTCCTGCTGAAAGTAGAGGCTTGAAAATACTTGTCCTACACTCAAGCCAGTTGATGCTAATTGATATTTAATACGGATACAACACTCGTTCCTCAGCGTACTCGGCATTCCATTAAGTAGCGAGTGCAATAATATTTCCTCATCCCGGTTTGTTGCAAAGTCAGGGTTTTAGGATTCCGTCACAGTAGAAAATCCGTCACGATGGCATGGCATGTGTCGTTCATTTGCGCGAAATGAAGTTGGAGGACAACACAATATTCAAGTTGGATGAGAAAGCGACCAGTAAAAAAATACACCGAGTCAATTGGTCGTGGAACGGAAAAAGACGAGGAATGCCACATGAGAAGGTTGAATAGGGTCACGAGTTGATGAAACTAAGGACGGGAAGAATAAGTGCTTCAAATTGATATTAGAACGATGCTGGAGGGATATCGCGGCTTGGAAGAATTCGCAACGGTTTTTTTAAGAAATGTGATTTATTTTCGAAGCCCTGAGGAACAGAGGTGAAGATTGGCTATTATTTATATGAACGATTGTTATAAGGCGATATACGTTTTAATTCTTATTTGTTTATTCATGTAACGCAAACATAAATTTATAGGATAATTACAGCGAGGTACCCAACAATTAACGAAATTCAACATCCAGCACTTCAACAACAACTAGCTAATGCGCACTAATTAATCTATAACATTTTACGAACGATTGAATCATCGAAATAGGCAACGAAGAGGAACGTAAGACTTGTTTCTACAAAAAAGGGCGAAGAGCACACTTGTCGACTGAATTTACTGACAGGAACACCGTGAGAATTATAAGAATGTTACATAATGGTCACAGAGTTCTTCCGGCTTCGAAATAACCTTTTCAACCTATCGATGCGGATTCCTTCTCACACCTCTATAAAGTTTCTTATTCCACTCATTCGTTTCCTCCTCGCACAGAATTAATATTGAATAAAGGCTGCTCAGCGTTTTTTTATCTCTTGGAGGCAGTTCGTTAATCTTGCAGAGTTTCGTATTCTTTTCCATTGGTGTCTTATTTTCATGAAACGTAGGCTAGAAACTCATGAAATCCTCCGACGCTATCGTGGGGAAGATACGATCCTATCCTCTATGCTCTCGCTATACATATGTATGAAAGTGTATATGTGAAATAAATGAAATAATTTGTGAAATAATGTATATGTGAAATAAATGAAATAATTTGTGAAATAATTCATCGCGAACAGATTCCGAAGATAATTAACTTGCTCGGAGATATTGACACTCGATTCTCTTCTTTATGTAGCTTCTCAATTCCTCTTCAACTTTTTCTAATTCACCTAGTTTTGACTTTATTCAGATTATAATGCATAATGGTATACGCACGACTTTGATTGATAGTTAATCATGAAGGGTTCCTTGTGGCAAAAATTACTCTTTACCAGACTTCTCATATCAATTAAAATATCACAACTGATGTTGACGCTATTTAACAGATATGAGGATACCGGAAGCAACCAAGGCAATCAACTGTTCCTTAAGAGATGAAATCGAAGGTTCTAACCGTTTCATCTGTCAGTGAATATGGACGGAGAGAGGTTATTTTTGGTATTCGTAAGAATTATACATATTCCCTTAATAACAAAGAACGAAAAAATATTATTCATGGAGTTAATTTAAGTTTGGTATTTCAGGTGAAAATTGAGCTCTTTCTTCCCTAACCTATGTTTTTAGAAGGGTTATTTTAAAATCTTTTAAACTCCAAATATGTTGTCCTTGATCTATCAGAGAATCATTCCTAAATAGGTTATAAATTCTGGTGAACTATCCATCCTCTGGTATTTTGCCAATCCCTATTCTACATCATATCTATGTAAAATATTTGAGAATCTAAATCGTGCGCGAAGTGAGTAAGTATCTACATCCCACATCGGCGAGAAGTAGTTTACTTAAGCAACTTGGAGTAATTATGCCTAAATGATTATCTAATCCAGAGCAAGGACAGTTACCGAGAAAGACAAGACGGGAAAAATGTGAGAGTGAATTCCAGGAAACGAAACGCATCGAAATCCCTCTTGCAAGTTTCCTCTAGTCTTCGTCTAAAGGCAATTTCGCATTCGAAAGACGGGCGGAGAATATGCGAGTTTTCTTTTCCCTGTTTGTCAATTTTAAGTGAAAACTTTATCACTTATTCGCAAAGTTTCCAAAATGTATTTACTCAGTTAAGAGCCTAATATTTTCCTTATTGATTAAAATAAATCATCTGAATTTCAACAATATCTGAACCTTTCTACATTGAAAAGTTTATTCATTATGATTTCATATTCTTGCTCATTTCTTGAACTTGATAAAGAATTCATACCGCAAAATTCGAAATGAATATCTAGATTACTTTCACTGATCTTATGATTGTCAAGGTCAATTGAGCAAATAGCTGAGATTCAAATCCGATTATGCTTGAAATTTCGCTGTACTGTTGATTAAAATATATATATATTAATCAACAGTATATATATATAACTATTTTAATACCATTCAAAAAAGATTGGATGATTTTACTTTAATATCATTTCAGTTCGTTTGTATGGGAGGTATTCCTAAGAGAATGGAGCAGTTTGCCTTCTACATCATGGATGAAATTGGACATAAACTGCCTTCCGGTACCACTCTTGTTGACATCAGCCAATACTCATACAGATACTCAATGTATAAAGTGGGTCCTGTGTTGTCCATAAGTGTGAGTATCCAGTTTTTAATAACTATATATAAAATAAGATTTAGATTTTATAATAAAAGGAAAAAAAATCATACAACATTATTAAATTTTTAAAACTACTGGTTCCATGCAAGTTGAATACTTCATGAAAATGAATGCTTGAGAAAAAACAATACAGATCAAATCTTGGGGTGGGTAATAGTTTGAAATGTGAAAATAACTAAGTAAAATTTACATTGTAAATACTTATAGATTATAAATTTTATCCTCAAACTTTTGAAAACTATAAACCTTCAATTCAATTCTTGTAATTTTATATTATAGCATGGAATGGGAATACCTTCCATTGGAATTTTACTTCATGAGGTAATCAAGTTGATGTACCATGCAAAAGTGAGGGATCCAATCTTCTTCCGCATTGGTACTTGTGGAGGTATAGGACTTGAGCCTGGGACAGTGGTAATATCAGAGGAAGCTGTTGATGGTTTGCTGAGACCAGTGCTTGAACAGGTAAGGCAATCATGTATAATTTACTGTAGATAATAAATTTAAAATTGAAAGTTAATATATTTTGCTAAGTTTTAATTTAATGCATACTACTTTTTGATTGACTGAGGCGTAGTAATCATATATATTAAGTGATATCAAGTAAGCTGTTTCAAAATCGTTCAAAAATTTTGAAAAGAACTTTTACTTTTAAATATATATTTATCAAGACAAAGAAGATGGAAAGGTTGAGAACTGAACATGGTTTAGCATAACCTCAATAACATAATAAAATATGATCATGAAATTAGTTTTTGTGTTTCTATTCAGCAAGAATTTTATGATATACTTTCCATTCATTAGTAATGAAAAATAAAGATTGAGTTACCATGATGTGTTGAATAACCCTTGTTTCACAGCAATTTACCATAGATTCCATAAAAAGCAAAAGTCTTCTAGAATTAAGTGACTTTATTCATAGAAATACAGATAAAGATGGGCATTTAAGACTTTTAGCAAATTCAAATAGCTTTAAAAATTAATATTTACCTATGCTTATTCTTACCAATGACTTATCAGTTATTTAATTAAACAATTGTGCAATACTTTTCATTCCATTTTAGGCTCATCTAGGAAAATTGGTGCAAAAGCCTGCTAAACTGGACAAGAAGCTTGCAAGAGAACTCCTGTCATTATCAAGCCCAGATGAACCCTATGATACAGTACTTGGTAGAACTTTCTGCACAGATGACTTTTATGAAGGTATATAAGCAATTATAATGTCAAAAAAATTACTTTATCCAAATTTTACTAAGAAATGATATACTTTCCATACATTAGTAATGAAAAATAAAGATTGCAAGATTTCCAGAAAATAAATTAAAAAACATTTATTATGAAATATTAATTTTTATCAAGCATTTGATATATTGATCGAATTAAATGAGATGCAGTTATTATACAAGTTAAAATAGATCCATTTTTATCTACTCATAGGTCAAGCTAGAATTGATGGTGCTTTCTGCAGTTTCTCAGAAACAGATAAGATGGAATTCTTGACTAAGTTGAGTAAAGTAGGAGTGTCAAACATCGAGATGGAATCTTTATCATTTGCTGCCCTCACACATCAAGCAGGAATTAAGTCTGCAGTGGTATGCAATACCATTGTAGATCGGCTAAAAAGTGATCAGGTAAGAATAGATTATTCATAATAAAGATTTTAAAAGATTGGAATATAATTCAATTCTTTTTTCTACAATATACTTTTAAATAAATTTAATTAAGATCTTCTTAAGAACAGTTTACTAAATTTAATATTATATACATGATATATGATCATATAGTATCTTTTAACAGATTATTTATTCAGTATAATTATTTTATAATTAAATATCCTACTATTCAACATACAATTTCTTCATAATTATCAAATATATCAATAAAATATGAGGTAGAAGTTTGCTCACAATTTCTTCAAATATACAAAATCTTATTCATAAGAGCGCATGGAAAAAGTTTGGATAATATACCTTTTTCACTACTTATAACTGTTTCAATGCCTCACAGAAATTTTAACCAATGTATATAGATATCAATCCACTTTTCATCTACAAGCTAATAGACATTTTAAAAATTCATATTGAATATTTCTTACAGGTTCTTGCATCAAAAGAAATTTTAGAAGAATGGCAGCTGAGACCACAAAAATTAGTTGCAAGATATATTAAGAAATATTTGAGCAATAAGGGACGTCTTTCACTTGAAAACCATGGGCACGGGGGAGGATTTTACGTAAAGAGCCCAAGGCGAATGAAACTTGTGCAGCAAGAATCAGAAACTTATGATTAATTCCATTTTTTAAATAATGATAAAATTATTTGTTTAATTATGAAATCATTTAATTTTACTGTAATAAAATTATTAGTTTTAATGCCAAAATGATTATGAAGAAAGACCACTAACAGGAATGACTGCTAAATATATGCATGGGCCAAGGTTTCCAGTCAAACGGAAAGTACTGCCATCAATTATTTATGAAAATTTTGCATCAGAATCTGGCATTGTTTTTATAAAATATTGTTACAAAATTTGAAGTGTGTATGTGTTTGAACCTACACAGACACACATCAATTGCTGCATGCATTTTGTAACTTGGACTTAAAGATGAAATATGGTACTAAATAGGCAGAGATATAACTATTAAAAATATAATATGCAGAGAAATATTGTCAAAATCACATAGATTAGGCATTATTGCAAGTCCACAATCAATTGCATAAGAGATCTAGCATCACAAGCTCATGGCAGTTGATATGCTCACATAATTCTATCCTTTCAGAAATTCAATTTGATGCTTTGGCATTTATTAATGGTGGGCAGAAAACTAGCCAGATTTAAGTTGTTTGAAAAATGTTTCAGTAATAGCAGTGATTTCACAAGTCAAGTGAACCACCTCTTGTTGATTCTTTGTTGTTAAAACCTATCCAAGTTGTTTGTGTGTTGTGTGCTACTTAAGAAATAGGATAGATAGGAAAGAGAACTTTATGTAAATGTTTGAAAATGTGGTTCAATATTTATAGTGATTTATTTTTTCATAGGCAAAGAAAATATTGAGCATTATGTTGTTGTGCATATAAATGCAAGCTTTTAAAAAGGAGTCCTAACTAGTTGTACTTTATGAAATGCTGAAAGCAAGAATGTCCCTTGTTATTTTAAAATAATATTTAAAGTGATGGGTAGCTCAAATACATAAAAAATGAAACATTATTAATTCAATGTATTTTAAATTCAACAAGGGGCCTTTATGTAAGATAAAAGCTACAAATGTTGAAGAGAGTTTACTTAAATAACATATCCTTTTTGTATCCCAAAATTTTACTGCCATTTTCTTTAAAAATTAACTCAAGTACATTTCTTGCTACATGTGTCAGTTAAAGTGCATTTATAAGTGTATTTGAAAGTGTGCCTTGTTTTCTTAACATTATTTCCATTGCAATGAAAGTTGTTTCCTTCATGTTGACATGTAGTTTAAAACCTGATGTCAAGATGACAATTGCTAATTTCAGAGCCCATTAAAGTTACATTTATTTTAAGATCTAATATTGTTGTAAAATTTTATAGACTATTTTGCATGAATTATCAACAAAATCTTTCACTGAAGGTAACTTGTAATTGTGTACATAAATGTCTAGTTTTACCTGATGTAATGAAACTTAATATTGCTAGTTGTGATGGTTGTGCATATAAACATAGAAAAATTTTGCCATATTCATTCAAATTTTACACTAAGTATTACTGTTAACAGTGTAGCAGGTATATTTGGTCATAATATTTTTCTGAAAAATTATTAGAGGAATAAAGAATGTTTCAACCATATATTCATAGCTAAGCATTTGTAAGATATCAAATTATTGCATATGATTTACACTTTTATTGGATAATTGTACAAACTTAATCTGTAATTATTTATTCAATTCTAAAATCAATTGATGATTGTCAAACAAACTTAATTAACCAAAGGCTCATAGAGTCATGTGTCATGGTGTTTTCATGTATATTCCTGGTATTGGTCTCAATTTTAAAGACTTAATTATGAGTTAAGCATCATCATTTTAACTGAATGATATATAATCTATTACACTGAAAAAATACCATGAATATCTGAAAGTGATAGCAGGACAATATTATTGCAGGTATAATGAAAGAAATATCTCATGAAAGGATATCTGTTTGTATGATAAAATTCATGGTGTAATTAATCCTTTCCTTGCTCTTGCACTTCAATTTTCTTCATTTTAAACGAGACTTAAGATAATAGTTATCAAACTACCTTAGAAAACTCACGGTGACCTCATAACAAAACAATACAAAACTAAACTAAATCAGTCAAATGTACCATATTGATGTTTTCATTTAACAAAACCTTAAGAAAAATGCTGAATGTTTTTCTATGAATATCAGTACATGTTAACCACTTCAATCAATTGTGAATCACCTAAATGATAAACATGAGCCCAAGTAAGTGAAGAATGAAAAGATAAAATAAAGTAACAAACTATGAACAAAATTGTAGAGTTCTTTGTCTCTTATAACATTTGAATCATACACTTTCTTCGTTAATCATTGTTGTAACATTTTTGAAACTAAGGAGTAAACAGAATCCAAAACATAGCCTTTGTCTTCATTTTAATTCCCTTTCAATTGATGCAAATAATTTTTGATTAAAGGTACTCAGATGAATTCGGATATATATTCTGAAAGCAACTTCCTAAAAATTACATTTGAGATTGATTTTTTTGATTTGAATAAAAACATTGCTCAAACTCATTGCTTAATTTTCCTATAAAAGCCATTGACAAAACAAGAGAATTAGCATTGAAATGTTGGAAGCAGAAATTTTATTGAATTTCAGTTCCTCCCATTTTTATTCAATGATTTGCTATCTAACACATATAGATCTGATTTTTAAGGGGACAAAACCTGACAGAAAATATACTATATTAGCAATTAAATATTTATTCATAAACACCCAGCAAGTAGTGAAAAATTATTTTTTAAAAACTCATCAATAATTCAACAAATTAGAGCTCACTTTTGCTTA
The DNA here is from genome assembly GCA_020796165.1 of Pantala flavescens. NCBI lineage: Eukaryota > Metazoa > Arthropoda > Insecta > Odonata > Libellulidae > Pantala > Pantala flavescens. The sequence goes on from CM036878.1 coordinate 21,844,796, forward strand.
AATATTACCCGATTATTTTAATTCCATAGAAAATTGACCTCGCATTAAAAATACAAAGATATTGATAAAACTGAAGTACTTCATTTTGTATTAATTCTTTGGGAACTTTCTTCTATAATATGCTGAAATAATGATAATGAACCATGCTCTTAGTCTTAATAATATGAAGGACAAACATTTCAAGAACTGAGATCAAGTTCCAGAACAGCATCTTTAACTTTCTTCTTTAAATTAAAATAAGGAAAGAAAACTTTGATTCTTCAAGGATATCCCAATATTATAGTTATATGTTATTTAATTTTAAATTATGTCATCTCCATCATTATAAGTTTCAATTCTGAAATTCAGTTCACATGTCTATATCTTGCAGAGAAATTTATGAAAAATCAAGAAAATCACTAACAAGGGTATTAAAATTAATGAATGATTTTCACTTTACTACAAAGTGTGTGGAGGAACTAATTTCCCCTACAAATCCAAATAGATTTACGTAGAGAATAAAAATGAATATCTTATAATTAAACAAATTTGATATGTAACCCGACAACTGAAAATATATTGTACAAAAAAGTTTGCTCTTGCAAAGATAAAATTTAATGAATAGTTTTCTCACTTTCCAGGAAGATACAACAAGAATTTACAGCATCTCTACTATAGTCTGTTCCACTTTTCTAGGCAGTATTGTCTTATGGGGAAATCGAATAGCCTCGTACGCCAGGTCATTTTTCCGGAATATCCGCGATATCCACAAAATTTGCCTTCGCAACGGATGAAATTAAGATTTTCAACTTAGTTTGGTGGATTTTTTTCCAATTTTTTGATGAAATTCGGATAAGGAAGGATGGTTCTACATATTGACGAAGATTTCTCATCATTTTAACAAAAGATATAATTTTTATAGCGGAATGAAAAAAAATTGTCGCCTCACCAGCCGTGAACAATACTAAAACTGCCATTTCTCTCATCCTATCTAACATAAAGTGCTAGTTTTTTCTTAGATTACTCTTTATACCTTATGAATCAAATTATATTAATTTTTGACAGATAAAATTTCAGTAAAAAATAATTTAAGTGGAACGCAACCTCCGAAAAATTGGATCGTGCAGTCAAATTTATACATCGCCTAAAAATTTTTTGTTTCTTACGTTACGAAAAACTTGTCGCGAGAGAAATTGAGATAAATGTTATTTTCATTTACAGGTTATTCTGAGTCGATATCTTGAATAGAACTTTAGTTTTAGAATTTTATAACCGAGAGCGGGTCCGGATCAATCCGAATTACGCTTACGGGTCTATTAGTCTCGAGCAAAAAGTAACAATGATTAGCAATCGGAGCGCTAAATCAATTACTCCCTCGGTTATAAAATTCAAAAACTAAGGTGAGAGAGGCTAGGTTGTTCCCTTATGGGAATTAACGTGCATTTATTTCCCCATAAGCTTCCCGTACTGCCAGCTTTTGTGGAACTGACTATAGATGCCATATCTTTAATAGATACATACGACGATTGTATCCATATATAAATATTCTTTACTATCGGGAACAAAAGTAAGCACCAACTTTTTCAACACAACCAAAATTTTTTACAGGGATATGAACATGATTCTGATACATGCAGAAAAATAGGCACTATATATCAGTAAGGAAGGAATGGGAGTTTGAGCTAAGAGAGGGAGTGGCAAAGGAACTCCATGACATTGCTGAGATTGGTGATGAAAAAGAAGAGAGATACTGATTAATAACTTTCTAATTTCTAAAAATCTGTGATTTTTTCCGGTAGCTTACATAGATCTTTCTCTGCAAAATACAGTTATTCCATTTTCATGGTTGTTCCCCTGAAGACCACCTGAAGGCTGCTTGCAGGTGGTCTTCAAGGAAGTCATTCGCTGCTAGGGTACTGACCTTATCCAGGAAACTTAGGGAAGGCCGCCTCAGTTGTTCATCATTGCTCATTCATAATTTTTCCGGCACAAATTCTTATAGCTCGGTTTCCTGGTAAGATTATGGATCATTGCAAGGGGAAAACCATTAGAATTTGCTTTTTGTAGGATGTTGGAGACTTCCTTTTTGAAAGACTACCTTAAAAAGAGGAATTTGGAAGAACCAGTGAGAGCTGAAGGGGATGAATTTTTGTGGAAGGGTGGTGGCATGAAATAATACGGACCTAAAGGAATATTTACTTAGATTGAGGCCTTAAAGAACCAGTGAGAGCAATTAAAAACTTCTTTTACGTTGTAAAAGTTCACATCTGATGAATCCACATCATTAAGTCAAGTCCTATGCTATTGATTCTATCCTTAAACATAAAAAATAAACACAAAATAAATAAGCATTAATAGAAAACCAATCCATTCCTAATTCCAAATCTAAATCCACTCAAAAATTTTTAAAGGTAATCTGAAGGATTTTAATTCAATTCTGAACATACATATTTTATTCATACATGAATTTCATGATCATTATATTAAAAATCTCCTTGAAACTTAACATTAATGTGGCACCCAAAAATGCTAATATGAATTTCATTCCAATAATCGTTTAATTTTAAAAATTTTACCATATAACTTAGAAAAAGAATTTTCTTTTTTACGGCATGGTGGTCAGCCTACCTGCCCAGGAAGAGGAATAACTCTGTGGAATGCGCACTCTCTCTTGTGCTAAGTAAAAGAACCTATTCTTCCCTTAACCCCTTCCATTAAAAATACTACTTTAACTTATGCAAATATTTAAACATCACAGATGGGTAATTACAAATAAGAGACCTCCTTCCCAAATAAAGTTAAGGGAAAAATAATACTGTAAAATCTAGTATAGCTTTAGATCTAAGAAATGGTAACTAGCTTTTTCAAGGTGATTTTATTTATGGCATTCTTCAGGGAGTTCTACAATAACTGGAGCATATTCTCCAGTTTCAACTTCATCTTCTTCTGCTTCATCTGGCCCAAAGTCCCAGCCCATACGATTTGCTAGTTGCTCTTTCAGATGAAGGGCTCTAGCTTTCAGTCTTGCATCAACATCATCACCTTCACGTATGTTTTGGAACAAGGCCCTTAAAGCAGAGTATATTGCATTCTGTCCGGTTACAACATCAGCGAGAAGGTCTCCTGCAACACTATCATCACCACATGAAGAAATTAATTGCACTTCAAGAGTTGACATAAGTTCAGTGAAAAAGGAAGCATGTTTTAGCAGTGCAGAGTCTGCTCTGCATGCTAGTCCAACAAGTTCCATCCAATGCTCAAAAGATTCAAGACTGTGTCCAACAAGAAAGCAAACAAAAGCAAACTGAACTTCACCAATTAGATCTGAAGGCCTGTAAGGAATAGATAGGTAATGAGACAACATCTATAATAAGCAAATATATAATTGCTAACACTAAATTAAAAACTACTTTATACATTTTCCATTATTAATTTTAGATGCAATAATAGTGAAGTTTGACAAAACTAAACAAAAAAAGGCAATGAAATTTTAAAAATGATATTTCTTGCAAATATATTTAACATACATATTTTAAATATACCTGAAACTAGAAAAACCTAATTTTACCTTACGACAGCAGAAAGAATGGTTTCCAGAACATAACTAGAATCAAGCGAATGTCTTGTGATTTCTGATGGAGATGCCCCATCAGGAAAATGTTGCTTGGGTATAGGGGTAAAACGCAGTTCAGTTCCTGCAACAGGCTTCATCTGGGGCAAAAGAGCCTCTTCTTTATCTCCTAAGGTAGATAATCTTCTATATTTTCTACCACTTATTCTTCGACTCGGATTTTTTCTTTCTTCAGAACTACTTGGATTTTCTTTATCACAAGGAACTAATTCTAATGCCGACCTAATTTCTCCCGACTGAGGACTAAGTTTTTTCATCAACTCTTCTGAAATGAAAAAATGATTCTCAAAATCTTAGAGCTGATAAAATAACAAGAACAAAAAATGAATTCGAAATTAAATAACACACAAATAACTAAGTAACAACAAATGGTTGGGAATGACTTGATTGAATAAAATTTAAAAGAAAATAAAAAAGTATAATGAAGACTTACCTGATATCTTGTTCGTCAAACTTTTCCAAGTTTTCCATAAGTCCAATGGATACGGACCGAGATATTTATCAAGATTGAGAAGGTTAGTTTTGAGTCGAGTTAATTCTTCTGTTTTCAGACCTGAAAATTTTTTAAATTCGAAGGAATTCTTAGACAATGATAAGTTGAAATGGTCGTTACGAAAATCTTTTTAAAATACCTTCATTGCTTAAAGACTCTGACTCACGATTCCATCTCCTTACAACAAATTCTGATTTCGAAAAATTGTGAAAAAATCCACATCTAGGAGCTGAGTCACCGTACTCATTAACAGGGCTACATTAAAAATAAATAAATACATGAAATGTATATGCATGAATACATGGTAAAATGCAAATATTTTAAAGTCAGGATTAACACAAACCTGTAGAAAATATAGTGCAATCCTGGAGGTATCATTTTCACTCCTTTGAATTTTTCTCCAGTATTCCATGATTTAACGTCTATCCCGAATTCGGTTCCTACGGGCATATCAAGAATCACCAAAATTCCTCCATCCATCAACATTTGCTTTGCAACTTCTTGACTAATCTCCATTTTAAATGCAATTATTCGCAAATTAATTAAAATCGAATTAATTTAAATCACATGCTCCAAAAAGTGGAGTCACAACATATAGGACTTATTAACGCTTGTCTTGGGCCTTCTTCTAACTGCTTGTTTACATGCTGGGGTTGCAATAGATAAGCGCACATGGCCATATTGTAAATCGGAATGAACCGATTATTTACACCAGTGGATTACAGAAGTAGCGGAGTTGGGAATATTTTAGCCTTTACTCAATCTTAGAGAAACTATCTAACAATCTCATAACTTATAAAGTGTTTAGTTTCTTGAAGTACTCGTATTCAATTATTAATCGTTGTTATATTTCTATCCGAGACCGTACTTCAGGTTAATCCGATACTCGCTCTTGAGTATAAAGTCTAACTCATATGTTCTATTCAAAATATCGACTCTCAATAATCTATTAATGAAGCTAACGTTTTTTTCAATCTCTCTCGTGACAAGTAACATAGCAAACAAATGAGTATCACATGCATAAATTGGACTTCACGACCAATGCTTTGCAGAAGTTCGTATTCCAGAAATTATTTTTACCAAGGTATGGTTACTAGAATAGTAGTCTAAGGTGAATTTAATGTATTAAAAAGACGCAAAGATCTAAGAGAAAACTAGTTTTTCGTATTGGATAGGATGAGCGATGGGATTTTGAATAATAAATGGGTAGAAATCAGTGCTATTCTCTATTTTTCCCCTAAAGGTTTATTTCTTTCATTACGTCTTGAAATCTTCATCACCTAACTACAAATCTTAATTTTACCCGTTGAGATCTGAGATTCTGGGTAATTGGGCACTGTTGAGAGGCTCTTTTGGTCCTTTAAGGCAATTTTTTTTTGTCCGAGGCTGGAGTGGAATGCACTATTTTGTAATCGTAGAGAATCTCAGTTACCATGTTCTGGGTATGGTAATACAGGCTACCTCTTTATTCTCAAAAACAATGCAATTATCTGGCATGGTAAGAGTATCATGGAAGCCTTCTGTAATAATTCTGATAATTAACAGCAGCAACAGAAATACGCTCTTAGTGCTCTGAAGACAAGGAACCAATCTTCATTGCAAGTTTCCCGTCAATAAGATAAGCCAGATTTGGTCAGACCCCAATTAGGATAATAGTGATATAGGGAAAGGTGTTTAACAATAGTTGATGTTCACAAGTTCTCACTGCTGTGAGATGTTAACTCAGCATCCTGCTTATTAGGAAGGGAACCAACACTATTCAACTCGTCAAGGAAAAAAGTTCATGCACTGAGGACATTTCATCATCAGAGATAAGAATAGAGATTTGATTCCACAGTTAAACTTTAAAAAATTCACATTAACAAATATTTCATCAACATTAGGAAACCTATTTTTTTAAATGTGTAATAATCAAAACATTATAAAATATACAGACCATGTATGTTACAAAGTTTTAAAACATATCTAAGAGCAATCATCTACTTTCCATCCTGATGAAACTGTTTTCACACTCTTAGCTTCACTTTTTTTGGGAGTTTTCTTGAGTTTTGGCGAATCAACACATTCAAATTCACCAATATTACTTTTTCTTTTAACAGTTTTATCTTGTACTTGTAAAGTACTAGCACTTTTACTTTGTTTCACTGAGTCCCCTATGCTATCATCATTGTGCAAAGTTTGTTTCATTTCTCTCCTGTGTTTCTCTTTTTGGGTTCTTTCAGAGGTTGAACTGCTTTCTGTTACAAGAGATCTTATGATGGTATTATTTTCTGTAGAGGTTTTTGCAATCTCCTCAGAAGTAGCATCTGAAATATCACATAAATATATTGTGAATCAGAAATGCTCAAAGAAATAAAAATAACACTGATTTAAATCAAGGTGACTTACTTTTCTTACTAGTAGATTTCTTTCTTATCACTGAAACATTTTTAGGTATTTTAAAGGTAACTTCATCATCACTTTCATCAATAGTAAGAACAGGTTTATTTAAGCCCGCTTTCTCTAAGTCAGCTTGACTGCACTTCATCACAGACTGGAAAAAAAAAACAAAAATATCCCTAAATCCATCAACTACTGAACTGTTACAGCAGAAATTAAACAACCGAATCTACAAAATATGCTGAAAGAATTGAAAATCACATATTCTTAAATATTCAAATTAACTCATTAGTTAGTGATATAAATAAGCACCCAAACTAAAATTAGAAATTATTCTTCAGAAAAGTTAAATCCAGAAAGGAAAACAAGTCGGGTATAAATAAGCAGCATAGATATTAATTTACATTAAGGATGGATTATTACCAAAGTACATTGAATAAAGGTATGCTTGTTTTAAACACAGAAATTTACCATGAGAGAACTCCAATTACGATAAGAAAAATAAACATTTCTTAAATACATTGTTTTAAACTAAACTTCCCTTATTTTTGTACCAAAAGAAATTAGGATACTTCAATAAATTTCCAACAGAGAACCCATCCTTAACATTATATTATACACAAAGCCTAAGCTGTCACTTCATATTTCTTAGCTTTGATTTCAAACAGTCCTATTATTATAAATAAAATAATTAAGTGTTTAGGTGACTTGCAGTATTCAAAATTAGAAATAAACAGAAAAACTCGATTACACTAAAAATAAATATACATACATATTAACTTACCTTACACTCATAATCAATGCCCATAGCCTGTAATTTTTCCATCTTTTGCTTTAACTTGAAGGAAGCGCTCCTGCAATACAACTTCCTTTCTACACTATTGAGATTCCGATTACAACCTTCAATATTTTTTTTTCTGTTTCTGTCCTTAGGAACTTTCCCTTTCACAACACCTTTAAAGTAATCGAATTTCTGTTCCTCGGGAGGAATATACTTCGCTGAAACCAAATGAAATATCCCACATGAGACGAAATAATTCCACGAATTAAATGTACTAGGAAAAAATGCGGTAAATTTAACTTATGAATATGAATTTCCTGTATCATACAGAGCAGAAAATGGAAATTATTTCTAACTACAAGCAAAAAAGACTAAATTTAAGGACCACAGGACATTTTTTGATAGAACGAGATTTGTTTGAAGAAATTAATAAATTCCTAAATTCTCCGCTTGAGTAGAAACTCGTGAACACTCGCTCAGCCATCCTGCCGATCAGAAGAGAACACAACGACTACAAGAACGATTTCATTGCATTTCAGATTGGGTAAACTATTTGAAATTGCAGGAGATCATATGTAAATTATACTCCTCCTTTAAAACCATAATGCTACAAACAATTCTGTAAAAATTCTGAACGTTAGTATTAAATATCACGATACTACGAATAATATTGTGACGATAAAAGTATCCATTTACATTTTTGCCGGTCCATCTCGTTCCTTAGACCTGGGACCACGATAAGCGTATCCAACGACTTTTTACAAGTACGGATGATAAAATGAGATAAATTATAAAATTGACAAGAAAAAAAAATAAATGAGGTAGTTACCTTGCATAATTTTATTAAACATTAAATAATTGTCCATTGTCTCAGCTGCTACTTGTGCCACTTCTGGATGTTCGAATTCGACATAGGCAAATCCTTTGCTGTTCCCTGTCTATAGAAAACGTAATAATTGTACGAGTTTCGAAGAAGCAAAAGAATGAAGATCAAAAATGGAATTTTTTAACATGACTTACTTTCCGACTTCTTGCAACTCTGACTCGCGTGACTTTACCAAATTGTTTGAAGTACTTGCGAATTTCATCTTCGAAGAACCCATACGGAATACTCTTCAAAAAAACCACTCCTTTATCTGGTCCTCTGAATTTATGATCAACTTTCCCATCTCCGTCCTGAAATAGCGAGCATTAATTGAAAATATGTCGGGCATGGGTTTTAAGTCAGGGATTGTAATTTAAGATACCTCCAAAGCCTTTCGAATATTTTTCACTGAAGCATCGAATGAAGACTGTTTTTTAACTTCGAGAGCTAAATTTTCCTGTGGCATGATTAAAGATCACAATACATGAAAACAAGCAGGAAAATCTAAACACAACACGTTATTGTGTGCGTTACATGAGCATACACGAGGTTCAGGATTCTTGAGACCGCAGAGCGATTGTCATTCTTATTCTCTGTTGCCAAAGCTGTTGCCGGCGTTGCCGCACCATATAGAGTATATCGCAATATCCCTCCTGGCCATTACTCCCCACGAAATTCAAAATTGGTGGTTACACCAGGAGGTAATTTATTACGCCGGTTAATTATAGAGGTGAAAGAGGAAGACTTTCTTCTCTAATACAAATAGTGAATTCGATTATTTAACTGGTAATTCAAAAAGAGAGAACCAAAAAATCATATAGTAGATTATCTTTGTATTACATTTACTGCGAGGAAATACCTAGTCGTGAATTAATTGTCATTTTATTGAGTAACTTCTCGGCAAAGATTATCAGCTTGATATAGGTAAAATTTTCACAATTTAGGCAGTATATGTGGTGGAAGGAAAAGATAATACGGAAGATTAAGACCTCGATTCTACATAAAATTCATTCCGATAAAATCGCAAGAAAAATCTTCTTGGATGGAAATTTTAATCTGCTGCGGCATAAAATGTCCGACAAGGATACATTCATTTCAGAGCGCTAAAAGAAAACTTAAATATACTAGGAAAACATTTAAAAAATTCTTAAAGATTTAATTCATTGAGGTAAAAGGAGGGTTTACGATTGATGAGGCCATGGAGTTTTTTATCGCCATTTATTACTATTATACTAAAATTTTAAAACTAAATGAAAAAATAACAATGACTAATACTACGCTAAATATATTCCACAATTTTATCCCTTGTGTAGACGGAAATAGCAGGTTCAAACGCTCTTGCGCTTCCGTGCCTGCTGCGGCAGTAGCTGGTAAGAGACCGACCGACAAGTTAGAACTTGTCGAGAGATCTCAATCAATCTTGTAGTTTCAATTTCTCTCAGAATTCTATATTGAGAACCCTTGCAAGAAACTGAAACATTTCTGTGCGGTAACTGAAAGCGATTTCATAATGCTTTCGATACTCACCGTTCGAGCAATATGCGAGAAACGGTATAGTAAAATTTATTTCAATTAGCATGGAATTAAGCTAACTGAATTAAATTACACCAATATTTGCTGGGCATACCATTTTTTTAGAGAAAATTGTATAAAAACTCTATATAATCGTGGGTTGGGTTAACAAAGTCAGTTGGATACTTAGTACACAACCAACTTCCCAGCAATAATCACAAGTGAGCACCATCGCTACCAGTATCAAAGACGAAATACGATGATGGGCCGGCCTTTCGAAGCTATATCGAGTAACGTATTTCGATACGATAGGTTCTTTATGTAAGCGAAAGTTGAGCAGCAAAAGGAAGTTATAAAAGATAATGAGAAATATTTACGATATTAGGAATAAACTTTAACAATACAACTTTATATTTTGAATAAAAAAGTATGTTTTAAAAAACTCTTTAAATGAAAAAGCATCATTTTCATTGGGCGCGTGATTTATGTAAGGTAGGAGCGATTACGTGAATATTGATTTAGAATAAATCCAAAGGATGTTATTGTTTGGCCGTGAAAAAAAATATATCAAGTAATTTGAGAATAATAATCCCGGAGACACGCTGATTACTACTTGAGAGCTGATGTTTGAAAAAAGGTTCCTCAGGATCTTAATTACTGACGAGTGAACTGAATCAAATTTAAAGGAGTATATTATTAAACCATTCACTGAAACCTTTCACTTGGTTACAGGAAGAGGTAATATGTTCTTGACTTTTTTATTATATTATTATTTTGTCATAACTCTTGCTGGCGTAATTACTTCCACGTTGTGTAAAGGATAGAATATATTTATTGTTTTTAAATTTTTAAAGTCCGTAAGTGTCAGAGATATATAAACATCGTAAGTAGAAATTGAGAGTATAATCAAAACATACTACAGACTGTGGAGAAATCAATTCTTTGTTTGATTATTTTTCTCGGTTTCAAGTTATTCGCGATTCTGTTACCGACAAGTGGTAGAACGCTTCCATTAAACATTTGATGAAGATTGATATATTTGAGTGAAATGGAAATACTATAGTATGATTTTAATAATATATGTTTATGTGCGGAATTGGAGAAAACGGGAAACCTCAAGTCAACAAGAGATAATTTACTCTTAAATTCTATAATAATACAAAATATTCCTCCTTGCTATTCTTTATGTTGTTCTCAATTGCTTTATCTCCTCATATATACTATGCTATGCTGCTTTCGTATTTTGATTATATAGACTATTTATATCAATAACAGGCTAATTTTAATATGTAAATACCAGATGTTTGCTTTTTTCACTGTATAACTACTTAATTATATTTTTCAGTTAAATAAACAATGAAATTTATTCCACTTACTTTGAATCTATTGTTGAAAAGTAAATTGAACAATTCCAACCTATTCTTAATCAAATCCCGCTGAACCCATCGTTTTATTAACTTGAGATGCAACCAAATAAAGGATTGCACAATAATACCTGTATTCATTTTACTGTCACAGTATACATTGCTTAATCAAATGAAATCCTTGAATGTATTGGCCTTATTGTTTTTTTTATTCTTCCCATTAAATGATAGATAATTGAATTTACCAAAACTATGAGGAAGAGGACTCTTCCAAAAGAGTTAAAAATACTTTCCTCAACATCTCAGTCTTTCAGGAGTAACCCTTCATTACCTAACAATTTAAACGTATCGCATTTTCTCTATTTCTTGATAGCTCTTAGGCACATGATGAATACCTGTTTCAACCACAAGACATTCTAAGATAGAAAAGGGTTCTAGAGTAACTATCAAACCCTAAGTTGAAACCATGAAGCTTATTAATATTTTTCTTTAACATTCAAACATCTAATTCAACTGCATCTTTTCCATCTCAAAAACTGTTAACTAAAAAGAGCAATATTTATAATCTCAGATATTATTTACTTAACAATTTTTCTGGCCAGCCTAGATGTCATTTATGATGATGTTATAAAGAAAATAAGACAATGAACATTCTAACGGCATTGATTTCTCACTGCTTTCAAGGACTCGGTAATGGAGATGGTATTTCATAATCTGACCCATTTCTCAGGATGAACATTTTCTAAATAAGTATACCTTTCAATGAATCAGCTTTGATCTTAGGTTTCCTTATCTATTTTCTGGAATAAACTCCATCTCCACATGCAGACCTAACTCTCCATGAAAATATGATACCACTATGTCACCAGTGAAAGATTTAGGAACTAAGTTTTACACAGACTGAAATGTAAGTTTCTCATCGATGAATAGTTCTCTAAATATATGTCTTTTTTTTAGGGATTCAGATCGAGTGATAAAAAATTTTAGTTTATTTAATTTATACAAATTTTCTCTACAACAGAAGATGGCCATTTTAATATTATAAAAATCTCTTATTTAAGAGGTAGCTTGTCTTCAGGATTGTTTATAACATGTATGAATTTCCAATCAAAGTGTTATACCTTTACAATGTTATTTATCTTTTCTGACAAGAAATTTGAAAATAGATGGTTATGATGATTTTTCAATTCTCTAGTTCACTCCTTTAAAGATGATGAAACAGACTTGGCAACCCAGCACATTTAAAAGAATTTTACAATATCCCTATGCACACAATGCCTCCAGATAAGATTCGACATTCTGAAGCGAAAATAATCTTATCCGTAACTAAAATTACTACTTAAAGATATAAAACTGGTTTAATGTTGGTACAAAAAATTCTATTAATGTGAATAGGTAAATTTAATAATAATGATAAGTTGTGAAAGATATGGATCTTCAATTTAATAATGAAAGTGTAAATTTGCCACAAACTGCTGATACAAAATCATCTCATAAGGAAGTTCAATAACTATGTAGTAGCCGAGTACCCTGCAATTTCATTTCCCATGTATGTTTTGAACAATTAAATGAGGTTATTAACCCAAAAAGATCTTGCCAGCTTACATTCAGAACAATAGTATGCAACAATTAGACGGAGATTTGAAATTCAAGCACATTCTACGGAACAAAGGCTTTGGATATAAAATTCACAACTACAGAGTTATTGACTTCCATATGACTTATTCAACTTTAATTACAACTTCTGTATCTTTTTCAAACAAGACAAATCATAAGCACAAGGAAACAGCAGTACCATAAATTCAGTAAACATATGCCTAAATTTGATAATTCTTAAAAGGGAATGTTCGAACTAAAGTGAAATTTACTTTGCAAATCTCAAGAAGTAAAATGCTTGAGAAGTCATTCTTTGACAAACTATGAGGAAAATGCCCGTTCTTACTCTTAATTTCCACATAGTTTAATTATCTATTATATTATTTGAAGCACCATTGGATTTTTAAACAATTTTCCTACAAAATATCTATGCTTTGGAGAAATTTTTAAATATAGTCCTCTGAAAGTATATATTTCACCCAAAACTTACCTGAAGAGCAAAGCTAGCCTAACATTAGCCAATCAGGTGTTAGTGAACTTCAAGATAAAGAGTAATTGATTTATTGAGGTGGATGTAGCGCACTCAACCTCACGGATTCAATATTAATCTCTCACTGACAGTATGCTATTTACTCTACTAAAAGCATGCAAGAGAATTTTGACCTTCCCAAACCAAGAAATTCTCTGGCATTTAAGAAAGTCGAAAAGGGAAAGACCCCCAATAAATAATTAAGTAATAATAATCCACCATGTCTTAGGTATGCAATACTATAGAACATGTTTGATGAAAATCCCTCTTCCTAAATATTAATTTATTCATAAAATGGCATCCACATGCAAAAAACTTGTATAGTTATTCTTTGGATGATGTGTGAAGAGGTTGAGGGGAAGGCATCGATTACCCCTCTTGTACTACTATAAAATCATCACACACCGTGGTATCTTACAAAGATGTGGGTACATCATGAACTGTTGCAACCATTTCATTACACACTGCATCATTAGGTGGACACAATGGGGGGAATGGACATAGTAATTTGGCTTGATGCTTCAATCTTGGGATGAGGTATCAGATATGAAGCACCACACCACACGCACTGCAAATTGTTGGCCATGTTCTGGACCAGGCCCAAGCACATATTGGGTCCAAGGCAGCACTCCTGATGTCATGTATACTCAGTTTGTTAACCTTACTCCCTAAACGTGCTGGCTCCACAAACAGATCTCCAGCTTTTGCTCCCATTTATATGATGTAACAAAAATTTACAATTGATACCCTCGAGGCACACTCACACATTCTCTCTCTCACACACACACAGGAGCTAATGCATATAGCCAACATTAATCCATGTATGTATATTTAAAATAAATATTTAACACCATTCAGTCACACATACAAGCTTTCAAAAATTGATTTGAATTTCAAGTCCTTCGTTAAATTATACACCCACACCACTAAAAACATTTTCAAAATTAATACCAATCTCAAAATCATACACTGTGCAATGGGGCTTTCCTACATAAATATAAAAACAAATGTTGGATCAATTAATTCTATATGCCTGCTGATAGAACAGGATTGTGCAAAAGGCTAAAATCTTAAACATTACACAAACATATTACACCAAAATTAAAAAGGATGGATGGCAGCACACATCAAAATAAAATCAATTTCATACATCAATCATACAATCTTATTTTAGCAAGACACATAAAAACATTTCCCAATCAATCAGAGAATAACTCTTTGAATATGAAAGCACAGAAAGGATAACAAATTTCTCCCTCCAATAAGGCCATTTTGTTATCTGCTTTCAGAAAAGACACTGGGAATAAACATTTTCACTAATATTTGATTTCATCGAATACTGGTTCTACCAAACCTAATGTTTGTAGTAAAAACTACTCTTCAGATACAGCTCCCTTGAAGTATTCAAAATGTAATTTATGGTCATAGCATAGGCATTAATTGATATTACAACTCAGAAACAGAAAAAAATACTTAGCTACAAAAACAAGACCTTTGCAGAACCCTGTTCTAATCCTTTGGTAAGGACTTACAAAAAATATCACTGCTTTTTCATAATTGGACAATCATCAAAAATATGAAGCACATGAACAGGACTACGATAAGACAACAACTGTAGTAACATAGTCAAATGAGATTTCATTTCAATTACAAAATAAAAATTGGACCATGCTCTCTGCCACACATTCTACCTCACTTCTGACAGTATTATCACCAAACCACATCACTAATCTCCATTCAGAGGAGTGTCATGTTTCTCTAAAGCTCCTAGTCTATTGCAAGAATATTTAGGAAATCTAGGCATTGCCCAATGCAGTGTGTTAAACTTGCTGAAATGCAGAAGAATCTTATGTAACCTGAGAAATATTCATTCACAAAAAAGGGGAACCTACAATGCCACAGCAACACTAACTTTCTGTTATGCATTCTTCATATCCTGATCCACCACTACACTTAACCTGCAACTCCATGGCAGACTCCCACTCATACATGCACACAGACATTCATTCGCACACACAACAAACGTCCTTGGAACTGCTTCTTTTAGAGGGAAAGAGTGCAGGAAGGAAGATGACAGGTGGGGAGTATGAAGAGAAAAAATTTTAATGGTCCAAGATAACTACTACCATCCCTTCATTCAATCAATAGAACACAAAAATGTTTCCCTCATCTTCCCACCATCTATCCTTGGCAGTTGTGATAATATTTAAATCCTTACATTATTAAACTCTAATAAGGCATACATATCCGAGACTGCCTTTTTACTCTCACTTGTACCACTGCCCAGCTTTTAAGTATATTTATGCTATGGATAAAAAGGGTCTTGGTGGTCACATGAGAGCATTTAGGGGAGTCAAAAAATTTGGGTTGCTGTGGTACAGGTGAAATGCCACACTTCCTCAGCATCTCAATTCTAACTGGAGATTCCATCATCTCAAGGACAACTCTCACCCTATGGAATGTTCAATGTGGCTGTCATATTTTTATCCTCCTCAAAATCCTTGGAAGATATTCAATTTAGGGCACTACATGAGGGATGTCAATAGATCAATTCCCTTCATACATTCTTACTCTTTTATCTTTTTTAAGCAGTAGAGGCTGGATTAAACCAGTGGTGGCAGGAACAGGGAGAGGGTTAAGATGCCAGGGAAGGCTGTTAGTAAACTGGACATTCACTAATCATCCACTCGAAGCTTCTTAGCAGGTGGGTCACCTTCAATATCTTGGGGAGCCACAGCTCCATTTCGTGTGTCTGCAACTCCACCGATCATTATGTTTTCTGCAGATTCAGGTAATGAGTCATTGGTTGAATCTTCTATCCCACTTACACCAACACTAGAAGACACTCCAATGACATCTTTTGAACTGTCTTCGTCTTCATCAACTGATCCAACAGGAGCATTCATAGTCGTTGCTTCCTCATCAGTTGAACCATCAATCTCCGGCATAGTGCCATGTAGATGCTTCCCATTGGCATCTAGATTACTGTCATCTGAGCTCTGATCCTTCAATTAAAAATGAATGTTAATTATCACCAAATGACAATCACACCATATAAAGCAGGCAGTAATTTAATATTTATTTATTAAAACAATTTTAGAAAATTTGTAATTAAATTTGCAGCAGGAAGCAATCATAAGATATGCACTAGCACTCACTATCTAACATCAAAATCCAAATTCTAAGTTCTTACTATCAGCCACTTATCTCAAAGTAACTCAGCAAGAGTATATATATACCCTGACTAGAAATATGAAATCCAAACATTAATAAGCAATTGTAGATTACATTTTTTTTTAACAACTATTAGATTCTAATGTTATTTCAAAACATATGATGGCAGCAAACGACATATATTGAAGAGAATGAAGATGGAGGGTCGACACTTAAATATAATCACCAAGTCTTACTATTTCACAGTTGAGGGAACAATAGGGCAAGAGATAAAGTATGAGTTACATTGAGAATAGTAGCTAAAAGAATTTCCCAAGTTTTGTCCCAAGATTAACTGAGCAACCTGTTTCAATAAAATGGAGTCCCTCAATTTTAAAGGACCTTCCCATTTTACAGATAAAGGAAATTATTGGAGGAGCTATCACAAATTTTGATGCTTAACAATAGAATTTTCTTACTTTGCATTGAATGGTTAACTAAAATGTGAACAATCAGGGGCTACTATATTAAACAAATAGCTCGTCATTCATAGACTCTTACAATGAAAAGCTTAGGCTCTCCCTTGACTTTCTCAAACAATCACAAGAAAATAGAAAATTTCAATGATTAGCTTATTAAACCTATGTATAATATCTTATATCCTTAAGGGATGAATGCATCAGATATAGCAAAACAAGAATGCTAAATGGTATATCAACTAAAGAAAACCATCAACCATATCTACTGAGTAATGATTTTGTGTTTTCAACTGAGTAATGATTTTGTGTGTAGGATGAGCTCCGACGTTTCGGAGCTCATCCTACACACTACCGGGCTGGAAACCCGCAAAGACTTCCTTCAACATATCAACTGACAAAGAAAAATAGGCCTAAATCAAGATAAAGTAATCAAATATACTTTATATAATCAAATTAACATAAGCTGTAGATTTCTGTCACAGAAATCTACAGCTTATGTTAATTTGATCAAATATGCAATCCATTGCCTCATCCACTAATCTGTAAATCATTAAATTTTAGCATAAACAATAAATTTATTATTAAAGATAATGAAATAATGCTAACCCTGAGGGTGGATTGGCAAAACCCCTCTTCATTCATTCTTAAGATTCTTAATCTTAACCTGATGATGGTCTAGTTCAAATCAGGTTGCAATAAATTACCTAAGAGGAATTTTAGTAAGTTATCACCAATATCAGGAATTAGGATGTTTCACAAGGGAAGGCATTCCAAATTGAACACATTAAGAAATATTACTAACACAGGGGCTATATAAAAATTATAATATGTAAACACATGAGAGTAATTATAAAACTCGGGAACTTGTGTATGGTAAGATAAAAATGTATAAATTATATAATAATAGTAGTTGTTATTTTGAATTTAAAATTCATATTACACTAAAATAAGAACCTAATATTTCAGATTGATTTAGCATCCAAAATTCAAACATATAATGATAATCAATTATCAATAGTTAAAATATTATTATTACGTCATGGATTTTTATTGCACTGAACCTGATATGATCTGCAATTAAAGGAAAAATACAACCAATCAGGAAAAAATTGGGCATCACTAAGTATTTCTCTAACATTGTTTTCAAATATGGACATATTTACATAATGCCCTCCATACTTACTTATTAAATAAATAGATTAATGAAAGAGAAAATGCAATAAAAATCCATTTCCATTTACAAAAATATCTAGTAATTCTTAAATCATGATCAGAAGTATATAACTATTTAGCAACCCAAGAACCTTCTGGTGTTCATTTACTCCCAATTAAAATCATTCTACAAAAGAAAAATACAAATATAACCTAGTAAAAATTTCCACTTGTCACAAATTTAAAATAATTTTAAAAATAAAGTTTCGTCATTGAAATTGGCACAAATTTCTCTAAATGCACCCCTTCTAATATACAGTGGTACCTCGAGTTACGAGCAGCCTGACACACGAGTTGTTTAAGATACGAGCTGGAGCTAGGGCCATATTTTCGTCCAAGATACAAGCCCAAATCCGTGTTTCCGGAGCGCCCAGCTACTCAGTGCGCAGTGTAGAGCATCATCTGAGAAAATTTCTCACTCACTCGCACATGTTACCCGTATGAATCGAAGTGTATCTTGTGCGCTGTAATCCTTTTCATGTGATTACTGAACTGTTTACTTTGTAAAGAAAGTGCAACAAATAAGACAGAAACAAGG
Organism: Pantala flavescens; assembly: GCA_020796165.1. NCBI lineage: Eukaryota > Metazoa > Arthropoda > Insecta > Odonata > Libellulidae > Pantala > Pantala flavescens. The sequence goes on from CM036878.1 coordinate 21,863,307, forward strand.
TTAGTTTAAGTTTAAAGTTAAGATCATTGTTTGAAGTTTTCTTTTATTTGAAATAAATAGTGTAGATTTGGTTTAAAGTTATGACAATAGTTTTGTTTTAAAGAAGCGCCTTTCACATACGTGTCTAGAGTGCCTACACTCCTTCCCTCCTCCTCCCCTTTCACCTTTATTAGCCGAACTTGTCTGTCACCCAAGTAAGACTTATTCTAAACAACTCTTTTCTCTAAATTTCTTTCTTTCATAATTTTGTAATGTATTTGTTAATTATACATGTTTATTTGTTGATTCAAAACATACCTTTATTCATAATTTAAAATGTTTTGGGGATTTTTCATAGGTCTGGAATGGATTAAATCAAATTCAGTTATTTTAGATGGGAGACATTTGTTTGAGATAAAAACTGATTGACTTACGAGCTCGGTCTTGGAACGAATTAAACTTGTACCTCAAGGTACCACTGTACTTTATTTTCCATTAAAATGTAATACTTCATATGTTTTTTCTTAATTCACTACAAGTAGATGGCAAGTAACTATTAATAGACATTGAGAAGGAAACATGTAAAAACATTACACAAAAGTATGCTGAAGGAAAACCAAAAAATAAGCAACAATTTTCTGTAAAGATAAAAAATAATGAATAAATACAGAAAAGGTGCAGCAGAGGCTCCATTGAAAATATGAAAGTCTGATTAACTTAGCCCATACTTCATTTAACCAAAAATACCTGTATGTTGTCTAAGGAAACAAGTAAAAATAATCAGAAAATCCCTATTTGAGGATCAAATTTTAATTTACCTCTTCTCTTTTGTCTCCATTTTTTGCTTCTAAGGGATGGTGGATAACATTTCCATTTTCAGCAGGAGATGTTGAATTTGGAATGCTGTCCAACAGTGCTGGTTTCAGTTCAGCTGCAACATAGTGGGTCCAAAGTGCCAATTCAACTTGGTGAGGATTCCAGAAGTTAGTACCAGCTGAAATATTACATTTGAAGTATTAAAAATCTTTCAAGCAGCATTTGATTTTAGAAGTATCTATTTTTACATGCCACTAATAACTCATAATAAAAAAATTATTCATGGAATGAATGATTAATACATGAACTTGAGATCTTAAGACAAGATCAATATTTTATATAAAGAACAAATAATTCAGTAGCTGAATAACTTTTAAGGAAGAATTAAGTTCCAGTTAAAAATATGGTTTCAAATTTAGGAAATAATGGGATAATTCCAGATGACTTTAGGGTAACTGCAAAAAACATGCTAAATCAATTCATCAATCAAAAGTATGTTTTACAAGGGTTAAATATCTTAATGAACAGTGACATAGAAAAAATTTTAAAAGCATTCTATAAAGAGGAACAAGAGTAGTTGATTATTATAAAAATTAAGATATTAAGAATTACAATAAGCTCAAATATCATACCAAAATTTATAATTCAGCAAAATTAATGCTGGATGATATGACTGCAGAGAGAGGGAAATAAGAACCTGCAGCACTTTTTCTTAAACATGTCAACAAGGTATCAATTAGGTAAATCAGATTCCACAAAAAGTAGAATCTTATGTTATCTAAATAAAATATTCAAAGAAATGCATATCAATACACATAAATAAAGTCCCTTCTGTAATATAACCTACAGAAAAATATGCACCTATTCTTCTATATTAGGGGTAAATATTCAAAAATGCAACCCTTATGAACTGAAAATTAATTATGAACTACTGAGTTCGATCACCTAAAAGATTTTCAGAGCACATCACAAAAAATACACTTTCAAACTTAATAGAATGATGATATATACTGTGAGCAGGTTTTCCAAGACAGGTATTAAATGGATTCATAATTATCACTTTTTAAACTTACATTCTTTGTTAAGCCTATCAGCAGCATTCTGAATGAGTTGAACAAAGTTGAGGTATTCCTTGGTTGTGTAATCAATGCCCTCAATCTCAGGAATGGCCATAAGGCACTCATCAGCCATAAAAGGTGCAGTTTCAGGAGCAGCAGCAGTTAATAATGCTAAAACACAATAAAATTTACAAAATATCACTAATTATCTAAAATTTCAACAAAAAGCCCCTACAGACATTTTTCAAGTTGCCTATCATTCCTAAAATAATAAAATGTGAAATTATACATCAACAAATAAGGGATTATCTTCAGATCATGAAAAATAGATAGAATTTGTTCAAAAATAAGTTATTAGTTATGGCCACGCTGTAATACACAACATTTACTCACAAAAATAAAGTTACGTAAACAGATTAATTATTTAGACGACAAAAGTTAAGAAATGAACTTCCAATTATTGAATGACAGTCGAAGCCCATGAGAAACAAACTTAATAGCAATAAAAACAACGTATGACTCAAGTTATACATAGGATTGAATCCCATCGCAAGAGTTAACAAAAAGATGGGGTTCATTAAAGAGAACCACATTTATTCACTTACCTGAGGCCATCGTGGTACCAACGCCTTTCAAGTTACTGAGAGCTGTAATGGCTTGTTCGAGGTTTGGCAGTTTTCTAAATGCTCTTCGAGTTTCCGTAATAACTGCTCTTGGTGTGTTGACTTTAACCAAATATGAAAGTTGAGGGTAAAATTTTCCACGCTAAAATGAGACAAAAGAATAATATAACACAAAGCCATATTAAATTTGACATTGTTTAATAATATCTTGATCGACTTACGGCTTGTTTCCATTTCATAAGTTGCACTAATTCTTCATGTACGAGGTGAGCGTCTTTTCCTCTTGATTTTATTTTCTTTGGAAGTTCATTTTGAAACCTTTAAAAGAAAAGGAAACTTTATTGTTAACATGATGAATCAAAAACGATCATTAACCCATTTTGGGTAGCTGACTTAACGTCACCGCAACGCTAACATGTAATGATTTTATACTTCGTTTTAAGTGATATATAAGGTCTAAATAAATCTATTCCCAGTTAAATTTGACCCAAAAGAGCAGAAATTTAACATTAAGTTAAGAAAACGTACGACCTTAACTCCATAAATAAAAAATAGAACGTCCGCAACGCAGCGTTCTTATAACGCCATCGGTAGGGCCGCTTATTTTTCAAAGAGGACGACGTATCCTACATATCAACGCACGTGAAGGAAAACCGGATTGTCTGCAAGAGATATTAATGCACCACAAGGCATTATTCCACCAGCAGAACATCTTCCTTTTCCAACTGTCCCGTTCCCGTCTCCATTTTGATTTGAGGTAGTTACGAAAGCCAGCTCGCGGAACTAGATTATTTATCGGCTTTATTTCGGCTCAAACGGCTTGACTTCTAAACAAATGGTCTTCTTGACATTCTCAAATAATAAACGTAAAACTAAACAACGATTATTAGGTGACATAGGCCCCAAAATAGCCAAATTCAACATCCTGAACTCAAACGTCAGCTCGGCGACCGACATGACGCTACGACCATACAAGCTAACGTTCCGCAACGACTCATATTTACCAAACAGCACACTACTGACTTTCTACATTCGCTATCACCACAAATCAATAATACAACCTGCAAAAATATGACATATTGCTCAAACGATCCACTTTCCAGATATTAATACAGTAAATTGTCTGCTACGTGAAGCGCAGTAGGACTCAAGGTTCAATGACATTGTTACTGCAATGTATACGCTGAACTTTAGCTTCTCACTCACCAGTTATCTAGTTTTATGAGTTCTTCAGGTTTCTTTGTTTTTCTTTCTGCTTTCACTCGAAGCGCTTCTGGATATAGTCGAAGTACATGTTCAAACTGAGACGATGTACCCTTCGTGAAGAAAGTCGCCGTGTCCTTTACGGAAGCCATTGTGATACATCTATTGAAAAGTGAAGGAGGACGCGAGGTAGCAGCACTAAATTGACGGCCGTGGCTGTTCCTCTCGAGAAATTAAATGGCGCGGTTTTTAAAATACAACAAATGAACGTTATTATTAGTGTAATATTTAGAGATGTGTATATGATAATAATTAATAAAATAATTTTTCGAATTTTGTAATATTTAAAAATTTTATTTCATACTAAAATAAAATTACAGTCAAAATATAACTATTTTGTACATCAATTACATTGGCAGAAATTAATGGGTATCTAATACTGCTATAAATTTCATCTTCGTTGACTTTTATCTATGAAACTGCAAATATTTGCAGGATACTAGCACCAAATAATTACATAGAAATCCGGATACCAGAAAATGGATGAGACCAGTAAAATATTTACCGTAAAAAAATTCACATCCACTACTAAAATAAGATGGTTTTAAACTTTGAATGTGTATTTTGCATCAATCCAAGGTCATTTTTTACCTCCATTAATAACTGATAATACTTGCACAAATTTTGACCAGGAATGAGAAAGGATAAAATAAAATTTTGAAATCAACTAAGGAAAATATTTTTATACTTTTAGAGTAACTAAATTTACAACATTCTGGAATAAAAATTTTGACCCATGAAAAGCATCGAAATTGTATAATTTCCAAAGCATAATATTGAACTGTATTCATAAAATATTTATATTCTGATCAAAAACTAGCTGTTAAAAGATATGAGCATATTATTTAGACATTATACTATTTTAATTTTAAGATAGAAATTAAATTTCATTTACTCTCTCATGTGCAGAAGACAGCCGACCCTTCAGCAACAATATATGTTAGAATTAAACAAAAATAGACAAGAAAAATAACTTCAACATTCAGGGCCAATTGTAAGGCACTCATTTTAAAGGCAATGACATAGGAATATTAAGATTGATTGTGATAGGAATTCCTATAAGTTCATTGAATGAGCAATTTTAATGACAGAATTGGATGCTTTGTCGAATGTAAAATTTGTACATAAATAAAATAAATAATATCTATGAGATATTTTCAACAACATATGTGTGTTTTTAGCTCATATTAAAACAATAGAAAATTCACAGATATAAATATCAATTTAACAAACATAACATTTTGCCTTTTTAACGTGGGTAAATATATACAGCTTCATCCCTAAGTAATACTACCTTGTGACCATAATAACATTGTTTACATCAAAATGTTGCTGCTCCTAAGGATTGACGCAGATGCTCAAAAGAAACCCAAAATGTAAGAGCCCAAGGGGCCAAGCGGATCCATATGGGAAAAAATCCTTTATAAAGAGCTCCAATACCTTCATTATTTACGGTTTTTACAAGACAATCCAATGATGATTTGTAGACTAAGCCTCTGAAAAGTAAAAATTGTTAGAGGGATTGTTAGAAGACAATTTAAGAGGAAATTAGGTAATAATTCCATTATAAATTCATGGATAACATGCTAAAAATAATCAAAAACATATTTGCATTTTAAAAACATTAAATTAATATTATCATAAATGGGATGAAACTAACTGACTAAACTTCAATACAAAAATTTCTGTAAGAAAAATATTTAAATTACACTCACTTCCCAGCATCATCTGTAGGTTGATTCATAACCCTTGTTTTTATAACATCAGCTGGTGTACCCAAAACAGCTGCAGAAAATCCAGCACATACACTGTGAATAAAAACCAAAGCCTTAAGAAAAATTTAAAGTAATAGTTAATTTGTTAAACATGCATTTTTATAAGGAAAACAAGAAATCATGCATTTAGGAAATAATACAAATTATAATTTAACAAATTTAATAGAATGGAATTATTGAGAACTGTAAAGGATAAATGCAAAAAATAGCAGATAATTTGAAAAAAGATAAAATTTCAAATAGAGGGAATATTAGCATCTAATAAAGGGGGGCTTTATCAAACATTTTATAATAAAGAAAAGGTATTCATAAATCTGCACAAAGAAATTTGCAATAATCCACTACAATATGTTATACAATTAATCATAAATATGTTCAATTATATATAAATTTTTAAGAGATAAAAACGTATTTAATATTTTTAGCCAATGAATCACTGAATACTTAAGTATAATACATCAAGGAAATATTTCAGGGAGTAAGTAGCATTAAGGAAGTTATTTCAGGACATCAGCCAGGTTACTGCAAAGTCCATCCTTTTTTAGTGCCTTCTTCTTCCAGAGCTTCTGGTTTCATCTTCAGAATGAAGTTGATGGACTTCAAAGCAGTTACCCAGCACATATCCTGAGAGAACTTTGCTAGGAAAACACCAGATTCTCATAACTGAGAAAACCTACAATTAAATCATGCAACATAGTGTATACAGGAGAGGAAATCTCACCTTGCCATCATGTGAGTAAGATAATTATCTGGTAAAGAGGTGTGCTTTAGTATCGTCCTCTTTGCAGCATCATAAGTACTTAGATCTCCTAAATTCACCAAGGCAGCTCTTTGAACATTTGGAATTGAGCCTTTCCAAAGTCCCCTGATTCCACCTTTGTTGTAAATCTTCTGGAATGCATGAACAGCTCCCCGTACCCTGTTATGTATCATACAAACCTTAAGTTGAAATTAAAATAGTTGATAAATTTCCAATACTGTTATAAGAATGGGGTAAGCAAATTAGAATTTAGAGTGGCTAAAAGTTAATGCAAAATAAAATGCTTAAGCTTTTCAGGAGATGAAAATGAACAGTTATCTTCAATTTGGATGATATGGTGCAGGTGCTCAAATTGGAAAGAGGAAAATGATTAATGAAAAGGCAATAAAAATTATTTTACTAAAATGCTATTTCTCACTATAAAGAGAAAATATGAAATGTTAAAAACATAGATGACATTTCTGGAGCTATGAAGATAAATATAACAGCTAATACAAAATAAAATTTTTAATGCAAGCAGTAAAATTTTGTTAAAATGATACATCCTTGAGGACTGAAAAATGAAATACCATGTACTATCAAATCATGTAAATCAAATGTACTATCAAGACACAAATATTTAATCTTCCAAAAATAATGCTCATCTAAAATCCTTGCAGTTAAAGCATCTTTTCCTCCTTCTATGTATTCTAATACTGGAATATGCCCTTGATTCAAGAATATACAATATATTATAGTACACTTGAGATCTGTTTTATATCCCATAACATATTTGAGAACTAAAAAGAACTACAAATCAGCTATGTCACAAAAAAGAATTAGAGTATTCTAATTCGATGTTTCAAATTAGAATATGATGGTAATACATCAAAATTTGTGGGATCATATATAAATCTGAATTTCAAAAAAAAGCAGATTAAGTTAAATATATCTCATCCTACATGCACAGTGCCTGCATTTTATAAAAATTTATTCTATAAGCAGATATTTGTGCATGATTACTATAAAGTAACACCATTTTTAATTAAAAAAGCAAAAAAGAAAAAATGAGCCACTCAATTTTAAAATATAAATAAATTAGTCAGATGATTAGTGCACAATTAAAAGTCAAAAAGATTTTCTATGCATAATTACTGTTTAGCATGCAACCTCTGAAGCCCTGTAGACAAATGAGATGTGGAGGAAAAATGTAAATAAAGCAACTAAATCAAAAGCATTTGATATTTAAAATTCTTTCTTATTTAAAAAAAAAGATTTGAGATCTATTTTTAAACTTTAAAAGAAACACAATTAAATATTTTTATAAGGAAGGTAAAAATATAGGATTGTAAAGAAAATAAAAAGTGAGAAATTTAATTTTGAAGTATGCAAAATTTAAATGTTTATGCATTTCAATAAAATAATTGTTCACAGCCATGTTGGTAAGCTAATGTTAAATAAATATCTGGCTTATATATACACTTTTTTAAAAAGGTATAGCATAATGTAAGTTACCTATAAGTGATGTTTCTCATGCATCCAACGTAATCCTGTTTTCAGAAAAAGGATAATAATAGAATAATTACCATAATTTGCCATAATAGTACTACACAAAATGATTGAATAGAAAAGAATTATTATAATCTAAAATAATTTCAAAAAGACAATGATACAGTACTATTAATTACAACATCCCAAAAGTGAGAATTGTGTGTTTTACAAAATTAGCAGCTATCAGGAAATCCAATACCCTGTAAAAAATTATTGCATAACTTTTCATATGAAGACTAGGGAAAAAATACAATCATATTTGATGGGCAGATTATATCCATTAAATTTCTAAATCCACAAACATATAAGTACACACATTGGATACAAATCCTATCATAGATACCCCAACAATAAAATTGATAAAGAAGTGAATATTAAATTATTGATTATGATCCTCCCGTCAAATGCTGGGATAATTAAAGTATCATAAAAAATTGCGATTAGGATAAATGGTAATGTAACTACACTACATTATTTAAAACTTAATGTTATGAATTAACTTTAAGGTCAGTAGGCGTAGGAATTAATTTTAGCATGATTTACACATGATATACTTGAACATTGTTCTTTATAATTACATAAATAGATTATAGATAATATAATTTTCAAATTAGGAATTCACTAATTCATTGTTTTATCACATTAAATGGTTCAATATTATACATTCCTATAGTTTTAATTATAAATTTAAAAAATTTAAAGAGATAGGTAACGAACTCTGATAGAAACTGTTGTGTGTGCATTTAAAAATTAAGGACTATAGACTTTTCCAATCTACTTTTCCAAATTTTTGTTCCTAATTGAAGGACATATACACGAATAATCATATATTTTTTATTTTTCAACTGAGACTGAATTAATATTTGAAAATTGATTGAGATATTTTTCCAAAATCCAGACTACTCGTTATAAAAAAATCAGTGGAATGACATTCCACAGTGGGCACATTCACTGAGATTAAAAATTAAAATTTAAGTGAAGAATTTATCCTCATAACAGAGAACATTTATTTAGACAATATTGAAAACATAAGATGGAAAAAATAAGAATATAAAATAGAGAAGCATATGCTTAATCACCAAAAATGACTCAATATAAGTAAATATCAAAGTATAAGAGCATAGATTATGAATATTAGATTACTGAAGAAGAGAGTTCAGTGAACATGAATGGTCTATAAAAAGCCAATGTTTTTCTGGTACCAAAAAATAAAAGGAATATAGAAAATATCTAGCTGAGAAAATATATTTAATTAAAATTAAAGAAGAATTTTTAAAAAGTAATTAAGAGGAAAGTTATGATGACATGTGCAAGTCACCTTTATATATATAATAAAATATATGCAAATATTTAAATATATTTTAAATCATTTGAGAGCTGATACAAGATTATTAAAAGCCTTTACAGATTAATTGATATACTTAGTTTCCCAATGGAACACAAATTTGGGGCAATATAACTGATGGACATTTTTAGGGCTCTGCAGTCCTTACAAACTTCTGATGAAATCAATTTGTATTTCATATAAAAGGACTCCATCACCTTTTCCTTTGAGGAAAGTACGGCAGGAAAAACTCCATGAGTTTTAAAAAAGTACAAAGAGAGAAAAAGATTTAATATTTAAACAGTGTTTCCAAGAGTCTATCACATATACCAATCACCTTCTCACATTATAAAAGTAGGTGCTAATTCTCTGTGTTCCTTATTTCTCCTTATAATTCCTTGAATGACTGTTCTTCAAATCACAGAGAGCTGCATAAATTGAAAAAAAACTATAGTCTATGATCCCACAAAATATAACGTTGCAAACAGATTCATTAAATAAAGTAAACATGACTAGAAGTTTATGAATGAAAGTGGTTATAAAATACACAGAAGAGGAGAGAATTATAAGGGACTATTATTTAAATACATAAATCTTTCCATTTTACAAGTATTCACGAAGATATTTAAGATAATGAACAAGATAGGAGTAAAGGAAAGTAAATTAAAAGAAAACTCAATATCATTAAAAAATTTAAGACACTATTCAAATTCTGATAATTAATTCATCAAGTTTTTCATGCACCTTGCTGGGAATTTATAATGAGAGATATTTATAAAAATATTTTTTCCATAACATTGAATACTTAAAGAGTGCATAATATAAAACCCTAGATCAGTTGTACAGCATTTATAATCGTTTTATTATTTGAATGGGATAGGGTACAAGTAAATTAAAGTTGGAAATTATACAATGTATCATTCATGAATTTAAAATGAATCAAAAATTAAATATTACACAAAATAACAACATGCCAATCCCAATTATACTATCAATTAAAATACCAACGCATAAATTTACTGCTTTGAAGCAAGCTAACAAGCAAGCAGTATTTTCCACTATAGATTACAACAAATTCTCATCTACTTAAAAAGCTCAAATTCATTATTTTAATATATACTGTGCATTAAGCAAAGACAGATGTTAGAATAAATTAAGTTCAAAAAAGATAGAATATTAAAAAACATTCAATCGAGAATATAATGTGAAATATACAAAAGGAAATTCACATTTTATGAGGCTTAACCTTCAAAACTTCATAAGTTAAAGAGCCTTTTTGAAATAAAAAAGAGAAAACAAAAGCCTTCAGGAAAGAAAGGTGTTCGTTAACATAGAATAACAACACTTGGTTTATTTATGAAAATTTTCCTGCTTGAGAATGTTCTTAATTTCAAAGTATCAAAACTGTATATTCCTAAAATTAAAAAGAAACTAAAATTTAAAAATGAATTGTGAATGACAGTAAATGTTTAAATATAAACAGATATAGCAGCATCTTAAAGGGTTAATAAATAACTTCATTAGCATATAAAAAGACTGCTCTTAATCCTCAGAATAATTTAGAGAAATACAGAGAGAAAAATTTCTCTACAGATTGATTTAATATTATTGCTGTCATTATGATTTATTAAATTGTTAGGAAAGGATTCATGAGCATGAGATGAAATTCACTTAATTATGAAATATGCCTTGCTTGTATGGCATTTTCAATCAACTGGGTTCATGAGTATTCCTAACTAGTACCATTCTACACTCTCATTCCACAATGCAGTTTGTGTGTCATCTTTCTCTATTCTCACTAAAAATACAAAGTTAAATTTCTGAAATACTTTAATAAATACTTAAAAATTAAAATCAAATTAAGCAATACAATACAAATACAATTATAAAATACGTAGATAATATCAAAGAGCAAAGTTTAGATGATGCATATACTTGATATTGAAACACAAGGACAAAATTTGAGTCTAAAACATGTTAGATAAAAAATAACACAAAATAAAAATAGATCAAAACACAGTACACTGAAGCTCTGAGTCTGACCTAAGTGAGAATTAAAATTAGTACTTAAAACTTTTTAATGATAATGTCCATTATTAATAAATAAGATGCAATATATGCTGCTAATTTATTTGAAACAAATGATACCCAAAACTTTGCTTATAGGGTACTTACAAGAATTTTCCTCCAAATAAAATTGTACAAGCCAATGAAATGAGCCTAAACTTTCAAGTGAACCTGTATCATACAAGTAGTTCAAAATAATACCTGTAAGAAAAATGAAAAGAAACTTCAATTGACGTTAAAAGAATAAATCATGGAAATGCAAAAATTAAGACAAAAAAGAGTAATTTCCTTATTTAAAACTATACAACAAGCTTCACAAAAAAATAAATTACAGGACAGCAAAACAAAATAAGGGTAACATACATCACTGCCAATGATAACATATCATCAAAAGAAATCAAATTATTATGAACTTCCTGAACTGAAAAGACTACAGTTTAAAATAGAAAATCTCAAGAAATTTACCTTTTTCAAGATACATGAAAACGTATTTTAGTTATTAGTAAATAATCATGATAGTGTTGATACCTTAAGAGTTCTTGCAAATCATGTTATAGAAAAATGCATATACATGCAATATACATTTATTGATACCTTCAATAATATATTAATTACTATAGAAAAGAATATTTTCTAGAGATAACAGCAAATAATATTTAATCTGTGAATATGTTTGTCACCAACATTAACTTCTGGTTCATTACTTTTAAAAGTATTTGATAAGCTAATATCACTTTTAAGATATAGTTATGCAAAAATACTGTGATTTACTGAAAATAGAATTTTCCATTTATTGAAAAGTCATTCAATTTTGAACAAACCTTTATTGATCATTCACTATATAAAGTAAAATGCAGTTAAACTATACAGTAATTTGGGCATACTTCTAGCAATTTATTAATAGCAAAAATTTAAATACTGCAAAATATAAGCATTTATATAAGCAAAAGATAGAAAAAAGATAAGTATTACATCAAATTTGCAGCAGAAAAGAAAACAATAAAAGAAAAGGTAGTAATATCAACATAAAATTCCTAAATTCTAAAAAAAATGAATCCAAAAAAAGTATATAATAGAGAATTTGACACATTTGAAATTATCTAGGAGAGATTAGTGTATCATTTTATATAAGAAAGTATAATCACATCCTACAGTAAAAGGGATTTTAAAATACTTTGATGAATTTTTATTTTTTATATATAATTTTAAATTCTAGTGACACCTTGGAGTTTACGTTTAACAAATAAATAGTTTACTTAATATTATTTTCACAGCAAAATTCATGAGGAGTCAACTACTACATTCACTGTCTTACTTCATATTTATTTATAATTATTACCTTTAAAACATTAAAGATAATACCAAAAACATTTTAAATTACAATAAAGTTAATAAACTTCAAGGAAAAACTTGCTAGGAAAAAATATTTTCTAGGAAAACACACTTGCAAGGAAAAAGACATTAGTAAATGTTCTTCTTTGAAGCTATGAAGGAAATAAGATTTAACTAAATAAAAGAGATATAAAGAAGATGAGATCATTAAATCATATCTTTTTCATCATAAAACTAACAATGAATAATTAATTAAACATGCCAACATTTAAATTAAATAAATTTAATCAAAAGTAGGAGTTCAATACAGCCCTAACTCTGTAGTTGAACATAGCAGGGAAAGAAGATATGAAACTATATCACCACCAGATGAGACTGCTTGCATCATAGCTATGAAAAATCATTTAAACAGATATTCATTTATAAATATTTACTGAGCAGAGTTGATCTTACTTAGTGTTAACAGGGGATGTTGTTTCACCTTACCATGTCATTCTTATTTTTATTCAGCACTTAAGGCAAATAATATTTACAACATTACATAAATAGTACCTTAAAACAAGCAAACACTATATAGTTCATAATAACCAATATGATGAAAAATAAAAGAATAAATAAAATCTACCCATCAACCTCAATGAACCATCAACAACCTCTGTAAGATTTTTTTCAATATCCTAAAGTAACAAAAACAGACCTATAAATTCTTTATGTGAGCTTTGAAATAGTTTATAAACTCTCAATTTTGAAAATTAAATCAAAGAGTAGTCAATAAATCTCATCAATTTTTATATATTTGTTCAACTGAAAATAAATCTTCAATATGTATGCGAATATGCCTGCCAACAGATTATTATTGATTCATACCTCCAATGACAGAAAATACAACCATTTGTATCTAATATTATACTTCCAATTAAAATTATATCTCATCTCATGTAATGCTAATATTCACCTGTGAAAAAATCTCTTTAGTAATAGTAGTAATGAGGAACCTGAGAAACATTGTAATACTAATTTATTATTATTTGAATGTTGAGGCCAAAATATATTTATTGAAAATCTTTAAAACTTTCAAGCAATCAACTCTTTTGATAGAGTAATACTTTTTACTTCACATATTTTTACCTGAAGATATGAGATTTCCTCACAAAACTGGTTGTTCAAATAAGAATCAGTGGAAAATTACTAATTCCCTCTTTTATTATTGACACAATTACTATTTATCAGCAATCTCAAAAAGAAAAGAATCAAATAGGTAATATTGCAGTATTGAATAAGTAATTAATTATACAAATACAACTTTTCCAAAAGCATCCTTTTACCTTGGAGGTTTTCCAAGTAATCTTCTTTTTCCTTCCATCTGAATTTGGACCTTCACTAAGTCTGTTGGACTGGCAGCAAATTGAGCTACAGCACCAGCTGTTGCACCACCCATGGCAGATTTCCTGTCAAAAAGAGTTTGCTATTAAAAAAACACTTTTAAAAATACTGTGGAAGATTAAGAATAAACATTATTGCCAAAAATTATAGGAGCCAAATAATACATTTTCACAATTTCCTTATTCACTCAGAAAGCTCAAGTCCCATTATTGAAATTTTCAGTCATCATTTAAATATTTGTTGCAAAGCTATTTCTAGAAATAGAATACTGAAATTTTGACTTGGTCTTCAGAGCATATTACTGTTTAATTAAAAGTAAAATTTTTGCTAGTAGAAAATAACTGAACAAATATTTTATAATCAAACTATTTTTCAAATATAAATCACTTTAGAAATCATAGTTCAACATGTGAACTTAAATCCCCAACTCCCATTCCCAAGCCAATTTACTAGATCTAGTTCATACTATTCTGGATATTTTTCTATTTTGTTCAGTGTTGAGTTCAACACAATTAGTATCACTATTCCTTCCATTTGGCAACAACAACTTAACTTTCTTTCATTACATTCCAATCAGCACCATATGTTCAATTATATTTATCATGTATGTTTCTCTTGATTTCATTATTGATATACCACATGCTTTGCTTCAATTGCAAAATTTTAGATTGCAGATTTTATGACCTTCAAGGCCACAAAAAAATTCACTGGATATTTAGCAGATGAGATTATGTGTTAGGTTTTGGATGATACCAATGTGATGACAATGTCAGGCCCGCTAATGATTGCAGTCAGTGCATTTTCTATTAATGTGATGCTCAAAACTATGTATTTGATGATGACGTTCTAAAAAGGAACTTGCATTCAAACGATGGTAGAAAAGAAACTGTTACTTCTAAGAAATAAATTAAAGTTGCAAAAAGAAAGGCATTGCAGCTTTGAAAGAGAACAAAGGTTATTTTTCAGCTCATAATCAAAAATGTAACCATAAATACAATTTCAATATTGATTGAAAATGTGATAATAATGAATTACTGCACATCGGTAGTATTAGACGTCAGTTTGGAGGAAGAGATAAAATTTTGTTAACATAGAACACAAAATTTGGTAAAAGGAGAATCATTTTAACAGGAGTGATAAACATTTACATAATCTCTAGTTTAAAAGTAAAACTAACTGAAAATGTAATAATCTAAGATTTAACATGAGATTGAAACATAGAATCAATATATCAATACCTTGAGAGTTTTATGGTGAAAATCTAAAGCCGATATATATTGTCACCTTAAATGTCAATGGTTAACATTTAACAAGTCAACTTTTTGAAAGCTATAATATAAGAATGTTCTAATTGAAAATAAGATTTAAATATTGAATTACTAATACATATTTGAATGAAAAAAATGAAATACTTCTGTAAGAGTTGAAATAGAGCAGAAACCAAGTTAAAATACAGAAGTCAGAATAAAATAAACTCCAGAGTCAACTGGGCCCTCCTAAAAAAAATTGATACCAAGAATTTTAATATTTATCTTACAGTATGAAATCATAATTTATTTACCATAATGGATAAGTTCCATCAGGATCTCTGTGAAAAACTTTCTCCCTCAAAGCTTCGTAAGTCTGTATCCGAATTCCAGAGTATATAACATGCCGACAAAGAGCTGGAGTAACACCTTGCCATAATTTTAAAATTCCTTCCTCTTTTGCGATTCCAATTGCAGTTTGAAGCATGCCACGATGAGGCACCTTAAATTGGAAAGAGGTATAGAAAATGAAAAGTTATCTTAAACATAAATTTAAACTCTAAAATTAATTGCACTTATCTTAAATATTAACAATAAACTGTTGCATAAACAACATGCTACTGTACCCATGTAAAAATTTCTCTTATTATTTATTTACTTATTTAAAAAAGACTGAAGAGTTATCCACCTTCTGGATATTAAAATGTGGTACTCAACAATAGACATTTACAAACATCCACATCCTGAAAGGAACATTTCCTACTTAGAAATTTGAACCCAGAACCCAGGCATGAGTAGGTTAGCATGCAAACAACTCTGTGACCAAGGCCAGAAAAAATTATACAATTATAATAAAGGCCTTTAAATAAATTTTTAATTTAAATGACTTAAGTCATTTCAATCAAAATTCAAATTAAAAGTTAAATTTTCTTTAACTCTTGAAATGTTCTAGAATTTTGTTAAGTCAGTTGAATTTTCTACATCAACTATTTATATAATATAAAAATACTGCTCCCTACATTTAAATTATCATGAGCTGCTGCAGCTATTTCTCCCTGCAACTGAAGTCGTGTTTTTGTAAGGTCAAGAGGGTAGGTAGCTGAAAATATAAAATGAAACTATAATCAATTTCTCTGTAAATAAAACAGTATTAAAAATCTGTTTAAGAAAATATTATTTTACGATCAACCTAATTATCAAATCAAAGATGTTGAACTAATTCATTCTAAGATAGATGGGATGAGATCAAATAATTACATAATAACTAAATTTACCTTCTATCTACACCAGTAAGGAGAACAATCTTTATATATAAAAATATGTAATAATATAAATAAGCTGTCCAAATTAAATATTTAACCACCATAATTCATATTAAGTAATAGCCAAAAAAGTTTATTATGTTACCATACAAAATCTGTTGAGGTGCAAAATGAGTAATACAAGAAAATTTAATAAAATAAAAGTTACAAAAACAGAATTATTTTGTGAAATAAATAGTCCTTGATAGTTATCAGAAGATGCACAAAAGTAATATTATGAGCAGAGGGAGCGATAACGATAAATAAGGCTGTGATCTACATATCTAGTTTCATAGGGATAACACATTTCATAGGATAAAAGATCAATAAGAGTAAAATTTTTAGCAACCAAAGCTAGCCTGTTTTAATTTTTTTAATTGATACATATAATAATTTTTAAAATTAATTTTCACTTAAAAATTATGAAAAATAATTTTAATGCAATATTTAAAAAACTGTAAAAATTTTATTTGATAACTACATTCATTTTCTATGAAGTTAAACATTTTAAAACTCTTTTTTCATTCCATGGATTTCCTACATTAATACTTCTATACTTGAGCTACTCCATTACAAAACATAGGTCTTGAAGTAAACATAATGGTATTATGTCATCTTTATCAGCACAAACAAACTAGAATCAACCTCAACAGGAAGATATCCAGCCACTTAAGTAAAATAAATTTGACAAAAAATATAATAGCTTTGGAGTATATAACAACTGACTAAATGATGATGATGGCAGAATTAAATTAATATGATTCTGATCACTATTGGTAAATGAATAACATATTAATTCACACTAGAACTACAAGTCATGAATTTTACTTATCATAATAAAATCATGCTCTCAAACTGATTAACATTCATTAACTCTCCTTCTAAAATATGATTTAACACCATACTAATAAGTTCAATTGAAAATTATCTTATTGTTGAAACCAATATTATTAAATATGCTTCACCAAGCTATACATTACCCCTGCCATGCATTAAAATAAACTTGAGCTAATTTTAACATTTTTCTCTCAATTTGAGTCAAGTTTATCAAATTAAATAACTCTTAATTAGTAAAATTATATTTTTTTGGCAAAATTTTAAAACCCTTACAATTCATTATACCAATCAATATCTGTGAAAAATTCAACATTTTCTGTTAAGTAAAACGCAACTTTCAATGAATTGTAAATTTCTAATACAAAAAGTTTTAAATCATTCGCTAGTAATATCAGATTGATTTACTGATCATTGGCATAATATTTTGTCTATACCTAATTTAGAATAAGGTTCTTTAATATTTTTCATAAAATAAATCATTTTGAGAGCTAAATACTGCATTTTTAGGGTTACCTTTAAATCTGTAATATAAATTAAATATTTTCTATTTCGTTCCTCTGATTTCCTCATTACTATTTTAAGCATCAGTTTGGATAAAATATACATGACCCAAAAAAATAGAAGATATACTTTGCAATTACAACGGTATCAAATAATAAAAAAAATATTTTTTGCTCGAAATTAAATAAAAGGCTTTCTTGTATCTTAAAATGTCGTAAAGATAACATTTAAATATGAGGTGAATAACGATCAGTATGAGCGACTTCTGAAAGTAATTATTAAAATATTATATCATGGTACCATCAAAGCTTGAAATTTTTAAAAGAAAAGATAAAGAAGACCCTTAATTTTAAGTATCATAAATTATGAAATACGCACGTCAGAATTGATTGAAACATTCGTTGGCAAAAACCTGTACATAAAAACCTAAAAAACATCATAATTTTAAATCAACATTAAACGAGCAGACTCTTATAGTTCATTGCTTCTTTATTTTATAACAGGATCTCGTAGAACAATATTTGAAAGCCGTATCTATAGGAAACGAATAAACGCCTCACGTTCCAACGTTCAGTTGCAAACTTATCATATCAGTTTTGTTCAGAGTATGATTCCGTATCCCGCTATCTTTACAAAATCCCATGATATAATTCCAAACCCAATAGAAATTTTTTTTGATTGAAGTCTTCGGAACAAAAAGTGTTGAAAGCAGTGTTTACGTCACAATACACCTGTGTAAATTCATAAAATCCTTCTTTATTACCGCAAGAAAATAGTTAATTTCAGATATCTCATAATAAAATCCGGAAGAGTCGTAACAAAAGACCAAACATATTCTTTTTCATACTTACACATACATACACATTGATAGTTCCGTTAATAACCAAAAAGCATTAAAATTTTTTAGAAATATTTATTAAAATTATGTAGTTATATTCAGGTAATAATAATAATGATAAGAAAATAATTGCACTTTTAAAATTTCAATTTCAACACCTATTGACTTCCCTAAATATATGGGACGTCGTATACATTTTGCGGATTTAATTATTTTCAATTCGT
This sequence comes from Pantala flavescens, assembly GCA_020796165.1. Classification (NCBI taxonomy): domain Eukaryota; kingdom Metazoa; phylum Arthropoda; class Insecta; order Odonata; family Libellulidae; genus Pantala; species Pantala flavescens. Next base: position 21,882,165 of record CM036878.1, read on the forward strand.
ATAAATACGTGATCGTGAGCCAGTTGATTGGCTTCCTCTCCATTCACCTCCTGTTATGGATCAGCCTATCAGCGCTTAACTAATAATAGCTAAGCTAAATTTTCAATTCGTTCCAGGGATGCAGTTTTCTGCGAGAAAATGTACTAGATCCTGAACATGTTAAATAGATACAAAACGATTCTCCATCAGACAATTTAGGTTTTCTTAAATTGTAACGTAAACTAAGACCTTGTAATAAGATGCGTGAATTACGTTAATGGACTCGTATCGCTTGATAAATAATGATAAAATTACGGCACATAAATTAGAAATCGTGGACGTAGTTAAGATCTTTTTCTACAATCCTATCCACTAGGTATCTAAAATTGCATAACAAAATGCTGTAAGAATATAGTTACGTGAGCTATGTTTTCACGCTTGCAAATTTTTCGTCATGTTCTTGCGCAAATATTAACTAAAAAACGGTCTAAATTAAGATACCAAAATTACAACAATCGTAAGCGCGATTTTTTACTGATCGCAAAGACCTAATTCTTTCATGAGTCCTTAATATAATATTAGACATTTAATTCTTTGTAGAACGCAGTCGAATAATAACTAACGTAAAAATGGTACGCTACTGAACGTGAATAAAACATCCAAATTGTTGAAAGTAATAAATTTAGAACGTGATAATGTAAATGAGTACTCACAGATTTCTGCAATACTTGCAGCAACCACAGATATTATATACGTGCATAAGAAACTATCAGCAAATCCACTTTTCTTTGAATCCTCTTGAGCCATTCTGGAACCCAGTGTTTTCGTGTTTTATAACAATACGATACCTCGTCTGAAACAGGTAAAATTAAATTTCAAGAGAAATAACAAGCAACAACAAACGCCGGCTCATTATACCGAAACCCGCATAGTGCAAATAATGCATTATTGAATTGCTTCATTCAATTTGCAAAAATTTAGCAAAAACATTAACAAGGTTAAAATTCAACACATGAAAAGCTTGTCCATAACCTAGTGAATACCTTTTTGTGAAACGGCAGAAACTTGATCATCATTTTAAATTCATTACTGAGATATGCTTCGGGCCCTTCAATCTAACTCTAAGATAACGAAGACCAATTCTTACCACATAATTTATTTTTGTATGTATATATACGTTCCACCAGGTTTCGCAGTTGATTATTCATTTGTCGAGTCACGCAGAGTAACATGACAGATAGAACCGTTGTGTTAACACGTTCTTAAAATTATCCTACCAGTAGACGAAAATAATGGGATACTTTCGATTAATAAAATATACTTAAAATGTATGAGGCTTAATTAACTTCGATATCAAGTGAAAATTGAAAAAAATGTAATTTAAATTGATAACATCAAATCTATCAAGAATAAATTAAACCGCATCAATGGAATTGTTTCATCGTCAGATGTGTATTTTAAATAATATCTTACAAGATAGTTGTTAGATATGAAACGTAAGTATATTGGGTTCGAGAGTATGATAGGAAATTGATGTGAATTATAGGGTGAAAAATATGGAATATACGGAACATCAATATAGATTATACCAAATAAGAAGAGAAATTTATCTCGGTTAGTTACTATACTGTTCCTCCTCAGATTTCAATTATCAATATTAACTGCATAAATGAATTACTATTAGTAATATGATATTCCTTTCAGTAATGTTTTAATTGTCAAAAGCTTCAATAAATCTCTTTTCACTTATCTTATATTGATAAACCCCATTACCCCATCACTAAAATATATTATTTACAGCTGTCATTTTGTTATACTAATCACTTAGCTATAATTGTTTTAATTTTTTTACAGTTACTATTCCGTGAAAAATATTTACTCCCACGTATTTTTTGGATTTTGTTGATTGTAGAGATTGCGGCGATCCTCATTTTAGATACCAAAGACTAATATTTTATTACATTAATTTTAAATTCTGTACATTGGAAAGCGTCAAATTTAAGCGGAGAAAAGATTAATTTAATTACCCTATTCTACACGCTATCGTCCTTTGACTTTACGTATATGTTTTTGAAAACTACCGCGTTCGGAGCACTAGCTCCTCTCCCAGGCCATCCTCTCGATTAATTGAGTCACGAAGCGTTCTGTGAGACGTTCTCATACCTAAAATAAAAGAAAACCTGGGAGTGGTTTCCTTCTCCAGAATTAACGTCATACCCTGTTATTCTGGGGAAGGAAAAATTTAAGAGTATCTGAGAATTCGACTATAAATTATCAAGTTGAAGTATTGTTATTCTTCATTGCATAAGTCGACGCGAAAAAGAAGACCTTGGTTTCTTGCTTAGGCTAAGCGTTCTCGCGGAAGGTTTTTATCGTAAACAGTTATGGCTGGATTACACTTGAACTAATGGATGCCGGAGGCACAGTGAAAAGTGAGATGTGAATACGGATTGTGCTGTAAATAGATTATACCATTAATCAAAGTATTGCGAGGAAGCTCATTTGGATAAGATATTGCCCAAGGAAGTTTTTATTTGAAATATTTGGAAGTGCCCATAATCAATCACGGAGTTTATACACAAGGACAGCAATATTATAAGATATTGATATTACGTCGATTCGAGACTTTAATTTTATACGTACTGCTGCCAAAATGGAAGCGATAGCAAAGCACGACTTCAATGCAACTGCAGATGACGAACTCAGTTTCCGAAAAACTCAAGTGCTCAAGGTTGTAATTTACTTGGAAAACTTATTTTGTGTTTTTTTTTAAGGAAGTTATTATTTTAATAGTCTCAATCTAGTTCCGCTAATGTTATTTATTGTATATAACAGCCTAGAAAAACTCTTTTGGCAGTTTAGAATTATATTTTCTATAATTGACTGTCTTATAGATTGACGGTTGTATAATTTTCTATTATATTTTGTAGATTTTGAATATGGAGGATGACATGAATTGGTACAGAGCCGAGTTGGACGGTAAAGAAGGACTGATACCTAGCAACTATATAGAAATGAAAAACCACGAGTAAGTCATAGATTTGACAACTTAATTGCAATTGTTTGTGTTTTCCTGATTTAACTTAAAATTTATTTGTAGTTGGTACTATGGAAGGATCACCAGAGCAGACGCAGAAAAATTACTTTTAAACAAGCATGACGGTGCTTTCCTCATTAGGGTTAGTGAAAGTTCACCTGGAGACTTTTCATTGTCAGTCAAGTAAGGAAAATTTATATCTTTTGTATATGTACATAATATAAGTCTAGTTGATCATATATTCTTACTTGTAATCCATCCTTTTGCATTAAGTTCTTTCAGTCATAATCTTTAACATATATGTTGTTCAAATTACATCTCTATTACTACCTTAAACAGTACATTATTCTATTCAAGATATCATGAAAGTAAATTATATTATATTATTCAGACAGGAATTTAATATACGTTTCCTGTGTTTTAATGTAGGTGCTCAGATGGAGTTCAGCATTTCAAAGTTCTTCGGGATGCCCAGGGAAAATTTTTCTTGTGGGTTGTGAAATTCAATAGTTTAAACGAATTGGTTGAATATCATCGAACTGCATCTGTTTCTCGCTCTCAAGATGTCAAACTGAAGGACATGGTACCTGAAGAGGTAGGAAAGTTTATTTTTTCATCAGCATTTAAATAAGGATTTCATCTGAAAGAGCAAATTTTCTTAAGTGTTTAGTTCATCAGTTTCTTCAATTTGGGAAAAGTCTAGTCTATTTTAAGTTGCATGAGAGTTCATTTTTATGTGAAAATTAATTCATCAGAATATTGAAAATGTAAAATATTTTTGAGATCTACATTGTGTAGTAAAACATTCAACTGGTGTGCAAACAAAGTCTTATCTAATAAAAGATGAATGTGGCCGAAAATAAATTTTGATCTATTTTAAATTAGGATACTCATCAAAGTGTATTTTAAATTAACTTTCTGGAATTTTGAAAATTTTTATTTGCTGCAGAAAACTAACACTGTTGGATTTACCATGAATAGGGATAAAAGTCAATCAACTTTAGTTTCTAATTTCCACTGATTGTTCAATTATAATACACAGTTATAAAAATACACTACATAATGTAAACTATTTTTCAGAAATGATGTTTATGCTGACATTGAAACCAATATATTAGTCTGAATTCCAAAATATCTGATTATAACTCAAGCCAAGAGTGATTATAATGCACAGGTGGCATTGCTGACACATTCTGACAACATTCTGTTCTATTTATTATCTCTTAAGGGTTTTAATGAATTTCATTTCACAAAGTGTAAATAAGTTTAGACTTTAGTGAGAGAAAAGCCAAAGATGGCCAAGTAGTGCTTGATGGTTGTATGTACTTATATATGTAAATCATTTTGCTTCTAAGTTGGTAGATTTAGAATAATTAGCTACTACTTCTGTAATGTTGTTTAACAAAATATAATCTATCTTCCACTCTGTGTTTATATTTTAAAATTTGAAGTAATGTTAATCACTAAGTTACTTTATTTGCATAGGGAATGGATTAAAATTGAATGGAAAATATTCAATGGATCAAGGTTTCCTATTTGTGGGGAAAAACATGACACTTTTAGAAGTACATGAAGAATCAAAAATTTACGTTATCTTATTGCTTTATGTTGAAAATTTTTCTGCTACTTTATCTGGTATAAGTCTTTATTTATTATACTCAATTGGCATTTGAGTAGGTCAAAGAGAATTTACTCCGAGAGTTATCACTTAACTGTTTATTTTGTCTTTAGTATGTAGTTGTTGTGGAAACTTAAAACAAATCTGTCATGATAAACAGAATTTCTAATTTTATATTTCAACAGTTTTGTATCTCACCTAGGCACTAATTCTCTGTTTTAATACTTCTTTTGGAGTTTTTGTGTGCATAAATTTAGATTTTTGGCTGGCTTCGGCATGGCGTAACAATATTTTCATAGTTATTCTGGTTTGATACAAAATTTTGACCCATTTTTCTTCTCAAGTTGTTAAGTCATGTCATTTATGTCTTTTATATTTTGTACAAGTTTAATCCTCTATTCAATTTCTTAAAAAATAATTTTTTAACACAAAATAAATGCTTTTATCTCTCTTTTGGAAAACTCTAGAGTTTGTCAAAAGGAACTCTTTAGATTTCTATATGTATTTCAGTTCTTGTTTCCCTTTCTGTATTTATTTCATTCTTTCCCCATGAATTTTTGTTAAAAGGTTACATGTTTTATCAATTTTTTATAATCTAACAAAGTGTAAAAAGCTCAATTTGTTCTGGCTGCACTCGGTGGAAGGACATATTAAATGAGAAATAGAACTTGGTGGCTTCCACAATTTATATTGTGGAAATATTATTTATAATATTTATTTATATATTTAATATTCTTTATTTATATTTATAAATTGTGGAAGCCACCAAGTTCTATTTCTCATTTGTAAAAAGCTTTATGAGAAATTTAACGCATGGCATAAAGTGAGGCTAATTTCATCTCAATTCAAAATTATCATCTGATATAGTAATCCCAAGGTTAATTTTATCGATAATCTGATCTTATTAAGTAATCAAAGTTTCCTGTAGAAATTCTCCTAAATATTCACAATTGTCTTTCAATTAAATTCCATTTATATATATTGAAGTGGCCTACCTTACTGGAAAGGTATCAAGAGAGGAACTTGTTTAAATTTAAAAATAATTGTATCATAAATTATTCATGTACAGCTTGGCAGTTGAAGGCTTCTTACCATAACAGTTAAAATAGTAACTATGGAAAATGGTAGGAAAAACCATGGAAATATTTTTTTTGAAATTTTCAATTCTTAAGTAATTACAAATATGATAAAAATTCATCCCAATTCTTCTATTTCTAATTTGGTTGCTCTTGTTTTCATTTGACAGGAATATGTAAAATATAATATATTCTTAATTTTAATATAATAAAATTTGTCTCTCTTCAGTGTTTGGTGCAAGCTCTTTATGACTTCACACCACAGGAACCAGGAGAGCTAGAGTTTCGTCGAGGTGATGTCATAACTGTCACTGATCGCAGCGATCAACATTGGTGGCATGGTGAAATAGGCCCACGCAAGGGGTTATTTCCTGCTACTTATGTTACCCCTTATCATTCATAAGACTGTGATTGCTTTCACCTCTCTTATATCTTGTGAAATTCTGGTTTGTTCTTTGGCTTTGTGCTGACTGAGTGGATGTAATCCTTATGGATATTCCTGAAGACATTTACTCCAGAAGATCATTTGCTCCTATTTCTGTATTTCCCTTTATTAACAGGAAATGTTGATCATAAGGTTAGCATCAAGTTTTGTGTGTTTGAGCTGTGTGTAAGTAATATTTGCGAATGTAGCAAGATCTCGTGCTTTCCCAGTGTATGAAAAGGAGGAATCTTTCTCAGGTTTTCAACCACATGAAGTTATAGGTCTCCACCAATATAATGGTCTCTAAGTCAACTTCTATATGAGAAAGATTTCTACAAAATTTGCAAATGTTTTCTAGCCATCAAAGATACCCCTTTGCTATTTATATCAAAACTAGTGGAAAAGAAAAAAGTAAAGCGAAAATACTATTTTTACTAAGAATATAACATGGCAGTTTCACTCAAGAAAGATAAGTGAAGTGAATTTAAAAGGAACATCTTAGGCATTCGCTGTAGCATGTTATTTTGATAACCAATTTGTGTTCAACATCGTATTGCCCTAATGCATCCCAAATAATTGTGAAAATTTTTGTATAGTTTTATGCATATTCAGCAGCTTATATACATTTAATGGCTATGCTGGTTAGCATTTTGTACTTGTAAAAATAGAAGATATAACAGCATTTAACTGTTTGCATGGCAGTAGATATTTTGCTTTACATTTTAAGTAAAAATGTAAATAATCTTATGGATGTCCTACGTATAATAATTGAAGGTAACAGTGCTGTCTTTTGATAGTATCAAGGCTGTTTCTGATAAAAAAAGATGTTCTTGTGATTTAACCAAGACTGTCTTTTCAAGCTTTTATAAACTTCAAGATTTTTTTTAACTGTGTTAATTGCCTTTGTAAGTCTTGAGTGCTATTGTAACAGTTCTACGTATCATAAGAATGCATTTGTTGTTGAAAATTTGTTTTAAAATATGAGATTTATATTTCAGATTGTTGTGGTTGTGAGTTTATTTTATGATTGGATAGTGGTTGATTATCTTCTATGTACGTTTTCTCAACAGTTTATTGAATTTATGTTAATTACCTGACAACCTTTATGAATGTATCAACTATATGAAATTAGGCTATGCTTTTATAACATATTTTTATAGTCTTCGTAAATTGAGCTGTTAAAAGACTGGATTGAATGATTATGAAGGTAAAAATTTTGGTGGAATTTGTGGACTTCCATATTAGGTACTTATCATATCAGAACAAAATCTTTAATGGAAAGAAGGGATGTTATTTTATACGGAAAATTTAAAGCTAAGTGATTGCATTAATGCCTACTGATGCAAAGAATTTCTAAGGGTTTAACATGATGAATATTTCTTGATTATTATTTCTTGACTTTTCCTGCATTTTCAATAACTGTGCATTCTTTAACTAAGGAAGTTTATATTATAGTGAATAATTTGGCTCTTTTTTAATTAATATAAAGGAATTTAAGTCAGTAACTTCAAATAGTGTAAAAATTGTTTTTAGTGTATAAATTTTGTTACATGCTAAAATTTTGTGTTAATATTTTGGTTTTTCTTGTTTATGTTAAATTCAAATTATTCTGAGTTTTAAGTAAATTAATGTGAAAATATATGACCTTAAAAGAATAAAATATGTATGAAATGATATCCGCAATAACTGCCTAGTGTATAACATATGTGCTTAAAGTGGCCATGAATGTAATGTAATTCAAATCCATTATTTCAACAAAAATTCATCAAATATGTTTAGAAGCAGTTTCTATTAAGGTTTGTTAGTTATTGAAACATTTTATGCCAATCAAAACACTTGGGATTCAGAAAGATTTAACACTAAAGAAGTTCATGTTAAAATTTTGAAGAAGTTGCTACTTATTGCCTCATTGAATTCCAGGAAATGGGCAATGCTTAGTAATGTAAAAAAATTGTAGAAGTTTTGGAGTATTTTGCTATAAAATTGTTGCTAAAGATATATTGGTGCTAAATTTTAGAGGAATCGTTTAAGCAGCAATAAACTTTTGTTTGAATGTTTTTAGAAAAGGTGATTTGCCATGGTTTTCAAGACTTAACAAATGTAAGCATAAAATGCTTCGTATTCAGGTTTATGAAACAGATGACGTACCTTTTGAAGTGTCTTTGTTTTGTATATATAACCATTAATGTTAATTAAGCAATTTTTGTCATTGATATAATGCCATAAAGAACCTGAGTGGATTTACTTAGTTCTAGTTAGAGGAGGTTAAGATTGTTATAATTATCCTTTTCATAGGAAAAGGAAATTCTGGAATTGTATGAAGCTCAAAATTTTACTGCTGAACAAATAAAAGCATTTAATATTCCTCTCAACTGTCAATTTTACATTGATTTTTGAATGAGCGATTCATAATTGCTGGTCAGGTATTCCTAAGATCCATTGAAATGTTGACATCGAATTCTTATTATCAAGAAACAGGATTGCATTAACCCGGAAATTTTGTTAGGGGTGTCATTTAGTGATTTAGCTCTCATGATGTCCTTAAGTTTATCATTTTTGAATACATGTAATTTTGGGGTAATATTTCCAATCAAATAAAGATTTTTTTAACACATTATTTTTGATGACGTTATTTTGAATATGACCTTCCTGATATGTAGTTGCCCTTTTATGTATCATACTTCTCTTAATAACTATTCAGAATAATATTAATAGTCGAGGGATAAATCACGTAATTATCTATACCTCAATTTGATATCATTATTATTTCCTCATTAAACAGATACAGAAAACAGAATATTTTTTCGTATTTATGATAATAGCTTAAATTTAAACCGTGTAAACTTTCCGATCGGCCTTAATGAGGACCAATATTTCTTTTTAAACACCTTCAACATCTATTACTCACGCTGGGAACATCATTTTGAATCAGTGCGTGCGTGAGAAATATGCGCAGAGCAGCAATATGGATTCCAAGCAAGAACGGAAATTACATCATCGAGATGGAGTTTTTTTAAGATATTGATTAAATATTTAACTTTAAAACGTACTGTATAAAACATTTAATTAAAATTAATATTTTAAATAATCAATATCCTTATTTGGTAAAGGAAATAAATTTTTCATTCGTTCTTATTTTGCTTTGACTTGATCAGTCTATTTCCTTTCCGTTCTCAGTTAGAACCCCTTCTATGTGGCATTGATAACGTGAGTACGGAGTTTTGTGAATATATCTATTATTTTTTATTTTATCGTATATAACAGGTAAAATTTCGGTACATTACATCTCATTTAAACTTCAAATACTTTATTTGAAGAAGTTCTACCGATTTTATTTCCGCTAAATGCTTAATTTTGTTGACTTTAGTATCGAGCAACCTAGTGAAAGTTCTCCGTAGTTAGAGATATTTAGATTGATTTTATTTCAGGTTTAACCGTAACTCTAATAAAACGTTAAGATGTCGGGAGGATTAGATGTTCTTAGCCTCAAGGAGGACGATGTGACCAAGATGTTGGCGGCGTCCACCCACGTGGGCACCGAGAATAAAGATTTTCAAATGGAACAATACGTCTATAAAAGACGACAGGATGGTACGTTAAATAAGAAATACGTTGAAAATATGTGCATTATATCCAGTCTTGTTAATCTATCCATCATTATTGATCCAGGTATTCATATCATCAATTTGAGAAGGACATGGGAGAAGTTGATGCTCGCTGCTAGAGCTATCGTTGCAATTGAACAAACTTCAGAAGTGTATGTTATTTGCTCTCGTCCTTATGGTCAGCGTGCAGTTTTGAAGTTCGCTGCCCATACCGGTGCAACTCCAATTGCTGGACGCTTCACTCCTGGTGCATTCACCAATCAGATTCAGGTCAATTGTTATTTCAATACTCAATTATCTGTAGATTAGAAAGAGTGAAACGACATTCTCACTTCATTGTGTTTATTTTCTAGGCTGCATTCAGAGAGCCAAGATTGCTAATTGTCACTGACCCTATGACTGATCGCCAGCCCATCATTGAGGCATCGTATGTGAACATCCCAGTCATTGCTTTCTGTAATATCGACTCTCCACTCCTCTTTGTGGATATTGCTATACCATGCAACAATAAGGTTAGTCACATTTTAATAAGCATGCTCTATGTTGAGAATATATGGTGTTATTTGTATATGATACTTATACAGGCTTTGAAATCTTTGATATTTTAGTCTCCTCATTCTATTGGATTGATGTGGTGGTTCCTTGCCCGTGAAGTTCTTCGTCTTCGTGGATCAATCCCTCGAGATGGCAAATGGGATGTCGTTGTGGACTTGTTTTTCTTCAGGGAACCCGAAGAGGTAGAGATTGGTCAATCTTAGCGTGTGTGTAATATTAATGTCAATAGTCAACAATGTCATCTTTCCTTAATATAGGCTGAGAAGGAAGAACAGGCTCCCAAGGAAGCATTGCAAGCTCCAGCAGTCAAATTGCCTGAAGCAGCAGACACTGAAAACTGGATGTCATCTGACCCTCCTGCAAGCTATTTAGTTCCTGATGCTGCACCTGTCATTGACCCCCATGTTACTGCACCTGTTGTTCCAATTGACAGCACCGAAGAATGGTCTTCCCAGGTAATCAAGTTAAAGTTATCTCAGGCTCTGTCCCTTTCTTTGAAACAAGTTAAGCTAATTTTATTTCTTTGTTCTTTGCACAGCCACCTCGATTAGATGACTGGAGTGCAACTGAACCTGCACCTACTTCCCAGCCCCCTGCCACTAGCTGGGGTGGAGCTACCACTGGTGCATGGACTAATTAAATACAAAATAAAATAACTTGACAAATAAGCCTATTTTATTTATTTCTTGAACTTATGAATTCCAATCACCTTGCTAAAATTTAACAAACTTAAATTACGATCACATTGTTTACTACAAAAATGGGTTGATAGTTTGGTGCAATGATCACAATTGATAGTCAGGAATTTTTCCATGAACTTGAAACCTATAGAGGCAAGTGTAAAGCTCATTCCCATAGTTTGAATGAATTCTTAGTTCAACAATGGATGTTGGTTGAAGCAAAATTGTCTGCAAGTATAAAATAGAGATGAGAGGAAGATGGGAATTAACTTAGTAGTACTAATGTATATAATTTCACCTGTGCCAAAAATGATTGTTTAGGTGGGCCATTCTCATCATATTGGAAGTTCCCTAAGGTAACTTCTGCCTGTAGTTCATCCTTGATTGCCTGGAAAACAATTATTTCATTCTCATCTGAGAGGACTTAAATTTTACTTACTGAATAAGATAAGTCTTGACTAAATGTTGTTTAACGGGTAAGTAACATTAAAATTTTGAGCTTATTTGAAGAAAGTCTTGGATATGTCTAAGACTTATTAGAATCTCTAATATACTGTGAAAAGAATGAGCTAGCTTGTATAAGATTGATGGCCTTACAATCTCATTGTAGCATTCTTCAGATGTTAGAATATCATCCTGCATATTAGAATGTTGGAAGCTTTTGCGAATTCATTTTCTAGACTACTTAGAGCCCCCCTCAGTTTGTTTTGGTGATTAAAAATTGTATTTAAATCCAACAAGTATTTGCAAAATTATCTGTTTTATTTACTTAAATATGATGTATACATATGTGAGATTCCTGGACAAAGAATCACTATATAGATAATAGTCGTTTGGTAACCAATGTTCCATAATTATGATCAACAGTTAATTAATTGTGGTGGAGAGATCTGTGAATGCTTTGGGTTAGTAAGAATTACTGGTAAAGAAAAACCTATCCTGATTAGTCATATAATCTGTTCCATCAAGTGAAAGTTCATATTCAGATATATCGCCTTCTATGTAAAGGACTTATCTACATAAACTACTATTTAGGTGATAGAAAACAGTCACATGCCCAGCTAAGTATTCAGCTACACATAATTGCATTGTGGTTCTTAACAATAGCCAAAAAAAACATCCACACCCTGAGAGGAAAATATTCTTCTTGGCCAAGATTTGAACCTGGGACCTCAGTGTTAGAAGTTTAACATGCTCCACCACTGAGACCAGAAATATTCCTGTATACTTTTCAGGGATAATAAAAGTGCCTAACTTCCTAACATTTATGTTTTTATCCTTGCTTATGTTCATCTTGGAGAAGAATTTAAAAGTTATTATAAAGAAGGCAATGAATCCAAGTTGTTCTAAATGTCATCATAAACCAATATCTATTTATAGGTCTTCACTCAACTATCAGTTTTTCTCAAGTAGTATATTTTCACAGAAAAACAAAAGAGAAAATCTTCATTGATTGGGTTAACCATTATGTTACTAAAGGATGTATTTACAGAATGTTGCACTTAATTTAAAGTATTAAGCTGGAAAAAATAATCAAGAATACCAATCTCTGAAGAAGAGTTGTTGAATGTTTTTTTAATTCCCAAAATTTTGTGCTATTTTTAAGTTAAAGAAATATATTAGAATAAAGAAGACTTACCACTACTGAGAATGTTTTTGGGGCTGATTTAATTTTTCCTGTAGGAGATAGTTGCTTTGGAATATGATACATTGAGAAGGAGGAAATTATAATTGGCACTGCAAGCTTAATTCTTATGTTGCCAAATGTTCCCCGGAAAGCCCAGCAATCACCAGGATTAACTGATGCCTAAATGTAATCAATATGTTATACTTCATTTTGATTATAAAGAGAGAGGAAGAGTTGCACTTCATCCATTCATGAAAAATAAAATTTTACTTCAACTTTATTATATTTATTGCTATTCAAACCATAATTAGACATGAAATCAATGTATGAGTAACTTTGTGGAAAGGCATGATAGAATGATAAACATGATAAATTCCATACACAATTTAATGGTGAACTGCTTTATAATTTTCACTGCTTAAAGATGTAATGAAAATTACCAAACTGGTCGCCATTAAATTATATATGGAATTTATTTTATCATTCTATAATTATACATACCTGAATAAGATTGCTTGGATTACTTCCTACAAGCCACAAAGGAAATCCAAACAACAGTATCATTGTCTTTGTGCTGTATGTAATTGTTTTGGGGGTGCTTATTATACTACCACCTGGAAGTAATTTTTTAATAGATAGGATTATAGATGTACATAAATTCTCCCCATTGCAATCTCCAGCATTATGGACATTTACTACGTAATACTAAGTATTCACATATTCCTTAACGTCACCTTAAATATGGGCATTTCCATTTGGTTATCAACCCTTTCCCAACATAACATGTAAGGAAATACTATAATTACAAAAAAAAATTGAACAAAAGCTATTACAACTTATTAATTATTCATACAAAATCTGAATAAATATCCTTGATGAATAAAAATTAATGTTGCCTAGGCAAATATATAGATCATTAAATCAAATACAGATATCAAGAAGTAATAGGAGTCCTCTACTTTGCAAAGATCATTATTATTTTCACAGTAATTTTACTAATATATTGTCTTTTTATCAAGAATAGATATTTTTAACTATTTAGAAGGCTTTAATTATTTAATTTAGTCTCTAAATAGGGTTTATATAGCTGGAAAAGTTTAATTAGTTTAAATAATTCTATCTAACGCGGTTAGGGGGATCTAGATTATCTCTGAAAATACCACTAAGTATTTGATAATTCAGGGAATTATTCAAGAAAATTAAATGAAAAATCCATCTTGTATCCCCTCCAACCGATTGTGGAAATGGTACTCTTATATTTTTGTATTATTAACTGAGACTTAAGAATTCTACATGAGTTATTAAAATACAGACCTGAGTTTTCAAGAGCAAAATCTGCCAAACCATAATTTTCATATTCCCTTTTAATGATTTCCTCTCTAGCAATTTTTCTTATTTCATGCTCTGAAAAAGTTATTAGAGGATATATTCAGATTCTCTTTTATTAGATTAACAACCACAAATATTCACCTTCTGGTAACAAGGTACATTGGCCTGGTTCCTTGAATCGAGAGTCTAACTAGAGTGAAGAGTACATTTAGTTAGTAGTAGTTAGAGTAGCTTAATCATAAGCTTGATCAATGAAGAATTTAAATCAATGAAATGAAAAAAACTTAAATATTAAAGAATAATGAAGAGATGTGTCAAGACCAAAAATACCATAATTGATGTTATTTCCTTTATTCTCTTCTCAAGGTTAGTAATTTTGAGGAAGAGGTCATCATATGTAAACTGATTTTGGTTATTAGACATGCATATCCCTTGCTGAGCATAAATTTTACTTTCAGACAGTGAATCATCCTTTGACATACTGCCTGCATTGCACTTTCTTTTGTACTTGATGGCATCAGAAGTTAAAATTTTTGACTGAAATAAACTATGTTTATTAATACTATATTTTGGATCATTTTATATTTGCTCTTAGCATACAGTCACAAGGTCATAAATGTTGATATTACCTCTGCTCCTTTACAGAGGTCCAAAACTTTCAAATGTACTTCCTTGTTCAATTCATTTATCTGGACTTTAGTATAAGTACCTTCTCGATCAATTGAGATGGTGGAGGTTTTCATCTAATTTTTTAAATAAATACATGTTTTAAAGATTTTAAGTATGGGAAAATCAAAAGGGATTATAATTTTTCTATTAGAAAGGTCATCCTCATACTTTGTATATTTGCCTATTATGAACAAGAAAAGTTACAAAATAGATGTATATGAGATAGGTCTAAACGTAACTAGGACTTTTGAAAAAGTTAATTTCTTCAAAAATGTAAGGGAGTTTTCACACTGATTTACAAATTTGCTTTTGTTTCTCTAATGCTCTCTTTCCTATAAAATTAGAATAGTGCTTGTACATCTATCTAATTTGGTAATTGTAGTATATGCTTATTATTATGAGCTGAAACTTAAATTCAGTTTTCAAAATTTCAGGTAATGAACATCACAAAACATTAAAAAGAATAAGTTAAAATTTCACCAAAATATTTATGTTGTTAATCTCAATATTTTCCTTAGACATAGGAAAGATTCTCTTGATTGCTAACAGAAAGAAAGAGATAGACTTTATAGCTTATCCCATTACATAAAAATAGATTACTTATACCTCATCACTATCTAAAGTTGGATCAGGCATAGAATGTTGAGCTTTTTCTTTGCTTAAAACTTCCACCTATGAACAAGAGATATTTCTCAAAGATATTAAGTTCAAATCAAATAAGTTAAAACTTTAAAATAAATTTTCATACAATGAAAAACTGTGCTAAACATTGCATTACTACTTTCAATGAGCAATTGATTGAGTGATATGTATTGATTTATTATTGTTTTATATAAACATGATATTATCTCTTACCTGTGGGAATGAATGCAGTTTACAGGGGCAAACAATTAGACCTACAAAAAAACTGTAATTAAAATGTTTCATTGGAACTAATTAACATTTTTAATAGTATATTCTATTATCAAGCACAATTATGCTCTGATTCTTCCATTTAATTAACATGTACATGTTAATGCAGATTGAATTCTGAATTAGTAATGATGGAGTCAAATAAAACCAACTTATTAAAAATATCTCTAATTTTCTTGGATATGGATGATATTCTATCATAACGAAAAATAAAATTATAAGAGATCTATGATCTAGACTTAAGGTAAACATAAAACTAAAATAAGATAATGGTTATAGAGATATGATTTTAAATAAATTGATGGTCAAACATTAAATAAAAATCCATTTGATAATGAAAGGAATACGTACATAAAAGACAAAAAGGATTTTACAAAGTAGGATAGAGAAGACAATAGTCATAAGATTTGAAAAAGATCTAATAAATCAAGTATTTAAGGATACCTTTAGAGTTTGTTGAACTGATAGAGCCTAAAAAGAACGAGTGACACAATATGAATTAATCATTCATTAAGCAAAAATAAATAACACTAAATTGAAAGGTTGCAGATTCAATATTTGAGAATCTAAGAAAGGAAATTGGGAAGAAACATTTATAGTACATATCAATTATCAATCCAAAGAATTTAATCATGATATGGTTTAGAATTTTACGTCAATTTAAATCAAACAATGAAATCATGAGTATGTAATTCATATTTATTATTTTCGAAAGGAAGCACAACTTCAGAAAATATTAAGAAAAAACATTCAAGGCAAATGTTTCCCATTATATGGAAGTTTAATTTTAATCTCCAAACTAATTGGAAGAATTTGTTTTCAACCAAATTATAGAACAAATAATACAGCAATAATATATTTAATGCTTAGATATTCTAATACCTGAAATAGCAGCCAAAGAAATAATTAAAAAAAGATATAATCCAGCTTTCTGTAGAAAGGATCGGAAATGCCATAACAACGTAGCATCCATCAATATGATTCTCCAGAGATATTTTGGTAATTCAAGTTGTCTATCATCTGTGTAATTAAAAAATACATTTGTGCTTAGTCAGAAGTAACTGATTAATTGGGTCTCAAGTACTTTTCTAACTCCTCAGAGGTTTTCCCATTTAATTTAGGTAGTTATAAATAACTACACATCATTGCTAGCCATCATTCTATTTTAAAATAAATTTCCATGCAGCAGAATATGATTAAATTCACTTTGGGTTTATTGCATAATTTGTTTTTTATCATTAATATTAATTTTATAAAAAATAATTTGAGCAGAAACAAGCTTTAGCATATATTATACATATAATATATACATATATATATAGCTTTAGCATATATTATACATATAATATACGCTAAAGCTTGTTGTGTATATATATATATATACACAACAAGCTTCCTATAATTTCTTGCATTCTTCCTAAAGATTCTATGAAAGTTCTTCTAGAAATTAAGTTTTCAATTTTAAGAATTGGGTATCATTTAAAACTTCAGTCAAGTTCTTAATTGTTATATTGCTATCATAAATTTAATCATATAAATAGCCATTTTACTCATAATTTAATACAAATATGATGAAATAATCTGATACTTCATTTTAAATAAATTTTCTGTACCTGATATTTTGCCATCCTCTTCAAAATCAAGTCCATAACTCAAGGAACCAAATTTTGTAACAGGGTCTATAATGCAAATGGATTAATATAAGTTCCATTATAATTTAGTGTAGCAATAACTATAAAATTGGTCCACCTGAATCAAATCCCATAGGAGTATTCCTTCTATTAAACATTCCTTTTCTTAGTTATTCAGAATTGGTATTTCATGTGATATAATGTTCTTTTTCCTACATTGAGTAAAAAAAGATGATTTCTGATCATTAATTTTGGTTATAATGGGTGTTGGTATTGCATTAATTCCAAAAGTTCACAGAAGTGTTCTTTTTCAATTTAATATAACTTCTTTCCACAAATTAAGTATGATGACTTCAAATTTATTGGAGATAGGAACTTAAAGCAGTCAGTATGAAAGAAGATCAATAATTTTACTGGTGAGTTACAATAAATAATCTTTTAATAATGAAATGTATATTTTTAACAATTTCTAAACTTCTTATCAACCCTATTTTCTTAAATGTAATTCACTCCACTCCAAAAAACTTTGTGATATATACTTTTTTAAATAAATAATATTTAATAATTACATAGAGTTTTATAGATAACTTATTTTAACTATTACTTTTTCTCTACTTATATATATATATATAGAATTATACATGAATAGGGTATATATAATATTTTTGTAATTGAAAAGGGAATTATTTTAAAAGTTGGATAATTTTTTGCAAGAAAAATGAAGTAAAATTATATCGCAAATACTCGAAATGAAGAGTGAATGCACAGGAGAATGAGTATAAAGCTAAGACAATAGAACAATACAAGTTTCATAACAAGAAATTAATCCAAGCTCTTTGTAATATGAGCAGAATATTAGAAAAACATACCTTTCCGCTTCATCAAACTACGTCACTCGTCGCTATGGACCAAGGTAAAAAAATATCAGCTTTTAAATTCAAACGCTTTATTATTTTTAAAAATTAAATTGTGTTTATTTTAAATGTATGAATCCCTCGCCAAACAATATAATTTTAGACTGATTTTTCAATAAAGTTTTGAAGCTATAACTAACTAGATTTACTTGAGCTAAAATTCAGAAGTTTAAGCATATAGACGACGAGCGAAATTGGAACTACTGTGAGGCTTTCTTTCGTCTGAGTGCTTCAAAGTAACGTAGAGAAATTAATGAGTTGATCCAAGTTGTGATTTATAAAGAGATTTATGCTTCGATTCCCAAGTTCAAACTTGGCTACTCTTTGACAACAAATGAGTTGCATAAAGCGCTGAGAACGCGCGAACTCGATGTCAGCCCGCTAGCGCTGGAGAACGCGGCAGCGCGGAGAAGGCGTAGGCGTTTATATGACGTCATGTTTTATTATTGCATGTGGAGAAAGCATAGAGAACGCCTCGTGAAACAGTGAATTTCATTCGGAAATATGTATAGCAAATTTTAAAATTTTGCCCAGTTAAATAATGTTTTTATATTCATTTGATTACCACATCATTAGTTGTATAAGTATGGCTATAGATTAGTAGGTCATCGATTAGGTACTATTTGTAGGTAAGAATAATCCTTAAGATAAGTGACGCTGGTGCTTTTGTACATGATGACATAATATTAATCACATCATCCGAGCTAAAGTTGTTTAAAATCACTTTGCTTTCCAAGAAAATAGGGCAAAACATTTGCGTACTGAGGGGGTAATTCAATGGGAGACGAGAAGCCTTTAACAAGAAATCGCGCCAGTAGGTCGCGTTCAAAGACTCCATTTCTTCGTTCCAGTTGTGACAGAGAAATTTGCACAACCGACGGAGGAAAACCTCACAGGTATATTAGTCAATAATATTTTATTTCAAAAATATTTTTATCATGCGAGTGTAACAGCTGTTTTCTTTCTAGCGCAAACCATCAGGTGAAGATTAGCTATCAGCAGTCTTTCACCGCCGTGACTGCACCCTGCACTGAAGGAAAGGGGCAAACTTTATCTTTTAAATATAGTGACAGTTTTCTTGGCACTGCATCAGTAACTGGTGCTGCAAAGGTAAGACTCTTCGAAGATCCATTGAGGGTATTATAAATAGGCGCCCACTCATCTATCGCGTCTTTTGTTCGTTATAACTCATAATAACATCATGAAAATGGTGATTATCATTTTAAAATAATCGGCCTGAAGAAAAATTTTTCAATTGAGTTGAATAATTTATTTTTATTTATTTTTCCCCGTATCATTTGCTTCAAAAGTAAAAGTTAATTAAGCACCTTGTGAAATAGACTCACGCGTAACAGAAGTTTGACCATTCTTCTTATCTCTTATAGGTGGAGAAAAAATTAAAAAATAATAATACTGGCCCCAAACAAAACAGAGCAACACGTTTTCTCCATTTCAATGGATATAATGGAGATTCTAAAGATCGAAATGGAAATTCGGTATCGGTTACAAGAGTCCTAAAAAAAATTTCGGGTATCGGTCAAAATAATAACGCTAAGAGTGATAATAATTCCTCAAACGAAGAGACCGAAGAGATTCATTTGGAAGCGCAAAAGACGTTTCAGTTGTACAAGGAAAGTGGTGACTGGTGGAAGTAAGTATGTTTTCGTAAATCATTCATGTGACATCATGGTTAATTTGTTCGGTTACTTTAATATCGCTTTTAAACAATATTCTATTGGGCCATCTCTCTGCCTTAGTAAACAACTTCAGCATTTTAATTTCTGAAACTCATAACTTAAAATTATGATATTGAAAAAGCTATATTTTTCTCTAACATGGAATCTAATAGTTTAAGGTCTTCGATTTTTTGTTAAGCTTTATCTGTAAAACGATATCAGTTTGGTTTAATTTGTGCTCTGAAATGAAATTGGGAAGGAGATGCACGTGAATCCTTTCATAGGCATTCACCCTAGAGTTTAGATCAAGTATGAAATAAAGTTGTTGGGTTTCATGGAATCGTTTCTCATTAGTATTTTCTAAAAACTATTCGTGGGACTATCCTTGCGGGGATATTCAGTGTTAATGTCAGCGGGAGGTTGACTTGGCGGAATGGTAGGAGTTGGTACTAAATTAACTCTGGCTGAACAGATGGTTATATTTTCTATTGTACTCTTCTGTTGTGGAGGTAATCAACACATCAAAAAGAATATTTTAACTAATCCATGGTTCGTAATTATTATTCAACTACATATGTTAAAATTTCTGAGCTGTCTTGATGACACACGAATAATTATCATTGTAATATTTTGAATGTATTTAAACGGAGTGAAGTAAACGGAGAATTTGTTATTTTATTTTGACAGTACTTCTGTTATCGAAACTTATTTTCTTGCTTTAATATTTTCTTACCGTTTCCTTGAATTTTAGTTCCATTTAAATATTCCTCTCTCAGAAAAAGAATGTCGATCACAACTGGTAAGATTCTGCTGATGTATTACTTCAAATCCCAAAATTCGTTCGATGTTGATTTTACCGTATCAAAAATCATTTTTAATTCGCAAAATAATTTTTCTATTGCGGAATTTTTTCCGTTTATTAATTTATCATTCGTCTTTTATTTGCTTACGGTATCACTGTTTTGCCGGTTATTCCTAATTTGTTTCCGAACACGCGAAGGAATTTTCACTTGGTTGAAGTGGAATAGACTTACACTTGTAATGTTTAAAATAGTTTCTATCGTGTTTTAAACTTCATGGTAATATCAGGATAAATGGTAAAATTAAAGAATGGACTTAATTGTTATTTTTGAATCTATGAAAATAGTTTTCGTAAGATATCAGTCCCAAATTTCCCATGAATTCAATTGGAATAAACTGTTATGATAGAAAACCACTGGAAATTGTAGCAATGTTTTCCATTGCATTTTTATTATTTCAGTGTTTTCCCGAAGACGGATTACACGTATTCTGAGTATTCACCCCATAGACGTGAAATCGCTCCGGGAATCGTCAACATGCCTAATATGTCAAGACCAGGACTCCGTAGTTTAGATCCTAGTCTGAGGCATGAGTATGTTCAGCGAAGTGCTGGAACGTCGATGTATGATCGTTCCAAATATTCGACTTCCTACAATAGAACAGGTTAGTCTTCTCACTTTTCACTTATGTATTGGAATCTCTGCCGTTTTCACAGTGTTTTCTTACTGCTTAGGAAACGAAATACGAGATGAGAAATGGGCACGAGTTTTGGGTGCCGAGTACGCTGGAAATCAGACAATACGCCAGGATCAGTCTTCATTGCAAGTTCCTCAAGCAAATGTATCCAGGTTTTTTACCTCAATTATTTATTTCTTCTACAATGTGATTGTCTGGTCTCGAAAAAGTGTGTATGCTGTTTGGAGTAGGAGTACGCGTTCAGGTAAATTATATATAATAAGTAAAACATTTATATTTTAAAACATTTGTATAATGTTGAAGTGGATTGAGGATGAATTATACAAATAACATTTATCATTGTAGTAGAGTTGTCATACCTAAGCAACCCCAGGGTACTCTCAGCTCGTCTGCTTCAATGGCTCTATCGTCTGCTTGGTTATGCCAGAATTGTTGATACATGGCTTCTGATGGGTTGGAGTATTTTTGACTTATCTTCATCCAATGCTGCATACGATCATCGTTCTCAGACATCTTGGCCCAAGATTTTAAAACTTCTTCTCATTGCATTATCTCCCACATTTCTACTGGCTGGTAAGAAATCTTTAATTTTTTATTTAACTTGTCTAAATTTATGTCAGTGAAGGAAATTGAATTCCAACACAAAGTGTGATCTTTGATGAATCATGCATCAATGAGATTCATTCATAAAGTTTAATGTTAACATAGTATGTGTACTTGTGTCGAGGAGGAACAACAGTTCAATGGCTCATTAAACTCAAATTTCCATCAGACAGTTAAATGATCTACTCTTCAGTTTTTAAAACCTAGAAAAAAACATTTTCCTGTAGAAATATGATGAAAAGATGAAACATCATAGAATATTTTTGGTTTCTTTGAATTTAATTCCTTAGAAATGGAAGTCAATGATGCCTCTCCATCTTGGTTATTGTCCATTAATTGGTTAATACTCTTGATAATCATGTCGCACACACTCAATGTTTCAAAATATTGCCAAAAGTAGCTCAAATTTAAGTTTTTTCATGACTTATCAGATAGTACCGAAGATGAGAGTATTTTTAAAAGTCATATATTTGCATGTGTATATTTCTAGATCCTCATGGCCTGGTATACTCTTGTTCTTTGTATTAATTTTTGATCTTTAACGTTACATTTTATCTGTCTTTAATTGACATTAAAGCGTATTGTATTTGTATTGTTATATTGTCCTTCTCTCTGTATAAGTGTTCTTTATAAGCTGTTTCTTAACTTCTCCAGTTGCGCTATCTGAAAACTAATGTGAAATACTGATATATAATTATTATAAATTATATAGAATATACAACCATTATTTATATATATATATATATGTTAATTTAGATATTTTTAGATATTATATTTTACTATGGATTTTGTTGACCGTGAGTTTTATTATGTAAGTAACTATTAATGCTTGACAATTCTTCAACGATAAATTCTTTGTCAATTTTTTTCACTTGGTCATATTGACTGGTACTTAACCTTCTAATCTATCTAATAATATATTTGAATAATTTTTTAAAATTCTTCATTTTTGTATGAAGAATAATTTAAGATTTGATACAAATTTATAGCACTTCCACTCTTATGATAGTTATTCACAATTTTTTTCATTTTCTATATCTTATTGATTCTCATTTGAAACTGATAATGTTCTGTCAGTAAGTTTCTCAGTTCTGTTAAAATGTTGACATATTAAAGTAAATCATGCCATGGGATCTGAAAGACGTTAGCTGTAAACTATTTTTATTCTCCTACGTGCAATCACAACAAATTTATATTAAATGGCCTAATAAATAATGCAAATAGTAAATGGATTCTAATTTCTGGTTTTCATGTCTTTCAGGTATTTTTGCAACCAATTTCCTTTCCCAATCCCAAAACGTACTCATCTCTTCACATTGATGTTTGTCTTTTTTTGTAGGGGCTTATTAACATTGGTTGTCTTTGGAAATATCATTCCATTTAAAGTTTTCTTGGCTGTAATTATGCTATTATCTTTCCTTTGCATCTTTGTGAATATTCTACAGTGTATACAATTCTTTAACACATGTCAAATTTCCATTTATGAGTATTTCCATGCACACCTTGTTACACAGAAATCTTGTACTGCACTGATAATTTATTTCATGCAAACTATGCTTTAAATTACCTATTTGCTTGATCAATGCTAATTTGGTAAAATTATTGTATATTTATGCTGCAAGTGCAATCTAGTATTTACTTCTCTCTCATATTTCATCTTGCCTTGTATCATAAAATCCTATTTGGGAAGGTTAATATTGCAAAAAGGATTGATGTTATTATATGTTAATTTTGGCAATGAAGAAGGGAGAAGGGTTTGAGAGAAACACAACCCCAAAGTTAAAATTATGGAGAAGTCTAAATTGCTCATACTTAAAGGATAATTTTCTAGGGAAGCAGCATTTGGTAACCAACTCTGGTGAGTGTGTTTCTCCATCATACTCTAATCTCTTTGTTTCCATGTTATTGATTTGTAGTATGCACTCAACAAATGCTTGTTTGCATAGCTTTCAACTGTATATGGTATGTTAATTAACAAAGCAAATGTATCTAATACTGAGATTAGGTATTTTAATATTTTAATTTTGCTATTTTCCAGGGAACTCTGATAGTTCATTAGTATTCTATTTTATTTATTGGAAAAGGCTTTTTGTTGATAGTTAAATACATTTTTGTCATAATTAGACTGGATAAGTATGGTGCTTGTTACTCATTATTTCACTCACACATTTGTCACAGTAATTAAAGTTGCTAAGGATACAAAATCTGTTGATTCTCATCCACTAAAATATTGATCTTTTAAGAAGCATAATTGGGGAAATACTTCTCTAACCCTGAACAGGATTTTGGGCATATGTTCAATTTTGGGATGAC
This sequence comes from Pantala flavescens, assembly GCA_020796165.1. Classification (NCBI taxonomy): domain Eukaryota; kingdom Metazoa; phylum Arthropoda; class Insecta; order Odonata; family Libellulidae; genus Pantala; species Pantala flavescens. Next base: position 21,906,310 of record CM036878.1, read on the forward strand.
CAAGGAGTCTCCAATTCTGTCTCTATTCCTGAACCCAATGAACCTCTGTTAACCTCAAATTTAAAAACCGCCGCCAATAATGTGATTCAAGATTTTGGAACCTACTCTGTCCTAAAAGTCATAAGCCATAGCTTTTCTTCTTGTCTACATGCAGTGTGGATTGGCCTACTAGCTCCTTTGGTAAGAATAAATGATTTAACATTGATTGGATTATCATAAAATCATGACAATTATAATGAATTCTCATATCCTTTTCATTATTACCCAGGCTTCCTTCAACCAAAATACTCAAGCTGTTGTGTCTGGAAGTAATAAATTGGAACCTGTTATTGAATTACCTCTTCCAGAAAAAACAAATGTTGTTATTAAAGAATGTCCTCAACCAAAGATAGACGTTGATGAACTTGTTTCAAAAATCATAACCAGTCCTCTCTTTACAAGTTATTTATCAAAGTCAAATACTAAGTCTGAGATGCCAGAAAAGATTATCGATATGGAAAATTTGTTATCTAAAATCAATACATTGGAAAAGAGTCGTTTTGAGCAAAAAACTCAGAGTGAATTACATCTTGAAGAAGTGAAAAATATGATCAAGGCTGATATTGCTTTGGCCATGGAGAATGTTGCAAAGAATTCCAAACTAGTTGAGGAAAGAGTCAGGGATAGATTGTCTAAACTGGTATATATGTCCTTTATGAAATAATTTTATTATTATATGCAGTTTTTGTTTATCTTGATTAAAATCTTATCCAAAAATGTGTTTCCATTCCATCCTGTTGCATTAGGATGATGAGCAGAGAAATCATAAGGATGCATTGAAAAAAATTGCATTGGATATTGAAAGTGTTGCCACTCAAGCAAAAAGTTTGATACAAGAAGAGAGTTTGGCCAGAGAAGCATCTGTTTCAAGCCTAACTGAGGAGTTAATGAAGTGGAAAGAACAGCAAGCTGCACAGGTATGGGCAAAGAATTTCCTTTGTAATAGAGCTCCTAATGACAATTTCAAGAAAAAGAAATTTTAAAATGTTATGTTAAATGCTAATTATTTCTTACTTTCCTATAATTTAACATTTTCTGTACAAGATTGGACCAATTTTCTTGTACTCAGAGTTGCTCAAGAAGTTAGTTTCTCTGTGCGTAATGAAAGCACATTCATTCCATTCCAAAGTGAGAGCCCATTTTTGGAAAGTCCCATCACCTGTTAGAGAAAGAAGAAGTTGTGATACTGCCTACTTTATATCAAAATATAATTTTTTAACTGTTCTTAAAAAATATGATTGTTACAATATGATTTACATGTTAAGGTAAATGAATAATCCAGTAGGATGAATAATATTCCTTCTTATGCCTGTCAAAAAACTACGGAACTAATTGATCTTAATTAAGATTTTCTGGGTCTGGTATTAATCTGTATGCTCAGAGTTGTGTATTTAGTTTTTCTAATTCTTTCAAATGAGCCCCTTTACATGTCTTACCCTTTTCAAGCAGGCAGTTGTGGCAGTTACTCCCTCCAATGATTGTGAGGCATGTGATATTTCAGAATCTAAAGTAAAGAAAGCGGTGACTGATGCTTTAATGATTTATGATGCTGACAAGACTGGTATGGCCGATTATGCATTAGAATCATCAGGTTGGTTTATTTTCTTGAGAATTGCACCTTATATTTCATATTCGTTAATGAATAATTAAATTTAATCAATGGATCTGTAAATAGATGCTTTTCATTTAGAATTTTTAGCCTTAATGAAAGACTAAAATGAATTTTCTTTGTAAAGGTGGAAGCATTGTGAGCACAAGATGCACAGAAACTTACCAGGCAAAAACTGCTTCATTGAGTTGGTTTAGTTGGCATGTATGGTATACTTTTTACAATCCCCGGACTATAATTCAAGTAAGATGAAAATCTTTTTTTTTGTTCTTTTTAACCTATCTATCAATATTTTATTCAAATCTCAATTCCTATTCTCTTTTGTTTTTCTTTACTTTAGCCTAGCACACATCCAGGTGAATGTTGGGCTTTCAAAGGTTCTCAAGGCTATGTTGTGATCAAGTTATCCCATAAAATTTATGTTTCCATGTTTAGTCTTGAGCATATACCAAAAAGTCTTGCTCCTCTTGGTTCAATTGATTCAGCCCCTAGAAATTTCTCTGTTTGGGTAAGTTTTATGTTTCCATTATGTACATTACATTACCTCTCTGAAGATTAGGTTGGTTTTTTATTTGAAGATGAATGATGTTGCAATCATTCTTAATTTTTTGTGTAAACTAAGATTTTTTGTTCTTAAAACATATCAATTAACTGACTTTTCTTCTAAAATTTCTAATTCTGTTGTTTTAATACTGATTTGCTTTATGGATAGATATGACAATGGTTATATAATTATTTCCTTTGTTTTGTTTTCTGTACACAGGGTTTGAATAGTGATTCTGATGTTGATGGTCAATTATTTGGTGAATATGTGTATGATCAAGATGGACCAACCATTCAGTATTTCCCTGTTCAGGTGAGCATTTTATTCACATTTGTATTATTTTTTAATTGTCAGTATTTTCTTATAAAATAGTTCAGTGTGTTAGCAATAAACAAATGTATATTATGGAATACCAACAATCTCATTCTAACAGTTTGATTGTATTTTGCAGTTATTTTATCTTTATGTTCACTGTTTTTATTTTCTCCTCAGAAGCATAATTTGCCGCAATATCAGTATATTGAGTTACATATTGAATCAAATCATGGGAACTTGGAATACACCTGCATATACAGGGTTAGAGTTCATGGCAGTTTACATCAAAAAGCAAATGGAAACCAAGAAGAGATTCATAATCGGTAGTGTTCATTCACACCAAAAATTTTGAAAGTTGCCTTCAAAAGAAGTATTAGGAAATAAGTACCATTTCAAATCCGGCCACTAAACAGTGCTATGTTGCCCAGTTTATAATTAATACAACCTATGAAATGGAAGTATTTTGGTGCTTTTAATGGTTGTTTTACGTGATATTTTTATACTTCAAAGTTAAAGTTTTTGTATAAGTGAAACTTTAAGGTTAAAATGAGAGTTGACAAGAAGGCTTGGTATGTGAGTGACAATCTTATTGGTATCCTCATGTGAACTGATATATAAGTCCAGTTAACTTAAATAGTGAAGTCTTAGGAGAAAGAAGTACAAATACTATCAGGAATGGTAGTTTGTTTTAATTTTAATTGTAAATTTTCTACTCTTATAATTTCTTGTTTTAGATGGAATTTGTAAATATAATTTAGTGATCATATGTTTCTGTAAAAACTGTGTCTTGAGTCTTATCAGTGCTTGTCATTCCTAGTCTTAATTCTAACTACTTTTAACACTTTCTTGTCAAAGCATTAAGGTCCTTTTTTACTTATTATATTTAATACATTTTCTTGTGTTAACATTAAAAATGTTCATTGCCTCAATCATTTTTGCTGCCAGCAATGGTGTTAGAATTGTTATATTTATGCCTGGTGTTTTGAGATAATATTTTTACCTATCACTTTCAATGAGATCAAACACACTGTTGTCAGGTCAATGTATAGAATTTATTTGTAGGCTTTTTGTAATAATTGGCATAATTGTGAAAATACAAATTCTTAGAAAATGAACTGGAGAATTGTGTAAATATTTGGTTCATTGTAATGTTGAACATATTGGGTGCTAATAGGAAGGAAATGCACATGATTAATTCACTAATTTAAATATTGTAATGGTGAAGCTGGGTGATCAGAGTAATTTTGTGTTCAATATTTTAGATGGATGAGCATTTGCACAAGTAATTGCTGTATAGTAAATGATAAGCATATCTCAGTTGTTATGAATCTTGGTATAAATGCCTTATCACAGTACAAAGTACGTTTTACTTACTCTCACAATTGTTTTCTTAAAGTTTGAATACATAAATATTGATTGGCAAAGTTAACTCTATGAATTTTTATTTGAGGTCTGTAATTTCCTTCTTACCCTACTTTATACACATACATCAATCAGCATACCATTTATATTATTAAATATTAATAGTTGTGAAAGTTTCTTGAAATACTTCTTAGATTATTGTAAGGATAAATTGATTTGTGCGATTCTCTTTAACCAGTAATTATTTGTTAAATAGAATGGACTATGAAACATATTAAATAAATTAATCAAATGATGCAATATATTTGGTAGTATCCTGAACAACAACAATAAGTAAAATTTATCAAATATGTTAAGTTTTAGGTTTATTGTTTAGCTTGAATAAAATCTATACCAACAATGTGTATCCATTACATCCTAGTCTATTAGAATAAGGAGCAAATAAATCAAATAGATTGTAATGGATATCGATAGTGTTTCTACCCAAACAAAATACCTGAATAGTTTGGTACAAGAGTAAACTCACTATTAAACTTTAATTTAATAAGCTTAACTTATCAGTTGAAGAATGAGTCTTTTGTATCTGTTTGAGAAAGATTTCGCATGATTTTTCAATCAACAAATTATCTGGTAGAGCTATGCTTGAGACCCACTATTTGAAATCATTATGGATAGTAACTAATACTGCCAATGCTCTATTATTCTAATACGCAGGTAGATTTCAAATTTCAGTAATCAAGCTCTTAATCCAGCTTCAATTGATATTCTCACCACTCCATTGATTGAGTTTAATGTACTCATCCTACATTTAAATCTTAGTCTGAGCACATGAAGTTCTCATTTCTTTACATATCAAATGTTGAAATTATTACAAGGAAATTGATAGTTATAGTAATAAATAAATACTGTTATAATAATAGAAACTGTTACTTTTATCGTAAATGACTCAGGGAATGGAAATAAAAAGCAATAATGATTCACTACTGACAGGATTAATCAAGAATGCTAACATATACTATAGATTACACAGCTACATTTAAGAATAAAAAGTTTAATAAGTAGTTATTTTGGCTTCAGTAGAAAAAGGCTTACCAGCAGAATATTTATCCCCAAGTTCAGGAACTATCAAGGGAAGTAATAAAGTAAATGGTATTCTAATGAATTCCAAAGCTAAAATATAGTTACTAGTATGGAAAAAGAGAAATATATTATTTTTATCTAAGATTAGCAAGTTAAAGGATAGATGAATTGCTGATCACTCCAAACAATTAGTGTCAATTACCACTAATTAATATATATTCAGTAACATTTATTGCCAATACATTTGCTGTAGATGTAACCTTTCATTTAACAAATTTAAATGGAATTATTTTTCAAATTTGAGTATTACACAAACACCATTGAAAATCATTGACAAATAAAAAGCTTACAAACATAAACATTATCTTCTTAAAACCATTATAATAACAAAAGTAAACATTCAGCAGAATGTAGAGGGAATTAATTTCTGAGATAATAGCATCATCAATAAATGTTTAAGGGGTGAAGATAAATTCCTCACACTACTTCTTCCCACCACTACCTCCCCAACCCCATAAACCTTTTACGAATCCAGTCAAGCCTGCTGAAGAGGCTGCCTGTTTCTTTGACTCCAGCTTGTCATCCAGCTCTGGGAATTCCACAAAATTAAATGCCAAATCAAAAAATAATGGTTTGCAAGGCACTGGTTGAAAATCAGGAGGTAGACGATAAAGGGCATCTGGCATTGTTGCTAATGCAGGATCTTCCACATACTCATGTAGTCTCTCCATAAGAGGCTATAGGAGAAAAAGACTTGTGTTGATGATGCAACCTAATTTCCTTTACTTTAAATTTTAACTGTTAATCATTTCACTGCCAAGAGCTGATTAGATCTTTAGACTTCTGTATAGTTATCAGATTTTACAACAAAATCATTGGATATTGAACATTTAAAAGGATTTTTTGCCAACACTAGGCTAACTATGAAATTGAAATAAACTATTGATGAATTCCCATTTGAAAGAGGTAAGTGGTGATTTTTATCTCAGGAATCACTTAGAATCAATTAAAAAGAAAAAAGTAAGAGCAATTGAAAGAGCAATTCATGAGAAATAAGTTCTCTGAAAATCAACCTAATTTTAATAGAGAGGTTAATAACCTCACATCTTATACTACAAGCTAGAATTAGGACAAGAAAACTAAAATAAGTTAAACCAAAAGATTAATATATCTCTTTAAACTATAATCACTACTTCAAACAAGTTAATCACAAATTATATTAAAACTATTTTCTAGATGATATGATCAAGATACAATAAGTTACTGTTGAGTACTAAATTTACCTTTCGAGTCTTCTGGGTGGCTGTACTTTTTGTAGTAGTTACTGCCCCAGGTCCTCCTTCCTCATCCTCTCCTAAAACACTATGAGCATGAGCAGCAAATTTTTGTCCTTCAATGTCAGCAGCTAGCTTCTTGAGTTCTACGGCAAGCATGTGCCCTTCAATAATTTCAGCACTAGCAGTTGCTTGGGATTTTCCATGTTTATTTGCATCCCAACCAAGCTGTTTACCCAGAGTTAAGGCTTTCTCTGTATACTCCTGTGATCTATTGTAAAGTAACCAAGCTTCTCGCCACTTTCTTATACCAGTTAAGCTAAGGGCTATGTAAAAACACCTGTTAAGAGAAATAATGAAGCATTAAATAACTAAATAAATAATGAAAACCATTTTACAAATGTTTAAAAAGAGGATGGAAAATAAGAGAAAATAAGAAAAGTAAATTTTTGATGTTATGAATATTAAACAATAAATATTTACTATTTGAATTTTATATCCCTTCAGTAAAGTTATTCCCAAAGGGGTCCAATTTAGCCACACCTATCTCAAAATTTAATTTTAAAGATATTTAACTACTAAATAATTAAGAATTTAATCATAAAAATGTTATTATTAATAGCAACTTGGGCATAAAAATACTTTATTCTTAAAGAAAATATGATAATACATACCATGCTCATACATGATTTTTTGGTCCAACTATTCCAATATTTAATCCATAATTTCATAAAAGGTTCAACTTCAAGTAAGACATTAAAGGGAGAAGTTGTAGTACTATGATTTAAATTGACTATACCTTAAAGGCAGGACTTGTAGTAATACAATCTAAAGTTTTCTAAGTCTAAATTTTATTATGATTACACAAAATATCGCCTGCTCTAGGCCAAAACAGGGCATGGTGATCGCCACGTTACCTAGCATTCTTTCGTCAAGATTGCTTGCCTTTATTGTGTTAATTCAAGGAAATATAAAAGCAAAAGGAATTATTTTCATTAGTCTTACTTTCTTAAAAAGCATTAACGGTTAGGGATAGAGAAATGGTTAGAAATTAAATGCTCCCAAGGAAAATTACATATATGTTATTTATAAAAGAGAGGTAAAAATGAAATGAATACTAAATGTACTAGAAGTAATTAATTAAATTAATATTTATTATCAAACACTTAATTTATATCTAATATATTTTATCTGTATTCAATGTTTTGATTGCCATAATTACATGCTTTAAGGAATGCATAATTCTATTGGATCATTTTCCAAACTATAAACATTTTATTTTAATGCAAAAAGATATAAAGTTAGTACAGAACTTAACAATTTATATACCTGAAAGCTTTAAATGTTATTATTTTAGCTTCTACATCCTGCTGATATTGAACATCTTCCTCAAGACCAGCTAAAGATTGCAGCTCTCCAAGATTCTGAAGAATGATCTCATATAATCTAGTTAAATCTTGTGGTCTTGTTCTTCGTCCTTCAGTTACTCCGGTCTATAAAAGTATAGCAATATATAGAGCTCAAATCAAATATTTCATAGTAAAAAGTTTGTGTATAGAGGCAGAAATTCTAATCATCCTTGATATTTTACTAGGTAAACAGAAGAAAATTCATAAAATAAAAAATAATGAAATCTTCCAGAAATTTACTTATAATTTTGTTACAGAAAAGCTTCATTTGTCAAAGACATAGAGCAATGCATTTTAAATTCTACTTTCATTGGGCTGAAAATAGTCTCTCCATTTACTAAATATCTGAATTTTTTAAATGGAAAATAAAAGAATGCTTTAATAACATTAACTTCATAGATAGCATTTATAAACACTTTTAAAGATAAAAAGATTATAAAGTACCCAATATTCAATAAAATTTTTATTGATATTTAGAACTAATTCAGTCTTACTGAACTGAAAAAAAGCAATCGAGAGATTTGGAATACTTCAAAGTTAAATAACAGCATCAAACTTTGAGAAATGAATACCAACAATAACTGTTATGAACCTATTTTGCATTACAATTTTTATCTCTACTTACCTCTACTTTTTCTCCACTAAGAGTTTGCTTAACATTTTCAGCCATGAGCAAATTTCGTTGTATGGTTCTTGTTAGACGGATATGCATTAAGTATGAGAGGAAATAATGCATGGAAGACACAGGACCTCCTTGGACTTGTCGACCCTTGAAGTTCTATTAATTTCAGAAATTTCAATGTTAGATTGAAAACATATCATTTATTTGTCCATACATATGTGACAAAAGAACATTTATAGATTCAAAATTAGAAAAGTTTACTAAGACATATCCCATAGTTTCCTTCTAATTCTAGATACTGGTACATGAGATTTTCTATTATATCTGAAATATTTGCAAAGATAATTTAAACATAAAAGAATTGCAGGTAGAATTTTAGAACAAATTTATATTAAATGTTCGAAATAATCATAAATAATAACAATCAATGAATCATCAAAATATTTCATTCAAGAATAATTTACAGAAATATTCAACTACATTATTATTGAAATCAATATTAGAAGGAGCAACTTCGGGGAAAGCCATAGTATAATGAAATTTATATATTGAAACACACACATGAATATAATGTAAAACTTTGTAATTTGGAATAACTTGGAAATTACATAATTATACATTAGTATTATAAAGACATTCATAAATGATGATCTACATTGAAACAAGGTAATTAAAAAATCCTATCTTTGTTATAAAAAATATAAAGAACATAATTTTACGGTAATATTTTTATTTTCAACAGATTCACTCTGAAGCAATATAAACCCAATGCATAATTATTAAAAGAGTCCATGGATATAAAATAAGAAAACCCAATGACTATTGATAGATTAAAATTTGCAGTATTTTATTATTACATAAAGTTTAAGAGATAAGAATGTCTTTTTGTGAATTTTAAGTAATATGAATTATTACACAAAGACATTCTAATCTTAAGAAATTCTCATGGGGGATAAGAAGTGAATCAAGAAGAATCCCTGAGGTTGACTGCAGTGCTTACAGCCCAACGTTGGAATTGTTCCACTATAAGGCCAGATTAGGAAACCATGAGAAATTTATTCAACTTATTCACAGGGAAAGAACCAAATCCTTTCAGGTTATAATCTCTTAAACTTTAAGTAATAATAATTTGCTATAAGCTAAAATTCATCAATGGTCAATGATTTTTCTTCTATGGATTTTTGATATAGCAACTAATATTCTCAACCTAACATCAGAGGATCTTTTTTTACTTAAGTACTTTTAATTCCATACAAAGAATTTACTCAAAGCTCTCGTTTCCACAAAAACTTCTACCCCATCCCAAGCCAATTATATTTTCTAAATTAACTACTTTCATTAAAATTAAGAGAAATATGTAAATGAATGAAATGAATTCTTGGTCCCCACCTCATTAAACAGATTCATTTTTCTTTTGAATTCATAACTATAATTTAATGGGAAGAAGATGATTAAAAATTTAATACAATAATAATATTATTGCCTCATTACCTGACAGGACTGTTATCATAATATAAAATAAAATATCAATCTTAAAGTAAATAGCTAAATACTAAGAACTAATAGAAGATTACTTCTTGTTACCAAATATATGCTTGTGAAATATTGTTTAATTTTCTTTTATCCTTTTTCAAATTGTCAAATTACATTTAGCTTAGATTAATTACCATAATATATTCCTAATTTTAAACTGAAAAAAGAAGAAAAATGCACATACTAAAGGTTTTTATATAAGATCAAAATAAAATATATCAAAAGCAAAAATTTTATTTTATAGAAGGAAACAGGACATTTTATGATAGTAAATAATTGAGATCTTTCTCAGATTAAATCGAACCAATTGATTGACTTAAATAATTTATAGGGAGAAACATGCATAAAAAGGACCAAGATGAATAGGACTCAACCCCAGATGTACCAATTTCTGGTCAGTTATTTTAGCTGTTTAATGTTTTAATGTAAATTTCACCATGAGAATTTTCCTAGGCAGATAACTTTCTTTAGTAAGTTATCCTTAATTATTTTACCTTTAATACTACAATAATAATATACTACTACCAACATATATACACACACAAACATAGTTACTTAACCATAAGCATAACTGGATTTGTAAAACTATGGTTAATGAATGCCAATAAAAAGAATAAAAAATATTAATGAGTTCTCTATGAATATTAATTCTCCAATTAATGAAATTACCCCAAATCAGAAAATTTTTATGCTATCAAGCACTATATTCAATGAAAATTTAAAGGAACTGAAGTTATCTATTTCAAATTATATGAGACTTAACCTAGCCCAACTTGAGAAATATTTATATAGTTAAAGATATCAATTATCCCATTGATAGGGCACCTTGGATTAGATCGAGATAGCAAAAGTATATAGAGACTCAACATAAAAATAAAAAAGAGAAAGTTTAGAAATGTGAAATGAATTACAGCAGTCAGCTGAACCTAAGTGCCAAGTTTGGCAAATAATGCTCAGTAATTGTTGCATATGCACTCATGGCAGCAAAAGGTCTATGAGGGAAAAATATGTCTACAATGAAAAATTAGAAAGTCTGAAAGTTATATCAATGCAAAAATTTGAGATTTGATATTGATTGAGATAAACATAGAGCAAAAATTATCTTTAGTACAATATATTGAACATACAGGATCTGTAGATTTCAATTCCTCTCGCACAGCTTGTACAGCATCTTTGCACTCCATTAAATGAGTTTCAAGTAAAGATATACGTTGGGCATTATCACCAGGAGGACATCGGGCCAAAGCTTCTCCTAGTTCCCTCTCTGACATAAGGAAAAGTCGAACACGTTCTGGTCTGACAGCAACTTTACGTCCCCTCCATTCCACTTCTTCCAGCACAGTGGCACGCTTTTCTAGCGTCTGAGTGAGAAGATTCTAAAATAAAAGGGTCATATGAAGTTGAAAGTTTTTTGTAACATTCTAAAATAAAGGGGTCAAAAGATGCATCGTAAAAAGTGTATAGGAATAATAATCTTATTTATACTAACAACTGATGTAAAATCAGTATTTAACATTAATTTTAAATAAATTTTTATATATTTAGACAAAACTAAAATTAACGATTAGAAAACTAAGAAAATATGAAAAAATATATGTTTGAGATATTGAGCATAAATGAGATATCTAATTAAAAATAAATTTACTCCTAATACAGAGATTTTGAAAACTTAACTTACAGCCACTAAAATGAGTCTTGAAATTCATTTAGGATGCATATATTATACTGAACTTTTAAAATTGGAAGTTAGTTGATTGTAAATCAGAATGAGCATATAGTCAGTTATATTATACTTACATCAAGGTTAGCAAGAAGTCCACCTTGCCCTTGTCCTCTCATGTGTAAAAGATCATCAATGGCGCTTTCATCTCCAATATTGTAAGCACAATAACGTAGACTTGGGGCAAGTTCTTCCACCCTCTCCTTGTAGATAACCTGATCTTCTTCAGAGAGTGCTGAAGCAAGCTTTTCATAAACCATCCTGGGGTTAAAAATAAAGTATATAGTTATTGATAGGATTTTACTAATTAAAAGATTTTTATCAAAACTCTCTTTAAAAGATACAACAATTATCTAAAAACATAATCACAGAAAAGAGGAATTAAATATTATTAAATCAAACATATTAAATTATTAAATAAAAAATTTTTCCAAATCAAGATTGCCATATTCACAAACAAATTAGAGTTCATTAAATGTAAATACATACTGTGCTTTCTTCAAGTCTTCCATAGCAGGTTTCCACATCTGCAACTCAAAATGAAGAGAGCCATGTATCCAGGCAGAATATGCTTCCACCTCCAACTTAGCTCTGGCATCGCATATATCTCCCTAAAATTAGAAGAAGTATTTTAAAAACCACTCTCCTTTAGCTACATAGAGGCATTTTTAATAGATAGTTTGTCTTAATAATTCATACTGTGGCAACATTTACAACTTTGGAAATTCCTTTACCTTTATGAATTGATAATTACTTTCATATCCTTTAAGGACGGTATGTATGAGTTTAACACAAACTTATACATTTGATATGAGGAATAGAAACATTTTCTCTCTACATAGAACTTACTCACTTAAACAATAATATGTGATACAGTGATATGATAACTATTAAGAAGAAATAAATATTTGCAGGAAAAAGGCAACTTCTTCTTCACTTAAGCCATTGCCAATTTACAAAATTTTAATGCATCTATTAATAATAAAAAAGAAATAATAAAACTGAACTAATAAAAAAAAAGGCTAATGTAGATGTACTAGCATAAATATATTTATGAGCGATTCTTATGGATATTCAGCCGATATGGAAGTAAAATTCAAAACTACTTTATAATTAATGAGCTGTCCAAAAAATTATTAAAAAGAAAGACAGGAAGATGATAATTTACCATATTTACCTTTATAAATATATATAAAAAGATTTTTAATATAAGACGGCAAACTGAGCGCTCAGGCAGAATTAATATAAAAACATTAAAGAGAGTGATTCCATATAATGAAATTCAATATAAATCTCAAGTAATTAGAATGAAAATTTACCAATCACAGAGAAAACAACACTAACAAATGTATTATTTAAGAAATGTTACTCAAAACATACCATGTATTTTACTTCCATTAATGAACAGTGATAATAACTGTGTAACTAAAAGCAGCTTAGTAGTAAAAAATTTTTACACACTAAAAATTTTTATTGATTTACTATGAGGAAACTTTCTTGAATGTTTATTGAATTTAGTCAAGATCAAAAACAAAACAATTGATATGTTAACATGATTAATTCAAAGGGCCAAATTTTGTTCAAGATAGAAGCCCATATCCGTGTTTCCGAAGCGTCCAGCTAGTTGGTGTGCGGGGTCGAGCATCATCCGAGTAAATCTCTCTCATTGTTTTGATTTTTTCTTTTATTTGAATTAATAAAGTGTAGTTTTAGTTTAAAGTTACGAAAATAGTTTTAAGTTTTAAAAAAACACCATTTACGAATGCGTCTAGAGTGCCTGCACCCCTTCCCTCCTCCTTGCCGTTCAACTTCGTTAGCCAAACTTGTCTGCCTCCAAAGTAGGACTGTTATGCTAAATTACTCTTTTATTTCTTTGTTTCATAATTCTGTTATGTATTTGTTAATTATACATGTTTATTAGTTAATTAAAAACATATCTTTATTCATAATTTACAATGTTTAGGGGATTTTTCATAGGACCGGAATGAATTAAATCGAATTCAATTATTTTAAATGGGAGCAATTCGTTTGAGATACAAGCCCATTGACTTACAAGCTCGATTTTGGAATGAATTAAACTCATATCTTGAGGCATCACTGTATTCAAAATAAATAATTCCATAAATACTTGCCGCACTAAGTTTCTGTAGTTGAAGAGCATACTTGGTAGCTTTTCTTAACCTATTGATTAAGTGAAAACGCTTCCTTGGCTCTGTGTTAGCTTCCTGTCTAAGTTGCATTCCATATGCCCATGCTCTTTCTGTCATCATCAGTGGTATGTAGAGAAACCTGAAGTATAAAATTCGAATAAATAATCAATAACGTGAGCCAAAAAAATAAATCTTAAATAATTAAAGGTTATTTGGTATAATTAGCTTACTGCAAATAAAAAACATGAAAAGTTGAAGTTCTTAACTAAGATTCTGATTGACATTTTCACAAACTTATAATGCAGATGTAAATATATACATATATATATATATGTATATATATATGTATATATATATGTATATATATATGTATATATATAGACGCTTCGGGGGGATATATATAACATATATATATATATTCATATATATAGGATATTAATGTCAGGCCCAAACCGCTCGGGCCACGGAGCCGCCGATTTTTTCACGTGATGGCCCACTAAATCTCACTTAGGAAAAATTCGAAAACCGCCCCTACCTATCATGGGTTCGATTCTAAGAGGTCCCAAAAATCGACTTTCCCCCGTAAGAATGCATGGGGCCGTTTTTCAAATAATTTTTAAAAATACTTTCCATTGAGATAGAACAATGAAATTTCATACGGCTATTGCAATTATATATATCTACGCAAAAATGCTATTTTTTACGCGCAAGCGGTCATGGGTTCGATGCCAGGAGGTGAAAAAGTTTCAAATTTCGAAAAATCCTAGCTCTCTTAATATGAAACATAGATCATTCAAATTTTTTACACTTATAGGTAAGTATATTATATACCTCGAAAAAAATCGACAGTTGCCTATGTGTCACGGGTTCGATTCCAGAGTGACCCGTAATCTCGATTTTTCCCGTTTAAAATACATTGGTCATATTTCCGAAGGCTTTTTATGACACTTCCCAACCGCGCAGAGGTTCAAAATTTCACACAGCCATTAAGGGGACCATTCTCATATAAAAGCTATCCTAAGATAGTCGTAAAAGGTCGTTGGTTCGATTCTAGGGGGCGAACCTTCGTAAGAAATGCATAGGGAATTTAGGACACATTTTTAGGTACTTTTTGAATGAATTTCCTTTTGATATTCGGAATATTTATAAAGTCAATCATACTCAAGCCAATAATGACAGCGTGTTTCGTTGGAGTCCTTGGTTCAATGCCAGGGCGGTAATAATGCTGCAGTAAGAAATGCTTGGGAAATTGGAATCAATGCATTGCTCGCTGCGAAAACGCCCTTTACTTTACGTTTAGAATGGTCATTCAGAATAATATACCGAAAAATTTTTCACTATTATTAAAATATATATTATTACATTGCTTGCTGTAAGCAAGCGCACCTTTACTCGTATATATGTATATATATATGTATATATATATGTATGTAAAAGTAGGTTTTGTTTGTTAGTTGCTTACGTCAAGCAATCAGTGAATATGTCTCATAATGAAATAATAAATTTTTCAAAAGTTATATAATGCCAATACTCTAATAACTAAGTTTAGAATCATTAAGACAGCATATCTTGGATCAAGTTTGAAGAACCATGGTTTTCTTTTGTTAGCACCACGCATTTGTCAAACAAAAGAGAATATTTACCATATTTGTTCATAGTTTGCATCAATATTATAGTCTTTAAAATTTCCCAAACTTCAAAGTAAAATATTTTCAGGAAGTGCCTCAAAAATTATACCAATTTTCCCATATGGAGACTGAGTTAAGGTCTCCAACAATCAAACTAATGACCTACTGCAGAAAAGCATGGCTCATGTAGTTTAGGCTGTATGATATACATTCACTTTGAGTGAAAACTCACTTTTCATCTTTCACCATAGCTTCTGTTATTTCTTTCTTCTTAAAATGTCTCTTGTCTCCTTGTGTAATACGTAGAACCTTCCTGAGCCGTCTTATTCTTCTGGTACAATAACCCCTTAAAAGAAAATTATTTCTCATTAATCCATCTTAAAGAAAAGCTACTGAAGTAGAATTTTTCCATGTCTTATTTAAAGTCAACATTTAAATCCAAATGATTATCGCTAATAAGATACAATCATACAAAGGCATTTAAGAGTAAGAATGGCAATGGAACATTAAGTTTTATTAATAATACATGAGAGTATTGAAAGAGGATTGAATTTTATAGAGCTCATGGAGACTCTTAAATAGAACAAGGATAGTAAAATATGTGAGTTCAATTATAAATTTATGAAACAGATATAAAAGATCCCATAGAGAATAGACATAATGAACCATTTTCAGATCAAATTTAATTCTTCTTTGAGTTGACAATGATTCTAACGAAAAATGTACAGTAAATGAGACTTGTGTTCAAATTCAAATTCAAGGTACATTTTTATTAGTTTCAAAGAGTAAATTAATTTTGAGTATAAACATTATTCAAATCAGAGTATTAACATGATACGAAAGAAAAACAGACTTAGAAATTGATTTCTTTAATCTATGTAAATATTTAAAATTAAAGGTATCTAATTATTCATACTTGGGACAAAGTTCACAAACTTTGCTGAAGAATATCGATTTGGTTAGGTCATTCTATCACTAACATTAAACTCTTTGCTTCCTTATAGACTGAAAACTATTTAGCAATAATTACTACATATCTTAGGGAATAATTAATAACACACCTGTATCTTTGATAATCTCCATGTCGAAGACCATGCTGCTGCTGAGCTTCTTTAATTATTTTTAAAACTGATACAGGCTGAGGAAAACAACTTCGGAGTATATCAAGTTTATCAAAAGTTATATTAATATAGTGATCGAATCGTTAGTAAAAAGTGTTACTTAAGGGTTAATTATGACATCTTATTGACTTAATGTATTTGTTGGGAATTTAGAGCGATTGTTTTATACAGAAAAGGCGATCCAAATCCAATTACATAGTTTAGTATTAATAAAATCTTGAACACTGATATTATAACCAAACGAAAATACTAAATTGAACATTAGATACTGAGTTAGCCACGTCTTCCTCTGGATCAAGGACCATATGTAAAATAAAACAATTACTAATAAATAGAGAACAGATTTAGGACTTAGATTCGATTACAACTTTAATCAAGTTTAATCGTAGTGTGAAGACAAAAGATTTATTTTGCTTACATATGGTAAACATAAGAAAACATTAGTAGTAAGAGGTACGACAACAATTACATTCAACGTTGAATGAAAGGATACTTTCGAAGGTAAATTTTTGTGAGGGCGGCTCTTCCACATTTTCAATTTCTTCGACATTTTCTTGATTTAAAGTCTCAACATCTCCTTCAACCATTGCAACTTTCCACTCCGACTTCTATGATCTACTGCAGCAGCTGCCCACGGCTACGGTGATGTGTTAAAACAATCGAATGCCTATAAACGTGAAATGTATTAGTTCATGCGGTTCATGCCAATGCAGCGCCTTCTCAAACAATCAAAGTTCTAGCTGACTGAGGTGTATAGGTGAATGAACAATAGACGCCTTGATGTTGGTGTGGAACGGGTGGAACTGAGTAATCTTCTTAATTCTGTGGGCGTTGAAATCATAATTTCTCATCGTGTATGACTAACTGATCAGATTCAAAGATTTCTTTGAATTTCAACTTAAAGGCTTAATAGCACGTGTTTTTGGTCTGATTATCCATCATTCCAACCTTACCTCAATTTTTTTCGTCCCTTATACAGATTATTAAGTCATTAAATTACCAATATGTCTAGCGAAACTGCGACCTTCGATGAAAAAGTCAATAATTTTGTTCTTGATTTATATAAGATTGGTGGGTTAAAGTTTGGAGATTTTAAAATGAAAGTTGGCATCAATTCTCCTGTTTATTTAGATTTAAGAGTATTGGCATCTCATCCAAAAGTACTGGTGAGTGAATTGGATGTTAATTAATTGTTCATTTTTCTAAATCAATATTCTACGATATTAATGGGAATTTAAAATTTAGGAATCTCTATCTCTACTGTTGTGGGAGTTCGCTGGACCATTAGTTAAAGGAGATCATATTTGTGGTGTTCCTTATAATGCATTACCAATCGCCACAATCATAGCAGCAAAGCATGACATACCAATGTTAATCCGAAGAAAAGAAGCTAAAAAGTACGGAACAAAGAAATTGATTGAAGGTCAATTCTCTGAAGGGCAAACATGCGTTATAATAGAAGATGTTGTTACCAGTGGTTCTAGCATTCTGGAAACAGTTCAGGTATTTAAAAAGAATGTAACATCTAGAATATGGACAAAAGGTAAACCATTGGTGAACATGATGTTATACATTTAATTTGAAGGATTTGGAAAGTGAAGGCTTGAAAGTAACAGCTGCAGTTGTGATAGTTGACCGCGGTCAGGGAGGGAAGAAGAATTTAGCAGAACAAGGATTAACAGTGCATAATCTGCTAACCCTTTCGAAAGTAAGTTTTTGTCATTTTCGTGCATTATTTTAAAGAAGCTATACTTCACATAAACTACTTCTAGTAATTGGTTGATGTTTCTCATATTCTATTTAAAGATACTTGTATCTTTATTATCAATTAATTAATCCAGCTGAGTACTTGAGACAGTTTGTGTCTTTCTGTCGCCATTTTTCTGTGATTTAATGACTTCAAACTTTAATAACATAATATTCTGGACTTCTGGACATTTAATATATGCAGTTAATTCAAATTATATTTCTTTTATAGATAATGCACATTCTATGCGAGAAAGGCTTCATTGATGAAGAAATGGTCAAAAAAACAGATGATTATTTGAAGAAATCTCAGATTGCTATTCCAAAGCCTAAGGTGCCTCCAGCTAAAGGTACGTTTGAGAAATAATCCCATCAACTCTTATGTTGATAACATATGCTAGTATTTTACATAAAATTTAATAGTAACTGTTTTAGCTGCCAAGAAAATGATATAAGTAAGATATATAAGGGGATAGATTCTATCTAATCCATGATATTTATAAAATGTCTTTTGAAACACTATTTTGAAAGATTTATTGTAATTTATCAGTTATTAAATTTGTTCGTCTTTAATATTGATTAAAGTTTAATTATTCTTAAATCCATCAAAGCTTGACTTGAGGTTAAAATTCAAAGGAACTAACCTATCTCATTCTTTACTCTAACTTTTAATCATCAAAAATAAATATTTTAAATAATTACCTGTTTCATCCATATCATCATTATCTTGTTTTAGTATCTTCTTCTTTGTTCATTTTCATTATAGTGGCATGCAAAAATTGATATTATTTCATAAATTCCTCCGTTGATTCATAAGTTAAATTTTTTTGTGATGAATTGTGCTCTCAATACTATGGCTTAGTAAAAGTTATGCTTAGCAAGATTTGTGTGTATTTTACAAATTGTAAAATTGCATTGTGAAATGTGTATTAATAATCAACTTTTAAGTATTACGTACTATTAAATCTGCTAATTTAATTACATTGAATGTGTTTCTCTATCCTTATGAATGGTAATTAAATTGATTGAAATACATTTTTTGTAAACAAATTTTCATTTTGCAATAAACTATAGCAACTACTTACTATGAAATCTTATGGATTTGCAACTTGCTAATAATGGGTGTTGCTTTAATATCTTATAGCATGATTAATTGGAGAATTAATATTCATAGAGAACTGATTTATGTTTTCTATTCTTTTTATTGGCATTCATTAACCATAGTTTTACCAATCCAGTTGTGCTTATGGTTAAGTAACTATGTTTGTGTGTGTATATATGTACGAGTAAAGGTGTGCTTGCTCACAGCAAGCAATCACAAAAAATATCTTTTAAAAACATAATATTTTTCAAAAGATAATTCTTCTTACTCATTGCTAAATTTAAACTATAAAGGACAATTTCGCAGCTTAAATTGCATTGATTTCAATTTCCCATGCATTTCCTATGGCATAATTATTCCCGACCTGGCGTCGAACCAAGGACATTCTGCTTAAAATATTTTCATAATTCGTTGAGTATTGTCTTTATGAGCACTCAAAATTTCAAAAGGAAATTCATTAATTAAGTGCCTCAAAAGGAGTTCATATTTCCCTATGCATTTCTTATTTAGATATAGTTAACGCCCCCTAGCATTGAACTAATGACCAATTACAAGATTCTTAAGTAGTCTTAATGTAGAAATGTTGCTCATTAATGCCTGAGTGAAATTTAAAACTTCTATACTATCAGGAAGTGCCTAAAATGTATGTCCAAAATATAGCCCATGTATTTCTTTTTGGGAAAATCCAGATCCGGGTGTCTCTGGAATGGAACCCATGGCTCATAGGCAATTGTTGATCTTTTTTCAGAACACATTATTTACGTACTGTAAGTAAAGGAAGTTTGAATTATCTATGTATCATAAGCAGCGATATACGATTTTTCAAAGTTTGAAAATATTTCACCTCCTGGCATCAAACTCATGACTAGCTGCAGAAAAAATATAGCATTTTTAGAAATATATATGAGGTATAGCCACATGAAATTTGGTTGTTCTAAATACCCAAAAAGTATTTTATTTTTTTTACTTTCAAAAATTGTCCCCTTGCATTCATATGGGGGAAAATCCAACTTTGGGGTCTTCTAGAATCGAACCCATGACAGGTAATGTAGGTTTCCAATTTTTTCCTGGGTAAGATTCAGATGGCCATTACGCAAAAAAATCGGCAGCACCAACGGTTTGGGCCTGACATTCGTATCCTCCTATATCTATATATCCCCCCGAAGCAGCTATATATAATATATATATATATATATATATATATATATATATATATATATATATATATATATATATATATATATATATATATTGTATATGTATAATGAAAAATTAGTGAAAGCGTGTCTGAAAGTTTTATAAAACTTAAATGACAATCAAACAATTTTAAGTCATTATTTCAGCATATTTTGAATTAACTTCAAAATCCCATGCATTTCTCAAGGCAGCATTTTTCCTACCCTGTTGTCAAACTAAGGACAATATCTACCAAGATTGTTCGTCTTTAGAATGAGTACCCTGGTGGTCTTTCATAACTCTCCAAATTTCAAGAGAGAATATTATTAGGAAGTGCCATAAAACATGCCTCAAATCCAATTGTATATACATCTAAAGACAACTGAAAATAATTGTCTACATGACATAGGTTTGATCCAGAGCGCCCCGTAGTCTTGATCTTCCCCACAAGATTGCATGGGTTATATTTTCGAAATTTTTCTTTAGATTCTTTCCGATGGTCTAGAAGATTTAAATTTCACACATCTGTAGATATACCTCATTTTTATATTTAGCTTCTGTAACAATTTTGTAATGTTGTTTCTAGTTGTCTTTAACCTTTAACGTACGAACGGTCCCTTTTGGAACCACCAAAAGTAGTCGCGAATGGCCGAGCGGTCCCTTTTGGGACCACTAGAACACGCTTCGTTTCACGTCTGCTTATTATCACTTTCTTAGCTCGGATTTGGTTGATTTTTTTCTTAGGCTCTTGGAATGGTCCTCGCTTTAAGCTCATAGCAAATTGTCTTACTTGATACAAGGTTTACATCCGTAATCGCTTTCGAAACTAGGCTCTTCTCATCACTTGCTATGCAAGCAGTTTAGATATTCGGCATTTAAACGGCATTTAAATGCCCGGCCGTTCAGATACTTCTGAGATTGAGTCCCGTCTTTTAAAGGTTAACTACATTTCCTTTAGAAATGCATAGAGAAATCGTAATTCCTTTTGAGGTATTCCTAAATGTATTTTTCTTTTAAATTTGTGAAGATGATAAAGACAACAATATATGTAAATGACAAATGTATTTTGCATAGCATGTCCTTAGTTTGAGGCTCGGCCAGGTATAATGTTTCCTTTTGAAATGCATGGAAAATCAATTTAAAATACACTGCAAAAATTGCTTTCATTTTAAGATGCTTATCAATATAAAAATCTTGAAAATTCTGTTATTTTCATTTTTAGATATATTAACCAAACCAAAAAAAGTTTGCTTGCTTATAGGAAGCAATCTTTTACTTATATATTATACAGGTATACATATATACACACATATTAGGTATATAAAATTCCAATAATATCATTTTTGCTTATTCAAGTTTATTATTTCTTAGTTTAAACAAAAAACTTGAAGATTGCTGTCATATGTTTAATTCTTTGTTTCTATATATTATCAACACAAAGTGAATTTAACATTTCTGCATGTCTTTTGTTTGAATAACTTTGGAATAGTTAACCGCCTGAAATTGACTTATGGTGAAAGAGCTGCCATGGCTGTCAATCCAGTTGGAAAAGCATTATTCCAATTGATGGAAGAAAAAAAGACAAACTTGTGTGTTGCTGTTGATGTAACAACTGCTGAAGAGCTTCTGCGTATTGCTGCTGAAACTGGACCTTATATTTGTTTATTTAAGACTCACATTGACGCTGTGGAAAACTTCACCGAAAGTACTGCTCAGTCATTGCTAGAAATAGCTAGGAAAGAGAAATTCATCATCTTAGAAGACAGGTATTTAAACTTATCCTGTTTCTGTTAACCTGTTCTTGTGACCTTCAGTTTCTATGCAAATGTATGCATTTGTTATTTATTTAATAGTCACTGTTAGGTTACATGACCAGGTGGCAACAGGTTATTTATGGGTCATTGGTTCATAATAGCTTGTATGATTGCTTCATTGTCTACCAAATTCCAAGGGAATAACCTAGACTCATGAATACACTAAATTATTGATTAACAGAATATAATGTCAAAGTTGGTTTAATGTAATCTTACATTCTTACCTACTTACTTACATTACGTTATTGAAATATTCTTTAATTCTTTATGGTTATATATTACTTATCCAGTTATAACTCACTTTTTACCTATTTACCTATTTTTTTAGTACATCTATTATATATGGCTGCTTCAGGGGGATATATATATGATGGACCCACTAAATCTTCTCTAGGAAAAATCGGAAACAGACCTTACCTATCATGGGTTCGATCCTAGGAGACCCCAAAAATCGGCTTTCCCCCATAATAATACATGGTGTCATGGGATACTCCAAAATTGTTTTAGGGCATTTTCTAATATTGTAGAAGATTAAATTTTCAAAAACCTATAGAAATGCTACATCTTTATATTTTGCTCACAATAATGTTGTAAATGGTCATGGTTCGATTCTAGGTGTTGTTTATGGTATCTTCATTTGGAATGCAGGAAATCAGGACTCTTTTTAAGGGACTTCTTAAAAGTATTTTGCTCTGAAATTAGGTGAATTTACGATATAGATACTTATCATAATGATGAGAGTATTTTGTATAGAATATCCTTAGTTCATTGCCCGAACCAGTAGAATGCTGCCATAAGAAATGCATGGGAAATCAAACTCAAAGTATAATACATTGCAAAAATATCCTTTATTTTATGATAAGCTTTGCAATTGAGCAATTTAAAAATTCAGAACATTCTCTATTTTTTCAATTTTAGATTTAATATCCAATTGCTTTCTGTAAGCAAGCAAACTTTTACTCATAGTTCATATTCTCATATTACTAAGATCTAGTAGATGAAGTATGAATCGCCAAAGTTAATGGATGTCTATAGAAAAATGAATTTTCTTGCAAATCTTCGTGTGTATTAATTTTTGCTATTGCTTTGATTAGCTGAATACTCAGGAAATAACTCTTGTTTGTCATTTGGGAAAAATTTATTAGATATTAGATAGTTTGAAGTGTGGGAGCAATTGAATCGTACATAATCTTATTATATGATTGTAGATTACTCTCATGCATGCTGTTTGTAATAAAATTTACAGAATACCATTCCCATTATTTTTATGTTACTGCAAAATCAATCATAAACTAATTTTTGTGTGAGCTGGGAAGTTTTTATTTACCTCTTTGAGGATATTTTTAACAAAAAATAGTAAGATGCAGTTAAACTGTGCTTTGCATGAGGTTATATCTTTTCCTCATTAAATTCCCTTGTTAAATTGTTTTATCTTGTCTGTTCTTATAATTGTTGGTATTGCTTCCTCTTACTAACACCTTTTTACCCATTTATAACATTAATGATAAATTTTGATTGCATTAACAGAATAAAAGATTCTATGAAACCTGTGACTTTTTATTTGGTGAAATCTTGGTTTAGAATTTTAAATCTTGTATTATATATCTATAAAAGTTGAATTTTGTTAATTCTCTAAACAGAAAATTTGCTGACATTGGGAAGACTGTATCCTTGCAGTATGGAGGAGGCAACATGAAAATAGTGACATGGGCTGATTTAGTTACTTGCCATTCAATATCTGGTGAAAATGCTATTATTGGACTTAAGTCTGCTTCGAGAGATTTGCCAAGAGGTTGCTTTCTTGTTGCTGAAATGAGCAGTGAAGGAAATCTTATTACTCCATCTTACACTAAAGGTACATTGGATTGTGAAATTTTATTTTATATTGGTATTCATACTAAGTAAAATTACAGACTGCTTTTCACATCTCATTTTCTAAAATATTTCTATTCAATTCCAAGAAAACAAAGAAGTTTTCTAATTAATGGTTTAACTTCTATGGAGTTTAATTTCTTTTGTATCATTAATTTCTATCTCTTTGCTTATACTTTTAAAACAGCTACCTTGGAAATGGCTGAAATGCATCCAGAATTTGTGGTAGGACTTGTAACTCAGAGCATCATGAAAGAAACATCATGTGGACTGATTCAACTCACCCCTGGTGTAAGAATCAGCTCTGGATCTGCCAATGGAGTTGTTTCAACTGACGGGCTTGGACAGCGGTGGAGTAGTCCTGAGGATGCTGTCCTCTCACGTGGAGCAGATATTGTTGTTGTTGGTAGGGGCATTACTGAGGCAAGATATGTAAAGGAATCTGCTGTTCTATATCAGACTAAACTTTGGTCTGCATATCTTTCTAGAGTTGGATAGTGCTCCCTCCATAAGCATTTTGTCGGTTCTATATTTTTGCATTGTTTATCTGATATATTTTTTTGACAATTTTTGAAGCTTCAGAAAGAAATTTTAAGTATTCGTAATGACCTTTGCTGCATGTACTTGAGTCTCACCTTCTCTAATTGTTATTTTCTGGCTGCTTGAATTAAAATTTATTTACATCCCTGTCAAATACAAATGTTTGTAAAGTACTGTTTTGTCACAAGTTACCTTTTCATGTTAAATTTAAATATTTTTTAGAAGTTCCATATCAGGCAGAAGTTGTTTGTTTTCATCAAAAATAGTTTTTATGGTTTCAGCTGATGATTATGTGATGAATTATTATAAAATCTTAGAATTTTATTGAATTGTTTTCATCTATTCATGCAGTTGGTAATTGGTTTTTGGGATCATTCTATTTTATGATGAAATTGATGTAGTATTTTATTAATTTTGGTGGAAAGGGTATTTTAAATTTTCTTTTAAAATATTCTAAAAAATTATTTGATATTTTAAAGTTGGAAGCATTCTTAAAGACTGATGTATATAAAATATTTGTGAACCTAAGCATTTCTTTAATTTACGGTTCTTGATGTTGTAATCAAATTTTTAAAAATCAATATGAATACAGCCTTTATTTTGCATACTAACAATGTTTTCATTGAGACATGAGAGATAATTATATTGTTGCTCTTTAACATTATTTTGTATACTGTTACTTTAACTACTATCATTGATATTATTCCTCCTCCTTATTTTTCAAGGCTGATATTGAAAAGTATTGAATCATAGTAATACATTTTGCAATAATAATTCAATCATTCCTTGGTGAATATATATGCCATGTATGAATTATTGCCATAAGACTAGCCTAGTCTCACGACAGTAACATTTTGTTATTAATAAAAGCATATTCATTGTTACAGCTTCAATGTATACTGTTTTGTAATTTGATAAATATAAATGAGTAATTTTTTATCATATCCATTTAATTATTTTAAATGTACCCTAACCCTAAATTTAAGATCATGTTCACAGAACAAATAGTATGCCATCTCTTGAGTATCTTTCAGCAGAACATGCAAATACATGTCTTTACATTAAAAATAATTTATTTATGAGTAAATAATTGATCTAATGATTTCATGAAATGCAGTATTTTGTAATAACAAATAAATTTTTTAAAGCTATCTTATGTTAATCTCTGGATGGAAATCTTATTTATATTTATTTGGTAAGTTTCTGTATGTTTGTGGGTATAAGAATGTGAATTGTCAGTCATACCTGTATAAATATGATGAATAGAACATCATAAAGTAAGTAATCTATATGGTTAGGCATTACATTGAGGAAGGCAATTTCAGAGTATATTGCAGAAAGACTAATCTGTGTACTTCCTCAACAGGGAGGAAGTAAACTAAGTTCCATCATATGGTATTTACAGATTATGTATTTATTAATAGGTTATCACCATTGTAAGCACTGGAAATATGCCACCCACTAGAGGAACACATTCTTCTTAATTAAGTCTTACAATCAATCTACAGCAATAATAACTATCATCTAATAAATACTCTCAAAACATAATTCTAATAGTAAATTCACTGAAACAAGTTATTGGATTGGGATTTGAATTTGATTTGGAATTTATATTTATATGAAAATTTCACGCCAAGAAATAATATAAGTAATGGTTCTTATGGCTGCATTTATTTATAAGTTTAAGAACTCAGTTTATTTACTCAAAATATCTTCATCACAATTCCTTTAGAAATGTAAGAATCTTTCCCAAAATTAAAAAGCAATCTAGGGCAAAAATTTATTTTATGGGTTTTGAACATGATCGTATACAATTTATTTTTAGTGGTATTCAATTTATAAATGAACCTTATGCGTGTCTAAAATGAATAATTTTTAATATTAAATAGAAATCATGTGTGGAGTAGAAATAATTTTGTTACTTTAAATATGAATGTGGTCATAAATTCTGTCAATTGATAGGATGCATTGAATCTATAATATGAAATAGAATTAATAAACTCAAAACTGAGGAATTTTGTATGAGGGTTATGGAATACTTTATACAATCAATATTTAGCTCCAGAAAAACCTTTGAATTTATTGATACAATAAAATAACAGGCTCCCCTATTAATTAATTATACAGTATTACATATTACACCTTATGTATATCTATGTTGATTTGAAATCTCTGCTACATAATAATTATGGCTATGAACTGTTGTGAACTAGCAAGGGTTAAAAATTTCAGGAGAATATTAACATATTTTGAAAAGCAAAGAAAACCCTATATGCTGCAAATATCTGTTTCAGATAGAGTGAAAATTTGACATGATTTTCTATTATAAAATGTACCCAACACTGATACCTGATACAAAGCACTATTTCAACTTCTATAATGAAAAGCACCAATTGCATGAAGCTGTACTTATCTGTGCCAGCTAAAATATGTATTTTCATTTAAATCCTAGTCTTACTTTCAGAGAAATATGCATATATAAACAATTCCATCTAAATGCAATGAAGTCATTTTCAATTGATCTAAACAGTATCAATCTCAACAACAAAGATTCAGTTCATTTTTGCAACTATCATCTATGCAGGTACTATGAAGATGTTAATCAATAAGAATATAATTCAACTTAAAACTTACAAAATTTGTAAAAAATGTCGGCCAAAATCAAGATGGCATGTTAGAATTTCTTTTAATACCATTAAATTGGCATCATTTTGAATCTTATCTTATTTAATAATCTTAAAAATTGTAAAATAATGAGAATATAATTCATTTTTAAGTCAGTATTGGTAAGGTAGCACTGTCAGGTATCAAGGCCACTGCTGTAACTGGAGTCATAGTTCCCACAGACACCATGTTACCTATAGAAGCCAGTGATGAAACAGATGGATCTTCTAAACTATCTGTCTTCTGCTGCTGAACTGAAATTGTGCTTAGCTTATGATTTGGAGCTACTCCAACTGTAACTGTCTGTTGACTAAGCTCAGCCTTAACTCTTTTTGCTATATGAGTCTGCATATGCTTTCTTAAATGATCTTTACGATAAAATGCCTTTCCACATTCTGAACACACCTGACTTTTTTCTCCTGAATGAATAATAAAATGACGAGAAAGATGCTCGTTTCTTTTAAATGCTTTAAGACATACTGTGCAAATGAAAGGTCTGTCTGGGTTATGGCCAAGTTTGTGCCGATCTAGATGTTCTTTTCTCTTCAATCCAGCACCGCATATATCACAAATAAATCGTCTTTCAATTTTATGACCTATCAAGTGTTGCTGTAACAAGTCTTGCTCAGGATAAGCCATATGACACTCTGGACAACAATATAAAGTAGAGCCATCAAGAGCTGTTGTCAATCTGATCTCTCCAGGTCGAGCCCTTCGTTCACCTTTTTTCTTCTTCTTTCGTTTCTTCTTTTTCAATTGTATAGTCAATGTTTGAGAAACCAAGGGACTGGTTTCGACAACTGAGGGTACTATCTCTTTCTTAATTGCTTCCGATGTAGAATATTTAAAAAAATGTTGCAATGTCATCGGAAGAGTAGAAGAAGGGAGACGGAATAAATAATCTGCAACGGTTGTTCCTGACATCGCTAAACTTTGCCATGATGTAGAAATAACAGGTGCGTATGTTTTCAAATCATCCTCGCAATCGGGAGTCTTCTGTACATCAACGTTAACCTTTTCTTCATCATTCTTTTCATCCTTTATAACCTTCTCAATATCTGTATGGTTATTGCACGCGGTGTTCGTTCCACCGCTGCCCAATGGAATTTCGGGTATAGAAAGCACTATCTGAGGATGACCGTTCTCGTGCGAAGTTGGTTCATGAGTTTGAGAGTAAGATTCAGTTCCGTGACTGACGGGTATTTGTACCATTGAATCCTCAGGACACTGGTTCCCCATACCTTGAGATACTTCGTACTTGTTCTGAGGCATATCAGGCCGATAATTTATTCTGCTTGAATTAACAAAACCCTTTGTGGATTACAAAAAAATAATTACAGAAAAATATTTCAGAAAATCATTTTCAGTTAAACTGAAAATAGTCGATTAATATTTCATGACGATGATTTCAGCAAATTCTTTGACTCCTGAAAATTCAAAAGTAGCGCTTAACGTCTACAGAAATGAAAATAGCATATTTTCGCGAGAATAAAACAGAGAATTGGATACTTACCAATTGAATGGCAAAGTTCATTAACTTTCTTAACAAATTACGACTGCATCGATCGAACCACACTCCTCATGCCGAATAGAATCTATTATAGGAGTTGGGGCTCATTTGGTTGAACCCCTTTGCACCTGAAGAATAAACCATTTTAATCGAACAGAACGCTTATATTTAATAGAGCTGGAGTCTTTAACGAAAAATAAGTAAAACATACATAAAATCCATGGTTCCATGGTCAAAAGTTACGGGCTATTTAAATTACCGACTCATATCGATTCAGACTCTTTCTCAGTACCGACTAGATGAATACAATCGTCTTCGATCATTTCCATTCCATTACCCAAGGAGAAACACACTATTGAAATTTGACAAGACAAAATGTAAACACTCAGTGCTACACCACACTCATTTGTTTATTAGAATTTTTTTCCATTTCGAGACCTGCAGGAATTAAGCCCATCACGACTAAATTATTGCTTCATATATAATTGTATCAAATCCTTCATAAAAGAAAACGCTCAGGTAACAAGCAGCCAACGTGCTCGTTTTACAATCCAAAGAATTTCAAACCTTCATTACAATCGGAATCGCTGAACGAGTAAAAAAATAATTTCCTCCTAGTTAACGAATCTTCATCAATAAATTGACGCTTCGAGAAACCTTTCTATATACAGAATCAATGAAATTAACGAACATGTCAACCAAAATAAAAGATACATAAAATTCTAGCACTAAAAATGTACAGTTAATTATCCATTACAATTAACAACTTCCTATTGATCACTAATAAAAAAGAAAAACTCAAAAACGTAATGGAGTGAAATAATTCTGTCATGAGACTCTCAGAGTTTCCAATACAGATTTTAATTGATACATAAGCAACACTGGTGTATTTCATAAAGAATGCAGCCTGTAAACAACAAAAATTTCAGATCTTCTCACAAGTTGAGACTCTCTAGCATTGACAATCACACAGGGAAGCAAGCACTCGGGAGATAAAAAGCAACATTTAAGTCAGTCAGCTGGAGTTTTGTACTATGTCATGAAATTAATGTCTTCACTGTACAAATTCACTGGTAAGACTACAACACATGCTCAGATCCACTAACTCACTGTCTCTTCCTGCAACCCACATACTTTTGCATCATTCAACAATACAAATAGTAGGAATACATGAAGATTGGCCATGCTTTTGGGAACCGTTCATAGTCCAATAAAAGTACACATGGGTTGCTGGGGTGGCCTGGATTGAAAAAACGCCTGTATTTTTTGGCTCATCAAAATTGTAGACAAAAAGAATTGCACAAAGGCGATGGCTCTGTTGAATCTGAGCACAGAATTGTACCTTCAGTTCACATTTAACGAAGTGAAACAGTTTGCACAATAATTCTGGCCAATCAATTCTGCAACAGAACTTCACTCTGGCCTAGAGCAAAGTTTTGAGTCTGTGACTCTCACGGCTCACAATACAAATTTTACATGCCAGTTGCTATAAAATCTGCCCATTCTAATCACTTCTTAATCAACTTGTCATGCATATATTTCATTAATTTACAAATCACTGCCATTAAAATTTCTTTAATTAGTTTACATAATACTTCAACCATAAGTCATTTTATCCTCATCCTCTAAAATTTATTACCTGCATCATGGCAGTGCTTTGTAAACAGGCGCATTGTTCCAGAAAATAAGAACTCTTTTGCAGAAGCCTGGCTTTTTGGAACGAGTATTCATTATCCTCAATTATATATATGTATATATATATAAAGGTAAGGTTTGAGGCAACCTAAATGAAAACAATTCATAATCAGATTTACATCGTAAGATTAGTTTACGAAGACAAGAAAGAAAACAGCTAAATGGCACAATGTAAAAAGACTTATGAAACTAATCCAGTTAACTTCACAACCAACATCCCAACTCACTGAAGTATTATGCCAGTGGAGTGATGGAGTGTCAAACTGGGTAATTTACAACCCACAGTCACTATATCATACCATTTCACACTCAATTGCAAGTTTCTGCCATTCAACCACAAACCAAGGAATAGTGGGAGGTAGGAGAGGGGCCTTCAATGCAAATCCTCTGCATCTTCTCATTAAAAGAGCCAAAGTCACTAAAAAGGACCGATCAGGCATCCCTCACGGTGGTGGACGAAAATGACAGGAGCTCCGAGTTGATTGTGGGAACATTGGTATAGTTCCCAGCCGCGATTCAGGAAAGTAGGGATGCTTGTGTTCCATCTGCAACAGCTACTCCACCACCACCCCCAGCAGCTGCGGCGGCTGCTGCTGCCGCTTGCGCTACGCCAGACACAGATGCTACTGGTGGTGCATGCTGGCTCATTTCTGCCTTAACCCTGCGAGCAATGTGACTGCGGGTATGCTTACGAAGATGGTCCTTCCGATAAAAGCCTTTTCCACACTCCGTGCAAACATGGCGCTTTTCCCCCGAATGGATGACAAAGTGAAGCGTTAGCTGCTCCTTCCGCTTAAAAGCCTTGAGGCATATGGTGCACACATAAGGACGTTCAGGATTATGACTCTGCTTATGCCGTGTGAGGTGATCTTTACGTTTGAGGCCGGCACCACAAATGTCACATATGAAACGTCTTTCCAATTTATGACCAACTAAATGCTGCTCCAGCAACTCCTTTTCTGGATAAGCCATATGGCACTCCGGGCAGCAATAAAGAGTCGAGCCATCCAATGCAGTCGTAAGCCTTATTTCTCCAGGCTTTGGTCTTGGCTTTTTCTCCTTATTGCTCTTCTTTTTCTTCTTTTTCTTAGGGTTATTTGTCATCTCAGTCTCCTTCTTTATATTTTCAGCAGAATACTTGAGGAAATGGTGCAAACTAAGTGGTAATGTGGAAGCAGGCAAATGGGACAAATAATCAGCAACAGTTGATCCAGGAGTTGCTAGACTCTGCCAAGCTGCTGGCATGGACGTAGTATGAGACATGGCTCCACTATATTCTGCTTCTCCTGAAGCTGACCTTTCCCCCTTGTCTGCCACATCCCTCTTTTCCCCTTCCTTACTTTTATCTGCTTCACCCATTCCTTCCCTCATCATTGCAGCACAAAGATCTTGCGGCTGCATATCCCCACCTCCTGTGTGACCATAACGCTTGTCACCATGCTGCCTACTTTGACCCTGCCCTTGTTGTTGTTGTTGCTGCTGCTGTTGTGGTTGTTGTTGTTGCTGTTGTTGTTGCTGCTGTTGCTGTTGTTGTTGCTGCTGCTGTTGCTGCTGTTGTTGTTGCTGCTGTTGCTGCTGCTGTTGTTGTTGCTGCTGTTGCTGTTGTTGTTGCTGCTGTTGAACGGAAGGTGATGGTGATGATGATGGTGGCCTTGCCCCTGATGGCCCTGGGGCAGAGGTGGGTCCTTGTTGAACACCTGCTCCTCCAGTCTGGCTATACGCAACTGCCGCACCTGCTCCACTAGCATGACCGAAGTGGTGGCCAGATACTGGACCTGAATGATATTTGGAGTTTGGGTTCATCATCGAGAGGGTCTGTGTGGTGGGAGGGTGAGAACCACCTCCCCCTCCTGCACCACCCCCTCCTCCTCCACTTCCATCACCAGGGCGAGCATACTTGCCCATATTGACAGGCATGCCTATAGGATGCTGGTTCGCAAAGTGTGCTGGTGGGCTGGCATGTTCAGGGCGGAGGTATCGAGTTCCATCACCACCACTGACAACAACAGTACCGGACGTGACAGCCTGAGGTGGAAGTCCCCCAGGAGCTTCATGAGAAAACTTAGCTGCAAATTGGTGAATGGATGGTATGGAGGCAGGAAAGTGGCCCCCAAATGGGGAGAAATTCATGATGAAGGATGGACGTATTCAGGTGGGTCCTGAAAGTAAAAATATTTAGTATTAATAAAATGATAGTGAAACAGAATAAATGAACATTAAAAAGTAACAATAGGTTATTATATTGCCGGAAGAAGAGCAAATCAATGTAAAAATTCCATTGGTGGTAAGAAAAATACAACGGTGAGAGATAAAAGAAATTTTAATGATTGAAAAACACAAAACAAAATTTAAAATTTAAATCATATAAAGCATGACCTTGAAACAAGTAAAAGTCACTTGTTAAATATAGTACATGATACCCCATCAATATTACCATGTGCTATCTATTCTATACTATATCTTAAAAAAAACATTGATTCTGAAAGTTGATAATTAATTAATGGATAAAATTCTGCAATGACATTATTGAATCTCACTCATTCTTCAACTCCTGGCACAAAATAAGTTTTACTAAACAGTATTTACGGCTAGTGAAATTCAGAAAGTAATAAAGGAGATAGAATCAACATGAACTCGCCAAATTGACTTATATAACATAAATCATTAAGAATTTAACATAGACGTACTGAATTACCGAAGAACGAAAAACCACGCGTAAAAGTGAACATCATTTCATTATAATCGTAATTGCAATGAAACATAAATGTCCAATAATAATCACATACCCAATGGGAAAACTTTAGGATAACACAAATTTCCGAGAAAAGTCATAATTTTTAAAAGTGCATAATTAAAGCACATAAGCTTCAGCGATCACAAAGAAAAATAAATAAAACAAAGTAACTTACTCAAAAAAAAATCCGTAGTTGAGAGTATGGGCCACAACTGCCTTATCAGCAACATGAAATCTCCTATAATTGTAAAACGAATCTTGTAGAAAAGCATTCAATTACAAAATAAATTCTTTCACAAACGATAAACTTAGTAGTATCTCTACCGTCAGCATTGGCTATACACTTAAATTCAATTCAATTTGTAAGACTTTTATAGATGTATTAATAGCGAGGATTATAACATCCATTCACAATAAGATCTCTCTCATGAAGATCGCACTCCCAACGTTCTATGACAATGACAACAAACACGCTTAATTAATATAATGATTTCCTTTCTTTTTATAACACACGCTTTCCACGATAAAATAAAAACCAAATTATTACTTTTATTCGAGTTATGTATGGTAATTTAAATCATCATATCATCACATTATTCTAATATTCGGACCATTATACGGCTTATATATCAAAGAAAAGCCTAATCTTATAAATAATAATCATGGCACTAACATAAAATTCTTATTCAAAATTATCCACAGGAATGTAACTCAAATTTAAGACATTTTCAAGTGAATCATACATAAATTGTATCCTCGAAGCACTGTTGGCGTCCCGTCTATTGTCTGCACTCCTCGAACGTTTTATATTGTATATTTCGTATATTAGTTTATTTTAACGTTTTTACGAGCAAAATTAGCGTCCATTCACAGTATTCCCCCCTCCATTCCTGCTTCATAAAGTGATCATAGCTAACATGCTTCATCCTTCACCCCAAATTTTCGGCGAGCGTCATGACCCGTGTTGAATAGGGATACAAGATGGGTCCCAAAGTGAACCACTTTCGAATTATGGTCCTGAATTTAGGCCACATCCACGAGTTGAGAAGCTCTCCATCACCCACAAAAATCACACCAAAAACTGCAGTAAATTATTTTTACTTATTAACAGTAGCTTAATAACTTACCATTTCGACTTTTATTCTAATAGCTATCACTTATTTTGGCAAATACGCTTCTTTGACAGGAAACAAAAACACCTGCTGTGCTGGGCGATGCGCAGATGTCACTATGAGCAATGCAGTGTCGCTCTCTCTCGGCTTACGTATGCATACGTGGTCGTCCGTTTTGGCGGCAAAAACGAGCTTACCTTAAGTCTCGTATTGAAAGGCGGGAATAAGAAAAACCAAACAAATAACAGCAGTGGAAAACCTGTATATCATCTCAATCCTTGGTATAATTTACCTATGCTAGTTCGCTAACAACTTAAGAAGTATTTTTCCCAAAACTTGGTTGTTATATGATTTCAGGAGAAAATAAATGAATATTCAAAGGTGTGACAGTCTATAAATTCCATTTATTTATAAAACTGGTATGCAGAAAAATGAAGTGAGAGGC
Organism: Pantala flavescens; assembly: GCA_020796165.1. Taxonomy (NCBI): domain Eukaryota; kingdom Metazoa; phylum Arthropoda; class Insecta; order Odonata; family Libellulidae; genus Pantala; species Pantala flavescens. The sequence continues at coordinate 21,941,126 of CM036878.1, forward strand.
TATCGGATGGAGTATAAATATTTTATAGAAATCAATCAAGCTATTATTAAATTTCTTTATGACAACTAATAACTTAAAATATAAACTCTGTGAATAATTTCAGCATTTGTAACTCTCGAGACATAAAATTGCCTTAAGGCTAAAGCCTGATTACAACAGAGTTGCCCTTCTTCAGCTGCTTACCTAGCTAATAATGGGCAAGACAGTGCACACAGGAAATGATGCTATTGGTACAATTCTTGCTTATTACCAAATGTCTAAACTTACGTGATGAAATATTAGACTTAAAATATTCAAAGAAGAATACACACATGTACAAACAGTTAATTCTTATGGTAAAAAAAAAGGTTATCCAAATTACTGAAGTAGATCCACAACACACATTCCAATTAGTTAAATAGCTGCAATAGTTCGGATAGGTTGTTCATAATATGAAGTACAATTCAAGTACTTTAGAAATGTTTATGTACACACACAACACACCTGCCTTAGTTTTTCTAACAAAGAAATTGATTCATTGTCACCAACCTTCACAAGTGAGAAAGGTATGGCAGAAAAATAATTTCACAACAAACACTACACTAAAATTTGAATGGACATTTTAAATCGGTGGCAAAGGACCACTAAAGATAACCGGTTTTGAAGAGAATCCAGCACAAGCTAACAAGGGCAGTGCTAGGAACACAATATGTAAAAATTTTCATAAACTTTCTTGGGAATATCACCCGACAATATATTTTACCCTTTCTTCAATCTGTGTTCCTTACATACAACCACCTTAGCCAATAAGCTGTGACTATACCCTCAAACTAAGCTCCCACTTACATTGAGAGTATATATTTTTTACTATACTAGATTTCGATGTTGGGGAATCAGTGTAAGAGGGCAACAGTAGAAGGATGGGCCATAGGAGCAGGTACGACTCCGCCCAGCTCTTGACTCAACTCTGCCTTCACCCGCTTGGAGAAGTGGCTACGTGAATGCTTGCGCAGGTGGTCCTTTCGGTAAAATCCCTTACCACATTCGGTGCAAACATGTGTTTTCTCGCCTGAATGGATCACAAAGTGTAGATTCAAATGCTCCTTTCTTTTAAAAGCTTTGAGACATACAGTGCAGACATATGGTCGATCAGGGTTATGACCCTGTTTATGCCGATCCAAATGTTCCTTCCTCTTCAAACCAGCACCACAAATGTCGCAAATGAATCGTCGTTCAATTTTATGTCCAATGAGATGCTGCTCAAGCAGTTCTTTCTCAGGATAAGCCATGTGGCATTCTGGACAACAAAATAAAGTAGTTCCATCCAGAGCTGTAGTCAACTGAACTTGACCAGGTCGCATTCTGGGTTTTGGAGCTTTTTTAGCCTTTTTCTTCTTTTTCTTCTTAGCAACAGCTTTACCTCCCACTGTGGTTTGGGCCTGAGCTGGTGTAGCAATCTGTGGAACAGCCTGGGTCTGAGCAGGAGTAACAGTTTGATCACTTGTACCATCATCCGACTCTTTTTTGATTGTGTCAGTTGAAAATTTAAGAAAATGATGAAGACTCAATGGCAAGGTAGAAGCTGGTAATCGAGAGAGATAATCAGCAACAGTAGATCCAGGAGTAGCTAAACTCTGCCAAGTAGCAGGCATTGTTGTAGTTGCATGGGTGACAGTACTTCCAAATTCAACTTCAGCAGTTCCTGCAACAGTGCCATCTTCTCTTCGTAAATCAACCTCCTTAGTTTGAGTTGCTTTATCAACTTCTCCACCTTGTTGCTGCAATATAGAAGCGCAGAGGTCTTGCGGTTGCATCTGAGTAGCAACTGTATATAACTGCTGTTGTTGCTTTGGTTCTACCGTTTGAACAGATGTAGCTGTCATAACCTGCTGCTGTCCCTGCTGAAGAACCACCCCAGCAGGTGGAGAGGCTGAGGAAGAAGGATCAGAGGTTGGAGGTGTTGATTGTTGTTGTTGTTGTTGCTGCTGTTGTTGTTGCTGTTGTTGCTGCTGCTGCTGTTGCTGCTGTTGTTGTTGTTGTTGTTGCTGCTGCTGTTGTTGCTGCTGTTGTTGTGCTAACTGTAATGCATCAGCTGGAGCATATGCCACAGTGACAACAGTAGCTCCAACTGGTGCTTGGGCAAAGTGATGCACGGACACAGGTGCAACATGGTATTTTGGATTTACCACCTGAACTGATTGGCCAGCAGCTGCAACAGTGGGCTGTGCAACTACTGGCGATCCAGTGGTGGAGGTTGTTCCAGCTGCACTGCAGGTAGCAGTATTGCCATCTCGCGCATATTTTCCCACATTGACCGGCATAGTTATAAGTGCTTGGTTCGTTCCTGCAAAATTGCCAGGTTCCGGTCGAATATAGTGGATGGTGTCCCCGGCACTCACCACCACGGCACCCGGCGCCACTGCCTGCCCTGGGGCATTGTGAGCAAATTTAGCCGTGAATTGGTGCACTGTGGGTATCGAACCAGCAAAGGGAGCCCCAAAGGGGGTGAAGTTCATAGCTTAGCTGTCAGTCCACTTAGCACCTGTAAATATTTCAATAAGGCTAATGAAAGTTACATCCATCAAGAAAAATTATTAAGTAATATAATGACAATAAAGAATAATCTTTATAAAAACAAAAGTAATTTCACTCAAAATTACTGAAAAATAACTTCAGATATTTGGGTCAAGCAATCGAAACATTTTACTTAAAATCTATAAGAGAAGTTGTACTTCTTATTAATAAATCTGATATGATGAAGACCAACTTTATGGCAGGGAGTCATAATAAATCTAAAAGGAGCAATAGGTAACTTCCATTGAGATCTATTTAACAAAAGAACCATTTTATTACTAATTTAACATCATCAAGCAATCTGGGAATAAAAAATACAAGACTGTGTAGGAAGGAGTAAGAAGGAAAAGGGTTATTTTCTTATTCGCCTTGCTAAATACATGTATATTTCTATGACTTTACTTGTTTATTAAGTTTTGTGCTCCTCATGTATTAAAATGAATAAAATTAATAAATTATAATACTGAAAAGATCAATACAAAGTATTGATGGTAAAAATGTAAAAAAAGCATATCTGAATAATACCCTACATTTTTTTGGGCCTATATATAAAATTCATGCATTCTACTATACAAAGAATACTAATTCAGATGAAAGACTAATCCAATCATACATTGCACCAAATACTTACTATTGTCACAGTTCTATATCTAATAATCAAATTACTTATTTAAAGTAAGAAATTAACATAGTGCTGACAGAATAAGTGATCTAGGACCAAAATACATTAGAAACATAAGAAATATTGACCTAACATAACTTATTCTAAGAGCCTGCATAATTTACCCACTTAATCTCTTAGAAATATGTAATTTTTACCTAAAAATAAACATTTATCCTTGGATTAACATAAATATCTTAGAAAATTATTTGTATTTTTTTTGGAATGGCTTTATAAAAGTTTATTTAAAAAGAAGGAAAGGTAAAACTTAAATTTTTCTGAGACAAAGAAGTATGAATCATGAAAATTATATTCTAGCATATAGATGTTGATGAAATTAATTCACTCATTTCATACTGAATGAAACTAAGTTCAAAAACACAAAAATTAGAAAATCTAATTATTGCGTGTTTTTGAGATGGACTTCCACAAAACAATGCCTTCCTCTGTGAAATTTATTGAAACTAAGTTCTTCTCCTGAATAAAAATAATTAGCCCATATTTAAAGATATAAATAATGCTCAACAAATCTATTGGCCGTAAATATAAACTTCATGATTTAATAGATATTCTGGAGCCTAAATCTCAAGGAGAAAATATTTTAAATGAAATATAAATGAAACTTAAAGACCTGCCTTAATATAAAGTCTCCCTGTGCAGGGCATCTGACAATTCCTCCTCAGGTGGTCAAGCTATTAAACCTCAAATTTCATCAGCTACTGCAAATGGAGAAAAAAACTTTTTCAGTGGTCATTATGAGTTGCAATTACTATTATACTTAAAACATTGAAATACTCAGTAGTCCTCTTTTTTGTGCTTGATGAGAAAATATTATTCGATAACAAATCCATTGAAACATTTAAAAGTGACATAAGCAATACGTTATTTTTTGAAAATAGGAGTAATTATTAGATATTACAAAAATTTAACAAGTGGACATAAAATCTACATAACAAAGATAATTGAGAGAATTATATTTTCAAATTCTGCCAAATATCTAAGTTTTCTAAAGCAAAAGGTACACTATACTATTACAAAAAATAAGACAATAATAGTAAATCAGAATCATGTATCCTCCAGACATAAGGATATCCAAAATTTCCTGATGTCTTGTTCTTAAGGCAGCAGATATTTCTAAAAGAGTTCATTATAGATACATATTTAAATGATAAAAAAGAAATTAATTATAAATATACAGAACTATAAAATAAATCAATTTGATAATTTATCAAAGGAAATGTCATTATACATATTGATATCAATATGATGCTTCAAATTAATCAATAAAACACTTACAATAATGCAATGATATAAAATGAGCACTTAAACAATACAGACAAAATATTTTTCATTATGAATGATCTTCTAAAAATTTACCAACTCTCAACAGTAAATGATACACTGGAGTGTTAAAAATAGGTATCGTTGCACAGAATTGTAATTTAGTAAGAACTCTGAATGATACACATACAGCTAGACTTTAATAATCCATCACGCACCTTATGAAATACATCACTGTTATGAAATAAATAAAAAATATGCTAACTAAATATATGAGATTTAGATTTATTGAGCTAAACACAGTGAAATTTCATCCTTAAAAATTCAAACTTCCAAATGAAATAACAGAAAATACTAAATGTAGATATTAAAATAGATTTTTTAATTCAAGTATTTATTATTGATTAAATTGACAAGAATCACAATGATCTTCAACAGCGTGTCTTAAATAATTCAACAACTAAATGTGCAAAACAAATATACTATATATTATAGAGATATATAACTGTTCTTATGCAATATATATGGTCATATCTGCATTCAGCTAAACCAGTTGCAATAAAATTCCCTTACCTTTAACCCAAAAACATAGTAAAAAACATTTTTCTTTCTGTACATGATATTGTTCATTAGCTGGGACTTGAAATTCCACCATCTGTACTCATATAAATAGGGTTCAGGTTAAATGATTGTCTTAATTATTCTCCTTAATTTTGAGAAATAAATAACAATGATTATGTGCAATATTAAGTAAGAATTCCTTTAAATCATAATAAAAGGTTTAAATCAAAAGAAAGTTAGATGTACAGAAATACAAGCAGTGCATAAAATCATGGATATTATTTAAAGTTGAAAACACAGCTAAAGAAGCTGAAGATTCAGTTTTTTAATACAGTTAAACAAAAGAAATATCAACTGTCCAAAAACTCTGAATTGAAAATGAATACAAATACTTTTGTTGGAAAAATTTAAGGTCTCCTATAAACTATAGATAAATTGGTAATCATTATTAATACATAATATAAATCTTCTAGGTAATAAGAACACACCAAATCCACATTTTCATAGGGTACGAGTAAAGGTGTGCTTGCTGACAGCAAGCAATGCAATAATTTATCTTTAGTGAATAATAAAATTTTTCGAAAGATTACTCTGCTCAAACGTTGCTAAACATTAGGTAAAAGGCATTAAAGCAGCTGAAAATGCACTGAATACGATTTCCGATGCATTTCTTTCGGCAGCTAAAATCCCGCCCCGGCGTCGAACCAAGGTCATCCTGCTAAAATTACTGTAATCTTTCGCTTGAGTATGGTGGACTTTATAAACACCCCGAATTGCAAAAGGAAATTCACTCAGGAAGTACCTCAAAATGTGTCCTAAATTCCCTATACATTTCAAATGGAGATATAGTTAACGCCCCCTAGCATCGAACCAACGACCTTTTACGATAGTCTTAGGATAGCTTTTATATGAGAATGGTCCCCTTAATGGCTGTGTGAAATTTTGAACCTCTGCGCGGTTGGAAAGTGTCATAAAAAGCTATCGGAAATATGGCCAATGTATTTTAAACGGGAAAAATCGAGATTCCGGGACGCTCTGGAATCGAACCCGTGACACATAGGCAACTGTTGATTTTTTTCGATGTACACTATATACGTATCTATAAGTGTAGAAAGTTTGAATGATCTATGTATCATATTAAGAGAGATACGATTTTTCGAAATTTGAAACTTTTTCACCTCCTGGCATCGAACCCATGACTGATTGTACGTAAACAATCGCATTTTTCCATAGATACCAATAATAGCAATAGCTGTATGAAATCTCATTTTTCTAGCGTAATGGGAAGTATTTTTAAAAATTATTTGAAAAACGGCCCCATGCATTCTTACGGGGGAAAGTCGATTTTTGGGACCTCCTAGAATCGAACCCATGATAAGTAGGGTCGGTTTTCGAATTTTTCCTAAGTGAGATTTAGTAGGCCATGACGTAAAAAAATCGGCGGCTCCGTGGCCCGAGCGGTTTGGGCCTGACATTAATATCCTATATATATGAATATATATATATATATATGTTATATATATCCCCCCGAAGCGTCTATATATAATAGATACAACAACTATGAATGGGAAAAGAATAGGCAAATAATGTTGTGAGTGGCAAAATACTAAGTATGCAGTGTTAATGTTTATGTTAATCTTGTTATGCTAAAATCTTATGCAGTGATTGTGGGAATACATTGTTAAAAGAGGAATTGTTCTTCTTTCACTCTTGTTTAAAATTACTAAAAATATCATCAATATTTAAGAATAAAGAGACAATACCTGAGTAACGAAAATAATTAACAACATTACAATTCTATAATCTCAGGCCAAAACAATCCACTGAGTGGAGTAGTTTGGCTTTAATACTACATGTCAACTAAATGAAATAAAAATTTTACACTCCAGAAACTAACTAGAGACAAAAGATGTACTATAATACCTTCAAACTGAGTGCATGTATTAAATTAAGAACAAATTATTTCCATTCCAGCCTTCCAGTCACTCTTATTTTGAGGATATTATAACATTCAGTCCCTAGAAAATAACATTTGTATGATAAAGAAACATGGCTTGACAACGAAAAGATCTATTTCTAAAAAGGTAAATACCCAAGTGTTAATCTTCCTGAAGTATTTCGCAGGTTTCTACTGAATAAATTATAAAATATAAAAAGCATAGATGACATTAATTTATGGGAGAGTAGAAATTGGATTTCAGAAAGGTGCTTGGTGGGAAAACATTTATTTGTTACCCATCATGGATTCAGCCAATAAAGGTCTTATTTATCTCAAACGTTGCAATTGAGACAGTAGGATAGATAGTAATGAGTAAAGATATATATAATAATGAAAATTAAATTCTGTGTCAGAAAAACTTTGATTCCATTTACACAATTCAATATTTTCATAAAATAATGCTAAGATAGAAAGAAAAATTAAATACTGAAAGAAAGAGTAACTTTCCTTCTAGACTGATTGTAAACCACAGATATTTAAAATAAGATTAAATAAAGATAGAGATTTGAGCAAGCACAGCATTCAGAAACCACATACATCATGCAGATGCATTCACATACATAAGGAATTAGAGCTACTAAAACCAAAACACATAGCATTTCTATAGATCTAATGAAAGTTGCTTTCACAAAAAAGAAATTAAGTACTCAAGAAACAAGAACCTATCACTACAGATGTCATATTAAGCCTCAATGTATTATGAACTAAATATCTCCCTTTTATCAAGGTTTTAAATAATAGGAAATTATGAATAATCCACTACAGCAAATAAAATTTGAACATATAAAACAAGAATATTTTTGCAAAAAACTATTGCAAATATTTTCTCATAATCGGGCACAGCTACATAATAAACAATATATAATCCCATCTAAATTAGAAAGAACCTTTAAGGATAATTAGATTAAATTTCTAATAATCATATAACTTATCATAACTGCATTCCATCTGAAGATATTAGATGTTGATGGCTTCATATGCTGTTGGAGATGCAAATGTTTCTGCTTAAATTGAACTATAAAATAAGTTACAGATCTAAGAAAAGGTTAGACCCCAGTGCTAGTGGACAAAAAGGGACAAAGATTATTTTGAGTAACTTACACTAAAACCAAATGATTCTATTAACATTTGATAAGAAATGAATATAAAAGAATTCTGACACACTATCCAATTCCAAAAGAAGTTTTCCTCACAGCAGGTAGTTTTCAATATTTTGCAATATATTACCAAGCTTTCCAAAGGCTTCACTAAGCAGTTCAAAAGTATGTTCAATTGTAATGATCAAGAGATTATTTTAAATTTCATGGATTTGCACTTGTACACTGATAATGTGCAAATAAGTTGCATCTATGATCATTAAATGATATGTTAAATAACATTTAGATGAGTTAACTTTCGTGATATAATTAATATATACTTTTAAAATTTATAGAAGTATAAACAAGTTTCAACAGTAAAACAAGTTATTTCAGTTATTATCCAATCAGAAACATATGGTTGTAGGGTTAAAATCTGAAGGTAAACTAAATAAAAAAATTTAAAAATGAATAATGCACATTCCATGGAAATGAGAAAAGTCTTCCTAAATCAGTTTCCCTTTTACAATTTTGAATAATTTCCACCATATATTGCCCAAATATTAATACTGAAGATATTTTTAATGAAGCATTGTAAAACAAACAACAAACAACTTTGATATTTAGAAATGTATGGAGTTCTGCCTATTAATGTAAATATTTGTCACAAACATATTTGAAACAAACTGACATTTTCTTCGTGTATATATCTTATTGAAGGCAAATGCCTTCTGCATGACTAGATAGTTGACTGCAGCATACTTTAAGTACACAGGAGTAGGTAGTAATCATCAGATATAATTATATTATAGTACATATATTTTTCCTTTTGAATATTGAACTAATAAAAAATAGCTTATCCATGCCCATTAAAATTCATTAACAGTAATTTACTGATTCTTAAAATATTCATGTCAATCATTACTCTTCTCATAAAATCATATAATAAGTCATTATGAATGTCACACATTACTTTCCAAAAATGAAGTAAATACTATTTACTTAAGAATATTAAATGGCTGCAGAAAATTAAGATCCATATCTTGATAATTAGAAATTATCAAAGGACAATTCAACAATTACTGTCACTTAATAAGATGTGTTATTATTAAGTTAATTGAGAAAGTTCACATCATTAACAACTTTTAATTATTTCCTCTATTTGGTTGATTCAATTTTATATATTTTGCATCAATATTATTTATATTTAACTTATTTATAAATATATGATAAATAAGCATGAATAAATGTGAACAATACACCTTGTAACATGAGAGCAAAATTATGAGCCCTTTTCTCTGGTAATATACAATATTGTTTTGTATTTAATAGCAAATATTTTTCCTTACACTAGCTATCTCCATGACAACTTCTTGCAGATGCTTATTACTATGACCAAATTTCACTGGCAAGTCAAACACAACCTGTGTAAGTGCACGATGTTGGCTGAAGGTGTTAACACATTTTCACTAATATTCAAATTGAAACATGTCGTACGCATTACTCTGCTTCAAGCCAGAATCTATTAATTGATAAAATCTATACATTTTAAATATTTCTTTAATAAAAATTTCTGTATATTACATCACACAGACAATGTTCAGCCACCATCAAAATTTTCATTAATTTACATTTGCCTATTCACCATTTAAAATACAGAAATTCGTTTAATAAATTAAAAATAATTTTAACTGGAATCAAGATATGTAAGAGCACTATGTTATTTGATGAGATCATAAAGAAAAACTTTACTACAGAACAAGCAATATTTGGGCTTAATATGTAATACACGACAATCCTCCATGTAGATTACTCGCGATATTAAATCCTAAGATAGAGGATAGACTCAACAAATATACAAATTTTTAAAATGAATTACTCAAATAATCTAGGAGTTTCTTGATGGAATTTTATTGGCGTGGAAATAATCAATTTTAGCAATGAATAAAATTCAATGAGGGGAATGCATTAATAAGTAATTGCACCAGTTTCTGTTTTTAGAATCTAAATTGCTGAATCTCATAACATTTTTGTTACTAACATATTCAACACCATAAAAGAAATAAATTAAGATTGTGGTGTTACTATTCTGATTTCACTCTAAAATAATTCAAGGATCAAATCGGCTCAACGATCATGGAAATTAGAGCAAAGGAAAGGTTCTATTCAAATGGAACTTTGTACCACAGAATTTCAACACCTATCACAGGACTAAATGATCAAGTTACTTATAATATAGAAGTAAATAAAGTAATAAACACTGATACAGTATATTTAATTCTCTAGCTGAAAGATTTAAAGCTATTGGAAAGATGAGAAGTTTAATCAATAATAATACTTATTACAAATTATTAATCAATCTATATAGGTGTTATGTAACATAGTGTTAACCGACAATTTATATTTCTCCTTCAACGATCTGAACAAATATTAAACTTATTAACGTAATTAAATTTACCAAGTTTAGCGATGATGGTTGGCTGATTAAAATGTAACAGTCAATTCAAATTCTACTTTTGAGATTCGTTTTTTCCCCGTAAATTAGAGCGATAACTTTAAAATGTGAAAAGAAACACGGAAGGCCTAATAAGTTTCATTTTCTATTACATCGCTCCTTCCCGTAAAGAATATTTTAATATTATTAATTTACCTTGAAGCTTAATACAATGGAAGATTTTTAGTTCCCAAGGGCACTAACAACGTGAAACAAAACATGCAAATTCGTAACTATTTGTTGCAATGAATTCAAAGTTTTAATAAAAACTACCAATCTAATCAAATCCAAAGGCTATTGTACACAAACATTTACATAATCTAGGATCCGACTTTATGGAAACTCCTAGGTCAGAAGGTCAAATGAAATGCTTCGAAATGAGACGACAAGCTTGGATCTACACTTCTAAGAGGCAAGTGATGTATCTATAATGATATAAGTTATACTATAATATCTTTGGGTTAAGGTCAACTCGAGTTTCATAACACAGTCTTCATTAGGAAGAAAATTAATTCGGATTTTTCTTCGATTTAGTAATGTCAAACGCTTTACTAGTAGTCACCTACTCCTCTAATAAATACATTCAACAAAAACGTTGATATATCATTGAATAAACTGACTTACGTCAAAGGTTGCTAAGCCTAAATAGCCAGCATCGCGGTGGTATCATTTTAGTCACCGACTTCTCTACCATCATCTATAAAGAAAAATTAGAAATTAGCAACTGACTTTTAAAATAGATAGAAACTTGCGTGCACAAAATAGACTATGAGTATGCTTCTCCATATCATTGCGTCTCATGCGTTTGATGGACCTAGAATAGGGTCACAAGATGGAATAAAAATTTTCCCCTAAAAGAGATTACGTTGATTACTAAACAATAATAACTGATGACTTACCTTTTAAATTGAACCATCGCTGTCAGAATCAACTAAATATTGGTCACAGGTCCTCAAATATTGAAGTAAATAATTTTCGATGACACAACAAGCACGAAAAACACCTGCTGTGCTAAGCGATGCTGCTTTGTTTTGATAATCGGTTACCTACATCTCGATATTTCAGTTCGATTTTATTTGGCGTCAGTCATGTTGATTTCCCGCCATGCATTAAAGGGTTTTATCTTAAACTAAACTGCATCACCATCAATGTATCCTTGTTTATACAACTGATACATGAAAAAGTTTTGTTCACAGGAATTCATTGGTAGCAATTCCACTTATAATTTCTGAACGACCTGATTACGGCATAGTGATTGAAAAGCTAAGAGAGAGTAAGAAGTCCAAATCTTCATTTATATTTTTGTAATCTCTTAGGATGCAGTATCTTTAACCTTTCTGACTTCCTATTAGATATTAAATTTCACTTAAGTATTTCAACATTAAGGCATTCTTAAACGTGAAAATTAGTTATTGTTTACAGTCTATCTAAGCGACTTCATACAAGGCCTAGGCACCAAATTCGACTCTCCGTTTATCAAGAATAGTTAGAATTGTTAAATGACTACACATTAATGCGCTTGAATTTCACAATTAGGATGTTAACAAGTCCAGGACGTATACCTTACGACGAGTTGCGTGTAAGTTCTTTGACTGGCTCATAGATGACACTTGTGATTCGAATTTCTATTATTGTTTTCGCTTCTTTTAAATTTACTGCTGGCATTCTCGTATGGGTTGTCTTTCTTTTCCTACTGACACGTAATTTAGATAAAATTGAAAGATTGGCACTGGATCAGAAATTGTTTTGAATTTAAGCTTTTAAAGATGAGATGCATTGAAATCCAACATTTATCGTTTTCCATTAATGAGAAAGAATTACATTTCTTCTTTAATCTTTTAAGTAGTGGCTCTATCTCTTCAAGAAAAGTGCGACTATTATGATAGTTCCCTTAGATAATATTTCACATCTTTTCATTCAATCTATATTATTTTAAGATGCATTTTGTTGAGGGAGTGATTTCATTATAATGAATCAGAAAATTTAGTTTTAGATTACCCAACTGTTATTGTGAAAATGTCGCTTTCTCATAGAGATTAATATGATGTATCTGGTAAAATGTCAATTCGTCTGACAACCAAGATTATCCAATAGAGACTCCATTGATTGCCAAGCTACTATACATAATAATATTGGAAATAATCTGTATGACTTTGGAATTATGCTATTGAATATGTGGTACATACATTAGATCTTCAATTAGATTACAAAATATTGGTAGGTTTAATGTGATTGCACTTTAGCTCCTAAAGATTTAATTTGCTATATCTTATCATTCTTTGAAGAAAAATATTTATCCTCAAAAGTGCAATTAAATTATATAATCTTTATCAAAATACTCTTTTCTTGTCAAGGCTCATTCTCAAGCTCTACATCAATTCCTACAGTTCCATAACTGGTAATGAGATGATACTCTACAAATAACTCCCTGCATTGACAAAAAAGCCTTGACAAATTCATATTCAATTTACCAATAGAAATTGATAATACCAACCCATATTATACTCTATACATATATATATACCTCCTTTGACAAAATCAAACTTCATATGAATACAACTTGTAATAATTATGGTGCATATAGATCAAAATGGCATAATCACTTAGTAGGTAATTTTTAATACTTTTACCATATTTTTGTGCAGCTCCCATGGTGATTTTAAAATGGGGATGAGTGCAAAATAATAGGATACTCTTATGGATAAAAAAGGCTATTGATACTTCTGAATCATTTTTCTTTGTAATGGCTTAGATTAAATTCCATAAATGACATGACCTATTGAAATGGTGATGAATTTGTGAAGATCATGATTTTTCATCATGTTTATATCTGAACACAAACTTTTTCTTTATCAGACCTAATTGAATCCTTTCCTTACAATTCTTATTGTTGCTCTTCTAAAAGTGTCTAGGAAGGAAATTATTCTAATTTCAGATTGACCTCACTTTACAACGAAATATCATCAAGTACATCTTCTTCTGACTCATAAGTAACATGCATAGAGATAATCACAGAACCTTCCAGATTTGATAAAGTATGAAAGGTTAATGTCAAATTGACAATCAAATCAATTCTAAAATGTGGTTAATAGCCATTATGTAAATATAACAATAATTTCAATCTCCTTTACAAATGCTCAAATATTTCCTTAAGATATCATCAAAAGATTGGATTGATTGATTGTCTACTGTTAAAGCTTGAATATTTTTCCTTCCAAGAATGAGTCATGATAGAATAATGATAATGTAATGAAGAGATAATTGGAATACATAGAGTAATGTAAAGCTCTCTAGCTTACTAAAATTTTGTTTCCTGAATTTGGCTTACCTTCTCTGGATGAGAAATTTTAAACCTTGTGATTGTGTGTTTAGTTAAATAGATTATTTTTTTATTTCAGATAAATTAATTCAATTAAAATTTCTTGCGGTTTCAGATTCTACATTTCAAGCAATTTCTACTTCAGTTCAAGATAGTAATCTCCCTGAAAATAGACAAACTATACATATTTATTCAACTTAATTACTAGTTTAATCATTTAAGGTTATTATTTGTAACATAAAAGAAAGAAAAATTCAGAGGCAAGTATTGCAATTGAATCAAAATCCATTTTAATTTTAGAGAGGTATAAATAATGTTGTAGCCAAAATATCAATTTAAATATAAGTTATAGTAGGAAAAGCAATAAATAATGAAAAGAGATGAACATTAACATACAAACTCAATGTTTAGTAAAGGCTGGATGTCAAAATCATTGGCAATTTTATCATATTGTTAGACAGATTAATGCTTTTAATTATAATTAGGCAAATGTATTTTCTTGCACCAAAATAAAAGTCGCTTCATTAATTTCCTCCACTTGAAGTGTCCAAGGAGTAGTCCCGCTACAAAATTAAACACAGCCTTAGAACAGGTTTTGGCCTACCCGTTGCATTCTCTCCCAATAAAGAGAGAATAAGATTTTATTTGTTTCATAATAGAATGGGTTATCTGTTGGGTCCAGAGATGGGTTATAATTGGAGATAGCTTCTTCTGAAATCCATCCTTGGGCTGGTAAGTCTATACTAGATAGAATAGAGCAATTGGAACCTCCAGCAGATGCTTCAGGAGGAGTGGGGGGGCAGTTTTCAATTCGATCATCCAGTAACCTATTTGTTGGCATTACTAACGGACTGCCATGTGCATCATCTGTCCATGGTGGAGACTCATGTCCTAGCATTTGGTTTGCCTAGAATATGGAATATAAATTATAAATCATAGAAGTAAAATCTACAGCAACGCTAGAACCAAGATTTACATCAAAATATTCCTTTTCACAAATATAATTTTATTTGAGATAATCTAGTGTACACAGGAAGTATCTTCTATGATATTTTGCATTTAAAAATATGAATAATGTTCCAGCATAATAATATAATGAGAAGAAAATTATTGCATGGAAAATTAAAAATATTTTCAAATTTTTATTGAATTGGGGCAAAAAAATAATAACACTTTATGAGCAATATAGTAGGAAATAAATAAGAATAATGCAATAAAGTAACATAAAAGTGTGAATAAAATAAACAATTAAATCAATAACAGAGATAGAATACTATGGGTACACAAGAAACCACATTTATGAAGGTATGAAGTCACTCAAAAAGTTATTCATACAGCAAAGCTCTTTGTAAATTGCAATGAGAATGATCCTTCATCCATTTTCTGCCATTGACAAACAGAGGGATGATTAGAGCCATAAGAGAAACTTTAAAGATACATATTTCACAATAAAGACTAATACCTTTCCAGAAAGAATACCCTAAATAAACAAACATACCTTAAGTGTGATTAATCTATACAAGGATAAAATATCATCTAAATACACCATTTTCATTTTCAGGTTCATTTTTCCAACTTTGACTATTGAAAAGTTTTTAGAGCCCGGTTTAATATGTTATTAATAATTTAATTATTTTTCTGACTGCCATACCTAATTTTTTGAAGGTATAGTTTTCTCACAATTTAAAATTATCCCTCATCATTTTAAAGATGAAATAAGAACCTTAACTTCAACATATTTAAAATAAATGAACATAAATATCACCAATACAGATATTCTTACAGTCAAAACAAAGGTAAACATTAGAATCATTTTCCAAATTAGAAAATAAAGGTTATGAATGACGTCTCAGGGTTCTCTCTCCATAACCCACCAACAAGATATGAATTGATAAATAAATTCAGAGAGATGATTACTCACAAATTAATATACATTAAAATTTGATGATAACAACAATTTATTGAAAGAGCTAAAATAACTCAAGACTTGATTCTAGAATCAAATATTTCATTTTGAACATTGAACTTCTAGATATAAGTTGGAATATTTTCTAGGTGTCCAATAGATCTCTTTATGATTTCTCTGTTGCCTTCCACATAGCTTATTTAGAAGATATGACATTTATTTTTGTATATATTGACCATTTAAACCTGAAGGGAACTTAAGAATTTCACTCATAACATCATTTATTCAATTTAAACAATAAGGTGAAAACCATGTTAAGAATTAACAAGGATTTAAGGAATAACTTCCCTATGTATGTATTCTTAAATAAAAATATTTATAATAACATGAGGGTTCTAATAGGCAAAGTAATTCATATGGAGAAGATGGACAAATAAATAAATCAGACTAAATATAAAATTAAAAAAAAAAACAAGAAACATGATGAACAATCTGGTTACATTGCGGAAATTGATTACTCTAAAACAACAGTGGCTTTAAATAAAAATTCTGAATCAACCAGGAGTAAATAAATTACTAACTCTCTAAATTATTTTAGCAATTGTATCATTCTCAAATCTGATTTTTTAAAATTGACTAATCTTTAACACTGCTGTAACAGATCTGCTTTATACATGTTAATGCTAAGAATTATGAAATTTAGCTGATCATGTTGTCTTGAATACCATAATATATATATAACTTAATTTTCTGAGGATTAATATCTTTGTATGAAGTTTAATTAGATATCTGAATTTATTAGACTTACAAAGATTGCAAATCAAAGCTAACACCTGAATATGGAGCATCAATAGCATACAGTATATATTTTTTAATATCTACAGAGAATTAATCTAGTATAATATGAATCCACACTTGAATTTAATAATATAAAATATAAATAGTTAGATATAACTCTAACAGCAGGACATATTATGATGAAACATGAGAGGCATGTAATCTTTAAAATGGAAATTTAAAATTCTAGGAGAAGCCTAATTTCGCTCTTACTTAATCTTTTTGGCCATTGCTCTTTGGATACTATTATTTATAGAGAGACTAATCAGACAAGTTAAATTTGGAACTGTCAGTACTTACCTTACTTTATACTTATAAACAAGTACTTCACAGATAAGATATGAATGGATGACATTAAAAGGTCTGAGAGTTTACATGATACTTAGACGTATACATGATAATTAGATGTATAAATGATTATTAGATTTAAACGAGAAACTTAGACGTTTAGTACTGAATCATATCTTAAAAATTTAGTTCGTAAACAATGATAAAAGAATAAATGTCATTATTGATTCAGAAGTTCATTTTAAACAATGTGAAGACAAAAAATATTGAATACAAAAAAATTGATATTGGTAACTACTTACTCAATGGAAAATGAATTATAGAAGCAATAATAGATCATACCTCATCGTTCCTATCATGGTGTTCTACATGTGAAATACCACTGCAACAACTTGAATGTATATGTAGGTTGTTGATTCTCTTGGATAATGGGGTAAAATCACAGCCTTCTTCTTCCACATTGCTTCTAAGACGTTTCCTAACATATAAATAACCAATTTTAAGGATTTCGTGACATAATTTGAATTTTATAATTACAGGTTTTATACATCAAACGTAAATTAATATAAAAAAATACGAGGAATAAATAGTAAAAACGTTGATAATCTCATAATATACTATCTTTGAAAAGTTTCATGTTTTAAATTGAGCGAAAATATATACCTGAATTAAATAGTCGTGACAACACATTTCTTAAAACAACTTACCTGCAACTGTTCATACTTTGGGCCATTGGGTTTAAGCTTTTAGAAACTAACTGAGGGATACTTCACGTCAAGAATGACTGGTCATGAGTACGAACACAGCTTTTCAAAGGATTTATTGCAATAGCAATTCCAGTTCAATTTCTTTCACTTCATGCGCATTGACTATGTCATTTGTCATCAACTCTGTTTAGAGCGCTTCGTTGAAACTACATTTCAAATGTTAATCATGCTGACTCACTGAAAAATATAAATTTAAATGAACCACCTCCGATAAAGGCTTTCTATATATTTTACTGAAATATCTATTCAAGAACTTAGAGATTTCCTAATCAGTAACTCCTTCGTTTTAGCTAGCTTAGAAAAGTGAATAATGATTCCTCACAGCCGATGAACTGCAGCGCTGTTGACGTAAAAAGTCGGTTACATTTTTCCTTTAATGAAATATTTGCAAAATTTATTTGCATTTTAACAAAATAATATACAATATATATATATATATTCATCATTCATAATAGTACTTCTCAATAAAACTTGTTAAAAGATTAATAATTTTTCTTTCGAATATGGACAAGTAGTAATTCTACTGGTGATAAACAATACTACCAATCGATTTTCTTTACTTTGAATATTCATGTTCCTTATAAAACTCGTAAATATATATTAACCAAATGTAGAGGACTCTTAGATTAACAATTGCTGTTAGTGTGTGCACATGATTAAGAGTCGTTGGACATATATTTGACTGACAATGAGTCTATTGATGATTTTCTTTTAAACATCAAATACTCTATTTATAGGATTTCAACGGGATGTATACTTTTAAATCGTGATAATTATCGGACGCCGATGCAGATGTCCATTTAAACGATCATTCAAGACGATGACCGTTCTTCGTGCCTAGGTCAGAGGCAAGCGAAAAACACTTTCACCGTCTTCACAAGTGTTGCTTTCAGAAGAAGAACTCTTTCAGAATGAGATGGATGGGGTGTTGTCCTGTGCCATACTGGCCGGTTTCCTGGGAACATCATACAAAATTGATCTAGTTACCATTAGAGAGAATATAGATACAAAAATTAAACTATGTATCCATTTTAATCGCGGAATAATTTAATCGGTTGGTGTCGCATTGTGAATGAAAAAACATATTTTCATCAAATATGAGTGGGGAGATCGAGGGGGCTTCTCAAATATGCATCGATACGCTATCACCTCGTAACTTGCTCATTTGCGGCTATCACCAGCATATATACCTGACCCGGCTTCTTCCATACCCAACTTGACACACATTCGCCGGCCGATACCACTACCCTTGCAAAGAGTCTAGTCCCAACCCCTGACCCACCTCTCCAAGGCAGCCTCCTCATTTCTCCATATGCCCCTACCACTCGCCGCTTCGCTCACCCCAGAAACGCAACATTAGCTTCGTACTGTTGAACCTTTCCATATTAGGCCTGACGTTTTCATGCGCCAAAAAGTATCTCTCCTTCAGTACGCTGTCCCGCAGAAATTTCGCAACTGAGCATTCCCTCCCCTTGCGAAGCGTACATACACAAGATGAAAACCGAAAGTGTAATCTGAACAATGTTTAATCCAGCGAGGATGGCCGTGAGATTATTTGCCGAGCGCAATTAATGTCTTAGATTATTCAGTAGATTACGAAGTGGTAGGATTTTGCCTCTAAGTCAGGTTAAGGGTCGTCTTCAAAATAATGAAGAAAATCCACTGATTCCCAAATCCATTCAAATAAATTTACGTATATTTTGATTTTCATCAACGAATCAAAATGTTTGAGTACGCTTGAGGAATTAACATTTTCTTATCTTGAATGATCCAATTTTTGCCAATTGCTGTATTGCCTAAGCTGTTTAACTTCCTTTTATCGTGAAATCCCTAAATAATCCCTAAACTAAATAAATAAAAATCAAAGGTTTCAGGATGTCTTTATCTGATTCAATACACATCGTGAATCCGAACATTTTTCATAAACAACGAAAAATGATAAAATGAAAAGAAACATCTCTGATTATTTCTTATAATAATATATGTAAGTTTTTCTGTACACGTTATTCAGGTATGGGTCAGTACAGAATTTGAATTATTCCTGTTTTTTTTTTAATTTTTGACTTTGATGGAGAACGCTAAGTATGATTTCACGGGATGTCTAAGAATTTTATGGTAGATTCAAATAGGAAAAAGTTAATTAACATTTATTTGTGTACAATTTAATGTAAGACGTCAACAAAAACTGTGTAAGATCTATGAAGATGGAGAGTAATTTACATTCTCATTTTGGTTTTAATAGAATCCTATTACAGTATGTTTCTGATTTTTGTTCACGATCCGAAAACATGAAGTTTCTCATCAGGGATATTTTTACTATTTTCGATATATTTTTCATTTGTATTTATTGGTTCAGATATACGAACAAATTCATTGACAAGAAGAGGTTATTCGTCTAATGATATATTGGATTATGATGGAGATGAAGGTTAGAGTAATTAACTCAAAGAATTAATATTATCTGAAAAACGCAGTCGAAAGTAATGGATTAGGAAAGTAAAACAGTTACGCATATATCCAATTTTATACTCCAGGCCCCTTACGTAAAGTTTACATGCGTATAAATACAACGAAATATTAAAAGTGGTTTATATGGATTTTCATGTCACGTGTTTTAATTTCTTGTATGCAATGTGTGCTTTTCCTTTCTGTCGATACAAAAATAATTAAAAACGCATATCATTCATCTATCTTCAAACGAGTACTAAGTAGATTTTTTTTCTAGACAGATTAAATAAATACTCTTGTCTTTCAATGCATGGTTTACTGATGATTTTTTATGACGAGTTGGTTCCTGACTGTCAACTAAATAATTATTTTCATATTACTGCAAAGTGAAACTTTACTTGTTGGTAATAACTATCAGGAATTTGCCTACAGAAACATGTGACTGAGTATAAAATCTATTCTGAAGCTTTGAATGAACTTATTTTAAACTAATCAAAACCTGCAATCTTTATTTGCATGTTCAACTGACTCCTCGTTACATGCAATTATTAAAAATTGACATTGATTTCGACGAACAATGATGAATCATTCTATGTGAAATCAGCCATAATCGATCATGTAGAAGGAGGATAAACATTGCCCAAAATTTTGTATACCGCAGTTTCTCCACACCACGCGATTTTAACAGCCGATTTTCAAATAAGAATCGATATTTAACATCCAGAGACGATTCTAATGAAAGTCGTAAAAAAATCTGGATCTTTAAGTGCCACGCATAAATCGCGTCTTTATCTCCGGACACAAAGGGCATCATTTCTTTCTGCGAGTCGTGAATTTGTCGATTGCCTCGTTGTACGATTGTAACGATAGCCGAATAAATGCTATGAAGGCGTTGGAAGCGCGTAAATGTATCGCAGACTGGTAAGTTATTCGCTCTCGTAAAAGTAGGGAGGGAATCCTATTTTGACTGCTCAACTGCTTGATGAGTTTTCCGCCGGAAGCTCTTATTCAGCCCTCTCTTCGGAGCTCATTAACCTCTGCTTCACCAGCCTTCGAGCTACCAATAAAAGCGTATCTGCAGTTGACCTGTTGTCCGTACTCATGCGCGTGGTCAGCGAAATCGTCCATGTATCCGAGGCACCGACCATACGAATCTCTCGAGTTCTCCGTGGAAGTAAGCGGCATGAATTAACCGTTGCTCAATCGCAGGAGACACCCTCGCCATTGTCTCGGCGGATAGTTTCTCTCGTTTCGATCGGGAAGAGAGGGTTTCCAGTTCAGATGTCAAAATTCGGATCGACACTTGACGGCTCACGCCTTTCCGATGGACACCGTGAACTTACGCCGTTCCAGGGCGTGGAAGGCAGCGTTGGAATCTGATTTCTGATCGTTTCCTCTCAGAAAATTCCCAGAGCCCTTAACCATCCTTGTGATACGTTTACGTAAAATGATTCAGCCTAGTAACTCGGCTCTGAAACATCATTAAACCTTATTTTTCGTCTCCATTCTCAGTGATGACCATGAGCCATTACAGATTTACAGCGAAGACGCTTCACACAAAAATTCACGACATTATCAGAGAAATTGATCGAAATTTTTTTTGCTGTCTACCTTCTTCAATATCCATGCTCCTTACGAAGTTTCTCAAAACTGCGTCTGAATCCCGATCTGTTTAGAAGTACATATTTCGTATCGCCAAAAATGCATTTATGTATAATAATAATGCCTTTATTCATCGATAATATATGGTGATGGGGATCATATTGAAATAGCAAAAATTTAAGGCAGAGGTTTTTAATTGAAGAATGTTATGGCATGGTTATCGCGAAATGTTCAATTGGGTGTGGAATTACTGGATTGCTTGCTCGCAAATCGTTCGTATTCTACGAGGAGAGAAATTATTTCATAAGCGAACTTAGAAATGGAATAACAGCATATGATAGGCGCTAAATTTATATTATGGCAGTTTAAAAGGAGACTTGGACATAAAAAAGATATTTCTCGGAGCTCTACGTCCTAATCCAAATATTTAGAGTAAACCGACTGGCAATCGGGATATCCGGACTCGATGCACATTGCAGTCTTTTCATTGTCCGTATTTTCAGGGAATTTTAGCGAATGAAAAACTTTTTGCTTGCGAATTCACTTCAATCCATCCTCTAACACGAACATGAAGTAAGTGGGATTTAGATTTTAATCTTTGAAAGTGTTAATCGTGAGTCGGCGTGTGGCTCGCTATCGACCTATGCAGATAAGCGGCTGGGATTGCATCCTATCTCTCGTCTGCAAACCTTTCAGCGCTCGAGATGGAGTCCCAACTGTATTGATTTCCCAGTCTGTGGTTGAAGAACCAAATATAAAGAGTAAAAGCGGAAGAAATTCATGTTTTTCGCTCAAGACGAAGAGATTCCAATGCCCTGTAAACTGCAGGTAGTTAAGTTTTAATTAATTCGAAACGCTTCGCATCGTTATTAAAACGACTCGGTCCTTTAATCTACGTACAAAATGTTTATTAAGTTATGAATTGGTTCAAGTTTCCTCTGGAACATTAATTATTTTTCGTTCAAACTAGGTAAAATTACGGAACAAATTTTTATTCGACGGTTTTAAGGAATTAATGACGTAAAAGGGAAACATACCAGAAGAGTGTTGACTTGGATATCGGAATCTTAATCGGTATTTGCGATAGAAACATGAGTAAATTTCTAGAAAACTTTCTCAGAACACTTCCAGTGTATACTACACAAAAATCCTCAAAAAATACAAGGGTAACATCACGTAGACACTTTTATTAATCGCAGTGAAAATAAATATACGACATTGTATTTCCTTACCTTTTAATAGAGGAAAAATTATTGACAGATTCCATGAAGATGCATTTGGTACAATTTAAGGAAAAATTTGATCATTTATTGATAGTTTTAGGAGTTTTTTGCAGATGGTACTCATGAATCCTTCCTTTCATAAGGCTTGCGTATTATCCCTGCTCCTATAGTAACGCTTAAAATATGAGATATGATAATAATAAGAGAAATCTTACAGAAAGATTGGTAATACAAATAATCATGATATTTGTTAGGATAGCTATTCTTTCAGTTTTAATCGCCTAAACTTTGTGGATCAATGTACGAGCGCAAATGCAAGAATTACATAGTTATACATTATTGTGTTACTCTACATCAGAGGTTTCCAAACATTTTCGTGTCGTAGACCCTTTGCCACGTCTATCCGTTTTGGGTAGACCCCTACTTACCTGAATTTTTGTAAATTTCTAAATGTAGTGAAGTTTAATGTAAAAAAAAACAAATTAAAAACATATATTAAGTTTCAAATATTTATTAATTGAATTTAAATTAAAACTACTCGAAATAAACATTGAAAAACTACTCAAAACAAACAATCCGAATTTTTTTCTTGCTGACGTAGACCCCTTACAGGTTGTCATAGACCCCTAGGGGTCGATATAGACCATTTTGGGAATCACTGCTCTACTTAGTCAAACACTCAATAAATAATATACATGCACGCTATAAACGACAATAGAATTAAGAAAAAAGTAAGCAAATGATAACGAACTTCGCGAGTGTATGATAAATTATTTTATTTTATTACACAAGTATTTGTAATTGTTTTTCTAATGTTATAATTTCAATTTTAATTAAATAATAATGCAAGATCACAATTCCATTAAAGTCTTGTCGGATAAGACGTGTAGCAAGAAAGACTTTGATTGCATTTCAACTTGTTGCATCTAAATCCCTGGATTCCATCTTCTGCCATTTGAATTGCGAAATGATATCTTCGGCAGCACTCAAATCTCCGTCGACGAGCGCCAAAAGCAATTGCTCTCTCATCAACGACTCCTCGTCCCAATCATCTCGACGGAGAGCGAAAAATTTTCACATCGTTTTTACCCCACCGATCTTATCAGATCCGAAAGGCATCGTCTTCACTTTCGCGCCTTCCTTCTAATCGCGATAATTGGTAAATTCGTAACTTTCTCTCCTCGGAGGAGCCAAAAGACGGGCAAATATTTAACCTTTCCCTTTTCAATTTGGACGAATGTGAAGGAGGGATTAAAAGGAGTGGGGAGCGACTCCTCCGTCCATCATTTACTTTGTGCTTGGCTCCGTTTGATCTCACTGGTACCCGACACCATCCCCCGGCGTCGTCCTTTTGAAAGGACGGATTCCTTTGGCAGCCGTTTGAAATATGTGCATATCCGACTCGGAAGTTTATCGTTTTGTGAAGCCTCGATGCATGTTCCCCGATTCATTCCGCGGTGGTCTGGGAAATCCGCGATGCTTTGTGCCCACGGATGTGCTTTGTTTTCGCACACGAGTCCGTTCTTCCTTAATTTCTTTCCTGTCTTATCGATCTCGAGGTTGGGTTTTCAGGTATCGTCCCCCTATTTTTAACGAGAACGACTTTATAGACTTGGCTCTTTGGTTCGGAGAAACTTTGCTTTTGTTCCGCCCGGTACCGAATTCAAAGTAAAACGGCTTGTACTCTGATGGAATATGATATAAAAGAGTCGTGATGCATCGGTAGGTGTTAGCGTAAGATAAAAAAGAACGCGCC
The DNA here is from genome assembly GCA_020796165.1 of Pantala flavescens. Taxonomy (NCBI): domain Eukaryota; kingdom Metazoa; phylum Arthropoda; class Insecta; order Odonata; family Libellulidae; genus Pantala; species Pantala flavescens. The sequence goes on from CM036878.1 coordinate 21,965,897, forward strand.
TAACATAAATTTGTCAGCAGATATCTAGAAACAAAGTTGAATAAATTCCTGAAGCTTCACTTAAATTATATCTCGTATCAACTTTACAGTTTTACCTATTCTCATCTCTTAAAAACTCTTCAACTAACTAACAATGAGTTTTAACTCTAAAAGGAGGTACATTGTTCTTATAATTCATCTTATTCAACCAATACACTCATAGAAAAAGCTTTAAAATCTTTCTGTCTACCAATTAAAGATAGCTGAGGCATTTTATTCAACCTTATATATCCAATTACGTATTTCAAATTGAAGAAATATATTACAGGAACTAAAAGTTTTACGGTTTGATCGCGTGGTGAAATTTCTATCGCGACCGAATAGCTATTTAACTATCCTCAAATCCGTTCCGTTAAAATAGAAGAATTACTTTTACAAGAAGGTTACGCAACCGGTAATAATCCTCAACTTCCAAGTCTAGAATCGAACTCGGGTTCCTAATACAGCAAAAAGTCCAAAGCTGCCGGTCGATTAAAAAACGTCGTTCACAACTTCATCGTAGGAACCGTAGAAATTCCAGCGTCGTGTTAATACTTGAATTCGTATCGAATCTTAATGGCGATGGTCAATTTACTGTTGGGGAGAATATCTTGAAGTCCTTCTCGCTCGCATCGGATAGGCACTCCACTCTCAAGGGCCTCCCATCTCGTCCCGGACGCGCCACATTCCTCGAGAGATGCGCCCGGTCTTCTCGATGTCATTAACGCCTAAGGCCAGACGGCCCCACCTGGGTTCTTACCTCCATCCTCTCTCACCCATCGGTGGTGGGGCTACCTACCCAAAGAAACCGTGACGGAACCGGTTGTCGAAGGGAGGTTCGTGCGGATGTACCACCAAGAGGAGAGAAGCCTTTCACAGGCCGTACTGTTCTTCGCTCGCTCCGATACGGCAGCGATGCAAGAGCTTAGAGAAGAAGATGGAGAAACGTTTCGGTACATTTTTACGACGTTTCTTCGATGTTTGGGTCCGAAAATAGAAAGTTTCACCGATCCGCGCGGGAGACTTTTTTTTATTTGAGGTTCCTCTTCTTCTACGGGGAGGTATTACGTCCTCTCTCTCTCACTAGACCCTGCTGCAATGACCGATCGGGCTTTTAGGGTTCACCACACGTAATTCCCGCTTATTTAAAATCGGGACGTATCTCGGCACGGTGTCGCGAGGAATTTTAAGGATGCCGACGCGTCGACGAGGGAAATAGAATATAATCGGAGACGTAGGAAAGCCTTGTGGAGTCCGAAAATCGGAAACCCCTTTGCATCCGGGCGTGGGGCGTCATCAGGGGTCGGCACATGCGGGGGTGGATGGTGGGTTTTTTTTATTTTCTTCGTCTGCCTGTCTGGGACCTGCTGTGAGGGGCGGTGCAACGGTTTTCTTTCGCCGCACAAACTTAAGGGGCCCTATTTCGAACCGAAAGTTACCTAAACCATTCCTTTGCCTGGGGGTGGTATGAAGATGTGATAAGGATAAGCACACGTAACGGTGGAACGAAAGGTAGAACTATTAAGAAGCACCAAAATGGTCGTTTGAGTCACTGTGTACATCCACAAGCATCCATCCAACCGTTACGGTGTTCCAAAACAAGATTCCCCTTATGGACCTCTGAAGTTACGCAATGCCTTCGCTGATTGATGAAATTGGGCGAAGTTATTACTGATTTATTGAATCAATTTAATGAGTTCGTTCGGCCGTTTGAGCGGTTACCGAATACGAATTGAAAAACGAGTTTGTTTGAAACTTAAGAACCAATCGCTACTTAACACCATTAACTCTTATGTTATATGCATCCAAGAATATACCTTAATGAATTTCTCAAGAGTTTTTCACATTTATATAATTTTGAGTTCGTGGAAACTAAACGCGATGTTATCATAACATTGTCCGTTACATTCATTCTGAAATATACGGGTTGTTATTCAAATACGTCCCTTTTCCAAAGTAATATGTCGTAGAATCTACTTTTTTGCAACGAAATACAAGTCACGCAAAGAAAACAATTTCCAGGTTTCGATCGTTGAGTTCAGGTTAACGAGGAATCTTCCATTCGAAATCCTAAAAGCGTTTACATCACTCGATATGCATTCAAATCTCTGAAAATCGTTGGGTCAAATTGCTTAGGCTTTCAGTCGATTGACATCGATGGCACATTAACGCTTCACGCCATGAAAACTTCTCTATTTTTACGATCAATACGTTCGGAGATCTCTTATAAACTCGGTCGAAGGCTGTAGATATGAGGAGAGGCAAAACCTCCTCCTTACCTCCTCTGCATAAGTTGCAACTCAGCTCTCGGGTTCGCATTGTCCACCACGGAGGACGCGTCGGCCGACCGAAATCGGACGAATTCGTTTTTTCCTCGGCAAACCACAAAGTCGGGGGTGATCCCGTCGCCTTCGGCGTGTCCGAGGTCATGGAAGATCCCATTCCGAATCTTTCGAAAGCGTTCTAGAAAGGGGAAGCCGTTGTTTTTGTCCGTTTGAAAAATCCCATCGAAAAACCCGGACGCGTTCGGAAGGTGAGTGCAAGAAAAAACACTCCGATCGGAATCCGCGAATCGCGGGAGTTTCAATTATTCAAGCTATGTGTGCCAACCAAAGAATTCCTCAGCCTTTTCCCCTTTGCAGACGCGCGGAAAATATATCCGACGGGTCGTCGGGTAATTACGACTTTTTATTTAAGAGGCCTTAATTGGGAAAGCTCTCGCGTTATCGAGATACGCGATGGTGAGCTGATAGCCGGCAGTTGCCTATGCCATTGCGAAGGGCGACACGCCATGCACTCGTCGGGAGCGAAACGTTTCCATAAAAGGAGATTTTTTCCCGTTTGTCGCTAGAGAAATTTTCGGTGGCACCTTGGCGGGGGAGAGGATTTTTTTTTCAGCGAGGTCTTTCCTCTGCAGGAACCGCGTGGAAGTGATGTAATGCCATGAGAGACAGCTATACGTGGTTGTGCAACCGAACACAACCGACCGTGACATCTTTATTATTACGTAATGTGGATATTCATACTGCAGCCGTAGCGTTCGGATTGGGACGGTTGTCGGATCGTGTTTAATCGCGTATCTCTTCGAGGGAAATCGGTGGGAACAATGGCTGGATTTCTTACGCCTTCACTCGTTATTGCCTTTACGACGCGTATTTGATATCGGTTCACCCTCGCGGATCGTAAGGGTATATTATTTTTTGGGTGATAACGATTTTACGTACTCTATCCATATATGTGAGGGAGAATAGTTCGTAAAAACGTAATGGTTATTACGAAAGTTTGCTCTCTTACCATCCAATCACAAATCCAAGTTTACATTTCGATATTTCCATTAAAGTTACCGAATCGCCGCAGAAGGATAGTGTTCCATACACCCGAAAGACATGATTACTGTGAACGAAGCGAGAAGTCTGACTTAGCCGGTGCTTGAACCCGGATCTCTCGCTTTCCGGGCAGCTGCCCTCCCCTCGTGCGCTGTCGCGTCTGCATGTTATTTAATGATGAATATAATCGCTCATTGCTGTTATATTACCTACGCTCAGAGCGGTTAAAATATTTTTTTAAGTATATGTTGTATGCCCAATATCAAGCTTGCATTAGATCTGTCATGTTTTTCATGATAAGCTGAAAATACGTTTTTCGATTGTTATTTTTAATAAAATATAGTTCTAATTACACGACTCTGAATCGCAAATGCGATAAAAAGGATTACTACGAGGATTGTGATACCGTACGTTTGTTTCCTTTTGGGTTACAAAACAAGACAGCACAATAGAATACGGAGTTAGCATGTCTCACTATATCCCGATTCGAAAACATCGGAGCTTTAAGAAACGAATAGAAGTTAGATTTTGCAAGGAAGGAAAAGAATGGAATAAATCCATTCGACGCATACTTTTTCGTTCGCTTTTTTGTATCCCGAGTGAGTAAAACCATTGTATTCATGAGATGAAGGACAATCTTATAAAGGAACCTAAGCACTCGCATTTGTTCAAGTTTATCATTATCATAAAAGGATTGCAAATGGTTTAATATTCAGGTATAAACATCAACATATATTTTAATTCCAACAAAGAGAAAATACTTAACTGAAATACATCACAATTATAAGAAATAGCAGATTCAAAAAAATTCACGTATGAATATAGAATGAATTAAGAACTAATTCCCTGCGTATTATAAGTTTTTATGAAGTTAATTCAACTCTGTTATGAGGGTTAGTAACAGAGGGTGTGCATTTTCTTAAAATATATAAATAGGTTGATGTTTCTCCTATACAATGCTTGGACATGGATGAGAGCAAATATGAATTACCACATTCTGCATTCCTATGTGAATTCTCTTTGATTATTAACGGACGTTATTTGGTTCTAACCCGTATGACTTCGCCATCGACAGAGAACGACTAATGAAGTAACTACAAACAACATGCACGGTTTAAAATCGACAATTTAATTCAATCTTGGACGAATTATTAACGGATAGAGAGCCAAAGGCTTTCAAACGTATCTCATCCCGTTTGACGAACTCTTTTGATTGGGATACACCGCCCCAATTCATCCATCAATCCCTATAGGAGACCGATCAGGCTTAAAAAATATCAATACCAAATTAGAAGATCGAAACGGATCCCAAAACGAGAAACGAACGAATGTATTTAAAAAAAAAGAAGCTCGCATCCTATTTCCAGCTAGGGCGTACTTTATAGACGCGTGATAAGCGATGTGAAGAGAGCCGTAAAAAATTTACTGCGTCGATATAACGAACGATATCTCCCGGAGCGAATCCTCTTCGTTTCTCTCCGTTTTCGATGGAATCTTCGCCTATACGGTCAATGGTAGGTAACGGATGTTGGGTTCCGTAAATAGGTGACGCTAACTCGTTTCACTCGTCGGTTGTGGAACAGCGTCGCGGGGATGACTTGGTAAGACCGAAAGATCGGTGGTTCTTTCGGGAACTCGCCACGTCGCCCGAAAAGTTTAACAGAAAGAGAAGCGTCCCTGTATGGCCCAAAACTCAAGATGTACCGCGGAAGGTTCCTCGGTACGAAAATCCTTAGGGAACCGAATTCGTCGAAGGCAGAGGAACGGAGACGAAAAGACGCGCGGAACCGACCGCGAGGTGAAAGAATAAGAGGATTGGATACATATTTACAGCCATCAAAGCGATTATTTCCATTCTCTCTTTCCGGCTAATTATGTCACATCATCTGGCTGCCCTACTACCCCCGTCACGGTTCACTGACTTCCCCACCGTGGATTGGCATCGGAAACATCACTCGGAGATTTCTCGTCGACGTGGACTTCTCCCGTTTATAGAAACGCTTTCGAAGACGATGCCACTTAACACGGCTACAATTTTCTCAATCGAATCCAATCCCTCTGATTGATGAAGACGAGCTACGACGCGATTCCATCATCTCGAAAATCGCGACCTGATGGATGCGTTTAAAATTTCATTAGCAGCTTCGGCGGACCGATACGTCACTCGGTTGCGACTCTATTAGTAGATTCCGAGAGCGAATATCGTGCTAATTTCCCGTTAACCACTTCGTCGTTTGATGTTTTCGGTTCGGGGATGGAATTTCTTTTCCATTGCTTCCTTTCTTGGCTGTGGTAACGCGAAAGGTAACGAGCAATAAGCGATGCTGAGAAATGGCCCCTCACTCGGGTCCCTCCTTAATGAATGCTATGAAATTTCTTACCGTTATCACGCTGCACCTACGTGGCCGCTCTCCTCGCAGAGTTCGGCCTTAGCGAGGGAATATACCACCTCATATTCCTCATCGACACGGCTCTTTTATTCCCCATAGCTTCATAGGTGAATCGATGTAAAGAATTTGGCGTGCAGTTTGTAGTAAAGTCTGTAAAGAGATCGTTCTATCTTTCGACTTGTTCTAATTCTACTTTTTCTACCTGCAATCCAGGTTTCCTCACGCGACGTGCATATAAATCCATGTTCGTTCATTATTTTTAAAGCCGGATTACGAGTAAGATTAAAAAGTATTAGAAATAACTGTAATTACTCCTGTTATGCAATTGAATCAAGAAATTTTTGACACATTTCTATTTATTTATCCTCCTATTTGCGTTCAAATTAATAACTTCAAATTCAAATCATTTTTATCATCCCTATCGTCATCTTTAAAAAGTTTGCATTTCTCTACTTCGATTTCAGAAACTGTCTCAATTATAGGTAAATTACGTCGTGAATGAGAATTATCATTGATAGCAGATAAGTCACTCGATTATAAAATAGGGCATATATATTTCTTGGTATGAAAATGCACTGAAGATAATGCACTCACACGTTATGGAAGAAAAATTACGTCGGACTTTGCGTGTTATTATACACTTTCGTGCCTCGTATCAATGAACCTTAGCTTCAAGCGTTATCAGCATGACATTCACGATGGATTCTCTTTTCTTTTCGCGACGATTTATATTAGAGAGCATTAGAGGAGAATTTAAACTAATATTTGGAACTCGCTCAGAAACAATCCTTTGAGCGTATGTTTTCTGTGGAAATTTCATGCACGAATTGTTCGATCGTAATCAAAACATCCTTATTTATCCTGACAACGGGTTACCAAGCAGTCCGCTGACGTATCGCAACGTTCGGAACCGCGAAAGGATGGCTTTGCTTAAGGTGGACGTCTTGAGTAAAGGAGGTATTTATACCCATGGCTTTAAGCGGCGGTATTTCACCAGCACCATTGCCGCCGTTTCACCGCATAAAAGGCAATCGCTTTTCAAAAACAAGGTTTTAAGGACATGCGTCGCCAAGGAGCTACGAACGAATTCCACTGCTTCGGATAACAGTAGGATATCACCGGAGCGTCTTCGCTTTATTCGTGAGAAAGCTCTCTAGCTCCCTTCCCACCCTTATGAATTTCCACCCATTTCCCAAGTTCTGTTTTCCACGGATGGCACGGAAAAATGAGGAAAGTTCGATCGGGCGCTCATTCTTCTCTCTCCGAATAAAATCTGCGCATCGACTTCCGGTTTATCGCGTTTAATGGGACCGAAAATGAGATCGATCTTGGGATTAAACGCTCGGCTTGAGTCGAATGGGGGGGTCGACGCTTTTCGATCCCCTTATAGGAATAGCAGGTGATTAAATTCGAATTGGGATGCAGCGATTATAAATATTTACCGTTCACGAAACTGCTTGTGGCCTCTTCTCTTTGGTATTCATTAAATTTACAAGAATAATAAAGAAATCAATTGTACCGTATTACGTATACTTCAATCGAAAACCATGGTATTGAACTTTAGGGTCATCATCATGTTCCTCACCTGATGATAATGATAAAACGTCTATATTGGGCGAATTGGGGACTAAAGAGTCCCTTAGGATATAAACCACGGTCGTGTCATAAGGTTTATGTGGTATGATATAAGCTCTTTCTTTTATTATCCTCGTAATATATCAACGCTCTTAAATATGAGCTATATTTCTCAAACGGAGCGCAGAGAACCTGTCGTTTTGGGTGCAAAGACATGAGATAATTCCTAACAGTGAATTTGTTACGCTAGAGTAGGATATAATCAAGTCGAGAAGAATCAAAAACTCAAAAATTGTGAGATCGACACAATTTTTCATTTTAACTAGGCCCCATATAAGGTTTCGGAATTCATGAATGCATCTAGGGCGAAAGAATTATAGTCTTCTCACACTGACGAATTCGGCTAATTTAGGCCCAGAGTCTTCTCCAGAAAGAGTCGTATTAGAATAGCTCGTTCCTATGAAATCTCGAGGAATCCAGCGCTCATTAGTCTTTTTTTTGCGTACGATAAAATATGAAGAAGTTATAGCTGTATGCAAATATAATGCAAGAGAGGAACGTTAATGAAATGACTGCGAAAGTAGAGCAAAGTTTTTACGGATCTAATTTCAGTGTGCCGAGTCCATTACTCATCGACATCCCTTCATCTTCGACAAGGCAACGCTTTGTTGTCACGATGCTCTCACTGTTGCAGAATGTCTCAGCGGATATCACTCCCACGATACTCATTAAAATATCTCCTGAAACTTCCTTATAGAACTGGATCTTAAAACCTCCTACGGTTCCCAATCTCCCGAAGGTCAGTTTTTAACTAATAATTCGAAATAGAGAGCGAGTGATTCCTCTAAAATTCTAGCAGTTCAAATTAAGAATCCGAAGCCTCGATACGAGACAAAATTTTATCATTGTTATCAATAAGATGCGTTCAGAATCGTAGCACTCTTCCCTACCGTTCTATTTTCTTTAATTCCTCTCTCAACTACATGTTTGGATTTAAAGCACAAGTCATTGTATCTATTTGTGAGTGTATATATGATTATAACATATTACATAATTTTTTCCATCTCTCATTCCTCTTTTTCCTGAAAGAAGAAAAGTTAAATAACCAGATGATACTCATATCTAATCTCTAGTTCTTTCCAAACAAAATTAAAAAGTCTTGCTCATTTAACTCCCATAAAACGGAATTTTTTTCTATATAAAGATACTAATTAACAATATATGGATTGAAATATTCACTCTGTGACTGCTTACGCATTTATTCATTATACGTATGATCATTTTTAATTGAGTTACATCAGTATTCAACTTTATGTGAAAGTCTTATCTAATCAATCATCACATCAATTTCTCTCAAGTGATACAAAATATTTTGTCGTTCTTCCCTCAGCGAAGCTCTTATCTTTTCAGGTAAAGATGTCAGTTGCTTAAAAACTTATTTTTCTGAAAGCTAAAAATATATTATCTTTCTTTCTGTATATAGATATTTCAAGTATAATGTGTTTATAGCCAAAATTATAACTTGATGAAATAAATTAATCTCACTTTGCTCCAAGAAATAATGAAGATGATATTTTATCAAATAAACATTTTTTTGAAATTGGTTGCTAAGAAATTATAAATCCAAAGATGAATGAAAGGCAATGTATTGTTTAAGTAAATCATTTCGGAAAAAGGAAAGGAACAATGCTATTTTCGTTAGTCATCCAAGATCGTAATATTTTAAAGTTAACAATCTCTGTCATTAACATTACGATTCTCAAAAAGCTAAATAAAATGATGAAAAAAATCGATATAACACACAGAGAAGGATTTAACATCTTTCCATTTGAAAATCCACCAATTTATGGTTATTGTGCATAGCATAGAGCGAGCTCGATTTTTTTAAACACGGATATTCTCTTCCTGTTGCATACATAAACAATTGTATTACGTGACTGAATACTAATTACAAAATATTTCTTCGTGACAGTTCCCTGGGCAAAAACATCCAATTTACTGACAATTCGCACGGAGAGCTTTCGCGACATAGTTAGGGGACTCTGGGAATAATTATTTTCATTTATAGAACGACAAACCAGTTCTGACGCGTATAAAAATTCTACTGAAGCCTGTGTCGAATAAATCAAAATCGGAAAAAAATATTACGTAGCGATTTAACCATACTTCGGATTTTACAAATAATAACATTAAATTTCGCTCTTAATGTGTGGTTTGTTATCTCTATAAAATATCAGCAATGCACAGAAATGCGTACGTAATCTTCTTCAAACTTTTTTATTGCAAAAGGTATCGTGCTGCACCAAACTATTTCCCTAAATAAATTTCACTTATGCAATATGAAATTTAACTCTAACATATCTACCCCGATCCGAGAGACTTTCTGAAACAGAAAAACTTCTGTTTATGAAACTCGAGCCGGAACAGATATTCTCCATCGCGAGGGAAGGAAAGTATAATGTTGACCCGCACTAAAAAAAAGGACGAATTTGTCCTAATTAACGAGAAATCTATTTGCTTACCGATCTAGGACTTTATGCCTAGATGGAATGCACGGGGGCGTGAAAAACAAAGCCAATTAAGGATAATTTTCCTACGAGGCATAAAGCTGATTAAACTTTGTAACGCATCGCGTGTGAGGTATCCATAGTTCCCCAAGTGCCTCGCCTAGGTTAATAAACTAATCCGGTAACCCATTTGGCCATAAAACGGTTCGATGAACCGAGTACGCTTTGTTCATAAACATCTCCACGAATCCTCGTTCCTAAGGAGTTAAACTCCATGAGAAATTTTTCCTCGGAGATTCCCCTTGAAAGCGTATGTCTCAAGATTGGGCTGATCAAGCAGATGGTGAGCGTGAGCTGGATTCTTACGCGTCGCGATGTCAGACTTCGCTCCCTGCGTTTTTTTTGTTTTTTATCTCCGTTTTAGAAATATCTATTCCGGTGAGGAATTTCGTGAAACCGTTATGAACTTATTGAACGATCGAATTAGGCTGGTTGTTCGGAAGTGGAAGTTTTTCCGGTGATGTTAATGAATATTTTTTACAGAAGTATCGTATTGATAACGTATTTTTTGCACATTATATTTTCCATTATACTTCAGAGTGAACAAATTACTTTCAATCGTAGCATATTTTTATCATATCAAACAACAGGTGTACGTCGCGTTTTGAAGTTTAGCTTTGATATCTGTTTTTCTCTTAAAATATGCACTAAGGATGTTCTTTAGTTTGGAAAATTGAAAATTTCCCTTATGGTTACTAGGAGTATAAATATTCGATTAATATCGATCCGAAAGGGATGTATCGAGTACGTAATATACACTAATTATCATTTTAGAAGATTATTATAATTTCATGATAATCGATGTTCAATGAATGAATTAATTCAGTATTGATATAATACGAACTTTAAATATTAATTTCTGCTTCAATCACGTCTCTTCCAACCACGCATCAAAGCACATTTAGGTCGTATCTTAAGTAAATATTCATTCAAAAGTATGATTTTTAATTATTTATTTATAATTTAATTATAATAACATTTAAAAGTTACAGTGAAACACAAAACGTACCGATACGTGAAACTAACTCGTTCTTATCGTTTCGCACCGCTTGCGTATTTTGTCAACATTTGGGAATTCGTTTATTAGTTCACGAATCCCAATCTGGAAATGTTTTAAGTGGCACTCAACCACTTAGGCACGATGAAAGTGCTGCTGTAAGTGGCGGTCAGACAAAATAATGAACTCAAATTGGAGTCTTGCAGAAATCATATCAACGAGCGATCTCAGTAAGTAGGACGGCTGACGAGCCCAAGGTCGTTCGAGTGTTTGAAGACTTGCGCGGATATATCGCCGCTGAGAAAAGCCACTGAAGCCCTTTCCTATGCAACAACAGACAACGTTACCGCATTTTTACACTCGAATTCGACGAAGGAAGGAATAAAAAGAAGATCCGGAAGAGGTTTAGCATTTTTTCTCAGAATTCTTACGAGATACATTCTATCAATTTCTCGCAAGTTTGCCTTACTTGGAATTCGTCCAAAACAAAAAAAAATAGTTTTTACGAAAACATCCTGTCGAAATAGAGAAAGAAACAAACGTTCAATTAAAATTTATTTCTTTACTTTTTTTAAATGACCTGCAATAACTGCTTTGATCGAGTTTTAACCATAAATTTTTCAACGATCTTCAGTTGTGAGTACTTCAATTTTGTTGGCTGAATACGGAACGTAAAATACGAATGATTTAATTTCGCAACAACAGAATATACGTGACCCTCAATATAATTAATAATAATAATATACACTGAAAGATACGCTCTTTCGCTTCAACAGCTTGTTATGAATATAGTATGCCAAACTTGGCTCGTAAAATTCACCAGCTGAAATATGAGAACCATGCCACGTCTTTTGCTTTCTTGAACACACGCTAATTTTTGTACGCGAAAGTGTCAAAATTGAAATATACTTTCCCAATCCATTCTCATTTTCAGTCGAGTTTGTCACACTTACTGCATACCTTAATCAACCTTGTTTTTTTTATAACAGTTTTTAGTCTAAGAAAACTCAAATCGATTGATTATTATTAAAAATATAAAATATCTAAACTGTTGATCATCTCATCGAGTTTTTGTACGCCGGAGAGTAATTTCTATTCCCAATGATTGGACGCGAATACCAGTGACGAATCGAGATGTGCGGACGCTAAATAGAATTTCAATCCGACAACGCGTCGTTCAATAGCTTAAGCTTGGAATTACGCATAAAATCGAGGAAAGTTTAATACACTTAATTAAACATGTACTGAAAAAGATATCTACTTAGAGGAGAATTGAATTGATCTATCTACCCAAGGACAAACAACAACTATTCTTAGGCGACAACATTTTTATTGACAGGACTCGAACAAGAGACTTTTGTATTGGGAAGTCATAATGCTAACTACCCTGTCTCTAAATTCGGTCTTGTTCTGAAGAAACTGTGTTATTTTTAATCTAAATATGAAAATGTAGAAGGATAAGTGTACATCATACACAAGTTAATCACGTATACAAATAATTACTTTAAAACTAAAAGAATCTATAGATTTTATGCAGACTACTGGAAATTTAAGTTTTTTTTTTGGAATGAGGTAAAGACTTCGTATAGTCGTAATAGTGCATTCTTGTAAACTTAAAGGTTTGCTGTTATTATTAATATTTAACGCTGCAACTTAGCCGAATAGCTAGGTGGCAACTTATAAGAGTTACGAAAAAATTCGGCAATGCTTAATAATAAATACTACAAACCGACAAATAAATGAGCAAATAATATAATACAAGCGGACAGTATTATTAAATGCGAGATTTACACAGGCTTTTATTTATCTTATTGTTAGTTTTTAATCGTCGATACATAATACGTAGTAAAATCGTAAGGACGAATTGTATTGTTGTACAATAGAAAAAGACGACTAAACAATTCAATAAAAATAGAATCCTCAGCACTTTCATCGAAGCCAGACGATAATTGAGCGAGTTGTCTGAGGGGGGTTCGGAGTATCCATTCGCTGCAAAATTAAGCGCACTGGCGCGTGCGAATTTAAAAAATCCCAATTGGGCACGGCCCTTACGCCGCCGCCGGGGGCACGAGATTCCGCCCGAAATTAATTTCGTTTTCTTTTGTTTTATTTAATCGCGCGCGTGCCGTGAGCGTCTGCCTGGGGTAGCGGGAGACGATAGGGAAGCCTCCGACCTTGGTTCGGCCGGTCTAAAAAAAAAGAGAACAACACGGTGACACAATTAAAAGTCACGCGCTCGTACGAAAGAGGCGAAAAATATCGAGGTGCGTGGAGAGAGAGTTTCGGTGCAGATGTCGCTGTTTGCTCCGTCTCTCTCTATTTAACGAGCGGACGAAAATTAAACAATATCGTCGCCATGGAGGTCGCCACGCATAGCTTTCCAAGCAACGCGCGAAGTAACTCGCGAAGTATTACTAGTAGTAGACGAGGCCATGCGAAACTCAGGGCGCCTGAAGCTGTCGTGGATGTTTTTGCCATCGCATTCAGTAAAAAATCCCCAACGCGCGTGATTCATCGCTGAGTAACTATAAAGCGTTTATGGTGGGAATGGTCAGGACGGCGTGAGTCATGGGCGAGTCAGGCGTCTGAACGGCTGCTTTGAATGTAAGATATCGGTGGTGGACTTCGGCGCCGTTTGATCGGCAAAGGAACGGCACAGCCGTCACTCCAACGCGCCGGATCCGAATATTTCAATCCTTTTAATCGCCCTATAAAGCATTCCGAGTTATTACGCGGACTGCTTTTCTTCCGCTGCACGTGAGCGATTAATTCGCGCCGCCATCTTGAGTCGAGACTGCCAGGCGTCGTTACCATAAGATCGCTTTACTCATTCCGATGTTTTCAGAAGGAGAAACCGCTAGCTCGGCGGAGATTACGCTGATGAGGAATCGTCGCTTGTCCTTTTAGGGCAGAGATGTCAAACAAACGATTTCGGGTCGCTCGGGAACCGATTTGACCTTATATGCCTCTCTTATATGGAATCTCCCATCGGCTCAATATGTTCCTAAGCAGCTTTTAATTTATTCCCTCGCTCATCTGGCGGACACCTACTTAAATATTTGCCCCGAAGATAGCCACGTGGTCACTCGAGAGATTTCATCCGTTATGGAGATATATGTCTCCCGTGTCGTTCGTAATTTATTCGTAAAAAAAGATTCCGCGTAACCAGAAGGCTTTCGTAGCATTCCCATCATCAATTCTATTAATGAGAGACTTTAGAAAGTATATTTCAAGGGCTCTCTCGTAAATAATCTCGGTGGAATTGGAATCAACGTCCGCTTTCAAGGGAATTCCGAGCAATTTCCTGTTAAATGTCCGATGGATGGGTGCATCGCTTTGACTGATAACATTCCGGAAACATGGAAATTGCAGATATTTCCAGCTTCAGACGAATGCTATCTTCTTCTGAGCGTGACTGCACGAGAGGAATTAACGCAGACAAAACTTAAGAAATCAACTGATTTAGTAGCTATTAATAGCTTTAAAACAAGTAGTTAATATTAGAAGAGATTATACGTCCAGAGCTAGTCAAAATATACCTATCTGATAGTGATTCATTGTTATAAATCAGACGTGAGGGAGCACTAAGAATTTTACTTATTCAGAAGAAATGATTGTGAACGGATCAGATACAGCAAACAATGCATTAATATGTTAGGGAGAATGTTGACTCATCGTTGGAACAAACCGAAGATAGATTATAAAAGGTGCTCTTTTATTGCAGCGTATGCTGAACGGAGATGAAAACTTTCTCTCGGCGGAAATATGGCCATACCCTCAAAGAGTGACGCACGGCCACTCGATTAGAATTCACTCATACTTTCATGGACGCATGCCCTCTCGTATAATGAATACGACCGTTACATGTATCAGCTTTGCATATCTCGAAACTCGTTCAAATACGGACGATAATTAAAGAGTACCAGTACAAATTCATATACGAAACACTCTTTTAATTTTGGGCCGCAAATTCATTCTTGAACGGATGACAAAGCAGCAGCGAAAATTTTCCTCCGGCTTTAAAAATGAGGCGGCTCTGTTAAAACGATTTTGCGGCGGAAATGTTGATAAATCGTAAAACGATTTCGAAATCTACTTCGGTTTCGGACCGCGAACCCGAGCACCCCTTCCCTTATCATGGCCTATTTATTTTCTAGATTGTAAGCCGCCGCTGTTTGTTTCGGAGGCTTTCGACAAACCGACGTCCATCCTCTTCAATTTCTCCGCGATCAAAAAAATTTATTCATTTCATGCCGCAAACGTCATCCGCCTCATTTCGTGGTGCCTAATTCACCAAACAGGAAAGATTTGCAGGTATTAATTCCGAAAACGATTTCGAAAACAGGAAATTGAACACGATGTGACAAGGCTACGAATATTAAATTCTGCAATGAAATACGTAGTGCACATCTGAACAGGACATGCATGAATACTCTTTATATAATTGATATGAATCAAATGCATCCGAGGACATATTTTACGTTATTCTCTTTTAAAGAATAATAACAATACAAAATTTAAAAATTAAGATCGTGGATTTAACTGCGCGAGAACTGTACGCTTAGGCGAGTGTTTAGTATGTGCTAATTCCTCAATGTATTCGTGCTGAACGCAGCACCGAGACAACTCCTCCGCGACAACCGATTGAGATCATTACGCTGAAACGTGGATGAGTTAATGGAGAACTAGGACTCCATTTGATTGCCCGCTCTGACTTTACGATCTCTCAGACTCGTTTCCACGAGTATCACGACAAACAAAGGCAGATTTCGGGAACGGGAATAAATATTTGCCGGTTAAAGTTTGCTTTCCTTTCGCGAGGATCTGCGGAGCTGAATGAAAAGTGTGTACGATGGCGCTTTGCCAGATTAACTGGCACTTTCCTCCGAGGGAGATTCGGGCAGGGGATCATTTGCAGATCTCTCGAAGCCGTGCGGAAAGTGCTTATTCCGAGTTCGACGAAAGGAAAAGCTAACCGAATATCTATTTCAGGATCCTTAGGGTCAATGTCGGATCTAATGGGGGCGTGTTGGCGCCACTTTCGCGGGGAAACAGGGCCCTCGAAAAATATGGAATCGCCAAATAAAGAGCGGACACGATGACGCTACGAAAGAATAAAGGTCGCATGACTATATGGGGCCTGCGAGAGACTCTCTTGTGGTATCCAACCGACCTTGCCCCCATCCCGGCTTCTTAATCCATCTTCGAGTCTTCCAACATGAGCTCTTTCTCCGCTGGGGGGCGTCCCGAGCAACAATCATGACCCATATGAAGAGACGCAACGAGACGTATATCTTTCTCGTGGTAAAAAGTGCGAGAGACCTCGTGTTTATGCGTAAGCTGGAATGCGTATTTTTTCATTGCGAAAGATTTCGTCGAGCGAGATATGCATGGAAATTCAGCACCTATTCTCCTGGAAATTGGGTCAAGATCTCGCACACCGTACGTGCCGCACGAAGCAAAATGGAGAAGTCTCTTTCTTACTTCGGCGACCTTTAGTAGCTTACAATCGATTCATCTTCCTTCAAAGCCGTAGCGAAAAATATCCCGCACCCTCGTCTTTGAAAGGGATGGACCTTAAACGGAGATCCTGTGCTCTTGGATACAGGAGCGCGGTTCGCGTTAATTTCTGCCCCCGCTCGGGAAGTGGTCGCCAAGTTTCATTGTCATGGAGTTACGACATCCCGAGCATTCCGGCGCTCGTGTAATGGTCAAGAGAACAATGGAACGAAGTGTACTGCTGTATCCTGCCCTACGGTCCGGGCGCACCCCAGCGTTTTTTGAAGGGCGTCGTGGGAAAGGAGGGAATGGAAATCCGATGAGGACAGCGCAGTTTCTAAAAGTCGCTTTTGTTGTTCGCGTTCAAGGTTTTTTCTTTTATTCAATTGAGGGTAAAGCGAGAGGTACTTATATAATTGCGGTTTTATTTCGCGCTAGGAGTCAATGCGCTAATATGGATATGCGAATGCGATTATAAATGCACGAATTCGTAGCTGGGCTAAAATCTATGCTCCCGCTTCAGTTGCGACATCGATTGATCAGGGCAGTTAATTATCGGAGACTTGTCGCCCCAGAGTGTGCCCAACACCTGGCCTTGAAATACACGTCAGGGATCCGTGAACCCTGTCACTCGCACACCAAGTCGAACTATAGATTTACAAGGGGATACATGGACTATATTTTAATTAATAAACATGTCCGTATTCTCGCAACTTTTTCTATGTTTATCTTCAAGGGGAAGCTGTACTCAATACGAAAAGTATCATTATAAAACCCTGCTTTAGTATTGAATTTTTTTTCTCTTTGAATTTAAATTTAGTTAATAAAAATAATAATTTTGCTTATGATGATTTATGAAGTACAGAACCTAATTCCGGTTCATATCGATTCAAAATTTCTGCTTAAAATATTATAAATTAATTGAAGTACCAGCAGAAACTTCTTTTTGTTAGGTATATACGCCAACTTTTAATTAATTTTAATCGATTCGTTGTGATTCAAGTTTTTGATTTGCAAAGAAATTTTATACTGCTGATCTGTTGCAATATACTCCTCTGGAAGCGTTTCATTACCGTAGTAGAGTAAGATTACCTAGACATTTATATAATTCAGAAGAAATCACATAATACAAGCAGTGCATTAAATATTGAGAAAATAGTTTTGATTTTATCATATAATAAAAGCAGTGTATTAAAGATTTATAAAATATAGACTCATCATAGGAACGAAACAAAAAAAAAACAGATAAATGATTTTTGCAAAGAATCAATGCCACGATCTTTTTATAAACATCGCAATACATCCTGAAATCATACCGAAGAATCTTATTTTCTACGTTTTTACTATCAGCGTCAGAATATTCGAATTTTGGCGAATCGGTATCGGGTTCGTATCCCGGCGGAAACCAACATGTTTGAAATGAGGCACTTTTTAAAGTCCTTTGATGACTTTTTCAAGCACCCTTTTACACCCGAGTCACTTAAGACCCCCTTCGCGTTGCAACTGGCCTTAGGGCAGACACTTTGGAGGACCAACGAGTGCCTCAGAAACCACTCTTGTAGATTCGCGAGTTTTCCAGTGGAAGTTAATATTTTATTTCGTCTTTAAAGTCTCTTTAAATTATTCGAGAAATTTCGCCGTCTGAATCGAAAGTTCTAAAACTCAAATTCTTCCAAATCCGCTAATCCAATTTTTTGCGGATTAGAATTCCGGTTGATACTAACGGAACTTCTGGCGCAAAGTTTTGGTAGGAACTGGGTTTTCCGGCGTAAGGCACGCCAAACCAGAATGTGGAGCGATTAAAGTGTTGAATGCGAAATTTCGTAAATAAACTTACATCTCAACACTCCAATGACATATATAGCTCCTAAGTATCTAGGCCAATTTCTCGAAGGAAATTTATTGCTATTTTTACTTGTTGTCGAATTTACAACTCTTAATTAAAATATTATCGGCACTCAAGAGAAATTCTAAGATTAACAAACTGCTAAATTTGAAGGAATGTGCTCAAATCAAAGTTTTCAGTCATATGAATGCACGCAATGATCGTTAAGGAACATTTATGCTTCCCAAAGTACTGTAGTAGCAGAGATGCTGTATTTCTGGTGCTTTGTAAAATGTAGCAATTCGCCAAACACTTATTTAATTAGTAAATAAAAAATAGCCATAATCATTCTATTGATAGTGTTTTATTACAATTATAAGCACCCTCGATGCAAACAAGTATATTCCATCAAAGCGTTAATGATCGTTGATAAATTTTGGGCACACGAATATTTGAATAAGAAAGTTTGCTCCATAAGCAATTTCTATTTCATCTCCGCAAGCAAGCTCTATTAATCAAAGATTGTGAACATTTTTCTCTTCAAAATGGTACCAGCTTGTCCGAACAATATAAAGGAAATATTATTTTAAACATCTTTCGGGTGGGATTTTCAGGAAAAATTGGCAATCTAATTTCCAACTAAACGATAATAAATATTTTGATTCCCAAGTAAACATATGATAAAATTCAATGCTTATCTCCTTGCTTGTATTTCTAACGAAAAAGATTCTTGTATCTTTGTATTGTATTAAGGAAACGATACATACCAGCAATGTATGTGGAAATTTGTTATCGTACGCAAGCCTCGTAATCCCATCATATACGACACACATCTGAGATGATTTCCGGTATCACCTTGCAAAGGGTGTCCAAGTGGACAGATTCAAGAACTCGTTTTAAGCAAACCGGCCTAATGGACGCGAAAACATCGCTGAAAGTTCGGGGATAGCTTTGGTGACTCTGCTTAGCATGCATAATTTAAAGAGGATATTTTCGCTGTTATTCGTACTCAGCTGGGATGTTTTTTTTGCGAATATTCGTCTAAGTCGCATCGTATGGCGTTTCATCGATTTCAAACTCATTTATTTCACTTTTAACCAATTCACTTTTAACCAATTGAAAGATAAAAGATTTAATGACTGTCAATTTTTTATGGTAATACTGAGTTAATGAGCGATGAATATTTCCCTCTTAAGGTGAGGATAGGAGCAAAAAAGATCGATGGAACTGCTTCGTAAGGAATTTAGATATTTAGGTGAATCAGGGGGTGAATAACTTACATCTCTTTTAGGGTGTCCGCTTTATGAAAATTTTCCAAAGTGCGCTTCCGATTTCTTTTCTGTATTTATATATTTATTGCTAAATTTATTGCATCTGCGAATAGCTACAGAATAATTTTCACAATCTGATTCAATAAAAATCCCTTATTAGATACTTATTAAATCTCTAATCGACACCTAGATATATGATGCTTCTTTCCTGTAATTAAGTTCAATATTATATTATTCCTAAGTGTCTAATGCTAAGGACCCGAGTTCAAACCCCGGATGGTGATGAATTTTCAACTCAGGGTGTAAATACTTATATTGTATTGTTGAGTACAGTAACTCTATCAATCGACGTCTGCTAGTAAACT
Source organism: Pantala flavescens (assembly GCA_020796165.1). Classification (NCBI taxonomy): domain Eukaryota; kingdom Metazoa; phylum Arthropoda; class Insecta; order Odonata; family Libellulidae; genus Pantala; species Pantala flavescens. Next base: position 21,985,730 of record CM036878.1, read on the forward strand.
AATAAGCATATAAAATCATGGAAGAGGTAAGTGAATACTCTCTTAAATAAATAACCTCTTAAAGTCTTCCACAAAGAGTACTAAAGTAATTCCTCATTTAGCCGAATGGGCAAAAAAGCTGAAGAAGCCTACAAGCGTACACAATACGAGAGAAAAAAAAAAACAACTAAAAATTACGACCCATTCATTTTTTACTCCTAATGAAAGACTCGTTAGCCTTCTGGAGCATAAAATTAATCCACTTAACGCACCCCCGTGCGAAATTCCATTCAGAAGAGTAAGGCGATCGGCCGTCGTCATCGCCGTGGGTGTCCGACGTATGTCCTCATCCCGACGGGCCCGGCGTCGAATCCCACGCCCGCATGCGAGTTATAAATGACTCATTTCCATGGAAACCGTGATGTTGCCAAGGCAGCGCGTCATCGTTCGCGCGGGCGAGCCTATCGCGGGAAAGCGACTTTCTTCGCAGTATATTTTTTTTCAAATCATCGCGGGATGATCGAACCCCTTCCCCTTCTATGAGGAGATGTCCTCTCCCGAGAGAGGAACGCGATCCGGGCAGTTTAACGAGCTCAGAGGACAGATGGGAAGTGGCTGTGGCATCAGGTTCTCTCTCACGGCTTCTGGAGCCGAACCTGCTCGACCCATAACACGCCCGTCGAATTCCTCACCTCGTAAAAGTCGCGTTTTATTCCTTTCGTTTCGTTTTTCGGTCGATATTTTAAACGTTTCGTCCCCTTCAAGCAGTCGTTTGAGGTTTTGTCGATCCTTTTTGCATTTTTCGAGTCGAGGTGTTTTGGCCGAGTTTTTCCTACTGAATTCGCGAGGTCGCAGAGACAACTTATATATGGGTTAGAGATGAATCGTTTTTGCTCCGCGGAGTGAATTATTCGCGGGTCGAAAAAGAAAGATTTTAAGGCGCTGGATTCGAAATGCTTTTAGGGTCGTTTTTTTTCGAGCGTTTTCTTTGATGAGAGGTTGTTAGCATAATGGCATCTGGTGATGGAATCGTTCCCGCGTCTTTCACGAGGGATTGAGTGGGGAGGGTCGAAACAGGACACGTGATCAACGTCGCAGATATTTCGCGGGCTTCGTCGTTAACCGAGAGGGTTTGTGTATTTACACCCATTTCGTTCTGGAGGTCTGTAGATCTTTGGTGGGTTGTTGGAGCTAAAAATAGCCGGGGATGAATGCCATTACATCATTTCGACGCAGCCCTCTTCGAAGGTCAGGTGGCCATTCCGTGAAGTCGTGGAAATACCGCGAAGCAACGCAAAAAAGCTGACGCGTGTCTGCCGTAACACCTGATAGGTTACTCGATACGATAAACTTGAATTGCACAACCGTCACAGGCGAATTCTGTTACGTGTCGAACAATTATGCGATTGGTTGTGGAAGAACTTAGCTTAGGAAATATTTCTTCCCGCGCATATTTACATTCCCAAAACATTTTAACGTATATACAAATTTATACTACGAATAACGAGAAAAACCGTGCTGTTTACTCGTGTTTTCAATCTCCCAATAGACGAAAATGTTTCATATGATCCGATACCTGTTCGAAATTGGAATTAACAATCAACTCCTTCTAGTTTCTCATCGAGGTTACGACGATTCATTCCACCCAAATTACGCAAGGGAGCAGATAAGATAAACGATAATGAGAGCAATGACATTCCTCCGATCTCAGGTGAACTCGTAGAAAAAAACCAGTCCCGAGCCAAAATCCTTACGCGTCGATAATCATACGGAGAAGTAATCCTGGCGAAGAGCTTCCAGGGAAGATTTTTCCTTTCGGACGAAAGAAAGAGGCTTTGACCAGCGAATGTCACGGAGAAAAAGAAACCTACAACGACCTGAACTTATTGGAAGCCGGCCAACATTGATTTCGGTGGAAGAGAGCGTGAAAGTTTTTTTGGCCGTACTTTTCCTCACTTTATGACGGGGACCTATTGGAAAATGCCATTTCGGCGAACCAGTATGATCTCGGAAAGCACTTCCATTGTTAACTGGGACAGCTGTACAATAGCCTACGTCGGGCATTGATAAACATGTAAATAAGTACGTGAGCGCATTCGATACGGTTTTTTTTATTTTTAATACATCCCAAGAATGAGGAATTTTTCGTTTGTGTCGCCGGATAGAATGGGAAACTGTCTCTCTACTCAAAGAGCTGCATTCTTTTCGATTCATTCTCTTGACTAATGAAGATGCCGAGCCGTGAAATGTGTTTCGTTCCCTCTGTCGATTAAAACTGTCATTCGTCTCGCTGCGCTTACGTGGACTTTTCCCAATCACAGTTTTGCTGAGGGAAAACTAGGGCAAGCTACCTTACTTGACATCGCGCCTAGTTAGCTTCGCGCGGAGTCGTTTATAGCATCCGCGAGTCCGTGGTCGAGAGGGTTCTACTTTAAATATCGGATCACTAATTAAAAATTGAACTTTTTCGAGTCACTGCCTGCATCCCACACTTTTGAAAGGAGAGAAAAATGCTCCAAATCCATCCGTTGAAGTTCGCGAACATTCGTAATAAAAAATTCTAAGTTCCATACTTCCCTTTTTTGATAAAAGCGAACTATTCGATAATTAAAAATTATACTTTGAAGAGCTTCCACGCATAATTTCGACGGGAGAACATCCTTTAATCTTTCCCATAACAATTATAAACCTTTGAGGATGGAAAGCTTTATTATTACGTCCCCTTTCATAATTTTCCACATTAATTATTCCAAGGGGCATCTTAAAGGAAACCCTATGAAGCTGCAACACCAGCGCTGGACCTCACGGGCGCGAGGCCCTCAGAGGGTGTTTGAACAGCTCCCCGTTCCAGTCACCCCTGGCCTCACCATCTCTTCGAAGCTGTTGGAATCGTAAGGTGGAGAATGAATGGCCAAAACCGGACTCTCAGCGTACTCAGCGGCAGGATCTGCACGGTCCAAATCCACGGTTACAGTCTCTCCTAGGATTCAGCCCTTTTACGAGTCTTAAGACACCAGCGACATACATCCCACCAGTGCACCAGCATTCCACTGTTTCTGGAATCGACCTCCCCCGAAGATTTTTTATCACGGTCGGAAATCCCTTCTTCGGATACGAAACTTCCCGCGCGAACTTCCAGCCCCCGAACCCAGAAGAACATCTCCCGAGGAATCTTCCGTTAAAAAAGCCTCGGAACCTCGGAGGAAACGTCTTTCGCACGAATACCGCATTTTCCACGCTCTCTATCGAAGGAATGCACTCCCCCGCCGACGCGGAAAAAAAGTCGTCCTTTTTCCCGAAGACAGCCGCGTCTGCACGTAAAAATCTCGCCGGAGACATCGTTTTCGAACGACTCCCCGCCCTCTTTCCCTCGTAACGGACGCCCACGATCCTACAATGTTCGAATTTTTTCCGCCCGCCGCTTTCGCGAGACGTAAATATCCCGCAGAAAAAAAGAGATCGTCGTGTAAACAACGCCTTCGTAACGGAGGCGCTAAAAGACTTTTTAACGTTCTTTTTCCCTCTTTGTCCCGATGAAGGAGGAATGGGGGATACGAAATTTCGAAAAGAGAGCCGGTAAGGCACGCCTTGTTCCTCGGGAGGTGGTAGTTGGCATTCCGAAGACGTGTAAGCGTTGTCTCGGATGACGTCTTAACAACTCCATCGCTGCAGCTCGGATTCCCGTCTTTCGAATATCGAAGCGTTATTGCCGGTGGGATCGGAGGCGTGAAACGATATTTCGCGCTCGATTGATGAGACGTAAGCGATTTCGAGATTCGATTCGATATCGGCGCCAAAGACCGTACACGCGATCGAGAATCGTCCATTGAAAGTTTCCATGTATGCAACAAACTTCGCCCTCGCTTTTTACACGGTACTGTAAAGCTATCGGCAGAACATGAGGGTTACGTTAGCCTTCGTTATCTTAACAATTATAAAATTTGATGTATTAAAAGTCAGGTTAATCTTATTAAAACGGAAAGTAATGTAAGTATTATCATTATAATCACTTCCAGTAAGTTTTGCTTTTAGATGGCAATGTCATTAGTTAGTTATTATATTTATAATTCCTTGGAGATTGATGTATTTTATACATTGCTGAATGTAGTCTAATTGGGTCTGCGTTAATAAAGTATTCAGTATTATTATGCCTAAAAGTTTGTAATACTTACCTCAAATGATAATCAAATAAAATGTATCTTATTACAATCATTATGCATTAGATTTCCTTGAGAATTTGTTATTAAAATCAAAGTTATCTTTACTAATTAATAAAGAAACTGTCTTAATTTATTGTCACTTCTAGCTTGTATTCCTTTGTTTATTTTTAGGTCGAATTGTTGCGTCCTTAGCAGTTAAATGGTAAAAAAACAAAATTATCAATACGAATGTTTTAACCTTATTAAATGACTGAATAAAAAATACTTACGCTTTTCAGAATCGTGCGTACTATGAATGCGCATAAGTCACAGTAATAAGAATCGAGGAAATCAAAGTGACGCTCGTTCATTCACTTCTGCAAGAAATATTCCGGTTCCCTAATGGAATTCGAATTCATTCCATAGGATCGATTTTTATGATCCGAGAAGATCTGATCATCGAACGGAGCACGGAATCTCTGAAGCAGGAAGTTCGAGATCAATCTTGGGCGATGGAGCAGCGACATCGGTTCAATGCTGTCTATTGTGTCTTCGAATTCCCATCAGCATAATTCTTTCCCATCCCTCACCCAAATATTTTCTCTGCCACGCCTCGCTGACCGTTGCTTATCCAAGCATTCTTATTCATCTCTCTAATGCAAGTCGAAAAATTATTACTCTTCCGATCGCACGACGTGTGGGGGCAAAACGGACGATATATTAAAATAAAATAATAATAATTTTCTCTTTCTTTTCGAGTGGAGGGCATCTGGAGGACTTACACGGCGCAAATTTAAGACGTTATCGCTAATTTAGCGAGCGATTTTCCAATTCTCGCGGTTTGCACGTCAAATTGATTATTGCCTCCAGAGGGACGGATGCTTAATTTGAAGTGTTTGCGGAGATATGGACAGTTTATTTAGACAGTTTCAATGGGAGAGGTAGAAACTCCCTCTTCGTCCCACCTGCAGGTGCTCGATCACGTATTTTATGAGTCATAAACCGCCTTGTCAGATTTCATTTATGTTTCCTTGCGTTGGAATATTTGGATACGATTGAGGTCTGATATTCGTTAACAATTTACCAATATAAAATTTCATTAAAATTCATGGAATGCCTGCTCGTAGACAGCCACGACTATTTACACCGTACCATAATCAATAATTCCGCTTATTTAAAATCGAAAGTTTGCCAAACTTTCGATTTTATATAAGCGGAACAAGTTTATTGAAAGTATTTCAAATTTTTCAGTGAAGAAGATTGCCTAATATTTCGACGTGTACAGGTTTTAAGCTGTAATGGGTTCACGTACAAGTTAATTCAAGTTTCGGTATCAACACTCAATGAACATACATTTTCAAGTTCGATTGTAATTCTGTAGTGAGAGTGGAAATATTCTCACGTCATGAATCTTGGCAAACCTATATCTCACAATATTGTCAGAGCTCTAAACCATCTTTACAGCGAACGAATTCGTATCTTGGCGAACCTACTCTCGCTCTTTTGTCAATACTGTATCTTATCAGAGAGAGATTCGTGAAAACAAGTAAGATTTCTGAAATCTGTGATTGCGTAACGTTGTAACTTTGTGTTTGAGGTGATACGTAAAGTCCATTCCAAGAAGTTCTGAAGGTGAAAAGCATAGTAATTATTTACTAAATAGGTAGATTTTTATTTAAATACTATTTAGATTTATAATTAATCCCCCTAAAATTTTAAAAATTAATTTTAAGGTACTCTTTCAAAAGAAACATCGCTCCTTGCATCAAAGAATCAAATCAAACGAAAGTGTACTGGCTTAGATTAGTTACAATAATAACTAAAACATTCAAAATAAATTTAAAAATGTCACTCTCAATGAGCAGCACTAACTAGGTTGAAGAATGAGAATGTAATGTTCGCATATCTCCTTTTAACGCTGAAGATAAACCGAAGAAAATTTTGACGAAAATCAGATAAAAGTTGAGGCACTGATATTGGGAAGACTACAAATACCATAAAAGCCAACGTGGAACACGAATGAAACCTTTAATAGATGAATAGGAATCCATCAACTTTGAGCTCCTATCTCCAGCTTATGTATCCAAAATATGAACAAAATATGATTTGTACGCGCGAAAATTTAAACTTGGAAAATAACTCTTGGACTTGTGTCCAATCCATCCATCGCCGGCGATCGCTTCGGAAAGGGCATCCAAAGAAAGGACTGGTGCAATCCTTTCAGTGGACGTATTCCTTCGCGGGTATGAAACTTACGACTCTACGAAAGGACATCTAATGATTCAAGACGCACGGGCGTGGCCCAGACCGGAAAAAATCGTTCGTCGGCCGGAATACAAACGAGGAAGTGGTGCGAAATATTTTAAAAGGGAAAGGGGTTTCGGGGAAGGAAATAAAAAAGGGAAACCGTATCGGAAGTAATTAAAACGTCGAGTCGTACTTGTAGGGATTACACGGGGGGACTAATTGCGAACGATTTAAGAGGGTGGTTGTTAATATATTTTTTTATTAAAGGAAACGGCTCCCAATATGGAATTTAGGGACATGAAGAGAGGGGCTGTGTCTTTTTACGTGCTTCCGTTCGGTTGAGTTCGATGGTAGTAGCAAAGGGATTTTTCTTCAGTCAAATACTTTTGCATTGACCTTCACATCTCCGAGAGCTTTGCCTGGCTCCCTTTGTCTACTTATCACCGAGCGACCGGATGCCCGTCTCTGGACGCCAAACGCGCGTGCTGGCTCTTTCGTACGCATAACCAATCACATTCCTCCAGCAGTGATGTCACTCCTTCCGAAGCCCCTGCGACAGGAGATAAAAAATTTCGAAAACACCCCAAATGCAAGTGGTGAGGCACCGCTCCCTCGGGCGTGTTTAGAAAACTCCCTAAAAGGAAACTATGAATTTCTTCATTAGAAATCTATTTTAGTTAGTGTTTAGTACACTTGTCCCGAAGTTTTACTACACAATAATTCTCCTATATTTCGCTGGAAACCAGTTATTTCTCTATTCATACGTACATAAATACTGAATGGTTGATGCAATTTATTTTTTACGATGTTATCAAGGAATGTAGCCAAATGTTGTCGATTTAAAACGAATATATATGGCTGATATATATATATATATCGAATGAAGGATGAACAGCAAATGAAAGAGGTAAGAATTGTGAGGATGAAACGAATGCGAAAATTTTATGGAACAAAATTTGAAAGTACGTTAAATTGCCGTGAATGATGGAAGAAGGTTCAATGCAGAATAAAGAAAATTCATGGCCATAACTCATTGGGTGAATCAAAGCAAACTCTCAATGCTAATATTTTTAATTAATTACACGTGAATGCACTAATTATTTCCCAACCTGTAAACCGTAACAGAGAATTATTTGGGAAAATTTGAAGTCGTTGAGCAAGAACTAATTTACAGTTCATTCCGTTTTGAATTTATGTGCAACGATATACCATTTCCATGTTTGACTTATTATTAGAGCAAGGAACACCATATTATATACGCTTTATCGGAGAAATTAACTGCACGTGACAATGGCCTAGATTTGCTCTGAAACATAGAACAAATTATACAACAGGGATTGAAAAATTTAATTTCCAGAAGGTTCAATAAAAGAACGGTCACCGATAAATTAAGCTCGTATACGTCAGACATTAAAGAATAGGATTTAAAACATGAATTACTGTTCCATCCCTCAATCTAAAAGAGGACGTAATTTTCTGAAATTCACGCTTTATTCAATGTGGAGGAAAGATCAGAACTCGGTCTATAATGGTTTCATTAGGGAAAAATCGAGTCGTGATAACGGTTAATTTCACATTCCTAATTGAGTCGGCTTTTTCCGGATGTGATTTCTCAGAAGTCAAATAATTTGCTCTGCGAACCTTGTAATTGAAAATGCTGAGCTGTTCTTCATCAGAGATAATCAGAGAAATAATTTTTGGCGAAGAGAAATTCGCGTCCTTTTCGTAGCCATTCAATATCAACCATTTTCACGTTTAATACTTTGATTCATTCAGATTACAAGGAGCGAAAACGTTGTGCGAGATATCGATAGATCCATCCGATAATGGGCGGAATTAATCTCTTCAGATAATCTTTAGACTGAAGAAGCCATTACACTAGCGAGGCGTGTAATTTAGACGGGCTTCCTTCGAGAAAGGCTTTGGGAAGCCCGGGTTCGAGTCCCTGAATCATCACTCCTTTCCCTTTATCGGTAATTTAAATGGACGTCCACCGTCAGCAAGAATACATTCAATGGAATGATAATCGTAATTTAATCAAATTTCCTATCGTATACCGGAAGATATTTAGTTCATATCTGTAGCGTTTAATTCATCTACGTTTGCTGAGACAGCGCTCATCGTCGAACAAGTCATACGGATGAGTAACGAGACGAAGGACACTTTTAGCCTTATGAGGAAATTCCGGATTCAATCAGCGAATCGTAATAAGTCAGGAGCTCTGAGTAAGCTTACGATAAAAGGGTATAGAGAGAAAGAGGGATAACGCTATCGACCGATAAGATTATCGCTGGAATGCCACTATCGGATGATTCGTTAAGGCGTCCGACTGAAGCTCGTGCTTAGAAAGACAAACGGCGAGGCGAGCAGATAAGAGGTGAACGAGAGAATGACGCTATGCAGCGACTAAAATGGAGAACAGAAAAAAAGGGAAGAATCTGTGGGCATAAATGTTCGATTCTCCGAACCGAATTGGGTCGAAGTCGAGCGGAAACTCAGGGGGCGGAAATTTTCCTCCGAGACTTACCTGCGGGAGATAAGGCGATTATGAGGAAATTGATATATTTTTCGAGATCTCGATTTCGAAAACTCTTTCTACCTACTCTTAGAGGCAGGTCTTCGGGATCCGATAGCAAATTTTGACGAAAGGCGAATCATGGTAAGATTTGCTGATGCGATGAAAATGAATCTATTCCGAATTACGACTGCATCCGTGCTTTTGTATGCCAATCGATGTAAAACATATGGATCGGTCGTGTTCAAACTATACAACTACAGTAGAAGACTTCTAACGTTCTCTTTTGAAGCGAATTTGAGATTGACATATAATACGAAATTTTCTGAGTTTCGAGTAAAGATACCTTCGATAATTGATGGAAACACAAGACGCAAGTTTGCTTTCAGGCGATTTTTTTAAATCAGAAAATTTTGACTTCCTGATTACGGAAAGCCAAGGAAGAAAATTCTCTCCACTACTTTTTGGAGTATCTCATTCCATCTCTAGTATCCAATTATTTCTAAAGAATTACATTCACTAGTGTTTAGTTTCACTATACGACTCAAGTATTCCTAACTCATTTCTTTACGCTACTTCACCGCAGTGGCTGTAAAACGAAAACACTAATTACTACTTATTTTGACAATAATTAGGATTTAGATTTTCAAAATTCAAAAAATTATTTCTTGTAAGGGATTTGCATGTACATCCTCACCAAAAACGTCGCAGTGAACGTAGAGAATTTCACTTTCTTACAAAGCGTTCATAACTTTAGCGTTTACTGCTTCAAATATAGATCGAATTAATAAACATTCATGCATGAGTCACGGACGAGAGCAGTACCGGGTTCTATTCGCTGTGGGGGACCAAACTTCCGAACATCTGGCAATGAAAGCTATTTGGCCTGCGGAGCGAAAACCCTTTCCAGGGGTTTCCATCCCTCTTAAGAAGGTAAACAGGGTTTCTGCTGAAAAAGGACAACGTTCCTCAGCCTCTGGCAGGAGGGAGGAAAAACTTCCATGTCTAAATCCGTTAACTTTACGATTATAATAATCATTACATCGGAGAATGTTATTTTAGAATTACAGGATGAAGAAGATGCACTGGGACAATGAAAGGTAATTTTGATCACCAGCAATGATTCCGTAATGAGCACCTTCAAGTGTACATTTACATGGACATTCCGTTAATCTTATGATTACGTTTGGTCTGGGGTATTAATGCACTTAAGTACCTAATTATTCTTATCATTTACGTGTCAATAATGCTGTCTCAAAAAACATAACATAATAAAACCACCGAAAATATAATTTCTTTATATTATCGTATTGGAACATTATACTTGTGAACAAGGTTTATTTACATAATGCTTGCTGTTAGAATAGATTTCGCATAAAGGTAGGTTATAAGGTTCGAAAACAGCCTGTTTTTCGAAAGGTGTCTTCTAACGAGCTTCCTATTAGATTCAAATTAAGGCGACGCGATGAGATGAAGTGAAAAACACCCGTCTGAATGGATTCTACTCCCGTCGAACTTTGAATGACCTTAGGGAATATATTACGCTGTCATTCAGACTTAACAATGCCACCATGTCTGAAGAACGTGAAGACCTCAATATTTCGACAGTTATAAATAGTCTCAACGGCAGAAAGAACGGAGTACCGGAGAAACGGAGTACCGGAGAATCGGAGTACCGGAGAACGGAGAACCGAACGTATGGATTTCAGTCGTAGAGACGTGATATCTATCGTCCTTCTCGGACTTCGATTCCGATAATGGAATGATGCGATGTTCAGAAAAAAAGAGGCGCAAAATTTATTAAGGAGATTACGTGTTAGAAGAACGATTCTGAAACGCCATTCAAGGATTTTAATGGCCGGATCATCTCGATTGCTATTCATGGCCGATTCGAACGAAAAAACAATTTGGTGATTCCGCGCACATGTGCATGGCGATTGCATGCAGATTTTATGGCAGCTTTCAAAATTCATCAGCGACGCCTCTTTTAATAATTCTCCGAAGCAAATAAGCGAGGTTTCTCAACTTACCGGATGAAATCCCAACGCCGTATCCGGCTCGCGGTTCTTTGTTTTATTCCTTCAACATGGCGCCTATCGATATTGTTATCAGCGTATTAAATGGCGGATTAATGGCGTGGCATTACTTTGGATCAAATAGCCATCTGAAGGGAGGTGATAAATACGGATGATTTACCATCGGGAGGTGAAAATAAACGCTAGCGGAGAAAGTAAGCTAATTTAGTATCTGTTGTGTTTGAGGAAGAGTGATATTAAATTACTCTATACCATACTGCGCGTGTTATTTCGAAGCGATGAAATAAATACATGTCTAAACTATGGAGGAAATCCATACATCCTTCTAATGTGACTTCATATGGTACTTGTCTGTCGGAAGTTGAGCCTTGACTGTATGATTCTTTATGCAGTATGTGTCCCAATAAAGATTTATAGCTGCACAAGGAATATTAGTGGGGAATTTTCAAATGCCTCTACACAGAATACAGAAACTTGATGTGGAACTGATTCTTTACAACGTCAATATATTTCATTGTGTGATATAGCTAATTTCTCTGAGAGATTTCGCTTAAAAAGATATTGATTCATTTATAATTTATGCTAGAAAATTTTTTCAGTTTCAATCTTGCAGCAAATTTAAATTTTGTGCATTAAAAATTTTACAAAGTTCGTAAACTTTGTGGATACATCAGATATTGAAGAGGATAGAAAGGTTCAAATTCCATTCATAACATTTTCATTTTACAAAAAATTAAAATAGCAAGTGATACTTTAGATCTTTCCAAAATAATTTAATAAAATGTAATCAAAAAATCTATTCTTCTTCAGCCTTTGAAGATATAGCATGTTCCAACTTGCCTTACTTTCTGTACTGGAATAAATATAATTCTGTGTACATAGACCCATGAGCATTTTGAGCTTTTGCATTTTCTGATACACCCTTTCTATTTTCAATAACATTTTTTTCGGGAACCTACACGTCAACAATTCGTTAATAATTTACCGATTCTTTTATTATTTCTTTTATAACAAGAATTTTCCGAGATTCGCATTTACGAGTTCGAATTTTTTAGTTCGCATAGATTACCGTTTACCTTAGATGAATTTCAATCCAATACCCAATAACACATCACCTGCCGCAATATTACGTTCTTAACATGAGTCCCATTCCATCCCAGCGTCCGTCCGAGTCCGAAAATTTCGGGAGTTGAAAAGTACGCGAGTCAAAAACGCGAAAAACATTTCTTTCGTAACGGAAATAAGAGGGAAGGACTTTATCAAGGGACAGGATGCTCAATGTTGCAATTGACCCGAATGGTTAGTGAGGGGAACGAATTTCCTTAATGACCGTATAAGGCGATCCTCGATGTCTTCCTCTCCCAAATGGATTTGAAGAGGAGCATTTCTCCGACAAACAATGAGACGATCTCAATCTCTGGCGCCTCTCGGAGGTGTGGTAATAAACGATTCTTATCCGTGATAACAGCTCTTCTTTTTCCAAAGCGGCCGTTTTCACTCGGAACCTGAAATTCGCAGATAAGTTTAAATCTTGAAATATTGCAAGAGGAGCTTTTTATCAGCCATCGGGTGAAACGTTACGAAGCGCTGATGGAATTCTGTGTTTTCAGAAATCGAAAACAAATCGATCGATGATCCAATCTACGTGAAAAGATACGAATCTCTTGATTCAAAAGGTATCTTCGTGAATAGAGAGATTCGTAGAATTTACGAGTGTTTTTTTAAAATCAGATAATGAATGACTGGCGAGATTTTTTCGCGATATACTTATGTTAAACTACTTTTTTTCACAAAATCGAAAATTTTGGAGCGCCCAACTTTGTGACCCACCTTAATTCCTCCCCCGTACTTCAGGGTCAGGAACTACAACTCATTAAATTGTGCTTTCACGAGAAACTTTCGATATCGATTTAAAAAAACTGTAAATGGTTTAATTGACCTCAAAGCCGAGCATAAATAATTACGCATTTACAAATGTGAGCGTCAGTTATCTTTCGACGGAAATAAAAAGAGATGAGTGTACTAGCGAGAAAAATAAAATTGTTTATCAATTTAAGCCCTTAAAACATAAATCTAATTATAGTTTAATTGAGAAATGCCCTCCTATTTCACAGTGTCATTCGAATGAGAATCGTATTCCTCAATTTATTCCTGCATTTTAATTATAATAATTATATAAGTGCGAAATCAGGAAAGACATAGCAAGATCTGGCAAAGTTTGTATCCTTAATTTGAATTCGATGGAACACGTTTATTTTTATCGAAGGCGATAAAATATGCACCGATTCAAGTACGAAAAATTAAATCGGTTAATTTTTACGAACGATCCATTCATTCGACCAGGAAAGCTTTGAGAAGAACCAATTCCTGCGTTTCAAATTGCCGTATAATCTCTTTTCCGATATCTCAAAAAGAGGTTCACCGTACGGCTTTTGCAAAGTCACTTCGTGCACATTAAGAAAATGGCATATCTATAAGAGGAGGCGATATTCCATCTCGTCCCATTTTCTCGAGCTCAGTTTCGTCTGACGTTTATCACATTCCGTTATCGTGGTTGAAAATAAAAACTCACAACTCTACTTGCAAAACCTCTCCAATGCAACTTCAGTCGTTTATGCAATCCCCCTGTAAGTCTATGAATGAGTGCAGGATGAGTAAAACTTCGATTCGTACTAAAGATATGAAACGATACTTCGTCTTCAGTGACTTTGCTCGTTACTCAGCTCTGAATATTCCAAGAAGCCATCCTGTTCGCACATTTACCTCTTTAAAACTTACGACTGTGAATGTCCTCCAGAACATCTACTCCACACATCACAATAAATGATCGACGAAAAAAAATCGCTTTTACTTTTTCAGGCAGATATTTGCTTTATTTGAACTTGCTTACTTGTACAGTGCAAATTGAATTAAATCTCGATAAATAAGGATTAAATTCAAAATGATATACTCTTGCTAAGCGATATGATTTCACATTTCGATGATATTACTTCATCATCCAATTTAAAAAATCCTTATCTTATTTGGTCTTCTATTGGTGATTTTTTTTCATTACCTTTTCCTAATTTTAATGCCTCAATATTTTATCTATGATTGTTTTTGACGAGTGCAACCTTATATACACGTCATTTAAGTTTTTAAAATTCTTTTATTACATTCAATTTTTATAGACATAAACACTAATCGATGCTCGTGGAACAGCTTTTACCACGCCATTATACGAGGAAGTTCCAACTTTAGTCTTCCGAGAACAGCATATATCACTCCAAGCTAATGAATTCTTCTCGAACAGATGTGGTACGAAATCGCAAGAAGCCTTCCACTTTTGCATTTTTTTAACAATAATTGTCACGTATGTATACACTTTTTGCTAAATTTAAACGAAAATTCTTAATAAATGTGATAATCAAACGAGGTGCAAAATAACTTCATATGGAAGTGAATCGCTAGTTAAAACCATAGCTAAAAATGATGATTGGGCTATCCAATTGCAAAGTATAAATTACCTCAGATACTTTACTCCCAATTGTTTTATTTAATAATGTTTAAGATATATAAATATTCCATAAAGTAACTAATGATTTCCTATGCAAATGGAACGATTCCGTGTAAAACAGGACGTATTTTATCCCTTTCCTCATTATTTTTTTGCTGGTTAGAAACCCGTAGCGTAGAGTTTAAAGAACCCGACATGAACTACTTTTAAACTAATTACACCCGGAAAACCATCAGGGATTTTATATATGGTTGATGCTCGAAATAGAATAAAAAACCAAAACCTCGTGATATTTTATCGAGATAACAGAATTCTTTGACTCTTTGTTTCATCTAAACGATTGTTCGAAACAGTGCGTTTGTATTCATTCCATGTAACCACAAACTGGTTTCCAGACTCCCAAAGCAAATAATCTCTTCAAGTTCTACGGAAATATCTGCGAAAATATTTTCCTCGTGCAGCCATAAGAAATCATTAACCATACGATTTTTCTTCTCCTATTCAAAAGGCGATGAATTTCTCGAGGAAAATCCTTCAAAGATAAAATTATCAATTTACCACCTATCAGTCATTAAATACTTCTTTTTTTATTCCTTAAACATTTAGCTTTCCTTCTTTAAATTAAGATTTCCCGGAATTTGACGCTCATACTGTTTATTATTAATGCCAAAGATCATTAGCACCAGATAGCGATATCAGTGATTCACATCCTGCAGCTACGATTTGGGCTGAAACCGCCGAGTGATTCATGAACGTATATAAATAATTAGATAAACAACTGCATGCAGATGAATCTCTCGCTTTAAAAGATGATTCATCTTCGGAAAGACTTTTCGAACAGCCGAGCGATTCAGCGAATTTTCCGATCTGTACGTGCTCTAATCGGCCCAAGAATTCAGAGTGACTTTTAAAAGGAAAAAATATCAGATTGAGAACTCGCGATATTTTCCTCTCAAAATCTCTCATGACCTACATCGATCGATTTGTATTCTAAACTCGTGAAATAATCATCGCGTAAACGATGCAGAAGAGAAATCGTCAAGTTTACTACTTCTTTGGTTACTTTATTTCCAACGGGAGTTCTTTCTTCGATTGACATAATTTAATCTTTTCATTTGAATGGGAGTCGGAATGCGATGACCTTAGCGCGTCGCATAAAAGGTAGATCGAAACCCATTCGTATCGAGGTATTCCCTGTGGCACTTCTGATCCTTTCTCTTCACATGGTCAAACGTTAAATTCGGTCATAAGCTCAGTGCCGCTACGGCACGCTGCAATGCCTCGGCCTCCTAAATTTTCGTTGGAAAGGCCTTCGCGTTAATGCAATGATTTCGAGTTAATTACCCTCACCGGGCTGAGCGAGAAAAAATCGCAAGCATTGACCTCTCTCAGTACGTACCCGATGATTTTGTAGCTCTAACTGTTCCCGAATTAATTCGGCAGAAGCAATTAGAAGATCATCCTCCAACGATTGGGCAATTGCCATCAAAGAGAAATGTTTTTCGTAAACTACAGTTTACGGTTTACTCATTAATCCATTTTGAGGAAAAAAATGACTGATTTATCAAAATGAATTTTCATCTAAATGAAACATGGTATAATTGAGCTGTCAACGGATTACCTAAGGATAAAATAGAATTATTATTATTATATATAAACTTCTTTAATTTATTAAATGAAACAGTAATTATGCTTTAACATTAAACATTAACCGTAAATCATCTCTTAACAATGTGTAGAACCAACCATGAATGGAGAAAACAGTGTGAGAGGTCGGGAATCAAACCCAAAACTTCAAAGGGCTGGAAGGTCCTATTTACTATTAAGCAACCCGGATAAGCGATATCTCCCTTCGTTATCACGACTTGGTAGACCTCAATGGGGACGGTAGGGCATAGGCGGACGAGATACTCTGCATGTCCATTGTTTACCAAATTTCGGTAACATTTTCCTCGAATTTTTATGCAGATATAAAGAGTAAAAGGAAGGTGTGGGTTTGTACCTTGATCCTTCAGGAGAATGAATTATCGCCCACTACTTTTTTTCTTTTCTTGTTGCTTTTCTTTTCTTGTTAAAGCGATTAACATTATTAACCAAGTTTTAAACTTAAAACGTTTATTAGCTAAACATTAGTCAGATTAAAATTACATTGCTTCAAGTCGTCATTAATTATTGTACTAAAATAGTGCTTAGTTAATGGTTGTATTCCTCTACTCCTCGGATAACTACCTATAAAACACGCGGAAAACGTATACACGCCGTTATCTTTTGCATTAAAAACAAGTGTTACTGATAACATATTATAACTACTGATTCCAATTAATAATTCCTTTTGGACAGTTGTACACGTTCTTATTGAAATCGACAAGTCTGAAACTTCGATTTCATATCTTCATAGAAGACTTGTATAAATAAATAAAAACACCTAGAAAAAAATTCCCATCCGAACTGGAACGGTCACATTGACCACTAAGTAAACACATTCGCAGTTGGACATGGTTTTCGCGGAGAACGAGCCAATAATCGGCGACGTCACCTCTTTCATTGTGCCAACTATTCCATCAGATCCTCCGCGGACGTCGCGGTTGGCCCTCTCGAGGCGATACCATCCCATCACCAGATTAAACCCTTGTCATCACCGTTCCAGATACGCGAGTAAAAAAGAGGCTTCAACCTACTTGGTGGAGGTCAAGAAGATGAGAATGCCTCACGCACTCGCGAGCGTTATTTTTTAGCGTAATCCGTCGGGAAAAAAGGGTAACCTTGGCTCGGGTACAGTGGAAGTGAGAAGGAAAGTGAGCAATAAAGGATTTGAGGCCATAGGAGTGGTAGGAGGGGTAAAAAGCTCCCCGCCTACACCTTTGGAAGAGGATTTTAATACTTGAGAGGTCGGAAGGATGGATGGAGCCGACAGGAATGAGGTCGCAGTTCGTCGAGGTTGATATAGAGAGTAGGGCGGAGCCGAAGAGGGACGCCCCGGATAATCCGGAGAACGCGCCTTCGAACGGATTATCCAACGGATGGCTGAAACTTGGATTGTGTACTCCGCGATGTTTTCAATGTTGTATTCGACGCGTAAGGTGGCATATTTTAATGTAGGCTATACTATTACGTAGGGCGTATCAAAAGATGGTATTTCATTTTTACTGGCTTTATCGGCAATTTAATAAGATGTTGCCATTTGATCAATATTAAATGATGGTCCTCGTGAACTTAAATACATTCTGATTTCTTGGATGTAATATTTACTTCATCCAGTATCTTTTGGATGCAAGAGATTCATTGCTTGATTCATAAGATTCAAGGAATAGGCTAACGGTTGAAGAGCTTAATTCAAAACTATCAGAAATGGACTCCAATTGTCTGATAAACAACGATAATAAAAAACAAATAATTCAGGAATAATAAGAGTAAATTTTACTAATCCACAATTTTTTTCAAGCCATTTGTTTTCTCTTGAACCTGATTCGTGAATTACGATAAAAATTTGTGAGCAATAACGAAACAAACGTACGAGAGTACGAAAAAAAAATTCTCAGCTATTAGCAATAATCAGGGCATTAACATATTTGTCTTCGTGTTTACGAGGCAAATAAGGCATTGCCCTATTTTCTTGGGAAATCCCTGTTTATTCACTATCCTTGAATTAACCAACTTATATTTTAAGATTAACTTAATTCATTATCAATACCACCCATTTTATCTATATAGTAAGTGTTTACGCATTCATTATCATCGCCATAAATAGAATGAAATCACGATTTCCTTTGACAGGGACTTGAACCAAAATGAATTGTTCGTAATAATCGCATATTTTCTTATCAAACAATCGTACTTTGTCTCATTGCAATCTATATTTATCGAATTTTTAATCGCATCGATTGAAATTTGACTGACAGATTAGCGTGTGTAATTACGATCCATATGAACAAGATAGTAATCGATATTATTATGACAATTGGATTTTTTTTTTAATAAATAATAATTTATCTCCATGCTATCACGAGTCACAACTGATTATCATGTACCCATATAATCTTTATCTTATTTTTTGTTCTAAGTTTTTCATCTCCTATATCTTTGATTTTCGAAATTCAGTGAATGAATTTCATGGATATTTGAAAATCGAAACCGTCCATTAAAGAAGGGTTATCTTAATCTGGAATATTCCGTAATGGTTATTTTACTCATCGATGGAAATCCAACGGACCATTTGAAATTCCTGTTCATTTTTCTAAAATCAAATATAATGAAACTAAATTTATGTACTTTTACTACTATTCGTTGTACTAATTTGTTGTAACATGAAATAGATGAGTCGTAAATATTAAAGAATAATAATATTAGATAACGAAATAAGTGGCGACTAAGAAGAATAATCTTCACCATAACTCAAGCGGAGATAATTCTCTCGTTTAACATATCGTCAATAAGGAAAAGTGCCGAGTTTAAGGTTTATAGATAAATTATAATTTCTACAGATACTACACTGAATAGACAAGCTAAATTCATTCAGAAAGAACAATTTAATGTTAATGAAATAACCTTTGGAAAACTTACGAGTATAATAATAATAGCCATTGTTAATCATTAAGAGTTTGTAAAGAGGAAAGGGACACGAGATCAGTTATCAGACCAGCTGCGAGATAAAATTAATTCCTCTAACAGTAACATGTGTACTCGAAAGATTTCACCGTGGTGATATAAGCGACACTAATGTTACTAATCATCATCGTGACGTCATTGGCTCGAAATCAATCATCTGAAACCGCAAACGTCAACCGGGAGAGAGTTTTTTTTCCTTTCCCAGCAATCGAAGACGACGGGGATTGAACCCGAGTCTCCCACGTTCCGGACGAAGGGAATTCGCTACTCCCAGATGTTTAATATCCCCCCGTCTATAAGTCTATTGTGTGACTACATTTACGAGCATCGGAAACGATACGCGTACACAAGCATACGTACGCATAAGTATCGATGTACTTAAACTTGCGTTCGCGTGCGTAACATTAGAAAGACAATGGAGAGGTAAGAACCAACCTTCTGGTTGGTAATCGCTTGTGTTGGGAGATGATTCTCTGGGCATTAACAGACGTACGGACGAGGATGCAGTTGTTGGAATCGACAATGCACTCGTGGCAACTCGAGAAAGGGGGAGGATTCGTCGCATCCCTATAGATGAAATTCCTTTGACAGGTTATGACTGAGCGCAGGATCGACTTTATCTACGACGACGACGACCCGTTACACTCGATATCGATTGCATAGAGAGGCGTTTGTTTTCAGGATCTCTCGCATGCTCATCAATCAGTGGAATCCGCGAATACGTCGGACGCAGGTATCTTGCACTCGTGTCACGAATGGGGAGGAAGGAGAGTGTGGGGCAGGAGATAGGGTTCGGCAGATGGCACTTTGCCACAGACAGCCGTCGGCTGCGGTGGATTCTTCGGGGGAAAAAGAACTTTCTTCCCGTCGAAAACCACCTGCCGTACCCGTCCGGAG
Organism: Pantala flavescens; assembly: GCA_020796165.1. Taxonomy (NCBI): domain Eukaryota; kingdom Metazoa; phylum Arthropoda; class Insecta; order Odonata; family Libellulidae; genus Pantala; species Pantala flavescens. The sequence goes on from CM036878.1 coordinate 22,005,644, forward strand.
AACTCTCAATAGATTCGGAAGTAAAAGGAGTTTTAAACTACACCTGCTTTGTGCGGAAAGAGGGTTTTTGGTGGGCAAAAAGCGATGTTTTGACTCGAGTGCTGTTTGGTCAGCCTCGAGGGGAGTCTTTCAACGTTTTCTTGTTCTCTTATTTTTCGCTCGTAAAACTCTTCGTTTGCAAGTGGGCCTCCGTGTTTGGATGCTCGCTGCACTAGCTCTATTTTCAACTAACCGCGAGATTGGCATGTTTGTCTGCAGCTCTGAAAAGTCATTACCGCACGTTCCTTTTGGGAAGAAGGAGACAAATACCGCTAGGTGCAACTATACAATCCTCCATCCTTATTAGGTTTTTCGTATGCTAGTTTATTCTGCTGGATGAATAGGCGAACACCTGCTTGTATTATTGGTTTTTTTTAATAGGGATGTAAAAGGTGGTGGTATTTAAAATATTCTGCCGCATTCCAGAAGCCTATGTTTTCGTGGAATCATCTAAATTATTATAATGTTATTTTATATTGATTAAAATCTTCCAAAGATATTTTATTTGATATTCTAGAGAGGTATCTCGCATGCTTTACTAAGGAATTCTTTTGCAGTTTTATAGAATCCTATGAATAAAAACATAAAATATAAGGGGGTGCAACATTATTATTATTACGTTCTTTATTGAGAGCTAAGTATAATATAAATGTCAACGTTAAATTAATTCAACATTACCTATCAACAACGATGAAATTGTTCATGTTTTGGAGCCGAAGCAAATTGAATAATATTTTATTTATAAAATATCCTATTTAAGTCTGATTTATATTTCAACAATTCCCGTAGTTACCATTTAAATAATGCTATTACATTAACCGTTATCGGGAGTATTATTCGAAATGATGAGAGTAAAAGTACTCCGATTCAGCGAGAAAGTTCGACGATCGCCATGGCAGGAGTAAAAAGAAATTTCCTTCGATCCAACGGCGAGAGTGATTCGAATGGGAAATTTTTTCCCTTCGAAAAAAAGCCATTTGTTCTTTCAGTCGGTCAAGTGGCTTAAAAATGAAAGCTTTGAGTCTGTTCACAATATGAACTGAACCCAACAATGGAAATTGCTAACTCTCGTTGGTGAAAGTCTGTTTGCTTTGATTTAATCGGCGTATCGATTTGATGAATAATTATCGAGAGTGATTCATCACGCATGTCGATCGGGGATTAGTGATTCATACAAAGGTTATCGGAAAATATGAAAATTACACGTTATTGTGCGTTTATTTTGACAAGTTACGCTTTACAATTCAGTCGATTGATTCGTGGATTGGGCACTCCCTGAAAACAAACGACTGTAACTATTAGCATGAATATTTTAAGAACTACCTTAAGCGCTGGTGATTTCGTTTCGTTTATCACTCCATCATATTAAAAAAATTACATAAAATTAAACAAAAGAGAAATGATAAGAGTTTTTTAGTGGAAAATAATGCTTGTTAAGTACTCTCCGTACAGATGCACTGGCTTAATTTTTGACGAAAAGTACGCATAATCTGCTAACTTTAATGAAATATTCAAGTACGTTTCTTACATTTATAATTCCCGAAATTTACTTCTATCTCATTATTTCCCAAAATTGTTATCCATTCTTTTCAATCATTATTTTTCCGTGTTATCTCCAGTATTATTCAGACCCTTCTTCATGGGTTTTCCCTTTGTTTCGAATCTTATCTTATGATTTCATCTCTCTCCAAAATCTTTTGCATCTGCTGCTGATTTTTTGGTGACGATTACTGAATACTTGAGAAGAAAATACGAATTTGACAAAAGATATTTTTTAATTGCTTCAAAATAAACGATGATACTAACATAATAAAGGATCTTAATTTCAGATCATACTCAGGCGTAAAATTAACTTCGAATTTTCTCTATTTGAAGTTATTAGAATATTATTTTTATTGTCTTCAGTTGTTGTCTCAAGTTTAATGTCTCATCATGTTCATACCGTTTGGGGCAACTGCTTTGAATACACGTCACTCTAAGAAAAAATAGCTCTTCCAATAAAATATGAGAAGCAAGGGTCAAAGTGAATTTTTAAATGTTCGTTGGCTAAAGTAACTTTCCGAAATAAATTGCTCGAAATCTTAAGAATATGACAACTTCCAATCCTCTGACAGCCGCTCGTTACACGGTTCAAGATTTAAAAAATTATAAATTCTTGGATTGAATTCTTCCAGCGAAATCCCTTTCTTCGGGAACATCCCTTTCTGTCTCTTTAGGAAAAAAATATCTGTGGGTATCCAAAAAGCCCTTAACGGAAGCACGGGAAGGATTTCCTTTGGAGATAAAGGTTTTCTAGTCGGAAGTGAGGACAAGTCTGACATCTTTTCTTCCTCCTCGTAATTTAAACTGCGGTTTTGATGACATGTACGTACTTGACGCAACTGAGAAATACTTATCTCACAATTGCTCTCAATAATAACTTCGTATCAGCACTGTATCTCCGCAAAATATTCAAGTTCTAATATTTTCCTGAAGTTCGCTGTCTGATCCTTTATAATACGTCACAATTTGATGGATAGAGCATAAAAGGATTGGATGTAATCGATCTTGATTAAAATGAAAATCTCCCTAACCCTTAACGCTCTAATGGTTAAGATACGGATGATTTAGGGGATTGAGTAACCGTGTAATATCAATTTTTCAGAATCGTTACAACATTTCTACAAAATGACTTTGTCTACGATAAAATAATCGTAATCACCCATACGAACCTCTAATATATATTCTTAAACTTTCTTTTCTACAGTCTCATTCTACAGTTTAATTCTCCAAAATTCTTCTATCATAATCCCCTCAGCAAGATTTTGTCTTGGAGCCATGTTTTCTATTCCTGTCTCTCTTTGAAAGCGTAATGATTTTAGTATCCTTTGTCACACTTCTTTCGAGCGAGGGTGGAGTGACGTATCTCTGTCGAAAGATGCTTCAACGCCCCTTTTATCTCCCCTTCTTCAGCCTGAAAGAGAGAGTTTTTCAAGGTTACGAATGGACCAAAAAAACTGACCTACTGCGTGGAAAGATACAAAAATTTTTCGGTAAATTTTCTTAATTAATAACATATTAAATTTTTAAGAAAATTATCAATAAAAGTTTCCTACAGAAATCTTAAGTTTTAACTTCAGAGAGAGAGGAGAATAAGGCGTTTGCAAGAATGTATCAAATTCTTCAGTTTGCACATCCTGCTTAATCATTCAATTTTTCTATGTTTTCGGTAATTTGCTTTTGGAAAAGAAGAGAGGAAGTGATTCCAAAACGTTTAAAATCACAAATTAGACCAACTTCAGAAACCTTATCGGGGGCGAGACAAAATCGAAGAAGCGTTACGTTAAAATTGGGTAGTTCTTTGCATCATCCCGCCAGCTTTTGCATAAGCAAGATAATATTTATTTTCGGTTTGGTCAGCCGCGCACCCATATGGGGATAGTGTGGGGGACATCTGCTCACATACATTAAGGTCAATGTTTTCCGCTCCGTACAAGGAACAGATGGGTTTGAAACATGGCGTAAGTGACTGCGTGAGAAATTCAGCCACCCTGATGTCCGATGCATTATAACCAACGACTTGTAGGTACAAAGACAAATGAAACGATTACTCTTACGACGGGAAAAGAAATGAGACGATACCGTGTATATAAAGGCGGTTTTTGTTTCGATGTTTTAGTATTATAATACCGAAGGAACAGTTCAACCGGGGCGTGGCTCCCATTATTAATATTCAGGAGTTGAGGAATTTGAGTAATAAACGAATTTTACGAACATATATTAATGAAGAAAATGCGTAGGTGAAGATTGATTCCAAAACACACTTGTCAGGAAACGTAAGGACAAATGTTGAGGACCTCTGAACCACGCTAAGCACCGATAACAATTTTAACTCGCAAGACTATAGGGGCCCAACCTATTATGGAACCTATCCGTAAGCAGGAAATGGGCTTCAGTAGAATGATTCTTTAATACGTATTTAAGAATCAGGGCTAACAGTTTGAGCCCAACGTGAACAGATAATATGATGGAGGCATTTAAGTTGTGGTAGAGCTTAAATTATGAATCGTAGAGTTTTGTTTATGTAATTGATTCCAAAAAATGGCTTCGAATGTGCATCATCACTATTCCATTTTATAATCCCTTGATGCTCGGAACACTGGGAATTTTCCTTTCAAAAATATTAAAGGGAATCTTGTGGGTCAAAAGTTCCTTGTAAGAATTGGCGGCCCCAAATACTTCTGTCAACGCCTCTCAACCGGTTTTTCTATCACCCGATAATTTCTCAGAAATGCGAAAGAATCCGGTGCGTGCTCTCGCAAAAAACCTACATACATTATATATAGTGAATGCCGATATGAAAATACGTAGCTCATTCTGTCATATTTAACGTAACACGACGAGAAATTTGGGATTTGAATTTTCTCTTGACAGTCGTGACTTAGCTTCGTAAACCGAGAGGCTATAGCAGTTCTCATTCTCACCGAAGAATACAATCATCCATACGAATTAATATCAGTAAGGGTACTTATAATGTTAATCTGTATCTCATACTGTTGATATAATAATAAATAGTGCTTCAATCAAATGAAATGTAATTAATATTGTAATAATAATTTGGTATTGATTGTGCGTACATGAAGATAGCATACGCCCTCGGCTAATTTCCATACATGTCTAACGTCTGTTGAATTAAGTCCGACCGATTACCTCACCTACATTCCATCCGCGGATTAATTCCACGACCGTATTTCATTCTTACGAACGAATCGGTAATTAAGGATACACGCTCGAGGATATTATTTCGATCCTCTTCACCCGTTCACCGTTTATGGTCGACGCACTAACGTAATTAGCGCTTTCGTGCATCGATGAATGCACAGGCTGACCTCAAAGATAGTGGACGCAAACCATAGTACGCCGCGATTTTAATGAGCTAAGAGATCGAAGATTCTGAAAATAACTTGTTCGGAGAACGTTCTCTCTCTTGGACGTACTCGATCCATCTCCGATAGGCGCAAAACGTCTCGATGGCTCATGAATGTTTGGTCTTACCTTGAATTCCGAGGGAATTATGCACGCCGGTGATTGGTCGAGCGTGGCTCATCTACAGAAGCGTACTCGGTGACTTCATGAGGCAGCCATCGCTTTCCAGGCAAACGCCTTTGTATTTCTCTCCATATATTTTCCCCATTGCGAAGGATTATGCAGTAATTACGTGGGTTAATGGAGCGTGTAAATCAGGGACGGGCTGACCGATGCCGGCGTGTTTCCGAAGCGCCCATTGTTAAGAGTTTCGTGGAAGGCTTTCGAATCCCATGCTATCTCAGGCCTCGGGTTGCGTTCCTCGGAGAAGGGACGGTCCTCGACGTTCCTCTTCCCGGTATTTAGACAGCAAACGTATTCAAAGCCGACCAAGAGGTGCATTTTTCGATTCCTCCTGTTAGCTTTTCATTCACAGTACGTGAATTTAAGAATATACTACTATTGTGTTAATTTATGAATGCTATAAACATCCATCATCCATGTTCATAAAGCAATTTTTAGACGTCATACGTCTACGTTGCCGATAAAACGGCGATTCATATTACAATGGCCAAGAAGTAACATTCCCTCTTAACTGATTGAAAATAGATACGAAGGCTACAGATGTACGCTCAAGTAAACTAGTCAAAATTACAGTGAAGGATACCAATAGCTTGTATTAAAATCTAAAATGATGTCACTCGAGAATGTCCTTCAAATCGTAAGTCGTAGCTTGCACCAGTTTTTGATTACGCGATATCATATTCTTGCTATAAATTATGATCATCTCATTGCTAAAAATAAATCAAAATACACTCGACTCTTTTATGAATAGAAAATGACAACTTTAATGCCATAACACGAGTATGTATGAGAGGAGCTAATTTTAGTAAGCGATCCATCGTATTTCAGTTGACGGAAATTTATTTCCTTTACATGAACAAAGCCCTTCTTATGTTAGACTCTATACGGAATTTTATTTTTGGCCTCATTCCGGAAATGTGGTTTTCAAGTTTGAGTTCAACTCGTTCGAATGTTGTGGGATTTTTCCAATTGAAAGAGCACGTCGGCGAATGCGAAGTTTAATTGCCGTGTCCATCGTTACTCATAGATAATTTATATCTATCTCTAGGCATCGAACTTGAAGGAGCGAAAGGCGATAGTAGCGGCTGATAATTTATTAACGATTAAATGAGAGGATGTAAGTGATCTTGAAATGAAGCAATCGATTCGTGAGAATACTCTGTCACTGGTTATCCTTTCATGGAAGATTTCTGATTTTAGGTCATTATCGAGAACTTCCTCGAATCTTTCTGAAGAGTTCTTTACGCTATCATTGACATCGTAAAACGAGTTACTATTACAACACGAGAGTGAGTGCATTGAATTCTGGAGAGGGAATAAAGTTTATCTCGGAGTAAGAGAAACAACATTGAACAATTTCTGTTTGAATTACGGATAAAAATGTAAGGGGTTATATAGTTTAATTATTTTAGTCTGAAAAATAAATAAATATTCTCATGCGATGCTTATATGAAACGCTTACGTCAATGTATCTCTTGTTATGACAGAGGATTCCTCCCATCACTTTCGGCATTTTTAATTTATTCATCGAATTCAGCATTCAAGACATTCTATCAATCAATTGATAATTATAAATCTGGGTTGGGCATGTGAAAATCATCGTTTTCCAGAGATTATCATAAATCGAAATCATTAATGTCGCGAGGGGCTGCCAAAAAAGTCTCGCCAAAAATCCGACCGGAGACAGACGTGGCCCAAGGCGTGGTTATTGCAGTGTTCAATACATTTAGCTCGGTCAACCTTTCGTGCATGATCGATGGGATAACCGCCGCCTTTCGGCACCACGCATGGAAGGACAGACAACGCTTTTCCGGCAGCAGGTGCTGTATCGTTTCCCTGAGGAACACTCAATGAAATGTTCGGCTTCGCCTGGTCTGCACGTCCATGACGTCATGCTTCATTCAGATGGCTGCAGTTTTAGAAAAGGGGGAAACCATGATGTCATTCGCCAGCGTCTTGCGGACACTCCATCTCGACGATGAAAATCGAACTGCGAAATTCTCCCTCGTAATTTTTTTGCGAACCCCTTTCGTCCCGACGTACGCATCGTTAATTTCCGCCGAGCAGACGCTGAAGTTCTGCTCTTCGTGCAGTAAATTAAGTCTCAGACGTCGACGACGTCATCCGAGAGGCACCAGAGCGGATCTTTTCCAGGTATTCCGCGCGATAAGAATCTTTTACCGAACGTTTCGCGGTCCGCATCGACCCGAGTGCTATCACCTGAGACGCCTTGACCCATCAACTGTGGAAATCAAATTGGGAGCGTTCGAATCTCAAGGCCACGGTTTGGAAGAGCCAGCCGAAGCGAAGAAATGTTAATTCCCATACTCCACGAGTCGATTCGCGGGAACTTATCAATACGCTTTTTGGATATCATTACGCTCGCTGCGAAATCGAACCTTAGTTCCTCGAAACGTATAGCGTAACATCACGAGTAAAAAGCGTGTCTATGTTAACTCGGAGCTGAAGACGAACTGTAAACGGTAGAGCGGTTGACGTCACGGCGTATTTTCTGAGATTACTTCACTCTCTGTCAGACCGGAGGAGTGGAATGCTGGGAAGAAAAGAAGCCCGTAACCTCCCTTCACCTCGGAGGAGAAAAGAGTAAACGCGGTCCGTTGATAGCTGAGGTATTCCGCTTCGGTGGATGGAATTTCAAGAGCGTTCGTACCGATTCGCATTTGGTACGCGCGTTAGATTTGCCTCCGATTCAAACGGCGTGAGATTTGATGCCTCGTCTTTGTTTTTCGCGTGCTCGTTGTTGAGAAGTTGAGTTCGAACTTCTCTAAATCGACGACGACGGTTGAGGTTTTCAAAAAAGGTTTCGATAGCGTTCGAGGATTCGAATGTGGCGGGACGTACTTTTCGTCGTAATGATGTGATCAATTAAGCTAACAGACGGGTATTTGAGAGGAAGTTCGCGAGCCAGCAATGTAGATTAATTTTCGATCCGGCTGGAGGATTAATTTGGCGCGAAAGCCATAGTCTGGCGGCTCGAATCATTCTACTAAAGAGTCATGTATTAATTCTGTAGTATCTTTCTTATTTTATCTGGTTTCAATTTATAATTCTTGCGTTTGTTTAGATCTACTTAGTTGCGAATTATAACGATGCAAGTATGCGCTTGAAAAATAATATTCAGCACTTACTGGATAATGCTGATTCTAAATAGAATTGTATTCCGTCAAAGATCATCCTAAGCTCACTCAGATCAATGATGTTAGGATTGTCTCCCGCCTAATATTGACCAAGAATATCCTTGTGGACTCAAATCCATATAATTCTGCCTCCTCTCTTTGGGTACAAGATCTCTCTTTCGAGAGGGAAGGCCTTCAGAAATAACAAGGGAGCGAATAATCGAAAGAGGAAGCAATCATTAAGTTCCCTCTTTGTTGAAGATGCCGATGGCACGATATGATCAGCTCAAATTGACTTTCAAAGCAAATTCTTCACCACCACCAAGTTTCATAGGAAAGACAAAGATTAAAAAAACCTTAACAACTTTGCGGAATCTGCCATGATGTCGAGAAATTTTTAGGCTCATTCCTACGATATGCAAATCAATGTCAATTATTTCCGAAACTGGATTTCTCGAAGATGAATCCAGAGAAATATATTAAGTCGGAAGTTTCTCTTCCTTGAAAGCAGAATGATTTACTCGAATCGCGTTTGAATTAGTGTGCAGATGAGCGCAAATTATCGAGATGATGAATCAAATACAGTTTCGCAAATTCCTTAGAATTTAAATGTGCATTGGATCGTTTTCTTCTAAAGCCAAAGATTAAATTGTCATCCATTTGTATGCCAATTCATTCGCTTGAGTTATAATGAAGTATCGAGGAAATGGATTAGCGAATTCGATCGTAAACTGCGTTCATTTAATTCATCTTTTCAATTTGATTCGCGGTTCAATTTGCTGTATTGAAACTGAATGAACGATGCTTTTCTTCAGAATGAGTTGAGTATAAAAATATGAAAATCAGCAATCTTACTAATTGTATTTTGAACAAATAAAAAAATGGAGTATAATATTCTTTTATTATATCGCTTTTTAGCCTGAGGTTAATTTGGGAACATCATATCCGAGATGCTTAATTTCACGGTCTATAATTATCGAAAATTGCTTCCCTGATTCCGCAAAGCAGAAGACACACTTACAATTACTCTTAATTTCATGAAAACCAAACTGCTCTTTAAGGCATAGTTTCCATTCGAGATTCGAAGCGAATCTTTTTTGAACACAATAGGAATTTAATTCACCCCAATTAAATGCATTCGGAATTTCTGAAAACATCGGTTGAAATCACTTTAAATCACGGAGGTTCACAGTGAGTTCAGTCACGGAAGATATTATTATTATTACAAGGAGGAAATATCCGAGTGAAATTTTGCTCGAAGAAGACTGTTTCTCATCTGGGCACATGACAATGAACAAACAACACCTTGTTATTGTACAACATTTATCTCGTCTTACCGGCAGATATCAATGCTATTTACGAGGCTCATTTTCGTTTCGAAATGCCTCTCTCGCTCTGAGTTTCATAACTCATCTGTCATTTGCTATTTATCCTTTAACAAATGAATAACTACAAATGCTGATACGAGAAATTTCTGAAAGATGCGCATTTCTTCAACATTTTCATTCTCGCATGCAAGGCGTGTTAGAGGGACATATTTTAGTAAATGGGAAAGGTTATAATAAAACTGTGAATTTAATAACTAAATGTATGTTGAAGTAGTCCCAATGCGATTTCAGAGGCACAGGAAAATGATGAAATAAATTTATGTATATACATGAGTATAATTATTACATGTATGTTATACATTATTACGCTATATTTTAAAATGAGACGATTTTATCGATATGCGAATGGAAAATTTTCATCTGAAATAAAAATGGAGATAATAATTAATTTATATGCAATGCAATTTAGGTAATGGCGAAATTAGGAACTCTTAGAAATCATCCAACTGTAAAACAATCCAAATCATTCCATTAAATTAAACGTTCAGCGTTACGAATCGTTTGACAAATATACCATCGGATATCCAAAGTTTATCTCACAATGTTAGAATTCAAACTCAGAGATCTAATTCCGCTTCCTTATTTGTTTTAAATTTTTTTAAACGAATCGTCTCCACTTCCTTCGAGGAAGAACTGAAACTTAAAGGAGAGAAGATAAAAATTTTCCATCGATCTGGCGAAGGTAACGCTTCCTTTTGAAATCAATGTCGAGCAAATTGATTTTTGAAGGACGTGATACACAATAGCATGATTAAATGCCGAAGAGTCGCATTGCGTCTTCTTTAACATTTGCCCGAATGAGGGATTTTTAACGATGATCGATAAAACGAATGCTAACGCCGCAACCAGAGACTTTTTCCGCTTTCCGCTTCTTCCTCCCTTTCGTCGCCGTGTGCATCGCTAACGAGCGTGCGAACTTTTTCTTTAAGACACGCCCTTGCAATTAGAATCATGCCAATACGTAGAAATTATAAAAGAAAGAGCTAAAAACTTCGATAGGAACGTCTCCGCCCAAGAAAAAAACCCATCACTTCGAAAAAGTGACTGTCGTAATATTTTCACGAAACGATCGCGTTGAGAGAGAGCGCGTTTCGCATTTGTTTCGAACGCGCATTAAAAAAGGAGCCAGAAGCAGGGCGCGAACTTTTTTCTCGAAAGTAAGTGCGATATCTGGGAGGAAACGGAGGGTAGCAGATGGGGCCCTTTAGAGAGAGAGGAAGCCCTAGGAATGAGGTAATGAAGTGAGTCGATTCGAAAAGGGGAAGGCGCGAAGGTTTCAGCATGGGAATTTTTAATCGCCGTTAAAGATTAAAGGAGAGGATGATGATGGTTTTTGCTCGTCTCGAAAGTCCGCAAGCGGAATCGAGAGCGGGGGGAACCGCCGGGAGGGGCCTTCCAATGACCATCGCCGTCACGATTATTGCCTACGGATGAAAGGACGGCCAGACCCTCGCACGTTCGCTCTTTTTTTCCGCGATGGGATGCACTCGCATCTCCCCGATGCACAAGCGCTCTTTTTTTGTTCCGGCTTAATCGGCGAGGGCGGAATGGATGTGGTCAATAGCGGTCGAGGGTCTCGATGCACGCCGATGTTACCAGAAGAGAGGCGTAGGGGAGATCGTTAAATTTTCGCTCGCTCTAGACGAAACTACTAACGTTTTGTAATTTTGAAATTACAATTCATGATTTACTAATAACGTAATCTTGACGTTAAGAGTGGATAATAGCACTGTACAAAAAGTTTCGATCCTAAACTCTACTCCGCGTTATCAAATGCGACAATGATTAATTATTCTAAAGTGGTTAAGCATCCATCTCGAAGGCCATTTTAAACTTCAACCTCTCCAAATTAATCCTCAGAGCCCTATGAGTAGGGAATGAATGTTGGTGATAAAGATGAGCAGTGAGGTAGGATGCCCTTTCTTTCCTCCGAGAATGGCATAGGGGGAGCGAAGCGACGTAGGTGAGGTGAGCTGACTGTGCGAGTGACACTTTTCGTAGAATTCCACGAGGAGAGGTCTTAATCAGTACCGTTATTTAGCATCCCTGATGCCACAGTAGCTTTGGCATTATCGCAGACATGAGTAGAATGCGCGAATCCGAATGATGCACTTTATTCCATTCGCTGCCTAATTGGAATAGAAAAATGCTCCGTTCTTGATGGTATATTAGAAAGAGAGATTGAAAAGTGCCCTCGGTGTAGCTTCGATCGAATATATTTCATAATAGAAACTCAAATTTCATAATAGAAACTCAAGTTTATTCGTTAGTATGAGTAAGTGAAGGAAACGTTTCTTCAGATTCATTTTAATCTCCATTTGATATAATTCTTAATCGTGGACTCTTGAATTTTCAACAGTCATGCTACCATTTCATACGTTTCATTTTATGCTATTAGGGTGTATTATAAAGTATATTCTTTATTTCTTACTCGACGTATTCTTAATTACTTCCCTTTGGTCTATCCCTTGATCCAGAAGAAGCAGCCGAATCGATTAAATCGAATACACTATCTTTATTCTGGTGATGTACATTCGTTACATTAGTATCAATAGAACTTCTTATAAATCCACATCCAAAAAGTACATATTACCGTAATATACTCGAATGATGAACCCAAAGAAAAGTATTATACTAAACAATTTCTGGTCGCTAGGCGACCGTATAGTCACGCCCCCTTCACCTCCAGGTGAGTCGATACCTACAAAAACGAAAGGACAAAACCGAAATGCGACCAACACCCTACGCCTTCCGAGACGTTTCGATCTCGTAAAACGTTACCCATCCCCAATGGAGCGAGCACATCTCCGTCAAACCGCATCGCACCCTTCGCAGAGGGGGAGAAGAAGAAGATTAACCGTGCATTCGATAGGGGACGAGGGGCGGCGGACAGCGTAAGGAACCCTCTACGGAATCCGTAGTCGATTCCGCGTCTTCCCGCGGGAATCGATCCCTCCGCGACCACGCCGTATCAGCCCGGAGCGTGGGAAACAACCGATTTGATTTCCGATTTCCCTCTCGCTCGGCTGCGTAAAAAAAACCCGCCCCCGCGGCGGGCGCGAGGGAAGCCCGCAGACGAAACGCACCGGACGCGGCGACCTTGACATTCGGTCACTCGGATTCCTCGAGAGAAGTGCGGCTCAGAGAAAGGGCGCGGAGGGCTGGGCGGGGTCGTTCCTCTTGCCCATCGACCGGTCTCACCCGCGCACCCGATCCTGCAAATACGGACGGAAGAGACGAGGAGGACCGAGGGAGGCGGGGCAGATGCCGAATGCGTTGTTCTCTCTCTCCGGCAGACGGAGCGGGGCGGGCGTGGTCCCCCCCATCCTTCCCCGTGGCTGTACAGTCACCATCTACGTTCGAACTTCCGTCTGGCTCGAATATTGTGGATGGGAGGACATCGGCGTGGGGAGAGGCAGCCGTGATCGATACCGAAAAACCCCCCCCCTTCGCTATTTTCTCCGCGAGGGAATTTCTGCGAGTGTCGCGGGACGTCTCTATTAATTTTTTTGCGGATCCCGTGTTCCCTTGGAGAAGGAGGCGGTTTCGACGGCCCACGAGGTTTTAAAACCTTCCCCCGCGCGTCGGCGATTTAAATCTGCCGGGAGCGGTTACCGATCGCGCCGAGCGGCATTCTTCTTTCGCGTTGCATTTCCGGTCCGGACGCCTCCGGACGAATCGGATGACCCAGGTCGCGATTAATTCGCGGCAGATGAGCCCTTCCGAAGACGAAACGGTGTGACTAACATGTTTTCCTCGGTCGCGCCTTAAGTTTCCCGGCGTTTCCTTTCCCTCGGAACTTCCGGGAAACAGATTATCTCCTCGGACCACTTCCAGCAGCTCTCTGCCGGTCTACCTCAACTGCAATTTTCGCCTGTGGATCTTCGCATCCACGGATTAATAAAGAGATGAAATCGATGTGAGAGGGCGTTGGGCAAAGATACGCAGAATGAAAGATTAGAAAATCGCATAATAAATGTTAAGCTATGAATTTTATTTTAATCGGCAATTCCATTTTATCCCGCACTTTCGCGATAGCTCTAATTAATAATAATACATAATAAATACACTAAGGTCTTTACTTTCAGCAAGAGTGTTTCCATGAAGTTCTGGCTCACGCCTAACCCGCGATTGATATAGAAGATGCAGAAATTAACATCACCGTTGCAGCGCAAAGATAGTTTCTCTGATGCTACGTGAAATTGATATTCGCGCAGCAGATTTGGAAGCACGAGGTATTAACGTATCGCGGAACTGCAGACGAACTATGCCGCGAGAAAACTTTGAGATCGCCATTCGTTCATTTTCGCGATGAGAACAATATCCATAGTTTCGTAAATCCTAAAAGGCAATTCAATACATGAGATCGGCATAATTGTTTTTTGTCGACCTCTATATCTGTTACGGAACGATGTTCAATAGTATGATCATTTTACGGTCATAATGCTCTTCACTACCTATAGTTTACGAATAAATATGAAGATGCTTAGTTACAAATCAATTGATGGATTCAGACAAACATACTTGAGAATAATTTAGCTTCCATCGCCTTTATAATTACGATTGAAGCATCCATTATCATGAATGACACGCCCACTTATTAAAACTATTTCAAGAAAGCAGATTCAAAGCTAAATGTGGTTTAGATCATAGTGAAGAACTAATCAGTTGAAGAAAAATTATTACCTTATCATCCCAACTGTAAGAATATAACGAAATTCTTCGATTCTGGAAAATTCGTTACACCGTGTATAAATGCGTATTCGGTAAAGTCAGCTTCATTAATTCTTGTTATCAAGTGGAAATAGCCGTGGCAGGTTAATGTTTTTCACTCTATAAAAATTCAGAAAGAATTGGTGTAAGTAAATTATTTTCAAAGTATTTCGTCAGAATGTTAGCACTTTTGCACGGAGACTTTTAGACAGAGTTGAGAGCGAATTAACAGCTATTTTCTGCACAAAGAAATATATAGTTTAATCATTTATCAATATACTTATTGTAAAATCTTAAAATCAAAGTACGTAAAGCTACTTTGAACTGAATATTTCACCCAATACGTGTCATTGTAGAATCAAGGCAGTGCTCGAGACTCCAACCAGCCAATCACAATCCCTTACGGTTTTATACCCATATATGGCACGTTCCGTTCTCGGAAGAAGGGAGGGGGCATTGGAAGAGTCCAATACGCGTAGGGGAGAAGGAGAAAAGATTTAAATATTAGAGACTTAATTTTCAATAAATAAGTATATTTTAAAGACAAAAATTAAAGGAAAACACTTTAATTTTCACTGTAATTTACTATAGAAGAGACAAATCAAACTTAAAAGGCGGATTATAAGTTATAAGCGAAATATTCTCATGCTTTGTATCTACCTACCCTCCCTTGGACGAGTCCATTTCGGCGAGGAGCCTTGCCCTACACGGACCGTTCGCTCACTTGCGGCAAATTTGTACTGTGGTTCACAGACGTGTAGTGATCGTCTCTTTAAGGTAAGTCCTATCTCTGAAGTTTTGATATAGTAGAAGCTTAGTGCAGTTAAATCTTAATATTAGTTCTTTTAAACATCAATTGTATTGTATGTATGTCAGAATTTTAGCGAACTTGCTTGAAACGTCGCCATTGTTAAAATTTATCGGCGGACTTGGTTTGCTCCGTGTAATGAGAAGTTGAAAGTAAGTGATGTTACGAGCGATATAATGGTATTTGTGAAGGGAAAAGTTAAATTCTAATAGGGATTTTCGGTTGCGTTGCATTAACAGGTAGTCGTGGCCTTTGGCAGGTGGTTGTGTCTAAATTTAGTTGAACGAATGCGTCTGCAGTTGGTAGCTTTCCGTTAGTTGGCGCGTTATGCTCGAATCCGTTGGGAGTTTGAATGTTAAGTAAATTTATATTTTGAGAGATTATATGTATAGGAGTAAGGGCGTGACTGTAATTTAAAATGTAGAAGACTATTTTAACTGAATTATGCCAAGTCACGATTTCTTCCTCTAAGTATTTCGAATTTGATGAGCTGAATTAGGTAGCCGAGAATTTGTTTCGCGCCTAAAATGTGGCCTGTCTTCCCTGAATTAGTCTCAACGTACTTTATAGACTGTGAGAACGTTAAAAGGTGAGGTACCTATTCCTTTGTAATCGAATAACAAATGACCGGCATTTCTTCTTGCACACCGGCATGGCGGCGACGTACGCGTTCCACGCTGCTTGAGCTTATTCCATATATGGTAAAGGAAGCGGCGATTGGCTGAAGGCGCCATGCCCTTATTAGCATGACGTAGGTGGGGGAGGGAGAGAGAGGGCGGGCATTCGTCTGGGAGAAGGGAGAGCGGTTAAGAGGAAGGGGGAGGAGTGGCTTTCCCAAGTGGTGGTCGTTATATATTACTCACTCAACCACCGGCTTGTGTATTCGAGTCTTCTCCCCCAGTGCGGTGATTTTTCTTGCCGGCGTAGGTGTTGTCCACTGGTTATATTCCCAAATGTAAGTTGTGAGCTGTGCCTGGGAAAAGAATTTCTTTAATATTAGGAAGTGTTATCGTCTTACACTGCCGTTGTTGGAAGTGAATTTTAATATATATGCTGAAAAGTGGAGTGCCTCTGGTGTATAAGCTTCAGTTGCAATAGGTGGTTTTATGTTAAGGGATCGTGTTCAAACCCTTTAGAGAAGAGTTTAGGAAGGATTTATTTTAAAGCAAGAAGCCTTGGATATAGTTTGATGATAATTTAACGGATTCGTTTCAATTTCAGTTGAAAAAAATCTAACTAACCAACATGTGCGAAGAGGAAGTTGCTGCCCTTGTTGTGGACAATGGATCCGGTATGTGCAAAGCTGGCTTTGCAGGAGATGACGCACCCCGCGCAGTATTTCCTTCCATCGTCGGAAGGCCCAGGCATCAGGTAAAATTCTTTATCCATTAATTCTTAACATATTCTTATTACTACCTAAATTGTGAATTATATCATTACTCTATTTCATTTTAGGGTGTGATGGTAGGAATGGGGCAGAAGGATAGCTATGTTGGTGACGAAGCCCAGTCAAAGAGAGGAATCCTCACGCTGAAGTACCCAATTGAACACGGAATTGTAACCAACTGGGATGATATGGAAAAAATCTGGCACCACACCTTTTACAACGAATTGCGTGTCGCCCCAGAGGAACACCCAGTGTTGCTTACAGAGGCCCCCCTCAATCCCAAGGCCAACCGCGAGAAGATGACCCAGGTAAATTATAGTATCAATTAGAGATAGTTAACTATTCCCAAAGTTAAAAATTTTCCGGCTTAACGTTATCTATCTTTTTCTCCAGATCATGTTCGAGACTTTCAACACCCCCGCCATGTACGTGGCTATTCAGGCCGTACTTTCTCTGTATGCTTCTGGTAGGACCACGGGTATTGTCCTCGACTCCGGTGATGGCGTATCTCACACCGTACCAATCTACGAAGGTAAGATCAATCAATTTTCGTCGCTAAAGTAGGGACTTAATTGTTTGAAATGTTCTGACTTAAGTTTTCTCTTTCCATAGGATATGCCCTTCCACATGCTATTCTTCGTCTCGATCTGGCTGGGCGTGACCTTACCGATTACCTCATGAAGATCCTTACTGAGCGTGGCTACAGCTTCACCACCACTGCGGAACGTGAAATCGTTCGTGACATCAAGGAAAAGCTTTGCTATGTGGCTCTCGACTTCGAGCAAGAAATGGCCACCGCTGCATCTTCCTCTTCCCTAGAGAAGTCCTACGAATTGCCTGACGGACAAGTCATCACCATCGGTAACGAGCGATTCCGTTGCCCAGAGGCTCTCTTCCAGCCATCTTTCTTGGGTATGGAAGCTTGCGGCATCCACGAGACTACCTACAACTCTATCATGAAGTGCGATGTTGACATCCGTAAGGATCTCTATGCCAACACTGTCCTCTCCGGAGGTACCACCATGTACCCAGGCATTGCCGACAGGATGCAGAAGGAAATCACTGCCCTCGCACCATCAACTATGAAGATTAAGATCATTGCTCCACCTGAGCGTAAATACTCAGTCTGGATCGGTGGTTCTATTCTTGCTTCTCTTTCAACATTCCAACAAATGTGGATCAGCAAACAGGAGTATGACGAGTCTGGTCCTTCCATTGTTCATAGGAAATGCTTTTAAATTCTTTTGTTTTTTTTTCTTCAAATGGATCTATTGTCTCGACATATACTCTTGAAAAATTATTTCCAGTACTAGGAAACTACTTGACAAGACAAATTAAGCATGGTGTCATTGATTTGATTTGTTAAGGGTTTTGCAGCATGCCTACCAATAAGGCGAACTTGACTTTACTACTTCAAGCTACTTTTACGGTTCTTAGCCCTGTAATTTGGCTTGACCATGCTAAATTTGTCTCTTCAGAGCTTTCGTTTGGAGAAGTTATCTGGACACAATTGATTTGATTGAAATATTGGATTGTGGATTGTAATATAAGTTTTGTAAGCATTTTCAGGGAATTTTTCATATGTCAATTTGTGGCTGTTTCTCTTCAAAAATAAGGTTGCTGCCTTGTGGTAGTTCCTACCAAAGTGATCACTTACTGTGCTAGCCAAAGTTTTAATTTATTCCCACATGCCATACTGGAAATTGAATGGGAAAATAAAGAAACATAAAAGCTTATAACTTTTTTTTGTTGATCGGATACCTAATTAAACAACGCATATGTATTGGGATGAATTTTGTTTCAGCACCGCCAATCCTATTTGTCGTCAAAAGATGACATTTTGTACTATAAGGCCTTGTGTGTAATAAATTATTATAAAACAAATATAAGTCTATTCTTCCCGACTCCTACAACCACCTCCCTTGCGCATCTCGACGCTCAGCTATTATGGTGGCGCTGTCAACATCCGCCCACCTCATACCAATCAAAGTTCAATGTTTTGTCGTCCGCTAAGTATGACGGTTGGATTCATATGACTTCAGTCAGAACGAGTTTATTGAGATGCCTGTTGCATATCCCGGCGATAGACAGTATTCAAAATGGGTAATTACGCGTAGCTGTACTTGGTATTTAATATATATACGAGTTATTACCATGAAATTTGTTCGCAGATGGGATTGGCGTACATATTCAATCTTATTGTTGGAACTGGGGCTTTAACTCTTCCTGCTGCTTTCAGTCGTGCTGGATGGATTTTAGCAACTTGTGTCATCGTCATACTAGCATTTATTAGGCGAGTAGATTTCCAAAACTTTAGACTATTAGGGTAAGAAGTAGAGTAGGAGTCACGAGTAAATTGTTTCATTACAACAGCTATGTTACTGTTACATTCGTGGTGGAAGCTATGGCCTCCGCTAATGCAGTTCTACAGAGGAAAAGGTTACTAGAAAGGAACCATGCTATTCAATCATCAGGAATCCAAGATGATGGCCAAGAGTCTGAAGATACACCCCTTTGCTGCCAAGGTTTTGCTCTGTCGAAATTTCTTAATGTTTCTGAATTATATTTGTTCCGAGTGAGTAAAAATTGTGTCTTTCATTATAGAATATTCAGATCACACGAGAGATCAACTGATTCACCAATGCGACATTACGGAGAAGATTGAAATGGTATGTTTATTATTCTTTTATTTATCGAACTTTCTGTGTTTTTATGTCCGCAGAAAAAAATTTTGACGAGTTTAAAATTCGTTTTCTCTACTTGAATGATAGTCAGAATGTGAGGAAATCTTCGCGGAAATTTACATTCTAATTGACTCAATTTTATTAAATATTGAAGTTGGGCTTTTGCAGCAGACTAAATACGAAAAATGTGCCTTTGGAATTCCTAAAGAACTTTCGAGTCAACTGTAGTTTCTTTATTATTGCTTAGGTTGATTATTTTACAATTTCCTGCATTTGAATCAAAAGAATAGTATAAATGAAACTGAAAACAAATCTTTAATCAATGGACTGTATTCCAGGGCCAGATGGCATCTCTGTTTTTAAGTAAAGGTAAGGTAAACCGTAAGATTTGTTTTTTTCCTCCATCGCTGATCGTGTTACACATTTTATTGATACAGTCTCTATTACTGTTAGGTGGGAGAACACTTTTCTACCTTTGTATCATCGTATATTTATATGGAGATCTCTCTATATACTGTGCGGCAGTTGCTCAGTCCATTGCAGATGTCACTTGGTAATTATCTGTACAAGAATGACAGACATGCTATATAATTTATATTTTTATCATTATTTTTATTCAACTTCCTTTGGTTTTTATGAACTCACTTCCATATCTGATTGTCTATTTAGTTGTATATAGTCAATATTATTTTCTTAAGTCACTGATATTAATTTTGAATGATCTTATGGTTATTCATTGTCTTCTGATGTTTATAATATTAGATCTAAGTACTGTATTTTAAGCCAAATTTATATTCACATCATTTATGTAATTATTATATATAAATAATTATTTATGATTTACTTAATAAGGAACATTTATTACTACACAGTCATTTGGAAGTCAAGTGAAAATTATTTTTAACACTGTTGATTATCTTTTGTTAGGTGTTGTATGTAAATAATTACTCTTTATTCTGAAATATTATATTCTTAGTGTCAGATTAAGAGTAATTTTTATTTTTAATACAATTTTCAAAAGTGTATCTCATTCTCTTTATTAAGTTTTATTAAATGTGTATTCCGAAAATATAATTCCAGCTCATACATACCAGAGGATAGCACATGTAACACCACATTGCCAGAAACCACTCTTTGCTGGGAAGGACTTCAGATAACAAGAAAAGATGCTTATAGGATATTTTTGGTAAATATATTGAGGCAGGTAGAAAGGAATAAATTTCACATTTTCTCATCCTAACATCTATATTTTATTTTTCAGGGTGTCTTTTTGACTATCATTGGACCATTTACATTTTTCAATGTCCAAAAGACAAAGTATCTACAGATAATCTCATCTTTGATGCGGTGGCTGGGTGAGGGTGCTAAATAGATTTACATTTTACCTTAATTTAATTCTATTAGTTAAGATATTTATTACCCTCTTTTAGATATAATTAAGTTATAAAACTGGTTTAGTATAGCTCTTCCCCTGGAAGATTTTCTCATTCAAACAAAAATTTATTTATAAGTAATCTAAATACCCAGAAGTTAATGTATAATGTTTTCTTGTTATCATATATCTTGATATCATATATAATAATCATTGAAAATCCAAATATGAAATTTACAGTAGAAATTATATATATCTGTTAATATATTAAATGAAAAAAATATTAATTAATCTTTAAGTTCTAGCTTTATTATTTTTTCGTCTTCTAATTTGACTTAAAATCATTTTAGTGATGTACGAAAAGAAAATCCTTTGTTCGTAAATATTGTTTACTTTGATGGAATTTTCTTCTTTTCTCAGCATTCTCCGTTATGACAGGCTATGCTCTCAGAGAAATAATTTTGCAGAGAAATGCTCAGGATGTTGTTTACCCTCCAACCGCATCCTTCTCAGGAATTCCAGCCTTGTTTGGTGCTTGTGTGTATTCCTTCATGTGTCACCACTCCATCCCAGCTCTTGTTACTCCTATTGCTGACAAGTCTCGACTGGCTTGGGGATTTGCATTAGATTACATTATGATTGCAACATTTTACCTCTTGCTTGCTCTAACAGGTGTTTTTGCCTTCTTCCCCCACTTACATGATCTCTATACATTAGATTTCTGGCAACCTAGAGGTTGCAACCCACGTCCTGGGATCCCACCTCCTGCAATCGGGTATTTCCTTGCCTTATTTCCTGTATTCACCCTGAGTGCTAGCTTCCCTGTTGTGGCTGTTACGCTTCGTGGGAATTTAGAGGCTCTCATTTTGCCCCCCAAACCCTCTCCACCTGCTCCCAATGAACCTGATGCATCAAGGCTTGCGAGAAAGTTACTTGTACCTTTGATTGCTGTTGCTCCACCAGGAATTGTTGCTTTTGCCACAGAAGATCTTGGAACCCTTGTTGGGGTTACAGGATCTTTTGCCGGAGCTGGTGTTCAGTATGTTCTTCCTGTGGTTCTTGTGTCAGCTGCTCGTAAGGAGCTGCTAAGACTAAATAATGGAGAGAGAGTACCAAGGCATAGGTTCTCCTCTCCTTTCTCTGGTAAACCATGGGTAGCATTTGTTCTAGTCTGGTCTCTTGCATGCATTTTAATTGTCTCAATTAGGTTTGCTGAACAACTGTGATAGGCATTAGTTTTATGATGCCAACATGTGAATACTCATGCAAGTCTTTCAATTTCAAGAAGGCTAATGTTGATATTACTTAATGTGTTTTGAAGAAGAAATTTATGTAAGCTCACTATTGCATATATAACAAATTTTTATTGTGAAACTCATCATTAGTGATATCCAGAATGTTTTCCATTTGTTATTTTTATATAAATAGGCAATATAACACTTGATAATATTTAGTCTGGTTATTGTCAGTGAGAACAAGTATGTATAGTTTTATAAGAAAATTAATTTTATACCTTTCTATAAATTTCTGTGGTCTGTGCAGTATTTTCGTTATGACTTAGAACAAGTCTGTGTTTTCATATAAGTAACATCATATGATTAATATTGATATCTGATTGACTTTCCTGATGAATAGTGATGCATGGGATGACTGAAAATTCAGAGTTACTCTATATCTCATTGTGTGATTTAGATTAGCTTTTTTACTAACATAAAATTATTATAGATATATTATTTTTTTAATGCTAACATTTTCAATGGGGAATAAATATGTTGAAAAAATTGCTGAATTATCATCTCATCATAGTCCCTCCCATAGATATTTGATTCACCCAAAACATATGACTTTATCATTACCATCAATAATCCTGTTTCTTATGACTATTTAATTTAAATTTAATAAATTCAACTCACATTTGGAATTTAGAGCTGCAATATGTTGATTGGGTTTTTACACAAATAATACAATTAATGAAACTTAATTTTTTATTACTCATTATCAATCTTGTAACTCACCTCTCTGTTCTAAGAAACAGAAAATTAGGTTTTATAATGATATTCTTAATACCATTATCGCTTTAAATTAAAATATAATTATTGTTAATGATCAATTTGATAATTTGTCTACTTTTCTCAATTAGCTTTTGCTAGAAATTGAATCCTGATCATAATGGAATAATGGTGTGCTTGTGATCACCCATTAACTTGTGAATATACTTAAAATAATTTATTTATTTATTCATTCATCACATACAGCATATATCTGCCAGTTTACAGTGACAAACCCAACAATCTAAATTATATATAAGTAGATAACAGACAAAAATAACAAATCAATAACAACAAATTATAGGAAAAATATAGTTAACAGACATTTACTGGGATCTTATGTTGGTTATTCCTGATTTTATAAATGCCCTGTTTGATAGGGAAAAGGGATCAACATGAGAGGGAAGTGAATTTAGGAGAGATGGAAGACAAAGAAAGAGGGAACGCTTAATGATTGTAAGTCTAGGAGTGGTGTAGTGAAGCAGAGATGATAACCGAGTAGTTCTGTTAGGGACCTGGAAATTGAGAAGTTAAGGGGGGACAGTCAGTAAGGGAATTAAGAAGTGAGTATAAGAAAGATAGGTCCTGCTTTGTATGAGTGATGGAAAGAGAATCAAAGGAAAGAGTAGACAGAATATACTTATTAGAGGCTTGACGGAAAGTGGGAACCCTAGCTTTGACAGTTCTGAGAAAAAAGTTGGTGATTCTGTCTAATTGGGAGAGATGTGATGGGGAAGACAGAGCAGTAGGATAGCAATGGAAGTATAGAGAAAGAGCTAAAGGGTCATTAATGTCTGTAAATCTATGAATGAGGCCCAGTAGAGACATCACGTGATTTTTTATATTTTTAATGTGCTCTGTATAAGCTAGTTTACTATCAAAAGTAACTCCCAGATCCTTTTGGGAAGCTACTCTAGGTAGGATGACTCCATTTATTTTGTATTGGTATTCAATGGGTTTCCTCAATCCGATTGACATTGTGTGGCATTTATTAGTGTTTAAATTTAGCTCCCATTTTGCACACCAATCGGCCACTTTGTTAATTATTATCTGGAGATTCTGGCAATCTGAGAGGCTGGTCACTTTGCTGTCGTCAGCATAGAAAAGTATGTGTTCCTCTGAAGGAAATAGAGATATAGCATCGTCTACAAATAGATTAAATAAATAAGGACTTAAGGCGCTGCCCTGGGGAACACCAGAAGTGACCGTAGCCCACTTAGACTTGGAGCCAAGGAGTAAAACCCGTTGCAATCTGTTCATTAGAAAGCTGGACACTAATTTGAGGAAATTCCCATGGATATTGTATCTGTGGGAAAGTTGGTGGATTAACAAATTGTGATATAAAGAGTCAAAGGCTTTGGAGAAATCCAAGTAGATCGTGTCCAGTTGGGCTTGATTTTGGACGGTAGCTAAATTTGTTAAACATGATCGACTTGGAAGGAAACCATGTTGGGTGGTAGACAGGTGAGGGGAGGTAAAGTAATACAGACAGTTTAAGATGATCTTTTTCACAAATGGATGAGAAAATGGGTAATATTGATATCGGATGATAATTAGTCACATCTGATTTGGGACCAGACTTGTGGATGGGAATAATATTAGCTGACTTCTAATGTGAATGAAAGATATCAGAGGCAAAGCAGCGGTTGAAGATGATTGAGAGAGGAATGGAGAGAGAAGAAGCACAGTTGCGAATAAATATTGGGGGAATGCCAGGAGAGTGGTATGGAGAGATTTTAGAGATGAATTGAGTGACTTCAAGAGGTGAGATTTTTAGTTGTGATAGCAAATACGGGAGGAATATTATTTGGGCAAGTGCCTTTTTTGAGAAACTTGGAAGGAAGTATAAGGCAATCAGAGAAGTAATTAAGGAAAAGCTTCGCTTTAAGGTGACCTGATTTGGAGATGCCATTATAGTGTACAACTTCTGGGAGTTTGGGATTCTGCCTCCTGCTATTGACGTAAGACCAGAATTTCTTTGGGTTGGAGGGGATAGAGTCGCAGATATTTTTGATGTGATCAGAGTAGTCATGTTGAAGGAGCATTTTGGTTATCCTCCTTAGGTCACAGTACATTTTCTTCGATTGTTTGCTCGGAAATTTTTTCCACAGGTACCAGGCTCTATTTTTGTTGTTATGATAAAATTTGGTGTCACTCTTAATCCAGGGTGGAAACCTGTTAGTTTTAGGCCTCACTAAAGGGACATGGTCCCTGATAGCAGCATAGATTATGTCGTAAAACAGACCCACTGCATTCTGTAGGGGGTTAGAGTTCAACATACACCAGGGAATCAATGAAACGGAGTGGTTAATGTCCGACCATTGAACTTTAGCCCAAGCACGGAAGGGAGAGCTCTGCGGGATTTCACTTTCTGGGAAATGGTGAAAGCGGCATCAAGGGATTCATGGTCACTTTTGAAAATGTTTCGACCCGTGGTGATGGAAATTAACGGCAAGGTAGAAACTATTTACTCCAGGGTTGCCAGGTGTCTGGTGGGGCATAAATTAAACTGCAAGAGCCTTAATGCGGTGATAAAATGTTCAATGAAGAACTCATCATGGTAAGATGATGGTTTCCCTGAAGTAGGAGATGCCCAGTTAATGGATAGATTAAAATCACCAAAAAGAACCACAGGACGCAATGGCAAGACACATGTAATGGATTCAAGGATTTTTCCATGATAGTTATGTCACTAGAGGGCGGATGATAGTAACATCCTACAAAGATTTTGTTTTTGGTATACCTTCCATTACGACAGAGATTAATTTCGCACCAGATCAGTTCACAGCCAGTTTCCAAGTCAAGTCTTCGCTTGGTTGGTAGAGATGATTTAGTTGCAATAAGTACATCACCACCATTACGATTACAATCTTTCCAGAATAGTGACTTTCCACATGAAGATGAACCTAAGCCTTACAAAACAATTGATCCTTGGTATTCAATTAAATATATATTTAGGGGAGAAAAAAATCCAAAATAATTAATCTAACTTATTATTCTACTTCTTAATATATCTGGCAAACTTCTCCTTTAAAATCCTTTGATGAATTCAGAATTAACTATTTAATTAGATCTCTCAGGAATCTTTAACCTATACCCTAGCCCATTCAATTATCTGTTTGAATGCTTCCTGTTAGAACTCATAATATACTGTTTTTGTTACCTTAAATTCTTTTACATATATTTCCTGTAGCTCTTCTAACCATCTTGACCAATGTATAATCATCGAACTCATATTAATGTACTTGATACAATCATTAATTCTACTAACCCTTATTTAGAAGAGAAATAATTCTTCCTCCTGGTGAATAAGTCTAGTAAGAGTTGGCAGTGAATCCCAATAATATGGATAGACCTTTTCCAATGCTTGCTGACAGTGGTTATTGTTTAAGACTTAATTGCTCTGCAATTTTAGAATCGATTACTTTTGATTTTAACAAGAAATATAGATTAAGTTGGCTATACAAATTTATTTTCAGTGTGCTGATTAATTTGTATCCAAAGACCCTTGTATTAGTAGTTCTAAGATGAATGAGGCAAGATTATAAAATAGATTGTATCGATTTCAAAACTTGGGTTAATCCAGGGTTAGGGTTTTCCAGATTCTGGTTAAGCAAAAAAATTTTAAACGATGCGTGTCATTAAAAATTGGGAAGATTAAGGGTTGGAAGGAAGAGCATGTCTAACCTTTTTGCCTGCAGTTTAAAGGTTGAGGGGGAGGATGAAAGAATATGGATTGATGTTAGGAATTCATATGTTGATAAGATCAACCAAATATTGTCACCCTAAAGAATATGACTAATTAATAATTGAGAGAAGCATGATTATTGTATTAGGGTAGCATGTTTGGTTGCAGTACAGTATATACAGTAGAAGAAATTCAGTTAGAAAAAGGTTGAAATTTTGAGCGATTTTAATAAAGGTATTACAATGTTTTGATTACAGATGTTTTTTAGAAAATATTCACACAACTTAATGGATATGGGAGTCCTCTTTTAATTTTTGGAAATTCTCTTCATGGTACCTCATTAATTCCAAATTTTCAATAAATGATAAAATTTGAGTTACACACTAAGATAATTCAGGAACATACAATTATTGAGCAGAATAAAATCAAAAATAACTTTAAGATAAAATTTCTTTAATATTTTCTTCCCATTTTGACAATCTATTTACATCAGGTCACTTGGGTAATGTGATTAACAATGTTCAATTATATGAGATGACCAACTGACATTTTAAATATCACGCAAAAATATATGGCAACAAGAGTTAATAATACTATGGTTATGAGACTAGAAATGTTTTAAAAGCATGAAAAATGCACCAGCATACAACATTTGCAATAAA
The DNA here is from genome assembly GCA_020796165.1 of Pantala flavescens. Classification (NCBI taxonomy): domain Eukaryota; kingdom Metazoa; phylum Arthropoda; class Insecta; order Odonata; family Libellulidae; genus Pantala; species Pantala flavescens. The sequence goes on from CM036878.1 coordinate 22,032,658, forward strand.
TGAAACTGTATAGGAATTCTGTTTCTTAAAGTAAATCAGGAACATGACTAGTATTCACAATATTCATGCAATTTGGTTGTCTTAATCATAGAATGCATCTTTTATAAAAATTTTTCTTTTCTTTGTATTAAACTTCAATGAAAAAAATTTCAACTCCTTCAAGTTTAAAATAACCAACTTACATTATAAAATTTTTGTAAAAAACTTATATACAAATTAGGGAAAGAAATCACTTTCATGGCTATTTGGTATTCACAATAATGAGTTCCAATGATGCAATGCTTTTGTTTTCTTAAGGGAGAATCACATTTTAATTGCATTGGTGTTACGTTGTACGAGTTAACTACTAAAGATCAGAAAAGTATGGGTGAAGACTATAAAACTGCATTAAGGCGGTGAGGACAGCACCCTTCAGAGTTTTCTAAGTTACTGCAAATGCATTCTACTATTGGAGCATGGGCAGAATCCCACATCCCAGGTCCACATTGTTGACAGAGACGTGCAAGAGTACAGGGAAGTACAGGAAGCCTTCTAAATTGATAAAGAAGACCTCTTGCCTAATGCAACAAAACAAGCAATTCCATAAGTTACTAGGAAGAACCACACAAGCTCCTCGTTAATAATGAAACATCTGAACAAAGATCAATGATTAGTAACACTAATACACAGCATAAGAAGGAAGTGTATTCCATTAATTGAACATCTTGGCTTTAAGATGTATTCTAATTATTTCAATCATAGAAATATGCAAAATTTATGCAACTTGACTATTAGAGTAAAAAGAGTTAAGAGGTGTGAAGTGTTAAATTTATATAAAGCACATACAGGGAAGGAACATAAACACCAGTTTCCTGCTAAGGTATTCACAAACAGAAAATGCATAATGACCAAATATTTACTACACCAAAAAGATGTCACACCATGACCCTGATTTTATAAAACAAACAAGGAAAGAAAGATCTCATAACACTAAAGCCATAGTTTTATTTGTTACATCATCAAGTAAATTCAAATAACTTACTTATCTAGATCAATATTTCACATGTGATAATGTAAAAACTTATGTTTTGTAACTTTTTATATATTTATATCAAGATTAATTAATTGACATAAGGCATTTTTTCATTACTTTAGTAAGCATAAATTGGTTTCTGGGTGTATTTTTTGGAGTTTGAGAAAAATCAATTTTACTATAAGTGATAAAATAAGATAATTATAATTTGCAGAGGAAAACTGTATGCTTGAAAAAGATATTAAGAAACAGTTTTGTATTCTATACTTGCATAAATTGAACATTAATTTACAAGAAAAGCTGATCAGTAAGCAGAAGATACCAGGGTTTATTTCATCAATATAGTTGAAAGTTTGATTTAATTTCTCCTAAAAATAAATAAGGAGCTCAATTTATTATCTAGTGAAATCATACATTTAGTTTATACTTCCATCAGCAACAGCCAACACACAAAAGCCAGGGATGTTCATGCTAAATTTATAACTGAACTTAAAAAATAATTAAATTTAGTGAACTTGAGTATGTTAAAATTATTAGATGTATAAGAAGATTATTGGATGTAATAATTAAAAAATAGAGAATGTTCCGAATGTTTAAATTCCTTGTACATAATTCATACAGATACATTTGCTACGTATTTTACTTTGAGTTTGATTTCCCATGGCAGCATTCTACCCTCTTGGACATCGAACCAAAGATATTCTGGGGTAAAACTTACATTTTTAGGATAAGCAATGGCTTCTTCACATGCTCACCAAATGTCAGAGCAAAATGCTTAAAAGTAGTGCACTAAAAGGAGTCCCAATTACCATCTGCATTTCTTATGGAGATAAAGAAAACGCACCATTGAATCAAAGCAATGAACATTTACAACATAATTACAGAGGCTGAAATATGAAGATGAGGCCTAACTATGCATGTGTGAAATTTAAATTTTCTACTTCTCTCCATCGGAGAGTGTCTTAAATAAAATTTCAAAAATCTAGCTAAAATCTATGTATTCTTATGGGGAAAATTGATATTACAGGTCTCTCTAAAATCTTACTCATGACACTTAGACAATTGTTGATTTTTTCAATGTTAACTATATACATGTCTATATGTAAACAAAGTTTGATTGATCCATACATCATGTTGAGTTAGATATGATTTTTAAAAATTTGAACATACTTCATCACCTGTTAATGAACCCATGACCATTTGTAGCTAAACTATAGTATTTTTGTGTATAAATGTATAACAGGTATAGCCACATGAAATTTTTATTGTTCTGGCTGCATGGGAAGTATTTTTTCTTATCTCTAAATATCGACCCCATACATTCTTACAAGGGAAAGTCCAACTTTAGGGCCTCCTAGAATTGAACCCATGATAGATAGTTTCAGTCAGGTCAGTTTCCAATTTATTCCTAGGTGAGATTCATGGGGCCATTATGCAAAAAAATAAGCGGGCCAGTGGCCCTAGTAGTTTAGGCCTGCCATTCATATCCTATGCATATATATATATATATATATATATATATATATATATATATATATATATTTATATAGATGTATCCCCCCAAAGCAGCTATATATAATAAATATAAAAAGCGATGGAGCATACCTTCCTCAGAACCAGATGACCATCCATATACATAGAAAGAGAGCTGAAGTGCAAAAGCATTTCATCTGCTCTAAGATCTTGATCAATCACATCATCAGCATAAATGCAAATAATGGACAGACAGAGAAAGAGGTTGAAATGATCAGTAGCCCAATTAGCCCAACAAGCTTCCCACATCTGCAGAGCAACATTTTCAGAAAACTCCCTCTTGAAACACCTAATATGATACAAAGTAGTGGTAAGTAAATTACATAAGAACTACCAGCATCAAAGAATTGCAACTGAAAGTATTGATAGAAAAGTATTGAGCCAAAGGAAGAACAGGTTATTAATTAAGCTAAATTAAAGATGGGTTACATACTTGGTTTGAGCTTTGCAATAAAGCATGAACATAAGTAAGCAAAAAGAAAATCAGAAAATGAAAATAAATCAATTCTACATAAAATTTTGATTGAGAATATTTTCTTACAAGAGTATCCATCGATGGCAAAATAACAACTCCATAGCATCTGTGTGTTTCTGAATGTGCTCATAAAAATGTGGTACCATGATTCGTATCAATTCCCGAAGGTAACACTATGAGAAAGATGAGAAAGTATTAGAAACAATAAAATTTTAGCAAATTATATAGATGCTCTGATAAACAACAGTTTTAATCAATAACAAAAGATAGTTAAATATTAACAAAGAATTATTAAAGGTATATAAAAATGTCTCTTCCATTTATGGAAGCAGAGATTGAATGATAAAATTATTCAATATAAATTGTTTCATCAATGAATCTCACCAGATTTCTATCCATATCATTATCTGTAGGAGTGCAAACAAAAGAATGCCTCTGCATTAAAGCTGAAAAGCACCAAAATGCTTCTGAGGGATCTTCAATCTCTGCAAGTAAAGGAGCCAGAAGGTCTGACATGCCTTGGGTATAGCCCACTTTTGGCTGATGAGCAGCATAGTTAAGGAGAATGTTTCTGGAAAGAAAAGTTCGATGTAGATACTTATTAAGGATGTGTAACCTACGGTGCAACTGAAGATATAAAATCAGCAGAATGACATACTTCATTTCATGAACATGAGGGTTGTTTTCACCAGCATAGTATGGGTTTGAACGGTCAGTCCTAACTACATCTTCCTCCACTATGCATTGCACAGATCTCCAGAATGCTACCTTCTCCTCAGGAGACATACATTCACGCTTCTGGCTGTGACCACATAAGAAGATTAATATTAGAATAAAAGTTTGAGATATTCTCACAGAGATGCAAAGAAGAAGAGGTAGAGGGATTATGTTCTAGATATTTTTAAATTTGACTTTTATTTTTAACTTGAGAGTACAGATCAACCTTCAAGGCTATCAAATAGTCATAAGAATTTCAGACATTCCAAAAGTTTGACTTTGAAAAAGATTTTATTACTTCTTGAAAATTTTTTTAGAATTAAAATGTAATAAAAATTACATACATACATAAAAAATATACTTCTTCAGACATACTTAATCAAAGCTTATTTAATTTATGTAAGCTAAAAAAGTAATTCCAGCTGATAAAAACCAATAGGTAATAATATTACAAAAGAGGAGCAAATAAGGTGGGGAGTCAAATTTTGAATACCAGCTGCAACTGACTTTCTAGAGCAAAAAATAGCAACTAGAAAATATAAATGGTCATCTCCAAGTTAAAAATGTACTATTTTCTAATGCCTTCACTATGATCCGATGAAAAGCATTTATTATAAATAAAATTTTAAACATTTTACTTAGAAAAGCAATGAATTTAGGCTAGCTTGTTCTATCATCATTTAGATTGACTAATAAATCTTATAATATTTGTGAGAATGACCTTGCAGTTAATAGGAGGAAAAGTACCAAACTTACGTTATTTCTTCATATTCCCTTCTTCTAGCAATAACCATTCTATCTCTTTCACTATAGGTTGACTGGAAGGGGAAACATTGAAGAAGGAAAGGCCAAACAGTCTTTCTTAGCTTAGGTTCCAGCCCTCCAAAGAAGATTCCCTGGGAGATTGAAAGTGTCCCATAAATCTTACCTATGAAAGATAACGCTATGCATTTTGATAGAGATTTGACATACATATAGTTAAAAATAATTCATCGGGAAACTGAATATTATAAGAGAAAATAAGAATGGATTGACTTTAAATTAAAAAAATAGAAAAATAATGAATAAAAAGGAAAAAAAGTAGAAGATGCTTAAGAATTGAAATTAAACATCTTAATTGTCACATAAATGTAACATAATTTGGATTAAATTAAAAAATTCTAAAATTAATGCTGAAATAATTATAATTACTTGAAATTTTGGTATATTCCTAAAAGATAACCTCTTTGATGATTTTTACATACCAATTACAATGGCTTTTATATGATCCATTTACTCACAATAAATGAAAATAAAAAAATTAAAGTATAGCAATATTTCTGCTTAACAAAATTAAACTGTCATTTATTTCAATTATTCTGATGAATGCTTAACTCTGTAAAATAGAGATTTGGATATAATATATTTAATGTAAAAAGAGTTGGAGTTTATGGTGTAGAGATTTATGATCATAAAATCCCAACTTGATTTGTCTCTGTAATTGATAAGATTACTATTAATCACAAGGTCATATGTGGAATTTTTAAATGTGATTGATGTATAAAATCATTTATATTCAAATCAGATAAATGATTACATAGAAATTCAAGAATGCTGAAAACACCAGCAAAAATAATTGGGAAGAAAATATATGAGACAAAATAGAGTCAAGTAGAACTATAAGGAAGAGTTACAATTAGATGGTAATGGATATAAATAAGGTTCTGATAAATACCGTTTGCAAGATTTCTTAAACTTTTTGATGAAGGAAAAAATAAGGGAAGATCAAAGAATAAAATGCAGCACATGATTTTGAGAAGGAAGTAAAGTTATTGAAATAAAAATGAAACATTTCTTTGTGAATGGAATTTCAACTAGAGGAATTCAACCTAGAATGGTGTAAAAATACTTGAACAGCAATATTTATCTCTATAGCTTATATGCAGATTTCCTTTCAAGATATATATGTTATAATTATGAACTTTACTTTTTAATCATGCACAAAAAATATGTCTGTAATAAATAAAAACTTTCATAGACTTCTAAGAGTGGACCACAAAAAGGCTATAATCAAATTTCAGTGATTCATAAAATAAATCCATAGTTAGTAAACAAGTTTTTCAGACAATGATGAGACATTAAATTCTTTTCTTCAAAAACCATTATATTACCTCAAAAATGTACTAACTATATAAATAACTTTAATTAGGGAAAAATATTTATTCCTAAACAGAGTTTAAATTTGTTTTTAGACATTCAAATTCAATGTAACAGATCCAAAAAAGTACAGGTAAAAATAAAGTTATGTATCTATCAGTAATTATTTACAAACAATATTTGATAAATCACTATGAAATATAAATCTTGCTCTCTTCTGCATACCTTCCTGAGAAGAAGATCATCCTCCACTTGTCCCTCCTCATTTAGCAGTCCAAGCCAGAAGGCTTCATCGACCATTCCCATCTGGCCCTCCTCAGGGTGAAGCTCATCTTCTCGTACTTCAGGTCTATACCAAAATGAATTAATGATTAATCTGTAGAGGAAACTTTATTTAATTTTTATCTCTTGGGGAATCATTACAAAACTGCTTGAGAATACAATTTACTAAAAAATGCAATAACCTGTTAAAAGATAAATTTGGACTAAATTGTATCAGGATCAATTATTATGAAAATTATACTTAGGAAAATGAACGATGTAATTAATCATTCATTTACAGGTTATTAACTTTATATTTTAAGTACTCTACTAAGTCAGTTTTCTGCAAAGCTTCATAATTCTCAGGAAATTTAAAATTGAAAATTACCATCCCATCTTTTCCAAAGGAAAATACAAATGAAATTTATAGTTTTAGCCATTAAAATCTGCAACAGAAAAGTTACTTACGGACTATCCTCATTTAACAGATTAATTAACATTTTAAATTTAGAAGGATGCTTATTGAGTGTAATATAACGGTGATGATAATATTTATTTAATTAAGAAAAGTGATACTCCTGATTTTTAAGAGTGATGAAAAAATAAAATTTTAAGAGAATAAATACTATATTACCTGCAAACCATAAAATGCCTGTAAGGAAGAGTTGAAACACCAGTCTTATTAGGTCTATCTCCAGAACTGTGTTGAGGCTGCAACAAGGAACCCCACTGATGGAGAACTTCTGCCAACCTATCAAGACCTCCTCGATGGAAATGCAGAATCTTATATTGACTTTCTCGAGATGCTACCACTAGCTGTCCAGAGGTGCACTCTTCCGGGTCACTGAAGAACAACCTTAACGAGCGCATCTCACCTGAGATAATTGGATATAAATGTAAAAATTTAAGTAAGGGGAACAATAAAAGATAATATAATAATAATAATTTTATATTATTTTTACTTAATTCAATGAATAACATATAGTTCCATAAGGCAAGTGCCTGTCAATGGAGCAAGAGTTAAATACTATTATTTGATTTATTTACTTCATTGTGGGCTACATTTTAACATTAAAACGCAATTTATATTAAAATATACATAAAAGAGGTTATTTCACATTTTTTTTAAACAAAATTTTTAAAAATCTGCTTGTGACACCTTATAGAATTTGGATTGGATACATGAACATTCAACTGTATTTATTTTTTAATTTAGGGAAAGTGAACAACTATCTTTCACCATACCTATTACTTACTTTTGGTATAACATAAAAAGTTTGCCTTGTATTATAAGGAAAAGGTTGCCTTGTATTATAAGTAAGTATATTCTACAAAGTATTCATCAGCACCATTGCATTTGCTTAGTAAGATATAATATGGCACATATTTAGGAGATAATACCTTAAACCTTGAGTATAACATATTTGTATCATTTTCAGTATTAGCTTTACACAGAGTTTTTATCATTTGTAATTAAATACTATTCACTCTAGCTATGAGAGTATTTAAGGCAAAACCCCGAACTTCAATGATATCTCATAAGAGATTCAAAAAACATGAAAAGGATAGTTCTGGTTCTACAAGTGAAGGGTATCCATTGGACAAAATTTCTTATATAACAGTAGTTATAACAGTTGATATATAAGGTAGTTTATTTTGGAGACATTTTTTACTAGGACACAATTACAGTTTAGAAGATTGGACTTCAAAAAGGGACAATTATGTATAACAATATTAGGTTTTCCTAGGCTGCCAGCATATGGTGACAGAATGTGCATCATTGCTGTTTTTATGTTTATAGAGTTTTTTCGTCATGGGACCGTTTCAAGAAGTTGTTAAAATCTTCTTATAAGAGGGTTTCTAATAATAAAAATAATAATAATAAAAGATTAACATGAAACATTGATGCAGTAAATAACTGAGTTGAAATACCAATAATTTGAAGTAACAATACACATGTAAATGGAATGTGACCAATCACATACTCTGAAATTCATTGAATGTTTTATTGTAGTTTTACTTTGATTTTGAAGGGAGAAATAGGGAAATATTTCATAAAGTTAAAGTTATCCTATAACAAATATGATGTCAAAGGGAAAACAAAGATATTTTAATAACATAAAAAGAACATACCAAGGTCAACTGAAAATTTTCTACAGGAACGGTGATGTGGGCGAGCTCTGTTTATTATTGGAGATGCTGTATTAGAACCTTCTGGAAAATTTAGATTATGACGAAGGGCAACAGTTTCTGGTGAGCTCAAAATCCATGATGGTATGGTATCTATAAAAAGAGAAAATCTAAAATTACTATGGGAGTAATAGTAGAGGTAACTCTGCTAAATCACATTTTAATAGTTCATAATAATTGTAGTTATAGGTTCATAATTAGCAAAATAGTGTTTCATATAATTAGCTGATAATTGTGAGAAAGCTTGTTGCAGTGAATAACCAAGTTTTAATTTCATAAATATTTATTCTTCGGCCAAAATAAAATGTTAAGTGCATGAAATTTTTGTTGGAAAAAAGTACATTGGTATGAATAAAAAGTCATCACATGAAATAATATTGTATACTGCAGTCTGAAAGACTTGTGAGTCTCTGTATTTGATTTGTAAGATTATACCCATCATTATTTACCGTGATATAAAAATAAGAGATTGTATCTGAGCCAAGAAATATAGTTTAGTATTAATAATAATAATAAACACAATAAAATGTGCTCTAATGTTATGCTCCAACATAAAGATATGCTATATAATTAGCATCAAAATCTATTCAGATAAAATCAATCTGAATTAAATTTCAATTTTTTTATTACTTAATATAAGGTCTACATTAAAAGATAACCTAATATTCATAATATGATCCATCTCTATTATAAAGGTATGTTTAAGCTCAATTTTTAAAGAAATAAAAGGGAATTATAACATGCATAACATACCTGAAGTCACTTCATCCTCTCCCAATCTTGAATCACCTCGTCCGAAGTAAACAAACCCTTCTCCTGAGTATGGAACTGGATTAACTCTTATAGTACTAGATGAGGAACTTATTGAATCTGATCTACTTAGAGGAGCAGATGGGGATGGAGTGCTAGAAAGATCTTCCACAGCACCCATGCTTACACTAAGTCTCCTTGAGTCAGATGTTTGTATATGAATCACATCAGTTTGTTCACAATGAGAAGATGGACCTCCTTCACTATCAGTATCTGTGCCTTCAATTGAGGGTGAAGGATTTTCTAAAGGTATAATCCCAGCCGTAGCAGGAGCAGATGAAGAGAGTCTGAATGAATTAGAAGATGAACCATTCTGGTCGTCGCTGTAAAACAACAGAAAGTAAGGGATTAAAAATAAAAAAATCCTACTTCATAATTTACGCTACTATACAATACACTAAAAGTGGAAATTAGATTTAGAATTTTAAAAATGAAAATGAAAGAGATGATATAAAGTTCTCAGGTAAAGGACTGAATCTCATATGACTGAAAATACTTTCGAGGAAGAATAACATATGGCGATTTCAGAAATCTTAAATAAAAAATTACAGAAATCAATGACTAATTACCTGAAAGAACTCGGACCCTGTCGTATAGCCGCAGAGGGATTTCTTCTTAAAGTGGCATTCGGAATCCAATTGAGACGAAGGGTAGCACTACGTTTTTCGTTTGTGGCATTCATTCCCTCTCCATTCGGCTGAGGACACAGATGATAAGTAACGGTTAAATATCCTGGATGGTGAACTACCTCCCAATCTTGCCGACGTAGTGCAGTTGGAGGATGCACGCAAACATTATTTTTACCTAAATTAATGATATTCATAAGAAAAACAAAATATAATTAGAATTTTTCAATATTACTTATCTCAAAGTACCTGTATTTTGGTATACTTACAAAATACGACTTCTCCATCAAGGTACGAAGGAGTTGTAACTTCATACTGTCCACCCAAAATCAAACAGGACGCTCTTCTTAATATGTTTGGAAGGGGCATTCTCACCAAGACGAAAACCTTGTATAAAATTCGTAACTAATTTCACCTATACAGAGAAAATACTGAAACGGGTGGAACATTTAAAAGTACGAAGACGTTAAGAGTATACTATGAGCAAATATATGGTCAGAAAAATTCATGATAGGATTTTTAAATATTGCAGGCACATATTTGATGTGTTATTCATGACAACTTCTGCTTTCACGCCTACACAGGGCGCAAATGTGTTTCCCGTTCGTCAATTTTCGATTGACATGAGCTGATTCTAGGAGAGCTTGAAATGCTTGTGTTCTGTCGGTAAAAGGAGCACTATCACACATGCTGTGTATTCATCTTTTTTGGGATAAATATTTAAGATATTTAACTAGAAATATCTTTACAAATGTTGACAAATTTCCACCAGAAACGGGTACACCAGCGAATTATTCCTATCTTAAAACTGCTTAGCAGCGGTACATTTGAAAATTCCCTGCGACCTATTAGTATAACTACAGATTAATGAAAAACTTGTCTTAACCACCTCACAAATTAAATTATTTTAAAATGTCTACAGAAAGGAACAATGATCTTGAAGGTGAGTTGATAGAAGTAGTTAGTAATTTAAGTTGATTAAGCAAAAAATTTCATGAAGGTCGTTATGCATTTTAGATGCAGAAGAAGCAGAAATTAAGTCTATAGATGCAGAATTGAAAACTATAGAATCGCAGATAAGTGCTCTGAATGATAGGAAAGAGTTTTTATTGAAGAGGAAGGAAAAACTTAGAGATTTAGCTCTTCTAAAGAAGAGCGAAAACCTTGCTAGTCGTAATTGGGATTCTACAGGTTTGTTCTGAGTTTCTTATTGAAATTTAAATGGATACTGGCTATTTATCTGCTGTGCATAAATTTTTTCTAATGTTCTTTTATTTATATTTTATAGAGTTTCCCTGGTACAAAAGAGCGAAGGAAATTCTTAAAAATGTTTTTAAATTGGATGAGTTGAGACCTTATCAACTTCCAGCTATTAACGCAACAATGTCTAGTGAAGATCTGATTTTGATAATGCCAACCGGAGGTGGTAAAAGTCTTTGCTATCAATTACCGGCTTTACTTTCAAGTGGTAACAATTTTATCAATATTCATTAACGTAAATTCTTGCAGCAGATTCGGATGGTATTTTAAAGAATCATCTTATATTTACAGGTTTCACGTTGGTTATCTCCCCATTAGTTTCTTTGATGGAAGATCAGCTGCTTGCGCTGGAAGAACTCGGAGTTCCTGCTGGGATGTTGTCTGCTAATTCCACCGCCCAAGAATCGAATGATCTTCAGAAAGTAAGATATTCGTAGTATTTTATGTAAAACGTGAAAAAAACTATGGATTAATTTTTAGTATACTTCTTATAGATATAATTATTTTGTATCAAAATACACATATTTCCTTTTTTATATCTTTTGTAAAATTTAAGTAAAGTTTTGGAAAAGAAAGATCAGAACACTTACTGATTCGTATTATTTTAATCTGAGTTACATCATTGTATATTTTTATTGAAAATAATCATCAATTGATTAAGCCTTCCCAGTACAAATAAAACTGATTATCTATAAAAAATAAAATGTAGTTCAAAAGCTGGGAATTGATGTTTGGGATATCTTTCTGAAAAATAATTAATTTGGAACTAGAGTAACTCTATAAATAGAAAATGAGTAACTAATCCCTTTGATTCTTTTTTGTAAACATTTTTGAAAATTAGTATAATATTTTTTCTTGGTAGAAAAGAAAATAACAAAATTCCATGTTAGTTAGTGGGGTAAGGATGCAACTTCTTTTAATGCATGTCATATTACTATTTACTAGAGTTTTAGTATTATTTATTTAGGAATTTAAAAAATTAAAAATCCACATATCCAGCCTTGTATAGCTATGAAAGATAAAATACTGTATGAATGACTTTCGGTATATTTTAATTTTTCTAATTTATATGAGATATAGATTGGAATATATCATATACATATAGATATCAATTTTACTGAATAAATAATTTTGTACTTTTTTGGATTAATTTTATTTGCACAACTGGCTTTGTTAGAAGGCTAACAACATCATGTACAAATATACAAGTATACTAAATATACTTATAGTATAAGTGGAAAGTATGAAGTTATTTATTCAGTATGTTACCATTCCATAAAGTAACTCTTGTCTATATTAACTTTAAAGATATCAATCATTTTGACTATCTCTTCTGTTAATAAAGCATATTAGTTTTAAGGAAAATTTTGATTTCATAAGTATTAAATTTTCTTGAATGCATTCAATTTCATAAGCATCTTATATTTGTTTGATGGTATGTTATACTATGTAGTTTGATTGAATAATAATTATCAAAAAACTACTCTTTGAAATTTCATTGTTGCTTGGCAGGTTGATTTTATAATTTTCTGCTTCAGTAAATTACATAATAGAAGAGTTTTAGGAACCATTTGAGGAAACAGATGTGAGTAATAGTATACATAAGTAGATAGATAATTGATTATGTTCATCCTCTAGGAAATGATAGATAAATCGGCTAAACTTCGTCTCCTGTATGTAACACCTGAAAAACTTTCTAAAAGTAAAAGATTTATGGCCAAGCTACAAAAGGCTTATGGAATGGGCCGGCTTGCTAGAATTGCTATAGATGAAGTTCATTGCTGTTCACACTGGGGCCATGATTTTAGGCCAGGTAAGTTATGGTATAAAATGGTTTATAATATGGTCTTACCTTTATTAAATTGTTTTATCAAATTGAATTTGCTTTATTAGCCCATTACTAATTGAAATTTCAGCAATAATTCAATAAGCTCTCCCCTAGTTTATCTTTACTGTCATGAAGAAAAATGCATGTTATTTTATTTAGTAATTGAATTAGAATATAGAAAGATTGAAATGTTACCACTTATTGATTGCTGATTTAAGTAATTAATGCTTTAATCACAGAAAAGCATAAATTGTTTTTAATTCTGGTAAAATTTATATTATCTTAATGTGGCTTCCTATGCATTGCTCTTTGTACTCCATTTATTTCATCAATCAGAAGTATCATCTTTCAAATGGTTAAGGTTAGAAAAGGTTCACATTTCAAAGCTCATTGTTTTCTCCTATATTTTAGTAAACTTTGTGATTTTTCATCTTGCAGATTACAATATTCTGGGAGTTCTTAAATCAATATTTCATGATGTACCAATTATTGGTTTGACAGCTACATCAACTGTAAAGGTTACCATTGACGTACAGAAAATCCTTGATATTCAAGGATGCTTAGTTCTGAAGTCTACTTTCAATAGACCCAATCTGTATTATGAGGTATTTATAATTAATCTATTGGATGGTAATGTTTTTATTGCTGAAACTTATCATTTCAGTATCATTATATTATTGACTGTATTGAACTCATAATTTCTGATGAAGAAGGCATTTAACTCTCATATAAATACCAGTTACTTCTGTTTGAAACATTACTATCTTATACATTCAGATGAGCATCTGTAAAATTTTATTGTAGATATACACCGTATGCTTTGGTCTTCAGTACAAAATTAATATTTTCTATTTTTCTACTTATTCCTTTCTCACTTGATAGATGGAATGAACACTTGAATTAATTTTTTATAAGCATATTAATTCATTATTGATGCTTTTAATTTAAAAGATTATTCATTCAAATGCTCTAGGTTAGACAAAAACCTGCTTCTCATAAGGAATGTGTTGATGAAATTGAAAAGTTACTGAAAAAGCGTTATCAAGGACAATCAGGGATTATATATACAACCTCTATAAAAGATACTGAAGATCTAATGGGAGACCTCAGAGCAAAAGGTTTACGTTTGGGATGTTATCATGCTAATCTTCCTGCAGATTTGAGGTCCAAGGTTCATCGAAAATGGGTTAGAGGAGAATATCAGGTTAGTTGATTTAAAGGGATCAAATTTAGAAATGTCATCACCTTAATCTTGTATCTATTAAAAATGAGTATTCGATGAGCAAAGTATTTTTAATTTTATTCAGGTGCAGGCTGAAAAGTTTTAATTTTTATCTTGCATGCCAGAGTTTTTATTAGTTATTCCTCTTTCTGTTTTTCATTAATGAAGTAATTTTAAAAAATGTAAATTTAAGAGTTCTTTGTTCTTAATCTTCTAAAATAGCTATTTATTTATCAATTAATAAAATGGACATTGTATGAAATCATAATCTTTCTGAAATGGTTATTTTAATGACTAGGTTACAATTTTATTAAACTAAATATTGAATGTAATATTTCAGGCAGTAGTAGCCACTATTGCATTTGGTCTTGGGATTGATAAACCAGATGTAAGATTTATTATACATCACTCTATTTCCAAATCAATGGAAAACTTCTATCAGGTATCTCCATATGATTTTTTTATTCAAATGTGAATATAATTAATTCTTGTTGTTATCTTTGTAAATAATTTCATGTTTCTATCTCAGGAGAGTGGTAGAGCTGGAAGAGATGGCCTTCCAGCAGACTGTATTGCATTTTACCGCTTTGCAGATATATTTCGGCTCAGTACAATGGTTTTTACACAACAGACTGGGATAGAAAATCTTTATGGAATTGTAGATTATGCACTTGATGTCAGCAGGTATTGATTTTATAATTTACTTTTCTTTTCTCAGGTATTTTTGTTGAACTTTGTTAACTCCAACTGCTTCCTTCTATAGATGTCGTAGAAGTATGATTGCTCTTCATTTTGGAGAACAGTGGGAAAGCACTCACTGTGATAAAATGTGTGATCACTGCAGGGTGCCTAATACTCCTAGAAGAGTTAACGTTGCTGGCCATTGTAGGAATTTATACAAAATAATTGCCCAAGCTACTGGTTTAGATGTGAGAGTTACAGGTAATCTTCATTGAAAACTGTTTCTTGAAATTTTCAGCTTCCATTCTAATATTTTGCATAGATATTTTGTCTGCAAAATTCTATCAAAGTACTATAATGATGTAGTATTTTACATCTAGTACATATATATTTTAATTTATGGCAAAGTGTTTCCTTGTATTTATATTAATGCCATTATGTTTTATTAGATGTTGTAATACTATTTGTCCCTTTGTTTTCTTTATTTTGACCTTAATTTCTTCAATTTTTTCCTTTCAATTATGCAGGCCAAAAACTTGTTGATGCCTGGCTAGGGAAAGGTGCAGCAAATTTACGCCTTAAAGGCGTTACTTCACCTGCTTTCTCAAGAGAACAGGCTGAGGCTGTTGTGGCTTATCTCTTAATTGAAGGATATTTAAAAGAAGATTTCCACTTTACTCCTTACAGCACTATCAGTTATATTAAAAGAGGTTAATATGATTATAATTAATGCCCCATTTAAGGATGTTTTGTTGTTGGTTTTTCATTATTTAATTATCTTTTATTTTGTGCTGTGTGTGTATACATATATGCAGTAAGAGGAACTAGCGGCATGGAAATGATGAATTTAAGTTCAATGCACACTCTTCAATTCAAGAGCAGCTTAACATAATAAAATTAATACAACTTTCATGCCAGAAAAGAATTAAACAATACAAGCACATTAAAATTCAGTTTTATCTTAATATTTTTTCACGTATTTGTCTCAATCTCTAGTTGGGTTTGGTTTTTATTTTACTCTCTTAAGAGCAAATTCTCCTATGAGAAATTATCTTCCAATTGAATGATAGCTGATTAATACTCCATTGTTGTAGATTGTCATGACAAAGTGCAATTTTAAAAAATCAAATTACTTACTGACATAAAATTTAATTTCATTTTGAATTCTATATTGATTTTGAATGTAAATTCAGCTCAAGAATGTAAAATTTTAAAAACTTGTTTTGTTGACGTAACAGTTGAAGAGAATTACCGATTGATGTAAATTTAGCCTTTCGGGATAAACTATTTAGCCATTTTATTCCATCGAGTTTTTAGCAAGGGCATTATAATTGATTCCAAACACCTTGTCGGTAAATATGAAATGAAGATTTTGAAATATTGGATTTGAAATCTTATTTATAAATTTATGAATGATTCTTTAAGTAGGAATTCAATATTTTTCTACTAATTAGTTTTAACTATCTAATATCTACCATTAAATTTTATTGCAGGACCAAAGGCAAGTGCAGCATTGCCAGAAACTGCAGAAATAATGATGGAGTTTCCAGGCAAAAGAAGTACTGTTGATCCATCCTCTACAAAATTGGATTCGGTCCAAGCAAGTTCTTCAAAATCTATAAAACTCAACAATTCTCAAGCTTCAAACCATTCATCGAATAATCCATCCTCCACCAACAGTAAAAGTTCAAATTCAAAAGCTGTGATTAAAAAAGTTGAATCTTCCTCTTCAACTAAATTATCTGTTAGTACTTCGGTAGAAAGTGGATTGTGCAAAAGTTCAAGTGTCAAAACTCTACCATCTAATACATCAGTCAGTTCAAAGGAAAAAAATAGTGAATCCAATGTGGATGAAATTACTGTCTCTTCTGATGAAGAGGATATCAAACAAGTAGCAAAGAAGAGGAAGATTGTTGTTATAGATGATGAATCTGACTAAAAATTTCTTTGTATATTTGGATTTTTTTATTGCTATCCTTTACTTTTCATCATCATCTGGTTTCCTTCCTTATGATAAGTTTAAAGTACCCATTTCATAATGCATTACTTCTTGATTACCTTTCCAATCCTCTTTTGTTTTCTGCTTCTCATTTAATTAAAAAGCCTCCTTTAAGTTTTCATTGAACTCTACTTCTTTCCCCTCATATTTAATATCCATGTTTGAAATCCATACAATAAAAATTTCACAAAACAGGAGAGGTATTGAAGCAATTGGTAATGGAAAGATTCATATAAAGTTTTGTATTTTTACCACAAAAATATTTAATATATTTAATTCAAAATTATTCTTGTGGCAAAAGTTGTAGGTGAATCTTTCCATGCAATAATAAGCACTCTATTAAGCATTTAGCATCTTTCAACTCAGGATCCGGGATATAATTTTGCAGGAAGACCTATTTCTAAGGCCCTTTTAGTTGAAGGCATAATTTTTCATTTCTATCTTCATTTTATTTTTTTATAAGTTCTTAAATACTTTATAATCATAGTTCCAAGATATCTATATCCTTAAACATTTTCTACTAAAGGGATCTTGTGCTTTCCTGCTGTAGAATGTTGAATTGACAATATTCTTGGGAAGGCAGACAGGTAAGATGTAAGGCCGACATTCCGAAGACCAACTCAGTCCCCATCTTTAGGGCTGAAGTGCAGAGAAGTCAAGTCCAAGGTTTTTTATCCCAGAAAGTTTACCTTCTTAATAATATTAAAGGTTAAAAGTAAAACAAGTTAAGTATATAAAACCTCAAAGTAAACCTCAGAATAAAGTTAATGAAAATATAGATACATCAACCTTGTCATATTGTTAATTATTTTAATGGAGCATTTTGCTTCATGTTCAGCTTTTATAATTTTTCTTTTCCAACTCTTTCTGACCATCTAGCATTTTCTCCTGTTAGAACCTACTGGTTGCCTTTATTTATTTATTTCCCAATTAATCATAGCTAGGCAACAAATTTAAAGTGAAGATTTAACAAAAAACATTAACAAAGTAATAAGAAGAAAGAATCAAATCCAAAAAGAAAAATGTATGTCAATGAAGAACCATTCCTTTTCTCCTATTGATGTTCCTTTCTCCAATTTGTCATTACAAACCAATTGCATCCCTTTTTCAATATCATTTCTGGTGGGCAAACATTTCTCTTTTGCATTTTCTCTGTTTTTTTTTTTTAACCCCTTGTTCATTCCTCTCAATACTTTGGAGGTTGCAAAGGAAGTCTTGTACATCTATGCTTAGTATATTATATTTCTTATAGCATTTGTGCATATTGTATTGCATTTTTTGAAAAAAAAAAATCCCCTAGTAGCATCCTCATTCAAACTATTAAAAACATTTTTTGGAAACTGATTTATTCCTCTTCCAATTAGGTACCTCATCTTTGAAACTGTCTTTTTATATCTCTCAAGTCAACATTGATAATTCACTTTTTCATATACATTCATAGATGTACAAAATCGTCTCTGTTTTCTTGACTTCTTTTCTTTGTTACCAGCACAGATATTTTTAAATGGCAAATTGTGTATTTTATTGCAAAGACAATAGAAACATAGTACTTTTTAATTTATAAAGTAATTCATAAGACCATTTTTATTTGTAAAAACAACAAGTTTCCTGAACTCAATCTGATTTTTAAATAAAATTTATCGGAGAAGCATTCAAAAGGGGATGAATGTTGGCAAGAAAGAAAAAAATATCATCGAAATATTTTTATATATCAGCAGTTTCTGATCATGTAAGATATTTGATATTGGGGAATTATCGTTTCATTCCTTATCCAAAATATTTCATAGATTCCAAGATACATAATGATATAATTCAAATTATGACTCCAATTAATATTTAATTGCGTGTATAGTACGCATATGTATCGATTTTTTATATAATTATGATTACGTTTACAAGCTGCTAACAGTTGATATCGAAGGGCGCCGTAGGAACTTTCGAAACGTAATATATATATTATTTTCCCATGAAAAAATAATTCTCATGGTTTTATAACATAAAATTGAATCGTTGACTCACCATCCATTCAATTTATTTGACTGAATTGAAAACACAATTTAATTTAATTACATTTACATTACGAATGAAGGAAGAGCCTATTTAAAATCTGGAGGGAGAGTGAATATATTTGAAGATTCGCATTCAGTCATTCAATTTAGGAAATAAATGTGGCTAGCATGAGTGAGAGACTGAATCCCCTATTGCCTTTCCGTGAAGTACATGAACTATGTCATGGCCCACGAAGAAAATATTGTTAGAATTCGCTGTTAATGAGCTTGCTCAGTCTAGTTTCAACCATGTTCTCCAGTACTTGTGCGAAGATGGATACAAATCACGAGAAAACTTGCTAGCTGCCGCCGTCGCTGCTTCCACAGAGCAATCACCGAAAATTGAACGCGGTGTTTCAAACCCAGTGCTGTTGGATCCTTTTTCTTCAAGCTACTTCCAAATCGATAGTTCATTTTTAGAGGTTAGTTCCATGAAAATGTTGAAAATCCTCTCTGGTATTTTCACCCATATTTGCTACATTGTTGATTTACAATTTTTATTTTATTCTCACATTTTTTTAAAACTCATGATTTTATTGAAATAAGTCTAGGTTATTTTTTTTACTTTCTAAGTGAGAAATGATATTTTTTCTATTTCAGACTCTTATTCAAGATGTTGGAAATATTATCGGAGATGAGAAATGTCCGTGTCTTTCCCTGAAGGAGGCTTTACTCTTTGTCTTATGGATGTTATGTAATTCGGAAAGTTCTTCACCACCATTTGAAGTTGAGGAATCTCATGTAACTGTCGAGTATGTTGGTAAAATAATTCAGGCGTTGGCAGCCTTAAGTTCTGAACGAATATGTTGGCCATCACCGTCAGAGTGCAACAAAATAGCTGAAAATTTCGAGGAAAATTACGGATTTCCAAGAGTTGTTGGTGTTCTTGTTTCTTGTAAATTACCTGTTAGACTAAATAATACCAAAAAGTGGAAGGACTTTTATGATGAAACGTTACAATTTCCTGCTGTAGCATTACAAATTGTAATAAACCATCGAGGATCAATGATAGATGTATGTGTTGGATTACCTGGTAGCTGGTCTGCTAGTAAAGTGCTTCGGTCTAGTCGCCTCTTTTCTCATCTTGTGCATTCTGAAGGTCAGGATGAATCATTTATAGTTTCTGAAAGTTATCATTTGTTAGCTGGCCCAGAATACCCTCAACTGCCCACTTTAATAACACCCTATAATCTGGATGTAACAGAGGAAACACCGATGAGGTCTTGTTTTAACCGAATGCATGAAGGAGCTTTGAAAATGGGAAATGATGCTTTGTCAGATTTTCTTGACAAGTATTCAAGACTGAAGTCTCTACATTTGGATGGAAATTGGAATCCAATGAATGCTAAATTTCATTTGGGAGAGGATCCATGTCACTCAGCAGCTTTAGTCACATTAGCTGCATCTGTTTTTTATAATGCTTCTTTTGAGAAGTAAAAGGAGAATTGTCATCTTGTTATAGCTTTAAGATAATGTTGATTGAGTCAAACTTTTATACAAATGTTGTTATGATATTCATTACATTTATAAAAACAATTCAAATAAATACTACTCCCTGATCTTTTAAATCATCTCAGTTGAAGAATCTATTTATTTAATGTTTAAATACTAGAATGATAGATTAAAGCCAAGGAACAATTTATTTCAATATAAATAATATTTAAAAGCATTTATTTAATATATTGTGTAATATATTTTATTGAAGTTCAACAGGGTTTATAGGACATAATTTTGATGTCTCATCTTGTAATGAAAGGACTCATATTTTTCTCACTATATCTCCTTTTACGGTAAGGGTTTAATTTAAATATGTTAATAATTGCCTAGAGTAACTGAACATATATTTTAAGCAGATCATGGAGGGATAAGATCTGGTTGTTCTTTTAAGAGAGATATTTTAAATCTCAAGGCTTGATTTTTTAATGCTGCCTGAAAGATAAGTTGAATGTGTAAATGCATTGAAAAAGAGCTCCAAATTCAAATGATTGATGGAATTCTCACCACCAGGGGTTGTACCCAATGAGGCTTAGGAAGATAACTTGTTACTGATAACTGTTTTATGTGATTTTCATTTTCATAAGTTTTTGTTTATCCTCCTGAATTTGGGAGTTAAGTTGCTAATTACAATTTGAGAAAGATAAGGTTCTTAAATTAGTCTTGAATGGTTCTACTCCTGCTGATTAGAATGCTAATTTTCATGTGAACATTCACAGCTGTTTGGAGCTTCTATCAAACTAATGTTTTTCTAATGCTGTAATCCTGTTCTTTGTTTTTATTTTCAATGGGTTATCAACGTATTAACAGACTCAATGTGTATAAGAAAATAAGGCTTCCAAACATTTTATTTTTAATTAAAGCTGAATGAGATATGTTGTAAATTTTAGGTCATATTCAGAATATGCAAGTATTTTTAACTTCATATTTGTTAGAAAAGTTCATTAGATACTAAAATTTATTGCTTGGTCATATAGATTTTGAAAATCACACTTTGATTGTGAAAGTATTGCAACAAAAGTCCAGAAATTATTTTTATCAATTCTATTTCAGCAAAATATTTTAATTTAATCATAGAGCAATCTTTCATTAGTATTTTATTTTGATAAGGATTAAAAATGAAGTATTTGTGAAAGTAACCAGATTAAAAATTAGGAAATTATCAGTATATTAACAATACTAAACATTCTATGAATATTTAACTATAATAAATAATGTCATTAATGATGAAACTAATCCTCCAGCAGATTATAAAATATCATCTGAATAATAACTATAATTCTGTGAATCTAGAATTAGAATCAAAATTTTCTTTTCAAAAAAATTCTGATATCTCTATTCAGTGCTCTATGGATTTTCTTTAAAATTTCAAATTTTAATATCCCCATAACAAGTGTAAAGAGTATGGTTACTGCTGTATTTCTTGCAAAATTTCCAAAATATTTTGACATTTGTTATGAGCTTATGGGAATTATTCCCCAAAATTGGCTCATGCTTTAAACCCGACACTTTCCTGTAACGTAACTATAAAAAAAACTGGATATAATACTCATTGAATTAGTGAATGGCATATGCTATGGCTCACTGCTGCAGCTTCCTCAATTATTTACTTTGTGCTTTGTTAACTTTTCTTTAATCAAAATGTAATATTGTTATTCACAAATTGATGTAAGGGTAAGTAAAATGATGTATGTATGTGTAAGTGTATGTCTTTATTATGCATGCTTTTGCATGTAAGCTAGAGAAAATATGAGGAAGAGCAAATTTTTTGTTGCTAAAAACATTAGTTACGTGTGAGAAATACTCCAGTTAGAAAAATCATAATAATATTTTGGACTCAAAAGGGTCCTTCTCATGGAAATACTCAATGCTAACTGAAACCATACACAATGCAGTCTCTTACTGTGATAAATTTAAGAAGTTTACAGATTGATGGATGAAAAAGCTGGGTTATCCACATCATTTGCCTTCTAGTTATTTAAACTTGGTCACACATATTGCGTATGATTTTGGTTGTAACTCAGACACTATACAGCCTTAATGTGGACCAAACCTATAAGACTGAAGAAATATTTTGGCGGAAGTAGGGTGGATATATATGTGTGTGTGTGTGTTTGAAAGCTGTGAAATAATTTTCTGCATACATTGAACTAATTTAGATTTATAATCTTGCTGTTCTAAATGATCTTGCTTGAAGTATGTATCCAAGAATTTTTTTTTCTATCTTGTTATCAAAGAAATTGAATTTAACTTATGTATTGTTAAGGTGAGTTTTTCTTTTACTTATCCTTTCTTAGTTAAATATCAGCATATTCCCAAATAAATTTTGAATTATCTTGCTTCTGGTATTTGGATATTCACTGTTTTTATAATTAGACTATTATAGAATATAAATGGTGGGGCTGTGGGTCTAAGTCTTATTTTGGTGATAAAATTAATAGTTTCATTCACATAAAGAAACCCCTGTACCTTTATAGATTTGTATTGTAAAAAACTATATGTATAGAAAAACTCATTTGATTATAATTTAAAAAATAGTATTGATTGAGAAATACCATTTTCAACTTCATTGCATTCTTAGATAAGAAACTAGTCAATGTTTTAATGTGGAAATTATACAAAAAAATTGGTTTACGTTTAGAAGTGCATGCAAGATAATACTTCTCATGGAAAAATATTCCTTTTTGTAAAATGACTCATGAAAAGTTAATCCAATAAAAAAAATTATTCCTTAATCAAATATCAATTATCAGATATTGAGTGACTTTATAATTTATTATTGGTGCATTTTCAGATTTTAAACTGCATTGGTCAATTTTTAGCAAAGGAAATCTATTTATTTTTATGAGAAATGTAACAATTTAAGCAGTAGGTTAGAGGTGAAGCAACTGATTATTATCATTCAAGATTAAATTATAGTTAAATGAATAAATCTAGAAAATGGGAGATAAACACAGATAGTGAAAACCTAAAAATTAAAAGAAATAACTACAGATAAATTTATCCCTTATTATTTTGGATTTCTGTTTCCTGCAATTTTTTCATGAGATTATCAACTTGTAAGTTCTGGCTGTATAGAAACACTACATTCGTACAATTTAATAGTAATATTTGTGTCAAAATGACAGGAAGTTGAAAACTTTTACAAGGGAAATTGATAATTGGTACTGTATATTATTTCTAATGCTAGATCCTCTGCTAAATTGTTTTCATTTAGTTTATTGCATCACTTGTATTTGAAATATTGAAAATCTATGAGATTCTATAAGGCTTTTGAAATGAAATTTTAAGAGACTCCTCCGTAATTTTTGTTATTTTACCTTAGATTTTACCTAATTTCATTCAACAACTTGAGGAATAGAAAATAAATGCTTCAAAACTTATTGACTTTCATCACTTGTAGAACTTTGCAAAATAGAATTTTTTCGTAATAAAAGTCTTTCGAACACTACTGTAATTGACGGCATATAAGACGCACCCTCATCAAGTACGCCACATGCAAGGAAAAAAGTTTTAATAGCTCGTGCGACAGCGCGGTATAATACAATATAATAACTTGCTACTGCTCTCTTTGCATGCACGGTAGGGTAATTTAACACTTCTAGTTTATACTGTATGGCTTAATCACTTGTCACCTTAAGTCATATTTCCAAGGATATTTTTTTAAACAAATAGTTTTAAGCACCGACACCAATACCTTTATATAAAACGGGGTAAATTTATTGAGAACTAATTTAGGAAAAAAATTGCGTCTTATATGCCGTCAAATACGGTATTTATAAATTTCAAATACGTGATCAGTACATGTAAGGCAGCTTTGAGAATAGTTTCAGCGCAGAAACGGCGTCTGCAGCCTATGTTAGAATATACTGTTAAAGGAGTTCAATAGGACAGGATGATGACCAGCGGAGGAAGTACCAAGTACTGCCAGTGATCCCAGTTGCAACTGTGTAAGTTTTTGGATAAGAAGCTATTGAAGAATTATGAGAATAATACGTAAAAATGTGCTTGAGTTGGTTGCTAATTTCAGCAGTTCAGTAAGCGCGTGGAGCATACGAGGTATTAAATGCAGGAAGATATATTGAGGAAGGAGTATTGTGTATAATGGCGGTTTGACTGCAGTCTAATAACCCTAATAACCATGTTGCACCAGCTGTAGATGAACATTTGTTCTTCTTTGTATGATCCAGTTTAATTACTTGAGTTTTATTAATAAAGTAAGCTATAATAAAAATCTAGAATTGAAAATGTATTCCTACCCAAGATGGCATTTTTCAAACTTTTATTTAGATAAATTTGAAAATTATTCTACTAATTGTTATAGTCCTGACTGTATATCAAAATATTTTAAAGTTTGGGCGAATAGCTAAATTATTAATTTTTTATGATACATCGCAGTCAATATTTAACATCTTCATCGGTGAGTAATTAATAATTTTATTATATAAATGTAACGAAAAGTTTGAATTATCATTCATAAGTCCGCCATCTTGTTATAATTAACGACTTCCAAAACTGCGGTGTGGATAACAAATGTAAGAAAATGTTCTCTTATTAGAACTTCCGAAAAAATTCCTTAAATTTGAATTTTAGGCTAATAGCGCCAGTCAGCGGTGACCAACTTATTAGTAGAGTCCAGTGGTTATTCAGCTAATTGTGAGATTGCATGCTATTGTAAAATTGTTGTAAATTTGAGAAATCGTTTAGAATTGTGAGTAGAACTTCGACTATAAAACGAACGTACTCTAGTAACTTCGGATGAAATATCGTGTCCTACATGACGAAATCATAGGGTTTACCTTCTTTTTCGAATGTCGTGGTAGATATAACTCTAGCTATGCCATAAGTATTTTAGTTCTGTTAATAACTACCATCTAAAACAGACCCTAACTCATACAATGATTTCCACAAATATTTTAGACGAAAATTTTTTCTATTTTTAAATTCTGAAAAATGAATGTGAATTACATGAATGCTTTGATTTAAATGTTTAAAATTTTAATTTATCAATTTTTATGAGAAAATGATTACTTAGGTTTACTTTATGTATTATTTCCTTAAATGAAAGGTATTTTTTGAAGTTACTGAATTATACTTCCCCAAATGAAATACGTGGCTTTTAAAAATTTTACTATCAAGTTTTTTCAAATTTTAAATGAATGAATCAAAAGGAATATGCAGTTCGCTGAATCCTACGATTTTCATTCCAATTCAGTGTTACACTGGTCTTATGTTTTTTATCAAAGTGGAGTTGAAAAATTTCTTCAAAGATAATTTGAATTACAATCCCATAAGTGCTTTAAATGTGTCATATCGATTTAATTAAGTTAAGCGAAGGGTAATATTTTGTAAATGATGATATTGCAATCAATACGTAAATTACGGCAAGCAAGTGCCAAAAACAATGGGCCATTAATTATTTTTAATGAACACTTCAGATTATAAGTTTATTTAATTAAACTTTTGGTTTGATTGATTATAAAAATCATTTGTCTTCCTAATTGTAACATATCTTTTTATCATATAGTAAATCAGAAGAATTACATTTATTGAAATTAATAGATGGAGTGCTTGAACACTATTTAGCTAATTTGATGGAAATATGGAAGAATTAGAATATAAAATGAGACTACTTTAAATATATGGAAAGCAAAAAATTGAAATTGTTCTCTCTTTTGGTAACAGAATGCCCTTCTACATAGCAACTCCATATTAGCTCTGGTCGGCAACTTGAAAAAGTATTTGTATTTTGTATGTGCTGAAGAATTATGTTAAAAGCTGATGAGGCTAAAGATTCATGTTTGCTTGCAATATATTGGTAAGTGAAATAGCTTATTTTCAAGTGCATGATACAGGATCACTTAATTAAATATTTTTATTTTGTGCATCTTCTACTACTCAAACAATTTAAGCTGTTATAAGAACTAAGGATAACTGAACATGAAAAATTTGTGTTGCTCATATTAAACTTTAAGTTGTCTATGATTTGTTTTAAAGGTGGCTTTTATTTTCTATTTTTAAATTCCTTTTTACTTTTTACAATAACATGAATTATATTTGACTGTAAATCACAAGACATTATTTATATATATGTATAAGAGTGATGCTTACAAACTGATGCCTTTTACTTTTGATCTCATACTTCAAATTAGCCTCTCAGTAGGATTTGAAAAAGTACTCACAAAGAAAGATATTATGTTACATAAAAATTGTCTTGATATCATGATTCAAAATATTGGAAGCCTGGTTTATTTATTTTTAAATCTTGTTAATTAAAATTCCTTTTGTAATGAAATTTTCTTAGTGCGATTGTAAAATACTTATTTTCTCATTATTCTTATGAAAATGAATCATATAAATATATTTTCTTTTTGAAATTCTTGTTTTTGAAGGTGGGTTTTTATTTAAAGAACTTACTAAGCAAACTCAGTAGAGCAACAAAGGAGAGAATAGAACTAAAGAAGAAATTACTCGAATGGCAGCTAATAACGTTCATATTGTTGCTTAATAATAGATTCCTAAAAATTTTGTGCATTAAATATATTTAATTTTTTTACTTTCACTCTTCATAATATAGTTGATTCATTAGAATATTAGTATTTTCAAGACCTCTATTGAAGGTGGAAAATCTTAAATAATATTGAAAAAACCATGATGTTATAAAAGTTCTTTGCAGTTGTTTGATATACCTCTTCATCTGTATTAGATCTAAAATCTCAAATAATATTATTTTATTTCATATGATCATCATCAATTTATTTAGTTTATTTAAACAGAAATATCTTAATTATATAGATGTTTCTTAATCCATTAAGAATTTATCTTAAACTTATGAATGTTAAGAAATTCAATAAATATCATTACACCCTATGGAGTTGATATTAAAGAAAATTAACAAGAATCAGCATTTGATTTTTATATTCTCATGGAAAGGTATTCTTTTCCATTTAATGTTTCTTAGATTTAGTTTTTAGGTTGGTATACAGAAAAATAGGAAGGAAAGATACAGTTTTATTATTAATTATTGTATTAAACTCATTATCACAATTAAAATTCCTTATTCTGAATATCTTTTAAATTATTAGAATGACTTTCATTAACAATGTGTCATTCAAAATGTTTAACTCATACCTTGTTTGCGTTTAAAGAAACAAATAATACTTATTAAATATACATTTATTTAACTCTAAATTACTGAAACTAAGAAGCGATTGTTTTTAGATCAATAATTCATTCAAATTTCTATAAATAAATCGATATAATTAATAGCACAGGTTTTTTGGGAGATTCTAGAATGATTTACCGATTATTTACATCAACTTTATTCATAAAATTAATTCGTAGGCTATTAAAATATGATTGATGAGTGAGATTTTTTTTGAATTTCTAATGTAATTCATTTAATACCCTATTTATTTTGCGCACCCAAGGACGAACTTCTTTTATAGGAACTATTGAATTTGACAGCATGTTCATAATCCTCAAAAGATCTGCTATGTTTCAAGTGTATTCCTGAATTGTATTCTTGTTTTATCTTTGTTGAAATAGTTCCGGTGGACTGAGCATCTGTATTAGTTGATTTAAGCTCATCGCTTATACTACTGATACCTATATCATCTGAATAGCTAGTTTCCTGACTACCTTCACTATCTTCCCTATCACTTTTGTCATCATCACTCATTTCATTTTCCCATAGTGCAGAGCATATTTGCCACTGATTTTTAGGGCCTCTAGTTATGATCCAACATTTTTGTACTTGATTGGCCAACTTCCATCTTGAAAAATCTTTCTTTTCCTCCTCTAAAGTAGCTGTAGTGACAACCTTGAGCATGTGACCAATCCAAGTTCCATCTTCCACAAACATGCTTCTTCTTCCTCTTCCTGATTTCCTGTGTATTCTTTCTGATACCTTCCAACCACCTTTTCTTGTCTCTTCAATGAGCCAACCACCATGACAATCTGCCTGAGATATGTTGCCCAACCATTCTGGAAAATTTTCCATCCTGTTTCCTGGGCCTCTAACGCTGATTTCTTTATTTTTATGAAGCTGAAAATTAGTCTCTAGACTTGATTCTGTATAAACTTTAGTTTTTTCCACATAATCCGTGTCATTGGATTGCTCACTCCCAGCATCCATTAGGTCCTCATCTATTTCAAGAGATGGATTCTCAATGGATTCTGCTTTATGACATCCTAGATCTCTTGGTAGAAGGAGACAAATTATTCCAGAGCACAGAGAACCTGTAATAGCATAAGTCCAAAAGAATCCTCTCAGGCCTATAAGTTGAATTACAAGAAAAAATAACTTATTGCTAGAGAAACAGCATAGACTTGATATGAAAATTGCCAAGCGACTTGTGATTCCAGTTGCAAAGAATGAAAAAAATTCTCCTGCAAATGAGTAAGGAACAAGAGGTATACTCATGCAAGAACAGAAAGAAAAAATTCCCAGAAGTAAAGTGGGTAGCCAAGAAGGCACAGCTAAAGAAACATTAATTTCGGGATACAATGGTGGTAGTTTATGAATGAAGAAATGACTGTACAGTCCCAAAGCTAAGCTACATCCAATATTTCCTAAGAATGCCGATAAAAGTATTGGTAATCTGCAAGCCCTGTCAGCTGATCTCCTGAATATTAGCCCCACTGCAGTACCACATAGCTGAAAGCACCCTAAAATAATGGGGAATTCTCGTATGTAAGATGGTAACTCGTTTTTCGAAAGGAGATCTAGAAGAGGGATGCTGTAAGTCCTTATCACACTCATTCCACAAAGATGATAGTAACATAGAGATGCCGTGATGAGACCTACGTGACGAAACTTCGGGCCTTTCCTAGAGGCTGAAACTTCTCGATTGAGGACAGTGTTACTATTTCTTTTAACATCTGGTTGATGTACACCGCATATCCCGCGAATATCTGCGAGAGATACAGTGGATCGTTTGCGCTTCCGCTCGATCTTGGGGCTCTCCGGCAACAGTAGCAAAATCGCCAAGCAGATTCCTGGAAATGCCGTGTTGATTGCGGCGACAGTACGCCACCCAAATCGAGCGCCAGTAGACATTTCGAAAATAAAGCCGATCAAAAGGGAGATGTGCGTTAGCGAGAGTAGTATTCGCTTGTTAAGGTACTGAGGAGCGAGTGTCTCATTCTGATAGACAAGAAGAGGGGCCACCATGCTTCCGGCATAAAGGGAGGCGACCACGGTCGATGCAAGGATCAAACTAGCTTGTTGAGCTACTGAAGTCAGACTCCAGGCCGAAGCGAGGAAAATGTTACCTACGATAAGGGAGGCTCTGCACCCGAAACGAGGCTGTACCGCAGACGCCACCAGACTTCCCAAAAGAATTGACGTCACGGCCACGCTACCTTTATCAAGAAAAATATTAATTTGAATATCCGGCTACTAAAATGTAAGATATCTAAGTTTGAATTGAATCACATAAGAACATTAAAGAATTTCTTTACAAGATTATTTATGGAATTAGAAGCTCACCGAACCATGAAGCTTGATCTTCATCATCGTGTAATTTTCCACTTTCTTCAATAGGAAGCTTATAATCTATAATATGGTGCCCATCTCTAATTTGTTTGCTCGTATTAACGGCGTGGAAATCGGACAAAGTAATGGTTGGGAAACCAATCGCGGTTCCTACACTCATTGAATGTAAGTTCATTCCGATGATAACCATCACCTGAAGGAAAAACGTCACGAGAAAAATATAATAGATTAAAGTATTTTACGTAACTTATAGTCTTCATTTATGTTAGAATACCTGTTTCAGGTGTGCCTTCCATGATAGCGGAGAAGTACTCTCCTTCTTTTCCTTTACCGATTTATCATTGTCTTCACTGTCTGAGCTCTTCTGCGCCGTTTCCATCATCCTTAATTATTTATTCCAATTTTTAATTCTAAGAAAGCTATTCTAAAATTCATATTCTCTCACATTTTAACTTAATTTAACTTATTCAAACTTAAAATCGCCATCCTTATGGAAATTGAACTAGTGAGTCGTGCGAGTATGGATGGAATACGATGCTTGTTAGAGTAAAGGTTGAAACCTTGTTAATTATCTTAACATGTATTGGCAAACGTATAGCGTTGAGCGCGAGAAAGCATAGCATCAAGGCATATCTCTATACGAGGTAAAGGATCTATTATGATCTATTCAATCAAACCCGAGTAGTTGATTGGGTTTGTTTCAGTAAGATTGAAGCTATAATTCATACTTCGGTAGCAATTTAAAATTCATTTTTCAATTATTAGAAGGTATTGTTAATCACTTACGATTGAAATTTGTGGATCCACAATAGAAACATATTGCCGTTGAGATTGAAGTCGCCGGTAAGAAACGACCGGAGTTTTTAATATCTTTTGTCC
This sequence comes from Pantala flavescens, assembly GCA_020796165.1. Lineage (NCBI taxonomy): Eukaryota > Metazoa > Arthropoda > Insecta > Odonata > Libellulidae > Pantala > Pantala flavescens. The sequence continues at coordinate 22,063,328 of CM036878.1, forward strand.
CATCTGATTCAAAAGTCGAGCTTATCTTATGAGTGTGATAGCTAGATAATCATCAAGATAAGTTTACGCATTATTAAGAGTTGATCAAGTTCGCTTATCTATATAATAGTAGAGTACAATAATCTTTTCCACCGAAAAAACTGATTTGGAGAAATACTTCTTAAAAACAAAGAGTCGATTCTTCCTTCTATCAAAATTAGAAAATAGGCAGATACAATAGGTCTTTCCAAAGTTTTGCTTTTTGTGAATTCTGAACGCTTTATTATAGAAATTGCTGATAATTATTATTTGATGTCTTTTTTCTTATTGTTATCAAAATAAATCAAATGGTTATTTACATTTAATTTAACTCTTCATTCTCCGTAAAGTAGGGTTGGTATTTTACTTATGAATCGCTAAACTTTGATTTAATATGATTTTTACCACTTTAGAACAAACAATTGGTAAAAGAAGGGAACTAATTAATCACTTAATCGATAGGTAGCTTGATTTACTTCAATATAGAGAGAGTGAATATGAGAATGATGTTAACATCAATGAATCAATGATGATCGTAAGTTTTATTATTAATAATATGATTTATTTTCATTGTAATCTTAACACGTTTCCATAAAATGATTGATTTTTTTAAAATCTGAATTTTCTGTTAAAATAAAAGTTAGATTAAAGTCTTGCAAAATTTTGTTGGAAAATTATATTCCATAAAATAGGAAAACTTATTATGCGTAATGAAAAGCCATAAATTAAATTTAGGAATATATCCCGGCGAATCGGAAAAAATCTACTAATAAGTAATTAAAATAATTTGGTTCTTTAATAGCATACGATAGACGTTTTTAATAATACATTCAATATTTATAATTCAATGTACATTCATTTTATAGAAATAATAACCTTTTAAGTTATATAGACTACTAAGAAAGTCTATGATTGATTTTATTATTTGAATAGTAAATATATTAGAACACCATTCCTTCCGAAACGTTGCATATGCGTAACTTATTTTTTCCTTCTGGACGTTTTAGAGTCTTTCAGGAAATTTCGAAGAGCCTCAACTTCTTTTCGCTGACGCATAGACTCGTCAGTCAGTTCGGTGAGCTATTAAAAGAGTATTTAATATAATAATTACAGTTAGAAGGATTGGACAGGACAGCAGCAGTGATAAACAATAAATACCATATAATATTTTACCATGTCAAGTAAAACTTCGATCTTAATTTTAAGGATGTTATTTTCTTCTTCTAAATGTTGAGCTTTATGTTTTAATTTGGATACAGTTTTAGTGCTGGCTGCTTGATGATCTTGTGCCTCTAAAATAGAAATTTCAAATTACACCCATTTAAATATTAAAGTAAATTTATACTTCATCAAATTTTTCCTTACCATATACCCAATCTCCATCTTCAAACACAGATTCAATATCTCCAAGTTTTAATTTAATTTCGCCTATGTCAGCACCTAATTCTTCTTGTGCTCTCTTAGCGCTTAGTCCTGAATGTATGGCACTAAGTGGAGCTTTCCTGGGAGGGGTTTTCTTGGGGTTAAACTTATTGAAGAACAAGGGCATTTTAAACGATCTCAGTTCAAGTTTTTCTTCTTCATTCGTAGAGTATTCTTATGACGCTATAAAATATCTAGCGATGAAAATATCGACTCTATATTTCTTTCCTAATCAATATATTACAAGTATTTTTAGCTCTAATTTTCAAATAAAGTACTTCATTGTGTGCGAATATATAACTGATAAATATTATAAAGCCTTTCTATCAAGCACAACATGAAATATTCACCAAATAATGTATTTGAGGTGTTACCTCGACTTGATATCTACCGCTTCCTGTCAAGTTGTTTATTTTGTAGATGTCGTCTGCGTAGATGTCTGCTGAATGAATGAGCGTGAGCAAGATACCAGTTTAATCAATTATACTCACACTACTTAAAATCGGCAAAAACTATTTTAATGATAAAGACGTTGCATAAGCATTATTGAATTGAATTTCTATCGTTTAGCGATAGTCGTTTTATTTATCACTGACCAATGGATGGGAGTACCTGGGAACATGCAGAATTTGAACGGAATGCCATTCGTGATGGATATTACTCATCTTTAATTGAAAACATCCCCTATTTACTAACACATGGATTAAAAGAAAGTATGCATAAGATTTAAATAAAATGTATGTTCAATTTTCGTCCTATATTCTTCGAGGAATAATCTACAGAACAGAGAAGCTCATGTTCCTTATATGTACGTAAATCATTTTTGTGACATATTTACCGAGCTCTTGAATTATTATTTTTTGCAAATTTTATCTAGTTAATGTCCTGATAACTTCTTCGCTATCAATTATTTGTTCATTGAAAACTATTTTGACCATCAATAACTCAATCATTTCCATTTTCTGCTATCTCTTTAGGATGTCAAAGTTATAGCTCGTGAGGATGTGAATGTCACTGCCATAATGGGAAATTTTGACAAAGCTCATCGGTATGAATATGAACATGAATTTCGGAGGTTGAATTTAAATGAATACATTTGCCTGAGTAGAAACTTACTATTTTGGTTCATTTTTAGGCTCATTCATCTGGACTTGAAAGGAGCACCTCCGAAAGTCTCCTATTTTGAAAAGGTTCGTTGAAATGAGTGAAAGTAATTATCGTTTGCAAACTACGTTAAATCAATTCGTAAACCGCTTAGATTTAGGCATTATAATCAGACCTACTTCTTTTTATAGTAATTTCCGCTGATTGCAATATAGTTAATGTTTGGAATCTATCTCTGTTATCAATATTTTTATGTGTAGATTTATTGATTTTTTCTGAACATTGTTAGGAAATGGAAGAAAACGCTTATGCTTCCTTTTTTACTATAAATGAAATGTATTATGTGGTATTGTTGTTTCGAATAAGATTTGTGAATAAATAAAGGTTTCACTGAAAAATTTAAACCTCCTGAGTGACTTGTTATTATAACTAATTTATATGATATTTTTTTCAGATATTTCCTGTTTTCCGTAACTGGGGTGCTACTGGTCTACTCATAGAATGGGAAGATACTTTTCCTTATGATGGTGATGTTGTTGATATTGGCTCAAATGGACCATCCAATCGTGGATTTTATTCTAAGGAGGATGCCCTTCATCTTTTGCAGCTAGCTAATGAGAATGGCCTCATGGTCATACCATTAGTTCAGACCTTTGGACACCTTGAGGTATATTTAGCCGATCATTTTAGAATACTTGATTTATGAATTGTCAATCTTTTAAAGATCCTGAAAATGGTTATTTAATAAGCATGCTAAATTATAGTATGTATAGGTTATAGTGGTAGGTATAGGTATATTTAGCCGATCATTTTAGAATACTTGATTTATGAATTGTCAATCTTTTAAATATCCTGAAAATAGTTATTTAATGAGCATGTTAAATTATAGTATGTATAGGTTATAGTGGTTAGTGTTAACTCCCCTTTTGGTCAAAAAGCGTTAAATTTGTCAATGTAAAAAATGAATTGTTGGAAATTTATTATTGAAAGAAATTAAGTAATTACTCTAAGAAAATAGGGCATTCCTACTTTAGATGCTCAATCATTTGTTTGGTTTTGAAAATGGTAAAATTTTCTCATGGAGCAAAACAAATTATGATTTTATGTATTAGGGACTTGGTCAATTTCATTGTAAATGATGATGCAATTATTTGATAAAAATTATCTGGACTATTTCATGTAATCCTTTCTCAGATATATTTTCTTAGAATAGATATATATTTATATTTCTCAGATATATATTGGTTAAATTTAGTTGTTCACACAATATTGGTAAAATCATTTAGTATTTGTTATGAAATGAAAGCTTTTAACCTATGAGTATCATAGAATATAAATAAACGCCTTTGATGCAATGAACTATGTACTTGTATTATTTTATTTGTAATGAAGATAACTTTTGATACAAAAAAGGATCAATTGTTTCCTAACCTTAAGCTTAAAAAAAGATATTAAATGAATAGTTGAAATACAAATACGTGATTACTGTTTTATAATTAATTTTGGTAGTATTATGCCTCAAAGCGGGGAAATAGTTTATATGAATTGTTTAGAAGTGATTGCTGTGACTTGTAAGAATTTGAGGAACCTTTTCCACAGTTTGTGCTGAAGCATAAATCATTCCAAAGTTTAAGAGAAGTTGAGAATTATCCAAGCTCAATGTGTCCAACCAACCCAAATTCTTTAAATTTGGTGAAAACTATGGTGCAACAAATTGTAGAATTCCATCCAAATATTAATTTTCTCCATATTGGAGCAGATGAGGTAAGAATGTAGAAATTAGTCTTAAGTTTTGTAAAAATTAATATCATTCATTTGTTAAATTGCTCTCTTAAAAACGTGGATAACATTTTCGATTTTCACAGGTTTGGCATATGGGTCTTTGTGAAAGATGTCAAGCTCAAGTAGTGTTAGAGAAACAGGAGAATAGAAAGCCCAGACTGTATCTTAATCATGTTATTGCAGTTGCAAAATTTATACAGAATGCCTTTCCCTCTCTGGGCATAATAATTTGGGATGATATGCTGAGAGGAATAAGTTTGGAGCTTCTTGAAGGTTAATATTAATATAATTTATTTAAACTTAAACATGACTTTTGACATTTCTTTTTGTATTTCTTATATTTGACCTATCTTCTTAAGTTCTGCAAAGCATATACTTTTATCATGAATTTTAGACACATTTTGGGTTGAAATTTTTAATTTAAATTTCAGAATATGAATTAGGTAAATATGTGGAGCCAATGGTATGGCATTACCGAGCCCAGGATAACTTTCAACTACCTCCAGGTCAGTTTATTATTTACATATGTGAGTATTCAATGATACTTATGAGCTGGTGCTTTATTTGTAGACCACACTGATGTTTAAATCATAGATACTTAATCTATTATAGGTATTAATTATCTTCAGAATTAATTAGACTATTTTTTAGTATTTTATGAAATTCGAATGAATATTATTTTGCACTCTTGGATTCATATCCAATACCTTTTCCTGTTTGTCAATTTTAGTTACTGCTTATTAATTTTTTAAATTCAATTAAATTAAAAATACAAATTAATACATTTTATTTGCTGTCTCCATTTTTAGTACTGTCTTAATAAGATCTTTGCTCTCAGGAATTGTCTGTTAAAGTGTTTTTAACATTATTTGCAGATATTTGGGATAAATATTCCCAAGTGTTTTCTAATTTTTGGATAGCCTCAGCCTTTAAAGGTGCAACTGGAAGCAGTAGAATGCTTCCAATCACCTCATATCACATAAGTAATCACATGGCATGGATCAAAGTTCTAAATGAAGAAGGAGGAAAATTTAAGAATTTTCAGGGGATAGCTTTTACTGGTTGGTCAAGGTTAGTTTTTGTTCTAATTATGATGTATTTTAATTATTGACTTAATTTTTATGATATATTTTTGTGTATACAATGAGATTTTAAAGCTTTAAGTTATTTATTAACAATTACTCTGATTATTTTTGGTGTTCTCTGTTGTTTATGTATTCATAAACAGTATACTATGGTATATTTTAAAGAACATCAGCCCAAGATGGTTATAGGTTAAAAATTTCAAGTATGACATAGCTTCTCTATTTCATTTAAATTCTACTTTTATTATAATATCTTTCATTTCTTGGGTATAAGTTTGATTTTATCTCTAAATCATTGGATTAGAAATCTTCAACGTAACTCATTAATGCAATAATCATCAACAATTGGAATACAAATAATATGTTACAAATATAAATGTTGTTAATTGATAGAATAGAACTGTTAAAATAATCCGGTTTTTTGATAAATAAATTTATACAATTTAAGTTAATATTAATTTAATTTTGAAGAAAAATTATTAAGTTGTTGGATAATAGTCTAAATTATCTTTTTATATATCCTATTCTAAGGATAAATTTCTGTTTTGTGCTTATATACTATTCATTCTAACTGAAAACTTGGTTTGAAATATAGTATAAGGATTGAGTTTTGTTATTTGATCAGAGAGAAATATTGAAAGTATGAGAATGAATTATAACTTCTTTCCAGGTATGATCATTTTGCAACAATATGTGAAATGTTACCTGTGAGTATTCCATGCCTTGCTCTGTGTCTTAAATCTTGGAATGATGGTGAATTCACTCCTGCAATACATGAGAGTGTTTCAAAGGAACTGGGATTTTCAGTTCCTACAATACTGAATCCTTATCCAAGGTACCACACATTTAAATATTTTATGAAAAATATTCTTTATAAAAAACTATTTCCTTCATTTTTGGTTTCATTTCATTATTTCTTTAACTCATCTATTTTCTTTAATTGATTGAATTCTATTTCATTGTCATTAGATTATAGATAAAGAAAATTATTAAAGAATGAATTACAATTCAAACATTTTATTGAATGAATTTTTTCATATCTAGAAACAGCATTGACTTAAAATTATGAGGCCTAGTTTTTGGCTACAATCTGTTCTGTATTTTTTCTTGAAAGAAGAATAGATGTGTTTGTAGAACTTGTACTAATTTAAAATATATTTACAATCTCTTTCTTATGATTTTACCATGTCTTTATGTTCCTCCAAGATAAACTTAGAATAATCTAACTTTTTATGATAAATCCTTCTGATAAAATTTTCATATATTCTATAAATTTTGAACTCGAGGTTTTCAGGAATTATCTTGTGGAAAGGCATATCGCTTGAAAGAATAAATTTTGTAAAAATAATATAATATTGTAGAATAAACTTGTAAAAATAACTTTGTAAAAATAATATAATATTATATAAAAATTGTGAAAGTTACTAAGCTTATTCCTTTAAGTTCTTTAAAGTTTAATGGCATAGTAATCTCACTTAACTTAAATATAAGGAGCTTTGGTTTTTGAGATTATTTTTATATATTTTTTTTATAACTTACATTTATTCTGTGATTTTCCTTTCCATTATAATATTTTGTAATATTTATAACTCTTATTTGTTATCTTTTTAAGCAAAACAATTTCTTAAGTATTCTATTGTACTATTTAATCTAATTATAAATACAATGTAGGAATCTAATTTTTTTTAACTACATGACATTAATTATTTATAATGATATTTATTAAATTATTTCTTAAATAAGGATGGATTGTTAAGAATTCAGATGTTACAGGAAAGTTATCTTAATTATTGGTGACATTTTCAGTAGCATGAGTTTAAATAATTTATTTGTAGAATATAAGATTGGTGTTTGTCCTCTTATTTTATAGGCCACAATTATTATCTCAGGGAAAGCTGGATTTTCCTGGATGGGAGGTAATGGTTGGAGTGGAATGGTTTGCTAATCTACAAGAAAAAATTCGGAGTGTAGTTGATGGTGATCAGTAAGTACAAGTCGTTATAAAAATGATACTTAAACACTAGAACAGTGGGACACGGATGCCTAGAGCTGCAGAAGTGTCCTCAGGACACCGACCCTTGTATTACATTTAAAGTGCATGAGGTGGTCATATTTGAGTTCTTAGTCTTTCCTTAATTGCTTAGGAATTAATAGCTAAGTATGGGTGTTTTTATTGGCAGGGAGCAAGTTATTTCTGAATTCTTAATTGGGTGAAATCAATGTGAGAAGGCGTGACTTCGTGGAATGCCATAGTAATAAGAACAACTTTGTAAATTTCCACAGAAAATTGTTATATTTACAACCGGTTTCGTAATATGAAATTCCATCCTCAGGCAGGAAATTACATCCATCATATTACGAAACCGGTTGTAAATATAACAATTTTCTGTGGAAATTTACAAAGTTGTTTATATTCTTAATTGGGTTTTCCTAATTTGTTCCTAATTCTTTATTGTGTGCAAATTGTTGTTTAAATTCAATAAGTTAAGTAGCCAAAGTTCTGATGGAAAAGTAAAAAGAACAGTGAAGCCAGAAATTAATTATATAAATAAATTTACATAAGCACTATTACAAACTTAATCGTGCATGATAAAATTTACCATTTCACATATCTTCCTTTGATTTCATTGCATGATAGTAAGTCTGGAAATAAAGTGTAATATACAAAAAAGACTATATTTTTTGTTTTCGGACACAATTATATTCAGTTAATTTTTTTTAGCTCATTGATGCAGTTACAAAATAATTACTGTACAGAATCCTATCTCCTACTAAAGTACTATTTGAAACCAAAAACCTTAAACTATCTTTGGTAGAGAGAATTTCTTATTATCTTTTTTACTTTCCAGAGTTGAAACTTGGTTTAATGAATGGCAAGTGAAAAACTCTTACACCAACCCTATGCAAATTGAGAGTATATTGGCATCTTTCTCAAGGTAAATATTTTGAAAGTGTTATAATTGAGAGTAAGGCCCATGAATAAACTTTTCAGAAAGCAGATGAAGAAAATGCTTCCTTTTGGGAATGCTAATTTAAATTCATTTCTCATAATTTGAAGGTTTGTCGGGTCATTTAATACAATATTAAATTTTTTTAGAAAACTGTTTGTGTGTGTGTTACATATGTCTTGGTAGCTTGCAGTAATTGATAAAATATGTGCTTTTGTTGATAAAATTTTATAAGAATTAGCAAATTGATAGTAGTAAGTGACTTTTAACTTGTTTTTTTTTTTAATATTTTAAGTTGATAAATATTAAGTATGTGTAGAATTTTAGTTGTATGGGTGAATGTGATAAGAAGCAAGAATTGATTTAGTCTTTTGGAAGTGTAAACTATATTTCAATGTTTACAAAGGTGGTAGAATCTGTGGAATTATTTTACTTGTTATCAAATTTTGTTTTTGCATCATTTTCAAAATTTTCATATACTGATCTGTTAAAGTTCTATATCACTCTTTTGGCTAAAGATTCACAGTATGCTTGGCTCTTTCCATTGATTTTTATCTCAAGCTCCAATTGTTTGTACATATTTACAACTTTCTGGTGCTTCTTTTTTCTTCTTTATTCCTTGCTTTGGCCTAAATTAAAATAGATGCTCAAATACTTGGGTTTTGTATTGTTTATCAAAATGCTATACTGCATTGATTCATTCATATTCCAATCAAAGGGCATGTCATCTGTGTTTTTTACTTCCATCTGTTTTTATCATGTTGAAATTATGTGAAATTAAAACATCCATATTGATTTAGTTCACATTGTTAGGAAACATTTCATAGAGACCAGTGACAATTTTAACTATGATTTGTTGGCATAGCAGCTATAAATTAAACCTGCCGAACTTCTGCTATTTCATCTAGCTAACATGATGGTTTTAAAAATATTAAGGTCATTGGTTTCTATCTATAGCCAAGTTTATATCCATAAAGTAATGTGTTTTCTCCTTTTTGTTCCATTTCAATGCTTGCTATCTGTTTGTTGCTCACTGGATTGCTAATAAATCTTCATAAGGATCTGTGCATGTTTATTAAAGAGAGGGTTATCTTTAGAAGTCATCTTTTTACTGATTTTTGTCATAATTTAGCATGAAATATAGAAATTAATTCTTATTGGTGGTACTTAAGTTAACCTAGGCTAGGTTAATTTCTGCATGCATCTGTACATTTTTTAAGTTCAAAATCTTTGGATCTCTGTTGTTTGTTTGCTTTGAAAATGAATTAATTTTATTTATGAATTATGATTTTAAAATTTGGAAGTTAAAGCTTATATTGATTGGAAAGATTTGCTGCAAGAAGAAACTGGATATCCTGGAACAGAAACTCTTTCTAGTTTTAACTTTTCCTTTTGCTCAAAATACAGTTCATTGTCAGAGCTTGCATCAGTTGAGGTGTACCTTCGGCGGCATTTAAGTGCTGTTTACAATGAGTCTACTGTTGGAGAATGGCTGGGATCCTGGGTTGAGCCCAGGAGAAAGCGATTAGCGCAGTTGGAACATGATGCTCAGCTGCAAATGAGGATTGGGGGTAAAGTGGATGGTGGAGATGATATTTACTCTCCTGATTTAAATGTGCAAATGGATACAGAAACTTAGTCATCAATTTTTAGATTTTCATTAGAGTTTTGCTCTCATCATAACAAGAATTTAATATGGCCTTGCATTCACTACATGAAGATGTTTGATTTGTACCACAGTTGTCTTTAAATTGTAACTCAATCTTAGCTGAAGAGATGTAATTCATGAAATTCAAGGCTGCTTTTCCATAACTATTTGAAACTGAACTCTCCTGAAATTGTGTGTTCATGAAGTAATCAAATGTATATTTTTTACTGAATAAGGTTTTGGTTTTTCAGTCATATTCATTGATGTGAATCTATACTGTGGTTTGTTGAAATCAGTGATCCTATTTTTGGAAATATCATATTGAATACTGTGTCAGGTTTAAATTAAGATACATCTTTCTCTTCTAGTTCATATTAAGTGAGGGACTTCACAAAATGTTTCATTCTCTCAAAGCCCATCCAAAAAATCCATAAAAATCAAATAAAGTAATTTATTCAACTTATTAATTTAAATACTTTGGCTTCTTAAATTAGCTTTAATGCTTGATTTTCTTTCTATTCTTCCAATTTTAAATAATTAAATTAATAATGCATTGACAAGTATTGAAAACAGTTCTTTTTTCACTAAAAAAATTTGCATTATTTTTATGTTTTTCTTTATTTAAATATGGTCAATCTGTTTAAGTAATTATTATTTTTATCGCAAAACAAAAAATTATTTGTTGGATTTAAATTCTGTTGTGAATAACATTAACTATCCCCATAGTTAGTTCAATTTTCTATCAATCATTGAAAGATTTTGTGGTTACTAAGCTAAAAAATTGAATTTTCATATTGTTGAATCATATATGTCTATCAGATAAAATTGAAAATTTAATAATCTATTTGATATTCAATGGAAGGGTCAGTTTAAAGTAAAGAAATATTTATCTTGTAATGTTGTCAACCCCTCCTTCATTATTGTTAAGATTCTGGATTTGATGAAAGTTGTGAAAGTAGAGGTTCATGTCTTATTTGGTTCTCCCTTCAGGTTAAATTATATCTTATAGTATCCATCTTCCTAATTTTATATCTGTATTTTATTTTTTCTTATTTGAATCCTGTGATGATTATATAAACAAACAATATACGTATTTCCTAGATTCTTTCAGGTCCAACACTTCTATATCTCTCAGGCTCCATACATTTAAATTCCCAAATAATAAATGATTTGTTCTTTGATTCAGCTACATGTTTTAGCTCATAAAATTCTTTTAGGGAGTTCTCAACCTAATGTTTCCCCACATAACTTAGTGTTTGTGGTGATTATATTAAGATTGAAATATTATTTCCCTTGGTGATTGAACACGGCAATTTATTTAGCTTTGCAAAAATTAATTGAAATTTCTCCTGAAATGGTTCAGCTTCATCTCCATTGGTCACTGAATATTTCAATTCTGTATTTATTGTGCTACATTCTATTATGTAATACCGTCTTATTATCTGTTTATGTTGTTTATTGTTTTCAACATCAGTGGATGCTCTTATTATAAAATAAAGATTTTCACCAATTAATCTTCATATAAATCTCTTATCTTAATTTTTGTATAACTGTGTTTCATACTAATTAATCATTTCTTCTTGTAAAAATGAATGCTGTTATAAAAACCTTATAAGTTGTGTAGGCAATTCAAACCTCTCTCCCCATCTTTAGGAGACATTTTACAAGGATCCCTCTACATATATTGGACAAAACTGTCATTGTAAACTTCTGTTACGGAGTTCTTTTTCCTTGAATTTTAAACTATTTGGTCCTAAATTTGAATGCTGTACATCCATTTGAAAGTTTTGAATCTTATTGAAGGATTGTGTTGAGAAAATCAGGCTTTTCTTCTAGTAGTCATTCCAAAATATTTGGACTTTGATGTTTATAATTATTAGGAAATTTTACACAGTCATGCTTGCTCTTTAAAAAGTTATAAAATTTATAGTATTGATGTATAATAAGTATGTACTTCTGATCCCTGAAGCTGAGAAGTTCATTGTTGTACTTTATATTTCAGTTTCAAAAATTACAAGTAATGGAGCTTTTCTCCTTGTAATTTTTCTTAGGTTACTGAATCCCAAATATTTCAGTAGCATCTTCCTTGAATCAATAAAAATAATCTTCTAATCTCTCATAAACCAGTTTCATATCATATTCACTATTTTAATAAAATGGTATATTTAGGTAAATAGGTATCCATTATTAATTCACTTCCATCTGTCTGATTTGTGAGGTAATTGCAATATATTCGATTCATTCCTTTGTTTTTTATGTTTAGAATCTAATTGCTTCATAAATTGTAAATTGCAGTACACACTATGCAAATAAGAGGCACACTTCACCTAATTTTTCATGGTTCTTTATTGCTTTAATGATTCTGTCAACAGACAATACACGTGTAATTATATATATATATATTATATTTTCCAGAATTCTAAAATTTTCTTTTTAGGTTGATGATTCACATAATCTTTTCCCTTTATCCTTCAATAAATATCCATTTGCCTAATTTATTCTAATAAGTTAACCATCAAATTGCTTGAGAGGTAAGTAAAAGACTTTGTTACTGGAATAGATAGATAATCCAGTCTTCTGTACTTTATCATTATGATGAAAATAGGAAAATTCCCTGAAAAAAATGTTGGTTACTTTTTATGATCTTCATCCCTATGCTTTTATTTTGGAGAAGGTTTCAATATGTCCATTTTAGAAATGTCCATAAGAGGTATATTTCAAGAGAGAAATATATAAGTATCACTTGATGCAGTATTGAATACTATTTATGGGTGATGTACATATTATTTGCTCATGATTTTCCTCTGTCATTAATTTTATTGTCATAATTTTGTCCTATGAAATAAGAGAATAGGTCACCATGAGTTTTGTTTATCCAGATTAGTATATTTCAGATCTCTAATTACCAAATAATAAGATACTAATTGCAATCAAATTTTCATATATTACTTATGGTAAACCTTTAATTTCATCTCCTCACAATAATTCAAAGAGCTTTTAGTAATAAGGGAAGCCGTTTCCAATGAGCTAAGTTATATCAAGGATACTTAGAAACCATTCTTGAAATATGTGTGTAGTATAATATAAGAATGAAATTTGTGGGTAACAACATGTTTTTTAATTCAGGTCTTTATGTTGATGGCTTTTTGATTACTTGGCAATTGTTAGGAAGTTGATGTTTATTCACACTATTTGGATGAGCTCTTCCTATTGCCAGTGTTTATGTTAAATAACTTACTTTTTGAAAGAATATTGTGGGAATGTTAATAGTTATCTTTATAAAAGATAATTATCTGCTAAGTTTTATAACACAAGTTACGGAGTATAATTCAAACAGATCCTCAAATTTGGTATTACTAATGGTCTCGTTAACAGTTTAGCAGTTACATTGCGAAAGTAATTATTCTGCTGATTATGAAATATAAAAGAAGAAATTTAAGGACAAATTTAGCAGAAGGAAACATTCTAGGAAAACTAATTAATATTTGAATAAATGTACAGAGTAGATTAGAGACAAAATTATTAGTTTTGATACCTGGGCATTAATAGCAAGCTAGTTAATGTTCTATGAGAAATTTCTTCCAGATTCTCTCTCATAGTCATAAAATGCCGCCAATTCCCTCAACATTCTATTAATTTTTTCGTTCAGAACGTAATTGTTGCCGATGTTAAGATTTTAGGAAACGAGTTTCTTTTATCAGCCGTAAACTTTCGAAAATTTGCATTTGTTAGATTGAAGTTAGATTGGAATAGCGGATGTTCTACGCTCACAATTTCCTTTCTTTTCTTGCTTTCGGTTTCCTCTACTGTCTTCCTTTTAACCTTTTCCTCCTATCGTGATAAAGCGGAGACTTATAGACTCTATTGGTCCAAACGAGAAGCTCTAGTTTGGTTTCAGCAGTCGAAGGACGCATATTCATTGTATTTCTCGGGAATTCCCGATGAATGCAAATCTCTAGGGAATTTCATAGTCTGCTGCTTAAGCAGCCTTTTCCTCGATTTCCGATACTCATTGCAAAACAAGACGCTGAGCGAACGCGTGAGCGAATTATTATATTTGCTACGTGAACGGAATGCAGAACAGGGAGCTTAGCGGAGAGCTCACAGATTCCTAGGCGATTTAGATATTTCTGAAGCTGATGTTTATTCGTGCGGACGTGCAGCGGTTGAAAGGACAAGTAGGAGAGAATTCTTTCATCGATTACGGAGCGTTACGCTCCTTCGTTTTCATTTGTTGATTGCTAATTTCGTATTCTGTCAGTGGCAACAGAGGATAAAAATAGGGAAGAGGATATATTGTCACTCATAGAAAAGATAACTGTAGATTCAAATATATTTTTTAAAGTTGAAACCATCAATTTTTTATTAACGGCAAAGAGGAAATAAACTAAAGAAATTCCAATATCTAGTTATACTTTTAAAAGTTAAATTTAATACTTACTGAAAAATGTCCCAATGGCTGAGGTTTGCGTTGCATTAGCGTATTAAGTATGCATAAGAATATCCTTTAAATTTACATTTTAATTCCTTTGAACTAAATTACAGCAATTCCGATGGGGTTATTGAAAAACTTTTCTCTTAGCCATGTTATCAATACATTACAAGACATTTGATTTATGCCTGAAAAATATTGTATTTCATTTTAAATATCAATTCTGTCCGGTGATGAGGCCTATGACCTACGCGTTTCTCGTGAACTTTAAGACAGTTCAAAGGGGAGGATTAATTTTTAAAAATATTCGATAATTTTTTTTGGTAATGAATGTTAAATTTGATTAAAGACTAGGTGAAAAAACTTTTTCCTCGAAGGAACTTCAGGAAGTCTAAGGATTAACTACGTCTTTCTTTTTATTATATACACTATATTTTTAAGATGATAGCTCATATTTATATACTATATACTATTTGAGCGTAACGATAAACGTAAAATATTTACAAATCATACAATCAGTGTAAAGAAAGTTGATATATCGTCTGTTGACAAAATATAAAATTATTCATAAGCTAGAAAATTAGATAACTCAATTACCATACAGTGCCTTAAACCCTTACATGATCGCTACAAATGGATCTAAAGTGGACAAGAGAATAATCATTCCTACCTCTGCCTAACGGTTAACTATTCTTTCATTAGCTTTCAATTTTGATATAAAATTTCAAAAACTTAGATATGTTTATGTGTATGATTTAATCATTAGACGTCCTCACCATCGATGGTCCTTCACGAGCTTGCGTTCATCGGATCATAGAATCATTCCTCCGATCAATTTATATAAAAGAAATTCACATCTACTTAAAAAGCATTTTGAAATACTCAGCGTATTTACCCACAGATTAAAGATAAGTCGTAGTGGTTGAATAGTTCCTAGCTTTGTCATAGTTTTCACTCTTTTCAGCTTAGAAGGCTCAAAGTGAAGGGAGGAAATGGTGTCCTGGGCACTCGGGTCGGCAAATCTATTTGAGCCCGTTACTTGCTATCACAAGCACCTTCGAGATAGGTGGGGTGCGCTTGTAAACTCGTTTATACGGCACTAGTTCATGTTTCGGGATCAAAGTATTCTTCTCAGTTTAATTTATTATATCGTGTACGATGATCTAGCGCCGTTAAAAGTTAACCAGAGAGGTATACCGGAGAGGAGGGTAAGAAAGCTTTAACCGCCCTCAGAACGCGTTGTAGATTCCATTGTCGGAAATTGAGTTCAGCTCACATTAAGATTGCGCTCCCTATACCATTATTAAAAAGAACGACAATGAAATGAAAGCGTTGATATTAATTATTGTTTAATTTTTCGGAATATCGGAAGAGTACAAATTAGAAATTATTATATTTATGAAAGAATTACAGCCACTTTTCTTTAGGTGGTGATGGCCGTTTGGTGTGAATTTTTCGGTCTCAATTTTCATGGTTTCCACGATTTGTTCTTCTTTTTGTCTGTAAATTTTCCTATTTGTTACTTCCTGTATGTTTCCATTCGCACCTAACAATTATTTTTCAATTTCTTTCGTCTCTTCCTCGCTTAATACCCCGATGACCTTAAGAAAACAATCGTTCTCAGTTACCTTTACTCGTTGTCACATTCAAACAAAGAGGCCTTCTTGTGATATATCCTCTCAATTAGCAAATATAAACGCGAAATGATTATCACTCGTAGACTTATTGACTATTCCTTGTCATTCGCCGACCTTTCATTCAGGACAGCTGTTTTGAGTTGATTTTTCTCTTTTGAATCTTCTCTAAGAGAGGAGAAAATAGTTTCATTAGCATTTAACTTATTTTTCTCATTTGTACGTATTTATCTATATTAATTACTTTTAAAGTAATTTACCATTCAACTATATCGTAACGATATGGATCAGATGTTTGAGGGGACTTATAAGTCTCAAAATCGCCAAAATAAAGACGTATTAGAATTTTAATTAAAACAGTCCGTCCTTCAAAATAGCGGCAGAGGATTTAGTTTACAGTCATTTTACATTGATGAAACACTTCTTGCAGAAATCATCCATATTTTTTAGAGTACTTTTTCTTCGCTTGTTAATCGTCAGCCGTTCGTAAACCTACATTTATATCTCCTGTGCGTACATTCGGAGCAATTTCTTTCAGATCTAGGCCAATGGAGTTTCGAAAAATCCGCCGATTAACGCGTGAGTGGAAACTACATATCTTCTAAGTAACCAGTTTTTCAAGCGGCTTCTCGCTTACGTCACCGATAACTCCACGGCTCGTTGCGACAATAATTATCAATCGGTGCTAACGAACTTATGAATATTGAGGAGAGACTCACTGAATCGCAAATATTTGGTTTTAGTGAAAGAATGCATAATTTTTCATTGGCCTAGTTTACCAACGCTTTTAGCAAGAGAAAACGAATTCCATTTTAGTGAAATCATATGGATATTAATTATACCGTGTTAGTACTTCTATAATACTTCGTATTCGTTGGCTTTATTCACTGTTTAATTCATAGTATCAACTCGTTAGCCGTACGTACCACAGTTTCACGTTGATTTGTAAAACTCGGTTTGAAATTTTTTATATCCTCTCCATTTATCGGAGAAAGTCTATGAATCTTGGAAGTTTAATTTTGCTCGAATAAATTATGATTATTTTCTATTTCTTGGCTGAAATTGTAATCTGTATAATTCATTTTATTGTGAGTATAATTATAGATGAAATTTTTACTCTGAAAGATTTAAAACATGTTGCTATTCAGCAAAAGTAGACATTAAGAAAGGGTTGGGAATTAGATGCGAATTTAATGAATTTATTTAAATTAAAGAAGTATGACTAGTTGATGATGAAATACGACGAAAACAATTATTGCTAATTAAAACTTAGCATACATCTAGCAATTTTAGCCTTTACGTATCCAAGAATTATATGCCATATAAGTAGATTTCTCAGAAGTTGGGTGTTGATTCTACCGAAGTGTGATGATTAAACATAAAAATCTGAATGATATATTTATCATATTGGATTCATTGCTGGTTATTAGATATTCGGCTATCACGAAATCTGTATTCCATTAAATATATTTTTTTATTATTTTTTCATTTCATTTGCCAATTTTCTTATTCAAGGGTTAAAATTATATTATGACGTATTTTATTCTATGATATTTATGATTCTATATTATAATTTTTCTAATTATTTTTACATTAGAACCTTTGAAAAAATCGAATCTCGAACTCGACATTAACTTATAATTATTCGCATTGATTTAATTTTGTTTTCGCATCTCACAGTCCTCGATTCATTTACGCAATATTTTCCTTTCGTACGAAGCACATTTCTGATACACAAAACAATTATAGCGTCATTAATTGCTCATTACGTAATGGATCGTATTTTTCTATCGCATGCTCTTTAGATAACATCCTTGTTTTTTTCCCTATAAAATAACGACGTTATGGCTTTTATCGATTGTTTGGTGTGTTGTTATTTTGCTATTTAATTATCTATTTTCACAACATATCATTGTTTTTTGAAAGCAGAGAGAGCAAAAGTTTTGTAAGTAACTCTTGGTTATTGTCTGTTGTTCAGAAAATCTTTCACTACTTTCTACCTACAGTTGCAGTTATATAGTGGGTTTAACGTCCGATAATAATTTTAAATTATTTTAACTCTACTTTGGCTCGAATTTCATTAGGATTACGTGAAGAAGAAGGTCAGGCAGATTTCAATTCAATGCGACTCAGGCAGGTTTCGGTAGGGGAACCGATTCGTAATCTCAGGCGTAGGCATCCATCCGATTTCTCATGACATCTCCTCAACGAAAGTTCATTCGTCGAATCATCTTCGTCTTCCAAGTCTTCCTTCGCTGCACGCTCCGTAAGGCCATCTTCAACCCCTTTCGCGAGTATAGGCAGCGCTGAAATGCATCTCGCGATGGAAAACTTCGCCGTAGATGTGGCAAAGGCGCAACGTAAAACCTCAGCGAATTCAGCGCTTTCACCCCACGGGTGACTCACTATAAGGGTTCCAAAGTTTATCACGGTTTTTCCAATCTCACACGTGAGAAGCTGAGGCGCGGGCGGACCGAACACACATAGTTCTTTTTTTACGAGCGATCCACATCTCCTGCCTTTTACCCCGGCGTTGCCTCTTTCGTTCAGCACCGAGCTGACGTCACCGGCGTTTCCAGTTCTCCATCGTGTATGCCCGAGGATCCGGTGTGCCCGCCCACTCCAGAATCTGCAGAGGTTAATCCCTCCTCCAGCTGCACGCGGAAAAAAGGCACCGGAGTACCTCGAACTCTCTCTCTCTCCAGTGCATCCTCGTTGGTCGGGCTATTACCACGGGATGACTAGATCTTCAACACGATGATCCGCGTGAAGATTTCCTCGGATTTGCTGAGTGGTGTGGGTTGGATTTCCCTCTCTTCGAAGCGCATGATTTTCCCCGTTTTAGCTTCAAATTCCTCTTGAGTCGCTGATAACATTCATCCTTTTCTTCGTCGAATCGAATGAACCAGTTTCGTTCGTAGATCAGTTAGCGCTGAATAATGCTGATTGCGGTTTTATTTGCCGTGTTAGGGACATTTTGAAATCGTTAATGCGCTCTTCGTTAGGAAAAATTAGCGTGTTGGAATTGACTAATGTTTAGAACCGCTGTACAGGGCGAAATTCTCTAAAGAGGGCGAGAAATTTGACGATGATTCTTGCGAGATTAAAAAAGAAGAACATTTTCTTGAATATTAAATTGTGAATGATCCATTTAGTAATTTTCACGTAGTAATGTTCGTTTTTCTTCATCGAAAACATCACTTCTTTTGCATTAGTGTGATTTTTTGGTTATGAGCAGTATAAACTGCGAAGGAAATAAAATGGGTAGAATATGTATGTATGTATGTATATAATAGAATACCTGTTTATGAACTAGAATAGTTAAAAGGTCACTTAGGAAATTTTGTATTATATTAGGAAAATTTTTTGCGCGATTAATAATTATTTTAAAATATCAAATTGATTTTAAGGAATTATATATAAAATTAAATTAGCAACTAAATTACGCATTGAAATATATTTTTTTGAATGAATCTTTGGGCTAAACTGTATCTGCTAAACTAACGACTTGACTAAAAACTTACCTTTGAGATATCCTCGGTTTTAAACTGAGGAAATATTATTATTTAATCGATATTTAGTTATTATATATTCTTTCTTAAAAACTCCCTCTTTTTCCTTTTAGAAATATGTCCTACCTTTCTCGTTAAAATATTTCTACGATTTATCTCTACTTTAAATGAAAATTACCCACTCTCTTCAAAATTAACGTTTGCATATTTAACATGTGTACACCTTTATACTGTGCTCATCTACTTTTCGAAATTCCAGCTACTGGCTTCCTCGAAGGCACGCATGGTCGAATGATAAAATAAATGATTTATTTAACCAAATTAGGTCTGATCAAGAGCTATCAACTATTTCCGTTACGCGTTAATCAATACCAACGATTGCTGATACGGGTCCTTTCCTCTCGAAGAAATTTCCTCGAGCAGCAGTCCGTAAACTCCACAAAATTCTCTCCGGAATCGAGCGTGGAATTATTTTCTTTTCGGTCTCGAAAATACTCTTTCGAGCTCACGAAAATTTTCGTTCACGGCGAGTTGATCTAAGCGACGGATTCTAGGTCATTGGGGTATTTCGATTTAGATCTTTTATGGGCGAATCGGAGATCTTTTGGTTTAAACGAGGCAATTGCCGACGTCGATTCGAATCTCGGAAACGAGTTCCGATTTCCCCTTTTTTTTGTCGCCCAATGTGATCGATGTTCAAGAGATCATTATGTCGTTTAAACCTTTTCTGTAAATCAATTAAATTAAAATTGGATGTCAGTAGTTTAAGTCCGATTTTTTAGCGTAGATTGAGTTCTAAATGTAAATTTTAACGCCCATGGGTTCGAATCTTGGTTGGAGTTCTCCCGAATACTTCGTGCGAGCAACACGTTAAAAATGAGGAAGCCATTTGTGAAAGCGCATGAAGGCCCTGAAATTTATGCTGGAATTAATGGTGATCAAGTGCTGACCACCAGCAAGTAAATCTTTGTGGCTCGCCCTTGGCCTGCTTCTTTAGGGTTATTTATCCTTAGCAAGCGCAAAAACTCTATTTAGGACGATTGATGAATGTTGGTGATGCATTTTGTGAATGATAATTTCTTTTTTTTAATATTATTTATTTTTCATTTCTAGTTAAAGAATTATTTCGATAATTTTATAAAAATTTGATAAAATATCTTTTTTAAGTAAATCATCGATTATTCTTTGCGTATCTAAGTCTGTAAATCACGTAATGTGTCACCGTTTGCTACAGATTTGCTACAGATATCGATTTTTTCTTTGTTATTATCAGTATACTCATCATTCTATCATTTTCTTTAATGTTCAGAGAAAAAAACGAGTTTACCGTGGTTAATAATGGCGAATGAGCATGTTGATGTAATTCTGAACGTTTCCTTTATTTCGGGGCTGGAATTATTTATGTTAACGTCGACTTAATAAATCCCTTCTGCATGGGACCAACGATAAAAATTACCGTTTCTTAGAAACATCTTTCTTTATGATGATATTTACTTCAGAATTACATTCTTTATTTTCTGATAAGACGAATTTTTTTTTAATTGGGTATTTGTGAAATAATTAACTTATGTGGAGAAATTGATATTTTTCGGTAAATTTTTGTACCTCCTTCAAGAATAGTAAAACAAATATTGTATTTCCTGAGTTAGTTTTGTTTATAGAGGTATAATGTTCGCCTTAGTCTTAGCCTCATTTACATTGTTGTGATGATTATACGTAATATTGATTTCTATGATAAGTAAATCGAGAAAAAAATACTCTCGCCACGCGTAGTTTCGTCCTCAAATTTGTAGTAATCACCTATAAAATGTTGAATATTGCTTAACTTTAAAGTGGTTATTGTAATTCATGGCGTATTCTATTATAAGGAGATATATATTATGCTTTCCATTTTTATTTATTACTTCAGCGATAGTATTATCTGGATAGTAGAGAATTATGCATTCGGCTTAAACATCGTCAATCATTTAAATCTATTTATTACGAAGTGAGTAGAAATGCGTGTATATTTCTGCGAATCTGCTTTTTAAATTCCGTATCAGATCAGACGGTAATGGTTACTATTTATGATGCACGAACACGAGAATAATTCGTGTAGACGAAAGATAGGACGGTGCAATGAATTTTGCAAGTCACACGCATTAATCAAAACGCATTCTTTGCCATTTCGCACTGAAATCGATGAAAGGTCAGTGCGAAGAAAGGTCGCCTCGAGAAGTTTCATTAATTACAAGAAAATACGTGGAGTTCCAGCTTATAATCACGACCTGCGGAGCTAACGGTAGTCGTCGTGATTTTAAAGGATGATCCTTCCGTTTCCCATTTTCCCTCTCAAATGATCGCAGCGTAGGCTCGAGGATGCAAAAGCGATTTCTATTCATAAAAATTCTTTTGACGAGTTTGAAATCCACTTTTTTTTGCACGGACAGAGCATTGATTTTTCCCGAGACGCCTAACGTGTAGCTTGCACCTGTTTTCTCTTTTTCTCCCGTCCTTCAAGATGCTATCGCTTTCGATTTTTTTAACGTAATGTACGGGCTTTCACCCGCCATCTAAAGGTCGAACGTACGTAGTTTTTTGCGCTCGATTTTGTATTTTTATGCTCTTTGCGAAGGTGACTTTATGACTTTTTGGATTTTTCGTGCGCCCACTTCGAACTGTCCAAAGGAAACGGGCGACGAAATCTTTTTCACGTAGCAGCGAAAAATCCTGCCGAAGGTTGTGTGGTAATCTTTATTCCAGAACCATCCTACGGAAGAGGGGATCTCAAGAGATTCATGTGGAAATTACGCGGGGTATTGTCACTCCGAATTTACGTGAAATGTGGAGAAAACCTTCGAATTTTACGGAACAGCGTCCGATGGCCGTCTGGCGAAAGAACTCATTCTCTGCCCTCACTTTCTCCCGCGGTATTGTTCTTTAAGCTCGTGAAATCGATTAAAAAAGGCGCTCTTATGGAAAGAAAGGAATAATGGAAAGGCCGATCGGGACTTAACGGCAGCGAGAGAATGGGTTTGAATTAGCGTCGTATTATTACTCAAGAGGGATGACCTTCCCCAACTTTCCATTTAATCGCCTTGCTCAATATGAAATGACTTTCATGGACGATTATAATGATTTATATAATATGCATGTATTGTTCATGATTAAATATACGTATAATAAATGCATATGTATCTCTATGGAAATGAGTAATATTTATAATACAAGAAGTCTCGCATCTTGATCGAATTTTTCCAGCGAGATTTTAGACTAATCTCATGAATCTTGAAACTAAGATAGAGATACATCATTTTCCTGTCCCGTATTTAAGATGAAAATTCGTTGTATCTAAATCCTTTTATTTCGAAACAGTCTTCAAAACAATTTATTGAGCTATCAATATTTCAAACAGAAGTCAATGGAGTTGGATAAAAATCATCTTAAGAAAATTAAATCGTAATGGGTTATTAGGTAGTGGCACGCCTGTTTGTGCTGGATATAATCAATGCAGTATATATTAACATTTATCTTCAGTACATTGATTTCGTTGATTCATCCTTCATTGATTAATGAGAAGGCTGACCAAGACGATTATTGGTTCCATTGTTTTCGCTTTCTCTTGCGATTTGAACTAATGAACATCCGTATTAGCCCAACCTCTCTTTGTCAGAGATCGACTCATTGAAATGTGAATTCTTCATCATATTTATCATACAAATTGAAATGTACGAACTTTCCTCTTACCTTGCTTTTACTTTCGCATTGGCATTTTCTAACGACCCTTATTCATATTGAGGTAAAGGTTAATCTAATATCCAACCTCACATTAGCTGTTAGAGCTTTTTCTATTCACATGAATATCTTCTGGTGACCTCTTTCCATCTTTAGGTAGAGAGTTATCTACTATCTCTCTACATGGTAGTTGGTGTAACTTATGTTAACCGCATATAATTAAAAGGGTATTTAAATGGGGAAGATATTCTCCTATCTCTCTAATTCATTATCAGATAGGCTAAGTTATCATAAAGGTGGTATTATCTATCATAATTCCTTCGGAAGTTTCCTGTCGTAAAATTCTGCATTAAATTTGACCTTGCTCTCA
This sequence comes from Pantala flavescens, assembly GCA_020796165.1. NCBI lineage: Eukaryota > Metazoa > Arthropoda > Insecta > Odonata > Libellulidae > Pantala > Pantala flavescens. Next base: position 22,086,997 of record CM036878.1, read on the forward strand.
ATGTAGGGGTCTCCAACATTTTTTGAGCGTACGATCTGTAATCGGGAGACATTCTCTCTCAATAAAGACCGAGAAAGGAAAATTGGGCATTCGTAATTGAGACTGCAGTACGTTCAGCTGGAAGGTTGATTCGAGCAATATTTCCCTATCTTTAACTTGAATAGAGAAGATTCATTTGGCAATATTTGGAGTATCGTTGTTTGTTGATATTTTATTTCAGTCACGATGCTATTTACATATTATATTATTATATATATCTATATATATAAATTCCGTTTGGTGTGTTTCCGGTGTTTACGCTATTTAATGAATGCGTGTCTGTTTGCCTGTCTGTACACTATAGACTCAATAACTATACATCCAATCGTCCTGAGAATTTGAGAAATTATTACGTAAATCTCCGGAAAGGTTTTTCAAAAAAATTTCTTGATTCGGAGTACTCAGTTCGACTCCAGAAGGGAATAACTGTTCCCATAAGATATACATGTAAACTTCGATTTCTCACTTGCATGCCTCCATTCTTTTGCAAAATTAAATTAGATATAACCCAAGTATGGATTTAAAAGTAGCACCAAAAGAAGGGAAATTGAATAAAGTTTCTTATTTTGGTCATGAAGTATAGTTTACGATTGCATTGTGCGTCTGTCTGCCGCATTAAATCCTTTATACATATGTTGTTTGTCGTTTTTAATTAGATTACGCGCGCCTGTCAGGCGCAGGCACAGCTAGTACAAATATGATATTGATCAATGATGTGAATCGTAATCTACACGGAGTGAACGTCATAAATCCAAAAATTATTTCTCAGTAGCTTTAATACTGTCGCAGCAATATGAAAAGGGAAACGAGAATTAATTTTTTACCATTTCTTACCGTGATGAAAAGATTGCTGTAAAAACCAATCATTTCTTGAGATTATCTACTCAAAAGCTGAATATGACTCGCTTTTTTGAAATGTTCAAAAATTACTGCATCAAAAAATCTTATAATATTTATGCTTGTCTTTGTAAATAATCCTTTTCTACTTGGTATCATATCATGGCTCTAAATTTGGTTACTATAGTTCTTTTATCTGTTGAAACTGTCTCCGTCGTTTAGTTGTCTGATTGAAATGTTTTTACGTTTTCTCTATTCAAATTTGAAAGATGTCATCTTTAATATTTATCATAGACTTAAACCAAGAAACTTTAGGTATAGCCACACACAGAAGGTTATTATCTATGCCTATTTTTAATTTATGAGTTAACTTTAGGTTTTCTATTGATATAGCATCCTTTTCAGGATTATATGTGATGAAAAAGAGAGTAGAAATTGTCCAAAATTGCCGTTTTAGATCTCTGGTAAGGGCGGAAACTAATTCATGTCTTTTTGCGTAACAGTAAATGTCATTATAAATTACCAGGTATAAAAGGATAATTCAACTCATGACGAAAATAGCATTAATAAGAGAATTTTGATTAATTATTATTGAGAATAAATAATTTTTACTATTCCCTGCCCCAAATCTCACTCACTAAATTCAGCCTATTGATAAATTACTATGAGTTTGAAATCGTAATTATATAGGTTACACCACAAAAAATCAAGGTTCAAAACATCTCAAGCTCTTCTGATGAGCACCGTTGCAGTTTTTATCAGTCGCAGACTTGATTTTCAATACTTTCTCCGCACGAAACTTGCTCTTCACATCTTCTCCGATGACTTTTACCTCTAAAAAAATCATCTCCCGTGAGAAATTGATTTAAAGTGCGGGATCAAACGAATTAATAATAATGAAGCGGGAAAACGCTGTGGGGAAAGTAGCGGGAATTCAGATCAGTGCAACAATCGGGTCATCAGCGAATGAGAGGGAACGGCGAAGTCGGGTTGCTACGTCCCGGTTTACCTAGAAACTTATCGCACGAATCAACCTATGTAAACCCTGAGGCAGTGGAGTATAATTTAGAAAGCAAGTGACCCTTTTAAGTCCTCCGCCGCGGCTTCAAAGCCACTTCAGATCTTTCCTTTGCAAATAATCAATCACAAGACTCGACTGGAAGAAGGGACAAAGGATGATGGCGGTGCCAGGGCTGTTCATATTCTTACGGCCCTTTGTGGATTCTTTTCGAGGGAATTCCCTCGCTATTAATTATAAAGCTCCCCGCGAAGATAAACTGTGCATAACCAATATTTAATGGGGTTTCTTTGTCCTTCGATACCACTCGTATTATGGAAAGAGAGGGGTTTAAATCCTTTCAATATCGTTCTAATTTCGGGATAGATGATTTGTATCTTGACGTCATTAATCACGTAATGGGATGATGAGGCTCGACTTGATATGCATGCATTATAGGAGCTCTTTTTTTGATTGCTGTACTTTACTCCCTTATCTGAACCTATTTATAATACATATTATTACATATTTATTACAAAGATTAGATCACTCTATATATGAATCTCACAATTATTCTGTCCCAATAATTTTACTAATTTTATAATATAAAAATAATTAAGAGTTATTTCGTGATGTTTTGGTTGTTTAAAATATAATAAAGATTTTTGAATTTATAGTATGTTAGGTATAACTTGATTATTGATTTTAGTAGGATAGAAAGTTACGTTTGTGATAGAACAGGATAATCGTACACTAAAATTTCTCTGAAGGATTTTAATTTTATAGTGCCAGAAACAATTTTGTTAGAGGAAATGTATTTCTTCAACTAAATAGAGTGTAAGATAAAAAATTATCGTTCTTCCTCATACACTGATTCTATCCGCGCGTATGAAAATAATAATAAAAAAACATATCCATCACAATTTTTCAAGAGTGCGGATTGAAAGGTTCCTAAAAGTGTAGGTCCCCAAAAAGCACAAAAAAGAAGGGTATTGGAAACTTACATTTAAAAGCTAAATAATTTCGTAACATGCTAATGATAGAGTGAGGATTAATTTTGGATATTATAATTGGAATTAAATGAAAATTAAGAATGGATCGAAATAAATGTTACGAACGAACTATTTGAAGAAAAACTAAGAAAGGATATCTAGGTTATATAGAAGTTTTTGTTAAAACAGGTACAGAAATTAGATACATATTCGATCGGAAGCACTGTTTTTAATCAAATTATTGTTCGGTCTCGTATTGAAATTCTTTTTTATTCAATCGAAGTTTTCGATTTATGTCACGAACTTTATCTGGGGAAATGGGTTTACTTCCAGGAGGCAATCATCCTTTATGAGTTGAAGAAAAGGAGAAAATTTCACGGAAATGAAAAGTTTTTCGAGGAAGTGATAGACTTGGCGTGAGAATGTATTACGCAATTCGCTAATCTAAATGCGAAGGTGCGATAGAAAAAAAGAATAGATTCTACACTCATCGAGGCACGAAAGGAATGTTAACACGGATTTCTGTTACGATGCATTTCTTAACATTTGATGGAATTCCACGATAAACGTCATCTCCCCGGAAATCGATCCCTAGAGTTTTTCGCTCTGAAAAACAGCGCCTCGCAGCGTGATTATCTCAACTCATTTTAGCTCTATGTTCATTAAATCCATCGCGAGCTATTCTAACGTCGCCCTCTCCATCTCTCGTCCCACTACTCTCATTCCAAATCGACCTCGTTCATTCGTAATTTGCGTTTCGGCTGGAAATTTCTCCCTTGGAAAGCCATTCGGAACTGGTTTAACAAAAGAAAAATCCTCCTCTCATCGGAGCTTTTCAGTGAAAGGTTCTTCGAAGAATTGGTGTCTTGGACGTGGATCGTTTATCGATTGACGACGTTAAATACTTCATCTCCATTTTCATCGGATTATGTAAAGAAATGGTTGATAGATATTTATTCAGGATCGATTAGTGATGAGTTTCGAATGTTTAGGCGGTAAATATATCGAAGTTGGAAGAGAATTGTGGGCCACTTTTTACGTAAATGCGGCTTGATAAATCGTTAAATAATTTTACTTTTTAATTTATGATGAACTTAATGTGAATTATAAATTGAAAAATTGAGGCAAACTCGTAAATGTTCGCCTCTCTTAGTAAAGTACCTCTTTTTTAAACTTTCAAATGCTTCACTGATGTGCTCTTTAATTCGATCCTTTTGAAGAAAGAATTTTTAGAAGATTTACCATAATTGATTTTTTATATGATGTCATTATAAATAATCCATCATAGTGAAAATTCTAAAAATTCTTTTTTTACCATTTGTAACAATAAGAAATTTATGGAAAGGAATTTCATGGGCCACAAATCTATGGCTATTTATTCCTCTTTTATATTATTAGTTCAAGTTCGTAAAAGGGTTTTCCAGGCTACGAAATGATAAATCGTGTTTGTCGTAGAGCAAGTCTGCATCTAAATATTGTATTCAGTGATCTAACTTTCATTTAAAGTCAGTTTATCTATATCTCATTGAATTAAAGAGCAATACTTATGAGGTTTTCCATTGTAGATCTTAGACTCATAAATTAAACCCTTTTTCTACTTTTTCTCGTTGAGAATTGGAGAAAGCTTTCATTCGTTCATTTCTCTCGTATTTATGAACTCGTTCCATGTATACTCCTTAGATTCTTATTTTTAAATTTCTTTTGATCAATAGTAAAAGTTGTTTGCTATTGTAATGTATTTAAGATTAAACTTCGTTGATATACGATGGCAAGGTTTTCATAGAAATTTCTTTAAGGTTTGATGTTTGTCCGAGCAGTTTCTTAGCAACTTTGTCCATCGATAGTTTGTTTCCATATTTTTTGAATATGAAACACCTATAAAGTTTTTACGACTTTTCCCCAAAACGTTTCCACGAAACATCAGTCCTGCTATCTCAGGCTTTATGAAAGGAAATTGCATCTTTTTCTATGGGATTGATACAACGCATTTAAAGTTTGTACACCGTCTTTTCACGAAGGAACGTTTCAAAGAAGGAAAATATTTTGAAAACGTAAAACATTTCGTCACATATAGTGCAGGAAAATATTGTTTGAAAACATTACCCTATTCATGACAGCCTACTGCTCCGCTTAGATGTTTACATACCAGTGAGGAATTTTTAGGGACTTTCACAGAAAGAAGATAAACTTGTTGTCAAGTATTGTGCTAATGAAAGTCGTAGAATCCTCTGAAAAATCGCACACTCTGAGAAACTGGGCTCATTTTATATGCTAACCTGAAAACAGTGATGATTTCCCATACGTGCGAAGAAACATCCCGTTTTGAAATGCGTGGATGAAAAGTGACGTCGTATCGATAATTACCGCGAAAGGGAAACGAGGAATTTGGAGAAATTGTTCTCTCAGAGGTGCGGATTCTGCAGTCGCGTCTCCGATCCTCAAATTTTCCTCTAAAAGGCATTCCAGCTCGACGCACTCACGCGCTCCTTTAAAAGGACCGGTGTTCGGGGAGTCCACCTCATCGCATTATATGGTCGTCAGCTGTTTACGACCCGCGCTGCATGACCAAGTTACCATTTCAGACACTTCGCAGGTTCGGTTTCTCCATAGTCGATGGTAGACTCCGCGACAGCTGCCGGCGTCTGGAAGAGGATCCTGCGCGTCTTACTTGTTATGGTATCGTTTTAGAGAAGCACAACATTGAGCATCGCAAGAGAGCCGTTGAAAAGGGGTTTCACAAGCAGTTCGCCCGCTTTCTAGTTCATGTTTATTTTACGGCGCATCTGAAACGTATAGAGACATCAGAGGCCGACGTAGTTCCCTTTCAACTAATATCTCATCCGATAACTTTAATGTTTCTTTTATTCGTTACGATTCGACTTTCATCACTTTGCTCATCGCCTAATACGGAATAAATAAATGTATTATGTCGTCGGAATGAGTCATGTCATCATGTATTTAGTTTATAGGGAATTATTCCCAATTTTTAAGATGTTTGTTTTTCTCATCTAGATTAAGGATGGATCTCAAAGTTTATATTATTACTTTCAAATAAACCTTCGAAGTTAGGTAAAAATAATTTAATCGAAATTCTCAGCATTTCAAGCTATCCTGCCTATCGTACCCTTCGTGTTTTTTCTTTTTCTCATTTGACTCAATTTCTATAATATTTCTGATTTCTATTTTATTTTATTCGTGAAAATTGTAGCAGCTTTGAATATTTCTTGTTGGTCTTAAGTTATCTCACATTATCTATATTAATCGAATTTCAATCATCTTCCAAATATACTCAAATGTCCATATATAGATTCTTGAAATTTTGAAATTTCTTCTCCTCTATCCTATCTCCTATCCAATGAATCCTCTTTACAAACAGATATTTTCATTCAAATTCTTTCTTAAATACGTCATCACCACTTTAAAGAAATAGTAGTATTATACGATATATTTACCATAGTCCAATATTATTTTATTCTCGATGTTTATGTTAAAATTAATTTTCAGTCATAATTATTATAAGCTCTTTCTCCATTAGTAACGTTCGTAAGAATTTTGAGAATTCAGGCCCTGCCATATATTAAATCGAACTCTTTCATTTTTATTATGGTTTGACTAATCACATTAAAATTACGTGAATGACAAATATAGCGAGTTTATATGCAAACTTTTATTATACAGATATACGTTTGCCAAAATACTATCATTTATTTGAACTCCGATTTTATGGAATTCTTTCAACCAATAATGAATAGAATCAGTATTTCCGTGTACGACATTTGGCATGAGATGATATTCCTCTCAAGTCTTCCAATAGACGTAATCTATTTGGCCTTTTCCTCTCCACGGTGTTTGCGGCTTTTATTTAATTCTCCAATCATGAAAATGCACGCATTTCAGTTTAGCGAAGGTGATAAATAAATACAGACGTGTACGCATAGTGTGATAGTTGGGTGCCAAACGTTCTTTGCGCAATGCAGGAAAGCCGGTGCCTCTGGTTTGAAATTCCTGGTAAATAGGCAGAATAAGAAACGAAGGAGACGCAAAATTTCCATGCAGTCGTCCTCGAGCGGGCGTCGCGGAAATGCTTAGGGAAGTAACAAATTCGCAGCGCATACCGCATCGATTCGATAATTACGTCGGGAAACGATGAGCAAGGGCGAGCGATCACGTTGGTGCGAGGGCGTCCTTACTCTCTAAGAATGCTGAATTGCCGTTCCCGGAAGTTCGGCAGTTAGAAAAATAAAAAGCCTCGTGCGTCTCTTCCTCGTAACCATTTCCGCTTCTGGGAGGTGCGGAATCTCCCATTCGAAGCCCGTTAAGAGTGAGTCACTGCGGCCACAGCACCCCTTTCGCCCAAAGGCCAACAGTTAGCAGCGGCGGAGATCGAAATGCCCGCGCGTATTTCCGGAGACGTCGACCACGGGCTCGATTACCACGGTCATCCGAGCCCGCATCTGGTCCTCATCTTCTCCCGCAGGTGTCGATGATCGCCAGCTGAATAATCATTTCGTCGCGTCCCGAAATTTAAACGATCGAAGTGCGTCAATGCGCGTGTTGTCGATGGATCATTCGAAGCGTGGGCGTGATACTTTTTTTGGGTGCGTACGTCTGCACCAAGTTCACCTTAAGATTAATCGAACGATTACGGGAGAGGTGAAAGTGGGACCGCCGAAGCGAAAGATTCATGACGTCGCAGCGATCCTTGAATGTTTTATGTAATTAAGAGATCAATCATGCGATTAGCGCCAGCTCGGTACGATTTGGTGTATTTAATTTCGGCGCTCAACCGTGAGCTCAATATACGCTTATCGGATGGTAATTTCTGGAAGATATATATGCCGAGAACGGGAACAGGTTGTAAATAAATATCATTCATAATGATGTCCATGATTGCGGGAGTAAAACTGCCCAAAGGAAAGTTAAAGAAAAATTATACGTGAAATTATGTTTCATGAAAAGGTTGCGTGTATACGGAGTGCTATTGTTACATGTAATGTAATTTTAAACTAAGGAAAGTAATTATTCGAGAGCATTATTGTAAAAAAATCTATGTAGCCCTAAAGATAAATTTAAAACAACCAAACGATAGAACTTGAATTGTATGCATATGTATTATTATATTTTTTTAAAGATGTTTTAGTTCTCTGAAATGAGTAAAACGAATAATAATAACAATAATGGAATGAAACTTAGTTTTGTAAAGTGATAATTTTATTTGAGCAGCCGAAAGAAAAATGTGAGTCTGAATTATTCAGAAATTTTTCTCTTTATCATTTTTTCTTTTACGAAAAAACATCTGCTACCATTAGGTAAAGCTAAAATTTTTATTAAGATTTAATGTAACAAGCAAAGGGAAATGCAATTGCAAGAGTAGGTTTCGAAAGCTCGTTCATCCATTTTACATTAGTCCGATTTAGAAATAGTTGTTCACCAATGATACGAATATAAGTTTCAGCGATGTTTACATTTCTGTGTATTCTTCAGTGATAACAATGATATTTTTTAAGCGTCGTTATGCCGTCTATATTCAATGAGATGCTGTTCGAAGGGGCTTTCCATCACGAAATCACACGAAATTCTTCGTTAAACCTCATTGCATGATCAGAGTACAAGTGGTGTTCCTGCTTCAACAAGTTTCCAAATAAGGAATATAATAACCCCTTCTAATATTCAACCTCTTCCATTTTGGCGCATAACCGCTAAAAGATTCAAAGGATGTGTTGTATGCATTCCATGAACGATCAAGGTTATGCAGCATTCCAGTAGCATATTTTCGCGCCAACACGAAAGATACCTTCCACTTCGCTTTCATTTTCTCACTGAAAGCAACGATTGTGTCCCGTAAGCCTCCCTATTCCGTTATATTTATTGATCATTATCTTGTCCTTTAAGTAGATATAGTGAAAGTATTGGTAACTCTGACCTCGAGACATCAATAGATGTTTTGTTTTGGTGTGATCGTGTGAATGCATATACTATGAACCGGTAGACCTCTAAATTGGCAACTATCTTTAAGTTATGGAATTTTCGAGATATTTGCTCAAGGCAACTTCATTGCTAATACAGGTGGATAAGATCATGTTTCAGTTGAAGGGTTTTGGTTAAGAATGGAGTGTTCTACTTGTTTATTACAGTTATGTATTATTTTTCAACTCAAATTCTTGAGGAAATGTTATCTCTGTAGAAAGAGATGATGCAAGGGATCATTTTATTTGATAAGTTAGCATGCTGAAAGTTAGTTGTTACCTTTTATCGTGTCTGATTCTAAACGGAAGTGTGTTGAGATTATTCCAAAAATTACTATGTGCGAATCTTATCAGAGTACAATCAGGTCCAAAAAGTTCTTATGAGTAAGATCAATATATAACTATGAATAAATTTGAAAATTCGATTTATTACGACTCTCTTTTGAGAAAAAAAAATTCAGAATTTCTGATGATTAGTAAATTAGTAGATATAGAATGAGTAATAGTGTCGTAGCGGATATGTATCGAATAAAGTTAATCTGTATTTGAGATCAAAGGAGGGTAAGATTAGGCACTCGAGATTTCGAGGGATTATAGGAAGGAGAAACAAACATTTAAAGAAAAGATTAAGATTTTGGTAGATGAATGGGGAAATATTTTGGTTGGTTAGTTCTTTGGGGAATAAACTGGTGAAGGAAACTGTCTACACTGTAATGTAGGTTTTGATGAAATAGGCTTTTTTACGGTTGTCGTTTGTTTCACGATGATATATTTCTATCGAAAATTGACCTAATTTGCACATATAATGGAAGCATAGGATTTTTACTTAGCGAGAAAATGTGCGTTTTTCACAGAGAGAGAAAAACTGAAGTAAAATGAGAACGACGGAAACGAAAAGAATATAATTAGCTCATCTTTTAGAACTGTAGCGGATGTTGGATTTAGTTACGTAAAAGTTAATGTTGAAAACTTTTATTATAGCGGTATAATATATGTATAAATAGAATTGCCTCAATTTAATGGCTCATATGATATTCTTAGTCTTATTAAGAAGCATTAAGCCATTTTGCCTAATGCTGTACTGATGAGTGAATGAATTTTGTCCCAGATGAAATTCAGTTATTTTGACGAGAAACAAATTTTTTTATCGTAATTTTAAAAAGGAAACGAATTAAATATTTAAACTGATTCAACTAATTTTTCCTTCCGTTTGCTCTGTATGATACGAGAGAGGACTTTTTCCCGATCATGTCGGTATAATTATCATATTTGAGGAGTATGAAATTTCTCCGGAATGCTATTTAAAGCTCAAGTTCGCAGAAATGAAGAGCATGCCTTGAAAAATTCACTAACGATAAGAATAGCGCAGTGACATTTAGGCAACACGATCCATAACATTGCCATGGCTTGAATTTCTCATAAATATGCATTGAATCATGATGCACGATGACGTTTCGCTTTCTGAGCTAAAAGAAATGAGTAGGTCAGATATGACCAATGAATATTTATCTATGGCAAAGTGCGCAGTTGAGGTTGTGGCTGGATTTTAATTATTTGATTATGTATCATCACTATTAACTGAATGATCTTTTTACTGCGAACTTGAGAGAGTCGGATATCGATGTATGAAATCGAAAATCATTCACGATTTATCATATAAATTATTAAGATAATTATTAATTTATAACTCTATATTTAATAATCTTAGCGTTATATATTTTTAAAAGTTGAGCCTTTCGGTATCATTTTGTTAAAACAGAATATTTTCTTTTATAGTTCACTGTAATGAATCTCTTATGAGCGTGAGTGAAAGTTGACATACATGTAGTCATCATCTTTGTCTTGTTTGGATGATTAGAAAGTACCGATTTTCAATGAGATTTATACAAAATGATCTCACTAAGAGTTTTTTGCACCAACTGGGAGTTTGCTAATAATTCATGAGAGGTAAAAATAAAGGAGAAAATAATTAACTTCAGATTTCACGATATGGCCCCAGGGGTCTGAGATTACTTTTCGTGATGATATCAAAGTTATTTGAGAGAATAAAGTAACCGACGGTGAGAGATAACCGAATCAATTTGAGTTTGTTGGCTGTTTAGCGTGTCTTACCACCGCTTTTAGACTTTGTGTCCCAGATCCCCTTTTAGGATTTAAATTTGATATCACCGGTCTGCAGAAAGGATCTCATGACTTCAGATTTTCACGTGTCGCTAAAAAGCCTCAATCAATAGCTAAGGTCATTGAATCTACCAATTTACCGTTAAACCTGTTAACATAAGTTTCATACGGACAAGAAGTTGGTGAAGGTACGCAAATTAATATTCGCGAACTATACTGTACGAACTTTTGTCAAATTTTGGTTCTAAATCTATGTTCAACTGTACTGGAGAAAGATGAAAACGGCAAGAAAGGAATGTGGAGATATTCTTATTAGCATATACTTATGTGAGACCATAAATATGTTCATGCAAAAAAATCGGTTACTAGGTTCAGAAGCGTAACATCTACTCCCATATATTGGTATAATATATTTTAGCCTCGAGTTTACTTTTTGTGATATATATTGATTTTAAATTGTACTAGATAAGGATTTATTGACTTGATAATGATATATTGCAGTGAACTGGGTTTTGATGTACTTAATTGTATTATGAATCTTTCGCGATTAACATGTATTTTTCGCCCATGATATACAAAGAATGAATGAATTAGAATTTTTGCAATTGACTTTGATTTGCATTCAAATTCAGCATGTTATCGTGGAAGAAAAGAATCAAAACTTATACTCGGTTTGATTTGAATCTATCCGTCGAGGTATATAAACGTCACTGGAACAAATTGTAATCAACCGCAAAAACTTTAAAATCAGCGTTAAAAAATAATGATTAGATTCATCGTCAACATCGTATTTATTTTCACTCAAATCGCAAATCACTGAGTCCTTCCTGAAAATCCCATTTTATCTTCTATGTAAACGTTTAAAGTTTTTTTATAAAATTATTTGTATAATGGTTTATATTTCATAGTTTTTCACCTCAAATGTAATGTTTGGTAGTGCATCTGTTATAAATCTAGGTGGATGTTGTCATTATATATATTTTAACAAAAATTATTTTCCAGCGCAAGATAGACAGTTGACTGTTGCAGAAATCGAATTAATAGATTGAATTACCAAGTGCACCAAGTCCTGATAAAAGTACGTATATGCATAACTTATATCTAATTTTTGAAATTCAATTATTTAACATGTCCTGTTGGCTTTTAATATCCGGATTCTCCTTGAAAGTATTTCGCTTAGTCATTTTCCTTTCATAAAAACAGGTTTATACGAAAGTTCAATTTCTTAAAATGCGATGTTTCAATAAAAAGAAGTTAAGGTAAGCGCACAAAGTAATGACAACGACTTAAAATTGCGAGTACAGCAGATCGATTTGCGTACAAGTGTATTTATTTACCTTAACTTTTTTTGAATAAAGCGATAATTTAGAAGATTTACCGGAAGGAGGGAGGCCAAGGCTAAACCACGCATTTGTATTAGTCATGTGTTCATCTCAGTGTGTGTAAGCTCTGGTTGAGCAATGGTGTTTACAGAGCGTGATGTTTTTTGTCGAGAAATAGTGGAAACTTTCGGTGAAAATTATGTCAGCCACGGAGGTGCGTTAATGCAAATTAGATTGTATAACTTTCCTTAAGCTTATAAAGAATGTTGTTATTGACAGCACAAATGCTTCTGTAAATGATAGGTATCGATGTGGCGAGTAATGGAAGGTACTACTATCGAGATAGAATATTTATCGCTTGTTTCATACCTCACTTTTTGTACTTGCTATGTAATTCATGCAATGAATTTCATGAGTACTCTCTGTAACATGTATGCGAGTATTTGTTTTCTAACGTTATCAAAACCATGGGGAAAGTTTTATAGAAATTAAGAACCATCTCTTTTGATGGGGAATAGTGTTTGGTTCTCCTTGGAGAATCATATTCCTTCACATTTTCATCTTCCTTTTGTAATTTTCGGTACAATTTTTGTGTAATTTTGTCTCCCTTATGATATCTTAAACGTACACAAATACTTCGTTGCAGGAAATTAAAAAAAACTATCTATCCTATCTAAAAGATGCTTTTCTGTTCAAAGGACTTGTAATTTTTTAATTTATTTAAATCGTTAATTTCATAATATATTCATCCTTGAAGCGAGAAAGTTTCTTTCCTGCACATCCTAACTTGAGTGATATTCAAATGTTGCTTTTCAATATTAGAGGTTTTTTTGAAAAATAGGTCATATTAATGAAAAATAATCCTAAAGTATTCATTTATAATAACCTGAATCAAGTTACATCATAGGAATTATAATAATGTTTTTGTTCTCCTGATTCTTGTTATCAATTTCTACTTGGGGATCGTAGAGTCAATAATATTTAATTCGTTTATCGTGCTTGTGTCTGACTATACGTCGCCTGGGACCTACTAGTTGATTATCGCCTCTTAAAGCACCTAACGATTCCTTTTACCCCAAATTTCCGACTTGAGTTTGGAAATCTACCAAAGTGCCGCTTTTTAGTATTCTTAAACTCGTTTGTCGATGTTTAAATCTTCCTTTTCTCTTTCCGTTTTACGTAATGTGTTTTTATAAAATGAGATTAGTGTTAATAATTAAAGGCGGCGTGTATTTCTGGTGAATTTATCGTTTTTCGGAAGCAAACAGTGTGTCCCACATAAATGCCTAAAAGACATTTGGGTTCGTCCGATAACTTCGCAACGGCAGGTTGGATGACCTCGTCCCACATATCTATTATTTGCGCTACATGTCTCTGTTGACAGCATTTTAGAATTTCGTTATTTTATCGATTAGAATAAGTCACAAATAAAAGTTATCAAATTTGATTTCGTTAACTTACAAGTTTTATTTGGTAAAATTCCAACGCAATAATTCCCGCCTTTAATTAAGAGCAACATCTCACCTCAGAATATGTATAGAATTCGTTTCCGTGTCAAAATTATTGACTTAAATTTGAGTAATTAAAATCGGCGGATCATTAAGAGTAAGCCCTTGAGTTCTCTAGATATCTTTTTAACAAGCTACAAAATAATGTGGTGTTTTAGTTGCTTTGAAGATTGAGAAATAGTAATTAATGCATTAAATGGCGAGAAGTAGTAAAATAACAGGGGGCGCTCTTGCAGCATTATTTAGATTCCAATATAAGCTATATAACTTTAAACTATAATCCTAACTAAAGAAATTAAGTTTTAATTAAATTATTTATTCATCTTTTCAGAATATATTCTTGAAGAATTATTCTTTTTATTCTGAAATTCATATTATGAAATCTAATCGGTCTTATCTGTCATCCGCTTTTTCCTATCAGAGTTTTTTTTTATCCGTACATAGTTGATAAGGTACAGTTTTTTATTATAGAAGTTTTGAAGGTCTAGGTTTGACCTCAGTCATAAATTCATTTTTGACTCCGTTTTTCCTCGGATATCCTTCTCTTGGCTGCTGCAAATATTTCTCAGTTATTGGTACATTCTTTAATTCACATTTTTTTCTGTGTGTTTTGTTTATCTTTCAATTAACTTTAAGGGTATTTAGCTTTTTTGTAATATTTACTTTCTTTTTCAAATTTTCGTGCATAGTATTGTGATGAGAATGGAGCAGTTTTAATGTAGAATAATAATATAATAATAAGAATAATTCCAATATTTTGTCTGTTTCGTAACAAAATTTGTATAATTTTGAAGGAAACCTGTGTCTTTTAAAGATCGAATTAAATCAAGGTATCGTTTGTCGATTTTCCTTTTCTATTAGCGTAAAAGAATATTGAAGTAATCGGAAGAGTATGTTATCTATCTTTTAAACTCAGGAAGTATTTGTGTGGTATATAAAGATAAAATACTTGTTTGATGAAGTCGAGATAAACATTTTGTGATCTCTTCAAACGGATTACCTGTTGGTAGGAATTAGGTTATGAATCTTCCGCAAAATAAATGCTCAGAATGGTTGAATTAAAAAAATTGCAAAATTTATCATGCTATTATAAGTATTCATAGGGAAAGGCTATTCCGCTTCACTATATCCCGTCCATAGATTGCAGTGAGTTTAATTTTTTTAATAGAAATTCCTCTAAGAAATTATAAGAAGGGTTGAATATATTAAAAGTATACGATTCTCTAGAACAAGATGATTCATTTCGAGCCAAGGAATATAATGTTTAAAGACGTCTATTAGGCCTTGGGAATTTTTTCGTAAAGGTATGGAAAAAAAACTTCTTCAAATGTCAGAGAAATAATAGGAAAATAATTTGTCAAATTACATACAATGTCGTTTTGAAATGACTTAGGAAGATTGTGAGCAACCTTGAATTTCATTCTTGTCTTAGGTAATGTTTTTTGATTGCAACATGTATGACATGCTGACTTTGCATTTTGACCCGTAAGGTTGAATGGATGGAAGTTGTTTACCTTTCATTTTCACGTAACTCAAGCCGTTCATCACCAAGATGATTTATGCTATAAAAATGCTTAAGGTCAAGGTTCAATTTTAAGGACAATTATGCATTAACTACGAATCAAATTTATTGCTTACAAGTATATATGATATAATATATATGGTGGCTTTAAATACAATTAGGTAATGATGAGGTTAGACATAAGAGATTTGTCTCAAAGAAGTTATTTCATCTCATTTGATTTTATTATGATTATCTGTCATCACTTTGTCTTTGCCCATAACGTTAGTGGAAAATATCAATCATCCTTTTAAATATGAATTCAAGGTTAAGATTCGAAATACTTAAATAAAATACCCGTGTAATTTGACTTGTTTTTATTAAATACTTCAGGTAGATGTTCTGATGAAAATTTGTTAGATTTTTCTTGAAAAAGCAATCATAAATAAACGATACTCTTTGAACAAAGAAATGGAACAGTACCCGAAATTTGTGCTCGTTATTGCCAACTTATTCTGTTGCATAAAATTGTTACTTAAACATAAAAAGAGTACATTAACCCCGTCACTTTTGTCTGGATTTATTCAGAACATGTACGATTTTTAGATTATCAGTTCAGGTGGTTCTGTCGTTAAACAGTCTAATAATTATCAAGTTAAAACTAAATACTAAGTCTGATGATTCAACGACTGGTTTACTATTATCTGACGACCCAGAAAGTTGTTTGTTGGAGGAAATAAGTTTCGAAAGAAAATTTACCCATTGATATCAGTTGAGCAAATAAGTCGAATTGATTGAAGTATTGAATTTTACGACATAGTTAACAAGTAAGTGGGTGATATATATATTTTTAAATATGTGGAAAAGAAATAAAAATAAAAACGGTAAATTTGATTTGATAGAATATTTTGAGTAGCCTTTATATATTTTACAATATTGCGGATTATGTTTGTTGACATACATATTATGTAGTAACGATATATTATACAATCATACATAAATTATATATATATATATATCATATAATAAACGCACATGGAATATTTTAATATAAATTCAATCATTTCCAGAATATATAGAATTAACACAGTTTCATTAGTTACTAATATGTAAATAATATTTCGGGTGCACAATTGATAGCAAAGAAATTTGAAAGATATATCGATTCATGAATTCATGGATTGCTTTGCAATTAGCACCACAGAATTTCAGATAAATGATGACAGATTTGATATTTTTTATATACAATATTATTTATATAATAAGCTCTGTACAGAGGCAAACCTCTTTTAGTCCATAATGCAAGAGATAGGTCGAGTTTTCATAAAATAAGGAGGAGGTCAATGAAGCGAAGGTTTGTTCGGAACGTTTACAGAACTCCGCTCGTTACTCCTCGTTCTAATTTTCACTTGTTTTCCTCGCCTCGTTTACCAGAAGGACGGAGTGGGAAAGCCAATAAGATAAAGCACGCTTCAGGGGACATTTTTGGAACGCTCATCGCTTCATTTTCTTCTCCTTTGGTGCATGAAAGGTTTCAAA
Organism: Pantala flavescens; assembly: GCA_020796165.1. NCBI lineage: Eukaryota > Metazoa > Arthropoda > Insecta > Odonata > Libellulidae > Pantala > Pantala flavescens. The sequence continues at coordinate 22,103,819 of CM036878.1, forward strand.
ATAGACGAAATTTTATGGGTGAATAAAAATCACTTGCAATTACGTAATTTGGTTGACTCGTTTGAAACAAAAAGAAATTAAGAAATTCGAAAATTTTAATGAGAGAAACGAATAACTGTTCACGTATTTCTTAATATATTTCACCCTATATATATATACAATAAATAATAATAATATTTCACCCTATATATATATACAATAAATAATAATAATAATATAATACTTTTATATATGTTTCATGGCTTGCCGAAGATTTTCATATTTTCGATTCAAAACAGTCCAAAGAAAACGACATTTCGTATCGTGTCTCAGGAGTGCTTTAGGTCGATTTCTCGCTGTGTTTTTTCACTTAAAAGCAGTATCTCAGAGACTGGTAACCGCCGTTGGTAAATATTAGTTTTGTGAGGAGGTAAGGAAGCTGATACGAGGATACACCTTGGCTAATGAAGATTCGTTTTAGTCGTCTTCATTAGTCGAAATGGAATATCTTCAGGGGCACAGGGAGGGCACGGGAACCATCACCTAACTGAGCATAGAAAGAAAAATATCGTTATTCATCAGAAATAATTTTCTTTCATTAAATTTTGATTCTTATTTTATCGATATTTTAAATTTCTTTCTAAATTACATTCATATGTCTAATAGAGTAAAAGAAACGCTTAAGAAGCACTTCATGATAGGTGAAATATATAATCTTTTTGAGAAAATATACCATTTTATGTCGATTGAACCCGAATGGACTCGGTGTGAGGAAAACTACGACAGTCTTCTATAAGAAAGTGATAAAGAGCATGATTCATTGCGCTTTAGCGATTTTATTAATCACTTGGTGCACGCACACTTATGTGAATTTCCACCATTATCACTTCCACTGAGGGCGTGCGTGTCAGAGTCATTCGATATCCCACGGATCTGTTCACTGTTTTGTATGACTGCAATGGCTGTTAAACTGATGCAGATGGAACTATAGCGTGTCCTGAAAATGCTTTTGGACGGTATATGCCATCACTTAAAATGCCTCACGTTTACTAGTATAATTAATACATCATATGTCAATAACATCTTTCTTATATACATAATGATCTATTGGTACAAAATTTTTCTACTACTTTTTAGAATGTATGGAGTCGAAGAGGACAATAGCAAATGAGTAATAAGAATACCCGTCTGAATTAAAGTCACTAGCTTTTATTTAATTATATAGAATATTACAATATAATTCGAACTTAATTGTTAAGTTTATTTACTTCAAAGTAGATTTCAGTCCACTGCAATCAAATTCTATCCATCTCTTTATGCAATCAACAATAAAGATTCTTAACAAGACATGGGTCAATGAAAGGAATCAATTTTATTACAATTACAAGTGTAAAATAATATGTGCCTGTTGAGAGTGAAAATATGTACCAAAATCGTAAATTGATTTTTAAAGCCCTTGGTAATTAATACTCTTTTATGATATAATTCTATAATATAATTTATTTTCGGTTGCCTAAATGTAATATCATCATTAATAAGAATTGTTTGATGCTCCTTATGACTACTTTTACACAACTTGATATCTTTTACTCGGATATTTTCTTTTTATGTCGCAATGGGAAAACATATTTGTAATATCAATCAGATAAGTGACTGCAGCAAAGTGAAGGAGATGGAAGGATATGAAATATCAAATATTTGAACCCGAAAGAGATTTTGAAAGGATAGGATCCATATTTGTTGATCTTCTCAACATCTCATTAAGGTCTTGATTGATAAACATGATGAACTGGCAGGAAATTTTGTAGATAGTGCATTCTAGTAATGAGATGAACCGTTATCATAATTCTGGAAATCGTATTTCAAACATTTTTCACGAAAGAGAAACGCGATCTACGGTACCACTGTATAAATACAACAACCCATGTTTCACATTGGCGAATATAGTTTATAGTTAAATCACTTAATGCTAACTTTCCAGGTGTTGTACTATTACAATTTTCCATAATATTTCCTTAAATTATAATTTGTATAATCTTAAAAGATATTACACTGTCTCAGTTTTGTTCCACAGATTCACTGATTTACATTCAAGGTTACTCATGATTGCTATTTTAATGTAATGAAAAAGAAAATTATACGTTTAATTTCAAACGTTAATTTTTAATTCGAAATGCTGCATTCCGATTTTCAGATATTCTCGATACTATAAAATCTCTCGTGGCCTTACGGTATGGAATAATTTAACTAAAGAGCAAGAATTATTATTTGTTCTCAAATATTAATATCAAGCGAAATGTAGGCATTTATTGTCATATTATATGAATCATCAGAATAGAAAGATTAAAGTACAGTCACTTAAAGTAATTGACTTCAATCCGATCCAAGAATGATGGCCACGGAAAATTATGAATCATTGGCGTTTAATTGCTAATTGGTAGTTTCATCGATGTAGTCGTAGTTGGTAGCTAATTGGAGGATGATTATACATGTATAGTATCCATGCCGATTTATTTCTTTACTTTCATAGATTCTACAGCATATATTCATAAAACATTATAGATGTATTATTAATCATCGACATCCATTTGCCGATAAAAGGTTCCTCTGTAAGGACTCTAACATGGTACCCTATAAATAGGAAAACGATGTTGGCGGTGGCTTGGAAGTCGGTGATGCTCATCCTTCCTATACATTTCAAAGTCAAATATGAATCATTTGCTAATGACCATTCAATACTTAAAGTTACATAAGTATAAGTTAAGTAACGATGCGAAACCATCGACGCGCAATTCCAAAGACTTGAAGACACCTTATGGTTCTCTAGAATAAGGGAAGTGTGATCAACACATTCCGCGAAATCCCTTCACAGTAATGTCGGAAGATTCGATATCTCGCCTGAAAGCTTTCGGGACAAGATCATCCCTCTAGAGTCAACGCCGCTAGAATGCAGCGTTAATGAGGCGTTTCAAAAGTTCTGCTGATGAGGTGCAGTAGACAATCTAATGCTGTCCTTGGCAGCGGTGCAGGCAATGCCCTTGACTCCGTCGAGATGAAAAGAGTGTTCTCCCCAAAGGTGGTCAGCGAGGATTTACATTTCGGAGTCTTATTTTTTATTCGTTTCTCGGAGGAGGTGACGGTGGGATCTTGGTCCGATCCTATACAGAAATGCGACTCTTGCCTCTCCGTAAAACAAGCGAGAGATGAAAGGAAAAAAAAGTTGGTAGGAACCCGTTCCAGAAGGACGGCTGCATTTTCTTACGTAAAGTCGTTGCGAAATGGGAGTGGATATATTTTTATACAGGAGCTCTGATTCATTTAGGAGGTGATATTTCCAAGTGGAAATAATAGCCACTTAAAACGGATGTTTATGTCCTGTCGAATTTGACCCCCGAATGCCAACTTGCGTGGCATTGACAAATCTGCCCTAAATATAGGGCAGAGAAAGATTCAGCGAAGACGACTTATTTTTAGGTTCTCAACGATCATTTTACCAATTCGTTTAAAGAATATAATTGGTTTGAATTTGAATGCAACCAGATTGTTAATTTGTTAGGAGATACATGGAAAAAAGGGAAATCGATCTAATATTTATGTTAATTTATGGTAACCATAGTTATAAAAATTAGTAAAAATCATCTGCTGTTATTCTCATTGAACATTATGTAGTAAATATTTTATTTTACATTATTTTTCAGAGAGCTCTTTGAAACCATCCGTAAATGTGTCTTGAAATTGGAAAATAAATGTAATCTCAAAACTTCGTAGAAAATGCTCCCAAGATGTTCATCTCATGTTAACCACCAGTTCACCCATGGTAAGTCCTAATTCCATCTAAAATTCACGATTTAAAAATTGTCACGGGCTTAAATACATTGGTAAATGAACATTAATGGGAACAGTAATCGAACGACATAGCGATCCTTTACGATCACGTCCGATGAAAACTTCTTTCAAAAGGTTTCGATTCAACGTTGCTGTGCGCATTATAAAAGGCACTTGGCAGCTTAGTAAAAACAACTTATATAAAAGCAGTATTTAATTCTCGTGAAGTGAACAAAAGCCCCTCATTCATTGGTGATTTTAGCGTTCTTTCTTTGGTATAATTTATGTTGCTCAGATTAAAGTAAAGGTATGCAAGGTATACAAATATTGTTTTTAATGTGGTTAAATTTAGCAATGTGGCAAAAATTTAACAAGTGAAATAAGAATGTAAAACTATTGCGTGGTGATAAATCAAATTTAGATCTTTTAGGAGGGTTGTGAAATTTAAATTATTTTTTTGTTTGCTGGAAAGTCTTCACAATAATATCCGATACATTTATATCCTTTGAATGTCTTCCGGATTGGATAGTTTATGTCACGGATAGGAGAATTAATGTTGCTTAGCTCATGCAATGTTGCGATTGATTTTATAATCCAAGTACAGTGTGTATTGTCGTTTAAAATCATAAGGAGATCAAGGTAAGTAAGCTGTATATCTGCGATGAAATGAAAATTTATGAATGACCTTTTTGTTCTTCGAATAAATCTTATGCCATGTATTCTACTGACCGTATGTCTTGATTTTATATCACGACATTATTATGTATATGAAAGGAATATCTTCGTTTATCTTGCATAGTTTTTTAGTATTATTTTTTAAATTCTGAACTCTTTTTGTTTTATAAATCGTAATATCTCATTTTTAGATATAATCTAATCGCGTTTACTGCTTTCTGTCGTTAATTCTTTTGCTTGTTAATCAGAACTAAAGTTGGAATCTTAAAAATAAGGAGCGTCAGATATGCACTCCATATTTAGGTTTAATTTGAGGAAGTGTCTGAATTAATCCATATGCTCGTTATATCTTTTGTTAGTACGCATATTATTTCTTTCTTGCGAAGGAAATTTAATATTCTCAATAATTATTTCCTTCGTTCATTTTATTCCACAATTTTTTTCTTAATTTTAAACTATCTGTAAGAACAATCTTCGTAGATATTATTTTTACAATGACGAAACTATCGATGTAATCAAAGGCTTCAGAATCATTCTATATCACGCAGTTACAGAAAAGGAATTTCAATCATGCTTCAATAATTCATCCACTCGAGTAATTCATTATTATTCCCATAGAAATGTCTTCAGAGGCATTGGAGACGTAAATTGGCGAGTAAATGACAGAAAAAGTTTCTAGATCGTCCTCCGTCACAAACAATATCCTCCTGAGTAAACTCATCATCATTTGCCATCGCATAAATAAAAGATGCGAGGGGAAATGCATAATTAATGCAAGTAATTAAGCACGTGTGCTGGATATCTCTGTCGGAGTCGAGAGGCAAGAAAGATCCGCTTAATGGGCGACGTTTCCTAATTCATAAAGCGTTTAACGACATTCTTTCGTCGGCAGCCTCTAAAACATTCAAGGCTACCCGTGTTTTTCAGCGAACGAGATCATAAATTAAAATTGCATTGGCGCGACTCTAATCGAAGTCGTCAGGTTTGAGTTGCATAACTCATAACATCTCTCATTGAATTCGCTGAACGAAGGAACCCTCCGACGTGAGGAAATATCGGGTAGAGAAATAAAAATCTGAGTTTTTGTTAGTTCTATAGAAAAACCCCGAATCGTCTCGTCCGAGGAACCGTAAAGTTCTGTCTTCCACGGTGTTATTTCGTCTGCTTTTTTCGTCCGTTGGGTGGGGCGGACGGAGAGATTCGAAATGGAAAGCGCCGAGAAGGAGAAGCTGTACTAACTTTCGAGAAATATCGAGTTTTTTTTCTTTCCCTCGCGATATTCTTTTATGAGCGACGCAATCGAAGCCCCCACTTTCACTTTTCCGAGATTCAGGAGGGTCTTTCAGAAGACGCCGAGGTCGTGTGACGAAACATAGGAATTCGGATGCGCTTCCGTTCGAAAATCACTCTACGATGATGCTCTACGTCTTCCGGCCGAGAAAGCGCTCCTTTTCAACTTTAGAAGTTGCGTGGTTTCCCTTTTGGAAGACGGCGAGCGCGTTTTCATACCTGCTGGAAGATAGTAGTCGCACGCGACGTGTGTCTGAGAGAGGAAGGGGCTTAGAAGGCGTCGATAATATTCTCTCCCCTTCATCCCCTCGGAGACCGATCATCCCCTTTGACCTTGGTCGCTGTTTCTGCGAACGCTAAACCCTCCCTCGCTCGACGCTCTACCCCTCATCTGCCTCCTCAGCTTTCCTTCGCCTTAATCTCCTCCATTTCTCCCCCGTGTTTGTTCTCTCGTTTGATTCACCTTCAACTCTCTAAGGGTGAAAGGTAAACGACAGGTAAACAATCGGGTTGTTTTCCTTTATTTTTCTCCTCCCCTGAGCTCTTTTATACGAATCTAAATATCTTATAGATCGCCGTTCCAATAATATTCGATGTTAGGAAGCAGGTAAGATTTACTCATAAAGATTCTGCACTTATTAGAACCTTTTTCGCGTGTCTTCTCGTGGATGCTTGGTAGGGATGAAGCTCATAAGATGTTTCGATAGCTAAAGTCATTTCGAACATATGGACTCTCCCATCGAGAATCGAACACGAGAATTTTATCACCCGTGGCGTATACACTACTCACTTGAACATCTGGTAGTCTCGGATGCTCAAATGCTCCCAGCGGGATGTAATAAATGGAAATGATAATTTCTTCAATCATCGATTTCTTCATTTTATTCTCATTTTATCGTGATTTTTGTAATACCTTCGCTCTCTTTGTATTTTTTTATTATTTGAACTTTATCGAAGCTGTAATTAATTGAATTTATTGGTGACATTTAATTTGATCGTATCAATTATATTTTCCTCAAATGCGTCTCACGAATTTTCTATATTTTTCTTTTGGAATATGTATAGAAATGTGCTTTATCCGAAAACCAATGACTTGAATTCGTGATTAGTAGTGATATTCACTATTTTTTGAATGATTAAAACGATGAAACTTAGGAAGAGATATTATTAGTACTTGGAAAATAATTTTTTGTGGAATGTCTGCTTTCCTGTGATTTAATGTTGTAAGTCATTTAATTACTTTGATGGTTAATAAATTGTATCAGTTGGGCATAGGATTTATTTTGAATTTAATTTTGCCTCGAAAAGTAGGAGACGAATAAATAAAAAAATCACCCATCACCTGTTTAATGAACCATTTTCAGAGCTTCAATAAGTATAATAAGAACAACGGAGGTTGATAATTTTAACAGAATACCTCCTCAAAATTTCACGAAATATGCAGAAATAGAACCTTATTTGATGCTTACATAAATAGGTAAATTGAAAAAATACCCATTTCAGTTATCAACATTTTTATTGGTTCGTTTCATCCTCTGGAGTCCAAAATATTCACGTGACTTATGGTTTCCACAGGGTATCGTCTTCGGTCTCCTCTCGTTTAAGTGTAGCAAGTTTTCAGTGGGAGAAACAGAGAACTTAAGAGTTTCAGTTTCACATGAAATGAAGTCGTTTGTCTCTCGTACTTCCCCGATCTCTTGCACTTCACTCGTCTTATCCGTGACTTCTTCATCTCTTTTTAGCATTCCAACCTCAACTCTGCTACCCTCTCCTTCCCTCAACCATCGCTCAGCATTACTACACACGTGTATTCGCCAATCGTTTGTCACCCGCCAGAACCCGACCAGGATTTTAAAACGCCTCCGTTTCGACTCCCTCGGCTTTTCGTTTTTTATCATCCGTCCTTCTCTTAACATCCGGCGATACATCATTGCCCACATGAACTCTCGGACTCTTGGTTTTTCCCTCGATAGCGCCGGGTTTACTGTTGCCGGCAGATGGCCATTTTCGTTTCTTTCCTCCCTTCGGATGGTCTGTTACATCTCTCGGTGCGTCAGTGATCTCCTTTCGCGAAACCAGAGAGTCCGGACGGAATGCGCGTGTCGCTGCCGACCCCTAAAGAGCGCTAATGTTACGTATTAATGAGAGTGGCGCAACGATGCAGTGGATATCCAAGGACCGTCAGGGCACGCCCACGCATCGAATTCATTTTCTCCCGCATCTCAAGTGATAGGATTTATTCATGGTCGCGCTATTTTAGGTCGCTGATAAGGTGACGTTGCAGTTCCGGAAGATTTCCGATCAGCGGCGGCGACAACCTCGAAGAGAGCTTACTCGAGTGCAGGGGAAATGTTTCGTTCGTGGAAATCTCCTCGTAAGGTGTTTCAATCGCGTGTTTATTCAGACGGATGATTCGTCAGATGGGCAAAGCATGGGTTATTTTCCAGAGGCTTTTTTGTGTTTTGGTATCCCTTTTACAGGATATTAAGATTCGATATTGTTTTGTCTACGTTGATCTTCTGTTCTTAGGTTACTGATATTTTAAAAGATATTGAAACCCCACTTGCTGATCCCACTATCTGGAAACAAAGACGAAATAATCTATTATACTTCTTTCTTCCTGGTACTATTTAGTGGATATCCATTTGGAATGGATGACTAGAATATTTAATACGTACAGTGATATCCAAAAAGGGTATTTTAAAATTCATCTCACAGAAAGGGACATCCTTGGAAGATGAAAGCGTAGAACTATCGATTTTATTTCCTTACCTGATTCTATTTTTAATTCGATATAGACTAACTATATAATATCAATCTCGGTTCAAATGCGACTTTTCGAAGGAGATAAAACTTACTTGTGTATCACCTACATTTCGGAGTTGGTTTCATTTCGAGTTTTGCAGTTATCATTCGGATATAATTAAATATCCGGGGATCGATTTGGAATATCCAGGAAAACTTTCTATCCTTGTAGATACGAGAAATTTCTACTGGTATTTATTAATGATATCTCATATTTCAAAATTTGAAGCTCACGGTGGTAGAAATACATCTTTCTCCATTCATCCATTATTTTGAAGTGTAGGATTTTAAACGCATCCGTTATTTATTAATAACGACCCAGGCATTTTCCGATCTTATTATTCCCGGAAGCTGGGAGATATCTCTTCCTTCCATTGATCATTCTATGCATCCTTCCGAAGCCTAAGGTAGCCAATTATATTGCCCTAAATTTCCGTTTAAAATCGGATAATAGGTCATGCAATATGAAGATAAATTTAATATGTAAATCAAGGTTATCGATCACAGAAATTGAACGTCGATATAAATGTTTGACGCTAAAGCTTAAAGGCCTTTTTGCAAACCATTCGCTTTATCGCCTTTGGAAGGAAATCTAATGAAATGGCGAAGAAGCTAATATATTGTATCTCGTGACGAAGCCGATGCTTATTCATTGGTAACTTGTTGCTTTCCTGCATTATTTTTCTCATTTTTATCGTCGATAACTTTGAGATGCTAATTCGGTCCTGTAGATGATTGATACCAATACCCTGATATTATGATAGCATAGATATCTACGCTCAGTATCAATAAATTTCCCATCGACTCTTTTAAGCTGGGAGTGTGCCTTTTGTGTTAGCGGATTCTTTAAATCGGTGTTAAGCATCCATCCTGATGAAAATCTTTATAAATTTAAAACAAAGTTTGATCGATCGAAAATATGTTCTTATCATCGCTATTTATGTTAATTATAAGTTTATTGAGAATTTATTTTGGATAGTCAGTATTGATATCAGGTTCAGAGAAAGGAAAACGTATTTTGTCTCAATATTATCCTTCATTATATTCTCGTAGGTTAGATTTTTTATTATTTAGATTTAAGGTATATTTCTTGCAGCGTTTGGTAGTTATCGATTGCTCACAGTATGACAGTTTTATGTTCTAAATATCTGTAGGCTCCCAAGATTTGCTTGTATGTATGATGTTGTATGGTTTTTTATAATCGTCTGAACATGTATCGTTTTAAAATTTTAATGAACGTTCCGTAAGGGTCTAGATCCCATTAGTAAGGCGTCCGGTGTGATATTTATATACGGCATAACGGCGCACTGTGGAGTAAAATAAAAAAATGCAGGAAAAATCTGAATATTTCAGAAAACTTGAATATTTCTCGAAAAATCCGTAGAGAATTATTGCCGATGAAGGAGTCCTGATTTGATACCTTTTATAATTTAACGTGTTATCTGATAATCACAAACAGAGCATGCGATAGTTTTGTGGTGGATTTTTGAATTTTCAATCCTGAATTCATGAAAACAAGACTTTGTTCTCTATTTCTCTTAACTGGAACTTTCTGATCATACCATATATTTGAAAGCAAAAAAAATATTGTTATATAATGAAATCGATAATTTCAGTAATTATAAGTTAATTCAGTGATGCACTCATTTTTCATTAACGCATAATTATTATAACAATATCTTGAATATTTTCTATCAAATTTTATCAAAAAATCGGAAATATTTCTTAAAATTATAATATATTTGTACAGGTAATCGAGAATTCTGTGGCCCAGTGGGTTCTTATGATTTGTTATTTTTGGTAGTTATGTGTAATAGGATCCTTGGTACATTACATTGATATATATGCAAAATTTAATCTCAACAATATAGTTTTTGTGAATATTAGTTTTTGGTAAATAAATGATTTCTGTTTCATTTCGATATAATACTTTTAAGGAAGGATATCTTTAATTAAAAAGGTTCCGATTACGAGGAAAATATTATCTATGCATAAAGGATATATCCTTCCTTAAACACCTCCATTGATTAAAGATATCGATGGCAAATATTATCCTTGAGGAGGGGTCATTTCCTTGAAGAAATGCGTTTTCCTTTGATTAAATTAAACCATTCCTCAAAAGAAGGAAAACTTCGTTGCTATCTCGTAGGAGGAAAAGGTGTTTTACTTTGCAGAGGGTTGAATAATATCCAGTCAGATTGATAAGAGACGAGAGAGGAGATATATTATATCGATGCTAATTTGCTTCGGAATAATATAAAGCCTAAAATGTTATGACTAAATGTTTTAATTTTCTCTATAGATAGCTATTATTCGCGTAATGTTGTAAGACTTAGAAATAATTTTCCGTGCGGGTATACGATACAGTAGAGCAATAATAATTCCTTCTGCAACGTTCACCAAGTATAACCATCAGGTGCTTTTATTAGTGCGAATCGCTGTGAAGGAGCGCTCACATATTATTAATAGTATCTCGGGGATATTTTCGAAATTTATGGTTCAGCATGAATGAATTGCATGAGTGGAATTCTTTGGAAGAGATAACCAACGGAAAGGAATGTTTCTATGAGAACTTGAAGGAACTTGGCAGTTAGCGTGCAATATTTGTGTCTGAATTAACGGGACTGTACCGCCATTTTTCAGTGAGAATTGAGAATAGTAACCGCTTATGAAATAATATTTATTGTTTAGAATTCTCTTTGGGGAATAGAGAGATAATCTCGACCGGATGTCTCATTCCATTCTCCTTAGATCTTTCGATAGGTGGGGCACCAAACTGAATCGTTAATCTATTATCAGAAATCTGACACTATCAAAACATCGTGGGTTACTTTAATGGATATTTTCATTTGTTTTTGCCAAATATTTCTCTTTCCACGGAGCTAAATTTAAGAAAACTTGTCTTCGAAAGGCATCGCATAAATAATGAAATGGTGCCTCATTATCTTGGTAATTTAAGACCTATAAACGGTATGTAAGCGAATGATAATGTACGTAACCATAGGTTACCATCAGAGATCTAATAAAAGTTAATGGAGAAATATTACCATATAACGAAGCATATATTTAAGCTAAGGATAGGGTATTTCTCCGCAAACTTAATAATCCTACTATTTACTCGTGTTCTTTTGCCTAAATAATTTCACCTAGGGGGGAGAAACGTAAATTACTTAGTAAATTCAGAAGATCTAATTTGTTTCTATTTACCCGTAAATTTGATAGTTAAATTTTATTTGAAAAGGGATACCTTTCCACCCAAGAATTCATCTTTCCTTTACATTCGTTCATGTGATATTCGCTATATTTATTCAGCAATTTACTTCTACTCGATAATGTTTTCTACCAAAATATTCTGATTTTTTTAGTGAAAAATTTACTACTTAAAATGGCTGCGGAATTAGAGTTAATCAAATTAGAGCTAATGACATTTATTTATCAGGTGATATTTATTATGTCGATTCACGTCATTGATACTTTTTAGAATTCTATTTATTATTTATCCCGACAGATTGTGAGCAATTAATCCGACCATTTAGTTTATGAATTTAATTACTCCGCGGATTGTGATAAATTGCTCAAATGGAATATACATTTTTAATTTGAACTTTTTATACTCCCTTTTTCGCCCGAAAAAATCAAATTAATTTAAATATGAAGCATATTTAGGAAATTAGGTTTAATTTTCAGATGATTAGAATTCACGGAATCCAAAGATAGTAAACATGATGAAAACGTGATGTGAAATTGAAGCCAGATGCGCTTACTCATCAATCCTGTGCATATTTTCTGTGAATGCATGAGTTCTGTGTTGGTTTAATGCGGCAGTCGGATAAAAGAATCTTAGGAGTATCGCATCATATACCCGTATCATTGGGGATTTCGACATTGATTACTCTCTCTCCATTTGTTTGTAAGAACCGTGTACTATTTTTTCTCAGGATAAATTTACTTTCGTGCGGATTATCTGCAGAAGGGAACGGTCTGTTTTGTTAGTCTGCTGCGAGAACATCAAAGCGAAAGCTTTTACTAGCTTATCTTGAAAGATATTCTCAATCTGTCGATTGACATCTTTTTGAAGTTTGTGGACACCAAAACCTACTTTGATGGGAGAGAGTTCACGACTCAATGGCCTCTGCTGCGAATTAATTCAATTTAATGGAATATGGATTACACAGGTTTAATTTCTGTGTGTCGCATGGATCTCTTCTCGTGTGCAGTTAAACTTCGATTTCACTGCAGTTTCAGTTAGCCGGCCGATATCTCTAGTACGTCTAAAAATTCGTATTTCATTTGCTGATGAAGGTCTTATCCGTTGGTGATCTCTTAAGCGTACGGAATTCATAATTTAAAGGATTTAAATTTTGCTAAGTACTATCCCTGTAACTATAATATTAAATGAGAAAGTATTATTGATTAAAGTTATTAGCTAGTGCATCGGTATCTATCAGTATTACGGTAATTATTGAATTTCTTTTTCGTTATTAGTTCTTATTATATAAGGAACTCGATAAAAAATTAATAAATGAAAATAGTAATGTAATCGATCAAATATAAATGAAATAATCATTTAAATAAGTAATAATTGCCCCTCCCGCACGGGTATATGTATGGTATATTGATTGATTGGTGTAAATGTATTGCTTTCAATTACTGTATGATAAAGTTAATTTCATGGAAGATCTCTGAAATCAAAAATATTTGTATGAGGCGTTAGGTTCTTATCGTACCATTGCGTCATTAACATGACTGACACTGTGTTTTAGAGGATGCTGTATTTCAGATTATCGTGGTATGTAACTTAATCTAGAAGATATGGCTGGACCTAAATTATTTTTTACAGCGGCTTCAGTACTTTTTCATGCGCGCAGCGCTGTGTTAGTCATGCATTTTTAGCCGCTTGAGAATTTCCGGATATCATTACATCGATCACGGCTGCAAAAAGTCCTTTCGGATGACAAATAAGCGGTCCTCGGTTACATTAGCTGGAAATCTACCGTTCCATCTGCCAACACCGCATAGGATGACGCACCCACGTTCCCGGTGCCAGATCCCGACTATATAGGCACATGGCCCCCACTGGAGTATGTCTTCGCGAGTCGCTATCCGACCGGTTCTAGAAAGCTCCCCTTCTTCGAGACAGGACTAAGGCCTCTTTACCTCGGCAGACCCTTCGGCTGTAGGAAGTGCCGAGCGAAAACTGGGATTTGGGGCAACATTTCCTGCACAATATTTTCTAGAACGTGGTGACCCAGGACGAAAAGTTGAAGGGGATATATTACGATTACTTAACTCTCAAGGCGAGGTCATCCCCGTCGGCGTAATGTGACGTAAAACTTACGTAGTCGTTGTATACATTATAACAAATGAATTAATGTTTCGTTACGCAAAACGGTTATATGGTCAGCACCATTTGATTGCTATCGAATTGAAACTCGAATTATCACATTCAAAATGAATATGGAGGTGGATTCTTGGGTTGGAAATGGTGATGTATTTCCTAAAGTTTATAGATTCAGATAAATATCTCAGAGGCTTCCTTTTACGAATAGCAGGGGATGTAGTATCAACATCATCTTTACCATATTGCTCTAAGAATAGCACCAACAACCCGTGGAAAGATCGACCGAAAGTAATCTGTTTTTCCGATCCATTCCTCGTAACGCTTAAGGTTAAATCTCTGTATAGTTACGCCTATCATACATCCTGTTTTGATGGGATCCTCCCGGTTTAAAAACATGGTCACGGTAAAGTTTCCTTCAGTCCCGATTTGGTCGATAAATGAAAGAAAGATTACATCGTAAGTTGCTAGGATTTGAATGATAATCTCTGTCACAATATCGTAAAGAGATGGTGCTCAATACGTTTATTGTACCTTATTACTTTCAAATAACTAGGACTTCGAAGATAACGTTCTGTTCATAATAAGTTACTTCAACCCGTTACGTTAAGTAAAATGCATAGTGTTTATTTTTTGGTCCGATTTTTAAAGTAATAATAGAATAGATATTCCGATTTTGCAATCAGAAGGAAATCCTGTCCAGAATAATGTTCTGTAACTTTAGTTTGAATGATTCAAATCAATGCTATGAAATGCTCCTTCCATACAAGATCTTCATCTAAAATATTCAAAGGAAACTAACTCTTGAGCCGGTTTGAAGTCTTTAAGCGCTGCTATGCAAAGTATTTCCTAGGCGCACCTTTACAAGTCTTTTGGAATGCGAATTGTAGAGGAAATGGTTATCCGATCTAATCTGACCCGGAAGTCCTGATGATTTGCTTACAGTCCTGTTTTGGTGTGTGGCAAGGGGTGCATGAATGAATCAACTTCCCATATCGATTACCTTAATTTTCGTCTGCGGAAGGATTAATTCGGGAAGTCGCACGTTTTGTCAACGATTTCCTGTAGAAGATATGGTTTTAATACGTTTGTCCTTTAATTATTTCTCTTTTTTACGCAATTGGTAACATTTGGTAGTTGCATTAGAGTGCCAAGCGTTGAATAATACTTTACGAGATAAAATTATGCGAATAAGCGTAACCGTTCGACCTTGAATGAGTTGGTAAACAGTTCTGAAAATCAATCTGCTCTGATTTCCATGCGGTAAGTCTTCGACTACTTTACGAATATAGAATTTTTTCAAAATAAATATGTTGTGCGAAGTAAGATAACAGAATCAATAAAATTGTAAATAAAAATTACCGATACGTGGCTTAATCATGGCTCATAGATGGGATTTGCTAGTTAATTACTGCGATATTGACATAATTATTTAGTATCTTAAAAAAATCCATTCATAAAATATTTTACTATTTTTATAGTTAAAAATATTGACGGAATCTTTTTATACTTACCCTTGAATGATATATCAAGTACCATACATTCACATATACCTCGCTTCAGAGTCCATGGCCTACATGTGAAACTCAGTCTTTTATTTTAAGGCAAAACTTTGTAGTAACTTGAAGCATGAGCTTACCTTCTTTCGTATGACGTAAAATTATTTTCGAATGATAATTAAATCTTAAGCGGTATAATGATTTACCTTTAGACTTTAAAAATCTTTGAACAAAAGGGACCACGTTAGTAACAACAAACAAAAGTTAATCTCAGCGTTTAGTAATTATGCCTGAGCTCATCAAAACTATATCATGGCTCATAAATTTGCTTTACTGAAGTAATTATGCGTCTGAATACGTTTGAATAGCATTATAAGCCTTTTTTCGTCTCATGTACCGGTGAATCTGACCTGTTGAATTTAGTGCTGCAAAGGTCAATCCGCTGTATGCTATTTAAATCTTTTCCTGCTAGTGGGAGAGATTCAAATTTCATGGATGTCACTTATAGAAGAAGGTGCGTTTTAATTCCGTTGCAATAAATGCGAATATTAATCCAGTTGGCGTGCGTAATGAGTATGCAACCCGTTATCCCGAGCGGATCTTGCAGCTTGTATTCGTAGGCGTTGCATATGCCAGAGCAAGAGAGGTCATATGGGGATGTTGGAGCTGGGTTCCATGCAAAAGAGACTGAGGTGTTATTTAAATGCGACTTTCATGTTGAAATAGAACATACTGCGGTTGGACAAAGAAGGAAAATTTCAAGGAACATCGTTGCAAAAGGGAACATTTCACTCTGTCCGTATTTAAATCAAAAACTGTTTTCTCCTTCATTATTTCATATCCGGATGTGCCTTATGATGGCACATTAGCATTTTTATGATAATTTTCTCATTTTCTATGACCTCCAATCAAGTATCAATGAATCTCATCCCTAAAATAAAAGAATCAAGGTTGAAATAATTTTTTCGATCACTGAATGCCAATTTAAATGTCGATTTTACTTATTATCGTCGCAATTTAAGTATATTTGCCAATAAAAGGTTTGAGCGTTGATACACTCGGCACATAAACATGGGTTTGAACGTCAAAGATTCAGTGGAAAGAGTTCTAAATGAATGAATTACCTGCAGCACCGGCATTGAAAGTATCATAAATATGTTCGTTCGGATGGCTTTTTACCATTCACAACTGTCTTGTCGAGTCAATGGAGATGAACTTTTTATGTACAAAAATCATGTGCGCAATAGAATTCAAGGTCTAAGATCACATCGAACTGGATACTTTATATTCAAGGATACCCATGTCATGATACCCGTACGTTTCCTAGCGACCGGCGCCTCAAACGGGTTGCATAGAGAGCTTGTAAGGAAATAGATCACTCACAAAACCAGCTGAGTTGAATAGTCTTACGTATGCAGAGTGAATTATCTAGTCATAATTATTATTACTATCCATTTGCAAAAATTGAATTAACGATTCCTGAGATTTTTTAATTTTAGTCGATTAAAATTCGGCTATGATACGAAATATTAATTCTGATTATCTCGTCTAAACGTTTGAACTCACCTTAATTATAATACCTACGGGAAATTGTCTCTCATTTCACACTCAAGCATTAAATCCTCGCGTTAAACTTGGGAAATTTCCTCTCGCATGCTAATAACAAGCTCTGTCATTTGTCACGTTCGAGGAATGAAGTCTGGTGTTCAAATTGCGTCATTAAAAAAGTCTTTATAGGAATTGACATCGCTAACGTGGTGCAAAATTTAAAGTTTTAAAAAGTTATGCAATTTCCTCATACATGAGTGATATATCTCAGCATAAATGGGAGTTTGCTGATCAACCTTGCACCCATATTATATGTTTCGCATATGGCTGTAATATTGCAAAATTCAATAGCAATAAATGCTTCCTTGCAGCTGAATGTATTCTCCAGCTAAAGTGGATATGTAAATGGTTATGTGGTGTTGCAGGAAGTGATACTTGTCGGATATGGATTTTAACGACTTAAATATTCTCTTTCCATTTAGGCCTTTCAAAACGTCATGTATATTGATGTAGGCGGATGGTTACCACCTTATTAGGGTATAGAAGTAGAGAAATTTCAAGTTGAAAGCTGCACTTTAATAATTCCATGGGTGTCTTAAATTAAAATTTCTTTAAAGGAAAAAATGAATAGATAAAGTATAATTTCTTTCCAGATAGTTTGCTTACTAACACGAATATAAAACCAATGCGATTTATTTTATCAATTAATTCCTTTGATAATATTAAAAACGACAATGATATATCGAGGAGAAAAACTATTCCGACAGCTGTTTAAATTACCATTCTGGTTGTACTTAGTACAGGTTTATTACCTCCGCAACAAACAGCATCTGCTCCTTCGTAATTTTTTTGCGATCCACCTCATAAATTTTACATATGCGCGTGATAAACTAAATAGAGAACTCGCTTAAATTTTCCATTGCGTGTTGACTCATGCTCGGTACATATTTAAACAGGAACGAAGCTGTGTTTTGCGACCTCATTTTCTCTGTTGTTTTAAAAATTTCCATATGTCTCTGTAACTTTATTGCCTACTAGTCGATTAATTTCTCATTCACGTATTCGCTACAATCCTCGTAATTTTATCTGGTTAGCAACATAATTGTATGGTTGTATATCTATATTTGTAAAATTCTGAACATTATATTCCGGATCAATTACATCCTATCCATAAAAACGTGTTGTTTTTTAGAGATACTTTTAAATACTTTATCTCAACGCTTTGGCCAATTTTTAATTTAGATTCAATTGAAAAGAATCGAAAATCATCATCAAAAAATTTTTATGTTGAATTTTATCTTGGTTATTACGTATTTTACATAATATGATCAAGTCTGCTTACAAACTTTATTCCATGAGCCGTTATTGAAAGTGAAAAGCGAAGTTCCACTCTATTTCCTTTAACGACTTTACCACGGTGTGTTCCTTTCTGGATCGCATACCACCTTACCCACTTCCTCGTAAGGCACCCAATGATGTGCGTAGATTATAAGTGATTATCGAAAATTTATCGTCGACCACCATCTAACGTGTGACCGGCACGTGATTCCTCTTCACGTGCATTTAGCACGGTGAGGATGTCCCTCCTCTCCCGACGTTCGTGACGCTGCGTTGTCACGAATCCCTTTCCGCGAAACCACCAAATCGCCCGGTTTGATACACGAAAGAAAACCCTCTCGGACGGGGACACGGCAACAGGTAACCGAAGAAGTTCGATCGATGCCATATGTCCCTGCAGACATCCTCCTATTTGGTTACCGGAGACTCGCTCATCGCTTTCTCTAGGTTCCTCGATGTTTGCTCGCTCTCGTCGTGTTTGCGAATCCTACATCGTCGTCGGAGCAATCAAAACTCGTTCGAGAGTATCTATCAAGGGGTAGTTAGCGAGTGGCACGAGCAGGGGAGAGGGATTCGTCGGACCAAAAGGTGTCCCTAAAAGCCCTCCCGTAACGACGCAGCTCAATCAGAGGTCGAGGAGAAGCACTTACCATCTATCAGTGTGCAAAGGTTTAGAATATGCCAGAGTCACGAAGGTGTTGGTCCGGTCTCCGAATTTACGATTTCGAGGGTTTGCGTTATGGCGCAAGGGAAGAATTTACTCTCAAGTAGCGTGTCTTCGAGTCCAAAGTGGAGTCTAAATCGGTGTCTGACCACTCATATTTACACAGGGCTATTTATCTTAAAGAGTGACCCTGACCACGTAAGGGGACAGAGCGCGGGGAAGAGGAGCGGATTATTAGCGGGCGTGAAAAAAGTCGCATGATTTTCGCATATTCAAACACCTCACGCTTTTGACGCGGTCTCGTGACCTCTCTGCGGCGGTGGTAAAAGAGTCGAAAATGAATGGTTGGAAAGAGCATCTTTTTTTGGCGGCGCGCAATACAAACGAAATCCAATTTTGCGTCGTGACAGTTTAATTTATAATGCAATTCATAAGGTGGGCTTGAGGTGAGAGGGCTGCCCAGATCGATTTATCTCTCTCTCGTCTTATAATACATTGAAAACGTCAAAGTTTTGTGGGTCGCGGTCTGTGCTCGTTGGTGACAGCCACCTAAGCATTGTCTGCAAAATCGCATCGCTCGATATCAATGCTGTATTTCATCAGATACCTTCGAATCGGAAGATAGATCTTTCTCCGTGAAAAAAAGTGAATAATATATCAAATTGTGCCCCGATTTTTTTATTGCGTTAGCGATTCATGGCTCGAAAATATCTGCGAAATTTCTACCAAGATATTATAATCTAACAAAGAATTTGCATGTATTTTGAATTACGTCCCTTACTTGATGGTGGTTTATTATGTATATGTTATTATGGTTAATATATAACCAAGTTACGAATATAACTTCAAGACTTTAAGTTTGAAGTTATGTTTGTAACAAGTTACGTATTATTACAGCATGATGTATTTTTGGAACTTATTTTTCATATGAGATTTGATGGCTAATGTTTAAAATAATCTTACGGATATTATTATGATATTTATGGCATCACGTTAATTCAAAAGTTACGTGAATAGGAGATAAATTATATAAGTTAGTACGTTTCATTTTTCCTAAATTTGAAAATGTAGGTTGAGTTCTCAGTTTCGAAAATAAAAGAAAAATATTGAGAATTAATGATGATAAAGCCCAGAGATTCGAGCACCATTTCAAGGAGGAAATTGCTTCAAGTCATGGAGGGGTTATTGGTTGTGATCTTACTTGCCAATTTCATTACGTATCATCAGGTGATGAATTCGCGATAGTACAAATAACTAAACTCGGTTTTGATTGCTATAATAATATCCACGCGATTGGAATACTGACCTATTTTTTGTATCTCGTCTCAAGTTCCTTCATCGGGGTGTATTTTTACTCAAGTGTCCATTATGTTTAGTTTTTTGTTGGAAGACTGTGGAAAGATTCCAAAGCATTTGTACAGCCGATGTGAGCCTAATCAAAATACACGAGGTAGGTGTTTTCCGCAAGAAGAACGATTCCCCTTTGATGCCACAGAGGCCTCGATTTGCAGACGAATAGGTAAAAAGCCAAGCTCACTGACACGCATATTTGACCAGGCAGCACGGAATGGGATCTTTCCTCTTCAACTATCTACAGATTCCATCTGTTATTTGCCGGGCACTTAAAGAATCTGCGCAAAAGAACGGGATTTCCTTCGACTTGCGTGAGGAGATAGACCGATGGTGAGATTGCGGGAAAATTCAAGTCGAGTGCTTGATATTCCCTTCTTGGGTGCGCCCTTGACCTAGCCAACGTATATGCTTGACCATCTGAGTATATCTATCCGTTTCCTGTCCGCACCTCCAAAATTTTCGATATCCGAAGTGAAATCTTTTGTTAGAAGAGTGTCCCCCCGAGTCGAATGAATCAGATATCTCTAAGTGGCAACCCTTTTATTTCCATGGTATCTTACGAGGGAAATCCCCAGATGTTTACATCATTCGTTTTTTTTCGGTGCCCTCTCGATTCTTACCTGAGGACGTTAATCGTATGCAATTATTAATTCATTCCTCGATGGTTTGGGTAACTTAATGGCCTTGCAGGGCGTTCGTGTCGTGCGGGTGCGATATCAATCGATTCTCGTCAAAAACTGCCGTTAATTTCACCCTTTCTATTTTCGAAGCGTCCGGTCGGGAAACCCTTATGTTCTCCTTTCCGATGACTGTTTTGAAATCACTTTCGCTACCGGTTGATCCCCGCACACGTTTCGCAGGAGAACTGTTGCGAATTTCATTATATATCTAAAACGATAGCTGTTTTTTCCATTGTGGTTTTTATGCACGAGAAATGATACGCAGGAGGGAAACTTTAAATGTCGTGCCATAAAAGATACCTGAAAGGATAGGACAAGGATATCTTATTTTCAGAATTCAGAAAATAACCGTTCGATCCCTGTCGATTTTTTGGAAAGGTGTCAAGGATGACTTTAGTTGATCAATCGAAATTGATTTTCCATAAGTCCTGATTGACGTTATTCATATCACGAAAGGTTGGAAATTCTAAGATTCGTCCAAAAAGCTTAAGCATTATACGTTTTATCCGATTAAATTTTTTACTCAAGAGAGTTTAACGTAAAAGAAGAAAATTTATGTAATATTCTTTGAAACTTTTAGTGTATGATTTTATTCATCATTTTAGTCATAATTCCCTCAGATGATAACCATGTCAATATATGTATAGAACTCATCTTCTTTAGATTTATTTTCATATTTTTGAGAATCCCGCATGCTTATGACGATAATGGAAAATTCTATTTGCCTCTTGATTCATAGGAATTTTTTCACGCATCCGAAGAATTTCATCAACGTCCAAAAATACCGATTTCATCTCAGCTGTCGTTTGCATTCCGAATGGAACGAAAGCAATATTTTCGCTTTAAAATTTCCTCCTTCCATCGTCGTCATCAGCTTCGTCATGAGAATGAGGAATCCCCGCAGCGCAACCCAAATTCAAAATCAGCACACCCCGCACGAGAATTCCCCGCAAATTTGGCGAAAACAAACCCCATCGCGCTTCCGTCTCACTCGATTCGAATTCACGAGAGTGCGTCACATCTTTTCGAGGCCTCTTTCGCGGAAAAATCGCTTCACGTACTCCCCATCGCATCCTTTCCTGCTAAAGGCGATTTAATTCTAAACTTTTCCTCTTGCGCGAACGCGGAGAGGATAGGGGACTTTTCTGACGTCAGGGGGCCCTCCTCTCGAGAGATCTGGGAAGTCGAAGGACAGGTGGTTACGTCGGCGTGGAGTGAGTTCCTTCACAATCCTCCTCCGCCGCCTCCCACTCCTCACCTCTTTCCTCATCCCCTTTCGCTCCACTCCCCTCCCACCCGTATTAGCCCTCTTCCCTCCACTTCCCCGCACACCGATCTCCCATCCAGTCTGAATCGTGTTCTGTGTGCGCTCCCTTCTCGACCGGTCAACTCGCGACTCTCCGTCGATAACAGCTCCCGTTCTGGATACGCGCCGCTAAATCCTTATCGCGCTCCGAAAGTTCGTCAGCAGCTAATCAACGACGTGACGAATCCTCTCGAGGGACGCCCTCCTCAAATACATTCGCGCCTCCGAGAGTTCTCGACAACAGTCTCGCGTCAGCTCAAGACGATCGTCGAAGTCACCTCTAGCGCTCCGACACGGTCGTTGAAGTCTCCGACGGTTCTCTTCTCCCGGATCAGTTCCGCAAGTGATCGGTGCGTCTCTTCGAGGGAGTGCTTTCAGCAAAGATGAATATGTACATCGTAGTCTTGTGCCTCGCGAGCTTGGCGGTCGCCGACGAGTCCGTTCCATACAACTCGTACAACTCGTCGACCGTCGTGCCTGAGATCAACCCGAGCAACCCAGGGAACTTGCCCCCGTTGATAGTCACACAGAACGGCAGCGAGAGCGCGCAAATGGACCACTCGATGCATTCGCAACCCATGGAGGTAGAGACAGGCACCGATATGCCATCAAAGGGATCGAATGCATCCACTTTGGACTCGGACTTTCTGAGCATGTCGTCCTCCGATACCGGCGATTCCAATTCGACTGAGATGGAAGGTCCCACCACAAAAGCCTCGCACGTCATGAAGATCCCCATCAAGAACATGACCGCTTCGGACATGTCGGACACCACCGACTCCTCGATGGATAAGGAAGCATCCGCGGCGACCTCCGAGCACGGAGACCACAGTACGGCATCGGGGTCATCAGCCTCCGCCGCGGTGGTCCTCGCCCTCTTCATGCTTTCCTCAAGGGTACTCCAAAGTCAGTGACTCCGGTGACAGTGAGGGATGTTGACTTAGCCTTCCGCTAAATAAGAACTGGCGAATACGCGCAGATGTAAATACCTCGTTTAAGAGATGTGTCCATAGAATTAATCAACCGGTGGTAGTTAGTCTTTTTTGTTTTCATACGCGAAGCGGAAAAGCGGGCGTCGCCCGGTTTCCTCCGTCGAATGGAGTTTCGGCGGAGTAGAGGATGGGCACCAAGACGAGGGAAAAAGTGCTGATTTGTTATTGTGCCTTTTTGAATGCCACTGTTAAATCTAAAGCAACACGTGTATAATTACGAGGATTGTATATTTATGTGTGCACATCAGTGTGAAAATGGTCATTGAAAATCGTTCGAACTGTCTTCTGAAAATCGCTTATCCATATTTTCGACAAACTCTCATTCGAAATTTTGAACGACCGAACCTTTGTAGCTTGCGAATAAATAATTGACCACCTGCCAATCAAACGAAATTCAAATGTTTTTTCCAATATAATTAAATGTCGCGCTTTTGATGTTGAAGTTTAAAATGATTTAGACTATTTCACGCCACTGTGTGAATTTTTGTTTTAAATGAGGCTTAATTATGAAAAATCTCATACTATATGTTGGGCTAATAATGGCTGTGATATAGTGATGTCTGCTGCTGTTGGTCACGCGACCTTAGATGTTGTACAGAACTGATGTAATCGATTTTTCATTTTAAGAAATATCTGTCTGTTCTCTTTATGTATATAATACATGTTTTCTCTACTGAACGGAGATGGTTTATTTATTTCTATTGTTATCATGTCGTTAGGCAATGCCTAAAACTGGTCAACTCATTCATTCTTGGTTTTGATCCTTTTTCAGGTACCTATTCTGTTAGCTTAATGTATCTAATAGCAGGTTCTTACGTCTTCTATTCACAGTTTTGATCGCCATGTATCAATTTGGTAACTTATTTGGTGTCAATTCTTATGAATACAAGTTTTATATTAGTTTTGCTCTATTTGTATTTTGTTTTCTCTGGCTTGAATTTGGTATCTTGTTTATTTTTCCATTGTACCATAGAGAATTCAGCAACCGGATGTTTGATCGAAGTATTTCCAGTCTAAGTTCGTTAGTCTTGTTATGAAACCGAATTGCGCCATTTGAAATGAATTCAACGGTTTCAGTCCATTTCCTCCGAAGTAGGTCTCGAGAAATTCCGATCATTACGTGATCAAACACGAAAACAGATTCGGGTTTCTCCTCCGTAAATAGTCGCGCTTGTTGCATTTCATCAACGCGTAACTTTTGTCTGACAAAAGTGGATCGATAGTATTGGCGTCCGTTAGTACGCGTCCTGACCAGAGTCACCCCTGTATAGGTCATCAACGTGTGGCTGCCTCTGTTCAAAATTCTGGTTAAATTTGCACCAACGCGTGTGACTGGGAATGTTGGTTTTGCTCCGTCAGATAGTAGGTAGTATTAGTCAGGCATTTTTGTTTGATTTCATGCATCGAGACGTTAAAACGGCTTTTTGCGGATTCTGCAAAAGTGGCGCTGCGGTTCGTCCGGTGCAGAGCGTACCTTTGGAAAGAAAGCGAAATTTCATTTCTCTGGCGCGCAAACGGATGTCGAAGGAATTGTTTTTTAGCCGTAAAATTTTTTCCGCCGGCGAGGGAATCAACGCTTTTTCCCATTTATCTCCCGAAAAAGTTTACGGTCACACTATCCAGTCGAGATCGGACCTTGCCAAATGTCGAGGTCTATCGTCTGTCAACTTGCCCGCCGTTACATGTGACGTGGAACGAAGCCAATTTCTGCGCGACGCGGAGGCCCTAAGCCAATCGCACGCACACGTCGGAAAAGACGCCTCCCTACTTTTTTTACGCCGCATCCAGAAGTTGGCTGCTTGGTGCTTATACGGAGGTATCACTCGCATCAGGACGCTTTAAAAGGGAGGCGATCCATTATAGAACGCCTTCCATCCGCTCTTCTTTCACCATCATCTTCTCTTATCTCTAATCTTCACTTCTTCCGACGCTTTCCCGCTCGTGGAGGGATCCATATCCACGCGAAACGGGAGATCTCCCGAACCTACTTATTTCTCAAAGCTTTAAGAATCTTATCCGCCAATCTTTCCGTAGAGTTGATGCCAAGGATCGGAGTTTCGGAGGCTAATTAAGGCGACCCTGCCTTTCTAGGTTCCCTTATCCACTCTGTCGAAATAGGAAACGGCTTTCGCGGTGGATCGTTTTTCTAGTGAGGCGATGTTGACCTTTGTCCCGCTGGCATTCCTGCAGAGTCGCGAATAGCGCGTGCGGTGCCGAGGCGAGGGAGATCAGATTTTTTGTCTTTCTCTGCGCGACTGTTCTTAGCAGGTGGCCGAGGATAAAGGTGGATTTAAAATGCAAGTCCACGGTCGCCTATTTGTAAAACTAATTTGCTGCACAACCTTACCCAGAGGTGCTAATCGATCCGTCCGCGAAATTTTTAAGAAGTCCGGACTTCTTTTCTGGTCTTATGCGAACGTACGTACGTTGTGGGTTTGGTATTGACTAGTAAATATTTACCGCTAATGTTTCAATTATCGCATGAAATTTCGTTCGGTAAAATTGTACATCCGTAATTTTAAAAATATAAATCTACATGCAGAGAAGAGCAATAGAGGTTTATTGAGGTATATATAAGTTTTATTTTCTCATCACATTTTACTTATGATTTCGATTTGATTCTTTACAAAATGAAAGGATTACATTTAAATATAAATCAAATTAAACTATCTGCTGATTACAATTGTCAAATTATTACTCTTTGAAACTATTCTGGAAGTGGTTAGTTTAATTATAACTAATTCTGATTTTTATATAGCTTGCCATGCAAATATTTAAACGATATTTTTCGAATTTTAATTTTGTCCCTAGATATCGCAAAAATTATGCTCGATGTATTTCCTTAATATATCTAAAATGATCACCTTCAGAAGTTTTTTTCTCAAATAAGCTAGCCATTGTATAAGCGCACGTTTCAGCTATGTTTGAAAAAAGAGTTTTTCATCGAATAATTATAATCCGTGATTCTGCAGATAGAAAATAATGATATGAAGATCGAGGTATTCATGGTTAGTGAGGAAAGAATTGAAAATTATGTTCTAGACGCAATATCTCGCAATAGAAAATGAAAGGAAAATATAAAGAAAAAATTAACAAAAAAACTTTGGCAAAAGGTTTTTGCATCCCTTTGTCCTCAATAGAGCAAAGGAATACCATTTCAACCATGATCACTCAGTTTTTCTGTAAGTGTATTATCATTCATGGAATTTGTCTGCACAAGTCCATTAAATCTGCGTTACGAAAGTGGCTCGGCACGTGTTCGTTGTGAATCATAGCTCATGAGCCGTGAAATAAAGCGATTCCTTTTTTCTCGATGGTTTTTCTTGGAAGTCAATGTGGTTCGGCCACTAATGAAGGTCTCAGAGAGATATTATGTGAAAATATCAGTAGAAAATGATTGAGATTGAATCCATTACCTTGACTCAATAAAAGGGTCCACCTCTCTGTTACTACTCATAAATTATTTTATGGCCTCTCATTTTGATTCACAATTTTATTTCCACTCAAGAGTACATTAATTATTACCATGAAAGCAAATTATAGAGGATGGATTCTAGTATACAATCTGGATGATTTCCATTTGAAAAAACTTAAATTTTATTTATTATTTTTTGGTACTGTTTCTTACATTCATTAAGGCTTTAATCTTTTAATGTTTAGTGCCATAAGTAGGATTATCAAAATCTCCATAATATCTCCACTTCTTATGAAATTCTTAAATTACGATTTATCCTAAAACACATTCTGATAATAGCTGCTTAATATCAACAGAAAAGTTGTTTTCTTGCATTTTTAACATTACGAGTTGTTATGTTTAATCTAGAGAATCTTAAAAAACAATGCACAAGAACTTCAAAATGTAGTACCCATTCATTTATATCAAATTACAGCAAATTACTTATTTCAGATACTTGGAGATTTAATCATAATGAAAGACCCTTGCTCAAAGAAATTTGCGAAAATTTGCGCTTAAAAGTTTTTCATATTTACTTATCCATTGCTTATGCAAATAAATATATTTCTTGGAGTTCTACCATTAAAGCAAGGCAGCAGTAAACTTTACTGGTATCGTGTGTTTGCACACAAGTATTGTGAAGGCTTGCCTAAGCTTTCATGGCTGAAGGAGAAGCCTATTAGAGTAGCATATTGAGTACAGAATATAACTAATCTAGTTCAAGAATTGCAAAGGATCTTTGTATTTGTCAACTTGTTTATAAACAGCAATAACATCGACTCGTAATTACTCGATAGATTTTATTTAAATATTACCCAACGAAGGTCAGTAATAATCGTAAAAATATGCTGGAAATATTAATGCGGCAGTAAGCATTCCATCGGTGTTTAAATTTCCGCGCGGCCAACATCCTCTTATTATTACTTCCTCCCCTTGTTATTCAAATCAACGACGAATTTAAAGGTACAAGGTGTCCGAGGTGGGTGAGATATTCTCCCTCTCGCCTAATCACTAAAATCGCCCCTCGTTAAGGCAAGTGTGGGCAGCATAATGAGTCTTGCGGTGTCGCCTCCCGACAGCCGCACCGTAAGGAGCACTCGAGTGGCCGTTTTATTTGGCAACTTCAAAACGTCAAGCCGGTCTTCGAGGTCATGCATCGCCATTGTCCTCTCGCCCACTCGAGAGCGTATCTTTTAGAGTACGCAACGGATATCGGCGTCGCGTGACATTGCCCATCGCTTCGCCGGGGAGTTTTTCCCGACCTCATCCCACTTTCTTCTCTTCTGCAAATGAGACCTTGAGAACCTCTTAGAGCTTCTTGGCGACCGTTTTTATTTTTCGCTATCGTTACCGAGGAAGTTTCGCTTTCAGCCCACCGTCCCTCTCTCCCAGAAGGTGCCGCGGCATCCGACGGCACCCAGAGCCGCGCGTTTTGCGGGGCGTGGATGGATAAAGCGTGGCATGCGTGCCAAACGACGTGGACGGGTGCGTGCGGATGGTCGTTCGTGCGATCGCACGAGGCTGTCGCAGCGTTGAATCTTCAGGGAGCTTCAGAAATCGCTCGCCTTACCAAGAGCGGCGCTGCCGGAGGGAAATTTCCCTGCTCCTTTCTTTCATACCACTCTTCTTCATTAGGATGGATGGCGATAATTAAGGGTGGGAAGCTCAAGTCTGCGCATATCAACGATTTGCAAATTCCGTTTGCTTTCCTCCCTTCCTTCATCTCGTATGCGGCGCATAGTTTACGGTTATATTTTTCGTTCGGGATGTACTGTCATCTCGCTTATCGACCGCTTAAGGAATGCATCGCCAAGTTTAATGGGACGTCGAATGACGATTCTTTACATTCCTAAGTCTATAGCAAGAGCAACGCTGTTCCACAAGGGGTTGGCTTCTTTCTCTAGCTCATTCACGCGTAAGATATGTCGAGGACTGTCGTCAGGTTCCTTATTTTCTTGCCTGCCCGGTTTCGTTATCGTTCTCGGATATCGAGAGTAATGTCCTCTTCGCCGGAAAATCCCTACAGGCAATTTAAACAAAAGGTAGCGGTGCAATCTGGTTCGTAACCTATAAAGACACGCATTTCCTAAGCGTACCCCCTTATAAATTAATCTAGGAAATTTCCCCCATGTCTTAAAAGTGAAATTCGGTATCAGAGAGTAGTTCGGTATTTAGGAGCGAATGGTCTCGTAAAAAAAACGGGGTCGCTCGGATAATAGGAAGGATAACAGTTACTCTCAGTTATGCGAAGCGAGGCGTGGTTTATTCCCGTCTCAGATTTTATGCCCACCGATTTCCATCTCGCGATGGAATATATTGGTTATTATGGTGGTAAGATTGGTGTTAAGAAAGTAGAAAACAATGCGTTATTTATTATTGTCACGAAATTATGTAATCGCCAAAGGTTACCATTCAGCTTGTGACTAACGTGACCGAGAAGTTTCACTTTCGAGAGGTGCGAATTCCATTTCTATGACGTAATTTTGTTTTTAGGGAAACTTAGAATTTATCCCCTACAATATTGTGATGATCTCCTTGCTTTTGTACGAATGGCAGTTGCTTCTGAACACTTATTTCGTTTAATATATTGTGAGGCATCATTCGATTATTAAAAAATGCGTAAAAATATTAAGTTCTCAATTTTAAACTACTTCAGATGATCAAAATATTCTAAATTTTACTTTCCGAATATTTTTATATTTATGATATTATTAAATTATTCTTGATAGTATATGTATAGGTCTTCTTAAAAAATCCTGAAAGAGAATATTTTTTTAATAATTTCATCTAATTTTATGATTTAATGTCTCAGATATATAGAGAAATTAACATACCTTTAAGTCTTAGTCCAGTATGTTTTAGAAGAGTTAATACCCAATTGTGGTTCAATATGTTGCAATAATCATTGTTCGCTTAAATGCTTATCGTTGTTGCTTTATGTCTGGCATATTATCGTCCACAGTAGAATTATTTTATATAATTAACGAGGAACTCTTAAATTATTGATGAAACTTGTTCATGTTAGCTAAGAAATTCTAAACCCACTATCCATTTATATATAAACAAAAAGGATCAGGAAATGAATGATTTTTCACTTTCCACAACTAGGACGATGAAATATGGTTGGAAGTCGATGACCTACAAATTTCAAAACACGATAATATTCAAGAGTTATTTCTCAAAAAAACGGGAAAGTTTCCTATAAGATTAAAACCTTTTCTATTTGGTTTACGCTTTAGCCGCAAATTGCAAAAGACAGCTCAACCGTACCCAGAATTTCTTCTCCCAAGCTGCCCTTTCCATTTCATTTTCAGCTTCCTGTCCTGAGAGTTATGGAATTGTGTAATCGTCATCTTCCACGTGACGCAACTTCTCAAATGTGAAAGCAGCCGAATGATGCTGCGTCTTTTGTTGCAACGAACGATACGTTTTATACTCAGATCCAGTGCTAATGACGGGCTTATTCGGATTCCGGTTACGGCGTTAGTTCTCCTCCTAAGATCCTCTCACTTTCACCTTTACATTTTTTCTCGATCATCGGCTGTTTGGGGCGCAAGCTTTTTTATCCGTATGATGTAGGACGATCGATGAATGCTCCCCCAAAACTCTTTTCTTCGTGTAAGACACGGTAAAATCAAAACACAACACACTGTATATATAGTACGGTAATAATTTCAACAATGCTGGTGACTGAGATTTCGGTGGTATTATTGAGTATTGACTGCCACATTATTGTTATCGTATTATTATTAAATATTTATATTATTGACAACAATTGACCCTAATACAATATTATTGTCAATAATTGTATTTTATATGAAGTGTATTAGGTTACGGTTGTTATTTACTTCAATTGTTAAAGACAGTTTCCCACTGGACTACAATGATTATACTCTTAATTGCAATGAAAATAAAATTAGGCTTCCCGAGTTTATGGTATATCGCTTGATTTGACGATCGTAGTGTGGAGATTGTCTACGTGGGAAGTCGCCTAAGAATGAAAAACGTAAACAACTTTCGATGTCGAGAAAGTATACCGCATTTTTTTCCTCGTCTTCGGAGCGAAAGCTCGAGGCGCTAACAGCTCCAGGCAGAGGAGTAAGTTTTGTTTGAAGAGATAATGTTTCGATTTAATGCACGGGTCCGTTTCGGATGTAGGATCGTTTGTTTGCGCATCTCATTATGTCGTCCAACTGTTTGAATACATGCAAAATTTCGTCCTCGTTAGTCGTACAAATGTTCCTATCCTCGTGAGGTTAGTGTTGGGCAAGTCGCCGCGTTAGATTCCTACAGAGACCTGAATTTATCTACAATTCATGGACACACCCATTGCTAAATTTTGCGACGGTGAAAATATTTATGTCGTAGAAAGCAAGAATTTCCGAGCTTTAAGTTCTGGTATTTCATTCTGGTGGTTCATTACGTATATTTCGAGAAATTCTTTTTAATTGAATGTATTTCGAGAATATCATGACGTGTTGGACAACTCTTGGAAAAAGATTTGTCTTTTCCAAGATAACTTCATATGAATTTCCTTCAGATTTTATTTGTAATAATTATTCATTTTATACCGTTTCAGGCTTGTTAGTTAGTCCGTTTTTATTTAAAAATATTATTTGATCTTTTATTCCAGAATTTGTAATCATAATACTCCTATCTTGAGTTATGATAGATTTTTTTTTTAATGTTTAACGATTTTTTCTTTAGGATGAGCAATTCCTTAGATTAAATTCTACAAAATCAATATCTTTATTGTTAAAGTACGTGATAATTACTCGAAAACTCTCAGAAATAGACTTTGTTCTCGTAGGAAGTAATGCTGAATGTGTCTAAATCTCTAACAATGTTGAGTAGAGTAATATCATTAGCCAAAGAAAGAATGGAGAAGGAACACCTTTACTTCAAATAAACGCTAGACGTTCGCAGATATTTTTATTTTAAGCAACCAATTTCAAATCCTTTCCTGTTGCAATATTTTATTTTCGAAAGGATTGATTTTGTTAAAATAAATTAAACTTGCTATAATAGATTTTAAAAATTACTTAAAATTAAGCAAATTAACCGTAATTGCTTCATAACTAATAAGAAGTATTGTTAATAATTATTTCAGTTGAATATTACCTCGGAAGTAATTCCCTCCCAATGCGTAGGATTAAATTCAAACCTAAGGAGTGAATAACAAATTCATGTACGTACACTGCGGAAGTTTGCTGCGGATTTGGTCTCATAAAGTTGTTGTAGTTGCGGTGAGGTAGCTTCAAGGGGACTTTTTGTATCTCTATGGTAAACCTTGCCGACTCACTTATCACGTCTGGGAATTGCAATTAAAATTAAACCGCGGTTTGGGTTCATTTCAATGCCGACGTTCCCACCACCAGTGGGCGGGTCCTTCCGCCAATGTCGGGATGAGTAATCGATTTTTCTACCAGCTTTAGTAACGTGTCGGAAGTTTAGTTGCTTTCTGAACACCCAGGCGCTGTATATACTTCTCAATAATCGCCGTCTCATATTTTATATTCTGGTCTAAATCACGCCATGCTCTACTTTGGTGGGAATGAGTAACTTTTCTGAAGATTTCATGGTCACAGCTTGATTTCGCTCTCTCATCGTAACGCGGTTTCGCTCATGTTCTTATCGTGGGAAACGATCTCAAAGACTTCTTCCTTTGTCTCCCGCACTTTTGGATGATTCATAACCATTTGAGTTCATTCGCTTTTTATTTGTGTCAAAGTCCCCGCTCATCCTTGATCCTCTCGCACGTTGAGGATCGTCTTCAGAGACAATCGTTACCTCAGAGTTATCAAATTCAGATTCGACTATCCGTAGAAGTTAGAGGTTATTTACTCTCCTTCTCTCGTGGATGTATTTCCGTAGTGAAAATCTTTTCCAAGGAGCTAGAATAAGTCATTTTGTATTGTGAGTGGAATTTTATGGCTCCTTTAATGTACTTTGCTGTTATTTATTCAACCACTTTTATTATATTTTAGCATGGTATGGGTTTGACGTGAGAATGAACTCCACAGTCAAGATCTCGCCCTTATTAAAGTCGTTTTCTCTTTAATGTTATTATGGCCTTCCGCGAAGGACCGCCTTCCCATATTTTGCTGCTTATAATATTCACATTTTTCGGAATTACACCGTAGAGATCTATAAAGTGGGAATGAGGCTTACTATAAGAGAAAAAAAGTGATGTAATTAGTCCTTTTTCTCCAATAAATGAGGATTCAAATTGTGAGGAAAATCAGCCCCAAAATATTAATTGAACCATACGCTTACGACCTTTGAGGAAATTTCTTTTTGATGAATATTCTAATGAACCTTCATTTGATTAGCAAAGGATTTGATATAGAATACTATCTATGAGATGAAAGCTGTTGCAGAAGTTGTTAAAAGTTAGACTCTTTTATTCTTCACCTCTAAATGAGTGAAGTGAGTTCGAAAAATCAACATTTGGAAATAAGAATGCCTAATTTGTATCTTGCTTAACGCAGAATTCTTGGGTTATAATTGTTTTAACTCAAGAGATTAAATATGCATTTTTGAATTATTTTTTCCTTTTAAAAATTTATTTTAAAATATTTGTTAATTTTACAAAGTATTGGTTTTTGGTTCTCTCTTATTCGTAAGTTATATAACCATAGAGAACAAAGGGTAGGCAACTATTTTTCCGAAGGCCACAATTATTTACCATTTGACTGAGTTTGAAAGATGGCATGTGAAATAATCGGACAGATCTTACAGATCGCGTGTTAACTTCTTCGAAGTTATAACAGATCGAAATTCTGAGGAAGAAAAAGATTTCGTTCGCTCTTCGAATCCAAAGTATGTATTTTCCCTCTTATCTTTGCATTGAGTCAGGATCAAGATTGGTAATAATAATTTTTAAATACTGCTATTTTTTCCAGGAAATGCTTTAAAGTTCCTCAATCATTTGTAAAGAGGGCACTGACTTATCCTGAGGACGTTCGACGTAATCTTATTTTATTAATAATCTGATCATCCATTTCTTGTTACTCAAATAAAGGTTGAGTGTAGAAGAGCAGGAAATATCAAAATATTTCTATTTATAGATTTGGCGGGAATTTATAACTTTTAATCTTTAAATCTATTATGTTCCTGACATTTATATTAATAGTGTAGTGATATAATGCATTTCCTTCTAGATTTTAAATTTGAATAATGTTTGATTTGATAAAAATTTTTTAAAAAATACTACACACATTCTACTCTTATGAAAAGAAGTTTGAAGGAGGTCAGTTTCATTTGAGTAATGTGATTTTTAATCGTACATTTGAAATTCAATTACATTTCTTAATATTTAATTTTTAACACTTACGTACACAATTATGCAAATGGGATAATTAACTAGGGACTTCTATTTACATACATACATAAGTATTTATTCGGCGAAATTGGAACTGATATAAACTATCGATTTTTTTTATCAAAACTATTATTTTCTGACGTATTTTTTTTTCAATGAATAATTGTTGAATACATAAAAATAATAATTTTATAAATGAATATTAAGAAAGAAGTCATTATAAATTGTACGCATGAAAATATTATAAATGAATACGTGGGGCTAAAAGGGTTAACAGATAGTTGTATTTAATTTTAACGAGTGACACATGGCAACGATTTGATGCGGTACGCATGACACTCGCATTATTTATCAGGCGCTCTCATAATATTGTATACCGTACCCTGATATCATTACCTTATATAAGGTATACTTTGTTAGTTAATTGCTTTAACATGGCCTGCTATAATCTGTATATTTTGATCTTTTGAAATTGTGATTTCATTCGAGCTTATCAATATGACAGGAGGGATGTAGAAATTGTGTAAATGTCGACCAAACACGGAAACAAGGGCATTAAGACAATAAGTTGTCCATGGTGGAAAGCCATTCCCATTCCACAACAGTAGCCGTCATTAACACGACGCACTGGGGAACAGCGGGGCAGAAAAAAATCGTGAAAATGACGAAGGCGCGTAACTTTCCCACGAGAGAGTAGTGCTTTCTTCTTCGGCAGGTTCTGCTCAGAGTTGGCAACGTCTCTTCCATTCACATTACAGTCCTGCTTAATTCGCATCGTACAGAAATAGCGTGTCTCATCACGGAGGTTTTTTACTAAAAGGGAACACGACGTTTCCTTCGAAGGTTCTCAACAGGTGAAAGAGGCGAGGGAAGGACGAGCGGAATTTTCGGCAAGGAACATCTTCCGCCGACAAGAGTAAAAACACAAACAAAGCGACCGGTGAAACATCGCGGTGTTCTTTTTCTTACGAGGACAAGGTGACCAAATCACTCGCTAGTGTGTCAACCTTCCTCGAAGGGAGGGGAAGAAATAACAAAGCGGAGACTTCTAGGAAACAATGGCTTTCTAAGTTCCCGCGGATCTCCCCCGCGTGGGAGTTGCTACGTGTCCCAGCACTCATCGCACTTACTATCCCCGGGTACATCCGCCCTCGTAGGAGGGGAGCGAGAATAAGCACCTTCCCGGGTGTCCATCGCTAACCGGCAGCCTCACCGTTGCCCCTGGTACCCTCCTCACCTCGCTGGCATTCCGATCCTCACTCATGACTCGTCACGACTTCTGTACGTTCGAAAGTGCGTTGAGCAGGAAGCCTTTCTTAGCTTCGGTTCAGCGCTAACATAAACTCGGTTTCTAATCGACCGAAGAGGATGTAACTTCGCGGGTAACTGTGCTCGCGAAACGAGAAAGAAATTTAATTTTACGAGCTTAACAAACAAGGTTCTATTCAAGGAAATACTTTTTTAGAGCTCGAGTGAGGTTAATACAATAAAAAATCCAAGGAATGGTAAAGCAACTTTGTAAAGTTTCCCGAAATATAGTAACCACACCGATTTAGAAATGTAGTATACATCAAGTACCGCTTAGTTTTATTGACGATGGCAGTCCATTAGCAATGGATATTTATTAAGCGAATGAAATTATAAACCATGTGTTTTTCTTTTGATACTTTTTCGTAGTTAATTTTTATTAATTAACCATTCTATCGTAATCAGATGTTAGAAGTTTTTAATAAAAGTTTTTAAAACTAAAATTTAGTACGGTTAAATGCGACTTTTAAGAAGTTATTTTTAGTCCATTAATTCATATACGTATATTATTCGTAATATACTATTGAGGATTCAAACGGATTTCAAAGTACAGGATTATAACGGATTTTATTGCTCAGTTAACCGATGCGAATAAAGAAGGGAGATATCACATATATAAGATAGTTAATGGAACTCCAACTTAAAAGATGCAGGAAATGTTAAGTTTTCAATTTCCAACGGATCTAATTCTCTTTGCTTGATTTTAACTCAATACATTTATAAGTAATTTATTCTAACCATACCTCCCTTACAAAATTGCTCGTTTAAATTTAATGTTTAAGATACCGTAAACATGGTATTATAACTATTTCTTCGTACTTTAATTCAAAAATTAAAATCTCTAAAAGTGCCAGTTTACATTAACTGAACCAATTTTAGCCTTTCTCTTGCATTTCAAAATTATTACCGCATCAGATTACGATTCCCAAAATGGCCTCGTGCAGTACTCGCACCCACACCCTGACTGAATCGTAGCGAAAGTTTGGTGAGTCAGAAAAAGCGTACTCATAAATTGTTCTGTTTGAATCGGTCGTATGAGGAGTTGTGTGGAAACTGACTCAGCAACGGGTGGAAAACTGAATGAGAGATAGACTGCGTGACTGAAAGGGGTGTTTTTATGATATGGTTACGGTAACTATGGATATGAGGCGTATGACGGAGTTTATTAGGAATCGTGATGAGGGGCCGCGGAGATCGACAATAAGGGCCTCTAAATGCGCTGAATATGGCTCTTAAGAGAAAGAACAAGTTTCCTGAAGAATAGAAGGGTGTGAGTTAAGGGAGAATAAATCCGAAGAGAAATATTTATAGGAGAAAGTTCTGTAGAGCCGTAGATGAAAGCAGTTAATTCCCGTGATTGAGAATGGATTAGTGCTCGATCGTTTGGATAATTTAATGAAAAGGAAAGGTAGAGACAAGGTTGATTAAGTATTATTAAGGTAGAAATTATTACGGAATTGGAGATCCTTGCTTTTATTATATTAGATATCGTGCTTTGCTTTCCTTTTACGATGGGGAGGAAATTTATTCGGAATTGAAACATATCATACCTATTTAAATAAGTTCTGAAATGGATAGAAGCATTCATTATCTGTTTCTTTGATCTGAAAATTATGGATTAATCTATTTATTGTATCTACTTCTTGTATTACTAATGTATTTCTTTTTAATACAAATTTATGCATTATCTCTCTGATTTACCCTTCGGTATAAAATGATTTTCATAACTGAGAGATTGTTGGATAATTTTCTAGGAAGGTACTTCATCTAAATTCTCTTGCTTAAGGCGTTATTCAGACTATCTTTTATAGATTCTCATCTCGCGACACGTAGGATCGTACAATTTATGCTCTGAAAGAATTAACCTAAGAAATGTGGATTTTACGTTGAAATACTTTACGATCCGTATTTGTTGTTAGACTTGCACTCGAGTTAGTAAGTTAGTATCAAAATTATATTTGCATATAACATATTTATGCTTTAAGTCTCAAGTTGCGTAAGAGAGTTTTTAGCCCTAAGTTGATGTATAGTCGATACGTGACGTATCTAACATAAGTCAAAGATGTAAGCGATGTATTCAGTTTGTATTATGTATTGCCACCGGTTTTAAAGTCAGATCTGAACATTATGTATAATAGAATCACATTCCGCAATGCAGACAATAGTTTAGGATATAATAATTTTAGAAATGTTTGTTTAATATACGAGACTTGTACTTATACTTTTATAGACATATGCATTCTCTATCTCGATCCTGGAAACGGAACGTCATTCTAAGAGTGATGTAAAGATAAGAGTGCGCGGTTTTCTTATTTCACCTTTTCTCTGCCCGACCACCCAACGCAAGATGGTATTTCCTCGAGGCGAAAACAATTCTCCCCAGGTGCAGCAGTGGAATAGTCAAATTGGCAGCCCTGCACACGCTGCCCTACGCCACTCACCTCATGCACCTTTTCAAGTCGCATCTACAATCGCCTTCCTCCCTCCCCTCTTCGCCCCTCATTGTCTCCCGCTAATTCCTCTCCTTTTAAAGTTACTCCCCCACACTTTCTTCCCACTGACTCACCTCCTCAACCCTTTATTTACCACCACCTCTTCTCCTTTCCAATTCGCGGCTATTTTCTCCGATTTGTTTAAAAGAGGCTGCTGACGTCTGGTTCTTTTCTCATCAGCGGTCTGTTTGGTGCGCATTTCTTCCGATTCTCGGGTCGTCTCCAGATCTCTCTCTCCCCGCGTTCTCCGTGTTTATTTGCGATCCTTAGTTTTCTCGAAATGTTTGCCTTTTCTCTAACTTTCTCCGATTTACGACGCCGTTTCCGAGGCGGCTCCCTTATGTGACCGTTTCCATGGTTTACGCATTATTTGCGGTCGTTTTCCTTTTATTGTACGATCAATGGCATCCTTATTCCCGTCGCGAGTCGTTTGAGGTTTGCTTTTATTTTCTCAATGCAAACAGAGTGTATTTAGTTGTATATAGGATTTCGATTGACTCTGTTTGGTATGATTTGCTCAAGTAATAAAATGGATGCTGTAAAATATGATTTTAATCGTCCAGCAATTAGGAATTATGATTCTAGCAACGTCTGTTTTTATGTCGGATTTTTATTTACTCGGTTGAAAAGGATTTGTTTTAATACGGAATAATTTGAGTTGGATCTATTTCCGCTTTGATCAGCATTTTAGGGATTATTTTCTTATAAGTGTTTTTTTCGAATAAAAGTTCTATCGCTTCAGATTTAAATATTGGAAGCTTATTGCCGACGTTTTTCAAGAAGATATTGATTGTAAGATTTTGAAAATAAGCTCAAATTTTAATTATTGGGTATGACGGATTAATTAAAAGTATGTCGTTACAAGGAATTGTGAAAATCGAGAAAATTAAGTTCTTAAACTAAAATTAATGTTTATTAGAGCTTGTGACGAAATTTAAAATATACATTTGATTATAACGGTTTGAATAATATAATATTCGCTTAAAGATTACGTCGAACCATGTACTCAATTCATTTTACTCATTTTTAAACATTGCAGTCTTGTAAGACAGACATTTTTTGGCATCGAGTCTGGAAGGTATGTTGATTGTGGGTGTACATGAGCTTTGGGATTATCACTCTCGTGATGTGTGGTCGAGGATGAGCATTGTCGTGTTGCAGGAGGACGTCATAACGTCGGAGGGTGTCTTTTGATGGTTTGCTTCGTTGTGTAGCGGTATTTGTTAAACATAGAGTTCTGCATCTACCGTCTGGTTGTTT
This sequence comes from Pantala flavescens, assembly GCA_020796165.1. Lineage (NCBI taxonomy): Eukaryota > Metazoa > Arthropoda > Insecta > Odonata > Libellulidae > Pantala > Pantala flavescens. The sequence continues at coordinate 22,142,949 of CM036878.1, forward strand.
GCAAGGATTTCATATCGAATGACACCTTCCCAATCTCACCACAACCAGAGCGTTGTCCTACGAGGCTGAAGTTCTCGTTCGTCCGTGGTGTCATATGCTCAACAGGAATAAGCCGTTCTTCTCGCTCCTTCACACTGATGTAAACAAGCAGTTTCTGTTCTTGTGTCCGTACGTCTGCACATGACTGAAAGCTTGCAAAATTATCATTGTCATTTTGGTATTTTTCATTTCATTTCGTTTGGGTGAAGGATATATTGAATCAAGCAGAAAATCTAAAGTATTAATAATAAATACAACGTGAGTTTTGAAACGGTTTGTATTATTAAGAATACGCTTTTATTTAAATGATAAGTATAATATGTTTACATGTGTTCCCACCATGTGAAAGAATAGGATATTTTACTGAATTGCGTCTACGTGTATATATTTTTCTAACAAAGAGACCTCTTACTTCGGAAAAGTTGTAGAAAAGAAGATATGTTTACGATATTACTATCACTTGAAAGAGTTTCTGATAGCAATTAAATATAAACGATCGTATAAATATGAATTTTGAGAAAAAGAGGGAAAATTGTTCTTCATAATGACTATTATCTTAATATTACATTAGGCGAAAGTTATAACAAGTTTTCTCGATTATGTGCTAGGTTTAGTGATTGGGTGCATTAAAATATCTCATAATTAGAATTTTATTTGTTTTAGCGGTATTACAAAGTGAAGGATATCCACTCTTTACTTTGCTGCTTCCGTAAAACAATTGCAATTTACTCAACTCCTCGTTTTATCAAGTAAGTCTCGTTAAATTCAAGTGCCTCGGGTAGCTGACGGTGTGGAGAATTTAGTTCAAACCAGCATCGTGGCTGCACAATTATTCACTTAATGTTTTATACTTCATTGAGTTGGAAGTTACTTATTTTCAGTGTTCGTTTTACTTCCTGATATTTATTGTTTCCCTATCCTTCTCCTCCGAAGTTCATTAGAATTCCACCTTCCGCACAAATCCCCTTTCCCACCCTTTGCATTCCATCTCCAAGCCATTCTCTTCCTGAAGCGAGTTGAGGTCATTTCTCGAGGAATTGGCTCCGAGTAAGCCAAAGCTCTTTATCGTTGTCTTGATGCGTTGCCATCGTATATAGCTAGGCTTTGTGCACCCGTTAATCCTCGCGAGTAGGCTTTTTTCTTGCGATGAAGCACGAGCGGATCGTCCAGGGCTTTATACGACTGCTTCAGAGGCCTGCGCTTAAAGTATTCGAGATAAAATACTGTAGCAGAAAAAGTTTACAATCCATTGTCTCGCTGCTGACCTTTTCGCAGGATTCTCGGAAGTGTTCTCGGATTCTACAGCAACTGCGTCCGAAAGATAGCGAAAGAAGATCAGCAAAGCACTAAAACTTCGGTAGAACTCGCTTATGTATCTCTACATCTATAAGTCCACCCGAAGAAGTATTATCTTTGTTGTAATCGAGGTGGTTTAAGTAAAGTTTTTAGCTTTTTCGCTTCATATTTCATATAGGGTTCATATTTTTAAAGTAGCATCTTCCGCAAACTTAACGGTGAAAAAAGATAGATGTTTATTTTCGTCTGACTACTATCACTATCTGTGTGCGAACAATGTTTCTCTTAATAGCAGAACTTACCTAGAAGAACCACCCTTCGTTTTATTTACCCAGCGTAATATTTATTATTTGTACGTAGGTGAATAATTATTCTCTTTCATTCAGTTCTTCGCCGTCACGCTGCAACTACTACTATTTTGTTAATCTTTATAAATTCCTCTCATTTATCGTTGGAAATAAATATTGCTGTCCTGTGTTTCCCTTGTATCATAAAAATATGCAAATGTATACTTGGTTTTTGGTTATTATATTCATGCTATAAGTGGAGTATACTCATTTCTAAGTATCTTCTCTTAGTTCTCTCATATTCTCATTAGATGTGCCCAAAATTCTCTTGACGGGAGGATAGGAAAAGTTTTAATTTGAAAGCCTTGTTTAAATTTCTATTGTGTACGTAAAGATCGCCCTTTTCAAGTGCCTCATCTCTCTTTCTGCTTTATATCTGTATACTTCGAGAGAAAGGATCGCCAAATCAAAAAGAAATCACTTCTCAAAGTAAATTCTGAGGTATAATGATGGAGTTTGAGTGAAAGATTTTATTGAAAATCGTGATTTTTTCCGAGGGTGACTGTATTGAGGCTGCATTGAGCTTTTGAAGAAGGCGTCATATGGCATTGAAACTCCGTAGGATCTCCATCTTTGTTCTTGATGAACCCGAGTTTCTCAAGGGCCCGCCCACATGAGTTAGAGATGTGGGTACTCCAAGTTGTATTACTCGTTAACTTATGGAGCATTATGTGGGTTTTGACAATAGGGCTCCATAAAGCTTACGAATAAATTGTCGAGTGTTATTTACTCGCAAGGGGGTTGCTTGTCCAGTGAAGGTTAGTCATTCTTTCGGGTACAAAAGTGAAGTTTTTGATAGTTTGTCATGATTTTTAATGTAAATTAATGGTGATTGTTTTTTTTCCTTGAAGGTTTGTTTTGATAAGGATTGTTCGAAATGTAAAAATATGAACTTACCATGTTCAATTTTATAGATAGACTAGAGAACCGCAAAGAAGATTGGATATTGCGGTGGAGAATTCATCTAGCTCAGTGAAAGGTATCATGTTGATGTTGACTTCTAGGAATGGAATTTCCCTCTCTCGTAGCGCTACCACGTAGATACCTTGGAGGGCTGTCACGTATAGCCATATGATTCCTTCACGGTGAACTTCATTTAGGTGGAAAATTCCGTATAATCATGACCGTAAATGCTAAAGTAATGGATTCATTATCCACAAGTCACTCGACCGATCTTTTTTGATAATCAATGAATTTTTATCACGTTCTTATATTGTTATTGACAGCTTATTTTTTGATCTAATGTTTATTTTGAAGTTCTTTCGTCGTAATTTTTAGATGGAATAGCATAATATGGCTATTATTTTTATTATATATAGTAGACGTGTCACCGGAGTATGTTTTTATGATTTTGATAACGCTCTTTTTTATTATTATAATTTGTAGATAAAACATGCTCCATATAATGGAAATATTTACCTAACTATTTACAATGATCTTAGCTATAGATGCAAAGGTGTATATCTGTAGTAGTAATAATTCAATATAAGCACAATTTAAGTTCGGAAAGTGACCCTTAGCGAGAAAAAGGTCTCTATTGAATAAATCAGTAAAGACAATGGCGAAATAAAGTGTGGGTAGAGAAATACTTCATCACGTTCAATCTGATGTCCAGCATTTCCTCACGAAAAGGTACTTAAATTCTACCTCTCCTTAAGGGAACTCTTTCTTATTGCTCAGACCCTCTTCGAACGGGTAGTCTGCCGACGAATTGGATTTCATTCTATGCCACGCATATGAATCGGATGTCTGTATACACTTATGAGTCTATTATTGTCCTTTGCTTCGAAAGCGACTCAGAGGAGTGTTTTGGATAGCGTGTTTCAGAATTCTTTGTCTCGTGTGTTAATGCATATATAAAACATCGAAGATGGAACGTTAAGAACTCCTTCGATATTCAATCCTTTAGGAAAACTCCTCTCAAAGGATTAATGATGCTCGATTCTAAAGACGATTAATAACTTAAGATGCTTAAATCCGTGTAAGGAAGGAATTTAAAATTTATTCCTGGTGTCCTTTTACACTCATCTATATTCTTCAATAACTTGTTGGAATGTCTATCTCATAAGAACGCTTAATCTTTTCCAGATTTCCTACTATGCTAATGAAGGCAACAAATTCTCGTATTATGTAAATAACGGTGTAATAAATATTAGATTTTAGTATATTTAAAGGTTTAATATCTGAGGTTTGATATTCTGCGATTATTACATTTCTAATCCGCTTTGGAGATAGAGTTTACGGAATCTTAAATGCATAATTCTGAGTAGATGTGTATTGTTTTCAAAAGAGATGTCCTATGCGGCCTTAAAAATGCCGATTTTCATATTTTATTTAACAATTGCGCATCTATTTTTATTTGTCAGTTTGTTAAATTACGGAGAATCGATTTAGCGTCACCATAGTATTTTCTCGAAAGGTTGTTTATTTTAGTATCGTCCCTTGGATGTACGCACTTATCTGTGGTCATAATCTGAGGTAGTTGAACCTTCCAGTTCCTCGCGCTCGATAGCCCCTGCTTTTCTTCAGTTTAAATTTAGCCTCAAGACTAAATACCGTCGGGATTAATTCGGCAGAAGTGATAGCCGCCCAATTATTCACCTTTCGACTCCAAATGCAGTGGAAAGGCCAAATCGCAAGATCAATCCGATCCGAGCGTCGGAGAGACCCTCCAACGAATAAAAAAGAAAAGCCTAAGGGCGCGTTATTGCGCTAACGAGAGCGAAAACACGGTTTTTAACGAGGATTTTCATCACGCCAGGAGGCGGGTCGAATCATAAATTCGGCGAATTCACGCCATCTTCTCCTCCTCATTTCGCTCGTAAACATGAGACCCGAAAGATTCCTAGACGTCATTTTTACGCGCGTCCTCCTGAATAACAAAGCGTTATTCTCTGATCGGAACGCGTCTCCCTCCCTCTCCTCGACCGTGATTTATTCAAGCAACGTCCTCTTCTGCATCTCCTCCGACTTCGCCCACCCAAGTGACCCCTCTGACCCTTCTTTTCGTACCTCCGTGACCGTTGACCGGAGGTAAGATCCTCCTGTTATCCGAGGCACCCAGTCGCACCTCCCGAACGCTGCATCGAGTTTCCCTTTCGTGAAAAAATGTCGTTGATTATTCGAGTGGTTGGATTCAGATGATAATGAGAGTTGGAGTAGAGGTCGGCGACCCTTCTCCTCACGGCCGAGGAGTTGTTTTTTTTTATTCCACGAAATCCGTTGAAATTCGGCTGTAAGAAAGGGTTTTATAGTCCAGGTAAATCCGCGTGGTAATGTATCGAACGTTCCCCGAAGGAAGGTAGAGATTAATTTCTTTATTTTTTTTTTAATACGCCGAAGTTGTAAATACTTCTTTTATGCGACTGGGTTTTTTGTTCGATTTCATTTTTGCATAACTATGGAGAAAGTATTTGATTTTTTCCCCTTTCTTGCTCATGGAAGGCTGATGAAAGTTACTGATTTATGGTTGATAGTGAGTAATGGAATTCCTTCTCGTTGTTCGTGTATATTGAGTAAAAGGAAAGGTATGGTGCGAATCATTCTTTTTGGAAAGCGATTGGAAAATATTCAAATTTAAGACTTTTCATCCTCTGGAGATTTCGATTATTCATGGTGTAAGAGCCAAAGATAAAAACATTCCGTAAGAAAATTATTTACAAAATTATTTTACGAACGGTAAATTATTTATAATCCTGATAATCTTCTTAGTTTAGTGTTGAGATTTTCAATCAGGTGTTTAAATATATCCTATTCAAAAACTTTCAGGAATATTAATATGCACAGAAATTCAAATAAATGAATATCGGTTTGGAAGCAATTTAAACTCATTTTAATAATTTTCGCCATGAAAGGGAGAACGAAATGAAACTAAAGTTAAATAACACACGAATTTTTATGGAAACTTTTTAGTTTTAAAGGATTATCCCAAAATTTAAAAGTGTATGCATACAATATAATAGTGTATCCTCTCCATGATTGATATTTCTAGATATTTTTTTTAGCGTGCGATAATCTGGAGCATTCTTAATTGAATGTCAACTCTAGATTGTTACTAATAAAAAGTTTCAGTTATCATATATTTATTATTCTTACAATGAAAATCTAAATAAATGTAAAATGTATTTTACAAAGGAACTTTGATCTATAATTGTGCTGTGTTTAGACATCATATAATAAAGAAATTCGAAGATTTTCTAACGAGAGGTATCTATGCATCAACTTCCAACTTCGGGGCTCTAGAAATTTGTAAATACTTCAGATAAAATCCAAGAGATACATTCTTGCTATATTTCGGAAAAGTAGACGACATTTCTCGGGAAACTAATAGGATCTTCTCACGTAACCCACGGTTCTAAATGTACTTCTATCCTTAACTTACGACTGGAACGAGATTTTCCTGTTTTGGAATAATTTTGAGCTTATCCTTGAAGGGACTATTTGGCTGGCTTTATTTCTCTTGGCGTCGCTTAAGGTCAAGGCTCTCATCTCTCTTTCGTGTTACTTCTTCTTTTCTGAATTTTATTGCCTCATCGCGCTCTTACTCCTTGGCCGCTAAGCTCCTGTCACCTAGTGGCGGAAAAAGGATTCTCTTGGTGAAAAGTTTGCTGGACCTCTCGGGTGGAAACATTTCACGTGCTACTCCCTGACGGTCGAATGAGTAACTTTTTCAAGAATGTAGAGCGGGAAATAAACAATGAAAGGTTGGAAGTTTGAAATGACTGATTGCGAAAAGAGCTGTATCTGCGTTTCGTTTACCTTCATCAGAATTTTATTTACAGAAAAAGTAATGAGAGAATGCGTTATTTTATTAGGCTTTAAAGAATTCATTCCTATGTAAATAGACTAATTTTCTTATCGATTTTTAATTCCTTTATTTTTACTCGCAAAGTTTACGTGAATATAAGAGAGAAGGTCTACGAAAATAAATCAGTTATAATCATCGTACATAAAAGTAAGTGCTTTGTTTGTTAATGATAAATATTTCAATCTCAATATTATTTACTTATTATAATTATTAATGTCGAAATCACTGATTTAACACCGGTCTTTACAAAGATACACGTATTTGATAAGCATTAGCGGTAAAATATTGTCGGTTCAATTAATTAACAATGTTTTTGGATAACGTGAGTTCGGTATTATCAATAACTATCCAGTTGCTCTTTTATGTAATAAGTTTTTGAAAAATAATTAATCAGCAGCAGTAATGAATCAGATTTTTAAAATAAGAATGTAATGGATCGTTGATTAATAATTATTTGGAAAATTTGAGAAAAATGTATGACGGTATCTTATTCTTCTTCAATTTAATATTACTATCTCTTAATTTTTAGTTATCGATATTAAAAATTGCGTCATAAAAATATATGTTAGATTCGCAAAGAACTACGAGCGTTTGGATGTGTATCATCTTGATTTCTTTTAATCTCATGGTGTAAAAAGCTTCCTTTATTAAGTAATTGGAAGTATCGTTGTATCCGTTCATCAAAGGTGTAGTAGTCATTCGTAATTTTTATAAAAAGCGGTTACAGGAAAATTCAATAAAAAATTGTGTGAAATAGAGCGACCAACAATCTTTTTGAAAAGCTTATTTTGTTTTGAGCTTAGAGTAGAATAATATTAATGTATGAGAAGACAAAAACGCATTTTCGTCGTATCTTATTGATAAATTATTTTCTTTGCCGTTATTTCTCACAACCATGCATTACTTGGTGACTAATCTCAAATTTTATATAGATTGTAGTGTTTTTGAACTCCTTTTCTCCTCATTTTATCATTTCTCTTGCGGCTTTTTTCGGATGTATTTTTCAAAAATAATTCTCATTTATTTTAGTCTTTTGGTTTCTCTTAAGAATGATTATAAATCTTTCAGTTACTCGATATTTTATGCTATTTTGCGATAAAAGCGTTACATCTTATTAACTACTTATCCTCTCCATAAGCCATAAATACTTCATAGACTTTACATACTTATATCAAAGCTTAACAAATCATTTTATAAATACTTTTAGTTGTTTCAAGTCAATTCTATAAATATTTATCTGCGCAATTCCTTTGAAGAAATTACTATTACCTTTCTTCTCTCATAATTCCTCATTTTCCTTAGGGCTTGTATATTTTAAATCTTCCTTGGTTTTCCTTTTATTTGAGCTTCTTTTTCTATCAGCTCCCGGATAGCTCTAACATTTTTTATAGAGGCTTTAGTTGAATTTAAAATTTCCGTTAACAGGATAGGGTTAACCTCAGGAGCATACATTTCATCGCTCAAAAAAAAGCTACCTGAAAAGGTAACTCGATCTTCAAGCCATAGATATTCTTCTTACACTATGATCGTTCATTGTCTATCCATGTAATTATACTAGTTGATTCAGTCTCTGGTTGAAATTAATTTTTCGCTAAAACAAACATCGCTTTCTCAAATTATAAGCAACTAATGATTAATATACTGGAAATGGTAGTCCAATTCCTAATCGAATCAGCATGCTTATTACGAATCTTATCTATGCAATCATATGAAAACATCAAAAATTAATATAATTTTTTTATTTCTATGCCTACCTTTTGAAATCCGAACATTTGCTTTGCCGTGGAAGTTTAAAAAATCAAAAAGGTATTTCAGTACCTGAAATTTATATTGACGGTTACGGAGGTCTTAATAATTTTCATTATTATCATAACTATGCCTAAGCTGGACTAATAGTCCGTTTACATTGAAATCATTAGAACTTATCATATATCATTAACTTGTACAGGGAAAGCACTTATTTCCCTATATTAATAACAGGCCGAGGTATTTAAAACATTCCTTAACTAAAGGATTATCTTTCTGTACATTTTTAATTTCTATTACAAATAAATTTATTGCAAATTTCTTCCGAGAGATGTTTTCGATACCTACCAGTGTTATCAATTAATATATTTTATTATGTTATGTACCTTTTTTGAGATCCTTTTTTTAATTCCCGTATAATTAACAATTCGTTCCTTTTATTAATACAAATTGCTGTGAAATAAATAAATTTTTTATTTTGTTGAATTATGTCTTTTTTTAATAGGCAACTTTTGTCGTATTTTTTATCAAGTCGAAATAATAATATATTTACTGTAACCTACACTTAAAGCTACAGTTCAGATGTTTATCGCTTCAAAATGTATTCAAAAACATGGCAATAAATTTAGATTAATACCGAATGGAAAATTTATAAACCCCGGATACTGGATGAAAAAATAAATTTGATTTAAAAAATTAAATAATCATCTTAGTAAATTTTGAATCATTCGATGACTTCCAGTTTTTTCTTGATGAATCTTTCCTTAGAATTTGATTTTCGCTGGAAATTTAATTTCGAAGAAGTTCGTGCTAAATTAATCTTCTAGAAAAATAATCAAATTGACCGCATTTATATTTGGAGTGCAATTTCACGACATTCAACCGAAAAAACAAAGGTTTTTTAATCCTCAGATACCCCAGTTTTTCTTCTTATTTTATAGTTAATTGCAGATTTATGATTTTGCAATATTTTTGGTATCATGCTGGATTGCAGAAGAGGAATCATTTTCCAACTTCTTCTCATTCAATACTTTTGGTGTGAGAAGAAAATTTTTATGGCGATCACTTAATCATGAAATGTGAATACAAAAATCATTGAATAACACTTTTCGTTAATCGTAGCCAATAGAAATGACGTAAATATTTTTTTGTCGTTGGTTGATTTTACAATTACCTTTTCGGTGTTCGGCATGGGGTTATAAAATAAATTAAAAGATATCATTATAGATAGTTCGTGAAAGGTTAATGTATAAATTCTTCTGCTGGAAATAGGTTTTACAATTTCACAAAATATATTGATAGTCTCGGCTTTATGATCCCAACATCTTTATATTTTTAAATCAAAAAGTGATTGTAAAATTAAGTATAACTTAATTTTATACAGTTTACACGTATAATTGGGAGGTAAATTGAATCAAACAATAGTTTGAAGGAATAAAATAATGGAATCAGAGATTTTGGCATTCTAAATTCAATACATTGATTTCTGTAATTTAAATTCTTTAGCAAAAACCATGAATGTTTTTCTTATCTGTTTATGTTCTAGAGAACCGTCCTCCTATTTTCTGAGTTTTTTATTCCCGACAATTGTTTGGACTATTTCTCACGCAGCTTCTCTTAATGAGAATGCACCCCATGTTTGTCGGAATTTATTAACATAGATAATGGGTTAAATCGGTGAGGGAAGTTTTTGATTCATGCAAAGGCTTCTCAAGCAGTATTTTTAATTCTAAATTCATTTTTATAGTGGGGAAATGCATCTCATAACACAATGCTTCGCATTTCTATTATAAGTCTCTTACATGTTTCGGATATAGTATCATATTCCGTAGAGTTTAGATTCTGCTAGAAAAGAATAACTTAATGTACGAGCCTTAGCATAGACCATTCTTACCTTGGGTGTTTGGTGCAGCTGCCTTCGCTATGCTCTTTGTGGACAGGTTCTTATCTGATATAATTTTCTTACCTCGGGAGCACTTTCCAGGCAGAAGTAAAAATTGGAAAATATACAGTTCTTTTTAAAAAGCTTAGGCTGTGGATTTAATCTTGTTTTATGAATAATTTTTCTATAGAATACATGCGAGAGTTTAATTCATTTTATCATTTCCGGAGAATGCAGAGTTCAGAAAAGAAAGTTGATGTACCATAGAAATTCTTAGACTATATTTTTGTTTCTAAATATATTAATTAAGGATAAATGAGAGTGTAGATCAGTCTTATTTTATTCAAATTCTAATTACAGAGTTCAATATCAACGTTACTACTATTTCGATTGTAAGTAAACATTTATAGGATAATAGCGTTGTTTAATGAATTTATTATAATTAAATATTTGGATATTAAATTTGAAGATTGAAATTCCTCGCGATATTTAACGCAGTTTATTGTAAATAAATTTAATATATAGTAAACAAATAATTAGAATTTTCGTAATATCTGATCTTTTGGTATTAAATTTCTAGTTTTAAATATGAACATCTCATACACTCCCCAAATAGTAGATGCGAAGATTTATGGATGCCAGTATAGATTAGGAGTTTTAATGTCTATAAAAACATACTTTAAGTATTGAGAACCTCATTCAACATAAAAGATAACTATTTTCCGTGTGTTTTCTTGAAAATTCTTATATTAAGTTTCCAAAAACATCCAATATTTTTTTTGAAGAAATTCTCTTTTAGCTTAGCATATTACTATTTTGGAGGCAATGCCCTAACCAATGAGTTTGAAAGGGATAAAATACAGAATAAAGAGAAACATCATGCGCATGAAAAGGAAAAGGAAGCGATATTCAATTATGTAATCTTGAATGTGAGTCCGAATGCTTGAGGAGGAAATTCATCACCATTGCAGCAGTTTCCTTGGAAATCCCTCGAGATTACCTAAGCAGCTATCCTCGGAAACTCCATCTGGAGTTCTCTTTGAAATAAGAATGAGGGATGACGGAGAACTCTGCCTCGTGAGTTTCCTCCAACGATGCCAGAAAAGGGGCCAGCGTAAGACGTTGCGAGAAGAATTCACGAAGGGCAGTGGCGAGGAGCCATCGGGTGTCCTCACAACTCACGAAGAGGAAATCACGAACGTCCCTGCAAACCCTTTTCAGGGGCGAGAATTATGGGGTTCACTCGAGGAATAATAACGAAGGTTTTATTTTCTTCAGGAGGGTTAAGATAGGAGAGGTACCGTGAGGGATGGGGTGTGAGACCCTCATTATTTGGAAGCTGCTGAAAATTCAATCGAGGGAAACCTTGACTTGGGTCAAGAGGGCAATGAAGGACGGTGCATCCCAAATGAATGGCTGCAACACAGTTGTGGCTTCTCAGTTTCGAAAGACATTTTTTTTGAGATCCTCTTCCCAGGTACGACCCTCTCTTCTCCTGGGAACCCTGAAATGTAAAATAATCCGTGTTGCAGAGGATTTCTTAAGCGTTAAATGCAATTTTGAGATGAATGTAGTAAGAGATGAAGCAATGCTTACGTCAGACCCGCATAAATGACTGTTGTCTCCACGTCATACGATTTGTGTTGAGGGAACGAAATTACTATTCCTTTTAGCGTTTATGGTAAGCGAATGCTTGGCTCAATTGCCGACATCTTCGAGCGAATGAAGCCGTGGGAAAAAGGGTTGATGGCAGTATGAGGGAAGAGATTTGATAATTAGGAGGTTATAGGTTAGAAATTTCTTTAGAATGATGAGCTCATAGGTTTTGGGAAAGTTGTAGTCGGTGGTGGGCTTTAAGTGAAAGAATAATAGTGATATTTATTTATTGCCAACAAGGAATAAAAAATTGAATATTCTTTTTCATCATTTCATAATTCCTTCTATGAATTAAAAATTACTTTTGGATGTTACTCAGATTCTTTATAGCTATAAATTGAAAGAATTGAACGATTTGGGAAATTGGGAACGATTGGAAAAAAGAACTTATATAATTAATTTTGAAGTTCGAATAAACTGTTATTGTGTTAGTACTTTTTGAGAGTCGAAAAGACGTTTCATATTACCAATGGTTTCAATCGTTTGCATTAATAAAATCTGTGACTGGGTGATTGATTTTCATACCATAAATAAATTGTAAAATTTTTTTCCTATCTAAGCTATTCCATAGTTTTCATTTTTTTACTGGTTACGAAATGAATTTTTTGTTGTCGAATCATTTTCGCCGTAGGTTTTTTGAGTATGATGTTTAATAAAGGATGTTTTAGAATTATGTTTCAAGAAATAATACTATATAATAATATATTTTCATGAATCAAACCTCTGAAAAAGTAACGAAAATGTATTTTATTAATCTGATTTAAATGAAATATAAAATTATTATATCAAACAATGTGAACATGAATGAAAAATAAAAATGCTAAATTTTTTAAGCAAAATTTTAATTTAGCTGCATTGAAAACGAAACCCATGTGCTAATATATAAATGTATTTTTGCAATTAAAATAGTTTAATCAAAAAATTTGTCAATGACTTTCAAAATACATGCTTTATTAATATTTATATCTTACCTGTCAGGTTTATGAAGAGTTGAGTGCACCGAAGTCAATATTATCAGTTTATTTATTCAATATTTTGCGTTCATATGAAATGAGCATTTGAAACCTTTGATCCTTGAAAAGTTTACGAATGAACTGAATTTCCAACGCAAAAAGAGCAATTATATATTCAGAAGGCAGTCGTGAAATTTTATTCCGGGTCAATATGGAAAATAATTTATACGGAAAAGTTCTTTGCTGCTGACTAATCGTAATATATTAATATATAAGCTCTCATCGATGCTACTCTTCGATGGAATTTGTTTTTCTCAAAATCTTTCTACATCCGAAGTTTATATCTGCGCATTACTTTTAATTGTACCCTTTATGAATATTTTTGCAAATTACAAATGGCTTCGGTCATCTTTTTCAAACGAGTTAAAAATTTTGGAGACGCGTACCTTCGCTTTTTCATGGATAGAACAATTTGATTTTATTGTTCAAATTTATTACTAACTTTAATTCTTTATTATTACTGAATAAAATTAATATATAAATCGAAATATTATTTTAAATTGAATGAAACAGAGAATTTTGTGGACTAAGTAAATTGAAGTTCAGGAAATATGAATATATATTTAGTATATTTAATTTAAATTGATCAAACAATTTTAATCTATTTTATGCAATAAATGCAAAACCTTGTTATTATTTCCTTTTTTATTTTATTTAGTTATTTTCAGTTAAAATCGAGTTTGAAAGCATTTAGTTATTTGGAATTATTCATGAATTAATAATTCATCATCGTGTTCACAGTTCTATAAAATTGGATGAATTATCAAATTATCCTCAAGGTAAAACTATCAATAAAATATTCATCTTCTATTTTATAGAATCCGGTGGACGTATGAATTGGAACAATACCAACTTTGCTGCATTTCCATGGAGAGTTTCGATTTTGTAGCTGTTTCAAAAGACTGCGTCATTTTGGAATCCAATACGCTTCGGTGAGTATGTACGTTCATTAGCGTTCTCGAACGAATTAAAATTAATAATGAGAAATCGGCGGAAAGCCGTAACGGGAAATTGCAGAGCGTTCGCAGATCCATCCGCCGATAATTGCAAGTGTGACGTCATTCCACATTTTTTCGTAAATTTTCCACGCTAATCCCGCAACTCGCGATTGTGATCCTGGTAGTTTGGTATCGTTTTCTCATCAACACCGAGCAATTATTTATGTTTAAAAATTTAGATATTGCCTTTTAAATATGTGCGTATATGTTATAACATACGTATCATCCCGTTGCGAAATTTTCACGTTCGTAAATAATCGAACGATATCGAAACGTTCACGTGACCAATTACATATTTCTGTCTCTCATTCCTCTTTCAGTTATTTTGTTTCGAATTCATTAATCTGGTTCCGTATTTTGTAATTACTTGCGCACTCCAGCCTCATGAAATTTTTACTTTGAAGCCTCCAATTCCTTCATTTTTTTCGCGTATCAATTTGGCCAAAAAATCCAATTCGCGGGAAAAATATCATTAAAGGAAAAAAATAATAATGCAACGGAGCGGTGGGTCGCGGGAGGGGGCGGAAGGGGAAAGAGGGGAGGGTGGGGATGGAGAGATTCGACGCCGTTGGAATCGATAAGTAATCAACCTCTTTTTTCCGAGTTTTTTTTTTTCATTCCATCCCCGTTCCTTTTTTTATTTTCGCTATTCATTGGAGTATGCGCGTGTCGGACGAGTTTTTGAAACTGAAGTGAAAAATACGCAGAGTGATTTCGAAGTCCGAGAGGTCGTATTATCAGGCTGGGGGAGTATCACGGGGAGGAGAAAATTGTGGAAGTCCGTCAATTTGGAATTAAGAGCGTCCTTGCTTAGATGCGCTCTCTCGGGGAGGAAGCAGACGAACAAGTGGGGGTTTCCCCTGAGGACGAAGACAGCCAGACGTCCCATATGAAACTTTTCTTCGTTTTGAGATATCGTTCTATTTCATAGGAAATACAAGGGGGACATATGCGGTGGCTGTAAACTCATACTGATGGGCAAAGTATCTTCATTTGTCTGTCTCCAAGGAATTCGGCTCGGAATCTGAATGGGCTTGTTTCCCTTTACCATTAGGAACCAAGGAAGAGGGGAATGAGGTAGATTAGGCAAGATGATGATCGGGGTAGTTTACTAACCAAGTTAGAATGCCATAAGAGATCCGCAATGATTTTAGAATTAAGAGGCCCGCATGATTGAAATATCTGTAACATTTCCCTTAAGATTACATGAGAAGGAACAAGTGTCCTTTAACTTAACGTAATTTACATACGAGTAGCATTCATGTAATACTTCGAAGACAAATCACACTTTCATTTATGAGATAAGAAAGTTTTTTAAATTTTTCTTCAAGATATTCGTATAATATCAGCTTCGTTTTCATGGTATGGAAATTACTGATTACTTTTAAAATAAAAGACAATAAGATTGGGAACTTGCTTTTTCAAAATCTTTTTTTTTGAATTGATGAACAATGTTTTTCTATACAACGTCAGTGATGAATTAAAAACATTATTTAGAGTTTTTATATTTACCCTCATCATTTTTAGTTAGGGACAATATGATTGACATATTAAATCGAATACTACTGGGTTTAAACTGGACGCTGGTCAGCCGAAATTTAAGAAATGATATTCCATATATTTTTTGGTTTAAAAATATTACCTATTATGGGACTTTTTAAAGAGATGTTATTCCTCTATTAGATAATAAAATTCTTGTAAAATATTCTTTATCAGGTATAGCTGATATTTTTTACTGTTTTCTAAGAAAGAATGTTACGATTAACGATCCGAATTTATTGCCAACATGTAATCATAACTTGATTTATTTTTTATTTTGTAATCTAAGAGAACTTTTTATGGGAAGACTCTTCCAAAAATTGCTCGATCATTCTTTCAGGACCTTCTGTAGAAAATAGTAAACTTTAAGCATTGTTATTAGGTAGATCAGATAATAAAAATAAAGCTCAGTGAAATTGTATAAATTTCAAGATCAACGCTAGCGATGTTTTAATTCTACATATTCACATGCTTTTGTCTGTTTAAATTTCGTCCTATCCAACATTTAAGATATTTAATCTAATAAACGGGAGTAGAAAATAAATAAATATATATATATGTCCTATATAAATAAATATAGGAAATACAAAAATAAGTGTAGGAAATCGATGAACAGTCGATATCAATTTTTTAGTAAAATTGACAAAATTCGTGGATGTAATTGACATCTTATTACTGGACCCTTTTATTAATTCTAAAAGATGTATAAACCTGATAACGAAGAAGTTTCATAATGTTGTTAGGCATAGGAATTTCTTTGTCTTTAGAGCAGTTTTACGGATAATATTTACTCATTCATCTGAAACTTTTTGATTATTGATTTTACAAAGTTAGCAGAATATGATTTTACTTGATATTAAGTTTATTACATCTTGAGTCTAAAGCTTTTTAATTTAAGCCTCATAGTGTTTCCGTGAGAAACTGTTTTTACGCTAAGCAATAGTAGAACCCTCTATTTAAAGCACCTATAACACATCAGAATATCATGCGTAATGCATTTGAAATGATAAAAGTAATTGGAAATCTTCCTCTCTTTTCTTAATCTAAATATGTTATTGGACAATATTTAAATCATCGAGAAATAGATTAAATAAATCAATGTATAATTCGGCATTCATTCAAAATCGAGAAAAGCCCTATCGCCGAGTGTCTCTCTTGCGTAACCTCCTCCGCAGGACTCTCTCTGAGCTCCTGCTCCACTGCCGTCAGGGGCAGTTGTGGGCAAAGGGAGGGGTCGTCGAGACAGTTATCCTTATCCCCACCACTTCCTCCTTAATCTGCCTGCGATTATAACTCCCGTTACGTCCGCTCCTCCCAATCATTCTCGGGCGCGGATGTGCTCTGATGCTATTAAGGGGGGCAAAAGGAGTGTTTGTTTATATTCCGAAACACGCGATTTCACGAGGGATTTCCCTTTTTTCTCAGGAGTGAATTCGGCAGCGATGTTGGCTCTGCCGCGTTTATTTGCGAGAGTAAATTTAACGAAATTTTAATGGACGTAAAAGCTTATTTTCGGCGTGTGTGGCTACGAAATCACTGCCGCGTTTCTTCTAAAACAATGTTCCGGTCCGTGACACGTCTCTTTTCGTGTACTCGATTATCGTCGGCGTGTTTGTTCTTCAATTTTGGCAGTCGATCATTTTCTCGCTACTTCACTCATGGCGTACATTTAGTCAATTGCATGAGGTATATAACAAAGAGGTTTTATTAGCCCTACACGAAGAGATGTTATTTTCGTATATATTCACAAAGTTTTTTAGTTTTTGTCTAAGGAAATTTATCTTGAAGGTTTATAGAATTTTAAACCTATTTTTTGAAATATCTAAACGTATTTTCAGGAGAGGTGCTTAAGTACTATAGTTGTACATTGCATTGTACATTTCTTAGTCCATAGAAGTATGATATATTCATCGTAATTAAATCTTGAAAATCGTTCCATTAAAAATCTAGATTTAATTCTAAAGTATTATTTCAACGTAGTTCTCGTTCAAAGAGAAACGTTTTTACTTTGAATGAAGAAACCTTTATCATACAAATTTCTAATTATTTTGCACATTAAATCCATAAGCATTAACTCAGTCATTATTCAAATGTAAGTATTTTCTTTTTTTGAGTAACTAAGCTTGTGATCTCAGTGTAAATCACGGTTGATTGTTTCTATAAATAAAAATACTACACCATAACTCAGCTATAATTTAAATTTTCATGTTTTCTCACCATTTAATAGTCACTACATTCGTAAACTGACTGAACGTAGCCTTACTCGTTTTATATTTAAAACAATAAATTAATATAAATACGTAATATAACTCTTATACGTCAATCTATTATTCTCAGATTCACCCGAATGTATATCAAGCGAAATATTAGCCAAAGATTTGAACATCCCGGGCTCTTTCCAAACCGTTTTCTGTTCGACGAAATAAAATTCACGTTTAAACCTCGACATTAAAAAATAATAAGCGCGCGATCGATTAAATATTCATTACTGGAAAACGTAAAAGTTAACCGCATAGCATGTTCCTTCAAAATGTCTACCCCTGTCCTCTCTATTCAATGTATAATTCAAATTGCCAACTACGCGCAAATGCGCATGCGCCGTAGATTCTTGTTTGAGAGGCTCTTCGTTTGAGAGCAAAGGGGAGCTTTTAGCTATCAATTCCGGATTAACGAAGATAATATTAATGAATTAGTCTACACGATGGAGAAGAGCTAAATCAGTTTTAATAAATCGGTCATTTTAACGACCTCTTCTCATGAAATTAATGTCTCCGAGTCTGAATTAATGGATAGCTACGGAAATGAATAAAATAAGTTGACTTATGTTATTCATGTCATTGCTGAAAAAAACCATCTGATTCCACTAGGTATTTATTCTTTTTATTTTTGACAATTTATATGTATTTAATTAGCGTTGGATATGATTTTTCTTAAGTAATATTGTTCTATTTTTCTCAGTTATTACTAACTCTCATTTGAAAAATTGTACACTGGAGGGTCTTGTTTATATATTAAAGAAATAAATAAATAATTACATCTTTAATGAAGCAATAGAATAAGTATGTTGTTCAATATGAAAATTTAAAAATTTGAGGCATATAGATTTGAAAGATATTTACATGTTTGGTAAAGTCAGTCTACATCGAATATTATCATTCAACAGGATAAACGTATATACCAACTAAGAATGACAAGTTTTACTGAAAAGATTCATGTACTTTTTAAAATTATTTGCTATAATTTTCGAGAAAATTGTTAATGAGGTTTTAAGGCATTGCTTGTAGTGTTTATAGGATTCTGAGTTGTGATTTAGTCATATAAATGCATCAGTATGTTTTATTGTCCAGTTGTTAATGAGTGAATTTTTGTTTTACCATCCTACCATTGATTTTTTACACCTCCAGCATACTTTGTAATTTGGTCTAAATTTTATATTGATTCTAATGTTATAGAAATAGGCCGTATTTTATGCAATTTCATGTGTAAAAGTCTAGGAAGAATGATGACTACCTGATGTAGACTATATAAGTTTTCCGTTACTGATTTTAGTTTAAATATTTTATTAAAAATTCTGTCTAAAACTGCTATAATTTAACATCAATATACTCTTTTTTGAGGATGGTTCATCGAGATTTATTATCATATGTCATTAAGAGTGATATGAATCCATAATAAAAGCACTATCTCGAGATTGTGATTTAAATTTAAAAAATATATTTTTGTTAGCAGCATATTTACAGTTTTCAACCTATATCGTAAGGAATTACTAGAATTCACATATTTTTTTCTAAGCATTCAGTGGAATAGAAAATAAATGACTCACCATTTTTTAAATTTTTGAAATTTTTAATTTAAAATATTTACTATTCTCTTAGGTTTGTAGCCATAAAAAACGGTGAAACGGTTTCTTAGTTTTCAAATATTAACACATTATAGCATGGTGAATTTTCTATTAAATTATTTACATCCCTTTTCAAACCGCAAACAGAATTATTACTGAACCAATTTCATTAGCTAAGAGACATGGTCACGATGACTTTGGCCGCAAAGAATTTCAGTCCGCGAAAAATAACAGACGATTAATTATTTTAGCGCATCCTACTTCCTTTTGACAAAATTCCATTTGAGAATATGGAAGTTTTCCCAAAAATCGCTCCAAGAAAGTTTTCATCCCCGCCATTATCCGAGATCAGAAAGAATCCACGCCACAAATTAATACTCGATATTTTTCATTAATGCCCGAAAATGAGCGGAAATCCTCAAAGCACCTTTAACTTTACTCTCGCGAACCTGTCTTTCCGGCACATCTTCCCCACAAAGCTCCGGAGATATCGTCACCCGCCAGGAGGCACGATCCCAAGATTAAAATTTCGAACACGCTAAACTACCCATTTTCTCCATAAATTTAACGATTCAATAATCCCAATGCTCATTGTCTTACAGCCTCGATCATCCGCACATATTCCCCCCGCCCTCGCTAATCCGCTTTTTTTTTCTAATCCACTTCCCATCTCTTCGATTCCTACGGACGATTGTCTCACGGCCGCCGCGAGATATCGGGAGGAGGGAGTTCCCGGGGCGTGCAAGTAGGATGCGCGCTGGCAATTATTAACGGAGCAAGAAAATAAAAACGATGTCCATTAAAGCGCCGCTCCTCACACCACGCGCCTTCCATCAACAACCCATTTTTTCGTTCGCGACTCGCCCCGTGGAATGAGGGAGTGGACTGTTTTAATTTACACTCTCTCCTCCCTCCACTTTTTAATTTCTTGTTTCCCTCCCCTGCACCCTTTTCCCGATATTTTGTATTCCCTCATCGCGGGGTCCTCCCATCCCGCGGCCGCGGCCCCTCCACGAAGGCCCCCGCGGGACGCCCTCCCCCGAACACGGCCCCGCGGAAAAATCACGCCCCCTTTTTCGCGACTCCGGGTTCAAACCCCGCCCCGGACCCCCCACCAAAAGGGGCGGGCGCGAAAAAACATCCGAGCCCGGAAAAAGGGAAATAACAAACACCTGGTCCGTCGCGTTTTTTTCGCGATGGGAGGAGCGTCATGGCGGAAGAGGGGTTTCGACAGGGCGGGGTCATCTCGAGAGGGCGGCGGATAAAAAAAACACGATCGAAAAGTGCCGCGGATCGAGGGCGCGGCGTCCAATGGCGAGGGCAGCGGCGAGCGGAAGGGAGGGCCTATCGCCTCCACCCCAGAGATCCCGTCCCAGGCCCCGCCCTCGGATCCTTTCGCAATCTGCACCTTGTCCCCTCTGCGGAGGCCACGCCCACTTCCATTCACGGCCCGATCGCAACCCGCCAAGTAGCGCTACCCCGCGGACACTACGGGAAAGAGTTCCTTTATCCTCCGTTGCACACACGAGCCTCGCGTGGAGTGGGCCTTCCGAGCCCATCGAAATCCCCATCCCACCGCCTCGTCCGAAGTCCGCTCTGCCCCACACCAAGGCGCCGCTCATTCTCCGCTCTCTCCGAGTACACGTGTTGCCAGTACATGTGCCGGCTATCCTCTCGTACGCTCGCGCTCCCTTTTTTCGCGTTTTTTATCCCTAAAATTTTTACTCTCCCTACTCCGGACCCCTCGCCCCTTCCCCGTATTTTTCTTAGTCCCTCCCCGCATCTTTTATTTATCGCGCTCGAATTACATCGGGCAATGGCGGACGCTTTCCACCATTCGTGTAAAACGGGGGAACGCCCTCGAGTAATGAAGGTGTACCCCTCCGTCTCGGACCCCCCGACTCTATCACTCAGTCTCGCAGCATCTCTCATCCTCTGCGAGCGAAAAAAGGGCTTTCTCCCGTCTGCCCCGCTTTCTCTCATTCTATCTCCATTTGTCCCTCCCCTCCGATAGCGTATGTAACGTGTGCGTACTACATTCAGCTTCTCGGACCCCCTCTTTCCCCCTCCGCGAAAGTCTTCCTCGTAACGTAACTCTCTCTTTGGGCTCCCTTTGATTTCCTATCCCTGCCTCCGCTCCATCGGTTCCTTAGGTGCTTTGGTCCGCAGATAAATATATAAATAAGGGAGCCTCCCAACGCGACTCTGTTTGTAAACAGTCGCATATATTTATGTAGCATATGCGGCCGCGTGATGATTTTATGGGCTCATCATCGAGAGAGGGAATGTTTCGAAGAAGTCGGTTAATTGTGGATGCTCCGGGAAGACCGCGCGAAAGTTTAATATGCTCGTAAAATGTTTGTCGCCCCGAGGAAAGGGTTACACATTCCGAATTTTGCTGAATGAGAAATTTCCTCATTTCGGCGCTAATATCAACACGTACTACTGTGTATATTTTTGAGAAATTTTTACTCACGCATATTTTACGCAGGCGTAAATTTCATCTCATCGTATCTGAATGAAAATAATCAGATATTTTTCGCGGTAAGTTGCGTCAGTCGGGCGCGGATGAATTACGTTCGGGGGGAGTCAGATATCTACAGGTTTCACAGCTGTTATTTTGGGTGGAGCGATTTTTCTCAAAGTTAACCATCTCCATACGTCTTACGATTTTCCGCAATTAAAAATTTGCGAATGTTATCGCTAAAAATCTCTTGAGTTGATAATGCATGCAACAGTATAGTACTGTTATTTATGCTCTATTTCCATGGAACTTTTCCTAACCTATATTCAATCTTTATTTCTTGAATATAATTAGATTGACCCAGAGAAGTAAAATTTTCTCATCATCAGTTATAGATTTAAAAAATAGGAATCAAATATATGGATGCAAAATTTATCAGACAGGAAGATACTAAATTTCTTAACTTGTTATGAACATATGAATGTAGTGAGATTTTATTTTCTTTTACGTTTCAGTTATATAGTTCATCGATACGTATTTTAAAAAAATTTACAGGCAAGGAATATTTTAAAACCGATATAATTACATGTATCTTGTTTAAAAGATTTACATGAAAATGTAAATATATGGTGAAAATATCATGTAAAATCATGCTTCATGTTTACATGTTATTTAAAAATGAATTTCTCATTGAAAAGGGTTTCACCCGTATACGTTTAAAAATATGGAAGCTTCTTATGAAAAGCAGCGATCGAAATATTTCTGCTGATAGATATTTGAGATTTTATATGAATGGCATCTCGGTCAGATATAGCGTCAAATACATCAATCCAATTTTTTTTACGACAAGAGGAAATGAGGTACAGCGGTCTCTCTTTCTCGAAAACGTTGGGGCGGAATTGTAATTTTTCCCGCTACTCATATTTAGATATAAAATATCGTTCTTCATAAATATTATCTGACAGTCGCTCCAGCGGAAGCAAACAAGCCTACACAAATATATTCTGGTACACCCGCAAACGTCGTCCAACTGGCTGAAATAGGGTTGGCTAGTTTTCCGGGATGTTTGGTACGTAGAGATGTTAATGAGAAGGTAGATGCCTCCAGTTCAGACACAGTGAAAATCCACATTCACTTAAGAAGACCCTCGAAGAATTCAGAATCAATGCACTCCTTCTGAGGCCAAACATTTACTTTTCATAACCTCCAGCAAAGTGCTTGACGTACCTTGTCTATGGATTCTCTGTTTGAGTTTTACGAGCCAGAAATAGGAACATCCCAACAAGAATTTATTTCCATGCGCATGATAAAAGCTATTCTATGTAGTAGAGCTAAAAGGCGACAAAAACTTTGGAAATTTTTTTTTGTGATTCGTTGCGTTTCCGAAAAAAATTATTTTTGTCTGATATGTTTTCACTGAAATAACAGAATCAAATTTATTAAATTAATGCAACTGAGAACGAGTAATATATGAATATACGTCCATATTTAATGCTCTTTTAAATTTATGGGAGCTGTTGAAATTCATCAAGGTTCGTTCGAGCAAAAAACCCATCCACGTCGTCAGTAATTTGTAATTTAATTGTCATTCTGCGTGAGAAAAATAGCCGAGTAAACGTCCGTGAAATCCGGCGGTGCTCTAGTATGAGAAAGGATTCAACGAATGGTTAATAATGGAAATTTTACTGTATGTTGAGTAGTTAAGTATCCATACGAATGCGTTTCAGGTGTACAGTTTATTTCTGATTTGAAAAGGGGAGAGTTACTGTTTCTGTAGAAGCGATGACAATTATGACAGGATGATACTTTCAATGTAAAAAACTGTTAAGATATAGATTTATTAATTTTTGTTGTATTTCATCTGTTCTATGAAATTTTCTGAGTACCCAATATTTATGCCTTGGACTCATAGCAAGGGCTAACTTACATTCCAATTGAACATATTGAATCATTTATGTTCGTTTTAAATGTTCTCAGAGCTATACTACATGCTCATAATTTGTGGTAAAATTTCAATATCGATAATACTTCTTGAAAACAAAAGGTAATTTACTCAATCTTTTCTCGTTAATGTATATATATAAAGTTTCAATATTAGAATTTTACTGTAAAAAAAATGGATCTTCACAAAATAATGAGAAGTAATTGTGTTTTGACTTTTTAAATTCAACTAGGCATTCATTTGATGAATTTTTTCACATAAAAAATTAAATAATAGAAGAGTTGCTAGAAAAATGCATTCAATTTTGCTGTACTTAATTTTAAAATGCACATAATATTTATTCGAATTGTCATACCATTTTAGAACAATAAAATTCGAAATGTATTTGCAAGGAAAAGGCAATTAGAAGAGGCATGAAGTTTTATGGAATCGCTTAATTCTGGGAAAGCAGACAGCCCCCTTGTAAATGGCGCGAGAGCATCCTCTAGTCTTATAGCTTGTATTTTGTTTTTCCACTCCACAATCTCGGTGTAGGGTTTAATTTTTATATGCCTTACTGAGAAAGGCGGAGCCCACCATGTCTACTCCAAAATCTATCCAGAATTCCCATGTTTCGCGAGGACAGTCAAAATCAGAGTGGTTTCCTACAAGACAGTGCAATTTATGATGCTCTGTCACGGACTATCCTTGCGTCGACGGGTATGCTGAAGCCACTTTCGAGTTGATGGTATGCTCAGGCCCGTGTTCGTATGGGAGCCTGCTGACATTTACATCTTCAATTTTTTCCGGGCACCATCCTGTTTGAGGAATTTCCTCTTGTTTCTGTCCAGGGAAGCCGATCTTTCTAGGAAAGGGTGCGAGGGAAAATCTGAGTCGTTGGAGCTCATGTTATCAGTTCCATTGTTCCCTTTAAACGTTCATGCCATCAGATAACCAAAGACAAGCAAAACAAGTGAAATCTCCGTAGAAGAATGGGCCAGTAACAACTCTTGGCATTGAAAGATGACCTCTCTGTCTCTGGAAAGGTTTACTA
The DNA here is from genome assembly GCA_020796165.1 of Pantala flavescens. Taxonomy (NCBI): domain Eukaryota; kingdom Metazoa; phylum Arthropoda; class Insecta; order Odonata; family Libellulidae; genus Pantala; species Pantala flavescens. The sequence goes on from CM036878.1 coordinate 22,167,552, forward strand.
CGCTTTGCTATGGTAATCGGATGCATAGTGCATAGAAGTGATTCCGTTTCATTATTGGCATTTTAGGAAGTCATTGATTGAAAGATAATTCTCCATTAAAAAAAGGATTTTTGTTTAAGTAAAATTTGTTTTATTTTATTTATGTTCTAGGTCAGACTTAGATGCAATTTTTACGCAATTATCATTTTTGTTAAATGTAAATATTCAAATTTCTATCCGGAAAATCCTTTCAGCATTTAATCAGCATAATATGTTCTATCTTACATGATAGATACTATTAAACTCCTCGTTATTGATAAAAAAATGAAGTTTTTGTTTTTTTATTGGGAAAGGATAGAAAGGTGATTCTAACTTATTTTTGCGTTAGCTTTCTTCTTGATTAGTTTAATTATAAAATTATTGGATGAAAAGATGCTCAATGATTTATCTAATTTTAATCGTGTTATTTTGCCAAAAGAAGTAGACTATTTTTTATGAGACAATATTAACATTTCATTGATGTTATTTTCCGACATTTAAAAAGGAAGATTAATATATTGAAATATACTTGTCTTTCTATAAAGTTTATTTCTCTTTCCTTATTCAACATAAAACAACAAAGGACTCAGAATTAAATTGGCCTTAGCAGTCAATAATTGAAAATTTGAAAAATTGTTCCACAACTTGTATAATTTTTTCTGCTAATTGTAGCTGAGGATAAAAACCTATTACTTTAACTTGAAATTCTTTAGAAGTTTTTTGCTGCGATTATGGTTAATGACACGTATTATTCTATGAATTTAGGTTGGGGAAACTAATTTGTAAGAAGTCCTGTCATACATTTAATTATTGCAAAAAGTATTTGGCTACTTTTCTATTTAAGCTAATAGTATCTCCTCTATGCTCTAAATAAGGCGTATTTACATAAACATCGTCATAATCCATTCGTGCTAAACTACCGCACTAGATTACTGTAGAATTTATTGATTTCTAATTTGACTTGATAAGTCAAAGTTGTCAGTTAATTGACTTCATTTAGAAAATTATCGTTTCATTAAGTTTTGCTCAATAGATTCTGTTTTCTATTCTTCAATTTTCATATCATTGCTAGGTGGTGAAGTATTTATCAGATTTTAACTTATTTCAGATGAAAATTTCTCATATGATATTATTTTAGAATAATTTTTGCATGAAGTAAATGCAACTAAACCAAATTTAATGTACATTAACAAATATTGTTATTCTGGTTCGACGGTCTATTTTTTTAATTACGCCTCATAATGAAAAAAATCCTTAATGTTTATGACCTTAAAAAATTTTTACCACTAGTAGTTAATACTGAATTTGTATGAAAACAGGGATTGATAAATCAAAATTTAGCTTAAAAATATACGTTTAGAACTTTTGAGGAGGTCGATAAATATTGAAGAATTCTTAAACCTTTTTCCTTTGATCATTTAAATCCTTTTGGGAATATTTTATACAAAAAAGCTAATCATTAATACAATTTGTTGAAATATTTATATTAGCGAATTCAATCACTATTCAGAAATATTATAGTTCACATGCTGAAATACGATTGCAACAGTGGAGGAGTTTAATTTAATTCTTTTATGCATAAAAGTATATAATACAATGATTGAAAAAAAATTTATGACTATTTAATATTGATCGAATGTTCATTTATAAAATACAAAATATGTACACCTTTTGTGGAGTAAGGTAACAGACTTCTATCTCTAATTGCATTTCATCTGCTGACCGTCAGTATCACATATACGTCCAATTCATAAACTCCCTCGGCGATGTTTGTTCCAATTCGGAAGCAAGGATATTTCATCCTCGTCTTCAGGAAGATATTTCTCTTCTCATTCGCGACAAATAGGAAAAACATTCGGAAGACCCTTAACCAAACTATGTACCCCTCCACGATGGTCTTTCTCAGTAAGTGCTGTTACTCCGTCAAAATATGTCAATTAATACAGCCACCGATCATCAGGTTCCATTAACTCAACCCGTATATCACCCACGTCCCGCGCCCGATAAAAGGTTTTCCCGTCTTCCTCCCTTTTTTATTAGCCATCCCGATTTTTTCGTTACGAATGGACATCCTATGCATCCACTCGTCAACCGTTCCCTCCCGAAGTTTACGCACTACATCAAAGCGGAGGAATATTGTGCATAAGTTCGCTCACGGTCACTTTTTCGGAATTCCTGAATAATTTAGGGCCTTTTTTTCGCCGCTAACAAAGAGGTGACACATTTGAAAGTATTGGATTATTTAGTGCGCCGTGCGGTGTATATTTTTGGCGCGTCGATCGACAGTCCGTGTCTTAATGTATTTATCTTTTTCGATTGATGCGTTCGAAGTAGTCTGAGCTTCGTTCGTGTACCCGTGTCCGCGCGTCTATCGAATTTATGCATGTTCGTTATCGAGGAGATAGTGTTTTATTTGTTTGGTTTTCTCCATGACGACGATGGAGAAAGATTTAAGTTAAATTGCGTAAAAGTTTAAGTATGACACTGGCTATGTTCCGCAAATTTCTGGTACAAAACCAATCCATCCAAGAACTCCTGCGTTTTATATTAAAGACTAACAGATCTCCACATAATTACTACTCAAGTTCTAATCAAGGTCTTCAACTCGGTAAGAAACTGTCAATGTCAAAACAAATTATTCTGCGGTGGTGAAAACCGAATCCAGAGCATAGTCTTCTTCCCTAATTAAAACCGGTTATGCATTCAACCCGTTTTCGATTCCCTTCAATACTCGTTCAATACAAGTGCTATTTGAGTAAGTACTGCTGAACAGGTGTAATCAGGGATGCAACCATCGATTGATTTCAACTTGAATTTTTGAAATTTTAAGAGTAAAATATTTCTTTTTTCAAAACTCAGTGCGGTATCACCCCTATGCTAGAGTATATCACAAGCTTCAGAGCGAAAGATAGAAGTAGGTTGGAACCGGTTCTACTTGGTAGAAAAAACAAACCGGAAATAATCGATATTTTTTTGGTTGAATCTTACATTGAAACTGGAACGCTAAAGACCTCGTTTTATTATACGGTTGGAATAATTTTCTATTAAATTTTGCTGTTGGTATCGATCGGACGTATATTTTATATTTGTTTATTTACTACATATATCTGTATCCATGAAAATAACGGATGAAAAGTATCATGGCAACCTAGATGTTCGTGAGCGGAAAAAATTTTCGTGAAATTATTTTATTCATTGGTACTATAAGAAAATACTTTCTAGCAGAGTTTGAGTATATATTATATCGATTTAATGTTAACATTCCGGAAAGTCATTGAAACATAAAACAAGTGTTTCTCGGTATAAGTTCATATGCATAATGAGTAGGGTATATCATCGTGCTTTTTTACAGATTTAATTCTCAGAGCATAATTTATAGCATGCAGATTTAATTTTTATAGCATAAGTCCCGGATGTATCGCGTATTGATTTTTTATAATATATTTTATAGTTTATTTTATTCTACAGAATGTGAAACAAATATCAAATTTTTCTTCATTATAAAATGTATTTTATGTATGTATTTACTGTATTTGTTTCAAAAGTTTTAGACATCAGGAGCACATTGCCAACTATACTTTCATAGTCTTTGATGTGATGTCCGTATCATAGAAGTAAAAGTCGAACTTTCTTCGTAGTTGAAAACAATGCCATTTTCAACTTAATTTTTTTTTTCGAGAGGGCGAAATATATCATTCGGAAGATAAATCTCGTCGGTGTTTTTCCTAAACACTCCGACGACGCGGACTTTAATCCGACTTCGATATAAAAGGATTTCGCGTTCGGAAAAGACAGCAAATCACCGCCGCGCTAATACGTCAGTCCTTATTTTATTACCGCTTTTCTTTGAGCCGACTTTATCAAATAAAGCGCTGCGAAGGACATTCACTTCTTTCATCTCGCTCGATAATTTGTCGCGACGAGAAAAAATAAAACAAAAAGGAGTCGGGAAAATAAAAATCTCGTCGCAGATGCATATCCGTCACCTCTCGTAAAAATTTCAAAATCTAAGAACCAGCGGGCGAGGAAAGCTTAGAGGGAAACCCCTCTAGCAGTGACAAACTTCCTCCACGTCATATTTTTCCCTTATCCCAAAAAGCGTGAAACACTTCATCTCGCCAAAGTTTCTCTCCTCCTCACTCTACGTCGCCCTTCGTTTGTGTTTCGATTTTTCGGAACTCTTCATAATTCCGCGTTCTCCATAAAACGGACTTTTTTTCCGTCATACCTCTCCTGCTCCATTTTGGCACCGCGTTCCTGGCGCGCTATCCACACACGCACGCGAGCTCCTCCATCCCGACCAATTAATTTTTATTCCGTGCTCCCGATCCGAAATATTGCGGCCGGCCGCCATGTTCCGACCGGACCCATCGCCATAAATCAGGCATTGTCCGACGGGACCCCTAAGTTTTTGGCAATCGCCTGTAATGGCCCCTGGACGCCTCTCTCTTCCCTATTTCGACGTCTCCACTCGACGTATACGCGTATTTGAGTGTGGAAACTTCCTCTCTCCCTCCGGACGACGTATTCATGACGAGAGAAAGCGCTTTTTTATTTTCATAAAATACGTCCCGGGTGCTATAAACTCAGAATTCGCGCTAAAGTAAGAATAGGGGGCGAGTTTTCGTCGACGATATACTTTAGGGGGTCATTATTGGCGTGGAATAACAAAGCGGCAGAGAAACAATCGTAACGCGTATTTTTTTTTCTTTCGGAGACTTTCTTCGGCGGAAGGAATCGTGTGCGCATGCGCGGGACGTAAAGGCGAGTACGCGGTGTCGTGGTTTATTTGTTTCAATGGGAGTCTCCTTCCTGCCGTCGGTTGACCGGAGAGTTTATTCGAAGGAAGGGTGCGGGCACGGCGCTCTGAAAGCCCTGCACCTTTTACGCCAGGAGGGCAAAGAGGCAAGAAGCGGCACATGAATACACTAATGCACGCACACATTCACCTTTTAGTGAAAACTCTCCCCGTTGCCATGGCTCCCCCTTCTCCCTTTCTGTGAAACGAACCTTTTTTCCCTTGTCTCGTCCGGAAAAGGGATTCTTTTACGCTTGGATTTTTCCTTCCGTCCATCCGCAGCAAAAACTTTGAAGGGCGGAAGCTGAATAAGAAGGCAAGGGTTGAGAGGAATCTCTTAAGGCAACATAACCCCTTGTTGGTGGGAGAAAAAAGCTTTCGTTTAAGCAGTCAAAAGAGGAGGATACTATGATGACTGAAATTTTCACGATTCCCTCGCAACTTCAACAAACTCTTTGTTTCCCAAAAAATTGGGGGATTGACCTTCCTACGCAGTTATGATTCCACCTAAGTCACATCACCAACCTTTATGGATCATCCACGCGTTACTTTGCGTTAATAAGACCATAAAATCTCCGCTTGGAAGAATGATATAATTTAATTTATTACTTCATCCATTCATTAATGATAAGAAGAGGCTGTTTGAAATGTTTTTGGGGCTAACTGGTCTATAGATTGGCTCATAAAATTCGGAAATTATGGAATATTGTTTTAGTATGCACTTATAATTTACAGGATTAATCTAATTTTTGGTTAGGACCATATCAATAGGGTTGTCATTCAGTTCGATCATAATTAATATTCAATAATTTACTTGTAAACTTTTAGAATCAATTTTAATCCTTAATTTTCTGCCTGACTTTTTAAATGATTCTCAGCAATAGTTTTCATTGAGGACAATTGAAAAAACATTACTGTTATATGAAATAGGGAGAATCCAAAATTATGTTTCTAGAATATATTTCTGTCTTGTTCATTTCAGGAAAAGTCTCCTTTGATATTTTTGAAGAATTAAAAGTATTAAAGGTTCAATTCCAAAAGTGCGTTTTCATTCAATGAAATCTTAAAAATCTTAAATTTTTTATAAATTTGCATATTTCAAAGCTGATACTTATAAATTGCACATTATACACTCCTCGGTAAATAACAATTTACCTATACTCAAATGAGAATAATTATCAAGATTTATTCTACTTTTATATATGTATTGATTTCTTTTTAAATAGAATAGCAATAGTAAAAGAGTAGCGTACCATTATTAATTCAAACGATTAATAATTGAAAGCGTTTCTGAAGCAAAAGTTTTAATGTTTCTAAGGTCGAATCAGTAAAACCGGTATTTATTTATTTCTATTTTAGAGGAGCTTATGAAGCCTTGCTTGTTAAAGTATGAAATTATTTTATAACTCTTCGAATTAGAGGAAGGTTCATGACGGTATCGTCCTACGCAATATTTGATACTTCAGTTTGGCACTCGTCGTTTGACATTCAGAACTTCCAAATATTTCATTTCCTCGTAGAAATAGGTTCACTGTGTGAATAGAAAGTACACGGTTTTGTTGACAAAATGTCCACATTAAAACATCGTTCTTTCAGAAGTAAAATTCTTTGTTTCAATCCCGTTGGATGAGGTTTTTTTCACTGCAGATAAGTAAATTTAAGATGTTAAACATTCAAATGATTAAGTAGGAAATAAAAACCTGAAATTCAAATGTAGATAGTTGCCTTTGTATACAAAACGGCTGTTAATCTTCCTTTTGCCAACTAGACCTTCACATTTCATCCTTGTCTGTTTTAACAAAATTGGAAAGTAACAGCATATATAACAGAACTTTTATGCAACGAATACGATACTCATCTGAGATGAATATATTTACTCTCTCCTTTTCAACAAACCCTCTGATTATAGAGAATCTAATTAGTTTGGGCGGAATCTCGTGTTTAGAACGAGGCTCTACACTTTATTTATTTTCCAAGATATTCTATAGTGTGGTTTTTCTAACCAGGGTGTGTCTAGGAAAATATTAGAAAGTTTCCTTTCTTGAGTTTTCCTTAACGCTTTGGTGATTCTCCCACAAATATCCTCTTACCTAAGATGCGACATCCTGTCCCTCATATCTTTTCTAGTCTAGTAATCCTTTTCTTTAAGAAGACCCAGCACTCCGGAAAAGCTAGGATGATCGACAAAAGGTCCCTCACAAACACCTTGATCTTATCCTACCCGAAATCCGGACAAAAACTTTTAGAGGTGTTTCGGAAGGTTCGCATATTATGTATTTATCGAGTTTCCGTGGAAATTTGATATCCTTAACCTGAATGTGACGAAATGTCCGAGAATACAAACGTAAAGAAAATAAACAAAGCTGAATAATTTAAAAGCCAACACTCTCCGACGTATAAAATCAAGTGAAAGATTGAGAAGAGATATTATAGATAAAAATTGCCAACATGTTGTTTATTTAGAGAGGATATTAATTTTTTTTAATCTCCGCTGTGATTTATTATGATACAATGATCTATTTCCTTTATTAATCTCAGTTTTAACTATGATAAGCCTGATCTAATTTAAAGGAAAGGGAAGTAGCCGCGTTGCCTAATAGGTAAAATAGTTTTTAGCTTTCATCCTGATGGATTATAAGAGTATAGATAATGAATGATTTATGTTTCATGCTATCCGAACTGTATTCAAGATTTCATATAAAAGGTGTCCAATATATTTCCAGAGTTTGGATGATAGACTGCTGTTTTATAATGTCGTAAAAAAGATTATTTATCCTAAGAGTTGATAAGTATACAGATAATATAATGTGGAGTTATCCACATTATATTATCTGTATTGTAATTATAATTGGAATTAATATGAATTTTATAAAATTATAAATTTTGAAAATCAATGTTTGGAAAAATTTTAAATATTATTCAGTTGATGTTTGGTTCATTTTTAACCCTATTAAGTTTATAGTTCTCGGTCGAGGTATGATAGTGAAGGAATAGTGCAGGCAATATGTTTACATATATTTTAGAAAATGATTTCTTACGTTTTCATGTATGACATGATAAGAAAAATACATTAAATCAATAGCAATCAACGTAGAGATATTCTATTAACTTTGATGAGACATCCAGCTCGCCCACTGCCGCTAGCTTTTAAAATTAATTTATTGGAATTTTTTAGAGGCCATTGACACCAATCAAATTCTTCAGCAAGTAATTTTAGTAAAGAAAATTTATAGATGTTTTTTACTGCAATAATATTTGTGATTGAAACCAATTACTCCTAATTTTTCCATTTAAAAAGCAATTTATTTTGATCGGGCTTAGATTATTAGAGGAAATTAGATAACTTGCCACCTTAAATGTAAGTAATTTAAGTGAGTAAGTTTGACGAAAGTTTTATATTAGGCCTCATTTAAGCCCTTTTTCATTCATCTTCAATTTTCATGAAATTTTATATATATATTTAAATTAGAAATCGTAATACGTTTTATTCATATTTTCTTATTATTTACTTACTTTACTATACATAAAAAAATTTAAAATGAGTCTTTCCTGAGATATTTACATTGAGCATGCTTATTCGTATTTTCCCTTTCCTTTTTGTCTGTAGCATTGATAGTATTTCAATTATATTACTTTTTAACAATCTCTCTCATAATTAATTTTATATTTCTCATATTGTGAACTCAACTTACTTTTTCTAGTCTTCGTCCTCCTTTATTGTTTCCTACCTCCTTAAATTTGTTTTGGAATCGCCTCATCGCAATCATTTCTACCTTATATCCTCAACATTTTTTTTTTGGATTTGTATTATTAAAAATTATATCAGAATCTTCTACCTAGACACTAAAAATATTGCCTCGAAAATTTTCAATAGAACACTTTTTATGTTCGTTTAAAAAACATTCGTATTTCGAAGTATGTACTCGATCTCTCAAATTGCTCTGAGCCTTCTTGCAATTTTCAATATTATTAAATAATACAATCTGTAATGTACATTGACTACGACTGTTTTAACGGAGATTTTTTCCAACTTGAACGCTCCGCTGCCTATGATATGAATCTTTTACGCATTTACACTCTGAAATAGATTAATTTATTTAGTTCGACTACGTTACCAATGTACTTACATCATTCGTAACGAGTAATAATGTTAGGACATGAGAAAATAAATCGATGGTAAAATTTCTTCCGCCTGTAGTTCGGTAACCAAAGCCCCGAATTCACGAAGGCCATTTCCATCGGATGATTGATTTGATATAATATTCAAAGCCTCCGCAGACTCGACTTCCTCTTACAAAATTTCACCAGTTCGCAATTTCATCGGAATTCCATCGGTGCAACCCATCGAATCCGTGGCGGCATTAATTTCAAGTGGCCGATAAAAAAGAAAAGGGCGAATTTTGGAGAGAAAATCATCATTATTTCCACCCTGAGCAGCGAACCGATTCGAAAGTTTTAAGAAGCCAGGGATATTGGAAGGGTGGAAAAGACTTCCCAGCGAAAAAAAAAGAATAATAATATTATGATCCGCAGAGTCCTCCTTCCCCGATTTTCTTTTAATACGAATATATTCGGGAGATGGCACTGATTCGGACGCAGAGGAAATATATAATTCCGATCGGGTTAAAGGAATTCTCCCTTTCAATCGCTTAGACGGATTTATTGCGGATTACCGAAAGAACGGATGGTATAGCAGTCGCTTCATTGAATCCTCAATCCGCGGGGGAGGAAGGACACGCTTTGGGGCCCATCCCGTGGGCCTTTTTCTATCTCTCTGGGTATTTTCCCATAGCGATGGGAAAGGGTCGCCCATCTGGAAATGCGACCCTGGAGGTCGCGACGAAGACGGCTAATGGGTTTCTTCCCCAAAAGAGGACCTTTTCATTCAGTTCCATTCTGGCCTTCCGGTGTCTCTTCCAAACCCTTTCAGGTCCCACGTATTTTGGTATTGCCCGAATGTGAGCTTATGTAGAATGGACATATCGCGCAATAATTTTTATCTCGGTTTAGATAATTTCCTCTTTCATGTGTTTGTCTTTATAAAAATTAGTGGAATTTAAAAAGCACCTTCCGGTTTCTAAAGTTCGTTTTTAGATGGTAAAGGCTCGTTTTTTTGTTATTTATCAATAGGCTTTTGGTTCGAGTATCGGTTCTGATTATATTACTTTCTCAAAGGAAGTAAGTATGTTTATTCTTCGTCTGTATTGAAAATACTGATGACCGTATTGAATGAACGGAAAATAATGATAATATTCGAAATGATAACGTTCGAAAGTACAACTAGGGGTTTAATATTGGTACCCGTTTTTCTTGGGGATGAATCAGTTTCAGTTCAGTTTCGGATCCTGTCCCAATATTTCTTTCCTATGTCTTACAGAATTTTATCTTTTTTTTTAAAAAGAAAATTATCTCAAAGTAGAATAATAATTATTTTGACTTATATTGTTCATTATCAATGAGTTAATGAATGTGCGTCGAAGTTGATTAATATCAACTTCTTTTGAATACGATTGATGATTTTATTAAATTAAATGTCAATGGCGAGGCGAATTATCGATTTTTAAATATACTTATTATGATACAAATGAAGATAAAGTTTTCTTCCAAGTATATTTGTTATTTTTATTCGAGGAAGCAATGAGTATTGCTTAAGAGATTAGAGTTGGCGTCAAATTATGCATTTATCAAATGCGACGATGCAAATTTATATAACTTATAAGGATGGTATAGCCAGTCCTAAGAATCGTAGTTTTTCCTAAAATAAGTTTACTTTATGTATGTAAATTATTCGACTTTCTCTTGTAGGTTAGGGAAATGAAGCTACTAAGGTACTCAAAACGGCACCAGATCATTCCTAAGCTACTAAAAGTCTGCTATCGATTACCTTACTAGGTAGCATATCTTCATCTGATGGGTAGTGAAATAATTGCGAGTAGACTAACTCAGTAATAGGACATGCAAGATAATTTAAATTGATATAAAAATATATATAATATAAAAATTTCTTTTCTTTGGAATGTGAATTGAAATTGTGCATATACTCCCGTCTTATTTATAAATGTCGGGGAGATATTTAGATTTCATTTTAACATTGAAAAATATAAAAGGACCTAGTGCTAGAATGTGATGAAAAAGTCTCAAATCTTACATGTCAAAAATTTATTAATAGTAGTTTTTAAAATTTAGTATTAGTGGCTTAATAGTAAGACTAGAAATCGCAGTAAATACTACGATAGTAAATGGTATTCTTAGATTCTTGATTATTAAGGAATTAGGCGATTTTTGAGACAAGAGGAATGAGATAGCTCGGATTGTTAAATTGAGGAGACTGAGGTAAATGTTCCGCGAAAAATTACGCATAAATTTCACTTGACACCCGAGAGAGTCGCGATGATTCACCCTCCGTGTTATTGTTTAAAGATGGAGATCATTTTGGGTCGTTGTCCCAAATTTGTAGAGGACCGGATCTAGATACTTAAAAGAGGGGAGGAGGGACGAAGGGGCTTTATATCAAGGGTCGAGTTTACTAAGGGGAGGGCTAACTTGTTGAGGGTACGGCTTAAGACAATTTCCTTACGAGATTATCTAAATTATCTCTGGAAATCTTTTTTGTCTTTATTAATTAATTGTGCACTTTAAGCTTCAATTAACTGTTTCTAGAACATAAGTTATGGACGAAATCTAGTTCATATTTTTCATGTTTTGCTACTTTATTTATACATATGCAAATATGTTGACTTTGGCAGGATATTTTTATCTAGAATTGCTAATGAATCGAAGGTAACGGAATGTAACGATGATTAGCAACTTCCAAATTTTCAACTATATATTTCGGTTGAAATTTTTTCATTTTTATGTATTATTTCTTTAGATTCCCTTTATTAATAAGAGTTTGGGAAAATATTTATTTATTATCTGTCTTATTTTCATGTAATCTCCACGTATTCTTAATTTGAAATGCGTAACGAAGTAGCCAAAGGGAAGCGGTAGGTCTATACCTTCTCCCTTCCTCCATCCACCCCTCCTTTCGTAAATATTTTGACGTCGTTTCCGACAATATTCGCACCACATTAGCAGACTCAAGAAAATTCCTCACGCACTCCCAAATAAGTTTACACCTTGCGGCTGAACGACGAAGATTGCCACACTCCGGGAATACATCACCCAGAAAACTAAAACGCCAGATTTGAATTTCCAACAGATCCTCGGGTGTAATTTCCACGGGCCGGGAGGCCTATGGCCTGCATTAATTTTTCTCCGAAATTATTGACTCCCGACTCTGACAGGGTCACCTGGAAACCCGCCGACTCATCTTTTTAAAAAGTGATATTTATTTGCACATGAATGAAATGGGAAATCATTCCTGGCGTTTCATCCCGAATCCTCATAACGCACGCCCCACGGGCCCGTCCATTCGATAGACTCACTCCTACGCGGAATAGGGCGCACCGTATTTGCCCTGTCGCATAAAGACCCCGAACGCGAGAAAGCAAACGGACGATAGCGGCGTTATGTTTCGGGAGATGTAATGCCTTGTTTGATGAGGGACTAATTATTCAGTTTTTTTTTTTCATTTCCGTTGATCCACGTCCCCGACCGTTAGTGGAAGACCGAGCTCCCACAGCGACTCGCGAGCGGTAGAAATTTTTCAGCGACGATAACAATAAAAATGGTGAATGAGAAAGGAGGCCGCACATAGGCCCTCGCTCGGGGCGGAATCATTTTTTTATAAACATAGAAGAGGAGGATGGGAATAGGACGTGGTCGACCCTAGGATTGACACTGGCTCTGCTGATGAAATACCTCGAGGCCCCTCAACAAAGAGGATGTTCGAGTTTTTTTTTCAGCGTAATTTTTTCATCAGCAGCGGCGCTATGCGTGGAAATTTATCGGTTGATGGAAAACTTTGAGGTTCAAAGGGTGGGAAAGCTCTGATCTCAGTTCGTACGCGAGAGTCATGGAAGTAATAGAACTGAGCTAATTTTAATCTAGATTGCATCACGGATGTAATGTTATCTGGAATTTAATTCATACGTTTTCTTAGTTTTTGATGTATTACGAAATACGTCCGTGAATAAAATCGCACGAAAGGCTTTGGTTCGATTGAAAGGGTCATCGTGTAGCTGAAAATAAATATAAATAGGTTACGTTTACAAGGATTATTTATTATTAAATTATTAGTAATACGTTTCATTAATTTACAAAAGCATATTTTAGATAAACAAGGGTAATGCTACAAACTAATTTGTTATCGTGAGGTTTTAATATAATGATATAATGCAAAGTAAAACTGTTTTAACTCCTACATTAAATCATCATAAATTATTTTTAGAGGAATAATTAAGAACTCTTTCGAAATTCTATAAGTGGGAGAGACGATTGGATCATTATTTCTTCTCCAAGTAGAAAAGTAACTACAGAGGGAATTCAACAGAATGAGGGAATCCAATAACATTAGAAGAGAAAATCTTTTCCTTAGTTTTCCTGATCGAAGAGGCAGAAAGTAAATTAAATCTCTAAATTTTTAATTGAAGTTAAATTCCGAGAAAATTTTTTTAATATTCTCTACGATATAACCACAAAGATCTTTTTCATAATTATCTCTATACTTGACGTTTTACTACTTACGAATGGAATTTTTGTATTACAATCAATATACTAGTCATCATTAAATTTATTTCTATCGGCCTCAGAAACGATTTTGAAAATTTTGAGTTTATATTCGAGTTAAAAAATTAGAGGGATCTTTTTACAACAAAGGGTGAATGATCTCTGCAGATCAATTTTTATTCATATCATTTTTTCTCATATCCTTGATAAAGGAAGTGACATATTTCTGGAAACTCACAGAACTCGGCGGGATGTGGTGGAAATCTCTGAAAGTGGAAATGCACGGAATTTTATTTATTTAAATATTTTTCTTAACTAAACTAGGGAGAGATGAACTGTATGTTTGCATGATAAAGATTATCTATTTTTTATCCAAATAGATTTAGTATTATTTTATTTAAACTTTGAGAGGTCTTCTTTTGTTTTTGTGTAGTGAAATATCCTAAGGAACTAGAAAATTCGTTTATAATTTTTGATAAATTAATAAATGAGTATAAGGAATGTGACTAAAGATCTATTACATGTAGACGCTTCGGGGGGATATATATGAGGATGCGAATGTCAGGCTCAAACCGCAGGGGCCACGGGCACGCCGAAGTTTTTCCGAAATGGCCATCTGAATCTTACCTAGGAACAAATCAGAAACCTTCGCTACCTATCATGGGGTCGATTTTAGAAGGCCCCAAAGTAGGATTTCCCTCGTAAGAATGCATGGGGTCGATTTTTGACAATTAAAAAGAAATACTTCCCGGATCTTTAGAACAATCAAATTTCATGTGGCTAATGGAACTATACATTTCTACACAACAATGTTATTTTTTATCCACAATAGATCATGGGTTCGATGCCAGGACGTGACATATTTTCAAATTTTAAAAAATTGTATATCTTAATTTAATACATAGATCATTCAAACTTTCCACACGCATAGACACATATATTATGTACTTTAAAAAAATTAACAGTTACTTACGTGCCATGGGTTCGATTCTAGAGCGACCCGTATTCTCGAATTTCCCCATAAGAAATACATGGGTTGTAATACAAAACTATTTTTAGGGCACTTCCTGATTGTGTAGAAGTTATAAATTTCATACAAGCATTAAGAGTCCACATTTTTACATATAGACTCCGTAAAAATGTCGTACTTGGTCGTTGGTTCGATTCTAGGGGCGTCAACTATATCTCCTTAAGAAATGTATAGGGAAAGAGGAACTCCCTTTTAAGCACTTCCTGAATGAATTTCCTTTTGAAATTTGTAGTGCTCATAAAGACAATTATTAATCGAAGCGAATTATTAAGGTATTTCTCGCTGGATGTCCTTGGTTCGACGCCGGGTCGGGTATAATTATGCCGTAAGAAATGCATGGTAAATCGGAATCAATGCAATGTACGCTGCGAAAATGTCCTTTAGTTTATGCTTAGCATGACTTACCAGAATAATCTTTCGAAAAATCTTACGTTTTATTAAAACATATATTTTCCGATTGCATGCTGTCAGCAAGCGCACCTTTACTCGTATAAGGTTGCACTTAAAAGAGGAGATTGATTTACTCTAGATTTATAAATAAAAAGACATTTTTTTAAATCTAGGGAATTCCACCAGATCTCATTCAAACAGCTCGATTTCAAAAAGACATATTAGTGATATTAATGGGCGTGAAAATCACATGTGAACTTAAATAATCTATGTAGTTGATAGAGATCGATTTTATCCGTTAGTATTGTTCGAAATAGTGTTTGTTACGGAAGTTGTGCTCTAAATATTGGACTTTTATTTGGTACAATTTGCAAGCTATAGCGTTAGAAAATTATTTACAATTATTTATATAAAACTATACTCCTTAAAATTCCTGCTAAAATTAAAATTCCGCATGCATAGGTAATGTCAGAGAAAGATGATTCATTACATGAAGTTGAAAACATGATTAAGGACAAGTAGATAGTCCACTATTACTTTTTATCCGCCATGCCATGTATAAATTATAAATACTGAAAGAGCACTTGTGTAAGGAATTTTAATTAAGAGCAAGACAATAAAATCAAGCCGTGTATAGAAAGAAGATAGGTCTTGGAGTTAATATATTCATTCACAATAGAGCTACAAACGATTGAACTTGAGTAACCTGAATAGTCTAGCTTATCGATGAGTTTTGGGAAAATACCCGGGAAACTTCTAAAAATATTATAGTCTATATATATTATATATTATTAATAATATTAATTCTAAATATATTATATTTTATGTGTTACTCTTGAGATTAGTAACTTTCAACAATATATCCTCCTTAAGCGATTCTGCCTCGGAGAAAGTTTACATGCGATTGAACATCATTTCACATGCCTTATTCTTTGAAACATATATTTTTTCATTTATGGATTTTCCTTTTTCGTCAATTCATCCCAACCTTAATACCAAAATTTATAAAGTTAAGATAGGCAAATTTCTCCCTTTCATTTTTACCATTGTTTCCTATCCTCAATTACTTGATTTGCTACGTCTGATCTACATTCTGACGTATCATGCACAAACTTCAATCACTCGTAATCAATCGTAAAATCACTCATATCCCATCCAGGATTTCACAATTCTTCCTGCTAATTTTTTAGTGAGTGATATAAAGTACTAATTGATTAACTTTATTTATGGAATACTAATATACTTATTTCCTCATATTTCACGGTATTACTAGAGATATAATTTGTAAGATGTTTGAAATAGAGATAGTTAAAAAAGTGATGAGTGAATATTTAATTGTTGAAATAAAATGTTGTGTGAAGGTTGGATACCATACACACTTAGCAGAGTGAAATTTAAAGGTTAAGATAGATGGCCTCAGTTATTGATATATAGCGGTATACTTTGATTTAGATTTTGATGAGTTTTAACAATTCAAAAACGTACCTGTTCACTAGATTGAGATTAAGGAATTGTATAATTCGAAGGAAAAACTGAATGAATTGAATACTGATACTACGATTGACTCTTGGACAATATTTATTTTAAAAATATTCATTTCGACAATAGTATATTTGATTTGGGTACTTTTTTGAATAGTTAGATGTAATTTAATATTTATGATCCCTAGAAAGGAAGATAAGTTTTAAACTGAATGAGTTATTCGGTAATTGCAAAGGCAGCTTAATTATTTTAAAATTATGAATCATTCTATCTTATAATCTTTTTTAAAAACAATTGTCATCTAACGGAACTTAGTTAATTAAGGATGAAGACTATTAATTAGATTGAAATTATTTCATGAATGCGAAGATATCATTTCACTAATAAATACAAATTATTAATTTTATTATAAGGTGATTTTTAAAAATATGAAAATTTTAAGTTCCTAAACTTTAGAATTTTTGTAAATCAATATACTGATCAATAATATCAATAATACTGATAAATTAGGCACTACAATGGAAATGTATCATTTATGGGTTGACATTTTCAAATTTGTTTGATGAAAAAGTCTAAACGATTTTCAGAGGGAAGTTGTTAATTAATTAATTGAACATTAATGGTTGAAAGACAATTCATTGAAAATTTAAATTTGTTTTTAAAGTTTGAATGGTAGATTTCATAAGGTAATTTTGCTATGCATAAAAATCCAACTTTTTCTAATTTTATTCATGTGACGTTGGTGCAATCTGCATTTAACCTTAAAAATAAGTGGAAACAGCATTACTAATGTATTGATCCAACATTCTATTGTACTCGTATATACATGTTCTGAAATGATTCTTTTTCAAGACTAAAGTTTATAAACGCCCATCTATGGATATTTTCGTTATATATTGAAAAATACACTCAAAGAAAACTGCAAAAGTTTTAGAAATAGTCGGTTAGTGAAAATGAAGAAACTGTTAAGAAATTAATAATGTTACCATGATTTTTCAATGACTAATTTTCTATCCTCGTTAGCGTTTGTGTTAGTTATACCCTGGCGAAGTCAACATCAAGTGTTTGCTACAACAGAATCACTGTTTTATAATCGAATTTCCCTTCATAATGCCTTTAAGTAGCCTAATAATCGATTTATTATGGAAATAATCATTCAGTTTGTAAAAATATAATGCAGTTTTAATTAATTGACGTTTCTATATCACATTCATACTACGACTCCAATGAAAGTAATCTTACTGTAAGATGTATTAATCACTTCTAATAGGCTCTGGAAAACCAGAAGAATTAGTTTACCGTTTTCATTTGGTTGCATAGTTTCTATTTAATTCCTTAATTGGCTCATAAAGGTTATTAATGTCCACTAGAAATTATCTTTGAGAAAGTTCTTCGTACCCTCATCTTTCCAAAGTATAGAGTGTATTAGTATAGCAGTCTGATCGGTCCAACTTAGTTATTCAAGCTAATATCTCTTGGAATTCCCGGCAGGAGAACCTCCTTTAATTAAAAATAGCGGTTCGCAAGGTGTTGATGATCAATTAGGCGCTACACCTGTTTCTGAAGCAGGAAACCGCAAACCAGTTCTTACTCGCATTGGCTGTAATTGACTTCCAGAAAACGGCACCTGGAATTTTTCATTCTAGCATAAAAAGCACTTTATACGATTCTTGTCTCAGGCAAGAAGAATTGGCCGAGACCAATTTAAGCCCTGAACTTATTGGAAGCCATAATTTCTCCTCCCTTGAGAAACGACCCCTGGGTATATTTCTTTGGTAGATAATTCAGCTAGTTCATTCTTACCATTAGAACCCCTCTGGGAGATACAAGGTATTAATTAAAAAGAGCTGAATGAGTTTTCATAATCAGTTAATTGAGATACATATGGGGAAACGGTTATTTCAATGCATGCTGTGGTTTTATGAGCTGAGCACAATTTACAGAAGTTGGTGTAAAATGAACATTTTATAAATTATTCAATTACAATTCCTATAGGAGGGTACATAGAGGTTATAATCGTTTATGAAAATTTTAGAATAACCTTCATAATCATGGCCTTAAGAATTTTTGTTTCTCTTCTGCATTGTATGGCATTGGATAGTTTTAAGATTAGAACTTTTCAGTAACAAATGATGGAATGGGGTACCTTATGGGAAATCTGTGTGATAAACGGACGATAATTTTCAATCTCTATAGAATTTGCATGGGTTATCATCAGTGATGCCATGGCACAATATATTGGACCATGGGAAAATGTTCTTGGGTAATATATGAGTGAAGGTTTGGTTCATCCCAAGCGAAAGACTACCTGCTATAATCTTATTCTCTATTACCTGAGTTAAAGTCAATACGAAGGGATGGTATTGGGAATGATATCCTCTGCAGGTATATGTTAATGCTAATGCATCAACCTTCTCGGTCATGGTCGGTATCTATTCGCCCATACCTTGCATCGGTGTTTAGTTAACCCTTTTTAAGATATAAATTGGTCTTCCGCATAATAATTTATGCCCACAAATTGACCTGGGACTTTACCTGCGTGAGATTGACCGCAGGTATGGATGATCAACCGACGTGCCTCTGCATTTAGCAGAATGGTCACCGTTCTCTAACCTGAGGAAGCGTAGCGTACTTTATAATTTCGAAACGTCTTTCCGAATCCCTTAAATTTCACGTGGGAAATAATCTCAGAGGAAAGAAAAAATTCCCTAAAGATGAATAGCTCCGAGGGAAGCGTCGGGTGCACGCTTCTGGAGTCGGACGCTGAGCCGCCATTTTGAAAACCGTTAGGTCATCCGCGGCCTCCCAAAATGCATAACTGATTGTGGAGTAAAAAGTCTCATTTCAACATCTTATTATCAAGAACCAAAAGGAATAAATTAAGGAGCGTTTTACTCGCGTAACGGTCTTTCATAGTTTTTGTTCGTGTCCAACGACCATTCCTCCATCGTCTCTTGTGGACACCTCGTGGCGTCCATCCGGAGTGGGAACTCATCTGAGTTTCCCTAGCACCTATTTCCACGAATGATAATTTCCCAATCCCCATTAATATTAAAACATTTTTTCTTTCGAGGACTCACCTTTCGGGGAAGTTCCTTGGTCACCTCTTCTCACGGTGGACGCCGGAATAGGAGACGCTCTCACACCATTTACACATAAGATCCTCGGAGGACCTTTCCCAGGTCCATCTTTTCTGCATAAAATTCTCCAGAACACAATTAACATTTATCCTTCCAGGTCCCTAATTTTTTCCTCTCCGGAAAGGGTTCCCTTCGAACCTCGCGATTCAGGAAACAATCGCGTCTTATTTTTTATTCCGTGAGAAACTGACCCTCGGCGACGGTCCCCTTGGAGACGCATGTTAAGTAGAGGAATCCCTTCATTAAGAAAACGATGACCGATGCCCTCTTTAACGGTCGGCCAGCGTTTTTCCATAGGTATGCAAAGTCCTTCTCGGAGGAACCGTGGTGGACCGCGAAAGGTCTCACTGCTTATGCATGAGAATGACCACTGGGAAGCTAGGATTGACCGTTTTCCCGATCTAGTCCCTTTTTTTCCCCCCTATCGGACCTTAGCATACGTTAAGGAGACCCCCCCCCCCCACTTCCCCCCTCTAGGTCTATGAAAGACCCTTTTGATATACCGCTGTCCCGCGGACCCTTCTCTATTGTGCAACCCTTTCGGAAACGGGCAAAAAAACACCCAAGGAGGCCTCGGCGCATGAAAAAATGCACGCGCTTAATTCTTATGCAGGTAGGCTCATCCGAATTCTTACCGCGGCATCCTACGCACCCTTAATCCCCCTCCCCGAGGGGTGCGGTGGCATCCGAAAAGGGTCAAGGGTTTTGGGACAGAGATGGGGAAACCCCCCCACGGACCGTTTTTCCTCCGTTGACATTCTCCGGGGAGGGGATCAGACTTCCTAATGAATTCACCAAACCAAGGCCTACCTCACAGTCGTCCCTTTTCACCCTTCTTACCCTTTCCTTGTCTTTCCCATCCAGCGCATCCTCCTTCTCCCCTACGCACTCTCGGCGACGGCTTGTCCTAGGTCGCGGAACCCCACTCCCCCCTCTAAGGCGCTAAGAAGGGGGTTAATGGAGGAATTTTTAAGAGATGGAAATAATGGGAAAGGGTTTCGTCCCTTCCGAAAAGATGGCGGCCCGTTCCTTAGACAACGGGGTGGGGGGTGTTTATTCTTATTTCATGTGTGCTCTGGTACGGGTGTCTCGAAGGCTCCCTGCTAGATACGTGTGTGGTGAAGTGAATGTGTGTGTGGAAGGCATTGCCTTCAAGGGAAATGTTTATAAATTTCC
Source organism: Pantala flavescens (assembly GCA_020796165.1). Classification (NCBI taxonomy): domain Eukaryota; kingdom Metazoa; phylum Arthropoda; class Insecta; order Odonata; family Libellulidae; genus Pantala; species Pantala flavescens. The sequence continues at coordinate 22,188,196 of CM036878.1, forward strand.
CATTTTTGTGTTAGTGTGTGAAGTGTTTTTTTATTGTGTTTTCCCATTTTTCCCAGTTTTAGTCCCTTTTTGTCCCCCCCCCCCCGAAGCTGTGGGTGTTTCTTATCTTTCCAGAGGCGCTGATCTTGCTTTTAGTTGCAGTTCTTTTTCTGTTTTACTTTCTTTCTTGGCTTCGTCGCTCTCTTGAGAAGGAACGTAGTGGGTTTGTGGGTTCAGGTAGAGGAAATGTGTCGTCCAATCGATCCAATACATTCGATTCAAATTTTTTTTCTGCAAAGCAAATTTCCGATTATAAATGACTAAAGATATCCCGAATTTTACGATGACTAAATCAGGATTATTCGTGGCAGCTATATCATATCCTAATTCCCGTTCGGCGATGATCGTAAGAAATTCATCCGTCTCCATAGAAACAGACTTTGGAATGACATAAACCAGTCAAAGAATGAATCATGTGGAAATTGCTTTCGATTTTAATGCTTTTATATGGAGGAGGGCCCGTTCAAGTTGTACCACCGTCCCGAACGCCCGCTCTTCGCCGTCGATCTTTTCTGTTTGTAGGCACTGATCCTGTCAAACAAGAAATGTAACCCCTAAGCTAAATTTAAGGCGCTGCTAATCTTGACTTATCGCACCCCCGCAATGTCGGCGCCTCGCACTGTCGTTCGGATGGCTTGTATGGTTGAGCCGGCCCTGTCTGCCACGCCCACCCACGCATGCGCTTTCTTTCGCACATAAAATTTGTCAAAGTTTTTTTTTCACCTTATTTCATGTGATTATATTTCCCTTCATATTCTATTAATTTGTTTTGGAAATATTTGTACAGAAATTTTGTGTATCAACTTGTTTGTTTTTTCAGTGTGTAATTCATGTTTTAACATTGTTTAAGTGATTTAATCTGTTTATAATTGAAAATTTGGTTTATTTATCAATTGCAGATAATTTTCACTCAATTTCATATTTTACTTTATTTTTTTAATTAAAGAAAAATGATTATTAAATTTTGTTAAAATTAAAATAGATTTGAGTAACTTTTTTTCTTTTTATAAAAATTAACTGATTGATGATAAAAAGACTTTAAAAAATTAATATAATTTTCATAAAAACTGATTCAATATTGATTTTATTATTGGAATTACTTGCACTTATATTGCAATATTTAAATTTTATTTTACTTTTATAATTTATTGATTTATTTTTAATTCTAAAAATTTTTTACAGCTCATTTACAGCAACTTTTTAAAAATTTTTTTGTTCGCCATTTTGTTTTCAATACTTCCTTGGCGTTTATATCAATGGTTATTTGGGATGAAAAATCATTTAATTTCCTTAAATAATCGAGGAAAGTCTATGAGAGATACTTTTAGTTTGTTTTTCGTTTATTTTAAAATATTAAGATATAAGATATATTTTTAGCGCGTACTGTACTTAAGGATTTGAGCAATTAATTGGGCATATAATGTTCATTCTTCTGCTTAATTATTTATTATAGTTCTTGTATTGCCCAAGGTAGCATATTAGATAGTAGAAGACATACTTTTATGATAGCATATTGGTTGAATTTAATGATTTATATATGAAGATTAAATTAATAAGCATTCAAATGTAGTGAGCCTAGTAAACAATGGAAGCGCGATATTTTGGGCCAATGATTATTGAGCAATATTTAATTATCGCATACTTAAGAGGACATCCGTAGTAATGAGTACATATAGACCAAGAATGCTGTCGCTTAGTAATTTAAATGATTTACGGGGATGAAGGAAATTTGTCGGTGAGTGTAAAATAAATTCGTACCTTTTCAGTCATACTAATTTGGATGAAAGGAGCCTAAGGAAATGTCGCCTATCTAAGATTCAGAGGATGCCTCCTGTGAGTTATCATTCCTCATATCCTCCCCTCAAAACGCGGCTGTATTAGGAATTTTCAATCGGCCGTCCTTTTGATTAGCTATTCTAACGGCCGCTGAGATAAATAAGTGAAAAGCGTCCACTGGGTATTGGCTCTGCAAATAGGAGGAATATTAAAAGTTTCCTAATGGGTGAAACCTTCCATCGGAGATATTCGCCAGTTGTTGGCCTTGTCCGTTTTGTTTAAGCCACTATTTGCTCTGTGATTTATAAAGAGAATCAACGAATTTGCAGTTAATGCCAAAGAGAATTAAAAGGAGAATCTGTGATGAAGGAGAGGATTAAGATATGGACAACTCTTAGATCGCAAATCTATAACAACAGTAAAAATAAGTATACAATTACTAATTCAGTCTTATCAGAACTCACATTTTGTCAATCTTTTGAAATGTATTTTTTTCGGTAACCGATGTTTGTCATTACTCCTTGAATTGTATTTTTTATTCCAAATAGCGTGAGTGTGAATGAACATCTTGATTAAAAATGATGAAAATACAATAAACAATAAGGCATACAATTTTGAAAAACACAATGAGCTATTATCATATTCCTTATAGATGTGGTATACAAGACAGAATTTTTAGTCATAAATATTTTTCGCCCATATTAGTTACATTTTTTAACTACATTTCTTTATCTGGCATGTGGAACATTAAAAAAGACACTTCAAAATTCTTCTGAATATAGAATATACCTACAGTTAATATAAACTACGTATGAATAATTACCCAACTCTATAATTCCTTTTAATAATGTTATATACAATATATAGCAGTGCTCAAAAGTTTATATTTTGCAACTCCTTTTCGTTTTGTAATACAAGAATTGAGCTTTCATTTATTATGTTACTCAGTCGTTTTATCAATTGAAGAAGTTTGCTGTGAACTTATAATATGCACCATACCAAGTCAGTTTGTGCGGAAATCTAGGTAATCGTAAAGGATAATTTATTTTTGAGTTTTAATAGAAAGGCTTAATGCATAAAGTTTCATTGAAAGATTATGGATAGGATACAAGTTATTTATTTCAGTGTTATGTTGCTTTTTATGCATTATATAATTCTCTTTTTACTCTTTCTAATCGGTATATTTTTCCTATATTCCTAGTAATAAACTATTTCAATATTCAGTGGAAGATATTTCAAGCTTTTTATGAGATATCTTTGATAAGAATCTAAACAATTATTTCTTATGGACCAGAAGTCTATTTTTACAATTAAGAGCTAAGTAAAAATGATAACTAAGGAAGGTATTCCCTCTGAATCAATTGCAAGAGTCCGGTTGTTTCATTTCCATTATAATTGTAGTGAGATTGAGAAAAAAACTATTGAAATTGTTCTATCAGGTTTGAGTTTTTAAAGGTTTGTAATGAAATTGCAAATTATGTGATAACTTAATTGTTTTTACCACAATTGCATTCGATATACTTTTCAACTACCTGGCGGTAATTGTTATAAATTAGTTACACGTTCATTAAAATCATTAAAATTCCGCAGAGTACGCTTTTAGATAATACATTTGGCTAAGCATAATTTACTTAACAAACTTAGTTCATCTATATTTAACATCACAACGGGAGGAATATATTATTGATTTGATTTTTAGACACTTAAAACTATACGCGCAAATAATAAATAAAAACTATGTCTTGCGAGGGAGTACTATAAAGTAAATATTCCTAACACAATTACCGCTTATTAATAAATTGGAATTATAATTTAAATCTATAAGAATGAAAGAACATCGAGTGAGGAGTAAAATAATATAAATGTAAGAATTTGCTTTGATGGTGGTGAACACATCAGTGTTAAATATATTTTTAGTTAAATAGATATAAAATCTTAAGCTCTTTCACATTTTTAGAAGAAATTAAATGAGATATTTAAATATTGTTGTTGGGCGTATACTCAATTTTTTATTTTTAAACGATATAAACGTAGTTTTAAAGTCAAGGATAATTAGTGAGTAAAAGATTGTTCATAACTCAGTCATAAATGCAATGATTGGAGTTTGGAAATGTATGAAAAGGCACTGATATAAGTTGACTGTAGAAATAAAGTTTAATTAATGTAATACAATTTACAACTGAAATCACATTAATTTTGGAATCGATGTGTTTATTCTATTTTTAAGCAATAATGGTTAATGTAAATAAGCTGTGTAAAGTAAATATTAGGGTCTAAGGGGTCAATGGCCGACTCTCTTTCGTCTTGGAACAGGTCCTTCTGTCCTACCGTCACTAAGCGACAAGGAATAAACTCGCTAGTCCTGCTTTTCTAGTGCGTAAAACGTTGAGCGACTATAGTATCCTCACGGCAAGCTGGTTTCATCGGTGATTGGTGTTGCCTTGACAGCATTGACATCGCTAGTCGGTATTGCACAGGTTTTTTATGAATGGTCTTCATTCGCATCGTAAAAAGTCCGACTCTGCAAAAAGTGACGTAAAAAACGTCATTGTTCGTATATTTTTTATTATGGAGTGATTTGATAGAAAAGGATAAGGAAGGAATGATTTTATTTTGCGAAGAATATTGATCTCAACTGTGCTAAATTAATTAATGTTTTAGAAAGTTATCCAAAGGTGATTTTCTTTCTTAGATGACTGGAAATTGAGACATACGGTTTTGTTTTTCCAAATCATCAGAGGAATTTTTGTGTTATTTACACTTCTATAAAGTTTCTTCTAAATTTAAAATTGCCATGAATAAATTACTTATTCTCTTGTATGCAGAATCAGTTTGGACTTGATTCGAATAGATACCAAGGGTTTGTCAAGGAATGAGGAAATGATGGTGTCTATATAATATTTGTGATGTTAATTCCTGAATGCGAGTAAGGTACCATCTCAAGTATCATTGTATCAATTAATAATTTGATTCTTATGTTTGAAACGTTCTGCATTTCTAGCAAATCATTCCTTTTCATTCATTTATTTTGATGATTAATTTTTTATATTTAGATAGAACGATGCCTTACATTGGTGATTATGTAAAAATGTTAAGACAAACTTCATTATTTCGGAGGATTAATAAGGTTATCTTTATATTTTGAAGAATTTTCATCAATTTTATAATAAGTCAATGTGATTAGAAAATAATCTCTCCTAAATTTGCCGCAAGGTAAGGTTCGTGTTTTGGTATATAATAATCCCTGATTAATCCTCAATCCATTTATATAATTATAAAAATTAATTAACATGGTCCGATGGATTTTTTAATGAATTATGTATATTTTCTAGAAGACTTTTTGCTCATTATTGAAAGCGCACCAGAATCAAAATTTGTCTTTGCTTCCAGATGTCATATGAAAATCACCTTATTATAATTACCATGCATTTTTCGGAGCATATATAAAAATATGGCTCAAATAATTCCAATAACTTTGATTTAGACGTCATTGGAAGTAACAAAATTGAAAACAATACAAGAATGTGGAGCGGTTATTTAACATCAATTTCTATTGTCGGTACATTGCTTTGACCGCTCGCATTTCTTGTGTTTTAATTTCTTCTTTATATTTCATCATACTAATTATTGTCTGTTTTTTTCAGGAGCAAGATTTCTATGAGAGTGTATTCTGGAGTTATTTATTGGCTGACAGCTTCCATCTTCAAGTGATCCAGGGTGCAATGCAAGTCCCTGGATCCAGCGTCGCGTGGATTAATGGGTGAGCTCATTAAAACAGCTCTGTTTACTATTTATTCAAAGAATTAATTTGAATTCAGAGATGTGTCTAATCTTACGCAAAGACTGCACTTTTCGAAGTGTCGGTGTAATGTCATCACAGTGTCATAACACCATGGAAAATATTTTTGTACCGCCCTGACTTTACTGGCTTAAACCTTGATTAGAAAAGGAGTAGGTGTAAATACCTGAAAATATAGAGACAGAAATAGCAGTATTAGCTGCAAATTGCCTTTTAAGAATACTCATAATTATATCCTATTTTTGGAACGGTACTTAAAAGGAATATCAAATTAAAAGCTAGAAAAATCAAACGTGCAACATCTGAAGTGTAAGATATAATGAAAATGAAAAATGAATTTTTATCTATAGATCTTTCTGAAATAAATCAGCGGTAAAGTTTCGCAGAAATATTTTTTACATATTTCTACAGTGATTATGTATTTTAGGAAAACTTTTTCATACTCCGCTGTGCACAAATGAATCCGTTTAGTTTGAATTTAGGTATAATCGCATGAAACAGGTTAAATATTTCACTCTTGGTGTAAACATAATGGAAAAATATTTTTTGAAAGTTCAAGATAAGTATTACATTTTTTTGTATATAATATGAGTTGTTTGAACTTCTAAAAGTTTGATTTGAATATATTTTCAAAGAGCGGATTGAGGGTTATTTAGTCCTTAGATTTTCCAAAAATTCATTGTTGTTTCAAGACCGAAATTATATCTTAGAATTGTCTTATGATTCTCTTCTTTTGAAATTTCTACATAGCTCTCTCTCGTTGGTTGTTTACTTCTATAAAATTTTCGAGAATACTGACAGGTTCATTAGCATCTCTATTATTCTATTTAAATAAGTACATAGAAAGAAGCGAGTATAAAATCATTTCCTTAAAACAAGAAAAAATATTCTTAGACACAAAAGTCATTGAAATTTATGCGTTTTGAGTACGACTTCAGTTATCGGAGCTTAAATGTTAAATGAATGATGAAACAAAATATAAACCTTACATTATTGCTGAAAGTTGCTACATAGTCTTTTAATGTTTCTTTGCTTTTATAAAATGCCTTAAAATTTTTCATGAAATCACATGACTGGTTTCTCAAGTTTGGTGGAAACATCTTGGAAATATTATTAATAAATGCAAAAAGAAAGGATATGAAAGTACTAATATATTTCATATTTTACGACGTTCAATCAGTACATCACCGAAGATGTCTTAGTGTAGTAAAGAGTTCACCCATAATATTCACCAGGAAAGTATCAGCTCCTTTCCAAGAACTTACTTGTAACGGCTATCGCATCACTTTACACTTTTCAGTTCATAAAATAATTATTTTTTCTGACATTTCCCTTTGAATCTTAATGTTTTAATTGAAAATTCTTAATAGAATGATTATTCTTCCATCATAGAAAAGAGATTACATTTCACAGAATTTTCGTATTCATATAATATTATGGCACCTCAAATACTTATAGTGCTGAATCATAGAAGTATTGCAGATATCTTTCAGATAATATCCTCAGGTTCCGATTAGATTTTGACGGACGGACGGAATTTTCTCAGAAAAATTTCTTTGTCATCACCAATTTCCAAACTTAGTTACTTCAAGAAAAAGAGAATTTTTGTATAAAATCTTGCTTTTCTAACTTATGGTCTCTCAAATATTTAATAATATTTAACCTTAGGTAATAACGAGAATGTTACACTAAAATATCCTATCATTTTTGTATTAAGAACAAATATAATATTTCTTGATATCTTCTCAGAAGATAACAATTTATTCAGTTATCCAGAGATATTATTTATTAAAATCAATCTTTGGAAGCTATGCAAATTGCAATGCAATGTTATAGTATTCAATATTAAGTTTAGAAACTGTTTTAACATACTTCAGTAAAAATGAAAAATGCACCTTCGGTGTTTCAAGAAAACATTTTGATTGAGTTATCAGTGAAATCTCATTTTATTAACTCCATATTTTCATTAAAACTTAACAAAAAAGGATATTAAATATGGAATTATGGATTAAATATGGAAAGCCTAGTCTTCGAAACAGTTGTCGATAGTATTAATATTTCTCCCAAATTTAAATACAGTAATTTATCTCATTATTATCAGTATGAATGTATACAATCTAGTAACCGTACTATTTTTGGAATTTTTTTACCTCGGGAATGTTTTATAAAGCTTTAGATGTGCCTAATTTTCCTTTACTTTTTTGTATATTGAGAAATATTTTATCTCTATATTAAACGATTTCTTTCTGTCCACCTTCTATTGTTACTTCAACCGAGATATTTATCTCATTTTGGAATAACCATTTTATATTTAAAATATTTTTACGCTTCATAATCCCTGGATTTATCAATATCATTGCTTTGATCTCGTTATTTAAACTTCCTTTTATCGCATATTATGCTTAAGTTTCTGAAATTAGTTAAAGTATGTTTCTCAAGAGAAAATGAACAAAATTATTTGCATCGATGTGACAGTGGAGATTTTGCTAAGCCTAACATTTATTTATTGCTTATAAAATCCATAAACCTGAAAATGATTTTTGAAAGAGGATATTTTTGGATGAAGAAATTTTTCTGAATTTATACCTGTATTTTTTTATCTCTGGTCGTTTTATAAACTATTTCTTGGAAGCATTTTTAGAATAAATTATATCCGCTACTTTAGAACTGTTTCATGTATAGGTTTCACTTAATCTAGCGATGCCTTTTATTTCACATTAGTGAGAACTCACCTGTAAAGAGTTACATAACAAAGAAATTTTCGATTTCTTCACATATTACTATAGTATATACTATAATGGATACTAAAGCAATGCGATTAAATATCAGTTATAAATGGAACTACATTTAGAGAACAAGAAATACGGCCTTACAGGATAATAGGCTATTAAGTTAGCTCAAAAATTGTTTTGGTTATTGGAGTAAACTTATAGAATTCTCAGAAAGACAAAATCAATTCGCAAATAACGAATAGGATTTATTAAGAAATTGCTAAAATTGAGGTTTCAATAAATGACGAATAATACTAAACCTTTCGATAATATACCTAAAATACTAAATACATTTCCAAAGAAATAAATCATAAAATATTACTCTTAATTCTTTTTGAAATTATAGAATAGATTTGTGTATGAAATGTTTCCCACTCAGAAATGATCAGAAATTTTTTGATCGGTGTCAATCACTTTTAGAGTAAAACCAGAAAAATGGTCTTAATTAATTTTCTCAGTAGCTGAAAAATTAACCGGCCTTCTAATTGTATGGAAATCGTGTGCTCAGGAGGATATTGTTGACAGAAAAATCAATAACTTTATACTATCCTAAATATGCAAAATTGTGAACCAATCAAAATTTGAACGCGTTGAAAATATTCCTTAAAATCATAAAATAAATTCTAATCTTTTTATTGGATTTCAAAGAATCGAAAACATTCCACGCTGAGAAGTCATAGATTGAAATTTCTATTTTTATGATATTTTGGCTACTTTGAAAAGGAGCGATTTTCTATTATGTAACTTTACTATAATGAGAATAAGAATACATTATCTGTTTCATTTGTGATATATATCTTTTAGTTATGTAAAATTTCCCGATACACTCACCACTTTATGCAATACTCTTGTGAAATCTTTTGAAAGTAAATAGAAAAAAATTGTGGATATGATAATTTTTGTAATAAGTGATTCAAACTCGGGGAAATCAGGAGGTAATTATTGGAGAAAGATGTTTTGGGTCCTCAAACGCATTATTCTAAATTAATTTACTTTTTAATTGTTTTCAGTGGTTATACAGGTTTTTTTGAAATAAAGTAAACTGTATTCATTTGATCCATTCCTTTCGCGATCATTCAAGGATTATTATAATAAATCATTCTTCATAACTATCCTAAGAGTATATCGAATATTATGGAAAGTTCTTCTTATATTTGTATCCGTGGAAAAGTATCTACTTCTGGATGTAGCATTTATTTTGATTTATTTAGTGTTGTTCATAATATGAGTGATTCATTCTCTTGATTTTAAAATTGTTTCTGGCGATAGGAAATTATATAAGAATAGAACAATGTAACTAAGTGTGAGATGGACCTATATCTTTATGTCTTTATAATAAGCTTATTTAGACTGTCTTTAGCTGAAATTGCTAGAAATCTCGTTAATATTTAAATTATACGGAGGTTGATTTTGGGGAAGCAGATTATTTTTCAAAATAATCAATTTTTTGTATCGTTTACTATAAAGAAGCTTGTTTTTGTGAATGATAAAGTACATATTTCACCACGTCTTATATTTTCTCAAATAATGAATTACTCTGATTCTTGGAGAAAGAATAGATAACCTGTAAAGTAGTCTAGTTTATAAATATAAATATAAATAAGTCACTTTATTCAATTGCATCGGCACTTAATTTATTTCGCATTTTCCTGGACCTTAACAAAAGACTTTGCCAAACGAAGCAATAATTAGGAAACTCCATAGCAAAGTTATCAGTATTTACAATTCAAATAATTATAGTATTATATGTGAGTATTTTTATTTATTATTATTCTATGTATCCATAGCTTTACCTTTGGAAATAATTTCAAAGTTTAAAAATTGTCATTCGCAACCTTTATTGGCTTATTCCTGGGATTTACAAAGGATATCCAAAAAAGATTCACTATTATCGCATGCGACAAAGTCCGAAATTTTTTGCTAAATTTTCGGAGTTCGTAGTTTCGTTTCTAAAACAAATTTTAGTCTCGTTCGTAATTCAATATCCCTGAGCGTTTTCGTCCGGGGAACATTTGTTATTCCGCGATCAATACATAATCCAGTTTCAAAAATATTTCGTCGCGTGATCGAACGCCGATATAATTGGAAGGCTTTTGAGGTGCACTTGTGCATAAGTATTGATCGATCGGAGCCCGGACACTGGCGGCAATTTTACATTTTGCAGGCCACGCCCAAAATTCAGCAATAACCGCCACTATTATTCGCGTGCGAAGCGCTTCTCACCTGCCATCTGCTTAGAAAATGAAGATTTTAGGCAGTGAACCGTTCATCGCCGCTTAAGCTGCGCTCAAGAAATTCGTCATTACGAAATTTTTCCGCTCTCTCACTCCGCGAAGAGGAATCGCATTAGTCGTATACATGACGGAATACGATGATTCAGATAGATAACCATTATTATCGATGGCTGATTCGCTTTTGATCGATCCCTTTGTCTCAATGTAAACATTAGGGCTGAGTATTTTAGGAATTCGTTTATTTATTATTATTTAGAAATGGATCGCGGTAATAATTGTTTGTGAATAATTTTTAAATGGCATGAATTATATATTTTTCTACGCAGTTTTAGGAATAAAATTCTTTATAGAAGGCACTTGCATTGCTCATAAAATATTGCTTGAAAAAGAATTAGTAAAAATTATTTCTGATGCCAAATAACTATATACAAAGCCGTTTTTTCGGCAGAGATTTTTTAGTGTATAGATTGATATTAAGCTTTAAATCGTTTACACAAGTTTTAAGAAATAATTATTAAACTTTCAACCGCATAATAAATGTCACTTTATTGTTTCCATAAATTAGAACTTCAAATATATCTACAAAAATTGTGCATAGTATCTTTTACAAGCTCTTGTTCAAGCTTTAGAATTTGACGAATCAAACGTTTTTATAAACGTATTCGCTTTTAAAAAATGAAAAAGTCCTTAAAAATTTTAATTGTGGAAATCATAGTTCTTATTTCCAACTTTTGGATTTTTAAAATTCGTTTTAGATCTATCGGGGGTAGAGGTTATCTTTAGTTATCTTTATCTTTGGTTATGTAAGAAGCGCTTAAAAGTCTTTTTTGAATATTTTAGTTTTAAACGTTCTTAGCAAATCAAAGTTTAAGCGCCGAAATAAAATTTTAGCCTTGTGATTAGTATTCTTAAAAAATTTCTGTGATATTTGACCGTTCAACTATTCTGCTATTTAAATTTCTCTATTGATCAAAGCTTACAAAATTATAAAATTATCTAAAGTTTCTTGGGAATGTTTCACATGGTTTACAACTTTAAAATAATCTGGAAATAATCAAGATATTTTATACTGTTTATCATAATCATTTTTACCATTAAATTTCTTTAAGGAAAAGCTATATCAAATTAAATATTATAACTTTAACATTATCTTCCCCATATAGAAATTAAAATAAATTCTTTAAAAATAACTCAATAAAATTCTGAATTTTGCACCTTAATTATGTATGATTATCATCATCGAAATTAAAAGCCCCTTAATTTCATTTTTATTGTCCAGACTATACAGCAGAATGATAAGTATTATATCTGGAGGTTATGTTTGGAAACTTGCATCTTTGAAATGCTCTCTATTTCTCCTGGAAATTATTTTGAAAATATAGCTGTGGAGGTATTTTTTAAAAGCATTCGATGATCAATGATATATCTAAATTAACGTTTCGAAATTAGCTCATTTTAAGGATACGTATGCAAATTTGCATAAATTCACATATGTTATATATGTTGTGACAGTTTATAATGCATTTGATAGATTTCGAGCAATGAGTAAAAATGATATTTTAACTAGTACAGGTCTGAATAAAAAGTGCGCTCAGTGATGTAATTATTTTCCAACGATATTATAAGAGAAATTATGACTTGATCCATCTGAGTAAATATAAAAGCGCGTGTATATATCAGTTATGAAGTCATGTAAGTAGAAGTAAGCATAAAGGATTGTTTATCATATTTATATTTCGATTTTGGGAAGCCTTGCACATTTTTCTTAGCATTTTACCTCGAATAATGTTAGAAATTGTGCGGATTTCTTGTTAAAATTTTTATATGATTGAAATCATGTCAGAATTGACTGAATGTGAAATGTGTTTATTAGCATTAGTTTTTTAAGAGGAATTACAGTTTTATATAACACCTATTGTTTAACGGCTCCACCGTTAACGGGGAAAAATGCATACGGACATAGTGCAAGAATATTATTTATTTATTTATTTGTTATCAGCAAAAATTTTGAGAGTTGTAGGAAACTTTGTAAATTTATGAAACCACTCTATGTGTATTGCATTGGTTAATATCGTTAAAGTGTGTTTAATTCTATTTTCCTCACTTAACCTGATTTACATAGCTGGAAAATTTTCTTATAGAACCACATACTTATAATGAAGGCCGAAAAAATCTTCATTGCTTTTCCCAATGATTGTATAATTTTTAGCCAATCATTGATTACTATTTAAGTCGTAAAGCTAATGATGTTTAATCGCATAAAAAGCTCCCCAGTTACAATGAAAATTAATTCCGGTGGCTATGAAAATTAAATTACTGTCTCCAGCTTATAAAATTTAGCTTGAAATGATGGAAAGGATCATAGCTTTTGCATTATTTCTCAATTAGACCGTCGCAAGTCACAATTTAGGGTGCGTTCTTCAACGTTAAATTACTGGCGAAAAATATTTCCGTCGGTGAAGGGAGTAATTAAAGCCAACCAAATTCATCGCATTCTTCTCTATGCGATAAAAAATTAAAATGGAAGATATTATTTTTGGTCCAGGAGTGTTAAGTGTTGGGAAGATAGATTGTTCCACTTGTGGTGACCAAAACAATTTTCTGTCCATTTATCTCACTATTGAAAATATGACTCTTATTTGTTTAAATCGAAAAATTTAGAGAAAAATCATCCATAGCATGAGTACGTTGTAGATCAACATAAATTTACTTTGTCAGCTTTTATTAACTTTCATTTTTCTAGATAAACAGCTTGGATTTACTGGAAAGTGCTTGTGTTATTTGAATTGAAAAATAGTTTTATAAATCGCAGAAATTTCTTTTTTCAATTATAACTCATAAGGTGAATAATAAAATTATTAGGTATGTTATATATTTATATTATAATTATTATGTTCTTCCTGAATATTTGAAGAAATAATTCCTCGAATATAACTGTTTTTCTCTGAATTTTGAAGGGTATTTTATATTTAACGCAGTTTATTCAAATTCGATCATTGTCTTTAAATATTTATGGTAATCATAAAGGGGAATATACTTCATGAATATGGAGTTAATAAGAGCGATAGGAAATATGAATTTTTCACAGTTTTAAAAATTCATTGTGGTAAAGTCTTTGCTTTCATTTTCTTCGTATTGAGGTTATATAACCATGTTGTACAGTATTATATTTCTGTAGTAATTGTTATGGACATCAGGAATAGTTTTTCCATTTTCTTACGTTTGTTATCGTTTTTCCCGTTTTATAAAAAATTAAAATATTGCTTAGACTTGAGGTATACTAAGAATATTTATTAAGTCATGATTTAGTAATAAATCAGACCGAATCTTGTGGCAGGATCGTTATTATCATCTACTTTAAAATGGAAAATAAATTGACCGTTTGTCATTTTCAACAATTTTACCTGCTGAAGTTGATCAAAACCGAACGTTAATGTCTTTCAATCAACGTTACTTTGGAAGGATATTCAGAAAATCATTTAAAAATATTTATAGTCAGTTGCAATTTTTAATGTCAAAATATTTTCAGTGTAATAAGAATATTGAGTTTGATTGATATCAAATGCCGTAATATGTTACTAAAACTTTTCAAGTAAACATCATCTCCTTATTGTCTGTACCTCAGAGGTTAAAAAATGGACTAAGATGAGCATTGCCTCCTTATTTCCCACCGCCTGAGATGTTAAAAGTTTAGAGTGAGATGAAAATATTAGCAAAGTAGCTTCATAAAAGTAGTTCATAGCACCTTATCTTTGCCAATCCTATGTGTTGTTATATAAGAGAAAATATAGCCTCTTAAAAAAAACGATGCAATTTTGCTCTGCGAATCACAGGATTCACAAAATCATCCACTATTGGATAGCGAAACATCATAAGCTCAGAAAATGCAAAACCCTCAATTCTAAGAATTTTGCCCTTTTAAAATATTCCGTTATATATAATACGAAGATATTTCTGTTTCGATTTTAATCCGCACGATGAATTTTCTGAAAACTGACATATATAGGCCGAATGCTCATTTTCCGCCGCGTATTTGATAAGTTAACGTCAAACTAATCCCTAAAAATCGCCAATTTTTATCGATGTGTATGGAATCGATAGCTCCCAAGTCGAAGTCCAATCATAAAATTGACGAGAAAATTGGATATTTCATTTACTTTTTTAGCTCCTAATTGAATTCGGAAATGTTGGAGTGCAATGAATAATTGATGACTGAATAGAGGAATTTTTCCGCTTTCGAAGGAGGCGCGCTTTTTTTGCGTTATTCATGGTAATTGGAAAATTTATTTCTTTTGCAAAAGTATGAATTTTGTTTTAACAATAACATCCCAGGGATTTCATCTCAAGATAGGACGCATGAATTGTTCCAGTGTATTTCACGTCGTGTTAGCGCTCGAATTTTGATTGGAGAGGATGGAATGAAACATTTCGAACCCGGTTCCTGTACTTGGTGGTATGTCTCGCTACATATATTAATTTTAAATTGGGAGTATTATTATTAATCTTCAAGAGTAGCATGTTTTTTACACCGTCTCTACTTCTCAATGTAGCCTTCTAAATTTGACTGAGTTAACACTATAATATACTTGATTTTGAAGATTGTTTATTACGCATTCATTTCAGTTAATTATTCCAGTTTTTGATTAATTATTTTGAGGATATCGGACTTCGCGTTACTTCTTCATGCTGATTCTACTTCAATTATCTTTAAAAATGCAATTAGAATGATATGCAGCATATTTGAGAAGTATTTTCAATTTATAAATATTACTTTCCTCTCGAATAGGGATATAGTAATTGTTTTTGTCCTTAAGGAATCGGAGGAATTTTCAAGTCATTATCAAAGTACTATCACAGGCCTCGGCGGTTATTGTTTAGCGGCAATTACAGATACTCTGGATAATTTTAAATCATTAGATTTGAATTAAGCGAAGAATTACAAACTTTATTGAATATGATTCTTTGTAATTGTTTTTTAATCTGTATTTTTAATATGGTTAGGGAAAGTTTTAGGGAAAAGCTCCTTTATAGGAAGGAGTTAGTTTTTCTGAAAGTACATATTTGAAAATAAAAATGAAACAATTCTTCTATCATTCAACTATCTTATGATTTATAAATTGAATTTTATTACTTTTCGAAAAAACCGTATCCTTGAGCATCTTAGTGAAAACATATCTGAAGGGAAATAAATTTCATTTTAGTATAAATTTTACAATAGGAGGAAAAATTTTCATTTAACATCGAATTTGGTAACGTGGATTTTGAACTGGCTCTTTTCAAATTCTTTCGCTGTTTTACGGTATTTTTAGGAACAAATTTTTATTGGAATTGGAAATTTAATTCAATGCAATTGCAAATGTAACCTAAAACTTTTAATGTCTGTTTTAGAAATCTAATAGATATTGCATACAAAAGCTTTTAGAAAATCAGGACAGTTTCCTTAAACAATTATAAATCGTTCCCATGCTATTATTAAATTTCACGACCACTTTTAAATGCCTGAGAAAATTTGAGGTTGAGTGAACAGTACTTCAGTATTTCATCCAATATTTGAGATAGTTCAATCAGAAAGTATGTGATGATTCTGATTTCGTTTTGAAAACAGGTATTTTACAGGGATAGAGAACTTAGCGGAAAAATTTTGTGGTACTGAATTGCTACTTCCTATTAAAGAGATAGATAAGAACTTCTTCCCTAGATATTACTTGAAATTCTATCCATTAAACCTATAAAGAATCAGTGATTTAAAAACATTATATTGGCCGTAAGAATATTTTTAAGTTTGGAAATAGTAGCGTTGAACATTTATAAGGTTGTTCGACTCATCAAATATTGTTTTATTCGCTTATTAGGATAATATCTTCAAATATTTTTTGAGTATATTCAATGAAGATACACTCAGAAAATAAAAATTTTAGCGTGCTTTTTTTATGGTTTAAATATTTTCATTTTTCAATAATTTTCGATTAGGATGCAGAAAGTGGAAAGAGAAAATGAAATTTAGTATTAAATAAGACCATGAAGTACCAACAGACATATAATGCGGATGATATCATTGCGCTTTATATTCTACTTAAAAAAATCATTAAAATTTACTCAGTGAATAACTTGTGAAATTTTGATTCGTAGCGCTTTATCTGTTTTATTTTCTTATTTATTATTGCTGCAATTTGATCATTGATTTGATGCAATCATGATCCTAAGTGTTCTGATAGTTTCTGCAAACTATCCTCTCATAGATCTGAGAATGAGTATATTGTTGGAATTCTTCCCAAAGTTGAAACTATAAGTAATGAACTCAACAGGAAAATTTGAATGAAAAAGTGGAGGATTTAGTAATGTAGGAATATTTAGAATGGCCTTGGAATGAAACTTAATTTAGGTATAGGAATATGTAGTTCAGCCAAATAAATGTAAAAATAAATATTTCGCATAGTACTCAATTAATAACAAAATTATTTTGTACTGTCATCCGTTTTTTATTGAAAATTAACTTTCCTAGGAAAAAAATTCATAGCGAGAAATAATTTTGATTCATCTCACGAATTAATCGAACTTACTCGATTGCTTACCAAAATTATCCCAATTCTGCTATGGTACATACTTTAATTATAAATAGTTGTTCTTAAGTTGTAAGTTGTTTTCGATTATGTAGCTTATAAGGGAAAGTGTCAATATATTCTTAAGAATGTATATGACATTATGAGGTTTCTGAAGAATGAAAGAGAAATATGAGGTAATGGTTTAGTTTTAGGGAGAATTAATTAGCCAATATTAAACTATATTTCCAAATCCGTTTTGACAAAGAATTTCTTTTTTCTAGTCTTCGCTTCTAAAATGTTTGCTTAAATTGGAGATAAATTCATATCAATTGCTGAAAATATTTCAGTACAGGCGTTGTCATTTGAGAGAAATGAGTGATAACCGAAGAATTTAGTGGTTAAGTTTATATTAAGATAAAAGGAAAGAGTTTGATGTTCAGTGAAGGTATCCTGTGTATATATTCTAAAAGTGAAACAGTAGATACAATTTTTCTCCCTTGGATATCATTTTGTTTAAGGTATGAAATATATAATATCATGTAGTTATATAGAGGTATAGCTCAGAAGAATATATTGCATAATACTTAAAATTATTTATACTCGGTTAGGAAAGATATGCTCGAATAAATCTTGCGTGGTAAATTTTCTATATTTTTATCGGTTACGGGAGATGATTTGGACATCTCATTTTCTACAAATATTAGAAAGTGATACGAATATTTTTCACAGAAAGAAATCCTTCTGACGAGTGAATGTGAATGAATAGAGCTCATTAAAGGGTTAAAGAAGTTCCTCGTAAATTCATATTGTCACCAACTGTCGCTTTACGAGAAGGCGAAGGTAGGTGTTTCTTTGTATCATCAACATTACATTTTAACAAAAAAATTAATGAAATGAGAGTGGGATGAGATGAATTTTTTTCGCACGACAGGAAATTCTGTAGAATCGTAATCATGAGGTCGTGGACGTAATCGCGTCGCTTTCAGCGTATTTTCCACGTTTGTTTACCCACGGACACTCTTGAGAGTATTCTTGGCCAACAAGAAAGGAGCTCAAAATAATTATTCCTATCTAATATTTATTTAGCAAATTCGCAAATTATCATCTCGCGGAGCAATTAATTGGAGCCCATTTATGTTTAATTAAATCCAAATAAGAGAGGCAGAAGAGGGAAAATATTTACACGGCTTCGCTTCATATATAATTATACGCCGCAGAAGCACCTTGCGGAATTTATTCGCAAACCTCTCCTTATTCACGATTCGCATAATTACGAACGATCGAATATTTTCGAACGAAGGAAGCGATCGAATCGAACGGTCGGATTGATTCTCTCGGAATGTCTTACTCTCGTCCGTACGTCGTAAACTGTCGATCGCGACGTGCGTAAAATTTTTTTTACTATAAATGTGACGGTCGTCGTAAGTCCAACCTTCGACCTTTGGCCCGCGCTTTGCTTTTAACCCGAATGCGAGTTCCGCCATAATTGTAATTCTTTCAAAGCAAACAATGTTTATCATTACCTCTCTTCGGGGTGCGGTTTCACACGTAAAACTCGCGTTTTATGAGGGAATGCGCCTCTACAAACAAGGGGAAACGGAGAAAGCGTACTAATCTGTTGATTTACCTTTAGAGATCTCATTACCAGCGTGCCTATGGTGTATCATTTGGTAAGGAAACATGTTTGAAAATTTTCTTCGGTCCGGAAGTGTTTATTTGAGGATCCCTTTTTTCTGTCATTTTCCCCGTGACGGATTTTTTTATTTATCTTGGAGTAAATTTTTCTTGGAATTAGTATTTTCCAGTATACACCTTTGCGCGGAATATGGAATGATATTCTATCGCATACCCTACAATTTTATTCCGATGATACGTTTCTTTTTAGACATCTAGGCGCAACAAGGAAAATATCCATCAATTTGTTACACTCATCGCAATTGTTTACCGAGAGGAACTACACCTGTTAATGGTGCGTTGTCATGGCCTTGTTTATTTGGACAAGTTTCGATCTTGCCGGGCGACCAATAAAAAGTTCAATGAAAAAATGCGGCGGCCATGTTGGAAAGATGGCGGAGGCCATGTGGTACCCATGAGGAGGGTTAGCGCGCAGTTTGACCATGTGCGGAGGAGACTTCGTGACTATTCCTATAATATTTCGACAATATTAGTCCATAGTACAGTTTCATCCCGAATAGGTTGATGATAAATATGCATATTTTTATTCTATACCTCAATTCAGAGTCTTGAGTTCGATTCCTGTCGTAAAATTTTCTCAACCCATTGATAGATGAATGTATCATTTATACGTATCGTAAAGGAGTCGTGCTTTAGATATCTTTAAAGATATCTTCATATTCGCTAAATAATTATATATTTCTATTAGTTTAAAAATGAAACGTATTTGTAAAAATACGTTACCGTGTGTAAAAATTCTCAGCGAATTCATAGGTAAAAATATAAGAAGCGATAAACTGAGAGCGTAAGATTTTTAATTCACATCTAATGAAATTAGGAAAGCAATAAAATATTAGAAATAAAAATAAAGGTGTTTTTTTTCGGTTGAATTATTGAAGTTATATCAGTCATGATTTTGTTGGGAGTGCGAAGAATATGACCTGAACCATTTTAAATTCCTGGGACTGATTATTTATATCATCTAATAACGTCGTAAGCATTTTTAATCATTAGTTTTATTTTGAATTAATATAGTGTGAGCGAAGTACATCCCTTTGGATATTAACAGCAAAACTACTATAGATATTTCTCACCATCGAGAAAAACTTCATTCATTTATTACCCCAAACCGCGTATTCACAGTAGCCATAACGAGGGGATGGCATCATTGGATTCAGCGTTCGTTATTCAGTTATCCTTCATTCTCGCGGCAGAAATGGTTTCTCGCACCGGGAATATGAAGGCCCGCGAAATACAGCTGAGCTACGTCCTGAATTTTTCACATCCCACGTGGCGCATTGCAGTGCAGTATAAAATTTAAATCGAGAAGGGTGGGCAGATCGACAGCTGTATTGTCATTTAATCGATACTTAAACTCGCAATTTGCGAGAATGTATGGCGAACAACCGCGCATTCACTTTATAAATCTAATTACCTCGCGAAGCTTGCGGATTACATCTCGTACGCATTCGCTCTCAAAGCGAAATTCGACGATAGCGGATCCTTTATTTAGTTTCGCATATCGAGTCTCAGACACTTTGAGTATTGGTTATTTCATATTAAATTTTTAGTACTTCGCACATTGCGACTTGGCGCTAAAAATAAAGGTACGAAATATTTCCCATCTTCAGAGCAGGAATTATTATGGGAAAATGTTGAAATCATGTTGAAAAGGATCGTTCACCATTGTTTCCCATCATTGATCATTCATATTATTTAAATATAGGCCGCAATATCTGATTTTTATCTTCTTACTTCGGGATGTATTATATTAATGTACATCTAAATAATATATAGTTCGTTATGTATAATTTCAGTTAAAATATTGAAGCGAATTACTTTAGAATTCCTTTTGCTCATTTTGGTGGGATATCTGTAAGAAGATATAAAAAGATACTCTAGAGCATTATTCCACATATTTGACTACATCTGTATTTATTTACTCTCCTGTAAAAACTTTGAAAATGAGCGAAGATGATGAAAGTTTTTCTTAGGTTTATATTAATATTTAATGGCGAAAAAAGTAGCGCTGAATAATATATTGTGATTCAAGAAGACTAATTCTTTCTATAAGCAGTAATTACTCTGCTATTTGGTCTTCATAGGCCTTTTCAAAGTCATCAATATCCCGTTGATGGATAAGGTTATATTGTTTCAGTTTTATATTACTCTGAATTACTATTGTAAATTCCTTTTTTGATCCTGCGATTCATATTGCAAATGTTCTAAATTTTTTCAAGAGTAATATGTCGTTTTTTATTAAATTATGGATGATTTATATAAATTTATTTATATTTGCCTAAGGATTTCATTTTTAAAAATTTGTAAATTTTAGAGAAATTTGTTTTAAAAAAAGGAATTTTTTCATTATTTTATTCGACAGATTTTGCCCTTCCGTGCCATAATTTTTCGCACCTGGTTCCATAAATTGTTATAGTTGTTATTTCATATAATTTTATTCTTAAGTAGCCTGCGCCTCTTAACATCCGAATCTTACACTTATGACAGTATTTTATTTTTAAGACTTCTTCAGAAATCGTATATAAGATAGAAATATCATTTCACCCTTGTTATCAAGCCGGTTGACATTCAGTTAATCATATTGCATTATACTTTATTCGTTTTATGTGAAATTGAAATAGTAATTTTAAAATATGCCCAAGTGGGCGTAGAGCTTGGAACGATTCTTCCTCCAGCGCATTTAGTTGCACTTAATTTTATGAATGTAGTGTATTAATAATCGAGTTCGGTTCTTATGCTAAGATCATTTTCGTGAATGAGTGATGTAACTGTTCAATTCTTATTCCTTACATTTGTTTTCCGATGCTAATGAAAGCAACGTATTACTCTGTTCTCTTTAGTATTCATTTCTGTAAGTTATCTTCTTTTAAAGGCCATAATATTAAAACAAACTCACAAGCAAATTATCGATTCATATAAACTTCAGCCTTCTTGATTCTATCTCGTTTTAATTTTATATTTTTATTTAATTGATTTCTGAAATAGTATGAAATAATTTTTGTCTCCTAACCTGCTATACCCATAATATCTATGGTGTATTTCTTCTCTGTGAACGGTTCCACCTTCACAATGTTTCATTATATATTAATTAATATATTAAAATGTTCATGTTCTTATCGAATAAAAATGGGAAATAATCTTAATTATTAAAGTACCCCTAAATTGATAATGCCTTTATGAGAACCATAGTGTGAAATGAATAGAAGACTTCTTTCCTTATAAAAATTTTATTCCATCCTCCATGGAACTACAATTGAGTATAGTTAAAATATGAGATATTTCATAACAATCTTAAAAATAAATCGCTCAAATTGTTCACCTGCATTCAATGTTTCAAAATTTTATAAACAGGGAGAAGGTTAAAGTTCTCGTTTGAAAAATTTGGAGGTTTCGGTTAACGGGTGATTGATAGAGATATTTACATTCCTTCGAACAATATCATTATGAAGAATTCCTTCAGAATGTAAATTATTGAATACAACGCCAAATAATTATTCAATCTGTAATCTCAAAGATTCGAATAGGGATTTTTGAAATATTCAAAAAGATATACTGTAGAAAGATGTGAAAATGTTTGGAATTAAAAGAATCAAAATGCATCGCTGATAATTAAACAAAGGAATGTTTAATTTTTCTATTAAATTATAAAAGAAACGCAAATTTCAATAAAAAAACTTTACATTTTTGTGACCCAAACTGCGTTAGGAAAACTATTTACAACTCTCTATTTTCTATTCTTTAGGCTTTGAACAACCTAATATGTGTGAGTGTATAAGTATAAAAATGTAATTATTTCAATAACAGTCAAGTAGAAGTAAATGAAAGGCTTCTGTTTAAAAACATATCATTGCACAAGAGGTATACTGCCACAAAATAATATTGATACTCCTGAATTTTCCGCTTATTGTAAATATTACTACAGTTTCGGTTTAATATTAATAATTTCATTGTTTGTTTCCGGAGTAAGTTTTCATTACACCATGCACCCAATTCTTAAGTTTTTACCATCATTCGATGTTATGACATTGCATAGCATTATAATATTTGTATGGTATTTTTTGTATATTTACCCTTGTCCATTTAACCTTGTCACTAGCCACCTGTCTTAAGTTCACTAAATGATTCATATGCATTTTCTGTGTCTTAGTATGATTGCGGTAAGTTCTTTTGTTCGAATCTTTATCATAAATTAGAAAATACTCGTTGTAATATGTGATATTTATATATTTCTCTGTCTCTTTCATATTTAAACTTTTATATTAGTTGAAGTCAAAAAATTTGTTGGTCGCAAATCTTTAAAGAATGGGAAAGGATTTTAGTATTTCCCAAGTGATGCTATCATCGCCTTATACTTGTGGTTTTGTAGTAGGTTTTAATGTTGAAAATGGACTCAGAAGCTTGTTTTATATTTTCCTTCTACGTTTCCGCATACATTTTCATAAAGCCAAGATTTTAGAATCATCATATATATTTTTAAAAAAGGGAACGCAAGCCGAATTTCACCTCAGCAAAATCTTTTAGCTTAAAAAAATTCACCAAATGGAGTGTCTTATTTGCGATGCTTAATGTTCACTGTCTTGAAGATTTCGAGGAATAAGGATATAGTATAGAGTTAAGGTATTCATTAAAATTCTGTATTATCAAAAAACTCATAGTGAACGTAGATGAGGATTTTTCAAAGTATCATTTTTTGGGAACCGATTCTCCATATTTTTCGAGGAAATCCTTTTAATGATATTAACGCACTCTGCTCTGTTCAGTTTTTTTATGGAATTTGAGTTTTATCAACAAAATATCGTGATTGAAGAAAATCGAAAGACTAGGTAGAAAGTAAGGTCAAAGAGTAGGCGTTTTTAGAGGAATCTTTTCTTTCAAAGAGACAAACATAGCATTCTCGGACGATCGCATATGCAAAATCATAATATCTGTCTCTAGGATTTAGAAAGAAATTGCAATGGATTTTACTTATTCTGGATACTTCATTACTGTGACTGTAAACTGAAAGATGTTCTTCAATTTGGTCTTAGTTGCAACTTTGTTCTTTCAACCTTCAGGGTTAGGATGCATGTGGAAAAGTATCTTTTCACTTATTTCTCTTTGCGTAATTTATATGAAATCGTTAATGTTTTCTTTTCGTTATAAAATTAATATATTGGAAAAGTTTTTTTGATAAATATACCAAAAATAAATTTGCTAAATCATTATAAATTTTAGAGTTATGGGTGAATTTTTCAAGTTCCGATTTCAAATTAATCAACAGCATAGGTATTCCATAATTTTTAAATAATTTCCGATTAATCATTATAGGATAGAATAAAACCGATAGTAAAAAGCCATCATAACACTCACATATACTTCACTGTAAGATATTTAATGTAATGTAAAATTATATACCGTGTCATTTTTTCTTAAGGATGCGGAACTTAATCAATTCTCATAAAGCTATTGCTTTACAATTTAATTGGAATTTTAATTTAATTAAGTTATTTTTACTCATAGCTATCGAATTTCTTCAGTTTTCCAGCAGAAATTTAATCACCTTAAATGAGGAAAAACATCTCAGGAAATTATATTTATAATATAGGATTCTATTGAAACATATTTTGAAATATTTCTTCAAAATCTCAATTTAGGTATCGGGATTAATCCTAATTTAAAATCAAGCACAAGATCCATAAAAAATTGTTTTATGAAGAACGGATTAATATGTTTGATACATATGTTGAGTTTGAAATATGATTCTGAATGCACGGCAGAGATTTTTTTATACCAAGTTTATTTCTGTCAGTTCCTGTTTTAGATTATTATATTATTCAATTTTTCTAAGGAATATTTAAAAAAATTCATAATTTAATCATGATGATTTCTCATCAATAATAAATAATGAATATTGCGTCTTAAACACAGTTTGAGTAAGAAAAAATAATTGATATAAATCGAAAAAAATGTCTTGTAAAACGACTTTTTGACTATGAAGAATGAGTCGAAGGCTTGAGGTGAAAATCAGGATTTTAGCTTTTTATTTTATATCTTATTTACCCAATTTGAACTATGCCCTATGTAATACTATTATTATAAAAGGGTAAATTATATTTAATACATTCGAACAACTTTTGACGTAGATGTACTTCTACTGAATTATATATCTCTATTTTTATGCAATTGAAGAGTGAGTATTATTATTTCTATGAAAGGAGGAACGAAGGTTAATTTTTGATTTTTCATTTGAATCAGTTCTTTTAAATAGAAGATGAAAAGCATTTAGGAAGCCGACTGTGAACAGATTTTCACTGAATCGCCTCGTCTCTGGCAATTCTTTTTCTGGCATTTAATCTAGTTTAATTTAATTTTTAATATTTCCGCTATATATTATCGTAGAACTTATGTGTCCCATCTGTGTGATGTCAGCTATGCATAAAATTTTCATAAAGGCAAACGTATCCGTAATGTCATTTTATACCGACCGGAATAATGAGAGTGCTATGTAAATTGAGAAATTTTTAATTACCTGAATAACATCAAGTTGTTCTGAAATATCATCTAGAGAAAATACTAGAATCGTGCTCATCAACCTAAAACAGGAAAACATAGAATTTTGGGTAAATTATTTAAATAACGCAGTTGCTGTAAAACAGATGTCTAATTGTTTAAGAATTTATAACAGTTCCTTTTTTCATTACTTAATCATGTCCTGGTTTACTATTATAGGCTCAGAGATCAATACGATGTTCAACTTAGGAAACTGATACAAAATTGACCATGGGAATTTATGGTGCAGTTAAATTTCCCTTCAAGGAAATTATTATGGTTGAACCTGTCTTATTAAGTGCTAGTTTGTGTCAATTTTGTCCTTCTCTCATTACAAATCTTTTGTTTTTCTTGAGTTACATTTTGTCCTTCCTACAAGTCACGACCCTTGTTTTTGATGAGCTTTAGATCCCAAATTTATAATGTTTTCATGTGTGTCTGTTATGAGCCATAAATAATTTCTATTAATAATAATATATATTTAATGAATAGGAGAGGACATGTTTTTTTTTACGGATCATTTATTTCGAATCAGAGATAATTAGTGGTACCGTTTAAGTTATTCTTTGCACAATGCTAGTTATTTAACTGATAAACCGTTTTAAAGAAAGAGTTGGCATTATTTGAGGAATATAGAATTGGAATACCGGTTGTCATACATTTTCCATATTAGCGTAAAAAGCGAATACCTCATTATTATAAGATTACAAAAGAAAAGGTAAACAATCAGAGAAATTGTATAAGTTATGAATTGGTCGTTGAAACCGTTCTAAATTATTTCAAAATATATACTATTAGATAATTATTAACTATAATTTTAAAAATATTTCGCCGATGTTAATAGGAAATCCATTGGCAATAAAAATAGATTTTTATTTCTACATTTCGTAAGAATTGCAAATTTTAGAATAATAAAATAGAAAAATAAATTAGAGATTGAGTAGCAAGTTTGAATATCTTTTCTCGAAACTTCCTTAATTTAGAAATGACGAAGATAACATCGGAACCCTACAGTCACTCAGTTAATTTTCTTCGTTGCTTTTCGCAACCTTTACAAACGCTTTGCCCTTTCTATCTTAATTCACGCCCCGAAAGCGAAGAACATTAAGGAAAGATTACGTCGGAATGCAGCGAAAAATGAAAGGAACGAAATTGTCATGTGTGGGACGAGAGCGATGTCATAATGCGAAAGATAAGGATTTTTGGCGCACGTGGGGTGCGATTCGAACCCACGCTCTTCCGATCGATAATCGATAACGGCCTCGGCCGATGTAAAACAGAAGAGTGTTGCCGCCGAATATCATAGGTTCCATATTGGAGCGACATGCATCATGCCTCGATTGACATCGGCTATTGTGAGTAATGGAAACTCGTGAGTCGAGAAAGTGATGGAGGCTGCGTGATCAATTCCGCGAAAGACAGCGGGACCACTCTCGATGTCCTTCCGATACGGCAGCATTCGCCACCCTCATCTTCCTTCCATTTCCCCTTAATGCGCCTCTTAATTGAAACTAAGGATCCCTTCAGCTTTAGAACTTCGTGGCGAAGTTCGTCGCGAGGTTACTAGGCTACCCTTAAGCAGCGGCTACCTGGCCATCGGCTCCGCTCCGTGACGTCATCGCAGCTCCGTACGCGGACAAGGATGCCGCAACTAAATAATGGAATGCGACAAATGATGAAACATTTACATTTATTATTTTTTTCTGAGGATGTAAATGATTGTCGGAAAACCAAGAAATTTTTAAATGTTAAAAAGCGAGCGAGGAGTATAAAAACCGCGAACTTATATGAATAAAATAGTAGATCGAATCCATAAGAGCCTCAGCGGTGAAAATGGTAATAATATCCTTTTACATTCAAAGGTTCTCAATATTTTACTATTTGATACTACATGATACCCTCGTGGATTTAAAAATGTATAAATGCAATGTAAAAATAGTTTACAAAAGTAAGTGTACTTCGATGTGCGGTTTAGGATTTTATAGTGTGGAAAGCAATTTGTATTCTTCAATATACTCTTTGAATAGGGCAGAAAAGTGAATGTTTTGAATAATAAAGGGGCCGATAATTTTTTTTTTTAAGTTTTGAAAACAGGAATAGCGAATTTATCTTTGCCATGTTATAAATGGAAGTATCGTAGTATAAAAGTGTAGAAGATGAATGTATCATTAAATTACTTTAGATTATTGCGGATAATTATTTATAAGAGAGAGCCTGTCCATAAGAGTCGTGTTATAAATAAGAATGGAATGTATCACGTTTTATGAGATGGAAAATTTATTATGTTTAAGTGGAGTAGGCATAAGATCAGAATCTTGTAAAAGATTGTAATATTCTCAGTCATACATCCTTTTATTACTAATCATTTATCTGTTATTATTAATTTTATGAATACTACAGGCCCTCGTCTAAAGTAATTTCAAGGAATTATAAATCCGATAAAGAAAACAATAGTTTTCTTTATCGGATTTTCAGGTTCATATCATTTTAGCACTTTATATTGCTTTTCTCTTAAAATTTATTTAACCTTTTTAAGTTATATTTCAATTTATGGACCAATAAACATGTATTTGTAAACTAATCAGCTCAAAAAGTACATAGAAGTGTTTATTGAACTTAAGTAATTATTCTTCGCTGTTAATCCAACATTCCGAAATTCTGAATTTTTCACATTATTTCACCATTTTCTTGGTACCCTTTCATAAAACTTTCATCAATCCATAATATCATCATAAATTCTTTCACATGAATCCAACTTCTTAAGAACAATAGCTCAGAATTGTAAAAGCGTCTTTCTTAGCTAAGAATAGTGTCTTTATTTCATAAGGAGCATCCAATTCATTTCATTCATTCATCCAATTTTCTATCATATCCTCTAAGTATTATTTGTCAATGCTCTTCTTTATCACATTGGTGTTTCCCACACTCTTCTATGATGACAAGCAGAAAAGTTTCCTTTTATCGAACCTCACTTTGTCACTATTGGCTTTCACATGACAGAGGATCCTATTTCATGATTATAATCAACTCCCATTATGGAAACGTATGGCTTTTATCACATACATACCGATCGGATTTTGGCAGCTGTCACACTACTTATCCCTGATCTATGAAATGTTATGAAACCTACTTTTTTTATCTTTTTAGTTCTTTTTGTTGTACGAAAGAATTTTGGAAAATGTTTGCATTGAAATATTTTTAAACATTTTTCCAGGAACATTTAACGATATTTTTAAGTAAATATCACCGGTTGTGTATTTGGGGCGTGGCTTTGTTATGGAGCAGGCACTATATAAGAAATATGTTTCAAGGATATAGTTTTAGCTTTTGGATGGTTTATAGAAAATTGCAAAGTATTTAATTTGCGCTTCGTATGATTTATTAAATTTATATTATATTAAATCTTTTTTATTCGATAGTTATTTAGCTTTAGCCCATAGGAAAGAACCGTGTTACTCTCAATAGTATTTTAAAAGAATAAAACCGTCTTCATAAAATTTTCTGTTGCTGCAATTCAAGTTCTGAAGCTAAATGAAATTAATTTTTGAATTCATAATCTAACATTCATAGCAGTGCATTTTAATGTAATTTTATAGTATATACGGTTGAGTATTTCTCGAATTAAAAATTGTCATCTTCACACCGGGTAATAGGAGGATGAAAGATGAGGTCTAAAACTATTCGCTTTGAATGATGTTGTAGGAAGTGGAATGATAGATGTGGAAACAAAAGAAATATTTAACTTCTACTAAAATATTGTAACTTCTGAGAGGATTCTTTCTTCTCGTGTCAGATTGAGTTTCATATTAATTATAGTTCTCTGAAATACGATCGATTAATATACATACAATCACACAACAACAGCTACATAGTTGTAAGGAAAAAACCTCATAAGCATTATTATCTAACGTTTGATCGCAATAATTTCTGTGGTTTAAATTGTAAGAAGATTGTCTTTCCTTTAACATGGATTTCTAAAATTTTGATCGTTTAAATGCGTTATTTATCCAGTAAGCTAGAAAGGTGTACACTTTTCTAAGTTATGGTTGGTTATTGACTGAGTACGAATGCTATGGACTCCATTCTGTCGGCCCCTGGCCGCAGTGCACCCGCCAAGCACGAAATGGGCGCGCCCATAAATAGTAGCTACCATACCTTTTCCTGTTATTGAATGACAACATTTATTTTAATATTCCATTGAATTACATGCAACAATAAAAAAGGTTAGTGCATCCGGAATAAATGAATAACCCTCAATCAGATTGATTTCGAATTAAATAATTTGATTGTTTTAGTTTAGATTAAGAGATGATTCTCAGAATTTAATTTACTTATTCAGATAAAAAAACTCTTGTGCTATAGACACATTTCTGTTTTATTTTTAGTTCTTTTCAAGGGTATTCCTACTTAATATTCATCAAAATTCACCAAAGAAATTATATTTTAGTATTATCAAATCTCCTGATAGGTATGGTATTGTTAAATTATTGTTAATTAAATTTGTAGGTTTTTGCTTCGTCTATTTAAGAGGTAATGTACATGAGGAGGTCTTTTGGAATAATGCGAGTCGATTATATCCTCCTTTTTTAAAAAAGATAGCTCATATTCAAATATTAATTCAAATGTAGTCTAGCAAAGGACTTATCTCTTTATCGAATTTTTAGATTCAGAGTTGAATTTCAATCGTAATTCATAATTTATTTCAGGTATTTTGAACAGATCTCTTTCATACTTCCAGTCTAGAGTTGGTTACCACGCGCTATGTCTGTTTGGATTTTTCCATGTCCACCGCTTCCACAATTTATTTTTCATTCACTTAACATCTCCTTAAATATATTACAGTTTCCGCTGAGAACAGGGCGAATTCTTCAGCAGAGGAACTCTTTCGCATGTAAAGTTTAGGCCACATTGTGTATACAACATTATTTTCGGAAAGGTCCATGCGAAATTGAACATTTTTACATATTTCGCCACTCTGCCAAAATGTCCTTGCCAAAACCGTCTAGTATTTGAGACATTGTGTGCAAATGGAGTAACCTTGCCGTGCGTGAACGGGCTCCTATCCAAGAATATGGCAAAGGACAAAGAAAATCCGGGTAGAGGGATTTGCGAACGCAGAATGTGGAGACATAGGGGAAAATAGTAATTTTTTGGGCGACAAATCCGACTTACGCATCCGAGAGGAGAAAATTTTAGCCCAAAATATCCAATTTCCGAAACGCGAGGACAATTACATCCTTGCAAAAGCGGAAGGCTATTATGAATGCTCATTTTTTGCGATATTTGAAGCGGACTAGCTCGAGAAGGAAGAGAAGTCGGAAAAAGGGAATGATTGAAATGTAAATCGGATAGAGATTACTGTATGCTTTCTATACAGAAAAGTTCTTTTTTAAACGGAAGTTCACATAATGAAGACATGTCGGGACTATTGACAGAGTTTAGAGTGTTGTTGTGAATCTTAGGACTTTATCTTATGTGCAACGTTTGGATTTTGCTGTACTAAAGTGGGGTCTTATTGTTCAGATTTCGGGTTGAGTTTCTGTCGTTTGTGTGAAGGAATACCTATGTTTCAACTTCAATAAATAATACGGGATATATTTCATCATATTCATTTTTTTATAAAATTGAAATATAATTTCCGATGTATACTTATACGAATTGACGAGTTTTGGCAATTTTTCCTGGCAGCATTAACAATATTGATGGTTGTGAGTTTTTGTTTATATTATCAGAGAACCTTCTTTTAGTGTTTACCGGAAATTAGCACTTTACAAAGAGGTCTATCATGAACAAAGAAAGAGTAAGAAAATTATTGTGTTTCTATTACTGAAAAATTGTTTTCTATTCTTCACAAAAGAGCGTCTTGGTTTTAATATTTAGATGGATATGATGATTTTAATTTTATTCGCATTGAATTGTTAAAGTAGTGCTCTTTATATTATTAAAATAGCAGTGCCTTATTCTCGGTTATTAATTAACGTCGCTTAATAATTTCCCTGCGAATACGGATAGGTTCTTTAGATAGGATGGAATGCTAAGTTGTGTTGTCATACTTGTGAATAGTTTAAATCATAATTTTGAAAAATTTCAGGTCTTATTGAATAGCAAAAGACAATATCATTTACAGATTCTAAACTATTAAACCGCTCAATTGATTGATTGAATTTGTCGGATACCTAAAAGAGAAAGAAAAGAGTAGAATATGATAAAATGTGATAGGTTTGATCAGTGAATTATTTAATTTACTACCTTTAATTTACTACCTTTAATTTACTACCTTAATGTGAGTTTCATTTATATAATTCTGAACAGAGTTGTTGAATTAAGTATTCCTTAATGTAAGATTGATACACCTTCGTGCTTAGAGTTCATTTTATAGCTTAGAAGAGGTTCTTGTGGAGAAAAGGAATAGGGAGGCTTAAAAGTGCTATTCAATTCACCTGTTTCATCGGCGAGTTATTATCAAAACAGAGTATTTTTCTGCCCAATCGTTCATATATAATGTTAAAATATAAGTATCCTTAAATATGCGGTACATATTTATGTGTGCGTTTTTGTAAATCATTTAAATTCCCAAGATCTGAGTCTAATTCAATGTACCATTAAATTGTTTGTTTTGTACCTATTTATGAAATGAATACCATACAAGAAATCTGTTTATTATTTTGCGATTAGCTCGTTTACACGATAAGATACCGAAGAGGTACTTTTAACAATTATCTGTATTTGATTTCATTACTGTTCCATCACATCACTTAAACAGTGTGTGAATATCGTTAAGGAGAAATGAAAGTTAAGGATTTTTCACAAAAATTCACACACTTCTTACTTGTGTTATATACAACAAATGTGAAAAATATACCTCCCTGTAATACAGGAATAACTAGATGATTCAATTTTTTAGAAGTCAATAGTAAATGTTTTTAAGATCCAGAAAAATTTTAGATCCACTTTGTCTTCTAAATTTGAGAGATTTAATTTTATTTTATCATCTTATTGTGCTCTCTACTCACAATAGTATAAAGAATTCTCATTCGGCAAAAGAACTCGGTTTTAATGCTAACAATTCCTTTCAGTTAAAAAATATTATGATGAATCCTTCTGATAAACTTTTTTTAGGATTCACCTTGAATTTAAAACTTAATGGTTTTTAGGTTTCACTGTTTTTCTGTGTAAGTGAAGCTACTAAGATTTACTTTATCCTCCTTTTGAATTATATCGAAAATAAGGAGGTTACTTTTATGAAAAATCAAAACTGACAATTCACAATTCAAGAAGTACCTATAAAAAGTTAGGTTATATGGTAGTAAAAGCTGTTATTTCATTATTTATCTTTTGGTTCTTCTTTTTTCTTATCTTTTGTCATTAAACCTGAAGATCAACATATTTTTATAAAAGTTCCGTCACTGCATCACTTTTCCCATTTTGATTATCCATTATCAATACTCCTTTATTTAGCTATTAGAAAGGAGAAAGAATTTTTATTACTCATAATTTAATCACATTCTGTACTACTTTTACCGCTGAAGAATTTAGTGAAGACCGCTTGACTATGTTTGTAAAATGCCAAAAGAGCTTGCTCATCTTAAGCTTAAGATTTTTATTTCTAATTTAAGTTAATTTTTTTTATTTCCTAAAATTTTTAAATGTAGAAACTCTTTTATTAGAACTTGTCGATGGGAATGTCGTTAAAATAGGGTAAGATATATTAGAGAGCAGTGTAGTAGCAGTGTAGGAATATAGGTTTAGTTACCAAAAATTTTTATTCCTTTATTTCTTGTGAAACGCATTCAGTGTATGTTTGTCTCTCCAGATTTTTGAGAGAATGCGTTTGGCGATGATATGTGCTATAGTTGGGTTATTGCTTCCTAAATTCCTAGGAAAGGAAAAAAGATGTCAAACGTCTCAAGGTTAGGCCGTAAGATGTGAACGAAAACCGAATAATCTCATTCAATGGAGGAGGAATTAGCGTTTGAGGGAAAGAGGCGTGGCTTAGAAGAGGCGAAGAAGATGTTAAATGGCAAGTGACACCTTCAGAAGTAAGGAGGAGAGTCAATGGGAAGGAGGTGAGAAAACATTCCTAATAATCGATGCGGAAAGGGGAAAATGAAAGGCTCGTTTTATGCCTTAAGATTGAGAAGCCCTCCTCCACAGCGTCTCGTTCTTCATTTCTTTGTCGGCTCTCCTCAAAAGGACCGAAAATTCTTTCGCATACTAAGCCGCTCTCCCAAGTGGCTGTTGCTTTTATCTCTAAAGACCCCCTCCCGTGTCTTATGGCCGTGTTTATGCTCCTCTGTCACCTTAATTGGAAGGGCGCCGTTGCTTTCTCCACTCGCTATAGTTTTTTCGCAATCAAGTTAATGTTGAGGGTTATTAGAGAGGAGATTCTCGCCCATAAGAAGTCATTGTATGTGTTTAACATGGACGCTTACAAAAGCAAAAAGGTGTGCCCTGGAATTCCGTTTACGCTTTTTTCAGAAGGAATCCTCAAGTTCTCGTAATACTTTGGCCCCTCATGATTTTTATTGAATGACATTTAATGATACTCTAAAGACTAGCAGTTTCGGTCCCTGAATGCCCAAATGGCCTTTTTCTTAATGTCTACAATGACCTTTTATTCGCTCTACGCTCCTACACATTCTATGTGGCCATCTTCAGCTAACTATCTCATCTTAACATTTCATCCCCTGTGTATCCTGTGTACATTTCTTTCTCTAGACAAAATTTTTACATTGTGCCATAATGTAGGTTTACATCTGATGGAATTTTCTTTGATAATTGTCCATGAAAATATGGAATAAGTTTTTAACAGTATTGATGTTTATCATGTCTTTTCTCCACTATTTATTCAAATGCTCACAGACCAAACAGGATTTAAATGTACTTGCTTTCGATTTGTTTTGTGTTTTACTTTATATTTATGAGGCGCTATATGTTCAATTTGAGATTTGTAATTAAAATGAATAGTTGAAAGTTTAATATAAAAGAATAGTGATACGCAAAGAATGACAAAATTAGACTTTTTGTTGAATGAAATACACCTGTTACTATTGAGAAGTCAGAAAGGCATCTACAGATTAGGATAAGATTTGAGGATGCAATTTCATTCGATGTATATTTTTTTCTGTTTTCTAGGAATGTAATCTTTTAGTAGCGTTTGATTATAAGCGATAAACAATTGATATTTTTATTGTTCGCTGTATTCAATTAGGTTAGATAGGTCGGATCGCCAGTCTATTTTTATCAAATGAATGGTTATTTTTGTATTAACGATATTTGGTTTTGTTAATTATAACTTTAACTTAGTTAACTTGAAGTTGTGGAGAAATAATTTATTTATGAGTTTAATTGCACATTACATGGAATGTTGATAGTCATTTCAGCTTCCATACATCTTATTACAGGCATCAAAATGTAGAATATATCTTGTTAATGTATTGTTTGGGAAATGTTTATGCTTCTGCCATAATAGGTTGTAGCCTTTCATTTTCTAAAATTAAACTTGTTCGGCCATCGAAAGACTTTGCTTTAAATATAGCGACGTATAATTAATCATTATTATTCACAAACAATCAATTCTTGAATAATAATCACAGAGAAATAATTTAAGAGTACATTCAGATATTTGCTTTGGCGGAGCATTCTTTTGTATAAATTTATTTTCACATCTGTTGGAATAGAAATTGTTAGTTTCTGAAAAATGTTAAAGAAATGAATCCATTGCGCAATTCTTCATTGACGTTTGATAAAAAATATTTATTCGATTATATCTGGAAAGGATGAATATTTTTGTTTAAAAAAGTGAGAGAAAATAAAAGGGTCAGGCTCATATGTAGATTTTGTTTTTTATTCTCCATATGTTAGGTAAATATATTAATTTATTGCAAATATGTCATTTATTTATTGAAATATGAACATTTGTGTTTTAGTCAACTTTCATTTATTTATATTAGGTCAATATTTCATAAAAATCAAATTAAATACGATGGGAATTTATAATATTTCAATTTATATTTTTAATTCAATTCTCATAATTTTATTTGAAAAGAAGAAAGTGAAAAACGTCCTCTTTTGTCGCATCATTTTCTGATAAGCACCGAAGTATCGTAAAGCATTTCACCGTAGCCGTCCGCGTGGGATTTTTCACGGCAACTTTTTGTGAGGCGACAAATCTTCGTTGAGAAATGTTTCTGCAAAGCGGTGAGAACCCTCAACTATCTCACGGACCGTCATTTTCCTCTGTCACGCCGAAAATATAAACATTTTGCCGCACCACCGGCGGCTTTTCGGGAGGAGAAAAAACGGCGCCTCGCCACCGTCCCTTTTTCCCGTGCGGTCGGAAACCAATTAGCGAAAAATAAAACGATTCTCGTCTGAGAATCACATCTCCATCCCTTAGCCTTCCTTTCCTCCTTCCCCATTTTTTTCACTTCTCCACTCCCATAACGTCGCTTGATTTTTATTTCCCCTTTCGCCCCCGATCTTTTATCGTTCCCTTGGTTACTCGCCCGTTTCTTATAAGATCGCGTCTTAGTTTCCGTGGGAAGGGGTCTGGGTGTTTTTTCACAGATTTTTTTTTAAATATGATTTTGTCTCCTTTCGTAGAGGCTGAGAATTATGACGTACTTGTTGCTTCTTTTGAGGTTGATTTTTTGGAAATATTTTTCTATTGTGTTTTCCTTAGCGTTTCTTTTCTCGCTATAGTTTTAAAAAGCGGTGTACTTTGAAAAATAACATCGTCTCTTTTTGAAGCGTGAGTTCCATATGATCGCATAAATAAAATTAGTGACAAAAATAAGCTTGTGTTTGTAGCATAGAGGTACTGTGCTTGTTGAATTAATACTGTTTTAATAGAGATATAACAGTTGTGTTGATGTGCTTTTTTATACTTGTTGCATTGTAACCTTTTTGGATGTTTAAAGTACAGGTTTAACTTCATCACATTCAGTATTTTCAGTTTTCAAATCGCATATTTGTTCGCCTTCTCCATTTCGGTCAAATTTTGAGATTCTTTTGGACTTTTTCTTTCTTAAGAAATAAATGCTGAAAACTTGCTGCGTAGGTTGGTTATACCTCAAGGAAACAGCATATAAGATCAGGGCTCGATTAGCGATGAATATTGTAAATTAAGCACGGATTCTTTTTAAAAATTGAAATACAAGGAAAATACAATGCATATATAATATTGTGATTTGGCATCCAGGATTTTTTATAATAAGTTTTTTTGGCCCAAAGATCTGGGAGGAAGATTATATGATTTAACATTCAACAAATTTGTTTATATGATCATATATTTTCCAATTGCTTAACATTTGACATCAATTACTTCAACAAAATAGACACCTACCAACTCTTATGTCCCCAACTCAGTCCGTTTTGGGTGTGGGAGTTGCCTTGTGATCTTAATATCTCACACTGATATAAGGAGAAATCAAAGTTTGCGATTGTTAATGTCAAGTGATTGTCAAAATCAGGGTGAAATAATGCTGTATTTTTATTCATCGTATATTCAAATGAATCTCCTCCTGATAAACCCATATTATTAAAATTACCCTAGGGATTCAAAAGCTTGGTTGAGACTTAATTTTCTAATGCTCACATAATATAAATTGTACAATACGTTTACATTTTTCAGGGATTTATATTGAAAAGGGTGTATTAATTCTTTTATTAGTCACGGGTTCGAATCCTCGGACTAGATCTCTTTTACTCGGCTATCAAATAACTGTTTATCTCAAAACGTAAACCATCAACACTTTATAAATCGCATAATTTCACGGAATTTACATCTATTTACTATCTCGCTCCTTGTGGACGACGATCTCGTGGAAGGCACTCTAAGAGAGAAAAATCTAGCGGCAATTAAAAAATTTCCTTGGGCAACAGAGGCCACTTCAATCAACGCCATCCCTTTCTGCCTCGTTTTCCCCACTTGAGCCCGTCGCTATCTCGGTTTCCTTCGCGACACGTTCCCTCCTCATTGTTCCTCCCTTTGATGGACCTTTCGCCGCCCCCACCCCCGCTTTCCTCAGCTCGTTTTCTCTTCAGGAGTCAGACATCCGTCGCAGTTTATTTTTCCGCGGTAAAGAGTTGCGATGTTAAAAAGCGGCTTGCAGAAACACGAAGAGGCGCGGGTGGTGAAACCGCGGCCTCAAGGCCGCCAGCGGTCGCTGTTGGCCGCTCATCTGTCCGCACGCGGTTCTTAATATGTCCTTAAGGTCGGTTAGGATGGTATATAATACGGAGTGCACTCAACAAGTTTATGCTTAAGAAGTACGTGTGTGAGAGGAATTCTCTATTTTGTTAAGCTGTAAGGAGTATAATTTTTGAGGGAGATTATTTACGTTTGAAAGAAAAATTTTGGACGGTATTTATTTTCTAAGGATAAAGAAATATTTATTGACGAGAATATATATAGGAATTCGATTCAAAGTAGAGTTGCTTTTATTTATCGAGGAAAGCAGGGGTTTTTATGCACCTTTCAAATCATCCTCCATCCTCTATTGTGCAACCACAATGTCTGAGATTATAAACTTTGGAATAATGTTTTTTTTGGTGCCGACTTTTTCATATTATATTAAAAACATCGTCTATTTTTACATGCGTTAGGTTTTTATGCCGTTATTTATGAGTAATATTTCTAAGTTTTTCACAGATATAACCAATGAGTTAAATTTTCTGAGTGTAGCAGGTGAATAATTCGCGCTTATCAAATTTCACCTAAGTTGCACTATGGATTGTCATAACTTCAGACCCTTATTTTAACGATACTAAAGAAACTTCTATAAGGCAGTTCTTGCCTTAGGTTATTAACACTCAACTATTTAATTTAGAATTTGAGAATTACGATATTATGTAATTTTTTACATAGACGCTCTAAAAGAAATATTTTTGATTTTTTGAGCAGGTTCTTGCTTCACCAATTCTTCTTTCATTGTTCAAAACTGTGTAGATTTTTCTGTTATTATTTTCACATTAAAATACCGAAGAGAATACAAATCAAACTAATTCAATAATAAGACTCTAGCTTCTGGTTGAGAAAATTGTTTCCTCTTATTCAAAGGTTTAGGACAGTTCTTGACGAAATAATATAGATTCGGTATAGTCTTCAAAAGATAAACACCTGCGTCCGCAATTTTATTTTAATTCTTTTAAAATTTTGAATAGTAATGCGGAAAATGAAAGCAATGCAAAGTAGATGGAATAGAATATATGTTGAACAACGTTTAGGTGTTGTATGATAGATTATAGTTATAAAAATTATTAGATAAATCGCATATAACTCAGTGATTAAATTATTTAATATAAACATTTTTATCTTAGTGATTTGCGAAATCCATTCTCTTGATTCTCCATGGTTAATATTATCATTTTCTCTCTCTTTCTCTCCATAAGATACATCTGATAGAAACAATTATATATCCAATAATTATGTCTAATATATTATTGGGATGAAAAAGGTAGAACAATTTGTGGGGTCGAATGCATGTAGGGTAGTTTCAACTACAGAATGATGAACAAAATGTTGTAATAGTATTTTCAAATAATCTTTTTCACGCAAAAATTACAATACATCCTTTTGGTGTCTTTCTGAGTTATTGAGCGTGAAATGTTTACGATCAACTTCTCTGTATGATTTTATTTGTGCTATTGATTCCGGATTTATATATATTATTAATTTTTGTCGAGGAATCATAAATAAATAAATTACATATCATAAATATCATCTATATTTGAACTATGCAGTCCTTCTTTTAGTTGATGATAGGGAGTTATTATTTTTTTGGTTCGGAAAAGATATTGTGAGATGGTTTTTTCTCAGCTTTATAGATCCAAAGAATACGATATTACCGAAATATGAAATTTGAAGTTTATTGTTTTCGTTTGCTTCTCCACTGTGATTTTTGAAAAGTATAAGACAGAATCTTGATGTCTATTCTTGACATTTTTCGCACTCACTAGTTCAATGGAAGGAAAAATATTGGCAGTTTACCGAATTTCTCGTCGGTATTTCTCAGGTTCTGTTTTTGAACTTTTAGAAGATAGTAACTTGATGAAGGAAAAGGTACAACACCAATTTTTGACCCGATAATTTTTTGATTAAATATCATTGATCTTAGCGCTATTAAACAATGAGAGTGGTTACTTAAGAAAGGTCTGTGATTAAGGAAACAAATGATTCTGGTCGAGGAATAAATTTATTTCTTTCCACTATTTTAATATTTACATAATAATTGATTCCAAGTAGTAGATTCGATTGTTCATTCGGATCGTGGACCGATAACATCGACGCGCTATCATTCATTTATGGTCTTTGGTCGAAGAGCCCTTCGTATTGATTTTTGGACTTAACCCTGCAATAGACCGTTTAGAAATACTTTTGATCGCCCTTCCTTTGCTTGACGACTTATCTACTGGATAACGTTTTCATTTCGCTTGTTCAATATTAGATGAACCTCTTTTGAGAGATAATATAGGCTGTTTTTTAGTACAATCATCCTCATCTTACAGATTTGGTAAATCCTTAAAATATTTGAACTTGTAGTAATACCATTATTAATTACCGTATTCAAGATTTAGTGGCTCATAGATTATTAATGTTAATATAGTTCTTCGAGCTCTTCTTATGGATGTTTTTTTCGAGTCTCAACTAAAGTTTAAAGTTCGCATCTTCTAGGTAAAAATGTCATATGCATCAGCTTTATAGGCAGAGCATCCGTTTTTCGGGTAAACGTTGCTTAAATCGTTTTTATCAAGTCGTCAGTTTTTCTTTTTATATCCTATCGAAGCGGCTTTGAGCGTTGGGTGATGTAAAAAGCAATATTCGCGTTGTCGAAGATCATAATAATCCCTTTAGATCACACTTTGAAGGTTCCGACGTTTTCATCATTTTAATATTCCCTTCTCTTTGAAGTCCTTTCAATTTTTTCGGAAGGTTTAGGTACAACATATTCTTTCATTCGGGTCTCGGCTTAATCGTTTTCCTTTCCTCGTAATATTGAACTATGCTAGTCTTGGGATGCATCGGCAAAGGCATCATAGATTTTAGTAACATTTGCCGCATTCGTTTCGCCTTTATATTAGCGGAATGAGTAGCAAGTTCA
Organism: Pantala flavescens; assembly: GCA_020796165.1. Classification (NCBI taxonomy): domain Eukaryota; kingdom Metazoa; phylum Arthropoda; class Insecta; order Odonata; family Libellulidae; genus Pantala; species Pantala flavescens. The sequence goes on from CM036878.1 coordinate 22,228,684, forward strand.
TGTTCAGGATCTGAAATATTTTGTATCGCGCTGGTAAGACGTTTATAAATTTGCTTAAAAAATTAGTTGTCATGAATGTCATAAATAAATAAGTAAAGCAGCCGATCATGGGTTCTCTTAACAGAAATTTTATTATATTTTATGAATTTTTATATTGTTATGAATTTTCTGGAATTTCTCAGTTTTTATCACATATGAATTTTTAAAATTTATAACAATTATTGTTTCTGAAGGAAGCGTAATCAATAATTTAAAATTAGTAACAATTATACTACAAAGATATAAAGGACTTAAGGAACCAAACTAGCGAATGCCTAAACACTTCTTTTATAATAATCATAAATATAAGCTAATATTTTTCGGCGCTTTATGTCTAATTTCTCTAAAATACTGCTTCCGCAAAGTGAAGGCTTTATTAATCGAATTAATTGATTATATTGTTGATTAATAAGTCCTACCTTATGTGTTCTCTGATAAACTAGAGCTATGGAACCAAGTCATAGTTTTCTGATTTTTTTGTCGAATTTTTGTGGATTTTAATTTTCCATTTATAAATTTGGAGTTGCCTTTTCAATACTTAGAGTATTAGAGGAATATTAGAGATAAAAGAAAAATCAAAGTAGACATAAAGATCATTAAGGCCTAAACATGAATGTCCAGAAATAGAATTGAAACTGTCTCAATGAATGCAATACCCTTTGAAAAGTTAATTCCCTCCCTGCTTTGAAAGAATTTGAATGAAAAATCATAGCAAAAATATTAGAGATAAGAAGTACGTGTAAATGATTATGAGAGAATGATCGAGCGATCTTGAATATGTCAATTGATTTGTTGGAATTCCAAATTTTCAAACATGCAAAGCGACTAAAATATGAAAAATTAGATTTCCAAGAAATAATGCAAAGTAAATACAAAGCCATATTAAATTTGAGCATTTAAGGATATGGTAAAAAAACTCGGAAAACGTCACATGCATTCCTCGTAGAAATAAATGCAAGAGAGTTCATGATCACATATATAAAATAATTAATACTCCGATGTTAATACACACTAAAATTTTTTTAAATAGTAAACATAATACGAATTCTGAGATCTAAATTATGTTCGAATATTAATTATATTTGAAAATGATGTAAAATATGCGCTAAATATTTCACCGTATTTCTATACTCATGTAAACCTTATCAATCAAACGTTCTTTCTGCTGATAAATGGAAGAGTTAATTGAATTAACATAAAAATTGTATTGCGGGCGTAGTGTATGAAATTGTGACAAAGATTGTTAAAAGGAAAACAAATATTTAAAATTTACTTTATATGTTTACTGTTTCTTCTCAAAAATCTCCATGATAATTTTCGGTTAATTTAAAAGCTACCAGGAAGTAAAAGAGCCTCAAATAATTATTTATCGCTAAAGTTAAAGACTAATTTGGAGAAATCGATAGATTTAGGTTCAAATCCTTGTTACAGCAGTATTTTTATGTCAATAAGGAAATTATCAATGGATTTGTTTCGCGTTACTTTGAAATAAATGGAATAAATGAGTTATAATTATTTTGTTCTTCATCATGGTGGAAGGTACAGGTAATATGTTTTGTTTTGCTCTCCAAAGGAATTGGATGCAATGATCAAGTATTTTGATAAATCCTTAGTATGGGAAAAATTGACAGTATAGGAGTGAAAGTAGTTTTCTATTTTGGAAATGTTCATCATAAATGACACTTGAAACTTTCCTCAGGATTTTTTCTTCCCGTCCCTTTCTTTGATCATAAAATAATATTCGATTTATGAAAGTTATTTTTTTCGGCGGATTCAAATTTAGTGACTAAGAACTTCTAGGATGTTGACATAGTTCATTATGATTCCGCTAGGCGACTCAATAGAAATAGGAGCAATTGGATCACATTCTTTTATGAAACGATAAAAATTTTAAAAATTTTAATTCCTTCTCTTTTGGAATTTTATAACAAAATAAATGCAATAATGATAAAATTTAAACGTTTATTTGCATATGGAGCAAATACGTATACGAAATACGACTATCCTAAGGTATTCCGTGAGTTGCGGGTTGCTTACTCGCCCCTACCGACGAGCGCCATATTGGCGGCAGGTTCTCTCTGGTGCACAGTTCTATTCCACACCTTTTTATGCTTTATATTTTTATTACCTAATGCTTTACTACGTATATCAGAATATTTTTCGTCAATAAAATTATTATAATTGCTCTTTATTTGCGAATTGCGGCGTAAATAATTCGCGAAACCAGTAGGTTCGATATCGGATGGTGACAAAGCACGATCAATATTTTGAACAATATTTTTTCTTTATACAATACAACCGGATTTTAAGTTATATTCTCCAAAAGTTATCTTATAAAATTAGCAAATAATGTAAAAATACGTATCCTTCATTGCTTATTTATTCTTAGAATGTTATACTTTTTGCTTCAAGTATGCCATTTTGTAAGCTGAACTCTGTTGGTATATTTTACGATAAAATTATCCATAATATATTTATGCGCAGTCATATTTTTTATTCATCCACGCTAATCTGGGGCTGAAAATGTGAATGAAGTTTTGAAAACAATTTTTTATACGGTTTTTTGATACGGAGACATTCTTTTTAATCTATTATATAACTAGTGTAAAATCTGATGAAACATTTTTTCATATTAATTAGATTTTGTAAGGAAAATATTAAGTTGAAAAAGTATGGAATCCCAAAACAAACAAACACATGGCGTTCTGAAAGTTCTCATAGTCTTAGTTATTCCTATTTGCTAACCATTTTCGTTTGCAAATAGATACAGCAAAACAGTGTTTAGTTAATGTTGATTATATTTTCCCTGTACTTATCTTTTTGTCCATCTGAAACGAAACTGGGATATGTGTACCTCTGGTTTTTGATTTCGGTGTGATGATGTTCAATTCTTTCTTATGTCTATGCTGTTCTATGACCAGCAGTATATTCTGGTCATGGAAATAGATAAATGAAAGAGGTTCTCCTATGCGCTAGCAGCGCCCCTGACTTAGCTTCTAAAACTATTTACTCTTCTAGTAATTCAGACACAACAGTGCGGCAAATGCTAGTGCATTCAAAATCGTTTGTTGAGGATGCATGGATCATGGACTGTTGATTGATTGATATGTTGCGTTTATAGATATTTACTTTCTATTTATAGTTCAAATCAATGTCTTAATTGGAAATTATGATATGAAAATCAAGTCCCTCAAATAATATTGAATTTAAAATGAAAGTTTTTTCTAAGTATTTTACATTTTCTCTTCAAATATGCCAAAATTCCTTTTGCGTACTTTTTTGATGAAGTTCAAAATCTTCTTTATATTAGAGGGTTTAGTAAGAGTTTCCTTGGAATTATTTTCAATGAAAAAATTGACTTTTTGCATGCATCTGAAGATAACCATTCTTTCCCAACTCCCGTGGGAAAACAGCTTTATAGTTGATTCCCAAATTTTCTTTCTCGGAAACATTGTAAGAAAGAATCGCTAAGTTTTCGTAGAACTTTCAAGGCTCCAGTTTCCATATCTTACAATATGCCTTTTTGTGTTTACACAGTGAATAATTATTCCCAATTTCATGAGCGGTTTAATTTCCCCTAACCATATTCGTAAAATGTCTCCCCATTTGATATTTATATAATATACATGAGTTTTAAAGTGGGAATAAAAAAATTAGGCTTTATTTATAACAATAGTGTAGAATTTTTAAGAACGCAATTTCTTTTGCAAGAGTGCGTTTCAATCTCTAAAAAAGATATCGCAAACGTGTTATCAAGCAGGTTTTTCCAAATTTCTTGTATCTTATGAAATTTTTGGATTTATCTCATGGTTTGGTAATTTTCGTTGTAGATAACAAAGTTCATTTTCGATGCGTCGTGTTTTGAAAATACTGTAACATAATCGAGCCAATTACCACTTTAATGCAACTGGAATACATACTCCTTAGTTTATGAACTTAGCGTTCACAACCTTTTTTGATGTACAGATATAGCTTGAAAAATGTTTTCATTATAGTTCCTTAAAATTATTTTACTTCAAACACGTGCAAAAATAGCTAGAAAGCTAACTGATTATTATTGTTAATGTAAAATGAACTCTCATTCTGCGAGAACATTGCTCAGAGTACAATTAAACATTAATATTGTCAGGAACTAGAGGTATTTATTGTATGAAACGCGCGCTATTTAATGGAACCTTCAGTTGATCAGTTTAATGAAGGTACTATAATTGTTCAGAAATTCGGTATGAAATATGATTGTATTTTTATTGAAAGAAGGTTTATCAATAAGAATTATTCCTCAGCGCACGAAGATGAGTCAACCATTCTATAACAGCAGCTTTTCCTTTTTTTAAGATTATTCTCTAATTATTTACTGCGTGTAGGGACTTTGTTTCTTATAAATTAAATTACTGACACGCCTACCAATATTGATTCCCATGAATGAATGAGGCGCTAAAATTAAAAACTAACATATGTCGAAATATTCCGTATAGATGTATCATTCACTTCTGTTGATGAAATATAAAAATGTGTTGATTAAGCTCAGGAATTTGCTTTTGTTTTTAACCATACTGACATGCTATATCTTCTGCTAATCATAAATTGTATGATAATTATCCGCCTTAAAAGAAAAAGTTTCAAATACAGAAGAGAAATAGTTCTTGAAAATTCCAGGTAACGGATTATTATGTTTATAGTTCTTATTTTTCGAATACTCTTCTCCATTTTGTAGTGCAAATAACTGGAAAAGATTACGATTCAATAAGGAAAATTAATTAAATAATACCATTCAAATAATGGAAATTAGCTAGATAGGATTAATAAAGACCTGATATACGAAGATACGCCCTTTTCATTTCATGTAGAGTAATTGGAATTAATACTCGGAATTTTTTTACGAGTATGATGAAGCAAATGAATAAGTTTCGTGATAATTTAGCCTCTTTCCATAATGGTGATTGCGGTGATCGATATTCGAAAATAGAACATTTCGGTGAAGTATTTTCCTGGAGGATAGGACGGAATATTAGCCATAATAAGGGTCAAGGGAATAAAAAAGAATTATTCGGTCTTTCCCCTTTTAATCACGTTCATTATTTCCCACTTGACCGCCGGTCTTTGAGATCGCCCCCGAAAGAAATTAAATCTAGCGGTTTCTAAAAAAATCAGGTACGCGAATCAACTCGCAATTAATTCGCCATTCGGCTAGAGAAATTCGCGTCGAATAATCCTCCTTCGGATGCAAATTGGAAAGAGCCTCATACGCACAGGTGAACTCCTCATAGGGTGGGAAAGAGGAGGAAAATGGCGTAAAAATGGGATGCCCCAAGGATCTTCGCTCTCTTCCAGGAAACAAAAGGAAGGAATTAATTCGCGCAGATTATCTCCTCATTAAACCCGATTCCGATCCGCGGAATCTAATCTTCCGGAAATCCATCCGTTCCAATCTTCGGGAAAGAGGGCGTTTTTTGCTCCCTCGGAATGGCCCGGGAGGAGAGATAAAGAATATCTCCATACGTTATCGAGTATGATCATCATCTCGTGTTTATCACCTTCTCCGAGATTACCCACTCCCCTCTTCGACTGGATTTCTATAAATTTGGCTTAGGATCGAAAGGCGTCTGTAAGTGTTCATCTTTTTTCCTCGCGTATGAGTCTCTATTCGGCCCCCAACCCCCTCTTAATAAAAGGACAGCAAAAATGTTGATTTAAAGCTCTTGATCTGCGAATCTTGCTCGAAGAGTAAAGAGCGGTGGGGCCAAATGACATGTTTCGGCGGACGGGGTTAAGGGGAGTGGGCGGGAAATACGAAAAATTGTTGATTTAGGGGCGAGTGATTATTTTTCTCTTTTTCTTCATTAATTTTTCTTCCGGAGGCCGTTTTAATGCTCCTGGTATCGAAAGGTTTCTATTCGGATGTGTTTCCCCGGCGCTTAATGTTTCTAGCCATTGGAGGGATTTGCGTTTCACGCTGAATCCAGTCGACAAATACGGGCCCAGATTTTCGAGAGCTCCCGGATTCTAGTTCCATTTCGGAATAAATTATGGAAGTTTTTCAAAATTCCCGATTTTATCGTTCATGACGCTGTTCTAAGTTCTTCTAGAGGAAGATTAGCGTATCGGGCATTGTTTTTGAAGTGCGACTAACGATTTAGCTTCGCCCGTATTTCATTCCCGCGAATATATTTCCCTAAAATATTGTTCGTCGAAAATTTGATACCCTTCAAAATGTGTAAGGATTGGAAATCTTAGCCTCGGGTGGCGAGTTCCGAATTTGTTAAAAACAGAACATCGTATGGTGGAAAAAATATGCGTACCTTTGTTGTGCCTAATCCATCGAATCTTTCTATCCATGGCAAGCTGGAAAGGTGTCTTAGCAAACACGATAAATTTATTGCTCATTAATGCCTAATACAGGAAATACTTGAATGAATTGATAATGAATATGGATTGAACATTATGAGAGTGATTAATTATGATGAGTGGACATTATTTAATTTTCAATTTATGTTTATTTACACAATGAAGAACTATAGTTTCCTTCTTTGATATTTTAGATGTTAGTGCAAGTTTTTATTTCTAAATATACATCTCCACATAATAACTTCATGTACGAATATATTTATTTTAATGAGAACAATCATAATTTATGATTGTGGTGGCTATGATGCTACTTTTGTGTTCGCCAGAACTAAAGAGATGGAAATATAACAAACAGAAAGCGTAGCACATACATGAATAGAATTTTATTACATTTCTAAGAGGTATTATTTTTTAGGGAAAAATATTTATTCTGTCATCCGATTAATAGAATTTATTCTTAGCGAAATAATGCTCAGATAATTAAATCGGTGTAGGAAGAAATGTCCTTGTTTGTTGCTAAAAATCATTTTACTTTGATAATTAATTATTTACATTGAGAATTGAATTAAAGAACGGCTTTTTCTATCCTGAACGTCGTTCATAAAAGCATAGTATACATTGATACTATAGAACTGGTAACTTACTGTACAGTGGTCAGTGTATCAGGATATGGTTATTTATAAAAAGCAGAGATTATCGGCAATACTAAAATTGAATCCTTCTTTTAATCCATATGGAGTAGAATTTATTGTAAAAATAAAATGGTAAAAGTAAAACAATAAGTTTCTTAGAACATAGTAGAAAAGAGCTATATTACGTACCATTAGTTTTTATAGGAGATTCATTTATTTCCATTTTCAGGAATTATGTAATTATTTTAAAAGCAATTGTACAATAATGCTTAAAAGTTATTGCCATTAATTCTATCCTAATTTCATTTTAACTTAATTCTGAAGTATAGAATCATTCACAATATACCTCTGTAGAACATTTTAGCCGCTCTTATCAATAAATCATATTTGAGACAGAATATTGACAATATCTAGTTGAATTACGTTTCTAATATTGTTATAAATTATATAGAGGCATTATTAATTTATAATATTGTGAAAGTTTTTATTTATCCACCAAAGAAACATGATGTGGTCCAAATTACTTGCCAACGCCCCTTAGAGTTATGCGCCCCGCACACTAGCGAACGCATCCTTCAGACGTCGGTGCGTAATTAGGATTTTTCGCAAATACAGATGAAATAATCACGTTTTTAAAACTTTTTAGAATATATAAACGTGCCTGGGTCCTTGTATTGTTATACAAATCTTACTGTTGCACGATAAAATCAGTGATAGAGTCGTAAATAATTTTTGCACCATTGGCCTTTTGGAAGATGGAAGATGTTAATGTATCCTCTGTCTTATTGTTTTCCGTGCATCCGCTCAAAATTATCTATAATTCTTATGTGGAAAAATTGAAACATATATGATATTATATTGTTTGTGATTAATGTATTTTGCTTTTTCGTTTATCAGAGGAACAAACGAATTTTTATATTTCTTGGTGCGAATTCAATAACCAAACTAGAGTAGAGTGTTGAAAGTCCTTTCAAAGTCTTTTCAGTCATCATATTGCTTTTTAATTTAATATTGTAATTGACAATTGAACGAAAAATGTATAAATAAATTGAATAATATCTCTTGTCCTACTTGGAGTGAATTTTCAAGGTTCTCTTGAGCTCCATAATTTTTTGTGGAGAGAAATTGGAATACCGATCACAATTCCTTACTTTCCCTTATTAATAATAAAACTTAATTTAAGGCATAAAAGTTATGTTACAGTATAAGGGCCCATCTAATTGAGAATGTGTCGGTTTTAAATGCATTAGATTTTGAAACCTTCTCCTTGAAAGGTGAAATCAGTTGTAAATACAGTATTGTGTGCCGATTGGTATATTAACAATACCAAATTTTCCTATTCAGAAGTAAGGTATTTAGTAAATGTTTACAATGTATCAAAAGCAATTGATGTCTGATAGAAAGATTTTTTCAGAAATAAAATGGAGGTATAAATTATCTTAGAATGGAGAAATTGGGAAGAATTTTATTACTTAAGAGTGAAAAGGGAGTTTTGGAATCTATTCCAAATTAAACTTAAGAAATTTTTAATATTACAGTCCTTCATAAAGAGTATTGGTGACCTCGGAGTAATGGCTGTTCAAATTATAATTAAATTGACCCTAGTCTCAGTACGCGAATTATGTTCCTTATGATATTTATTTTTTAATTAAGAGTGAAGATTCATTTCAAAAGAGATAAATGCATACTAAATATCTTCCTGGTAAGAGTTATAAACTTACTGTTCTATTCTGATATATTTTTGATTTAAATTTTGATCTGATAAACTATATCTCAACAGACAATAGTTGTGTTTTATAAGATATGAGGCTCATCTCTTTTGACATATAAATTACTGGAAGGACTTCTGATCCATTGTATTTTCAAATGAGTGATAAGAGTTCAACTTATATTTTTATCAAAGTTTAAAAGCTAAGATAATTATGAACATATAATGGCCATTATTAATGTTTTGGGCTTTGTTTTTATTTCTTAGTCTTTGAGTTGGATTGCAAAGATGTAGAGGTATAAGTTGTTTTTAATATGAATAAGCAACCCTAGAGTATAGTAAAAGGCTATATTTTGACTCTTGCATTTTTTTTAAAACAGAATTGTTTGCTTACTTAATTTTTTGAACGTTTGATAGAAAACAAATTCTCTGTTTTTGTCGATATTTTGTGGAAATGCAGAAAATGAGAAGAAAAAGAGTACTTTTATTTATATTTTCAAAAAGTTTCTAAAGTAATTATTTAGGAAATAGTAAACTATAATATTTCTCATCATTTGACGGAATAATCAGCAGGTGTATGGCAGGGGGTTTTCGGGGGAGTTACAGCCGCGCAGCTTTGATGGCCAAGCCGCCATTGGACCGATGGCCGCACATTGGTCATTCCTCAATGAGAATTTCTGAATATGTAACCCGAGTTGCTGTAATTATCTCATTAGCTACTTTTCATTATTCTATAATTAACATTTAAATCTTTCTGTTTGGTACATTCATAATATTAGATGTGAAAAGGAGGTGCCGATATACGGACTTTGTTTGATGCAGGCTTTTAGTCCATCCATAAACAAATTCCAATGTATAAATCAATTCTTTTCCAATCTTGATAGTGGCGCCTAGAGTATATGAAATGGTAATGATCTTTTTCCGTTCTTTCGGAGAACGAATTCGTATCCTCAAATAGAATTTCGATGTCGAACGACAGGAATGTAGGCAATACGCAATTCAAATGCGGCCATGTGGACTCTTATGCGGTCGAATGGTAAATGTATGCGGCCTAGGGTGAAGGTTCCCTATCCTTTGCTTAGAGGGTGGTTTGAGCTGTGTGTTGCATATATGCAATCGTTTTTAACTCTGATACACTTTGTCAAAGCTTTTCGAGGTTGATTTTCTACGCGTTATGCTTAATTCTTTGCTTAATCTTTGCGGACCCTCAGCTGAAAGTTTTCTTGATTCAATTAGAAATTATAAGGTTACTAAATAAAAAAATTGACGATAGAATTTTTTCTCTTCTATCTTATGTGTAAAGTTTTTTGTATGATTTTCATGTTAATAGTCAGTATTCAGTGTAGATACGGGAAGGAACACCCTCTCCTTAACCATTAGCAAGCAACTGCTAGGAGAGGGGATATGGGGTCATTTAGGAAGATGAGGAAAGCAGTATTTTGATCTCGCCTTCTATGTAGTGGCAGGTTGCTTTCGGTCCGTATAAGTGAAGCAGATTAGTACACAATTGATAGCTATAGAGCTCTTTACTAGTGTTCTGTTGGCAATCTGAGCGGAGGGACCCTAATCAGTTCCGTTATTCAGCAGCAATCTACGTCGGGAAGCTGTCATTTCTTCACGGACTGGACTGAGACAGAATCGAATGTAAGATATTATTCTCCCAATTCCAACCAAAGGAAGGTGAATAATAGTAAGTCCATTAAAATGTAGATGAAAGACCTTATTATGTATCTCTATGTTGTTATTATATGGATAGGATCAGAACGATACAGAAAACAATAAGCTCATATCTATGCCGCGGTTCAATGTCTTTTTATAATTGTTGTTTGAGGGAAATTTTTGTTTTTTATGATTACTTGGTTTGTTTATGAATTTCAAGGAATCATTATTGCTTGTCATATCATCCGTCAACGATAATTTGTTGTTTTTACAAGCCAGAATAGCGTCCGTAAGATTCCTAACAACCGTTTCCAAGTAACCGTACCTCCCAGAAACGTGCACTCCCTCAAAAGGGAAGGAAAGAAAGCCTTGCTATCTATAAGCACGCAAGTATATTAACCGGAAACCTTTTCACGGCGCTTGAGGGCGCCTTCCTCCGCGGATTTTTCCACATTCATCGTTTCGCGCTTCGGTGGATTCGTGACGAGATCCGAGTGTTATAAAACGACAGGACTCTCTTATGACGACAATAATTCCTTCGGACCCCACCCACGGCTCCCTTTTTCACGCCGCACCGATTCCAATTCCTCTCTTCCGAATCGATCACTAATGATGGAAATACTACACGTAGTGGAGCGTCCACCAATAGCACCCAAGGAAAACATTGGCGTCTCGGGCAAGAGGGCGTGGACGAAAATAAGTTTATACCGTCGGGCGTCGAAGGAGTCCAGTCCCACGTAAAGTATCACCACAGCTGTTTTCCTTACGGGCACTATAGACGGCGCTCGAATCGGTGCTCATCCATATTCAAACGACCCTTATGAAAATAGAGAGGATTTCAATGCTGTCCCCGCGGATGCGTGAAAAATAAAAAGGCAGGGAAAAGACGAGAGGCCCACGGAAGAGGCTCTTTTTTTTCAACTGCGCTTTCCTTCCACACTTCCGATATTTATCGATGTTATCCATCGCTGTTCTCGAATGCAAATGAATAATTTGCGCGATTTAATTCGCGTGCAAATAGAGCGTTCGCTATCGCGGAGCGACGGAGCGCAACAGATGCAAATGAAAAGGAAACGCGAGCTATAAACAGCTCTCGGGCTGAGAAATCTGTCGTCAACAGGTATACTGCGTTCGAAGAAGTGGCCCCTTTTGCTGCTTAGTATGTTTTGTCCGTCTGTCTGTCCGGAGATAGGTTTGAATCTCAAACTCTATCCATCAACCACGGCGAGCGCTTGTGGATGATAAGGATAGTTGAGGAATGAATTCACTCATTCCTTTTATTCTGGTTGGGTGTTTGTGAATGATTCAACTTTGTGAAATAGTACCAGATTTTTATTGTTTCTGATTTTATGAAATAATAATGGCAATTTACCGTTGCAGAATATTGGTACATATATATATTTTTTTCTAAATCAGAAATGCTAATAATTATGTACACCAGCTGCGTACAGCGTAAAACAATATAAAATGAAGATAAAAATTTTCTATTCTCAATGACAGGCAGAAATAATAAATATTCAAATGTTCTTAATTATTTCAGGAATGTTTAAAATGACTTGCTCTTATGATGATTTTAAAATAGTTCTTTTGTGTAGGGAATGAACTTTGAAGATTGAGTTGCTTCCTATCGTCTAAAATTTGTAAAACCGGTGAAATATTTTAGGCATTTACTTTGAGTATATTACGTTGTTGTACTTTGTTTTTCTTCATACTTACTGTCTGAAGATCTGGGATTTTCTTTGACAGCTCCTTCGAGAATTCGATAATTCAGTATTCTCTGCTCGTAAATTAGTAATTTAATTGTCAGTTGTTTGTGTTAATATTTGGCACAAACTTGTCCCACATTTGGCATTTTTGTTGAGTGAAGATAGAAATTGATTTTACTCCGAATTTCATTCAATTACCTCTACAATCCTGTACTAGCTTTCAGGTGACAGGTGGATGTTCGCGGATGATGCACTTTATTTATTTTACAGATATTTTTATCATTTATTTGTTCTATACTATCAACCTTTTTCATTTCACTTTATTATTTTCAACTATTCTATGGTTTAAAAATCTTTTTCTGCTCTGTTGTCCGCATTTGTCTGTATATAATTATAAATATCTAAAACCTACTATATCACTCTAAGATAGTACATGTTTAATAATGGTTTGACGGTTTGTACAATACTTAATCCCTCAAAAAGGGCCTTAGTTTATATTAAGTTTATATTACAGTGGTGGTTTCAATAATTTTCGAACAGATAAAACCAAACTATATGAAGAAAAAGAAATTGAAGTAAATTTTATTAACTCTTATGGGAATAGGACTATTCACTTCTAAAATTCATTAATGCTCGGAATTTCAAGGCATATTAAGTTCCATGATGAAACGTATTTATAAATAATTGGATGTTCTTCTTGAACATCGAACTAATACTAACAGGAACATAAGTTCAAAGGCACTCATTGAGAGAAAGACTTCAAAATAGCCAAGCGTTGAATTTCCATAAACCAATTATGATTGAGTCCTATTTTGAAAAAGGTTTTGGAAGTATTTAATTTATACTTTCTTTCGATCTGAAAGAAACTTTGTGATACATGTTACCTTATCCTAATGTAATTTTTAATGTGCTTATGTTTGTAGTATTGTTATGTAGAAGATACTTTACTGTTTCTCTACTTTTTTGAGAATGACGCCAAAATAATTTTATTGTTAATTTTGTCAGTTGAAATATCTCTTATTTTTCTAATGTCGACAAGATTTGATTGCGATGGTAACTTAGGCATTAAGCACGTAAGATGCAGTGCGACGGTAACTTTGCAGATTTGCCTACCATTTCAGGGGCAGGCGAATTTTGACTTCCTTCTTCGCAAATCTTCTCGCCTGTCAGATATAGTTTGATACGTTTATTATTAAATTTTAGCGAGGATTTCATTGTGAATAAACTGTGTAATTAAATTACATTCAATTATAAGGACCGTCTATGAGAAGGAAATATTATTTTAACATTATGAAAGGGCGATATTGAATCTGTAGTATCAGTTAATTACCAACAATCTCAGCGAATAAGAAACTTTTAACTTGCGCAACAACCAAGATTAAATAGAAACGTTCAAAAATAGAATGCTTCCATGAGATTTATGAATCTTTTGTAAATAGCATTATTGAAAATAAAAAAAACCTACTCTAAACTGTGATCTTACGGTTGAAATTCTCTCTTAGTTTATTTACAGATAGCCGTTTCTCTCTACCTTTCTTTTGTTGATTAGGGTTCTTTTCTTTGTAAAATCATTGCTGAAATTATTTCATAAAGTTATACTTCGGAGTCAACTAAATAAGAATACCGAACTAAATAAGGAACCAAATAACCAAACAGGAAAATTTTTCATGTAATCTAATTGCACCAAATTTGCTTTGAAAATGCCTCTGATATTGCGGGTTTGTTGCATTGACAGAAATTCTATTTTTTCATCCTCCAGATGGTAGTCTTAAAAGATACTGAGGATTCCATTTTATTGAAAATACCAGTAATAACAAAGAGAGGAAAACTGCACAACAGAAATTGTTAGTTTATAGTTGCTTTAAGTATCAGACTGTGAATGTATATAGTACTTACATTTTGTTTTTTATTTAATAAAAGTTAGAAATATCGCATTATAGAATAAAACCGTAACAGAAAGTGGATTACTTTTTAATCAGTATAATTTATATTTGAAATGTAATAATATTATTCATATTTGAAAGTAATTCTTTTTATTGAAGAAACTTATAGAATTTATTTTTAATAGCGATGGGTTTTGGATAAATTATCGCCGTATGTGGCAATTAAGTGGAATAAGCTTTAAACAGTCTTTATTCTTTACTTTGGTACGTTTGAGATGAGATGATAAATACCTTTTCCACAGTCATCTATATCCCAAAGTTTTGCTTTTTCTAATTTCGCACGAAAAACGAATATTAGGAGTTCTAAATAAAACGTAAATAGAACCAAAGTTACAGTGTTGATGGTAAAAATATATATAAGGTTAATACCTTAAGTCTAATGAAGTCCAAATCTTTTCATATATTTTCCATTTTTCAAAATTTTATCGTAAGTCATTCCTCAGGTACTTACCAATATTTTGTTAATTACAGAAATTATATTTACTCTGGTTAAGTAATATTCTTATTTTTTTAAATTTCATACGTATCTGTGAAATGAATAAATAGGGTTTTAATCAATTGTAAAGATTTTTACAGTGAGAAATGTAATCTTTGTAAAAGATACATTCGTTTTTAATCTTAGGAATATTTTTACGATTGACCTTTCAAAATTCAGGAAGAAATCAATCGTTCTTCACCGAGTTTACTTCATTACAGCGGTTTCTAATAAGTCTGCCGTACACAAGCAAAGTGCGGATGAATATAAAGCATTCACGGGAACGATTTCCGCTCGTGAGATCTAAAAGGTCCCGAAATTGGAAATTGAATTTGATACAAACTCTCCGGGAAATTGGCCCCCGAAAAATCTCACTTCATTGGAGATGAATATTTTTTTCGCATTGAACCGTTCTGTCCTGCACTTCCTCGATATTTTACTTACGAAAATATCACCTAAAGCGTACGCAGTTTATTGGGAAAAATAATTTGCGGCGACTTCGATGCTGAAAGGATCGGAGGCTCTTTTGTCGATACCGAGCATCTTTTCAGTTCGCTGAGAGTTAAAAAAAAACGGTTTTTAAAAATCTAGAGGCATTCATGAATCGAGTCGTGTCCCAAGTCCAGTCTAGTTTCGTCTATGAATAATTTAGCGTTTCTTGTTGTCCGTGATAATATTATGTCTCCATACCTCCTCTAACCGCTCGAACGTATTCTCTTTCTAATTCCTTCCTTCCCTTCTTCTGAATGCACCACTGTCTCCGTCTACGTTTGTTTTCCTTGCCTTTCACTCTGGAGAGAATTGAATTGATGAGATGGTAAACAATCGGGACAGCCACACCAGGGAATGCCAAGGGTGGGCCTTCCACTCTCAATTCCTTCATCCCGGGAGCACTCCCAAGATGGCTTTCGGAGACCGCCGCAGCCGTATCTTTTATCCTTTACTACTTCCAGAACGTGCGGCTTTCTCAATTAACTGCGCAGTCTTAAAATGTTTCACTTCCTCAGTCAGTTCAGACGCTTATTACACGGCAGAGTCGATGAATGTTTCTCAAGTAGCTACTTTGTTAACGTCTTCCCTCGACCGCCTGATCGCTTTCTAACCCTAATCGTCTGTGGTTTTGTTAATTTCTCTCGCTGCTAATGTGAGGTTTCAAATGTTGCTGTTGAGGATCTAATCAGTCGTGTTTGATCCAAGATCAGCGCTGTTTGTTGGTAGTACAAGCGAAATGGTATTGTATTCTTAAGATGATTTAAGCACGATCAGAGAGGATGTTCATCTTCATTTCATATTTTGAACATTTAGGTCTTGAAAAATGCTCAAAGTTTAGTGAAAATATTGTTATCGGTTATTAATTATCTTAATAGATCAAGCTTCAATACTCAGTTACTCATATCTGTAACGTATGAAATAGCTTGTGAACTTTATCTTGCGTTGCGTTATACTCCTTGCAAGAATAGTTTAATATTCGGCTTTTGATTAATAAATATTTACCTTATCAAGCATCTGTCTCAAAACATCTGATTTTCGCTGCAGTGGTTTTGTCCAAAATAGTCAATGATTCTCGTATAAGATTATATATAATTAGGTGAACATGTATTCGTAAAATATATAGGATGAGGATATAAGGTACCTTGGAACCATGGTATTGTTTTTACCTAACATTTCAATTGAAAAGGACAGAATTTGCTTATTGTTGAGTTTTTCAACAATCCCTCACATTTTACACTTTATTGTATCAAACAACTAGTAAACAACACCTTCGAAAGCGGTAGACGTCCTAATATTGTTAATTATAACCTGTTTTTCCTCCTATGTTTTGGTAAATTAAATTCTTCCATAAATAAATCTTTTTGGACGGAAAAAAGTTCCTTTCACTCATGTCCTTATTCTGTGTTAGATTGCGGAATTTGCAGTTTTGATTGTACTAATACTGTAAATTATTCAGTCTTGTACTTAACTTTATATACATTCTTACCCTTCCTACTTCTGGAAGGATTATATTGTATGTAGGTTGATTTAGGTTATCTTTTTGTGTCTATTGTGGTTATTTACTAAAGCCTGTTCTGTTTCAATAAGGAAGCTCTTTCTACTCCAAACTGCCCTTATTGTACGTTTTTCGAACATAAATTCGTGACGGATATCTCTCTTACAAACTTAGTATAAAATAGCCAGAAAATAAGCTTTTCGACCGAATTTGTCTTGGAAGTTATTTGTTATTTCATATGGATTTATTTGTTTTGAAGTATCGCTCTTAATCCTGAGGAGATTTGAAGGGAAAAGAAAAATGCATATTCTCATCAAATGCAAAGTGCGTGTAATATTCGGTGAAGAGAATAAATAATTCGATTGAAAATCGTGCTGAAAAAAATTGTGGTGTATTACAATCATAGTGTTTACAATCTTCATTTAACCTAGCGGCTTATAGAATTGTTTTCAAACGTTCAGATCTCTCATTCTCATCTTTTTGAAATATTGGAGATATCTATAGCTAAAATGTCTTTGATTATTTATTAAATTTTAATTAGCGATAAAAGTATATTTAAATTATGGCAGTGAGTATTTCGAATTATATTTATATATCGATTTTACCATTTTTCTTAGAGCAGAATTAAGAAATAGGATTAGGGAATAGAAGGATTTTAGAAAAATTCAATGAATTGCAATGCAATGCAATTAATAATGAATTTGTCAATTTGTTCAATGAATTTGTTTTACAGAATTCATTGAACAACTTCCTGCGGTTGTTTACTATGCAATTTAAGCAACGCAAGTTCTTTAGATATTTCCTCGATCTACTAGTATCAATATTTGCATTTATCTTTGTTCCTTGTATCTTCTTGCTCTCTGTCTCCTGCTAAAATCTGAAAATTTATATACTGATAGGCACTGATAAAGTCATTGTTTATTCTTTTACCTATGCTTCTCTTGTTTCTTATGAAAATCAAGAAAATATCCTATGTCTTAAGAGTTTTCGGACATTTCCATAAATATGAGAATAGAAACCGGATACTGTGAGGAAAGATACATAATTTAGATTACTAGAATTCACCGTAGAGACCGTACTTAGGCTGTATTCTGCAAATTGTTTAATATCTTAGTTCTTAACGCTATATGGATAAGAACACCTTATTTCAGTTCTTAGTTGTGGTATATACGTATATTATATGGTACATTACATGGTGTATACGTACAGTCTCTCTCATCCTTTTCTAAGCCTTATTGTACGCATGAACTTATTCCAATTGTGTAGAAGAACAGAGATTAAGAGTTTGATTATTTGATTACCGTTGCTGCTGTAATTATGTAAACATTTCAGTTTGGTATTAGGCATGAAATAGAGGTGAATATCTTTTAACCTATAAATTTTGCATTTAATTATAATGATAAGTATTACACATATAGCCTCTAAAACTATGTCAAAAGCTGCCATATTTTAAGCTTTAGAGGTTATTTCTAGACTCATCTTTCCCGGGCGGTCGCTCTAACGATCAGGTATCCATTATAACATTTAGGAATGCAGTTCTACATATTTCCATCTCAAATCCTCAATTATTTGAAATCGGTCATCCACCATTTTATGTTTACATCCACAGGTAACCCTCTTCTTTACGTATTACGGAAAACACTAAACAATAACTGGAAATTAGTGTATTTTCTTCATAATTCAAATTTTTAGTCGAAAGTGTAGTTTTTAATATATTTCAGATGGGAAGTAATTATATTTTCATCACTCATTGTTTGATTATTGAAAATTTAAATTATGAATAGCCATTTCATCTTCAAAAACTAATTTGGGTTCATTGTAAATAAAAATTCTGCTCTTTTTGTATAAATATTTTATTTCTTAACTCCAAGTATTCTGTTCTATTTGTGCGGAAAGGCATCACAAAATTTAGGCATTTATATATTCCACTATATTCTGTTCATAATGATCATCATGATTGAAAGATATAGATTATATATTAAAGGTTGATTTATAATGTATATTATACCTATCTAATGGATAAGACTTAACTTTTGACCACGTTAGTCTCACATACCAAATTCAGCTCTGTTCACTACATCTACATCTACATCTACATAAGTACCCTGCAAGCCGCCTTTCGGCGTGTGGCAGGGGGTGTAAACACCTATTCTATTTTACCGCGTATTTTAATCTATTATTGTCGCATATCGTGCGCGGGAAAAAGGAATTCTTAAAACGATTCGTCCTAGCATCTATTTCTCGTATTTTACGCGCATTATCGAATCGGCCTAGATAGTAGGGGGGTCGCATAATTTCAATTACGTCTTCCGAAAACGTACTTTCTCTAAACTTATCTAATAAACGCAATCTGGCTGCTAATCTTCTATCTGCTAACGTTTCCCAACCTGCGTCTGATAATAGTTTCGTTACGCTTGCCTTTTTATCGTAGCAATTCTTTACAAATCTTATTGCTTTTCGTTGGACCTTTTCTAGCTCGCGGGTACTAATTTCGTCCGCGGGATCCCAAATACTAGATGCGTATTCTAGTTGTGGTCTTACTAACGCGAAGTAACAACGCTCTCTCACTCTTTCGTCGCTTTTACCTACGATACGCCTAATGAAGCCGAGTTTTCTTTTTGCTTTACCGCAAATATTCCGTATGTGTGTGCTCCAATTTAAGTTATTTGCGAGAGTAATTCCGAGATATTTAACCGAGTCTACTACATTAACATCTAGTTCGTTAATTTGATACGCTTTATTCATACGCATTTGTTTTCTTTCGAAGAAATTTACTACGGAGCATTTACTAACGTTAAGGTCAAGTTGCCATTTTTCGCACCAACGTTGGATACGAATTAAATCTCTTGACAAAGACACACGATCCTCCTCGGTGGACTACCTTTTTCTATTGGGCATCATCTAGTTCAATTGATTTCTAAACTCGTATTCTTCTTATTCCTTAGTCCGTTTCCCGCCTACGCACCCCTCCTCCCCCGCAGTGCACCTTGCCGTGCGGCCGGCGAGACGTCTGCCGTGTCCGGCGCATAGAGCAGTAAGGGGTAGGCAATCGCCTATGAGACAGGTTCTTTTATCGAAGGGGGTGAGATGCATCGGCTATCGAAAAAGCCGTCCGACTAGAGAATCACGTTTGCCGATAACTTGTGCAGGTGGATTGGGCGCTCAAATGCCTCTGAAGGACGGGGAGAAGGAGTTTGTCTTGCGGGTGGCGTGCAAACTGGTCGAGGAGGCGACTGCAATCTGGCGGTCTTTTTACGTCTGCAAATCGAGCCTCAAGATTGGCAGAAATGCGATAGAGGAGTAAATGTGTTTGCTAAGACGTGCGGGAGACGGGAAACGAGGGTTTAAATGCTTTCTTTGTTTTCCCCAAGAGGGCGGAGAACAAGCCATTACATAGTCTGAGTGGTCATTACCTAAGGGCTAGATAATGCGTAAAATATTTAATGGAATCAACAAAGTTATTGGTGTTCTATTTTTATGGATTTTTAGTAGGTTTTTACTGGGTTTTGTCATTTATAAGTGGATAATTATTATCTTGTTCTCAAATTATTTGTTCTCAGAGAATTAAAAAATTGTTTGTTTTAACACCATATTTTTCAGGGAGCATGTTGAAGGTATAGAAATCACCTACTCTTGGAGTAATTTCTTTTCATTATTGTTTTATAATGGTCTTAAGAATAAAGTGTCATCTCATTAGATCTTGCTGAAGGTTGTTTTCTTAATGTGATATTAAAAGATCTTTCTTATTAACGGTTCGTATTTAAGGTTCATTGACTCATTAGAAGATATAGTAATAGGGTATTATGGTTTTTCCTCCTTTTTTAATCTCTCTTAATTCTTTACTACCTTTCTTCTCATCATAGAGCTTCGGTGTTTGTTTGTAAAGTCTACATCCTTTGAAATCAATTGCGGATTTCCAAGAATTATCTATATTTCTACAGAATTCTTTCAGTATTATTTGTATTCTTGTAACCGTCCAACCAGAAAGGTGTTACTAAACTAATTAAAAATTTACAAGAGAACGGAAGTTATTTCTTTTTGGTGTTGTTAGTTCATTTCCGTGAAATTTGTTCATGTGAGAATTTAACTAGTGAGCTCTTATTTGTAATATCATTTATAACTTCCTTCAAGATAGAATATTACGACACCTGAGGAATATTTTAGAAATAAATAATCTTTATTTTTGAGGCAGCGAATTTCGTATTCTTAAAATTTCTGCACTAATGATCAATTCCTTGAAAAAGTAGATAAGCGTAGAGTTTTTCTTACCGATTTACTCTTCAGTTTTTTTTTTCAATTTTTTTGGATTTTTAGTTGGATGTTTTCTAACATAATATTGACTATCTTAGTGCTTATAATCCAAGTTTACGGATGTTTATAATTGAAGAAGATGGTTAATATATGTACAATGAACATCAATCGTTTCGGTCTTAGTTAAGCGTTCAAAAAATCAATTGGGAGTAGAAAACTGAGGCCATTAGAGAATTTATTTGTTTATGAAACATTTGATTTTACGTCATAATGATTGAAAATCGTTATGTAGATCTTTTATTTATAGAAAAGATGGTTTTACTGCGTTTATAGCCCTCTTTCGAAAGCGTATGTATATAATCATCGCCTTGTTATGAGTGATGGAAAAACATTTATGCCTATGCACATTTATTGCGCATATTTGTAGTTATACTTTCTCTTATTGAACTTTTCCTGCTCATGAAGCATGGAGTAAGGAAACGACTTCATAGTGTTGTAGAGTGTTGTTGTTGGATATATGAATCGATTCGGGAGTGACTGTAGCAAAATATACATGTAGGTATTCTCAAAAATGGAGTTATTAAATCTCAAAAATCCTATGGTATGTATAGCAATTATTAAATAACGTAATAATTGGAATCATTAAAAAGCGAAGAATTCTTGAATTAATTTGTGTTTACCAAATTAGAGTTATCATTTTTCATAACTGAATACTGAATTACTCTTCAATCCCGTGGGGCTTCTCCATGGTCCCTTCTGTTTGTCAGGCTCTGTTGTTTCCTTCGATGACAAATTCTCTATATTGAATTCTCTCAGTCCCATATAAGAGTCGGTTCTTCATATTTACACCGGTGGTCTTGGGTACCATAGATACAAAATAGTTATCTCACGGAGTACTAGGAATCCATAAGGTGCGTCTTATTACATTGAAATCAATATAAGAAGGCGTAACTTTGTGGAATGCCATAGTAATAATAACAGCTTTGTAAATTTCACCGCAGAAAATCCACTTTTTCCTTGTAAATTTACAAAGTTGTTTTTATTCTTATTACATTGTTTATAGTGAACATATTAATGCAGTATAAAATTTAAAAAATATATTTTTGGTTTAATTTTAAACGATACAGTTTTTTGTTTCTATGTCTTTATTTCCTTATCATTGTCTCTAAAAATACACCGAAAATGATTTTGCTCTTCTTAAATTCTTCATAAATAAATGTAACCGAATCTTAACCTTAATTCAATTCAATGGAAGAACACAATACCTAATTCACACCATCAAAATATTGCTGTCCTAGGCCATGGCCCTTTTGGCTGAATTTCTGGGTCATCCCTTCTCATCATCAAATTCAGCCGTCAATGGAATTCCTCGGAAGGGAAAACACTTTACCTCAGAGCGGCATTTAAGCCACATCTTGAGCGCCGGGCGATAACTTTCCTCCTCTAGCATCGACCATTAATCTCCCGTTATTGAGGAGGGAAAGAAAGCGGGAAGTTCATTTTCATAATTCGGAGTTGTTTTATATATCTCTGCGCGTGTGAGTTCTCTACGGAGATTGCATGCACGCACTGCGCACAAATATGGCCTCTTTTTCCACTACAAGCCAATCCCTTTATCTTTCGCGCTGCAGTTCTTCAGTATTTTTTAATGCCCGGCGTAAAAATGGGTGGCATTTTTCCCTAATCTCCGTCTGTCCGTCATGCAGACCGAGCCGAATTTATGCCCTCGAATATGATTAAGCTGCGCCGTTTCAGTCTCTTTACCGAAATACCAATATATATCCATTGGAATAAAAGGAGGAGGTATTAAACGACGATTTCTGCAGGGAAATTTAATTAAAGTACGGAGGATTTTAATGTTGTCACAGCCTTGAATTAATTCAACTCTTGGCATACCTGTGCGAGGAGAGGGCGGTTTTTATCGCGGGTTCCCTTAAGAAGGATATTAATTTCTGTTTAAAATTTATTCGCACTTGAAATACTTAAATGTTGAAATAATCGTGTTGCAGTTTTTTTTAAGAGCATCAAGTCGTAGGTGTGAGGAAGTGTATGAATTAGTGCGAATTCGGTAAAAGATACGTAGTTTAGCATTTTTTTGTCTTTAAGATAATTTTCTTCTTTTTTCATTGTCTTATGATTGTGCCCAAATACGAGGCGGAGAGATGGAAGTCCACGTATGGTTTGATTTTCGATTCTCAGCAGTCCAACTTCGATTGGCAATTTACTGTTCAAATCCACTGATTGCGTAATACGACCAAAGAAAGATTTTATAGAAGCTTTCAAATGTGATAGCCTTTGATTCCAAGTAATAACCAATTCGGAATTGCTCTTTTATCTCCGCGTAATATTGGACAATCCGGAGCGGAATTGTTTTAATATTTTCTCTGGTTTGCATAAAGAATAAGCCTTCGGATTCGAAATTTATTCATCAAAGGTATAGAATTATCTCGAATAAAAATATTCGGCGGTTGGACATTAAAAATATAGCGCTCGTTTTCTTTTAAATACGAAATTCCAGGGAACCCGTTACAGTATTGAGAGAATGAAGCGTTTTATCACGGACATCAATTCCAAATGGATTGTATTTTATGCCCATTAATCGGCTTTCGAGTGTTTTCATTCTTCGGTTAAAATTGACTCTCCTTTGTTTCCATCTGAAGGAACTGCGGCTATATCTGGCTTTCGTATCCGTCTGCATTATCTTTTGATACAATTACGGCGTCTGATGTATTTGATTTCTTTTCGATCGCTCTTAATCGCATTGTTTATGTTTTTAAGGATAGTGATTGTTGAGTTGACGAAGTCTAAAAGTTAAAGGAATCGATCCAGAGGTTTCTCTAAGCATTGGATGAGGTTTATTCAGCTGATAGGAGATGTATAGATCGCTATTGGTTGTGCTCAAATAACATTTGGTCGCCTTCCGCTATAACCGGTAATCTGAACCGGGAATCGAGCAGCAATGCCGGATTAACCGTAGTCTGTTTGTTAGTTATTATTCAGGACATGGACAGATAAACCAAGAAATTTTTACCATATCCGAAATCGGGAACTGTATCTTTTTCCTTTAGTATTTCAATTAAAAGTACCATCGATAATAGTGGCAGTTATCTTGTATATTACCTACCAATATTTTAAGTATAAAAAATACTTCTTGAATTACGTTGCCAATAAGAAATGATTGTCTTTAACAATTTTAATCTTTTCATCTTGTTTACGCCCATAATGTGGTGTTGGGAACTGATAAATGATATTTTCTTTTAGGTTCACACTATTTTTAACCCATTTTCATCAGCACATTATAATCCTTTATATTTTGAATTCGTTCATCATTTAGTAATTTCTACTTTACATAGAGTATTAATATTTCATATGCGTCAAAAAAGTGCATGGAATGTTGGAGGTTCTTCCATAAATGCGTCTTGGCATAGTTCCTACCATCCGATTCAAAATTAATTGATGACTGAGATGGAGTTTTATTTTCTTGGATCTCGAGATACATACATTCATGGCATTATATCATCCGAGATTTTATTTTTCTTCAGTCGAAAGATAATGAATCAATATCTATCAATTTTTAATGTATCGGCGTAGGATGGAGTTAGCGAAACTTTTTAGCATTTATTAGAAGCGCGGAATCATCGTTATCTAATCCATCAGTTTAATTATTTTCCCCCACCACGAGAGCTTTTCATCCTTGTATATGATGGATATAATTTCAAAATCTCCGGAGGATGTTTTATGGAGGCCATTTTTAATGCCGGGATATATATTTTTTCACAAAAACGCCTTATGAACGCTACCTCCATATTTAGTTTATTGAGGGAGGATGATTTACTCTAATGAATGGGAAGGAGTGACATGGATGCAAATAGCCTTCTCAAAAATATTCGGAACATTTTATATGGCGCGTGAAAATACATGGCATGGAAAATTTCGTGTGGATGAGGATGTTTGGAGTTAAGAAAATGATCGATTGCTTATTAGTTCTGCAGATCTATGTGCAGATAACGGGGGAAATGGAAATATTGACCAATACTTAATTGTGAATGAAATTTTTAGAGAAAAATTAGGATTTAATGAAACACAATGTATAGGATTTTTATGGAGAAAGAGAAGGAAAGATATCTGGTGATATTGAATTATTGGTCCTTTAAATGTATATACTTCTTATGAGCTATCAATTTCAAAATTGTTATGACGAAGACAGTAGATTTGTGGATTGAATGCATCATATTACTTAGCAATGCTATTGACTGGCCGCTGTGCATCTAAGAAGATAATACATTTGTGCATTGATATTGTATTGTCTGAGTATAAGCATAATTATTAGAAATCAACTTACTTCATTCAGAGTAAACTGTTAAGAAATCTCATGCGAAACTTTAGTCTCACTTGAAATTTGGATGTGTTAAACAATAATTATTTCCAACACCCCATTTACTCATGGCTAAGTAGTGGTATCATAATTGTGTTTTCCAATCACATCATTTAAAATGACTGTGGATAAAATATGAATTCAAGAATTCGTCTCTTTGAAACATGCAAAGAATGCACTACTTATGTGCATGTTGAAGTGATTGATACAAGCACTATTTATAATATTTTCCCTATCATTATATGCAGAAGTTTGTCGATATGTTTATACCAAGATTTGTATTTTGGAATAGAGATTTATGGAAAGGAACCTTTGAAAGCCCGGTTTAATTTTCACTGCAATTGATCATAGGTTTATCCTGTAGGATTTTCAGAAGAACTCAAATGAGCTGTTTTTTAAGGGATATAAATATATATTGGTACTATTAGAAAATGATTGCGCACATTGGCTCACTACTTTCAATTTTGATGGAAGTGATATTGTTCTTACGGTTTAATATATCGCAAATTCTGATAAATACATTGAAAACGGTGAAAAGTAATGGGTGGTGTTTTAAATTTTTATGTCAGGTGTTTTCGATGCATCCAAATACTTTAGAGAACAAGATCGAATTTTATTTTTCCTTCTCCACACTTGCTAGTTTAGTCGAACAGTTGATATTGTTGGTAAAAATTCGATTGAACTGTTATGAATGATCTTAATGGTTGTATAGTAAAATATTACATAGTATTACCCAAAGCGCTTTGTTTAAACCTCTTTATGTAGTATAACTAACATTGATCATCCGTTTGTTTACAAGTATTGTTGGATTTATTTTTTGATTTTTCGTCTAATTTTATCAATTATTTTGTTTATTCCCTATCAATGAGTTATTTTTGTATTAGACATTCAATTTTCCCTAACATTAATCCTACGCGATTTCAGCCATCGATGAGCGCAAAAAGGATAATACATTGAAAGATGAATTTGAATATAGCATACCTTAAACAATTGAAGAAAATAACCGTGTTTTGAAACAGATAGATAAGGTTAAGCGGTTGAATGTTATTAGAGCGCCTATAGCTATTCTGTCGCACGTGTAGGATTATTAGCTTATGTTACATTAACATGCGTATTTTCGCTGTAGGAGGCTAGATGAATAACGATTTAGGTCTTGAATATTGTTCTCAAAAATTAAGTATGAATATATATACTGCTTAATAACGAATTAGAATGTTTGCTATTTTTTCAATAGCTCTTCTGCCGATTATATGAACTCTCTGTATCTGTGATTATCTCTAATTGCTTATAAAAGAAAATTTAGCGTAATAGAAATCGTTAATATGCGATATGAATGACTGTAAACATATTTTCGCGAATAGCATGAAGTATCAGTAATTGCTGAATACGGATGACAGAATTTGCAATATTATTATCTTGTG
Source organism: Pantala flavescens (assembly GCA_020796165.1). Lineage (NCBI taxonomy): Eukaryota > Metazoa > Arthropoda > Insecta > Odonata > Libellulidae > Pantala > Pantala flavescens. The sequence goes on from CM036878.1 coordinate 22,255,225, forward strand.
ATATTTTTGATTATATAGTTTAATCTTATTCATTTTAGCTTATGTTATCTAATCTCTTATCATAACACCTTAGTAGGTATGACTACGGAGCTGAGACTCTGATTGTTTTTAACTGCTAGGTGTGATAGTAATGTTATGAAAATATGGTTAAGGAAAGAGCTGAAGAGAACTTAATAAATCTTAAAATAAAATAAAAAATAAATTAGGCCCTATTAAACTTTTTCTAGAAAGCGGTTTATTTTCCATTTATTTCTTACTCGTGAATTATGTATATTTGGTTTCACCTGCTCAAAAATATTTACATTTATTTAGAGTTAAACCATGATCAATTTGTTTTTAGAAAAATATTAGCTAAAATCAAGCTTTGCTAACTGTAGAGATATGTTTAACGTTGATGTAAAATATTCCTCCTCAGTCATCATTACATTCGCTAATTTTTACAGATGTATATTAATTATTTTATACAAAGTTTGAGATTTAAGATTATTTATTTATTTCATAATCTTGCATAATAATGAAATCAATGTGAGAAGGCGTGATTTCGTGGAATGTCATAGAAATAAAAACAACTTTGTAAATTTCCACAGAAAATTGGTATATTCGCGACCGGTTTCGTAATATAAAATTACATCTTCAGGCAATAATATACCAATTTTCCGTGGAAATTTACAAAGCTGTTTTTTTATTACTATTGCATAGTAATTTCTGAACAGTCAGATGATTTCAATATTTGTGTAAGATTGCAAGTGAACAAGTGTAACAATTATTATAATTAAACATTATCCAAGTGAAACATTAATAACTTTTAAGGGTCACAAATAACTATTCTTATCTTACATTAACTGATATCGCTATTATACATCTACAAATATTTTCCTCATCATCATATGGACCATTCTCTCAAATTTTATCTACCTGATTATTTTAGTTTTTAATCAGATCCAAAATAATTTACTGCATATTATTGAACTTATTTCATCGCCGTTCAGTATAAGAAATTAAATATATATTTACATCCTTGGAATAAATATGTTTAAGAATCTCATTAGCGTTTTTATTAAGTATTTGGAATTAGAAATAGCTAGGCAATAATTTTGATGAGTTATTTTGGGTTCTAAAATTAGTTTGGGTCTTAAAATTCAAAATCTGTTGTGATGCGTGAAGTCTGTTATTGAATTCCTAGTGCTTTCCATTTATAAAATCTAAATTTATATCTTTTCTTTAAGTAAAACGTATTATATATTTATTAATTAATGAACCCCTAAGAAATGATTCAAGTTGTACCAGATATTGCTTTTTATTTCTATAATTTCTTATATATACTCTGTAGGGATGAATCTCTTTTACTCGAGGTGGAGGATTTAGAAGTTATATGCTCTAGATATATGGAAAGGAATGGATCGGATGCATATATATTCTAATGTTAGTGCGTGAATTATACTCATGAATGAGTATGTGTGGATGTAGGATTTTTTTTAGGTTATTTCCCTTATTTTTTTCTGGTTTATGCTGAATTAGTGAAACTATTTAGGTAAATTTTGCACAGCGCAGATTATTTTTCAGTTTACATGAAGTCTATTAATTGGAGAATTAATAAACATTTACGATTTCCTTTGAATTAGTATAGTTCAGGGAACCTATGACTCGCTCCTTTCAGCTGCTTTGAGTGGGATAATGCATTCTTTGAATTTTCTTATAAATCATTGTGTAAAAATATCCGATACTCCATTCCTGCTACATTCGTTCTAGAGTTTCATCATTATATGTTATATATTTCAAATCGATGTATTTTACCCTTACTTTAACACTATGTCTTGGTAATGAAGCGCATTTATGGACATACAGGTAGAATATACCTTCCGCTTTTATGAAGTCCACGCGTTTACTCTATGGCCTCCTTTCTTATTTATTAATTGAATTAGATTAATGGATTATTAGTTAATTTCCATCCTATTTTGTCTATGGGCAGTGATTCAATAATTTGCATACCTCACCATACACATCAACATCCTGAAGATTATACAAAATTCTTGTAGTCCAGTAATTCTTTTTTAATACAAGTATTTATTTACACGAGTAAAGATATTTCTTACTCGGTTGTGATAATGCGCGTCATAATAAGATGAAACTGTATCGTTTATGTATCTTTCTTAAGTATATACTTCCGTCGGTAAGTGACGTCGGATCGCTGAGGGCCAATCAGGATTTTCTAAAGACTGTGACGTAACACTTTTTTAATGGTGGACACGCGTTCTTAGTGCCATCTGTGCGTCGCAACTCGCGGCATACGTATGTGGAGGAATTTCATATTATGTACGAAGTACATTTTACTCAGTGATATTACTTTTATATTTTACTACTTATTTTTCAAAAGAAATTCTTTAGAAGCGACAGATTTTAACAGCTGTACATACAATTGGTACATAAATTTGATTTTATTATTTTATTTGAAGGTATATTTTACTTGACTCTTCTAATAAACTCTTAAAGTTTATATATCTATCATTCATCACGTTTAATAAATTTCTACCAATATTCTATACATTTATTAATAATCATTCTTTACCAGAGAATCAGTTGTAGGTAGATATTTACTTACACCATCACAATAGGGATTTAATATGTAAGATATTCCCTTAGATGAATAATTTGACACTGCATTATTTGTTATTTAAAGAAAATGTCATCCTTTTTTGCATAGATTTCAACAGAAATTGTAATTCTGGAACCTTTGCTTTAGAATTATTTCAGGGAAATCTAAAATAACAAAAGATTACCATAAATTGATGCATTATTTCTTCTTCTCCTGTGTCAAATAGGAGTATTTTCCGTGTGCATAAAATTTGCCTTTTGTTTTCTATCTTATTACCTTTTCTAAATTCTTATTTTCCTGTATCATATTTTATTTGCCTTTTCATGCATATTATTATAACTAAGGCTTGAAAAAACTTCTTTAAAACCCTTCAGATCTTCACCCTTAACTCTGTTTAGTAAAATGACGCTTCCAGTTTACTCCTTTTTAATGTAGTTTAATGCATTTAGCCTCCGTTTAATATCTTAATGAGTGACATTGATTAAATAGGGATTAGTATTTGCAGTTGTTGGGTGGAATATTTCAAAATAGAGTTTAATCTATTCAGGTTTTGGAGAAGAGGCATTCTAAAGGCAAGATGAGGAAATGTCCTAACCGAATCTTTTTATTGCAAAAATGAATATTAGAGTGTATAAAACAATTAATTTTCTAGAGCTTATCAAAAATAAATTATCAAGATGAGTTACTTAATACGTTTAAAAATTTCAAGGGTTCAGAACAGATTTTTCTGTGAGTTTTTCTTTTATATTTTTGTCAAAAGATTGAGCATATATGTCATAAAGTAACAATTGTTTTAATGTATTTATATTGATGACTTTTTATGAATGTGATAACCTTCTTGAGTATGTATTTTTGATTTTCTGAAAGTGCATAAGAGGTAAATCTATTGAGGAATAGGCTAGGTATTTAGAGGATACTGTTTGAATGATATTCATTTTCAATTGTTTTCCTTTTCTAATGATATTCTTCATACATTTGTGCTTTGAAAATTGTTATCCCTTGCATACATATTTGTAAGGCGCCTTTAAATAGTAAACATGCTGAGGATAATTTGTAAATGACACATAGTATGCAGGATTCCATTCAAAATTTATCTATCTAATAGCATAAGGAGACCGCAGTAACGGAAATACCGGTAACTTTCTCACTGAAGCGCTCTTTAAGGGAGTTTTATTGTTAGTCTTAGTACTGTTAAAAGTATGAAAAATGATATAGAAAATGTATGCGAATATATATATTTCCATATAGACAAATATTTTCTGATAAAAATATTCAGAAATCTTCCAATCCTCTGTCGCACAACGACTCAACTACCGTCATACTTAACCATCATCTTTATTAACTTTTGATCAGTTCATAAAACTTACTCGCCCTCATATTTTGCTGGAGAAAAATCCAAGTTTATCTTCTTAAGATATAAATGCGTAAGAGAGGAAAGACCTTTACGTATATTTGGCAAAAGACTACAGCAAAAGTTGGATGTGAGAAGGAAAAATCTCTCAATTTTAATAATTAAATTTCAAAATGTGTATATTATTTTAAAAAAGGGAATGTTACAGCTAATTCATTCACGCCCTTCTCTATGATTTACCATTTACCGATTCCTAAATATCAATTTAGAAGCCTTATGGCTGTGGTTGAATGCTATTTTATGTTACTTGAAGGAATTTTTCGGATTTCAGAAATCAAGATAATATGTACTAAAAGAGGATCCACGAAGTGCAACTCACTGTATAGTCTTAGTATAAGTAAGATACAAAGAGAAGGACAAATTGCTTTCCCTTAAAGAAAGAGTAGTATAATAAAATAACCATTCTCAGAGGATAAGGAACTTGAGTATCATTTAGAAATGTACAAAATATTAATGCAATCCAAACTTTGGAATCTAATCCATTGCGACTTGAAAGGCATTAAATTACATTATTTATCCAAACTTTTAATGTTGTACGGTATTCGGCATTTAATTATTTAAATTAGAAAAGATTCTCGCGCAATTTTAGAATAAAGATTTTAATTCATTGTTAGCTATGAGCTTTATCCAACGCAATGCTCACCCTTCTATATGGCTCTAAGTAAAAACATTTAAACGACCGATTACAATTATGCAAAGTACTAAAATTTAAAGTGAAATACTATGATGATATATGTTAGGAAAGAAAAACAAAACCATTTTGTATGAATTTTTTACGAATTCGGGTCAGTATGACCTTCATCAGGTTAGAACAGATAATTCTTGACATTTATTTATTGAGCATAGTATTCGTTTTTGCATTTTCAAATTATGTTTTAATGTTTAACTTATGTTTTGTTTACTTATATCAATAGAAGAAGGATATTAAGATACTTTGGAGCATATATTGTTTCATTTTAATTGCACCGACGAAAGTTTCAAGTTTTCCATTAATATCTTATCATGTGAATTATTTCTTAACATTCTTTTCATTTCCTTTTTTTTTATTTTTTGAGTTAGACATTTTAACTGCTTTCTCTGGATTACTTCTGTATCTATATGGTCGTGAATTTCAATTCAGATGACATTTTTTATGTATTATTAGAATTAATACGTACTCCTTTTTAAGTTTTATTCGTAGTTCTATCCGGAAATAATTTTTATAATTTAATGAAAGAAAATTATTTTAAAAATGTAATTGAGAAATGCAATATCGGTTTATCTTTTGATGCGAAAACTGATTTTTCATATTCCAAAAAAATATTCAGTTTTATAAAAATCCCATAAGTGTCTGCAGGGTGTCATCAAAATTTTTTTAATTGCTCTTAGAACTATTAAATACTGTTCACTAAACTTATTGATATTTTCTTGCTTAGACGTTAATTTTCCTATAAATAATAAACCATTCAAAGATCTCAGCAATATTTCCCTTTGATGCAGTTCAATATGAGCTATTTAATTTCAATAAATAGTAATCAAATCGCTCGACTCATTGTATAAAATTAACTTCACCTTTTGCCTCATCATCTTTCAGTTATTTCACTTTAAAAATTAGCGTTTGTATGTATTATTATGTGCGTGTTTTAAGTTGTTTGCCTACTGGTTATTTTATTTTATGTATCATTTCTATTCTATCCTTCCTCTCTTACTCAATTTGCTGAATATAGAATATGAAAAATAATTAAGTAGATACACGAACTTGCTCAAGAACTTTCACTGTATTTCTGTATTCCTAGAGCTCTTACGCCTCTTAAATATTAATAATAATGCTTAATATATATAATCATATCCTTTTAGTATCTAATTTAATTTCACATCCGCTTTGCAAACTGATTTCATCCCATCTAATTTGTCCTACATATAATAGTACCATGTGAAGTCAATTATTCCGTTTTCATCTCTACTGCGCTAGCCTCCCTTGAAAGTGTGGCAAGGGTTAGACTTTACTTTCATTATCGATCCTATTCTTCAACTGTTAGCGGAAAATGTATCATTTGAGCGATTCGTTCTAGCATCTATTTCCCCGTTCTATTTATGTTTACAATGCCTTGCTTCTGTTGCGCTCCTTAACGTATTTTACTGATCAGGGTACCCCACTTTAAGTCATTTATAATAGTTATCCTTAGGTATTTATCGATCCTATAGTTTATTATGTATTCCATTACACTGAAAATCCACCTCTTAAAAATTCTATCACCAATAAGTTAGTTCATTAACCTTTACGATTCTGAAAGCATCGCATTATTTTATAATTTATTCCAAATAACTTTAAAATTTGGATTCTTGTAGCCTGATTTTTATGAATGTATAGAAAGCAGGGTTTCCTGCAAAACAGATATTAATGATGATTACGAATTCCCAAAAATAGTGGTCTTGTAACGTTGCCTTGCGGGATATCGTCCACTCAAGTATATCGTTACTATTACCGAGTAATAGCATTATCGATATGCCTTTCAGGAAAGAATGTAGTCTATATTTCATATTTCACCTTTGCTACGATACTTATACGGTTCAACTTCTATATGAATATAGGAGGTTAAACGTTATGAATTACTTTCCCTAAATGTAAACATATCATCAAGGTTTTTATTTTAAACTGATTTCAGGAAATCGTAAAATAATACAGCTACCATGACAACGCATATGAGTCGTATAAATAGTCTAAATCTTGCTCTTGTTAGCGTGATATTCTACTGCCCGTCAACGCGTATAGTGCGCGTAATCTGTCATTCATTTAACGATCCTTCACCCGAATCGATCAATTGTGCATAAGTACTCCTGTTTGACTAGAAAGAGAATGCTACAAATGCAGTTATTAACGGGACGAGCGGTATCACACACTTTACCACGGCCACGTAATTTCTCTTTGAAGAACGCACGCTTACAGATGTGTTACATTTCCTTCTCCGCATCATAGCGCCCTCCTGAAAGGAGAATACCGGTTTGGCAAAGAGACTAAACCTGTTTGGGAATCCTTACTCGAACCTTTCAAGCACTTCATATTGTGTGATGGCAATGATGGTTTATGCACTTCCGATTTGATAGATTAGCTCGAGAGGCACATGTAGCCGATTGTTTATGCTTTCGACCATCGCGTGTCTGCTCACCGATAATGAGGCTGAAAGGAGCAGATTGGGAGGCGTTCCTCCAGTCGATGCTCCTCATCATTTTATATTATGTTCACTTTTCATTGACGTATTCCGCCGAGTTACGTACATTTCCTTTTCTTCTGTTTCGTTCATAAACTCGTTCAGGTTTTATTTTCCCTTCCTCATGTGTTTCCGTATTCTTCCTACCTGGTAGTAACACATATACATAAATTCCGATATCCATTAAACATGAATAAACTGTTTAAATAAATAATAATAAACTCTTTGTCGATCTTATTGCAGGGAAAATATCCTCTTTAATGTTTTTCTCAAGTTTTGAGCAAAGTCTTACTCTTTTTTGAATGTCTATTACTTATTTAATGACTTATTTACCTTTTTTACTGGCTGCACAAACTCATCTTTCGAATGAATACAACTTAACTCCTATATCAATCATTGTTAAATACAAGTGAAAGTGTATCTATTTTGTTTATTCAGGTGTAGCATCCAACTCAATAAGTTCCATTCCAAGGTTACTTGAGCTTTATTTGTATTAATATAGCAGAAAGTTCCGCTCTTCTAGATACTGGTAGTTTATAATTTTAACAAATGCGCTCTTATAGCTCGTAGTTGTAATTTGTGTATTTTAAAATTCATGTAATTTTTTACGATTATAAATTAATATACATCTATTTGTGTATAAGTCTTTACCAAACAGTCCTATTATCACCATGATGTATTCATTCTTCCAGTAACGTAATTACTACGAATATAAATTCATGTTTACTTATATAAATTCTATTGTATTCGGCCTGATTTCGTTGGAGGACATTCCGTCGGGTAGAATAAAAACACTGTATACTTCTACTACACTGTATATATTAGTAAAAAGTTGTATAATATATTATAAATAATGTCTAAGTATACTTTGTTTTCATTCTACTCTTTACAATATAATTGATAATAGTATTAGGTACTTACATATACTGTAAAATAATGATACGTTTTATGTTACTTGCTAGTCCTCTGTAGTCTTTCTAAGTATGAATTTCTTACATCTATATTAATTCCTATTATTGACATAGAAAGATCTAATTTTAACTTTATACTGCTTTCCTCTCTTAGGATTCGAGATAGACACACTCATCGTTGGATTGGAGGAAACAGCGGAAAAGTAACATCGCAGTGGACACCAGATACAGCTCCTGATCGCGCTTCAAAGATCTTCAGATGCAGAAAATTTCAAAGGATTAAATTTGGATCAGAATTTACAGAATTGAGGAATACACTTCCAGATCATCGCAAATGGTTTGGAGGTAAGCTGTCACAGCTGAGTGACAACTATTCCCACCAACTAGATCTTATAAGGAAATTGAATGTTTCATTCCTTCATTTCTAACTGAAAATACTTATAAATGTTTTATGAAGAAATAGGAATTGCAATTTTAGGAAAGGTATCTTCTACTTACCGTACGTAATGCAATCGATCAACCGAAATCATTCGTTTCGAAGAAGTTATCGAAACTTGAAAGCTGTTGAAAGGAAGATTTATTTATCTTTAGAGGAATGTAGAATTTCAGTAACCTAGTACACTCTAACCGCTGTTGTTAGCGAAAGAAGCATTAACAACTTACTTACGTCGACTTCAAAGAATTGACAAACAGTACCAACTTATGGTATAAACGTTAAGGAAAATAATCCACTCTGGATAGGAGTTTTAGTAGCAGGAAAACTTATGCTGTTGTTAGTCCCGACATTTTGATAGTTCCGACTCTTTTTTTAAACGTACTTTATAAATAGATTCATGATGATGCGTTTATTTATAGCAAAATTTTCCATTAATGCGTGATACTAAATATTACAAGAAATCTGCTCATGAAATGAGATAAATGTGGCATCAGGAATTATTTCTTACTAGTCGCATGATGGATTTGATGGGCATGGACCATTTTATGGACAAAAATCCACTTTATGACAGCCATCAAATTAGTATCATCATTAGTACATTATTACATATGGAAATGGCTGCTATTTTTAAAGCGATGTCCATGACTTGCGGGTTGTGAAACGCGCCTTTATCGCCGATTCATAGGTTTTATTTAGACTACTGTAACAACATTCTTCAGTGATGGATAGAATAGAGAGGATGGGTCCAAATGGGCTATGTCGCAGTGCACGACATGGTAACAAAACCTCGCTAAAGGGGGCGAATAAACGCTGCACAATTGATCCAAGGCGGGCGACCAGTTGATGACTCATTCTCAGAGTGAGTGGGGTCCCCGGCAGGGAGTAAGACCGAACAGCTCGTGATTGGATCCCACAAGGACTACAGAGGCGAAATTGGCTGCCAAATCATGGGAAATTTTATGTTTAAGAGGTTATTAAATATTGGATTCTTCGAATGTTTGGTCAGAGTTTCCAATTCTACCTTTCGGTAATTTTAGGTGAACTTTCAGCTTTCGGAGATTTCTTGAGTGAAGTTGAAGCGGCGGAGATTACGTCTATGATAAATAATTTGCGTATTTTGAGCCAAAGCAAGGATTTTAATCTACCACTACTGGATTACGCGAATTTTCCGAAAGTCCTGAGTGTAGAGGAACAAATTTACAAACTTTCTACGATAATTTCACGATCAGAGCTCAGTACGCAACTCTGTAAGAATTTTTAAGCGTGAAGCATATTAATTGTTAATAAATTGAGGATGAATTTCAATAAAAGGGAAGAATGATAGGCTCACGATTTTATTTTAAAATTAAAGCCTGGAAATATTTTATCGCTCAGAGGTAGTTTACGATATTGTCACTATGCAAGGTTGACGTTCTCTTAAACCGCTAAATATATATTTTGGAATGCATACTGCGCACATATTTTTAATGAACTATTGAGTATAAACTTATATCACTGATAAGTTAAAAAATCATTTTATTTTCTTGATTTTAATTCGTTCATTACTGTGGCAACTGATAGTTCCAAGAATTACCCAGTTACGCCGACTTTGCTTTGTAAAACGTTGGTTATATCGGTGTACCTCTACTCAACCTCAACGTAATTCCCAATTAGAACTGCATAATAACACCATTCCTCAGTAACTTTGCGGAATGGCTCATTTAATGCTTTGCTCCAAGGCCGATTCACTTAACATTCAATAAGATACGACGTAAAGAGTTACGTAACTCATTTGAAAGACGTGCATTGACGATGGGATTGCTTCATCAAAATAGATTGAATCTATCGACTATAACATTTCATAAAGGTCGTTTAAGTCAACTTTGTTGTCCTAAGAAGAATTATTTGCTGTTAGATAAATCAAATTCGAATGCATAAAAAACTCGCTTTTGATTTATAAACTAAATTATAACATCGAACAATATTTCTTTTCGTTTAATTATGATGAATGATACAACACAAGCAACTTTTATATCATAACACGTAATACTTTGTCTGAAGTTCAGTCTTTTTATCTATATTTATTGTCTTTTGTTTTGTTAAAAAAGAAAAATTACTGAATTATGGATTGTTTATGCTATTGACTCATTTAAACAACATTGTGTGAAGTTCTTAGCGGGATAATTGCCTTTTCTTTCCAATCTGGTTATAGACATTCTGTGAGGAAAGAGCAAGGTATCGACGACAAGGTTTAAGTGCGTGTATAGAGTACAAACGTAATAGTGAGTTGATAGATCATTGCAAAAAAGAAAACTTAGAAGTAGTTAGTTTAGTCGAAATTTGCACAAAGAATGTCTCTTTCGTATTTCATTTAATTTGTAAACATTTTGGTAAATTCTACGTGAAAAGTCTTTCCCTCTTGGAAGACCATTACAAAGAACTTCCTTTAATTCAGTGAATCCTATAATAATTCTAGCCTTATAACAAAAACTTTCTATGAAATAGATACTCATCAACAATTTTCGGTGGTGATAAAATGAACGTGATAGTAAAATTCCCGACTTTACGTAGCAATGAAAAATAATTTAAATAACAAGAACTTCATCATATACAAAATAAGGCGAGAAAAATAGCATTGGTCAAAATATTGGTTAATTCAAATATTAGAAAATGCTCTTAGAATATCGAGTGAAACCTTAAATTTTGAAACATTCTTGCCCTTGAGAAGTATCATAGAGAATAAGATGATTGAACGACTCCGGCTATAATATACCGTACCTCTATCATCCGAAGCCTGATTTCTTAACGCTTAATACTCTTGTATTGTTCATATCAAACGATGCTGATTAAAAGATATATTTTATTGGACGACTTTGTGTTTAATGATGGAGAAGAATTTAACTTCTAGCGTTCATAGTGAAAGTTTTTTAATTGTTTTATTGTGCGACACAAATATCATCTTGATTCTAGTAATTCTTATATCGCGTTCTTTTAACTCAACATGTATTTGATCGATTCTTACGGAATATCTCGTAAATAATGGTAAAACGAATTGTATCCAATTTTAACTACATTATGGCTTCATTGCGTGTATTTTAAACTTTAAAATTTTATTTGCGTGTGTAAATTTGTACACGTAATATGCCTGCGTATTATAGAAAATTCGAGTTTTGTTTAATGAACGTAAAGGTATATTCGGTTCAGCATCGCTAATATCCCATTTCTTCTCTTGCGAAAGATACTTCAATCAGTATTAAATTTAATGCATAAAATATCTTCTGACGATTATTGTCTTTGCAAGTCCGGTTAGAATACCAGTTTTTATAGTGTTCAAGTTTTTTTTTGAGTCCTAGCTTTTTTTCAGTTTCCCTGTTTTATTAAACCGGTTCCGATCCTAGTTAGATGAAACCGGTGGATCAAACCTATACTTATCGATTAAAGCATATCGTAATTGTCTCCATTAGAAACTAAAGATGATTTGCTCGTAATTGTGGTCAAGATGCGCTGTTTGCAGAATAATCTTTTTAATAAGTTATCAACGGATTCTTAAATATGTGGGTTAGATTTACACATGGAAATCAGATTTCTCATATACATTATTTAGAAATGAAGTCAACAAACCTATAAATTGAATATCTATGATAAACGCACATTATTGTGTGTCGTTAGATATCGAAAACTTGCTGTCTTTTGCTAATATTCTTCAATTTTAAGTGCTGAACCCTTCCATCTTTTTCATTTTTTTTTTCATTTCGTCACCCCGTTTTATTAGAGTGAATGATTATAAGATTTGATTTGACATCCTAACTTAAATCATGAGATATGTGATCTGTAAATTTTATGATTACCCTGAAGAAGTTTGATTTTTCGTTCCATAAGAAGGCTGTTTTCATCGATCTTCAGATGAATTTATGTTACAGGAAACGACCTTTATGGCATTATTCCATAGTAAAATATAGTTCACAGATATGAGGGAATGGGCAATCTCATGTAATTATATGTGGGAGATTTATGGTGAAATATCCGTGACTACATAATTTATTTTAAAATTTTATTCAGGTTGGCGAATCTGAACTGTCTTTTGTGTGACTGGTGACTTAATTATAATTATTTTAATGTAAACACGTCTTAGTAATTGCACAAGTTCCGAAAATCATTTTTATATGAAATAAAAAGAATAAGAATCTTAATAAGAATTTAAAGAAAGAACTTCATTATTAGTTCACGAGATTTGATGAGATGCTAAATATTGTGAATCAATTATCCTTAAGTACTCTCCTATTATGATTATTGTCAGACTTAATTTAAAGAATCCCATCAAGCAATGCATTTCTTAATCGAGCGACTAGATTCGCAGTAGAACTCTACGATTATTATTTTGGCGGCAGTTGACCTTCGGTATTAGGTTAATGAATGAAGATAAAATACTTTCCATGCAAAAATTAAATACTCTAGACCTAATAAGTGCATTTTCTCAAATAAAGTCGATGATAGAAACGGTGGAAGAAGTTTGAAATACTTCTCACAGAAAGACTGAACATCATAGTGTCCATATTAGCGTCTGCTATTCTAAAGCTATTTTGCTGTGTCCCGATGTTTTGGGAAAAGAATGATTTGTGATGCGACTGATCTCTTTTATTTAATAATTTAAATAGAAATAAATTTGTTTGATCCATCCAATCTTCAACATCATGATATTAAAATATAATATTAGAATATTAGAAGTTTCACGTGAAATTAATTATATGCGGTGTAATCTAGGTAAATATTTGGGTTAAGTAGAAGTAGAATACATATAGAAGTTTAGTTTAATACTCTATGACGGTTCATTTCGGGTGAAGAGGAATGACTACAAATATTGGATTAGCTGATGGTGATCGAGTGATTGTATGCACATAATGTAATAGATAGAAGGTTAAAAATATGATCGAAGACTTAGAAACACGTAATTTAGCGTCTAGCAGTGATTGTTTCGTTGAAGACTGTACCGCTACACTGTGTATCGATAAGCAATGTAAGAAATCGTTAGGCACTGAGATCCTAACAGGCCGTAAGCAATCGGATCAGGCTTCATGTGATCAGACGAAGAGCATGTTGTCTTTAGGTGATATTTCAGCAAAATTAAAATGGCAAATAGGTATAGAAAACGTATAAAAGTAAATGCAATATATACATATATCTTCACTTTCGGGCGAAAGTGAGACTGGATAGTCGCTTCATACGACATTTAACTCTAGAGAACAAAGTACAGGTATAGTTTCAATTTTAAATAATTAGATTGCGATTGCATAGTTTTATTGTGGTTAGAAGTAATAATTAAGAATTGACTATAGATAATAATGAAATACGAATTTAAGAAGATAAATTATAATATAATTATTTTGGACCAAACAAGCGGAATGTTTTCGATTTTATTTTTATTATATATGGTATATAAAATAGAATTAACCCTGTGGATTAAGAACTGTAGTTTTCATAAAAAGAATGGATAAATTCGTACTGAAAGCTCCCAAAGACATAGGATTCCCCACCTCCAACGCAACCCGCACGCGGCGCGTCCTCCCTATCGGCGAATCCGGGCGCGATCGGGGGAAGACCGCGCGCCCGAGTGTGGGCGCCATCACCGCATCTTACTCCCACGTCTTCCACGCTCCCTCTTAAAGGGACGAGGTCAGGGAAGGAGCAGCGGTGTGGGGAAGGAAACCAGATTTAATTCTCCATCCCCCCTCTTAGGAGCACTTGCGAAGTAAAAACTCGATTTGCACCGAGGCAACCTTGCACCTTGCACTCTCTCTCGCCTCGGGGCCGGGAAGATCCCTCCGTCTTTATGTATCCCCCATCCCCTCCACGAGCCTCTATCCAGGCCACCCCTCACCACCATTCATTCCTCTCCCACTCCTTGAGAGATTCCCGACGTTCCTTCCCACTCGGCAGTTTCCGTCTCTTATCTGGAAATCCCCGACCCACTCTCCTTTGTCGCCTCACAGAGCGGAACCAAAACATTGGGGCCGCGTCATAATGACCTTTACGGAGCAGACCCCGCGTCACTCGTCTTTGTTTGTTTTCAAGACGGAGAGAGTGTACGTCTCCGGGCAGACCGCGGGGTTCCTTAATTAAGAGGTGTTTAATTCATCGAAAGGAAGCGTGTTTCTTAAGGGAGAAGTGTCTGTTTCAATGAAATGATGTTTTGGCGCAAGCTTTTTAAAAACTGGTTACGCTACTCATTTAAGGAGTGAATTGGTTAAGGAAGTGATGTGAATTTTTTTATGAAGATTAACACGCAATTGTGATTTATTAATTTTTTATTTAACGAAGGACGTTGCTTCTTATTAGGCCCGTTCAACAAGTTGTTTTCTATAAGAGAGCTTAATAATTTACGCAACTCTTACGTTCTCAAAGAAAAGTTTCGCAGTAAATGTAATATTTATTTCAAAAACGTTAAATTTTTAATTCAATTTAATGGTTTCTAAGAAACCTATGTGTAACTAGCATAGTATTGTTGTGTTGTAACTAGTTTAAGCAGAAGATGTCGAAAGAATAACTTGGATAAAACTCACATAGCTTGAAAGCGATCAATAAAATAGGATAAATGATTGCAAATGCAATTTAAATGCATATATAGTTAAGGATCAAAGTGTATGTTGTTTTTAGAGATTATTTATTGTATTATACGTAATGAAATGAATTAAAGACCGATCGAAAATCGTTCGACGTCATTAAATATTTAATCCCACGTATTGTAGAAGAAGATTGAAAGGTTAAAGTTTAAAAATAAATTAATATTAGGAACCAATCCGAACCAAGAATATTTATCTTTTAAAATTAATAGAGTGATAGCCTGTGTTAGAGAGATTGAGGCAACGAAGAGGAAACTAACACCCGGCTCCATGGTCTAAGGTGGTATTGCAGGTTTCGGCATAATCTCTGATAATGGCGTAGCTTTGCCGAAAGCAGTATAGTTTTTTTAAAGTTTTTTTTTCCTATCTGAAATCTGGTCGAACTAGTGGAGAGGCTATTGTTCGATGGGTTACTAAGGAGGTTGAGAGCGTTTCGAATCCTGGAGTTGCGTTATTCCTCGAAATTGACAATAATACTATTGTTAGAGTTTAATACTTCATTGCTCAATTAACGTGATAATCTTTAAAAAATGTTCGTAGAATAGAAATATCTTCGAAACATTAACGGAGGATGAACGAGTATTTTCAATGTATTTTATTCAGTATATTTTCAAAAGAAGCGTTTATTTCTCAGTAATTTTTGGTAATTCGAGTTTTATATGCTGAAAGTACAGCTAATGAAAGTATAATAAAGACTTCTGAGTGAACACAGATGTACATTTAAGGTTTTTTTCAAAATTAATTTGCAGTATACTTGAATACTATCATCTAAAAGCTACAATCATTCGATCGAAGTCCGACTAGTCCTTTTGCCGTGTCTCGGAAAAATTAGGGTCCTTTTATAAATAAAAAATGTATTAGTTCATATCTACAATCAAAAATGCATATTATCGATTCATAGCTTCATCTCATACTTTTTCTCTGTTGTTTATTAAGGTTAGAAAGAAAAAATCTGTTGAGAAGTTAGATTCTTGTATCCAAATCTTCGATTCCTGTAATACTGTTTTCGATTAAATTCTGTTTCTTTTTATCATTTTCATCTTAAAAAAACGAAAGCAGTTTAAGGTTAAGGTAACTGTTATCATCAAACATGACTTGCTCTATATTATATGGAAAACGATTAAGTTAATTCTCTTCCTGTATAAACTATTTATTTAGCTTAAAAATAGACTAGCATGGCCACTCGCATGGTGTTAAAATAAATTGTATATAAGTGTATACAACGATTTGATATCTATTTCGGAATTGCTGTTGAATGGAAACCTTTTCTGTACCTTAGTTGATCCTTTGATGGAAAAGGAGTTCTTTAGGTTCCATCCAAACTCGGAAAGGAATTGAGTGTGATAAGACCGGTACTCAAACCCGGATCTACAACTCTCGAGCAAAAATTTTTTCGTAAAATGTTTATTCTCGATGTGATTTGGACTTTAAAGAGTCAGATTTAAAGTTCCTTTATCATCAGTAAGATATTGTTACTTTTGTATTGTTAACTTGTTCTGAATTCGTCCCTTAAAATTCTGAATACTGTTCAACGTTATCTCGTGGTCGGTAAGCCAGTAAAATTTTCTTAGATATAATTTAATGTATTTTACATTCGTATTAAATCTACTTTGTTAGTTCTTGCAAATGGAAACTGATGTAAGGTTACTAGTTTACACAATCAATTGGATTTGCTATCAGCGCCAGAGAGCGATGCACGAGCAAAGATTAGAGTTTTCTCTCCAAACTCATTGTCCACACTCGGAAATAGTTTTCACCAATATTGAGAAAAATTGAAAAACTCCAATTAGTCGCCAGGAATG
This sequence comes from Pantala flavescens, assembly GCA_020796165.1. Lineage (NCBI taxonomy): Eukaryota > Metazoa > Arthropoda > Insecta > Odonata > Libellulidae > Pantala > Pantala flavescens. The sequence goes on from CM036878.1 coordinate 22,272,162, forward strand.
AGGTTATCGGTAGTTATCGCCAATTCTAGAATCCCTCTCCCATTAGTAAGTTCAACCGATGGTATTATCCTCATCGCCTTAAGTAGCCATAATATAATTTTAAAATTTTATTTGGTACGTATTGTATTATTTTTAGTATGAACCGTGATTCCTTGTGTAGCAAATAAAACTCAATGGAGGACCGTAGAATGGGAGCGTGCTCTTGTCTGCTGTATAAGTGTTGCGTGCTGATTGCATTTATTTCTTAATCACGACATGTTTTCCGTAAGAGTTTTAATTAGTAATGAATTAAAATATCCACACAAAAATAGCATTGATTACCTAGAATTTAATTGAAATAAGGTTGATAAATACATCGGACTAGTTCTAAAGTCTTAGCAATATATTGTTACTGGACTTATCGAAGTCTTCAAGCTATTCAATGTATATTTTCTTCATTAATAGTTTCTGTTTCGTTGAAATTTTCAAATTTCGGGTCACACAGTTAAGCGAGAGTCGATTCTGTTATGTGGCGCTTCCAAAAAACGGCATCCGTAAGAGCCGTGCCTTGGGCTCTTGACGACCGGGACCACTCGAGGAGATTTGGCGTCCCTTTTTTAAAAAGTTATTTTACGTTCAATCAAAAAGACTGCAGCAAATAAAACCCAAATAAATATAGTCTATGTATTTTTAGGAATCTAAGTACGCATTGTACTCGCAATCTTCTATCTCATCTTTTAAATCGCTCTTTCCTATTAGCAGATCGTCATTTAGGTTAAGAAAAGAAAGTAAACTAATTTGTCATCAAAATAAGCAGAACATGATTATCCTAGAACTGGAAAGCGATTTAAATTTTATCGGTGCGATTACTCACCAACGTTGTATTTTCCACAAGTTAATGAGAGGAAGAGAAAGGTCGCTGCGAACGGGACTCGAAACCGGTTCTACTACTTCCACATTTCTTTCCCGAACATCAACTCCGTGGAATCTTCCTCCGATTGAACAAGTTAATCAGTTCGAAAATTAAATGAATGGAAGAGCCTTCAAAGAAGCTGCGGGGATGTATTCCATATAATCAATTAATATGTAATTTGTCAAAATTTGAGCTCTTTTAATGTTAATTGATGACTTTTTACCTTAAATACGTAATTCAGTACGATTACGTTAAGTTATTAGTAAACACTCCCCTGCGTCAATTTGTTTACATGATTTATGTATGAAAACAGACATCTTATTTGCTATTATTATAAACTGTAGATAAGATTCATATTAATCTTTGCGAAGTAAAATGTATAACATGTTCAATGGTTCAAATTTTACTCAAGAAGTTTATTTCGTGAGAATGTATAATGCATTTCTCCATTTATCTTTGGATTTGTGTGCTAAAATGCGAGTTATAATTGAAGTAGAATAGGTAGTGAGGTTTTGAATTAAACGTAGCAATTTTTATAGACACATGACCTCTAGAGAACTAAAATCCTTCTGTTAGTCAAGTTTTCTCATTTAAGGAGCTGTAATGTACACCATTATAATCTAAGACCTTAAGTCTTTAGTCCATCTTGCAGTCCGATAAGAGACTATATTTCTTAGCTTTGGATTAAATACATCAAGATACCATATGCTTAATACTTTTTCAATACTCACGTGAATCTAGATAATATATATTATATTTTAATTTTCCAATTCAATTTCGTGTTCGTTGCTTTTTACCTAACAGGTCCAAAGACTGAATAAGCAAACATAATTATTTCATATAAATGGAGGGAATTTTGTTTTTTCTATGGAGCTCTTGTCTTTCTGTACTTATTACAATATGCGTATTGGAATGATGAGTTTAGGCTCGTTATTAAAGAAATGCTTACATTACGATGATGGAAGCAATGCAGGTAAATTATCTTATGTTTGAATTATACATCGTCTCATATAGTACAAAAGAACAGAAAGTGAGGGCGGGAAAATGATATTCAATTTATGACAATGTGTCTAATTAAGTTGATAAATCACGTTTGAAAAGCGATTTGACTTTCAAAATCTTAATGTTTAAGATATTCTCCAGTCACTGTATGACTCATTACTTACAATGCCTCTAGGAATTAGTGGTCGCATCGAGGTCATACGAACGTATTAAAAATAATTATGATATTTCTGTAATATCGTTATAGCTTTTTAATCTCTCAAAATATCTACGAGATGATTGTGTCCAAGAGTTGCTAAATGATTCAACAAAAATGGGAAACAAAGAAGCTCAAATTGCATAATACATTTGCGTGGAACAAACGTGGAAATTCCTCCTCTTAAACTTCCTCTGGGTACATTTCCACGAACCTCACTGTAAATTGAATGCTTTCCTTACCTTAGAAATGCGATCTACTCATCTGTGAAATATCTGGAATACAATTTGGGAACAGCGCAATTTTTTTCTCATTTCTTCCTCGTTTTATTTACAGATATTCCAGTCTCGAAAGCTTTAGAATTATAATGCTTGGCATAGGATTAGGACATACAATTATTGCAGAAAAACAGTTAAAATACTTTTTTCGTTTTTTTATTATATTGTAGTGCTAGTGATAGAGTGTAGTTGAAGGGATGGAATCGTTTCATAATTCCCTGGATACCGATTGATTCTATGGAATACTTCCGTTGCCATCCGGAGAATTTTTAACTTCGATTTTATCTACAGAGGTCGCAATTCATCGCAGGTAATCTATAGTAACGCGTAAGTTCTATAGAAGCTTTAGAGAGCTTTCCAAAACCCACGAAGCTGATTTCGGGGGCGTTTCCTTCGAACTCTTTCGCATCGACAAACGGAATTCTCACTTCTTAATCTCCCGATTTACGGGGTTTGGTATCGTTAGGCGCATTTTTCCGCGATATATTCCCCCCGAGGTTCCTCTCTATGGCAGAACCACAAACCTTTGCCAAATTGGAAAATGTAACTAGATTCGTCGTCCGAATTTCGGAACCAATCAAAGCGCGTAATCGCGCAGAAGGATCTGATCATTCGTATGAATCCTCGGAGAGGGAAATTCGCTAAGCTTTGAAAATGAAATTCGTGACTTCCGGAATGGAGGGAGGCATCGTTCCCTTGTTAAGATCCAATCGAACCGCGGTAATGCGCAAAAGAAAGATTCGTAACGATAAATCGTATTCGGTGTGCGTCTCCTTATGCTCGGCTAAGCAGCACGCGGGGCTGCGCATTCTTTTAGCCCAAGGATACACAAGATAATCCGACGTTCGCAAATCGACCCTTTCCTCTCGAAAATGTACGGGAGATGATTGGTTTTTATCGAATGTTGGTCGTTGCAAGTGCGCAAGTATGGGCCGGGCACACCACGTTCCATCCCGCATGCCTAGGATTTTAACGACTGTGGGTGGAAGCTGAAAATACTACGTACTGTTCGGTTATATCCGTTGCCATTTTAATCCGAAAAGTGCATATTACAATATTTATTCACTGAAAAATATGTTTTTTGTAGTAGTATAAATAACAGAGGTGGAATATTTATAAATCAAAGATTGACATCATCGTTGGAATGTATAATACCTATCCCATGAATATACTATAGCTAATTTTTAATAAACGCTAAGCTATTTCTAAAGGTTTATACTTTACAAACGTGCAGATACCATCATCAAATTTACTACGGTATTCTTCCATATAATTCAACCCGAGAGATGTTTAAAGGTCAAAGAGAAGATTGTAACCAGTAGGTCACGTATTTCTCAAGAAACTAGTGTTCGGGAAATAGGTTTAAATTATAGGTGCGACTATATTAAGGATTGCGTACAGCTTCAGCGGCCGAGGAAAATTTCTAAAGGGTTGGCTGATTTACTACCAGAGAAACTATTAACAATTTTCCTCTTGATGAAGCACTTCAAGGACTATGAAAGCTGTTTCTGAACATCTTTGCTAGTGCCAGAGACTTTCTCTAAATTCTTCCACAGTAGTTAATGCTTTTGGATTGCAAGGAAACTAAGATCCCAATATATTCGATGTTAAAAATTTCACATAGGAATGTAAGTCATAACTTTACCTTTAATGATGGTGATAGTTTATTAAAACGAGCTTTCAGTCCATTGTGAGTCCGTAGTATGACCGCTAAAGGTCATGTTAGTTTTACTTCTACTCTATAGTCCTTTTTTTGATTGAGTTGTAGCATATGAAGTCGGGAAGAATAGCTTAAATGTATTTGTACACTTAATAATTAAACTAAGGATACTATTAAAAGGAAAGTACAATATTTCTTTACCTTCCGATTTCTAAGGCTTTAGAATGCCGTATGAACTCATTTCTAGATTGAATTCTGTTCTTTCTGGATGTCTGCGTTATCTTCAGTTTCATTGTATTAATATAGAATAAACGTATAGAAACTTAATGAATGAGTTTTCAACATTTTATTAAATTTCAACTTTAAAATATTGAATCAAAAGAATATTTGAGAGCTCTTATCCCAAACCTGTTAGGTCTATTACTGTATTACAAAACAGGCTACTCTTCGGGATTAGCCAAATAAGTTCCATCTTAAACTTGAGCGATTTTTCGAAACGAAGGCTAAGAGTGCCTTGAGCCATTTTTATGAGGAAGAAAGGTTTGAGAAGAGCATGAACTCGGGTTGATGAGGCGATTGGCAGTTTTATAAGAGCTTCTGATGTCGATGTACGTCATCATACGGAGAGCCATCCATGTATCTGACAGCTTTGCCTTGCAATAGATCCATAATTATCAAAAATCAGACATTATGGTGACGTACTACCCCATCAACATAGGTAGACACAGTAAACATGTATAAGGAAGAGGAAATGAGATTATGACCTTGTATAAGGTTCTTTGATTACAAAATTTTTCGGGGTACGTAATAGATCTCTTTTCGATGTCTTTCGTGTAAATTAAAAAGAAAAGCATGCATTGTATTTCAGATCATGTAGCATATAGTGTGAGATATTGAGGTATGATATAATTTATTGAGTATCGTATCATAACTCCTTGAAAGGTAATGATGATCGAGCTAACCTTTTTAACCTAGCGACATTCGACTGCCTCTTTTATGGAATTTGTTGATGCTTATCTTCGGAACAGACAGAAAATTTTATCTCATTACAGTCAGCTAACTTTAACTATACTGGCGAAAAAGTATCCATCTATTGTTCGATGGATGATATCTTTGACAGGATTTCACCGTGCGTACCTTTGAAGAATTCGCGAACGATTAGGGATTGGGCGGTTCGGTAGGTAAAAGGATGCCAGATTAGGATATTCATTCCGTCCATTGAAATATAGCAGAAACATATTTATTCAAAGGAATGAGAAGTCCTTTGTCCGTGAGAACCATACATGCATAAGTACAGCGATATCCGCTGAGGCGCTTCTAACTCAAAAAGCGTGATAGTTGAAACTCTTTTGCGTTCACTCCAGTCGATGATTTCTATAGATAGACTTGTAGAGATTCATTTTTCAGGGTGAACCTTAACTCAATATGGTCGCTTTGCTTAAGAGTTTGTGATCGCCGTATCGTTCCGTTGCTATATCTAAGGACGCTGGATGTACGACAGGGATACATTGCCGTTCGTTCATGCATGATGCAATATGATGATATGGTAACTTTAAAGAAACTTTATACGTATTTTAAATGTTCTTTTAGTTTAATAGCCTTATCGTATGTTTATTATCTATATGTTTTATAGGTAACTAAGGTAGTTATCGGTTCATTGACGTACTTGCCTTGCCAATGCTCATTCACCCTTTTACCGTGCACTTAAGCGATAGATACTATTATGTCTTGCCATCTTCTTAAGTCTTATTTTGATGGGTCTCCATTGCGTAAATTTCCATATAAGTTGAAATGACTAAAGTTATTTAGTAATATTAGTATCCATTCGATTTTTTCGATTCAATCCTCCATATATATCCAGATTTTGATATTTTCTTGTATCATAAGTCACTTAAATGATGTTAGTTCTGACCTAAAGCGAATAGTATAGCTTTGAAAACGTGTTGATAGTTATAGTAATATTTTCGATAGGTTATTTTATCGATCGTAGATACAACCTCAGCGTGTAGGCACAGCAACGGACAATGTCCATCATTGATCCTAGCGTGTAAATATACACCGGCCACGCATCTCGTAGTCGTAGTGAAGGAGTACGTGTGAGTTGTGAAAGGAAATAACTCAAGAGCTCCTCATTCCTCTTTTACGCAATAATCATTCTTGATTACTTCTATGTAACCCGTCGCCCGGTACGCACCCATATGTGCCTACTACGCCGTGGAGATTTAAAAGCACCCCGTGGAACTGGTTTACCTCTCCCTCTTCGCCCAGGGGTCGGGAAGCGGTCGAGGGACCCGAGGAAGACTCAAAAATCAAAATCCTTAAGTCCCTTCCTTTTTCTTATAAAACAGACCCTTTTTCCTAATCCTCGACTCTTCTTCTTCGATGTCAGCGAATCCTTAGAAACAACTCCCACGTCTTAAGGCGAGGTCTTTCGGCGACGGCGCCTTGCTTCGACGGCCACCCCTGATGGCCTCCGCCGTCAAGACTGGTTTTTCCTCTGCTCATCCTCCCTTTCACCAGTCACACTTCTTCCGCGTGCGACCAATCCATTCACGTCCTCCACCCATCTCGTACTTTGCACGCGCTCACTTGTCCGACTCGTTGCCAAGGAATATGTATATACATACGAATATGCATGCCGGTGTTATTGCTCTCGAGGTGGGGGTAGGAAGCGTGCCAAGGAGGGCGGGAGTTCGAGGGAGGTAGGGGACATCGCTCGAGGATCCGTCGAGGTCTTTCCATTAGTTTCTTCTTGCGATTTCTTTGTTCAGAACTCCCACGCCCGGAGTGTTCGTTCAGCTGGGGAGTAGCCGGCGCCTACGCCGGGGAACAGATGAGCGCCCCACCGTATATTCGTCGATTTTTTCTTCCCTGTGCGGGTGTTGGGATGGTTTCATTCCTGGGGCGAGGGAGGGTTGACGCCGAGGAAGGTTTGGGTTGCGCGTCCGCGATTTTTAGGTCGTATGAGGACGGAGAGATCTCTTTCCTATGCTGCGAATCATTATTATTGAGTCTTTGTGAAGCCTTCTTGGTACCGTAAAGATGGCGTTCTCGAGAGTCATGGACAGCTAATGGTCCTTCGCATTGTATATCTAACCGTAGGCCTATTCCCATTTACTCTGAATTATCATTAAATATGGAATATATGTTTCCCTGTATGAAGTTAATTTACAATCAACCGGTTGCGACTTAAATTGATGCGAAAACTGATGTAGGTTTAAAGTTATCAATTGCTATTGTCCCAAAAGAAAGCCTTTAGTCGAAGACTTTCAGGGCCTTAACTACACTATCAAAAAGCACTCACTCTCTAGTATAAGTTCAATGATGCGTCTGACTCTGAGTATTGAAAGCTGTGATTTAAGTTATTCCATTATTAAGGATATGCTTTTATTCACCACGGAATAAGGGTTCTAGATTATAAATTAGTCTCTTAACGATAGTTAAGATTCATGATCGATGGCTGTTCAAGTCCAGACAATGATGGTCTTTATGTTAGAATAATTATCTTTGTATTGTAGTATTTTTTATCATAGTAACCAAAATAACGTAATTAGTAAATAACTTAAACAATACCATTTTTTGATGAGGCGTATATTCATTGAAAGGGCATACCTATTCACGAATATTGGTTGTCTCATTTTCATCGTCAATGTATCATTTATAGTAAATTCGTGTATAGACCTGTATTAGTCAGAGGTTCATTTCTATTAAATATACTCTAATTGAAGGAGAAATTACGAATCGTATTAGCAAAAGTTTTATTTTGACATTGAATACAAGTACCTGCTCTTTTACAAAGAGTATACGAGATCAGTCGAGAGATATTATAATATATTTGATGATTATGAAGTTTCACTGAGAACTTCAAAGTGGTTTAATTTCTTCTCTAGTAGAAAAACCTTTCCAGAATGTTTTATCTTTCAAAAATAAATCCGTAATTATCTATAATATCTTGGAATGAATGCTTTTCGGCAATTTTGAACTCGACCGTTCGATTTCTTATTTTAAAACTTATGGTACAGTGCTCAAATATTATAAAATTCAGAGTAGAAAATCGTTAAATATCATATTCGCAAGCATTTTCTATTATAAAAGCTTCTTTCAAGCGTTGGATGCTTTTATTTTCTAATATCTCGTAATATTTTATTAACTTACGCGATATATCGCAGAGTTCGAAATGTCAAGAATCCATTTATAAGTTGTTGAGTTTTGTTGATGTCTTTTCTAGCTGAAGAAATAGGTAAATCGAAAATCTGGACATTCATTCCGATACCATTGCTTTGCTGGTATGAGTTCTTCAACAATCGCGACAGGTTAAATGAAAATCTTCCTCGCCTCCACGGTCATCGTGTTCGCTGATTTATGCTGCTTAGTGATGGAAACTGATAACTTCCAATAAATCTCTGAGATGAAATGTCGTCATAGACGTGCTATTTTCTATGAGGAATCGGTTTCGATGGATAGTTTAAGAGCTTTATTCTCCTGTCATGAATCTCGATAAGTGAAGGATTCCTCTTCTTGTTCCTCTCATGTGCGTCTCGTATTATTTTTGTCTTAAATGTACATATTTTATCTAAAAGTAACATAAAAGTGAATGAAAGAACTACCTATAAGAGAATTACGCTCTTCGTTAATGATTCACTGTTTTATCATCTTGGAAGAAATCCACTTTCAGCTATATGTTTTGAAGTTCTTTCTTATATCATAGCCTATGCTGTGTGCTTTCTATTCATCTTCTCTCATCAAACTCTATCTACGATTAAGTACAGTAAACGCCATAAAGATGAAAGAGTAGCTCACAAGTTTCATCTACACTTAATAGTTTTCCTAACATAAATTCCTGTTCGACAACCCAAAACTACGAAAAAAGTGGTGGAACAACTTATCCCTCATACCAGAATATATCTCTTTGTCTTTGTATTGATGATGAATTCACCTTTTACGTTTGTTATCATGACTCTGTGGTTATTATAAATTTACGATTCTGTAATTAGCTGGGTGTAAGACGAGCCCTAAGAGTTAATTAATTCCTACAGGCTAGTAGATCTTCCGTATGATGCTATAAACGGGCAATATTATAGCTATATGTGATTTTTTCGATATCCTTTATGTATATTACGTTATTTAGGGATTGTATTTTAAGATTTTAATGATCATTAAGTGCTTAAGTATCATTTAGCGATAGTCAAAACCCCCAAACTTTAATACAATTCCTCAGTATACTGATTTAATCAAGTCTAAACGTGAGAAATTTTTTCATGCTGAGTTCGTTCTAACATTTGACGAATAATGTTTCTGGTATAGTTGCTTTTTAAAGTTGTGATCTTATCTCTTTTCCAACGTAATCTTTATTAAAATTCAAAATATTTCTAAGTATTCCTAAACAATACTATAGGAGTCAATGCTGGGTAATGTAGAATAATTCAGTAGTCTATATTAACCTTAACTTTTATATCAATCGAAGTAGTCGCTTTTATCGTTATACTGACGTCGAGAAACATTATAAATATATCTTTCAATTACCTTTTATATTAATTTATAAGCCATGAAAGACGACTTAGAAAAGAATTTTTTGTTACAGAAAAGTAAAAAACGCATGAAACTTATAGATAATATGTTCAGTCAAGGAAAAATATGCGATGAACGAAAAGCAGGACTTTTTAAACATACTCGTAAAGTATTTTTCTTTCGTGAACTCATATTAATTCTCAGAATATATATAATGGATAATTTCTGATTTTAATTAAACTGGTTTTTATTCGTAAAAATGATCAAAAGTATTGACCGTGAAATGTATGCGCTTGTATTTGAATCTCGAGTTAAACTTAGGATTGAAACTTAGTAATGAGCGATTCAACTATAATTGAAATCCAAAGCTTGGGCACAAAGGCGTTTTTAGTGTGATTCGAACTCCAGACAAAGGTAGAGACATGCTTACTTTCTCTTAAGAGGTCTATCAAATGACGAGTTAACTGGCACCTTACGTTAACTAGCATTTTTATAGTTACTTCTTCCATTGAGTTTATTTCGAACATACAATTACTCATCGGTAAACAAGCCCTACACTACTTCAGGTGCAGGAGCTGGTTTTAGTGCTGTCTAATTATGGGTTTTGTTACATTAGAATAAGCAGTGGCCGTTTCTAGTTTGTGGGCCACTGTGGAATTGAAGAGCCAGTCTGTCTATAGAAAACCTCTGCCAGTCCCCATGCATTTGATACAGCACCATGATTTTTCTTGAACACCATCGGAAATCAAACACTCACTTGCATACTACTTAATGAATTTTGTGAAACGATTGGTTTAATCTTACGCATCAGACCATGAAGGTAAAATTGAAGAAAGAATAACCGTTTTACGTAGAACGTATTTCCCATATATTCGTCTCAAGGCTACGTTCTCGCGGGAAAAGCAAGAACACTTTCCTTAGGTTTTGCTGCGTGATGTCTATTAATCGAAAATAGACTAAAAGAAGTCTTATGGTAGATAGTACATTTAGGAGGAAATAGTTTCTTAAGAATTTCAGAACTTAAGGAGGAAAGCGTTACGAGTTCTGAAACCATCTTCGGAGTCTCCGACAAGAAAATCTATACGGCGATTCGTGAGGTAGTTTTGTAGATTTAAAACACCACTTTAAGAAAATTTGTGGAAGGAAATCGGTGAAAAATCTTCATTAGTGATGAACATATTTCGAAATTTGTGATTTTTACTCTTATAGAGAAATCCTCGGCGATATTAACGAGTGATAATGAGCTTGATTTGCATCTTTCGTTTGATTCGATATCATTATTTCTATTAGTTTCTGTGTAAGTACTCTATAGAACCATTGGGAGTATCTTTTCATACTTAGGGTTATCTTAAGAAATGGTTGCTTCAATTATAACAATCATGTGATAAGTTCAATTCTGCGCGTGAATTTCCTTTCCTTGATTTACAAGTTTCTTACGCTATTTTTCAAGAATTCCTATAAAATTTAGAGTCATCTTGAAATAATTATCTCGTAGTTTAATAGGAAATAATTTATATATTCTGCTCAATAAATTTAAAATCTACCTATTCAAAGAAGTTGTAAAGGGAAATATCTTACCGAAGATATTGCATTTTCATGAATTACATCGCGTGATAATTGGACCAATAAGATATAAGATTTTTATGACGTATATGCCAATTGCAATCGGTTCCCGATAATTATATAATTAATGGCGCAAGTGAAACTCACTGGAGGAGAAGTTTGTTACTTGGAAAGGAACGTGGGAGGCCGAATTGGGATGGGGCAATTAAGATCTACCTTCCAGTCAATTTTGCTGCAATTTCTGGTCCAATTCTGGCAGGACGAGACGGTATTAAGAGTCGAATGAGTATCGGAAGAGCCGTTAAAAGTCGCCGGCTCGATCGACGTGAACGGAAAGAAGACGAACGAAGGATGTTTTTATCTTTTCCAGCCTCATCCCACGTTAAATGACATTCTGGGAACGGTGTCCAGAGGACTGTATCAACCCTCGAAATACTTCGTATTTATTCTCTACGACTTCTTCCATGAAACAGCAATTACACTTCGTAATCGCGTGAGATAATTCCCTCTTAATATCACAGTATCGTAATCGTTTTGATCGTCCCGTAAAATTTCATGTCGTATTATTCCTCGAAGAATCTTGATTGGCTGAAGGCTTCGAAATCGAAAATTTCCATCGATTTCTCTCAAAGTGGTCTTTGACGTATTCATCGCTAAAAATAGAACTTTCGTAATAGGTGAATCGTACAGAGGAAATGATTTCCTTCCAACCGTTCCTTCGAAGTAATTGGATGATGACGATTTTTTTCGTTTTAATTTCCTGTGGCTGTCTCGTCGATTGCTATTTAATCTCTTCAGATTACGCCAACCAAAATTCCTCGGTTTGAAAAATAGAAAGGATTCATCACGTAGTAGTTCTCAATTTGAATGGTTGAATTTTGGTTCGATTAACTCCTATAATGACGGATTAGTTCGCAAATCTGCTCTCTTATCGCAGTTGCACGCTACTCAGTAGTTTTACAGTCATCGGTTAGGAAAGGAATCGCATTTATCAGAGGAAAATACTTTATTAACTTAGAATATAGAAGTAGAAATAACAGCCAATACCTTGAATGGTTTTGATATTATATTTTATCTAGAGCCCGTCCACATACCGTACTTAAATTTTAATTTGACTTAAACTTTGGAATAGGTTGACGAGCAGATGTTTCTGTCATATTGATAAATTGTGGATCTAAATAATGCATTACTTTAGGTTTCCTTTCTGGTAAAAGTAACTGCAAAAATTCGGCTAGCGTGTACCTGAATAAAATTCGAAAACATTCTCTTATGATAACGCAGAAGAATTTGCTGAAGATGAAAACCTCGATTTCTCAATGCAAGTGAACTAAAACCATATAAACTCTTTGTTCTTTTGTGGCTTAAGAATTAGTATAGAATTCTTCTCTCTGAATTAAGATTAAGTAATGATGGTAAAGAAAAGGGAACTCAAAGAAAATATCCAAGCATTGAAATGACGATTGAAATATCAGTAACATTTATAATAAACTAGTTTTGCACTGAAAATCCATATAAGATTACTGAATCACTAGAATGCTTAATTTCCCAGAATTATTTTTGAATGGCTTCCTAGCTTTTTAACTAGGAAATTAACCAACGAAATTAAATATGTTGTCGCATTTAGTTGTTGATAAATATGAACATTTTCTATACATTCATAATGATACCATGTATATGAAAATAACGATTTAAGGCAAAACTCTTTACTGTTCATTTTAGATAACATTCTCACTCAGAAATGCAGATTAATTTAGGCTGATATACATGCGGCGTACTGCTGCCAATTAGACCTAGCTACGAGAGAGCCGAACTTTCTCTAATATAGAAATGCAGTTTAATGGCTGTGCCTCTTACCCATTTCTACGCGTAGATACTTGCTTGACCTCGCACATAAACTAGCAAAAGGTCACCACATCTGACTTCATCTACCGAACGTTCTCTCGTCTAAACTTTCCTATTCACACTCACAAGCACATAGTACGTGGATGTACTTCAACTAGTGCTAGACGAGGGTATCATTCAAACGGAGACCACACATCGATATCCCCGATTGAATCGCCTAATCGCCATCCGTCATTATCGTGACAAAAGACGCGCGTGCCGTCGCACAAAGCGTTGCGAGCCTCAATAATACCGGAAGAAATCGTGTTTTCCCAACTCGGACTCTCACCTCTCCCCCTTAAATAGCGAGAGAGGTGAAAGTAGGTGCTCACACGGTTTAATTGCGACAATGAACGGTTCATAATGAGATGTGAATGGTCGGGGAAGGAGCACAAGAAAGGGTTACGCTCCCATTGAAGGAATCGGGAGCGGACCGGTTTGACGGGTGCGGAGAGCTTACTACGCCGGGGAAGTCGCTCTGCCGGCGTACGTAAAAATGTCGGGGAGGCACATCTGCGTGGGTTGGGAGAAAGGTTTCATCGATCGCCATGGCTCACTATCACTGGATCAATACTTGCGATGGATTACGCAGATCATAGAAATGCCCTCGAATCTGTATAATGGAAGATGTCGCGAAATATTTGAAATCAGTGGAGGAATTTCTTTATGTCATCTTCTTCCTCATTTCTAGAATTCGTCTTCGGGTTTGGGGAGAGGAAGTTTGAACTAGTTCTTGTATACATTTAAGTGGTTTAGCTTCGTAGATTCCACTTGTTAATGATAATTGTGTCAGTACATATGTGGACAACTTGAAGTGAAAAATATGTATTTAAGTCCTAAGCATTTTCACCCTTATTTCTTACTAGTATGGCCTAAAATTGACACTAAAAACTCGCTGCCAACCAGGGAAGCAGAAATACTGTTTTAAATTTATCTATCGACAATACTGTTTGTGTCTTAATATAAACGTAAGCGATAATCGTTACCATAGTATTTAGTCTTGCAATAAACTGCTTTAAAGGCACAGTCAAAGATATTTTAATATAAGATAGGTTCTCTGGAAAATAAGTACGGCAATTTTTAGGGTTTTGTTTCAACTCAAAACTGGGTGAGAATGAACTGTCATTTAGTTTTAGATTGTTTTTTATCTTGTGTGAACTCATCAATATCGCTTCAATGTTAGCTTCGTATCGGCAGTCATGACTATAAAAATACTTCTGAATCTTTCCGTTTGTTCTTTCTACTAATTGAATCCAATTACCTTTCGAATAATCGATTTCTCTTTGATACTTATGCAGTGAATGGCATTGCAATTAAAAAAGCAGTTATAGAAAAAGGATTAGCAAAGTCAAGGTTGGAAGATTGAGGCTATTCATTATCATAAGTTTTACAAATGAAATCACATAGAACTCTTTTCAATGAAATATTCCCAAATGTTTGAGTATGTAAAGGATTATAAATGACTTACTATTACAATTACTTATTATTACTTATTTACCTTACTATTACCTTACTTTTTACAATTGATTATAATAGTTATAGCGCGTTCTTGAGTGTTTATATGCTATGAAAGAGGAAATCTTTTGGTTAATATCTGATTTCATCATTCTTATATTATGGGAATATAATATTTAGTGGTATTAAATTGGTTTTCGAATAAGAAAACGATAGTACGCTAATTGTAATATCGGTTTACGGAATATGATTCAACAAAATCGTTGCCGCTACCCTTTATACGTTAAATTTGAGGTTTCTTCACACTATCTGAGAGGAAAATCACCCATGATTTGAATCTTTATGCTCTTGGAAACGCTGCCAAGTTTGGTTTCCTTGAACTTCTTTCTCACGACAATCTGCTTTGGCATTCTGAGAAGTTGAAAGGAATGGCATCCTCATAATCTGTTCGATTATCCATTTTCCCTCACGACAGACCATATAAAACGCCTAAGCGAAACAATGTGTTCCACCTTTACCACTCCTTGAAGGAAATTTTCAATGAAGACTATCATCACATCTCAAAGGCTCTGCATCTCTTAATTGCCATCGAAAGATTATCATGGCTGATAAGGAAAGTCGCGTCATCACGCTCCGAAACAAGTCACGCGCGTGCGTTAATTACACTCGTTAAATCGACAAGAGCTTTCGCTAAGGTACCCTGTCAAGGCTTCGAGAGGAAGTTTAAATCTCTCTAATGAAACAAAGTAGGAACGACTTGAAGCATCCGTGGTTTAGCTGACAATCGCTAAAGATACGCAGGTTCTAGAAAGAACGCAGCGAATACGCAGTGACTCAGGCCTACGCGGTATTCACAAAGATAAAACAATTAAGGATATAGTCAAAGACAAAATCCTTTAACCAACGGAGGAAAACTGGTTTAAAATTAGTGCGGGCAATCTTGTAACTCAGACGGAAGTGTAAAACCTTTCGCCGAATGCTTTTAGTCTCGTTCACAGAAGGGAAGAGTGTCGCAAGGGATAGATCTTGGCCCCTTATTTTTCAACTTTAAATTTGCATGGACATTTTAGCGGTAGAAATCAGAGCACGCTGTCCGGGAGGGGACAAGGTCCGATACCGACGTCCGACGATATGGTGGAGCGAAAAGCCGAGAAAAAAAGAGGCAGAGATGCGTTGAGTGCTGCGGACGGGCGTGAGTGACCATCCCGGGAACGTCCGCTGGATTTGCCGATTACGTAGAAATCGCTCGGCGCACCGCGTGTCCGACGATTCTTGCTCAGTCACTCTCTCAGATAATAAATTATGTGTGTCCAGAGATGCAATCGTATTCGCATGCCTTTGAAAACAAGGGTTTGAAACGATTGTATGGAAATTAATGTTCTCTTCTCGAGGAATGATAGCTCTTAAACAGTGATTGCGCATTACGGGCTGCAGAGCTCTTATACGCCCGTGGCTCAAGGAGATACAGTTCCAAGAATCGAATGCGTTGCTTTCTGAGAAAGGAAATTCTTACACGTGCGGGTTTCGTGATGAATGAAGCGATGCCAGGCCAAAGATTTTCCTTCACAAATAGCTCGTTAACTCAGGTGATGCATATAGTCCTTACCTTAGGAAATTATGGAAATGGCTTGTTGTTTTTATTATTGTTGCTACTATATTTAATGTTCATAGAGATTTCTCATCAAGATAAATGCACTAATTTGAGTGTAGGACAGCCAAAGAACCATAAAACGTGAAAAAAATACGACAGCCCATACCTTCCGGAATAACTGGTTCGGACAAGTTTTCTTCGAATGAGTATTTCTTCCAACAAAAATACATTGTTTCAAATCATTCAATATAAATTTTAATGTCGGTATCTTCACCAAAGTCTTTCTTTATTCCATTTATCGATATTTTTTGTATCGATGTTTCATGGAACCTCCTTAACAATTAAAGGGACTCTGTTAATGAAAGAAAGTCTCAAAAAGTTGATCGTCTAATTAATTAGTTGAATCAACAAAGATGTTTGGTTAGCTCTTAGAATATTATTGATAATTTTATGGAAAATTCGTAGGGGGAAACAATTATAAACCTCATGGATCGATACAACCAGAATTTTCCGGTTTTATAGGACTCGGACCCTAACTTCTATTCTGAAATATTCCGGTTCTAACGCTGGTTTTCATCCTTTTTTATGTTGTTCCCTCTTATTGTTCTTCAGCAGAATTTTTTTTTTCTTGAACTAAAGCAAAAAATGCGTGCTGCATAGAATTATGATTATTGATTATTCCGTAACCAAATTTTCTTGCTACATTAATTCGTTCATTCTTGAAAAATTAATTGGAATAGATTTCCTCTACCCAAACTTTTTAAACTGATTTAATGTATAACAGCGTAACTTCTAGTTAATGATTAGTTCAAATGCGTATTTTTATAATGTTACTGTTTGAGACAAACATGGTGGAACCATAGAATCAATATCTCATCCTGCGACCGATAGATTTAATGTAATGACTAGGTTATTTTTTAGTATAACATAGGATCCAAATCATTGACATTAATCTTTGTGAGTAATTTATTAAATAATATGCTGAATTTCTACATCATAAATTTTCTTTTCGTTGAAAACTGTAATTTTCAGGAATCATAAGCTCTTATTCGCTTTGATATTATGTTTCGGTTTTCTTGATTTTGTTTTCATTATAATTCTTCTATATTTTTTATCTTCAAAAATAATTTTAGACATACCATCTTAATCTGTTGCTCATGCCTCGGAACTGTAAGTAAAAATCGCTATTATCATACAATGGAAGGAAGAGAAAAATGCCTTTTTTCTTTCCCCATCGAACATGAATGCAGAATTAGTGTTGTTGCATAAGTTATCGAGTAGTCATTTACTTGCTTTATTGAATTATGAGTCAGGAAATCTTAAAATAGAGATTCTTACTCTTTTGATCCATTATCAATAAGGTAAAATAATAGCAGACTCGTTACAAGAACACAAATATCGTAATCCTGGTTGATGATGATAAGAAAGTCTCCTTCTCCTGGTGTTTCGTCGTGTGAAATGTGAATGGAGAGGTAATGGCTGCCACGAGAGAGGTTTTTTATGAGTAAAGGCAAGAATATGATGTTCATAATTGATGGAAAGAGTAGAATGTTGATAACGGAATACTTCCTTAATTTATGTATTTTGTTGATGACTTCTATTTGGAAGTGTGTGAATGGATGTCATGAACTTATTGGTAGCTCTTCAATTTTGAGGAACTTACATTTGTAATTGTTATTTGAATCGAAAGAAAAAGTATACCAAAAAGGAAGATATTGTTGGATAAAAAAGCTTCGGTTATTCTAGATACTCGAGCGGGAAACTATTGGTGAATCATCTGTTCAGAAGATGGGGATAATGGAATATATATTTGAGGAATGCGAAAAGGGAAGGAATGGCTGGTAGAAGGAGTCATGCGAACTTGAATTGCAACGAGCGAGAATTATGAATAAAGAAAAGGACTTGAGTTTCCAATGTACAAGCAGTATTGCATCGTACGAAGGAATATCGGCGTTTCTCATTTATTAGAAATGAATATATGAGACAGAAGACGGTCATCGAAGGATCCAAAGTTTTGATAAAAGTCAATCTTCAATATGAATACGACTGAAAATCACAGGTAGCGAAAGGTTCAGGAATAACTCTTCCGCAAACACGCATCGGTGCATTTCAAACATTCGGCAACGATTTGGACGTATTTTTGACGGGCGGATTCCAACGCCTTCGTCACACATCTGCGTCGTCGACGTGGTCATCGGAGAGAAAAAACGGCCCAAAATATTGGAAGCCTTCAGTATGAGCGCACTTCCGAACAATAACGATCCTATTTTGTCGTCGCTCTTCTTCGAGCGAAAACTTTACGCACCGGCGCTAATAGCTTTGTTATTCCCGAGAGGTGCCGTGTGACGTTAGTAACGCCGATAGGTATTGCCGGGATCAATAAAATAGGTCCGAATGCCCCCTTTAACAAAATGACCCGATCGAGGTTTTGATTTGGCGCAAAATAAAAAAAAGAGCTTTTAAATCCGCCTATCTGCTCGCTGCAACGGATGCAGCAGGGAAAAATCTGATCCGAAAACTAGCGTCATTATCTCAGCCGTTTGGATTGCTCCGCTTAGCCAAAGCGCCTCGCTCGTTACTTCTTATAAATAACCTATCGTAAAGGATGGCGCTACTCCAGCGCTTGATGGGCGGAAAAATGCGAGGGAATTCCCAGGTTTCAGAATGAGATCACCGTAATGTTATGGGGGATGCATAATTTGTCCTTTCGTAATCGGCTGTTTCGCTGCGGATATTAAATATATAGCCTTTTTTATAGGCATCATCCAGCTGTAAAATAATCGCGGTGGATGTGTTTTTTTTATAGACGACAGTGCCCGCCCGATTTACGAAGATCGGTGTTATTTAGAGTGGAGGTTTTAAATCATCCATTAGTTGGCATTTGGATCGAAGGCTACTGTGATTCGATCCCGACCTTGATTCTAGGAGTTTACGGTACTTCGCGAGGCATGGAAAGGTTATCCAGATCGTGGTGACCAATGAGGCCCGCTCGTAGAAAGTAGTGAATCATAAAGCGAAGGTTATACGAAAGACTAGATTTGGAAAACGATAAGATCAAATTGCTAGGGATGACCCGAGAAAATCATTCGGTTATCCATCGAAAGTTTGGAGGTAATCAAATGGTCAAATAGTACAGGTCACTTTTGTGTATTAAGGTCGGCAGTTTCTGTCATTTATTTATTTTTCAAAGTTTATTTAAAAATGTAGTGTACATTCTTTGCTTCGGTCTTCTAAGGTATTCTTCGTAACGACATTGATCCCAAATCATTCCATCGTTAGAGGTGAATAGAGAATATTTAGTATTAATGAGTGATTACATGTATACATCTTCATTAGCCGTTTTAATAATAATACCTTTTTAAGGTTTTACTACCTTTCAAAGTGGACATTGGTTTCACTGTGTAAAATCCCTAAATAAACGTTGACTATTCAGAGATGATTTAATTCCTGCAATCACATCAAGATGAATGAAGTTGTTTCATTTGTCTTTCAATGCAGGGTAGAGCAGCAGAAAAAATGATATTCCTTTGCCTCTCATTCTTTTCTTTGGTTGAGATGGTGATAGAATCTACTTATGGGAACTGATATGAAATGGCATTCACCAAGTCACTTCTGATTTGAAGCTTAGCTTTAAAGATTTCATTTGTTACCATGGAGTTACTATTCCTTGGATACTGCCTATAGAGTATACATACATAAATTTGTTCGTAATTTTATTAACATTTCTCGGGTGATCTGTGAGATAAAACATCGCTATTCATGTAGAGAGCTTCATTTTCCTGAAAAGGCTGATTGTAGTTCATGGCTGCAGGTTTTATGGTTTAAATTTACCTCTATTCTCTATGAGGTTTTATTTAATGGATCATATGGTATAATTACTCATTATTCATTAAATGTTCTTTTAGTTTGGTGATTGCGCTTTTTTATTGACCAAGAAATCACTGGTTTACTTTTATCCATTCACATACTCTCTTGGTTTATATAATCTCTAAAAGTCTTAAGGCCTAATTTTAAGGCTCGTTTGTTGCATAATGACTCTTAACCTAACGGTTTCTTTTGTCGCTCGCTTGGCTATGGCTGTTAAGTTTGTTTTCTCATTAAAATTTTTGTTATAATTTGCTAATTTGAATTCTGATTTTCATATATTCTAAAATTCAAATAGAAGGGTTTTAATAGAAACGTATAAATTCGTTATAAACAATAAGGTTCCACGAGATTATGCTCTAAATTCTATTTTAAATTTTAAGTTCAACCACATATTGGCACCTTTGGTACATTATTACTTATGTGCTTATGGTGCTTAACCCTTAATTATTTCACATTGGTGTTATTATTATATTTGATAAAAATTCGTCCGCGTCGTCCCATGTCGTGGAAAAGGATAGACGGCAACGAAATTTCATTGGGTAGTACAAGAATTTCATTTTCTCCTTAACAGTTATCTTACGGGAGGATTACACAAAGTCACGCCTGAAGTGCTTAATTAGATCTCTTAATTTTTTAAAAACCGTTGACCTGTTTTTTTACTTTCAGTCATTTTCTGTGTTATCTTTTATATAAGTTCCTTTCCATAATTATCTTGCAATTAGTTATTCCAAAAGGGAAAGGAAGTTTGAATTCGTAAGTCAGGTTAAAAAGACATGCAATTTATCAACATACATGTATGCACTGCTCATTAGATACTCTAACGCTGCACATTTTACCTCAAAGAAAGTATGAAAAGAGGTTATATTCATTTCCTTATAAATCCCTTGTTTTTAATGGAAAGCAAACATAAGCAGGGCTTGAAAAGTAAAGGTTAATTATTTAAACTTCTTTTAGTTATCTTTTGTAATATAACCGTCCTTTTCGCATTGAATTTTTATTACAATTAAAACTGCTTTAGTTATTTTTGAGGGACAAATACTGATAACATTAGCAAGTTAAGCAGCTCATTATATTGTTCAAAAGTTGGTGAATAATAATCTCTTCTCATAGTATTTAGAGGACAGAAACAATCCGAATATTTATATTCTTAAATACAATTATTACAATAGCAATATCTATATTATTTTTATTGATTCAGCGAACGCTGTTGCTAAAAGTTAGGGTTAATTATATTATAGAGAATGAGTGCTTGTATAATATTACATATAAGGTAAACCCATAGCAAGCTTAAGTTATGTTAATGTTCAATAAGCTCTCCCTCCAATGTTTGTAAACACTGCTTGCTGTAAAATAGTTCCCATTTCAACCCGAATTTAACGTTATGAAGCACTGACAAACTTCTGTTTCTCTTTTAAAATTTATTTCTCCGAAATTTACTTATAAATTATCTATTATCAAGTTTCCGCAATTTTATAAAGTTGTATTGTAAAAAATTCTCTTCATATATATTGTTTGTTCTCCATTATTCTTTTTACTCACTGCAACTCTTTTCCTACTAATTGCAGTTATATCCTAGCTTGAAATTTTATCGATTTATATTGTTATAATTAGGAACAAACTGTTTAGGTCAAAACTCATTGCATATCTAAAAGATATCGAAGTAAAAATGAAAATGTTTATTTCATTTATTTATTAGATATCGCTGTTTCAAAGATAAGGGTTGAAATAAGAAGAAATAGTAGGTTATTTATATTACAAATAAATTAAGGCTATAAATTAAATATATATTGTGTATGTGAATTTATAAATAACAATTTATGATATAAGATGTAAGGGAATCTCCAAGTGTAATGCAATATTAAAGTTAATTACTTAATATTAATTAATTAATATTGAGGATATAATGAGGAAATCTTTCGCCAAAACTTCCTTTTTATAATAAGTAACTACTAATTATTTAAAACTTTCACAAAGATTTACTTTAAAAGGAAAATGATACTACAGTTTGCAGTTAGAGAAATATGGATGGCCTCAAAAGTATTTAATCGAGAAAAGATGTACACAATCGAAAATACTGACAGAAAAATGAAAGAATAAAAAATAACCCAATTGTTTGTGTCGATAAGAAATTGTTTTCATTCCTTAAGCATCGAGAAATTTAATGTATTTTATATAACCGATTTATAAGGAAACTTTTTATTGATGATTTCCTGACATTTTTGATCAAGATACTTACTTTTTGTAAAATCCATTCACCGAGTTTATAAGTTCATCGGTATCATATAGAGATGCTATTAATGTTTATTAATCTTTATTAAAAACGGCTATGAATCTAAAATGAAAAGATTTTCCTCTTAATATTGCGCAGGTCATTACATTACGTAGCTTCATTACATAGTTTTCTCACACGAACTATTCCTATTAATATTCCCGAGACGCGGTAGATATGTTAGGTCCGCCCGATATCCTTGCCTATATGCGAGTTTATAAAAATAGCGGCGATTCTGACGTAAGATAGAAACGAGTTTGATAGAAAACCGGCTAGTATCGGTTTGCACGGAAGCGGATCTCGATTAGAATCGATTCGGATCAGGCGTTTAAGGGTCGGTCTTTTACTCGAGCGACAGACGGATAAATCTCTAACTATTACTAGGATGAGATTCTAAATAGATATATCTGAGCATTAGCCTACTTCATAAGTAGCAGGGCGCTGCAGTCTAAAGGAGGCGGTAAATTTGAACAGGTTACATATATAAAGGATATTGGATACCAGGATATTTAAAAGAATCGAATTTATTTTTAGAAATTACAAGACTTCATTTCTAGTATTTGTAAGAGATTCTCCTTTATAACTAGAAAATACATTTTAGCCTGAAATTTATAATCATTGTAGTACGTGTGACTGTAAGATCACTTGTAAAAGAAGGAGAAAGATGTACATAGTGATGGAATTGAAAGTAGTAGAAGTTTTTGTACGTAAAATGCTCCTTAAGAGGTTTATAATTATATCAGAGAAATTGTGTTACTTCGAGATAGTGAAGGATTTCAAATCGCATATTTTACAAAGCGAATGTCATAAATAGATCCCAAATGCATATGATATATTCTTTCAAGTACTTTTTCCTCGCTGTGAAATCAAGTTAAGAAATCATTTCCTCTTCCAAGCTATTCGTGAAACGACTAGCCGAAAACTTAAGATCAGCCACTGGGACTTTATTGTTTCACAACAAAAAAATTTCAGAAACAAACAGATTTCTTGAGATGAATATAGCTCAAAAGCAATTAACATTTTGTATTCAGAATTGCAGTATCTAAAACAATTCTATATTTTTTTATGAGTAAATGGATTATTTATGTTCTTTCATAAAGAAAACAATAACGCTTTCATTTTCCACCTTCGACGCTGTGATTGAAATGAAAAATACTGACCTTTTAAAAAGTTCATTAGTATTACTTTTAGGATGAAAATACCCCATGAATCTTAAGTGAGTATCGACAAAAATTTTACTGTTCTTTGAGTTTTTTCGTTCATAACGTTATATATAAATAGACATAAAACTTCCTCTAAAGATTCAAGACTGTTCTCTTGGATTTTTTTATAGATTTCCTTTTTATAGATTAAAGGATTTCCTGGTTTCTTATATCCCTATTTGCATATTAAATTGAATAACGATTACGGTGAACGTAGAAACAACTGAATGATGAACAAGGAATCAAGAATCTTTCCGAATTTACTCTCCTATAATTTTCCGTACAATTATAAATAATGGAACTGCTTATATATAGTTGATTATAAGTTGAACACGGGTCATAAAGAGTTTTCTAGGGAAATGCTAGTCTAATACGTCTAAGTAATACGTCTATTGCAGTTTTGGAATATAACCTGGTATAATTTCATATGGTTGTTTCTTTACAAAAATTCAAGAGGAAGGATTTAATACTATCGATTGTTATAAAGTAATATCAACAATTGGTTTGAATCTTATTATGATCTAAGCACGAACGTAATCGGGGTATTGTTCGGTTGTGACGTATAAAACGAAATATGTGTGATTTATTGAATGAATGCGCTGATTAAGAATAAGAAATTAAATAAAGAGTAATTTAAAATCATCTACAAACGCCTAGTATTAGAAAGTGATGAGGGAGATGAGGAATTATAAAGGTATTTCATAGTTGGATGACCTGTAGCGCCATCTCTAAGTGCAACGCTAGAAATGCTAAGTTAAGGCGCGTTTATGGTTCCTAATATCATCTGAATCGAAACTTGAAAGACTGAAAAGTGATTAAATAGCATAAAAATTAATAGTCATATCTTGCTAGTATTTATTGATTTCAGCCTATGGTTGTCAATATATTAGTAAAGTATGGATTTTTACGAAGGGAGTGAGGCACAAGAAAAATGGCGGTCTGTATTCTTCCAAGTAAACCACCGTCTCTTATCATAAGCAATGCATATTTACTTGAATTTTTATATCTTTTTATAGGGGAAGTTATTAAATTGGAAACTGTTTAGTATAGGACTTGTTTTTAAATATAGAGTATATTTGTATAATAGGAAATTAAAGCTTAATAAATTGTTAAGAATTTTTTATTGATTGGAGCGCATGAATTTTAATAAAACTAAGTATTTTCTGGGGATTAAAAATTTAATTTTAGTTATGAGTAATTTCGCATATCTGTCACTGTTACGACAGTCTAGTCTGGTTATATTGATCCATTCTTTCCAAGTTTGCCATCCCTGTGAAAAATTTTGCACAAGGTGATTTTCAACGTAAATACAGTTCATTATTGAGCATAAATATGAGAATCTATCAGATCTATATTGATTTTCAAACGGATATCTTATTTGTTGTCCGTGCCACCCCATATAGCTGTCAATAGTAAAAATAATGTTAAAACAAATGAAGTTAATGATATTCAGTTCAATCAGAAACAATTTTTGGAATTCAAATATCGAAGAGAAACTAAGAAACAAAATATTTACAGCAGGAAATAACCTTACAATGTTCCCAAAATCAAATACGCTTACTCTAACCCAAATTGAAGTTTATGTTATTATGTACTCTATACTTCTTGAGATTAATAGTTTGAGATGTAATTTTATTCGAAACATATGTTCAAACCTATGGCTTGTCATATCAATCCGAAAATTCTGTAAAAAATTTCTATTAGATTTATGAAGAAGCTTTTCTGAAATATTAGAAATGCAGAAAATTGATAAGAATGATGCGAATTTTAACTTGTTTAGGCGCTTAGAAAAGAGAGGCATTTAAATAATCTAAATTCAATCAAAGGTGCTTTCAGAAACAAAAAAGAAACGTAAGAGCAAGATGGTAGGATGGGGAGTGTCCTTTGTTAATCACACCTATGGATGAGTCTAATACAAATTACAGTGCATGTTTCTATGACAAGCAATTTTTCTTTTCCATCCATCCATGAGTGAATATGAATACTTTTAATTGGCTATTGAACAGTTATGGCTGACATTGATTTGATATCTTAATGAACAAAATTATACTTATACTATAAATAACAACTTAGATAGGAATTGCGTCATTTATAGAAAATGGCGTCGCTCATGTGTAATGTTTACGAAAGACAATTGTAAGTATTTTGTGTTCGGGAGTAAAAATATCATCGCAAGGCAATAGACATTATGTTGAACGGAATTTAACCAACGTTTAAATTCTAATTAAAACTCTAAAATCTTCGATCGCTCATTCTTTAGTAATTTAAACAAATATAGGAGGTATATTTTTTGGTTTTCAGTAAATGTATTCGCAAAACATTTATAGATAAAAACACAAGAATTTTAGTGCTAATGAAAAAGAACGTTTAAGATATGGAGGCATTATGAAATATTATTGACGAAAAGGAACTCAAATTTTAGTCTAATAGGAGTTAATGCTGATGGGGTGAAAGTTTGACTTTGTGACAGAATAATTCCTTGTTTCGTTTATCATTTAAATTGTCGTTAATTTATCCTTCTAACACATGAGAATATACATAATATATAATAATAAATAAAAATTTAAATCATAATAAATAATAAAAATGGCAAGGGGGATACTAATTACGAATTTTAGGGGGGAAAATTGAGCCTTTTTTAATATATACTGTAAATATATTGTAGTCACGGAAAGAGAAATCTTCTCTGCTAGATGTTCGATAGAGTATTGTAGAATTTTCTGATATAAGACAAAACTAATTTATTTATTTAAAGAGTTAAATGGGCCTCAGTATATTATTTTTGAGGGAGAGGTACACACTTTCAGTAATTTTACTATTGAGGATTACCTCAGAATTAGCATTAAAAATCTCTCTTTATTAAACATGTGAAGTAAGCTCGTGAATTTTAACTTATTCGCTTTAGAAATCTCATAAAATGCTACCATTGTTCTTGATTTTTGTAGATCTCTCTTTGTAGTGTGGAGGTAGTGGCTGTATTATGTATAGAATCCTTTTCTTTGAATAAACCTTTTTGTTCACTTGCTCTTGGAAATGAAAATTTCCGTCTCAATATTAATGCAATTATGGTCATATTTTGTAATTTTTAATTCTTTAGATTGAAAGCACTTTGCTCTTGAGAATTCATGGAGAAAATGAGTTAGACATATATATTGGATGTGTTCTCTGAAATATTTTGTAGATGAAAATTAATTAGAAATGGAATTATATTTTGAAAAGCAAACGTTTAAAAGAAATTATGCGGGAAATCTTTTGAAAATTTTAATGTACAATTCGCATGAATAATATGAGAAAAGTTGGCATTCCATAATGGAACTGATGTTGGTCTGAAGTAACGAAAACAGTTCGTAGAAATCGGTCTTTACGAAAGGAAAAAATCGCGAATGTTTCAGTTTCATTTTCGTTTAAAATGTATGCCATACGTGTCGTTATCTGAACTACTCCACAATTACTGTTCTTATGCTTCACTAATGTAATAGAATATATAGTACCGATTTTTTCAGTTTTTCAAATTACGAGAATTTATCCTTATGTAGAAATCGTTATTGTTATGATATTAGATCAATAAATACTGAAGAGTAAAATGTTTTTTTTTTCAAAATATAAATTTAGTATATTAGCAATAAAATTTACGAAAAAGAACTTCAGTATTTTATTCAAGATTTCTTAGCTAACGCTTTTTCGATTTGAAGTTAGTCAATCCCCCCTACTGCAGACTATCGGTGAACTTATTTTTAACTTCATCTTCAATTAATGCAAAATTTATTTTGAGCGCTTTGTTTATCTATTTAAATTAAATATTAATGATGCATCTCGAAAAGAACGTATAAAATCTGATCCTTGGTTTTCATATAAACACTCCTTTCTCTGTTTTATGAATATATGCAACTTAATATCAATGAAATAATTTAATATCCTATTTTAATTTTAGAATATCTGTTTATTAGATGAAGTTTCGGATTGGAAAAGGATATAATCATAAAAAGACAGGATTCATACGTTTGGTATGTATCCACAATAGAGCTCGATTTAGCTTTACGTACATTTCGTCACGTGTATGAACTATTCGAAACTTAAAAATAAGGACGCAAAATTCGTAATTATGAAAAATATACGCTTTAAATCTACGTCGGATCGGTTAAAACTTTTCTAAAATTCCAAATGAGCAATCGAAAAACATTTTTCATTCCATCGACAGTGTCAATTTTGCTTTACGTACATTTTCGAAACTTTTACAGGAGTTCATAAAGTTTGAAAGTTCCCTTTCAATCACGTGGCGTGTTACTTTGTCGAAGGAGACACAGAGGGATGACTTTTTCCATTTGTTTCTCGTCTCTCGCAGAAGTACGCATATACATCTATGGCGTGGTCAATCGTTTCCTTGGCTACCATCGAACTTCGAATTTCCTACCTCTCGCGAGAGTATTGATTTAACGGTGGTCCCCACCCCCTTCAGACCTTTTCTACCGAAGTCTCTCTATTTAATTCGAATTGACATTACCGAGCCGTCGTTAATGTGATCATATTGATTGGAATGTGAAACTCGCAGATCCTTTAATCAATCTCTTTTATCTTTTAATCAGCACATTCCTCGCTAATACTTGGGCGTCGTTTGAGCAGTCGACTCCCGTTTTTCCTATTTCGTTACTAATGGAGAGCTTTAGGATCACGAACGAAAATACCTATCATTTCGCGAGTATATTTGAGCCATTGTCTTCTTCTATTCCTAGTTCGGTTTTTTTTCGCAGAGAATGACGTATTTCAGGTACGTCTTTGAATAAAATTATGCGCAATGTATTTTTACCTGCATCGAACTATGGATTCGTTCTTTTTTCGGCTCTCGGAATTATGAATTCATCAACGCGGCGTGCCTTATGGGCTACGCGATTCCATTTAACTAGGCTGCCCATTGTCAATTTTTTCTTCTGGGCAGTGAAGTGCTTAGTGAATATTTTTTATTATTAAGCCTGATGTAGTAGAGAGACCGGAAATCCTTTCATATTTGGAGATCTTCGCTTTTAATATTTTAGTAAATTTGAGATATCGATATTTTTTCTGTGATTTTCTTGAAAGTAATTTGCAATGCAATAAGGGATATGAATGCCTCTGAACTTATTATTAAGTCAAATGAAGTCTTTGTATGTCGAATTCGATGATTAATCACTGTAAAAGATCATTTATTTAGGTCTCATTTTTCACTGCGTAATATATGTAATATTTCGTCATCAGATTGTCGATTAATCTAGTTATTAATAATGATGTTAACTTTCTGTGGAATGTTTTATTGAATCACCCGTACGATTGATAGTAAAAGTTAGCGTATTCGAGTTAAATAAACCCTATTGTAATTTATCTGAAATCAACCCATCCTTTTTTAAGTATGTTTACGTATCACAGCTGAGGAACTTTAGTATTTTCAGTCTAATACTGAGAATGAGGGGAATTAATATTAGGTATCAATAAATGCTGAATAAATAAATAAAGTAGAATGTCTGTTATCACTTAATTTCGCCTTTGGAAGACGAAAAGTATTCAATAAGATAATTTCAGTACCGTCCACATGTATTCATGTAAATATGAATCAGAAAAAAATAATTAAATGTTCTGAAACTGTAGATTGAGAACTATCTTGAATTTGTTCATTTAATACGGATATATTCTCCTCCATTAGAGATTTTGATTTAGTTTTACAGGAACAAATATTCCATCCATATTTCGATGTGTTATCGTAGTATTATAATATTATAATAGCCGTCCTTTTCTTGATTTAACAGCTCCTTTAAGTAATTTACTTCTATTCTAGTTTTACATTGAGTAGGAAGTCAGAAAAAATATCCTATTATATGTTTTTTTATTATATCTTTATGGTGAAATATAAAATATTTGAAACTTATACAAAGACTCATGAATTGCCATATTAGCGACTGTTTTGAATATTGTGAAATATTATTAAAAGAATCCAGTATTATAATGATCGGAAGTCAAATTATAATGTGATATTACAATCAGTTAAATAAGTTGATAATACAAGTTACAGAAATAGATTACTCAGCTAAAAGTTTATTTTGAACTCATTTGACAGTCATGATGTATACTTTGCGAATGGAAAGTAGTAGACGTAATTTAACTAAGTACTTCATTCATAAATTTAATTTTATAGTAATGTTATTTCGCTGATCATTTATATTATATTATATTTTAAATAAAATAAAAAACTATACGATGACCTTTTCAAAGAAATTGTCTCCGTTATTATTGCATTGAGTGAGAAAAAGCCGAGGGAAACAATAGGAAGGGGCAGAGCGCTTAAGGAGGGAAAGTCACTCAATCAAGTGAGGTTCTGAGAAAAGAGCGGTCCTTATAAACAAGTGGCATAAGAGTAGAAGGGTCCATTCACATAAGTTTAGATGTAAATCGGAAAAGGAGCAGTTATTCTCATTAATTGATTGACCAAATCTTCATTGTAATGATAATTGTTCAGATCGCTTAATTTGATCGCCATTCTAGTTGTATCGCTTTTTTATTTTGTTTATAAGGATACGTGAGTTGAAGGTATGAGTAGAAATACTTTCGACTATTGCTATCTATGTCTATCAACATGATTCCTTGGGTTACGGAGGGGAGATTCTTACTGATGTTCCTTTTGTATTGACGTCCAATGTATATAATTTGTTAATTAATAAATTAAATTTACGTTTTCTGTTTTAATCTATAATATTCGCGTTTAAAAGGAATCAATAGGTGAAATTATTATTATAAAAGGATGTGTTTATGTGTATATTGTCTTGAACAAATCGATAGAGCATTAATGTAATTGATTATTAATAGCGTCATTTGACTCTAAAATATATTTTCTGACGCTGGATTTTGCAGTTTATCCTCATTGATTAACTTTTAATTTAATAATTTCTTATATCTGCAATGTTTTTGGTCTAAATTTCGTCCATCAAATCGTTGATTATGTTGCCATGTGGACTTATAAAACACGTACTTATTCTTAGCTAGGTATTTATACCGCCAGTAATATTTGGATAATTTTACCTTAAGGGGTATTAATACATTATCTTCTATAAAATTCTCTTCTCAAAATTTTCCATTCTGTAACAATCCAATCATAAAATAAGTTTTTGGTGCCATAAAAATCCCGAATTCCTCTGAAAGCATTCAAGAACCTAAATTTAATAAATAAGAATAATTATTCTTTATCCGCTCTCTTAGTTCTGTGCTGATTTTATAGAAAATTTGTCGTTTTCAGGCTAATTTGTTTGATGCTTATTGTAGGAGATTTCACATTGGTAAATTATTTAATACAAAATATTAAAAAATGCTTGAATATGAATTCTTACCTTACTGAGTGACACAAGCGAAAGCCTATCTTCTCTGTCCTCTCTATGGAGTTCTAAAGGACGCACTATCATGTTCCATAGGTGCTGAGAGATGGAAAGGAGCTTTGATAATATAAAATTTACCTTTATTTATTTTAAAAATATTTTGTCCAGCTTAATCCACTTTGAGTAAAGGACGCATAAATAAAAATAGAAATAGCGCGATAAAATAATACGACTATCCCTATAACATAACTAATCGATTTTAAAAATTTGGAACGTGCTGTGTTAATATTTGCTTTTGCAGTGGTTATTGTAAAAATTATGTTTTTAGGAAAACGAATTCGTAAATTAGTAGACTTTGATAAAGAAATCAGTAAAGTTTTTGTCAATTACTCACTCTCTGTCGTTATATTTTCCCAATATATAAAACCCGAATTATTAACTAAGCGATCGAGAGTATTCTCTCCAATTTTAAAATTGGTAAGTATACTCATAAACGTAGATTTTATATCAATTTACGTCGATTGAACAGTGTCAGTTAAACCTTCATAACATTGCATACGAGCGCCATGAGCTTGATTATACATTGTATTGCGTGAAGTGTACGAGGAATGTATTCTCTCTATTTTATTATATTTTACTCTTGAATTTATAGAGCTGTTATGCATATTAAATAATATGTAAGCAAACGTTAGATTTTCATATAAAATAATTAAAACGACTTTTTAAGTGTAATATTTCAAATTGTGATAAATAGCAAGGATTGAAAATCGTTTTAACTTTTAGTTTTATACATCTAAGGAGTAATTTTCTTCTATATTCATTCCATTACTTCATAGCGCGGTATTTATTTATCGGAGTTAGATTTGCATGTTAACTGGCACTTCTCCGCCGCGAGATTGCATTGATTATAGATTCATGGAAGGAGTTGAAGGTTGTCAAGTTGCCTAACCTGTCCACGTGTCTATCTCGTAACGTAAATCTCTTTTTCCTCGCAATAAATTCTGAATGCAGAGAGATGTAATTCTTATGATGATTCTGCCATATTTGGCAGAATCCCCAAGATGTTTTCTTTGCAATCATCTGCGTAAAAGAAAATTCTCTAAAGTTGCTTCTTTTTGGATTTCTCTCGATATTTCAGGCAATGAGTAATCTCTGAGGCTGGATAACGTACTAAATTGTATATTTTTTCCTTTTTAATAGTGGAATAATGGAGTATTCCATGTTAAATAAGTATTGTATAGTTAATAATTTTTTATAAATTTTATGATTGAAACTCTTTTGCAAAATCAAATGAAAAGGAGCATTCTTATGCTGTAATATTAGAAAAATGATATAGAATATAAACCGTCTTCTTTGTGTTCTATTTGATAATTATTTTCAATTTGATGTTAATTTCATTAAATTTTATTCCAGTTCGTTGTGCATATACTATTTATTTACGTCTGAGAATCGATAGTTTGATCAGTTTTTCTATTCTACAGTAATTCTCAACGATTGAGCCTCGTAGGAAGATAAGAACAAATTAGTTTTAATATCATAGCATAGGTTTTGTGATTGACGGTGGTTTTTAAAAGTAATTACTCAATCTTCTTTGTCTCAAAGTAAGTTTACACTAACAGCTTTCCAAATAGCGAATTGGGTAGCGGAGTAGTCTTCAAGATGTGATGTCTCGAGTTCGATACTCGGTAAAAAACATAAATAATGTGATGATCGTAGTTTGTTAAGATTTTTTGGCATTTCTATCCTTCCATTACTCCTTTTATTATCGATGTTTTTGAATTGTATGATACTTAATAAAGAGATAATTAGGAATTATATCGATTAATTTGAATTCGTGTACAATGGGGCTGGATTTTTTCAATTAATATCGCATTTATACAATTTCAGTACGCAGTGTATTTTTGTTGAAATAATCATACAGATTTCTTAGTCGCAGAAATGTATAATATACTATAAAGATTAATATTAGAGCTTACATATATAGAGCTAACATTCGTTTGTTATTCAGATATCGAGGATTATCATAGGAATGCGCAAATCGTTTGTATTATACATTCTTTTATTCGTGATTTATCTTCATTTACCTTTTCATTTTCAAAGTGGACCAATTCCATAATATCATGTTTGTAAGTAATTTTTCTTGTACTGAGTCTAATACTTAGCAAGTTTAAAATGACTATTGCTTACTTAAATGAACAACTATTGTTCATCATAATGATCACGCAGTACATACGCTCAATATCCTCTTCGTAAGAATTTAGTGTCAACACTTGTAACAGTTAGAATGTTTGTTTGCTTTGAGCATATTGTAATAAATAGAAACAATAATACCATTCATACATATTCATTTATCTTGCATAAATACTAACATTTTAGATACTGAATATGTTTTGATTTTTTCTGTGATTTTTTTAGATTCACTCGTATCATTTACGGTATCCTCATAATAAAAGTTATTATTTCGGTTTGTAAAATAGAGAACTCTGTTTAAATCTTTTTATTGAGTCCATTTAAAACACGGAAAGGTTTATTTGATATTTTATTGACACCTTACCGTATGATGGAAATCCCTTATAATATCAAAACATCTCTGAAACAAAGATGGCGCTGTTACATTCCAGTACACTCATGGGTTGATTGTAATGTACGGCGGGTAGTAGTAAGTCGTGAATAAGTACAAAGTTATGTAGTTATTAAGTACAGTTATGAAACATTTCTGTTTCATTTATGAATAATGGAAATAACGTTTATTAGATCTTTTTCTTAAAATTGATGGGACCGTAATATTTGACATCCCACATTTTTCGATAAAATCAATAAACTTATTTTTCGTCGTATACAAAGTTTATTTGTAACGATGAAATTGAAATATATTTTCTACTATTTCACAAATTACATTGATTAAAAACCACGAGTGGTTTCGGCATACTTAGCCATTATCAGGTGTAGGATAGACTGTCAGTTCGCTATTTAGGCTAAAATATTTATATCTGCTTAAAAATATTACCATAAATAGCGAACTCACAGTATTTTCTACATCTAATCATGGCTAATTATGCCGAAACCGGTCGTGGTTTTTTATCACTGTAATTTGTAAAATTGTGCTAATTATATTTTAACTTTATCGATGCTCGATAAACTTTTTATACTATGGAATTTCACCAGATCTCATTTTATCTTCATCGTCCAAAATTAATTATAATTCCATTCATTTAAATTGCATATTCGTTGTTAATATTGGTTAGTCCGATTAACAAAAAAATTGAAGGGAATATTAAATTCAGATCATCATTTAATGCAAAAATTTCTATTAGGAATTATGCGATTTTTTTTTCAAAATGGCGCAATAGGAGAGGTTATGTTCGAAGTGGTGTGTTTAGATAGTTGTTGATAAAATGTTTCCGTTAGTTGATTATCATTGCGGTATTCATATCGTACACGTCATCGGTTCACTATTGTTTACTCGTTACCTCCTCGTGTTTGTTATAATTTTTATTTCATTCCAGATAAAAATATTGTGAGTTCGATTGCTCTTTAACACGTCGTTATAAGGCCTTTAGTAATTAATTTATAAATTATATAAATTTATATAATACATGAATATCGAAGACTTTTCTTCAAGAGGTTTAGATGAATCGGTTTGATGATCGTTGATTAGTATTGTCATTGAATGCTGAAACTATCTTTCTCGAAAAGTTTGAAAGTTAAATTGTCTGACAAAAATGTTAGTGGATATTTTATTCGGAAGATTATTTTCTTGTGAAACAATTTTTATCTTTGAATAATTATTTTGGATTTTTTCTAGATAAATTTATTAATTTTTTCCCATCCGTTCCATTACTAAAATCTATTTCTCGTGATATCATTACAATAATGGAATCTCAAAAACAGAGTGATACCTTCTATCTTTCTTATTATTCAAGAATTTATTCTACAAATATTTTTTAGGCAAGATGTCTTATATTTCCTCTTTTTTTTTAAATTTTTATTCGTTGTCTATTTCATTTATAATTTACTGTTTCACTAAAAATCACTTCACCAATTTCTTCACTATTAAAAAATCAAATTATAACTCAAACAAGAACTGGAAATAAAATCTTCATTAGGAATCTTCAAATCCTTTTGATGCATTTAACTTGTTTAGAGGGAAGTATCTTGAGAGATATCCAAGAGTTTCTTGCGATCTTTGTGTAAGCAAGATTCCTTAAATTAGGTAGAAAGAATTGCTCAAAATAATCTAGAGTAGAGAGCTTTCAACAGATATATCTTGGACTGCCTTTTCTGAACAAAATAATAAACTCATCGTTGAAGTAGAATGTGCTTTGAAATAAACGAAAAAATTAAAAGGAATTACTTCGAGACGTCTCATTCTTAGTGAAAACTTATTATCCGTAAGCAGCGTTTTACGCTTGACATTCTTAATTAACAATGCAATTAAGAGCTGTCGAACCTATATCAAAGCATCCTCAATATATTCTCTTCAAGAATATTCTTAGGAAGATCCTTATTTTAATCTTTCTTAGTTTAACACTGTTTTCCTACAATTTTCATTTTGATCGCTGACATATCGTAAATGAGAGGAACGATTTTTGTTTGTTTTTGAATCCTTGTGGAATTCGTCAGGAATTTTAGTTTCTTGATTTCCCTTTAGAGGCATTGGGAAGTTGATGAATTTCTTTCTTCTGAAGATTAACTTAACGAATAATAACCATCCTCTGTAATGTATCAGTTGCTGATTGACGGGGCCTAACGCTAGCGAATGGGTACATTCAAATAGTTAATTATTGATATACGCTGTTTAGAAATGCTACTTAAGAAGGATGTTCCTGATCATTTTGTTCAAGATTCTAAGGGTGAAAGCAACATACGGAATTGCGAAATTCGTGGAACTATTCGCCTTTTTGAACAGCTTTTTAATATTCAAAATGGCATGGTGGAAAAGTGTATTAGCAAAACTTCCGCGCAAATTCACTCATTCAAATAAAAATCGAGTTTAGTTCTTTCAAACGCAATTACGCGCATTGCCCGAACAAATGAATGCAATGCCGTGAAATCGAAATACAAAAGTTTTAGAGAAAGTCTTTTTCAATTACTGGTTTTTTTCGCTACATTTAGAGAAACGAATGTCTCACTCTGAAATGAATCGATTTCGAGAACATTTGCGGAAACGTTGAGTCGTCTAAACTTATTTTCATTTATGATCGGGGAGCATATATTACACATTTATTGGTCATATTCTTAATTTTGGAAGCTGATTTCTTACAATGGATTTATATATAGTTTATGACGTTATGCTATTCAATTTTTTAGGAATTAATTATAAACAAATACTAAAACTATCTCAAGAAGTTACGTTAAAAACATTATTCATTGTACAATAATTAATCTCCAACCTTTTTATACTTTGTTATGAGTCAGCGCTTAAACACAACAAGTGATTTGTTATCACGTAGCAATATACAGCAGTGTTTTATATATCTTCAATACATAGATGCTTATAAATTTATCACCTAAAATAATCATATAAATTTCCATGCCTCGAAATGCCTAAATTATTTTATTAATTATATGTTTTTCGAGAATCCTTAGAGGCATCCTGCTAATGTTATACTATAGCCATATATTTATCCAGTATTATTGTTAAAATTATTAATAACCTGTAGAGAAATTTGTAGAAATCGTTGCTCCAAATTGAATGTTCTTATTTGTGGTTTTCGCGAACTTGTGCATATGATTTCAAAGCGATGTTAGAGAATGTTGACGAAATACATCATGAGCATTTGACTAGACGAAGTTATATAGAAATTTGATAAATAATGATAAATATTTCTGATTTAAGTACATTATTATGAAAATTTTGTTTATTTTATGTTACATTATATTGTTATTTATCTTTCGTCTTTTATTTCAATATTTTTGCGATCTATTTTTACATTAATGTCACTAATATCATAGTGGAACAATTATCATTATCTATTGTCAACTAGTTAAAGGACATTATTGAAAACTCTCTAATTGTTTATCATATTAATATATTTTATTATAAATCTTTTTTTAGTAGTTAATAATAAATAAAGATATCGATTCATTTTTGGAGATCGCACAGTGAAATTTTCAAAATGGCGTCCACGTATCGGTATGTTGGTGAAAGCGCGGAACCGGTTCCGGAGGATGGGACAATGAGGGTTCCTCACGTTCGCCATCTTGCAAAATGGCTACCGTACGCAATGAAAGTATTTTGCGCACCATAATATACTTTCGCAATCTTTCGGAGCAGTTGGAGGAGTTTGCGGTTAAATTAATTAGCGCTCTAGGGCTTAATGAATAAAATACGCTGATTTTCTCGCGCGAAAAATTCCGCGATTGCAAAGGAATCCTTACACCCCTTCCGTTCACTATGAATAAATTCAAAGAGATAAACGAAACTTGGAATTTGTTTAGATTTTAGTCGGCTTTATTCCACGCGCCTTGAGTGAATTTTTAGAAGCGTACGAGTTTATATTATCTCGTCCGAAATGTTTGCCTCAGCGGAGCTTTGCCGGAGAGTGCCGTTAATTGCTTCCTCGTCTCTTTGCCTCGTTTGTTAACAGATATCCGCACTTTCAGATTAAATGCTTTGAATGAGGTTTAATTAAAGTAAAGGTTTGCGTTAAGAGCGAAAACGATAAAAGTCTTTACATTTTACGTGCCGTTCGCAAATAATGAAATTGAGAGCATCAAGTTTTTTTAAAAGAAATATTTGATACGTTTCATTATTTTTTATGGATATATGACGCAAAACAATAAAGCTTTTGTATGAATTTTTAAATTTAGATTTTCTAAGGATTTTATAAAATGTCACGTTTTTTCAGTAATATGGCTGTGTTTTGCAATTTTCTGTTTCTATGTTTATCTTACGAAAAATTTTGAAATTATGTATACGATATTCTGTTATTTAGTTCGGAAATAATGAATACAATCAATGGGAGTTTGAAATTTTGACGAAAGTTAAGATTTTGTGAACAAATAAGATCCTTATTCCCATCATAATGCATTGCTAATTACGTTAACCTAACGTCGGAAGATCGTAGATATTATGGTGTTTCAACCATTTCAATTAATGTTATTGGACGATTTAATTTAAATATATTTCATCCATTTCATATATTGAATAAAACTATAGTAAGGATATAAGTTCATAGAACTTCTATGTCGCTTAGATCGTTCATACCCCTATTTATAGAAATTTAAGGACTATTTTCTGTCAAATGGGGAAAAGTTTATTCGATCATAATTTCTACGCAGTTCTCGACCATTAGGAATTTTTACGTAAATTATTTTCTTTTTGAGGATATATTTATGTAGTAATTGAAAATGATGTTCAAACTTTACTTTTAGAGTAACATTTTTTAAAGTGTTTAGAAAATAGCCGCCAATGATTGGGCTCAGGATTCCAAAAACAAATCCGCTCTAGCAATTGTCTGCTTAATTAAAAGTAGTATGCATATTTGAAACATTAATTACACTAAATAA
Organism: Pantala flavescens; assembly: GCA_020796165.1. NCBI lineage: Eukaryota > Metazoa > Arthropoda > Insecta > Odonata > Libellulidae > Pantala > Pantala flavescens. Next base: position 22,310,369 of record CM036878.1, read on the forward strand.
TTGTGAATACTTCTCGGAAGAGAAAATGTTTTATTTAATTTATATGAGGCGATTTTTGAAATCCATCATTGCTGATGAAATTCATGAAGTCGGAAAGGATATTTAACTGATGGTTCATGGCTATTGCTTTTGACGGAGATTGAGATTAATTAAATTTCAATTAGTTTTAGGCGTAGGTTTCTTTTCTACATGAACGTCAATATTGAGAAATCGATTCATGAGAATGCATTTTCAAGTGATTCCGATATGATAAATACATTCTTCGAGGTGAAATTCAAAAGAATTTTCAAAAGATTTTTCATACAACAATTTTTATTTGTGTTTCAAATTGTATAACATTCTGAGTATTTCGGGCTCTTTGTCTTTCACTTTTTTTGTTTTTAGGAGTCATGATTGAGAAAAGTGCGATATTTTATGAGCTTAATGACATAAATACCTAGAAACAATTATGACAGATGTATGTGGTTTGAACTCGAAAGCTATTTATTAAAAATTTATGAGAATAATAGGATGAGAAGGAATCCATATATAAGAATAAACAATTGGATATTACAATGAACCACTTTATAGATGTTGGAAAAAGGAGAAAAGTAATGAAAACCTAACTGAGCTAAGTAATCAGTTAAAATAAATCAAATAGTCCGTTATAGATCTTCCAACAGAATATGCGAAACACAGAATATTGCATTCGGTGCTTCATAGAATGCAGATTTATGAAGAGGTAAACATCGGTGTTGTTGTTCATCTGATGAGGAAAAGCTATGCATGCAAATATCATATCAAATGATCGTCTCAGTGAAAATAAATTTGAATTTAGTTAGCAATCGTATGTCGGACAAGAATTGTTTACATAATATCCTTTCTACCATACCTCTTAATCTTAAAAGAATTGAGGATAGATTTTAATCTAAGTTGTTAAGTCATTGTCTTATATCATTCGGTAAATATATTTTAGTTCAATTTTAGGAATGATAGTAGTAATAAATTTCTAAATATCAAGTACTTAATATGGATTTCATACAAGGAGGAAATGGGATAAATGTTCTTTTTGAAAATTAATTGCGCAGAATTGCTGGTTTGTCGAAGACAGAAAAGTTTTATAAATATTGAACAAAGAAATCATATAGAATGTCCAGACACATGTAGAATATCCATCATAAGAAGTCAAATGATATTTATTGAGCCAAACTTTTTCTGAACAAAAGTATGAGATGTTGACGGGAACGCCTGAAGATATGCAGCTACCCATATTCAGCTACCTAACTGTTATTATTTTGAGCAAAGTGTTCCAAATATAGTTCTTCCAGGAAGCATGTAAATATAGAAATGAAATTTTAAATTTAGAATCCTTCTTCATAGATGTAAATTGCATTATTTCGAATATGGACATATTATGGGTAAGAAAACGATCGAGATAATATTGTCAAATAGGGGAATTTATGAAACTGGTATTTTACTCCGTTTCGTAAAACTTAAGCAATATTCCGATAAATCTGAAGAATCATTAATTTCTTGATTCGTCATAATGCGTGAAATCAGTGTCATGGTTTCTGTTGAAATTAATATGATTACTAACTGTATGAAAGGAACCTCGGGAATATTTTTGGCAATCATCTAGAAGGTGAAGATCCTCAGGAAGGCCTTTTAATGTGATTCTCGAAGCGGTTTTGGGGCGGTTAGTGATTGCTCAATTAAGCTATTAACTTTGGGGTGAGAGTCATCCAAGGGAAGACCAAGGTTATTAGATTCTCCTCGAGAAAGATAGCCGAGTCAACAATGAAGATTGATGAGGAATAAGTTGAGCAAATGGGCAAATGTCCAGTCGTTGTACACTCTTTGGGGCTTTCCCTCTCTTGGCAGAGGAGCAAATGAAATTATAAGAGGAGTTTCAGTGGCCGAAGGAGCTAATACATGGCAGAAAATATCGATGGCATTGTGTCTTCGGAACTTAATTTTCCTAACGTGATGATTTATTTAAAACTTAAGTCGATAGGAGAAACCCTTTTATTTAGAAAAGATGAATTGAAGTCTTTATAATGAGCTTCATTCCATCAAAGATTGCTGTGAAAGGTGTGATTCGTTCTCTATATTCATGTGTATATTTGGAGAGTTAAAAAACAATGCTACTTTATTTAAATTGATCGATAATGTGAAGTTTATTATTGATAAAGACTTCACTTGGATGATTGTTAATTGAAAGTGGTAATGAGAATTAGTTCTGTCCAACAACGTTGGTGTAATCTCTAAATTTGACTGGTATTGTTGAATTTTATTGAAAGAGAGTCATCGAATAGGGCAAGGAAGTTTATTTGGCAATGTTAAATAAGAAGTGTTATGTCAATATAATTACGATAATTTACGAACGTGATGACGATGACTCTATGTTGAACAATTCAGACCTCATTATTATTTAGTGTACATTAATGTTTATGTTGAACAATTCAGACCTCATTATTATTTAGTTTACATTAATTCTTCTTTATTAATAACGCTGAAAATGTTATAAGGATGACGAATTTTATCAATCTTTGTATATTTTTCGATTCAAGTTCCTCTAGTCTTGATTTTTTAGTGAGCACAACTTTTATTTGCCTGGAAGATGGAAAGTGAAATATTTACAATAAAAACATATATGGTCTTAAAGGTAGACATCTATTCTTACTCCAGACTTAATGAGTCTGGAAAGGAAGAATAATCTCAATTCTTAACAGTTGCTACGCATAGAAGCTACTTGATACTGTCCTGATGATGGATGTTCTTCAACTGTAGATTTTATTTGCGGAGAAGAGATTCTTAATATTTAAAAAATCTTTTCTCGCAATATTATTTTCTTTGACTAGTTTTCATTGATTAGGAATTTAATGGCTTTTATATTTGAAGATTAGTTCTATGGCACGTAAATAATTTATGCATAATGGTTAAAACAGATTTTTCAACACTTAAGATGTTTCCCTCGCACAATTTTATGTTCTTTACTTATTTGTTAATTCACGACACTGCTTAATTCCATCCAATTCATTAAAATATGATTTTTGTGTGGGTCAACGTATTAATTTCGTTTTGATATACCATTCCCTGCTCTCCATTTCCATTTCTATAATTTCAAAACATTCAAGCGTCGAACTTTTATTCAACATAATTTACTTTTATAAAAAAGTATAAAATAATAAGATTGGTAGTTCGATTTAAACCAGGCCGTAATCGTTGAAATCAATACAATTTGGAACTAATTTGAACACATTTATTGTTTACGAAAGCTTTTTTCCTGTCCCATCAAAAGGTGTAAATGGTATTTTAACAAAGAGGAAATCTAATTGTTTATAAATGTTCTGATATGGGCGTTAAATTATGAATTAGAATTCATCAATAATTGAATTAAAAATATGAATATGAATGAAGTATATTGCATTGATTATAATGTAATTAAAAATGAAAAAAATGGGTTTTGATAAGTATCTTCCTTCTGCGAAGCGGTTAGTTTTTGTGTTATTTCACAAAAATATATTGGCATTTGAGGATTATTCCTTTTCAGCAAAATTTATAATGATCCCTAAAAATGTCTGTATAAGTAGAATTCGTTGAGTCTTCCTCAGATATTTAATTCTTTAAAAAAGTGGTCTATTTGGCGATTTTTTGTTATGAATTGAATCACTTCTTAGGAGAAATTTATATATGACTTTATGAATATATTAAAATGAACCGAGTTATGGTCGGTTTTAATATTTCCGGCTATACTACTTAAATAAAGTATTGCTAATACGTTCGTTTGTGTTTTAAATAAAGGAAACCACTCTGTATTCTCATTTTCATAGTTATCACATATTTTCAAATATTTTTAAAGCTTTTGCACTAATGTCTTTAGATGACATTTGACTTATTCTGCTCACACATTATTTTCTCGGTTCTTACCTCTGAGGAGTATAATTCAAATATATATGAACATTATATTTACTTCCTCTACATCAATGTTTAATACTAGGAAGTATGAGAAGTTTACATTGATTTGAGTCTAATCGATAGTTCAATTTATAGTAAAGAAGAAAATGATTACGCAGAAGCCAATATCCGTTCTTGGAAGAAATTGGTGTATCATAGCGAATCAAGGATAAAATATTTACCGTATTCTATTAATTAAATTACCGAGCAGTTGACGATTAATAATTTCAAGTCAAAACTGTTAGTTTCAAAAACATTACAAACTCATAATATGATAATTAAATCTTGGATGAACAATTCGAGGTCCCAAATATTTGATTGTGTATGATTATTGTAAGTTTCGATATGAAGTGCTCTAGATATTAGTTTATATATCTTCGACGTATTCTTAAAATAAGTAAAGTATTCTTCGAAAATGGTGGGATCAAAAGAATTTATACGCAGTTGGTATCCTCAATAGTCAAATAGACTCCCCAAAGTCTTTGGGATGCTACGCTACCTGGTCTCGTATATCCTTGCAGGGAACGAGTAGCGCGGAGCTTTTTTGATTTGTCGAGTTACTCAAGGTGTTGAAATATTTAAGTATAACTCTGTCCTTTCAAAATTCGTAAGAGTTTAATTATTTGTGTATTATTTCGTAAAATTTTATGTTAAGGAAGAATCTTCTTAATCCCATTTATTAAATGAGGAACCATGAACATAAAATAAGTGGAGGCCAAAGAAAAGGAAAGTAAGACTGTAAATGAATGATAATGGTTTCTGAAGGAAGGAAAATTATGAAGAGAGAGTTAAAAGTGCGTTGAATATAACTTCAGAGTGGAATAGTATTGGGTGAGGGCTCTCAAGTCCTCATTTAGAATCGATATCGAGTGATTCAGAAGGGTTGGCATTCAAAATGGTTGAGTGGTATAGCGACTATCGAAGAGTATGTAATGCTATTTATAAATATCAAATTTTACATCGTATTCAGATGGCAACTGGGACTATGATATTTTTTAGGAAAGGAACCCAATTTAATCAAAGTATAGTTGTTACTCATTTTCTGCTTATAAATTTCCTTCATAAATACTCATTTAATAAATGTTAAATACTCGGGAGTATTCACGATTTTTATACTACTGAGAGAGAGTTATAAAAATTATGATATCGAAAAGTTTTTTCGCAATTTATTGTCATATTTATACGTATTGAAAATGTATAGAAATAATTGATGGCACCTCGAAGCTGTTAAAATAGGATTCTTCGCAAACACTTATTAGTGGAAAAAGTTAATGAAGAATTGGTTATTTCCGTTGAGGAATCAATTTACACTAATTGGTCTGGCAAGGGAGACAGTTAGGAAGAGTAGGGAGAGCTAAATTTCTCAAGAGAAGAGACTGGTAAACAATCTCTGAGGTAATGACTTAATTGCATTGTGGATTAAGTGGAGGGAGAGGGACGGCAAAGGTGATCATTTCAATCCTGAGGATCGTTTCTATAAATCTTTTCCCCAGATCCCAACGTCTTACAATTAAAAAAATTTATGAAATTAACAGATTTTTTGAAAACCGAATTGAATGATAATAAACGATACTTCGCAAAGAAATTTAGATTTCCCAAAAAGAATAATGAGGAGCTTGATAGTTAAATGTTTCCAATAAACCAGTCGCATTGTGAACAAGAATTAACTATTTGCTTTCGTACAAAATTTAATCACCTAGTGGAACAATTTATTTTTCTTTGAACAGTAAAACTCAAATTGTTTTGGTTAAAAACAAAAATTCCTCCACAAAATTCTTGATAATTATTAATGATTATAATATAATTGAAAGAAAATGGTTTTCTTCCAAAAATAATGTATTGACAACCCTGATGTCTTTCTTTGCCTTTTGATATTAAGAAATTGGCGATCTGATCTCCGAGATTAACTAGAAAAATACTTTTTTTACTTTTCTCCATATGATAGCTATTCACGATATCATATACGGGCCTAAGCATTTTAAATAAATTAATAGAGGATGTTTTATATAAATTTTTGGTTTATAATTTCGAATATGTATTTCTATTTTGTTGTTTATATCAAGGTTGCGGTTGAAATCTAGTTAGCCTAAATCTGTGATTAATATTTGTGATATCTTATACATATTCTGTGATATATTTATCTGTGATATTTAGCTAAATATCAAGAAATTATTATTTTTAGGCGTTAAAAAAATTATATTGACTGAGGAGGAGGAGATTCATGGAGGAGGCATTTATTACTATAAGCAATAAATGCTTTAGAAATTTCAATTTTAATTGAAGCATAAAAATTTATTATAAGAGAATATTTATTCGACGATATGTTTATGGTTTTGTGAGAATATCCCATTCACCTGCTAATTAGGGGTCTCAAATGGCTATCAATAGGTCGATAAAAATTTTCATTTACTTATTTATTTAGTTTTAGGGATTATAGAGGGTTAGGAATGTTGATCTGTCATTGCTAGTGTTAAAGTTTGCTTAGTAGATATTTAGATCCTAGATGAGAATAAATATTTGATCTTAAAAAATATAGTTGGAATTAGTTAAATGTTTTGCTAACTCTCTTTAAAAAATATATTTTTACAAAACATATCTTACTGTATTTAAATAATAATATTAACTTGTATACGTTCTTTGAATTTACAATGCCTATTTAAGGAGTTGTTAAATTAAATCTTATTACAAAGAGCCTCCCGGGTTGAATTAGTTGAAAATAGTAAAGAGTATGTGAATCAGAATTTATCAGCTCAATGTTCAATCAACCTTGATCAATACAGTAAAAGTATTTTACTCCTTCTACCCAGCATACCTAGCATAAAATTTTTCAGAAAATCATTAGAGCGGTTTTATAGTCAATCAAAATGTTATTTAGGTGAGAAACAAAAACTTCTCCAATGTTTTTTATAAAAGACGATTCAAATAATTTTTTGTGTTAGTGCAAATTTCTGAATTGCGGTTCCTTATATCAAATTATTTTTATTCTCGGTTAATATTAAGTTTGTACAGTTCTGTAAATAATATCTGTAATCATAATCATACGTTTGGTGTGACATTTATAATCATCTGTGAAAAATATTTCGATCATTTGAGAGTTTTTTATTTCTTGGGAGGTTTTTTTTTTCATTCCGTCGTCCTTTCATTTTATTTTTTCTCCTTTGTCAAAGAGAAGTGAATATAACTTTTGATGGTTAATCGCACAGTGTATATATTTTCATGATATACAGTGCAGTTGGAGAGATGCACATTGAAGTAAATTAACATTCCATCATAGTTTTTGAAAATAATTTCCCAAACTCTTCTGTAAAGAATAGAAAATATTTCAAGATAAGGAGACTGAAAAATATAATATTTATAGCTATTGAAGAATATTTGATTGAAGTAAAAAAATTGTAATTTATATATAATTGAAAATTACGATCATATACGACAGCAATTGATAAACAACCGAGGAGACATTATCACAAAATATCAATAGGTTCTCTTAGAGAAGGAAGTGGGTCCAATTTTATTCATTGGTACTTAAATTGCATGATTATTGATTTCACATATTTCATTTCATATCTGCAGTATAAATCACTCATGTTTTCAGCCAGTTTAGTAATAAAATTTTATAAACAATAGAGTATCTCTGAGGATAGTTTGGAATATCTTGCACTTTATCTATGAAAACCGTAAATTATTCCAACCTAAACACCATTTTTCCTATCAACTCCTTATTGTAAGGGATCGATTGACAGATAATTTCAGTTTCTTTCTGAGTGTAATCGTTTTCTTTTATTCGGAGGATTTTTATAGGCTGAGATTAGTAATTTTATCAAATAATAGAGAATTAGTTTGAGCATGGAGATCTTGTTTTATGGATTGATTTATGATGTAATATTTATCTTTCGACTTCAGAAATATTAAATGGTATAGTATATAAACTTTACTGTGCAACTAAATACAATGCCCAAAGTGTTTCAAATATTCTACAGTAAAATTTAATTAACAAGATAATATGTAGGAGTTGTTTGCTTACATTTCGTCTCGTAAATTTAGTTCATAATTGTTTTAAACATGCAATTTAAATTTTCCCTTCAAATGATATTTTTCAATTTCTGTAGTTTTACTATGTTAAATTCACACTCTCTTCAAATATTCTTTTTATAATTTATTTTGCATATAAATCAGTAATTATTATTGTTTGGCTTGATGTACCGAAGACGGATTAGCTAGAATTTATTCTTCAAATTGTTTATTAGAAATCAAATCTTTTTTTATTACACATTACTCTCTTTGACGAATCATTATATTAGCGTATGACCTCCTGGAACAAGGAAAAATATATCGTTACTCATGACTTTTTTTCTGCCTATATATATAAAATCATTAAAAGTCAGCAAGGAAAATGCGAGATATATATTTTGATAAGTTTGATTGATTTCCATAAAATTATCGAATTCCAAGTATTAAATTTACCTCATTGGAAATCTGACGTTGATGTTATGATCACAATGTCGAAGTTTTTCTCGATTCCATACATTCGTCTACATTTCGAAACTTTCATTTCCTCCTTTTATTATTTCCATAAAAGAAAAATCGAGACTCTAACTTTTCAATATACGTCGATGCCGAAAATTCAGTTCCGATGCAAATAAAGGTTTTTCAATCCTTTTTCACGGTTTATTACTCGCCGACTTCAGAGATGTTTACTCGCGCCATGCATGTAACCGGACACTGCGCTTCGAAAAAAAATATTGTATCGGACGGAAAAGTCCGCATCAAGATTTTTTGCTCATCGCCATCCTTTGGAACTCCTTAGAGCCAATACGCACAAAGCGGGATGTCCGCTGTTTTGTATCTCCGCTTTGAAACGACTCCCCGAGGCACGTCAATCGATCTGTCACATCCCAATTCCATACTTTGCCATCGACTAATATTAACACGATCTGAGGATCCCGAGGACTCTTTTTTTTCCTTTCCGAACTACATCAGTCACGGAGGGTCAATTTGTCTCTCCTTAAGTGCGACGGGCAACAGCGTGAAATCACGGGCCCGGAATAACTTCTTAGCGATAGGGGTGTTCCTTCAGGAGGAGAAATTAAGCACCTCTCATTACCTCCGGCTGCTCTGTCTGCAATCTCATTTACGCCTGACGACTCCACCCACGCATTCCGCAGAGGTTCGCCCCTCGAAAAACATCGCGGGAAACATTTTTTTTTCGCCCCAATTTATTGTTTAAACGTCGTTAGCATCGAGGAATTTACGTTATATAGGAAGATAGACAAGGTTCGGATTTGGGCTAGAGGTGGTTCGCGGGCCCCACACCCGCGCGCCCACGGACCCCCTCCGCCCACCCACACTCGCCTCCCCCATCCATCGCTCCCATTGGTCGAACGAAATTTTAATGGGAAGGACTGTTTGGTATACAACAAATCAAGTATATTGGAAAAATGGCATTTCATTCTACGGTTGTCGCCATGTCCCTCACCCCACCGCCCTGGCCCCCGACCCCGTCGCCCCACACCCCGCTCCGACGTACGTATTTCCTCCCACGAGCACTTTCACCCCTCCTCCGGCCCCATTCCGCCCCCGCGACTCCCCCACCTCTCTTTTTTACGCGCGCGCCTCTCTTTCTGCTGCATTCTCATCCCAAATTCCCTCCCCAGACTCCCTCCCTCTCTCTCTAAGGGACACACCACTGAATATATATTCGGGTTGTGTAAGTGTAAATTGCGTGTATATTTATTGAGGCTGCATTTAAATAGGGTCACAATCAGAGGCGCTAACTCCAGTAAATGTTTTCTCTTCCATTTAGCATAAGTGAAAATATTATATAATCTGGAGGCGCAAAGCAGCCTTATCATTCACCTGCAGTTTTTATATCTATACTCCTCCCTCCAGCACTTAATATTTATCTCGTTTGTTTTGCTGCGCCGAAAAAGGAGTTTGTTACGCTAGGTGGCTCACTTATGAGGTTTCCGTTCCAGGAGGATATTTATTTATGTGTGCACAAGGGGCCCCCGCAGTTGGCGGGCCCGGCAAATCTCCGCGGAACGTAAATCCGCGGATGGCAAAGGTCAAGGGTTGTAAGTTTTATGGGGATTCTTAGGATACATTTCGAAAGATATTTCACGCGATGTTTACGGTCTGAATGCGGAAATGATTGATTTCGACCGCCCTTTTATTCATTTCGGTCATTCCGATATATTTATATGTTACCGGTCACACTCTCGATCAGTCTTAATAATTTCGAGATCTGGCCGTAAATATTTTGGGAAATGATTTTCAAAAGAATCGAATTGGTAAATGGTGGCCAACAGGAGTGTCCAAGCTGTTACGTTGAGAGCATTCTATTTTGTAAAAGTTTGACTAGCCCCTGATTACTTATTTATATTTATTCATTGCTATTATAGCCGAAGAAATAGAATTTTTCATTGAAATTTAGTCAAATATTATTAATTGACGTTTTAAGCATCCTATGAAAGAAAAAAATTTATTCTTCTCTGATGAAAAGGATCAGTTGAGATAAGTATTTTTCAAATTGTGCAGAATAAAATACCGCATCTATGTCAAAGAAAAAGTTACGTACATTTAAAGAATATTAGGAATAAAAAGGAAGAGTTTATTTTAAATTAAGAAATAAAATTCCCAGATACAGCATTCAGTTCAAAGATGATTTTCATTCATGGATAATTATGAAGTAGTGAAAATGAATCTCATCAAATATATATTTATTAATTAGTACCAATCTTATAGGTTTTATTTTTGTACATGAACTAAATTATGTTTGTACACCAAAATTTGTTTTGAAAAATTTGAGTCTCTTTATGAAATGTTTGAGAAATGAGATCAGTACTCTAAAAATAGGCTGAAATACATTGAGCTGAATATAAGTAAAGCATTATTAAATTAAACCATAATAGTTATTGAAATATTTGGCACGAATATTGAATTTTACCTTGCAATTCTCTCATTGAAATACATTCTAATTTCAGCGTGAACGGCTAGATATTTTTATCACCAAAGAGTAGAGAGTTTTTATCAAAAGATATTAGAAATCTCAAATTTTATTATTTAAATAATTTTACATTCAAAAATGTATATGTATCATTATTTCTCCATGGGCAAGAAACGGAAATTCAATTTAATCAGCCTGCTTTCAACATTTTTTATCTGTAATTTAAAACTTGATATAAATGTTTATTGATCTACAATAGTTGAGTGATTAAAAACTTACATATTCAACCATAAAATACCTTTTATTAAAGATTATACTTTTTAAAATCAGTGTTAGAAGGTGGAAAGGATTATTTGATGGAAACCATGAAATTTCTTCTGCTGAATCTTACTATTATCAATTCTTACCTAGAAATTCTTAGAAATTTAAATCCTATTTTTTTAAGGAGTTTACAAGTTTCAATTTTACGAAACATACTATATAACTTGTCCATAGTTTGTGTATACATTTCGTTGAATTTCACAATTTTCATTTTATTATCAGTGAAATAGCTTAAAAACTCTCAAATTTTAATAGTTTATTGAACAGCTATTGATAAGAAGGATTTAAAGATTTATATCCCAAAACATAATTTCAATATGCTTTATGATAATAACAACATAGCGCAGATCGTCTGTAATTTTTTTTCAGTATTTCATTATCTTTTGTAAAGCTACCGTCCATTAGGTTAGTGAGGTCCTCATTCCCTCAACCACTTACCTCTGAAAGCGTTAGATAGGGAATTGGACAACTAGGCTGAATGGGGCGTTAGGCAGTCGATGTTCTCAGTGGCCCATAACACTGTGATTGGGACTATTCGAACCATTATTTCCTACTCAATATAAATAGGTTGTGACGGTGAGTTAGAATTTTATACAACGAAGAATGAACGAATTAGGCTGACAGGAACTGCCGCACCTATCTTCTCTTGGGAAAGGAGAAGAAAAGAATAAATATAAATAAATAAAAAAGAAAAATATTTATTAAAATTCTATGTTGGAGAAAATATGATTATTTTTCTGTTCATAAGGATCTAGAGGCACGAACATAATTCTCTTTTAATAATTGTAAATCAGCGAAATACAAGAATAATAATTTAACAATTGGAGTGAACCATCAAAGTGTATATGGTGTATTCAGATTCCCAATGTTGTTTTCATTTTTAATGTCAAATTTTCAGAAAGTATGTAGGAATTAATCTTTAGCTTTAACAATAAATATGCATTTTGAATATTTATATAATAATTATGATCGAAATTCGAATGGGTAATCTTGTTAATTGAAAATTAATTCAAGCCACAAATCGTCGCTTTAAATATATCAGATTTGTTGAAGAAAATACTCATAAAATCCTTCTAAAATGTTGCTATTTGTATAAGAGTTGAATATTTTAAGTAATATAATAATTTCTTAAAGATTAATACACTTAAAATCATGACTTTTTCCTTTCATTCCGATTTTTGGCAGAATAGTATCACGCAAAAGACTTAATTGGAGATTTAGAGAGGTTTTATATATTTTCCGTAATTTTTGTAATGGATTTGCTAGTAACGTTTTATCTGGGAAAATTCTAAAATAACTTTTCATTAGCTATGAAATAAGGAATATCGATTTCCTTTCAAGTAATATAGGGTAAACCACTCTGTTTCTAAGAGAATAAAAAACAAAACCTATCAACATAATTGTTTTAAACCAATCGATCTTCAAGAAGCTCTCTAAGATTTTACAATTACCTAGAGTAGAAATTCAAAATATAAACGTTCAAATATAATTTTGAGGATAAATATTATCTTTTAATATTCTATTATCATTTCCTTGTATTCTAATGAACTTTGTAATTTCTTATTGCTCTCAGAGAAGAAATAGAAAATAATTATACAAAATTAATATCAAATTAATAACTTCAAATTAGCATTTATAATAGTAACTGAAATTGAGGCACTTAATAAATACCATTATATTTACTGTTTTTGTCAGGATATTTCACTCTCACAATAGGATTATCATAACATTGAAAGTTTCTGATTGAGAGCAGGAAATAGAAAGCAGGCGATCTCTGAACTCACTTTGGTTAGCAAAGCCCTCCAAGTGTTAATGATGAGTGACGGTTGCGATTTTGAGGGTCAAAGGGTCTAGGAGGACGAACTCCGCTAAGATCGATGGTGTAGCTTGTGTAGTATACTTGCCCCGAGTTTGTTGTTTTCTCGAGAAAATAAAAGAAGTCTCTCGGAACCATTAATGTCATCTATTCAATGTCGAATACATACATTTGTTCTCAGTTCTTGAAAAGTTCGAGTGCCCGAACATTCACAATACCTTTTCAATCCTTTTGTTTCTCTGTCATTTATTCCTCCACGCATATCAACCAACATCTTCCGCGTTTGTCCCCCATTTTGCTTTTTCCTTCTTTAATTGCTTTCTTTTGCGATCCCTCTCCTCCGCCCCAACCATTTCCTCGTCTGTCGCTTAATTACTTCAATTAAAAACCTCTTCTCCCCAACCATTTCAAGCACCTTTACATTTGTTTCCCTATCCTTCAACTTCTCCCCTTCTTCCCCTCAAACCCCTTCTCCGAGATCTTTAGACGTCCAAAATTCTTAAGGCGCGCAATTCGCTCCCAAACAAAACACATTCCACGCCGCGTATTTTTACATATCTTTTAATAGTTTTTGTTTTTTTTTTTTTTTAATCCTCGGTTCTTTTTTTAAGATAATTTTTAGTTTATCACTCCTATTTTCGAATTTAGCGAGCGCGCGTCGCTTTGCAAGAAAGATATCTACATATTCATCTAACCACCTGTTTCGCAGCTTTCATTGTCTTTTGATTAAATTTCTAAACGATGGGAATGAATAGAGTCCAGAAGTAACGATGTGGTAAATGCTTCGATGGTGAAACTTCTTCGAATCCCGGTGGATGTCCGCACACGAACATCTGTCATAATGATAAATAAAATTTATTCTTTAACTGGTAAATTGCTGTTGAAAATTGAAAATAATTTTGATCCGCAGGCAAAAATTTATTTGTATTCTCTGCATTTTAATTAATCTGCATTCTCATCATTCTCGAAGTGTATTTTTTGCGCTATCCTTAAAATTGATATCTATTAGATAGCTTTGAAATCTTTCTTGTCTTGCGCATTATTTGTCCTTTTTCATTATGGAAACACTCTGTATTTATTTATCGTAATATTTCGTCTTTACTTTTCAATTTATTGTTATACTATTCCCTTCGACTTTAAGAGTTGTCTGACCTTTAACAATTTTCTATTCTTTTAAGTGATTCAAGTATTTATTTTCTCTCCACTCTACCAGTATGTTTCTGTAGAACACTTTAGAGCGCTAAATTTCAGAATTACACTTGTTTTTCATCCAAAATACTTCAATAATATAATAATAATCCAAATGGAAAATTTTGATGCGCGAAATATTTGGTGTTTATACAATTTTCCTCATCATCCAAATATCATATGGGCGTATTTACTTTCATAAGTGCTTTTCTGTTGATGTTGAATTCATGTGCCATCTTAATTACGTATATATGCTGTCCAAATTTAGTGAAACTGGATTGAACAAGGCCATCTTGAGTAGATTTTCATTACTTTTGAAATTTCCGCGGGATTCTTACATTTCAGTATTACAGTCTATCACTGATATGTGAGATAAGTTTTATCATAGGGCTCTGTGATAACTTTTAATGAATATGTTTGTATATTTTATAGGCATTTTAAACCATTGTTCGTTTAATCATGATTTTTTTGTGCGTTATTTGTAATTTAATTAAATAATCTGTCGCAGTAGGCAGCAAAATCGATTCCTCTAATATTTGTTTTAATTAATATGAAATTAAAAAAAATTGATTTGATTAAAATGTATTTACAATGACTGTTTTTTACAAATACTCTTCCATCATGATCGGACGAAAAGAAATAATTATAATAAGAACTTAAGTCTTTATTAAGCTCTTTTAAGAAATCTTATGCGTAAACATTCTAGTACTTGAAAATATCAGCATCTTTTGTTAAAAAATTAATGAATGCAGTTATAGCAGACAAGTTAAAGATGGAGGGAAAATAATAAAATTTATCAAAAATATTTTTTATCAACAAACTAAACAGTATATTATGTGTAGAAATAAATAAGTCGCTAGGTTCATATAAAAATCAATAGATAGTGGGAGTTAGATACATAAAAGATTGGACATTTTATTAGACAATAATGAGTATTAAACATAAAACACTTCATTTTGGCATCATCGGGATGAAGGATAGGTATGAATGTCTGTAAGGTTTTTTCCAAGGCGCAATGTTTTTTTTAATTTCATGATTATTTTTTTTCGTTTACTTTCACCAAAAAGTAAATGAAAGTCTAATTAGCCTTAATAGTTATCTGAAATAGGGGATAAAGATTAAAAAGTAGATCATTTACATAGATTAAGTGAAGGAGACAGTATTTCTCAGCATTCTGTACAGGCTATCGCTCATTCATAGAAAAATTTTATACATATATTACTTTTTATAATCAGCCTTTTTTTAGTCCTCTTACTTCCGTTGTCTCACAAAACTGTGTATTATAGTAGTAGTGAAAAATAGTTTAATCAAACAAAGGTCAGATTTGGCGTATAGCTTTTTGCATAAAAAAGGTTGGGATTAGCAAAACAGTACAACAATACTTAACTAATAATCAAAGTAGTGAAGCACTCTTCGAATTAAAACAGTGTTTCGTGGTCACGAGATTTGTTTGAATACGACTGTTTCTTAATTCTTTTTCGCTGGCTTATATTGATCGTAGTGCTGATGGATGTACTTTTTCATTAACTATTTCTATTAGCTAATATAGCAATGACAAAGTCATTGTAAATATTGTCTCAACATTATTGATGATAAATAAGGTAGATATTTTCGGTATTATAGATTAGATATACTGAATTCTATTAGTCTTTCCTGTAAAATTTGTGTCGTTGATTTTCCAGTAAATATCATTGCTGAATGTTGCAGGTGGATATTTAAATGCTCATTTACTATTGGAAACGCAATTTACGTGATGTGCACTCTAGATAACTCACTACTTCGAAATATACTCCAAAAATGTCAAAATGCCTATGCTGTTGAACTTGTATGATTAGTTGGTTCGCCTACTTGCATTTTGATGGCTTAGATTTCGGAACGTGCGCTTGAAATTCATAGAAAAGCCAAGTGACAGCTTCCTTCGTCTACATAACACGTGAACTAAGAGGTCATTTTTCCTTGTGATTCAAGGAGTCAAAGATTCTGTTTACCTCCTTTCATATACTTATAGTCATGTAATTAGTTTGAGGACAAAAACTGGGTTCGAGTCCCAGTGATGTCACTATTTTCCACTTTTGTTTTTATCTTTGTGATCAAGAAGCACGACTCTTCGTGCAAAGTTAAAATCCACCTTATCTCGATTCTGTGGAAGTCCCAACACCTTTATCATACATGAAGAAGTTTCACTGTTGTAAAGACGAATTTTTTTATCTTTGAGGTATAATACCTTATAATGCTGCTCTAACGGATATTTTTCGTTAGGCTCCATAGTCGTCATTTGTGAGCTATTCGTGATACCTCATAATCATTTACCTAATAGATGGGTACTATTTGAAACAAACTTTGGTTGAATCTGTGTAGAAATTTCTAACGCTTTGTTATCAAATCCAATATCAATGTAGCAATGCTTTTAATGTTTATTGATTATACCACGTACGCTGTTTCCATGACTTTATAATAAGGCAACTGCAAGATAATTATTTCTAAAGCGAAGTCACTAAAGAACGCTCGATTGTGCAATTGATAGGATAAATTATGAGTAATTTTCCTGTAGCCCCTGATCTGTTTACTAAATTTCTCTCTAGTAATCGAACTTGAGTCACTTTCACTGATGGCTTATGCGTTACCTTCCTAGCTATCCGGAAGCTTCGAATAGATCGATGTTTAGCCACGTAGCGCTAGTGTACCGATGCGTTCTTGTATTATGGAATGAGTTCGTGTAAAAAATTTCCTTATTATTCATGAAAACTCTTGTATTTAAATTTACCAATATTTTAAGATATTTTATCTTCCATATTTAATTTATTTTTCTCTTTCTGATGGATAGGAACAACGAATTGTAGTATCTGAGAAGTGAGAGAGAAATATGAGATCAAAAAGGTTTCTTTAATAATAATATGTTCTATTGATGCATTTGAGTGCTTTAGAGCGCGATATAGATGTAAGATTTGGAGGTAGATTATATTTTATCTGGAAAAGAAGTTTTTGCGCTCAAAATTTTGTGATTTTTCATCATTAAAGACATTCATTATTCTTGAGTATTGATACAGATTTGATAGAAAGTAAAATGCGCCTAAGATCTGTGGCTAAAAAATATCATGAAGAAGGGTCGTATTCCAGTTTATAGTATTATTTGGTAAATTGTGATAGTATATTATGTTGTTTTATAGAATAGAGCATAGGATATCTGAATTGATGAAATCAGAAATCAGCAGAGCCTTTTTACAATACCTGAGACTATGGAAAATGAACTTAAGAATAAAGTAAGTTATGCAATTTTAAGAAATTTCACGAAAAAAATCAGCTATCGAAAAATAAGAACTGAAAAGAAAATTAAAAAATTTAAGCTTAACAGCCATGTATTAGATTGTAATATATAATTATAACACAACCATCCTTTCTTATACAGCAAGAGCACAGGACCGATTGTCTATATAAGATCAAAAGCAGTAGCGATTTTAGTGCGTTTGTTGCTTCATCGATTATGCACATGATGATGATTAGATATAGATAAATGAATAACAATATAAAAATAGACAATTAGTATTTTGACGCTTCCTTAGCCGATTCCCCTTTTTTTATAAAAAGGAATTAAATCGAAAACCATCTTCTTGAAAGTCTATAGATCAGGTTCGAATGTGTATTTAAGTGCTAAATGATTCTTCATGCACTCTATTATTCTATTTAGCTTAAGTAAAATTTTATAGGATGAATTTAGACAGTATGGGGAATTACATTAATTTTAGTTACATTTAAAAAATACATACCGTTTCCTAAAGTAAATCATCAAATGGCACTCAAATTCAATCACTTTTTTGCTTAACTTTTGAATTTAGATTAACTTTCAACTATCTTAAAATTCATAAGCTTCACGTTGAACATTTTAACCGTGTGAAAAATAAATCTATATTAGCATTAACTTATGCTAGAATACTATTTTGTGTGGAAGCATAAGTAATTAATCAGTGTAATTTATATCCATGACATAAATTAATAATAATTGTAAGTTGCCGCCTCAAAAAACATTTTGACATATGTTTTATATTCTGTCAAAACCATTTTAAAATTTTGAGATATTTCATACAATGAAGGGTGATTTATAAAATTTAATTGAAGGACGATAAATTATTTTTTTAATAATATAATAAATTAAAGTTAAATTTTATTAACTAATGTTGTATAAATAGCAAGAAAGAAGTTATCTAGCTCTTTTAATTCTATTAAATCTCATTTAGAGAAACGAAAAAGAGTGAAGAGCGCGTCGAAAAAATCTTGGAAAATGATTTATTATAGAATGAAAAAGGATGAATTGCCAAGTAGAATATAAATATTAGATTCCTTTAGGAATTTGAAACTTTAAAATTTGCAAGATTATAAGAATTACATTTACCCATAAGTTTTAGGCGAATATCTACGAAAGAGTTTAGTTTTTTCATGTTCCGTTGAGTAAGAAGTTTTATAAATATATAAAACGTAAAATAAATTTTGTGGGTTTTTGCATTTCTATTTACGTTTAAGTAAAGAAAAATATATTTACTGTTTTTATGGAATATGTTTCTTTTTTATGGAAATTTAATTATTAGTGAGTTATCCATAAGATAACGACAAAATCTGCCGTAATCACAATCAGAATTAGAAGTATATTCATTTTCAGGTTTTTACTATAATTTATTTATCTTTCACTAGAGATTATGCACATGCAAAAAGTGAAAGTTGAATTTTCAAAGAATTAAAAGAAACAAATATTTAATATGCATACAGAGAAAATGAATCTCAGAAAGCTCAACCTGGATTTAAGAGCTTTAGCTCGATCATCATACAAAAGTTTTATATGTATAAACTTTCAAGCTTCACAAAATAAACAAGGAATGGTGTAAATTTTGAGCAAAAAAGTTCATTTTTCTTTCTTTTACTTCTGGCAAATCTCTAAAATTGTGGTCACAGTTTGTTAATATTTATTTCGATTTATTTATGAATGAGGTTTATTTCACTACATTGTCTGCAAAGTTATCTCTTTATAATTCACTAATAAGGACTTGATTGATATTGTCAATGAGAAACACTATTGGTGCGTCCAAGACATCGCTTCATGTCAGTATTTTTAATTATAATACATTAATTTCGATATTTTGATTCTAAAACGTAAAAAGCCAAAGTATATCTACTTATTTCCTTTCATTTTACCGCATACCAGTTTCGGCTAGTTACTTTGCTCAAACTCTCTTTAGGCTAGTGTGTCGAAACCGGTTTATATGAATTATCCATACTACGATTTACGTTACTGAGTAATTGATCTCTTAGTTTTTAAAATTCACGTCTTTGTTTGAAAATGTTAAAAGCTCATTTGATTTACTTTATTGTCCGTTGCTGCAAATAAAAAATCGACTTCCATTCCTTAGTTTCTGTATATTATGGATGATTAAATAGATTCCCAACTTCGGATAATTATCATAAGGTATCCATAGTTACCAAAAAAAACTTGCACAACCATCTGGTTGCTTGTTTTTATAAGTTTTAAGATTAGTATACCCGGTCTGGTGAGTTTTTTCTTACGTTTTTTGCGATACGTCTGCCTGCCGGTCGGTCCTGGTACTAGCCTTACCATGGGTAATGGGTAATTACCATACTGCTTTCGTTAGATAAGTTTTTCAGGTGATTATTTCACAGAATATCACTTCGGTAGTCTCATTTCAATCTTTCGATTATAAATCGGTCATCAGTTTGATCGGAATCTCCCATTATAGCAGCAATATTGGTTCCCTGCGCCTGATCGTTCCGCAACCCACACATCTCCGGTCGGCGCTCCTCGTGTGTGAGTGCGAGGTGCCGATCGTTTTGCGCCCACGCACTTCACCGACGGTCGATAAAAACAACTCCGGCGGATTTCGATGTTACCCTTTTTGTGGAGTTCTATGGCTTTAAATATTTGTATTTGGTCAAGTTTTGGGCTATATATTGCTTATAATACATAGGAATATACAAAACATCAATTAGTGAATCAACATTTATACGCTCAATCATATGTCTCTATGTGAGGAGAAAGTATACGTATAGAGCTCTTTCTTTCTTAAAACCCTTCTAACTATCAAGTTAAATAAATATATCTAATGAAATCGCAAGGAAATCCAATACTTATATGCTTTTATGAAGTTCATTGGAAGTGAGGGGAGTAGATTTTTTGGGGAAGAGGAGAATTATTGAAGGAAAGAATGTAATTCTATTGTAATGACGCTCAAGATACAACCCAATATGCATTATCTGTTATTACAGACTTCATTTAGGTATTGTATATTATGTAAAAAATAAATTCTTAAGTCTCAAAATTAGGATTACCGTCAAAGATGCGCCTTCCGCCAAGTACCGCCTACGTTTTTTTCCTCTGAGGTGCACCTGGAATTTTTTTTGCGTTTGCATAGAATTTCATCACTAAAAACGGATATCGGTACTTAGATGCATTGTATTAAAATTGTTACTTATTTAACTGATGTACGATTACATAGTGGCATGAGTTATAAATACAAAGACTTCCGCAGAAAAGCAGAGGAAAAAAACCTCTTGGGTGCGTCCAGTGCTTAGGATTTTTTATCTCATTATTCCTTAAAAAATTATGAGTAAATTCATCAACTTACAAGTATTCTCATGCTAACATATGATATTTATTGCATTAACATTTTACTTATTTTTAAAAATCATAGTACCTTGAAAAATTATAAAAAAATCCCATAAGGATGGCCATGTTATATTTAGTGATAAAAAGTTCAAAGAGCTAAGGAATTGCATAGAGTTGAACAATCTTTCTCTTAACGTGCGGCATGTACTTTTGTGGTATATCAAAATGATGCAAAGCTATTAAATCCAAACAATAAGTATAATATTGCAAAACTGTTAACTTGAATTAATGATTTTGATGGCTAATATTATTTTAAATGTAACAAAATAACTTATAACGTACCTAAAGCACCTCGAATCTTAGGAATGTTGTATATATATTAAATTTATACTTTTTCATGTTGTAAATATAAAAGATATACATTTTTACCATCGGAATTTAAGTTTATCTTATTTATTGGGAGATATTTGTTGTTTCGATAAATTTTGATATTGAGAATCTATTTCATTCATCCTTTTATTTATATCTTATGTATTTATAATTTCAATTAGTGTGAGGTTTAGTATTTTTATGCGACTCGTGATTTCTACTACTATCTTTGCCAAAGTTTAGATACAATCCTTTCGTAAAAGATACTTGAAAATTCTTGTTTATTGTGGTTTTCATTACATTTACTAAGAGCAAATCTGACCACTCTTAGGCATGTTTTTTATTGCACCTTTCAACGGTCATTATCAGGTAGACTGACTGTGACCTAAGGATGACACATTCTGTCGAAACCGGTAGTACCCGAATAGAACCTTTTGGAGTAGGTATGTTTTTACCTGAGGTGAATCGGGAAATCATAAAAACTAAGGGGTACCTAGGTCAAAGATGATCGTTTTTATCCCTTTATGCTGCAAAATGTCATCATATTGCTCGTACTTGAACTGTGTATGTGTCTCCGATTATAATAGCCGTTGCTTTTTACTGTTGCTTATATAGATTTTATAAAGTTGTTACTGAATTATTCTTCTTCATCCATACAACCGTATTACTATTATAGTTGTCTGTATTAAAAAGTAGATTTCTTGGTTTCTTATGTGGAAGAGAAATGATTCTTCTCCGGTTAATTGTTTTGTCTCTAGTGATTTGAGAATTAAGAATTCTTCTTCTAGCTGTTGTTGAGTTGTGACAGATATTCCGTTTAAATACAACCACCTTTTATGCTATTTAACAGTATTTTATCCGCCTAAATATAGATTTTAACTCAAGGGTTTATACATATGATTAATAAATGGTTTGCTTGACGGTCTCATGATCATTGTGCATCAGTCTGTTTTCCATAATTGTCTGTAGTTATCATTCTCTAACCCTTGTATTATTGCAAGGTGTTGTGGAATCTTTTTTCTTTTGTATGGACTATGACGACATTTTAACTAAAAGATAAGACTCTTTGCCCGTTCCTTATCCATATAAAGATGTATTATTATCAAATTAAAGTTATTTGTCGTGGATTTTTTGTAGTTATTAATTTGTTGTATAAGGATAACCATTCTCATCTTCTTCGTGCAGCTGATGCATGCAAAATTTAATGACTGCTAATTTCCAACACTTACGGAACTGCAGTTTTATTTACCATAAATATCATATATTCAACATATTTAATCAAAAGTGAATGAATCATAAACTGTTAACATCGAACAAAAATGAGCTGTTAACCCTGCATATTAAATATTTTAAGAAGACGTATTTACTTGCGATATGTGCTTTAGACTTCAGCCCATAAATACATAATAATAATTTTATTTTGAACAATAATTGAGTGGGAAGTTATTATGAGTTTATATTATGAGTAGTGAATTGAATTACGCTAACTGACCTCACAGAGCTTAAGTTATTCGTGAGGAAAAATTTCATACAAGCGTCGTAAATTGATTTTCTTCTTATTATTTTTACCACTAAAATTATACTTAAACTTATGATTGGTTTTATAAAGAGTACTTCATTATTCACAAAGTATAATTAGGCAAAGAGAAACCTATGCGAAATTGAACTACACGAGTATGTATGAAAAATATACTTTGGTTGTATATTAAATAAAGTTACTTAGCGGATAGGTTGCCACGATATCATAAGAACACTCGAAGGTTTAAGTTTCAATTTAATATATGAGAACGCAACTGTTATGATATCCAGTAGACAGATTTCAGCCAGAATCTAATACATTACGTTATTCATTTATAAATAAATCACATGCCATTATCAGTCAAAAATGCAGTTGGTTAAAATTAAACTCCTATCTTCTTATCGTCAATATTAAGAAAATTCGATGTTCTCTTCTATTCTTTTCATTGTTAATTGATTTGTAACTATTAAGAAATTTAAACGTTCGTCATATTCTATGATTCATCTGAAATCAAGAGATATTCAATTTTTTCCTCATATTTAATTTTAATTGCTCATTACCTCAATATTTAACTTATTTAATTACTGTTCAACTGTGTAAAGGTAAATTCTTCTATAGTTCGAGTATTTTAGCTTTTGTTGTTATTCGTTAATGTTATTTTCAGCTACAAAAAAATTAAATGTGCCCTTACGATTGAAAACATTCATTTCGATAGATCGTATACCCATTACAATCCTTTATGAATCAATCAAATAATTATCAGCACGGATTCAAGGGTATTCTGAGACCAGCGGTGTTGAGGCTGCGGCTAAATACTTTTCGAATAAGCCGCGGAATCGTAAGTCGTAGAGCGCATGCGCTAATCAGAAAACAGTGATGGCGGCGGATCCTCTGATCCATGCATCCTTCATACCCTTGAGGGAAAGGGTGCGTCGCGTTTCCAAATACGAGACCGTACAACGCAGCCGCAGGAGTGTTCTTTAGGGCGCTCAAATATGAAGGATGTTTTCGTGTACGAGCTCTTTTATTGCCGTACTGAGATAAAATGATGAAATGATTGCATGTAAAAGGTTCTTATCTCTAGCATCTGCATTTTGGAGTTTCCGCTTTACATTTTGCTATTTAGGATGTATAATAATGTTATAAATACACTTTCATAAGATACCTGCAGGTGAGTTCTCTGCTTTACTCAAGAAAGATACAGACATCTGTTCAAATATGAGCCTTGTAGTTGTCCTTTGGTTTTTGGAATTGTATCGTACATGTTTTGAATATGAAACATTTTTGACGTACATTTTATAGCTCCTTTACGCAGCAGTTTATATAGAAAACTAAGATATTGAGTGGTAAATAGTCTTTTTAATACCATATAATTTTACGGAACTTTATCTCATTGGTTTTACTGATCAAAAACTTTTCTTCAGCTGTTACTACTGAGCTTAATCTCAGTTTAGAACGTCTTTCCATCGTTACTTTGTTAGAGATTTCTGAGAAGGAGACAGAATGACATGCCATACTCGTTACTTTACGACTATAATATTGCGTGATAAAAGTTGTCGGGTTGGATGCATCAAAAGAGTAGCGTGAAGGAATAGATTAACAGAGGAAAAAATAGGGAAAACCCAAGTCTATAAATCCAAGAAGCGAGCTAGCCAAGGTGAACCTCTATTGCGCATTGATTTTAAATGCAACTATGAGTGGCGCAATATAAATTGAAGACACACATCTGCACTGTTTCGTAAACGTAGTTCAGTTTCGTAACGAGAAAAGTGTAATAGTAGCCATTAGTTCGTGTCTGAAGCTATACCCATTTTTGCCTTTTTTGTAGTTCCGTATTATTATTTTTGCGTATTAGCTATCTCCAATATCTATTCATATTGTATTCATTATAGGTCTCTAGCTTTTCCTGTTTAAAAAATACTGACCATTTGCATTCCGCTGCGTTTATTTGAATACATTCGAAGGTGTGAAAATAAATAATGATATGACTATATATTTTGCATTATTTTTCAAAAAGCAAATGTTATATAGGAAGGGAATATATGAATGGGTAATAAAAACAATAGACATTAATTCTGTTACTCATTGCATTTATTAGAGACATCAAAGACTTTCTAACTTTTTAGCGAATGAAATTAGCGTTAACTTTTTGGGAAGTGAATAATAATGCGCAAAATATATTTTATGAGTATGAATATGTTTTGAACTATAAAATATTTTACAATTACTACAATTTTGTACAATTAATATTCTGGTATAGAGATTTTGGTCTGGATTTGCTCTGGATCATAAATATCTAGAGGTATTTATATTTCCAAAGAAATGTTGTTAAAAATATAACGTTAACATTCCACTGAGCTATTGATTACTCAGAACGCCTGAAATGACATTTGGAACTTTGATATATCTATGTAGTTATCGGCTACATCCATTTTTTTTAATATCACTAAAAAGAACATCTAACTTAAACATTTACTATTCCGATGCTTATTTTTCATATATCTATGAGAACTATTGTTTAATATTTTAATATTTATATTTATTCGCTAGTCAAAGAAGATATCACAGCGCTAGTTATAGTCTATATTGAAAGTTATAGCAACAGCTTTACTTTTCTCTCATTTTCTTGTACAACAGAGAGATAGTAATATCTGAAAACTGCAGTATCCATGTCTTATGGATGTTTCAGAAATGGAAACTATTTCTCATCATTAGTTAAATCATCTCTTAAACCTAAATTCCATATGTTGTTACAACAGCTATTGCGTGAGTTTGCGTTAACAGAAATATTTGATTATTATCATCCCGCTGGTGCATTCTAATATTTAGAAAGAAATTTTATGAGTTCCCACCTGTAAGATAAAGGTGCTACTATTTCTATAATGCTCGATCCAATGTATATTTAAGTTGTCCGCAGTCCGCTGCGGCGCTACTTTCGCTAATAGTAGTCTCTTACATCTACGATCGTCTATGAAAGGCAGCTAATTTAATTCGCTTAAATAAGGGTACTCACGTAAGATATTATATTCGCTTGAATTTTTTTGGAATAGATCCTGAGTAGCTCTTGGTTAGCGAAAGCATAAAACAGTGATTTTTATGTAGGAAAATATTACGTATTGTTCTTGTAACAGTGTAAAATGAATGAAAATATTTCATCTTCAAACAATTTGGATGAGATTTTGTATACGACTAGGTAGAAATGCGACCCGTAACCATAGCATATAATACATAGTGTGTACATGGATTATAAATTTCAGAGCCCAAGAAAATGACAATAGTAGTATAATATAGGCATAAAAACATGGTTAAGAAAGGACAATACGGAAGAGGATGTTTTAAGGAAGCTCAAATGAATTTGAAGAAATGCGGGTCGGTTTCCTTGAGAGAGTAAATACTACGTCATATTATAACTTGAGCAATATTCGGTCGTGAAGTATGAGAATGTAAGCAGTAGAATTAAACTAATTGATATACATAAAATGCTAATGATAGAGAGTTAACTTCAAACGTTTAACTCCTGTCCGTAGTACACTTATTTATTCAAAGTTAACAGCTTATTTTACGGAAACTGTCTTAATATCATTCTTAAATCGTAAGAACATCAAACATGCAATTATTTATTGTATAGTTAGTGAATACAAGGCGGGGTGATAAATAATCTAAAGGATCAAACCTTGACTTAGTCATATAATATTGTGTCTCCTTTGGCAGTTTTTCTATTTCTATTTCTTTCAATAGTTTATGATTCATAAAATAACGCATTCATAAAAGCATTCATCTGTTACAGACCATCTTAAATGCTACTCAGCAACCTCAATATCGCTATTACACTTCTTTGTAAGTATGATAACCTGTTTTCATTGCGTATAAGTTAAATTTAGATATTCTAGTTCGAAAGTCTACTCTTTTATACCACATATTTCATTTAATTAGATATCGGGATCGGGTTATAAATAACTAAAGAGCAGCCCTTAGGATCACCTATAATTGTTGTTATTATACATTTTTCAATGATGTTATTCCCTTTTCACTTATGCATTACGATTCTAAAGATAGTATCAAAACTTAATTGTTATGTCTTGTTTACCTACATTGAAATGCTGTCAATTAGAAATGTGTTTTCTTTTTTACTGAGAATTGCGCGATTAAAGAAATAATTGCCGTCTTAAGCTCAATAATAGTCTCTTATAATCTCTCTAAAGGAGTTCTCGTTCTTATATTTTTGCTTTATATTATTTTAGTCTCTAAAGCAGGACTTCAAAAGTAACATAAAATCTTGAGAATCCTTCTCTCTTGATTTAACAATTGTTGATTGAGAATCGTTCTGCTTAATTTGGATGTGACACATTTATTGAACCAAAAGATGGAGAAAATATTCTTAGTGATATTTTTCCTATTCTTTCATTCTCTAAAGAGGGCTCATGAATCCTACATTATTGTAAATGAAATAAACACCAATTACTTTTTGAGTTTGAAGAACATTAAAAGGAGCAATAACTTTAAATCATACGTTAATTTAAAAAGAAAAACAATTACTCCCTTTTACAATTATTCAAGTTGCTAAGTCCTTTACTTAAAATAAGTGTTTTTCTTCCTGTTCTCCAACAAATACCATACGTCTTATCTTCTGCATTCCAAAACGTGTACAGCTCACTATTAAGTAAGGAAGTAATTATTAATGTAGAAAGAGTTTGGGAACTTTGGTACCGTAGGGTACTTTTTCTATAAGTACTATCTGAAACGGGTCGCTTGCAAGAATGGATTTGTTTATTTTTTAGTAAAATAGAGTTTACTTGTTTACTTTGAATGTTCAGTTGCGACTCTCTAGTAAGATTATTGATCAGTAAATACTTAATTTATCTTTTTAAAGATATATTAAGCTTATATTAAATATCTGATTCATCTAGAGATAGAATCATGTTAATATCCAACTTGTAAAATGACTTGGCATCTAAGATCATTCGTGAGATGAGAATATTATAATATTATATTTCTGAATAGTGCGGATTGTTTTCCCTATAATTCCTTTCCGTTCCTTCTACTTCTTATTATGTTCTTTTCATTATATTGCTACATATCTTCAGCTTATATTGTTGTTTTACTTTATTTCAAAATTTTGGAGACTTGTTTCATTAATAATTCTGCCTTTTTTGTTGCCATATGGAACAAGTTGCCTTTAAATAATTACAGATTATTATAATTAGGGTTTTTGTGCCACCGAGCAATCGTGTTCACTGCCGGAAAAATACCGCAATTTAAGCTTCAATTCAAATTTAACCTTAAAAGTTTCCATATGTTGCCATTGATAGTTTTATTGATTCAGACTTTTCCAAACCTTTTATTATCTCTATCGAAACTATTGATGCATTATATTTTCGTTACATAAGTTTAATTTTATGCTTATATTTTTCAAATTTTTCGTTAATTTTGTAATCATTGCAAGACTTAATGAAAGTTTTTTCGCTTATGCAAAAGAGGAAATCAATAACTAAATACTAAAAATAATTTAAATAAGATATCAACATTTTGAAGCTGTGGTTTAACCAAAGGATGTCTCGGATTCAAAATATAAACTTTCATTCATATTTTCTTATATCAGTCACAGCATCGTTACATTTATTACTTTGTTAGCATAAAATTTAAACTAATAGATCAGCTTTACTTTACGGAAAAACTCATGACAAACAATAAGAATACTATACTTTCTTTAGTGTTCAGTTTAAATGAACATATCCCTAGAAAAGGCATTTAAGAGCGTTAAAAGAATATTTCGATAATAAGGAAACGAAATTCCTAGAATTGATATTTGTGCAGCTCTGTCGGAAATTTTTGACTGCTAAGTAATTCTTTGCCACAATTCAAATATTAGTATTTAAATAATTTATAGCGAACAATATGATTCTGATCATTTGAGAAATTCTTTTCTTTACTTGCCATTTTAGTAGTTTCGGTTTATTGTTTCTACAATGCCTTTAATAGGTTTATCTCATTGTATACTCATCAAATGATTTCTTATTAAGTATTCCTGTCAGTTTCTTTATCTTTCATTACTTTTCGATGTCCCAGCCTCTACTTCTTTTTATTGTTTTACTCCCGGTCCATGAAGGATTAAATTGTTTGTATCAGTTTTCATTTCCTTGTACACAAGTATCGATAGTAGGAAATAATTTCTCTGAATTCATATTTTACTAAATCGGATATATTTTTTGGAGTTATTGAACTAATTAGATAAAGCTTGATTTATAATTGTACAATCGTAGCCATCGGTAGTGGCAACTGAATGTTGTAATGAGAGCCCCTGTTCGATTTAATGTGAATAGGTCTATTATTAGGTATGCATCCGAATCTGATGTTGTTTTGCACAAAATAAAGCTTCAAATTAGAATGCATTCATGAAAGGCTAATGCAATTCTTATCTGGTTTTCTGTCCAAAATGTTGGCTGAAAAGCTGTAAAGGTTTTAACTTAAGTTTATTATACAGAGAGAGTATGTGGAGAGGCTATAAAATCAAAAGAAGTAATCCAAGCCTCTTGCTACTTATCTAAAGAATGCTATGATGCTGCTATTTCATCTGAATATGACAGGAAAGGGCAGTAGAAGTATTTTATTTTTTAATAGAGAACATAAAATAATGTAAAACAGGACGAGATACTTAACAAAAAATAATTTAATGAATGAGGAGATAATCGGTACTATATTAGGGCAGAAGAAGAATTAAGTGCGGAAATGGTTAAAATGAATATGAAACAGAGTTGAGCTCAATATCGCAAATGAAAGACTGGAGTGCGATCCTCAGAAGGAGAAGTTAATAAATAAGTTGTAATGATTTTGGATCATTCTATCTCGTGGGAAAAATTAGGAGTTTAGGAATCAATAATTATAATTGACCTTCTAGATTGTCATTTTGCTTTGTTCCTATCTTTTAATACTCTACGCCGTAACCGATTATGCTGCGACTGATATTTTTATTTATTTATTATCGTTTTATATGAGTTTTTGGTTGTGTACGTTTATTTCTAATTTTTTCTTAATCTTCAGATTGGGAAAGCAAATTCTTTAAAATTAATACCACTACATTGCTGTCATGATATATAGGAGAATCTTGGTCATTTATACCATACGGAGTGAAGTAAATAGTTATATTCATTACTATATATAATAACAAATTATCTTATGCTTTCCTTATGTGATACATATTATGATTCGATACTTTAAAACTTATAAAATTGTAAAGAAGAAACCATACTTACAAAGTCAGCATTATATTTTCAAAATAATCATAGTATCTTTCTTTTAATATCTCTACCTTTACATAATAATATAGATTTTTCTTAGAAATTGAGCTGTTTTGTTGCATGCATCTTTGAGAAAACTCACTACTTACTGATTTCAATAATCTCGCATAGTTTTTTTTTAGTTAAAAAGTTTTATTTACTTCAAAGTTTTTATTCAGTATTATATACTGAGTGAGTTAAACCGGTCTTTGTACGGCAGATTTTATATTTCCCTCATATAGACAACTATAGTATATTAAACGTTTTATGTTAGGGAAATTATGTTATTTCAGTATTATTACTGTAATTAAAGTATTTCCTAGAGTTGCCATTTGTGTTCCTTCCTTGGATCACTGAAAATTTTTATTGGTTATGACTCCAAATTTGAGTTTTTCATTATTCTATAGATATCAAATTTTCAATGAACAATCTTCATGTCCCAGAATCTGCATCGACTGAAAGTAACAATTTAAGCATCAAGAGAGTTTATACTTGTTACTTATCTATTCGATTAATTGATGTAATTCTCTTCTTGACGAGGCTTGATTAAATATACTATTCTGAGTGTTTGCTTGTATTGTCAATCATTACCAAATGTTGGGAAGAATTATTCTGATTCGTTTTATGATCAATCAATATCACAGTGATCTCGATCTCTGTAATGCATATGTATGCTACTCTGTCGATTAGCATTTGCTGTCAAGACGATTTGCATGCCAACGTAATTTATTTTGGATCCTTTACAGAATCCTACCGAATTAAATCAATAAGCTCGATTAGTTTGTTTGGATGTGTGGGATTTTATCTCAAAAGCATTAATGTAATGATGAACGTGTGAATACATGAGTCGGTCGTTGCTATATTTTTGAACTTGTCATTCATTGAGCTTATAACCACTTTCATGTTTATTTGACGTGTTACATATCCTATGCCATTATTGAATATCAGACCTACTATCATTATTATGTAAAGAACATGCTTAATCCTTTTGAAATTGTTCGAAAACTTCTAAAACTTCAAAAAGGTACGACGTACAAAATGCCTTTCAATGGTATTAACGTTTATATATCTATATTCCGCTTAAGATTTCTATCTGACATAGTACTTGAACAGTAATTCTATTTTGATTTTATTCAATGGTTATAATGTTCAAACCATCTTTATTAACATTTATTGGTTACGAATCTCTAAAATCGAATTTCGAGAATATATAGCAAGCGAAATATCTTCGTAACGTAAATTATCTCGTTTGTCAGTTAAGAGGTTTAACACCAGGCGAACCGTGGAACACTTACATTAATTGTGGTGCAAACATTCAGTGTAATAAGTTGTTCCATAAGGCGAGGACTATATATTTCATCGGTAAGAAATCAGCTTTCATGAGTTCTTGGGAACCGCAGGGAAGCAAACGGTATGCAATTTTTATCGATAGATGGAATTGGCGGCGACCGGTTTTGGTTTCCAGCCGCCAGGTAGAGACATCGTACCCCTCAAGCCACGCCCCCTTCTGTATCATTGGCCAGGGGAGAGAATGGCAGCGCCTGGCCCGCCAAAATGATGGTATTTTAAATTAGAAAGCTTAGCCGCAAATACTTATTGTTAGAAAAATTATTGCAATGGAATTATTTGGAAGGTAAATTGAATGTCTCCCGTGTAATGGCTTTTTCATACCTTTGCAAAAAATACTCGACTTTTATATAATGAAATCCAACGGGATTTTTCGCCCATTGGAAATAATTGAATAAAATAAATTAGACAGTGATAGCACGTGAAATACGGAGGATAGTGGTTGAATAGAGTTTTATGGTAAAATAAACAACTAAAATAAATTATTGTCATTGAGTTTCAGCACGAGTTTACTTAGAAAATTTTTATCTGTTTCGTTCATTTTTGAATTAGTCTTTCATTGCCATGAAAACTTTTCAATCTAAGGATTCGGGAAGCTGTATTAACACCTTCGAATTCCAAGATAGGAATTTAAGTGAATTCTTAATAGCGCCAAAGTTTGGAATAAGCGTGTGCTTTAAGATGCAAGAGTAAACAAAAGCATTTAACGCTGATATATCCGTTATCCACTATAGTAAATGTTTATATTGATAGAGACCTTATTAAAATATTAGCTGGCATTTAAGTTTATTAAATAAAATCATATTCTCTTAAATTTTAACAAAATCTTTTTTAAAATGCCTATGAAATTAGAGTGTAATCTATAACTGAATATTTATACCTCTTATTACCTCCATGTTAATAAAATTATAGATTTTAGAGGGTTATTAGATGAGCTATATCTCTGAATAGATATGAAATTGAAAGTTAAGATGCATTTTTAAATTTGAATATTAACATTAAATTTCCATATTCAGCGTTCCTATGGTTATTTACAGTTCATTTCGC
The DNA here is from genome assembly GCA_020796165.1 of Pantala flavescens. Taxonomy (NCBI): domain Eukaryota; kingdom Metazoa; phylum Arthropoda; class Insecta; order Odonata; family Libellulidae; genus Pantala; species Pantala flavescens. The sequence continues at coordinate 22,342,736 of CM036878.1, forward strand.
GATTAATTTTTGTTTTTTAATTTATAGTTTAGTTTATGAAGTGAATTGTTTTTTGCGGAATAAATACTATAAAAAGGCTGAAAGATTAAATTATTAATTGATCTTTACTTATGTAAATGAAATTAGGGAATCGGGTACATATTATGAGCGATTAAGACATTCCATCAATTTTTTTAAATGTGATTAAATAAAATACTTCATAATAGTTTACTTATTTGATTATGCGTGATTTCGCAGCTAGTTCTTTAGATCTTTCATACAGGATTTATTTAAATACTATATTAGCATCAGTTGATTTATAGAGAGATTATTCATTATACCAGTTATGAAACAAAATCTAAAGCAAATTCAGCAGCATAAATAGATATCTTTGTCTTCCATATTAGCATCAATTACATAGTAAATAATTCATTTAGGACGTGTCAGGAAAAATTTTCTCTTTTTATGCTGTTTTCCTGTGAGAAATAAAATGTTTCCAAAATCCTACTTCAGACGGTTTGATACTAATTAAAAGATTATAAAGATTTATCCGACATACCTTCACTTTAACTTTATGCTGAATATCTACTCTGTATATTTTAGATTAAAGTACCTTTATTTGTGTATCGGCCTTTATATTCAAATTAGGAATCTGTTTTTGTATGTCTCTGAAGAGAATATTTTTTGCCTATATCTAAATATACAAGCAATTATGACATATTATAAAAAATAAATTCACTTTTACTACCTCCATTCTTTTATATAGAAATTATAATCATACATTAAAAGATTATATTAAGGGTATAATTGCTTAACTACGATTTCTTGAATTATATCATGAACATCCTTTAATTATGTCTCGGGAAAAGACCCCCAATTAACCGTTTTACTTTTATTTGAACTCTTTCACTCTTTTCTGCTGGGGTACCTAAGTACTGGACTAAGTACATTTTTCTAGTTTTCCCATTCCATGATTTTGGCGGCAATTTTCAAAATTTCTTTGAATATCTATTCCTTAATACAAGGAAAGAGAATCGGACAACTATTATATGTTTTGCTTCCAATATTTTCATCTATATTTCTGTGTATACATTGTAGTGGAATTTTCCATTTGAAAGTGTGTAATAATTACTCATGATAATAAAAACAACTTTGTAAATTTCCTCAGAAAATTGTTATATTCGCGACCGGTTTCATAATATGAAATTACATCTTCAATATAACAATTTTCTGTGGAAATTTACAAAGTTGTTTTCATTACTATGGCATTCCACGAAGTCACGCCTTCTCACATTGATTTCATTGCTCATGATGTTTACAAATGAATACTTAAGAGTAACAAAAAGTGTTATAAAAATCGAACAAAATATTTTGTGGATATTGTCTTGATAAAAATATTAGACGTTTCATCATTTTTGAATTTTGAATAATACAAACAACATATCTTTTATATAAACTTCACTTAATCAGGCGAGGTATTATGCTAATCCATTATAGAATCTGAAAATGAATCTTTCCTTATCCTCAACTTAACTTTACATCAACTATATGTGATATATTTGTTTGACAGTTTTCCAACTTTATTTTATACTGAGGTTGATTCGGAAAAATATGCGTAATTGAGCGAGTAGGTAATGAATGTTTTTGTCTTTAGTTCATCTTTAACCATACGCTAGAACCTATTTTTATTTTTAACAATTGCATTGTTTCTGTAAGCGCTTCGAGGTATTTTTTCCTATATAATAGAATTCTTAATCCAGTGGAACGAGAAAAAATATTGTTAAATAATAAATATCTTAAGAATCTTATTTATTTATTTCCAAATACATAGAATGGTAATTCCGCACTTTAATATACATATTTCACAGATCTCTTTCTCCACGAAATTTATCCATCCCTCTCTATTTGTATAGAATTTATAAGAAAATGAATTGCGATTGATTTGTTTTATCTTCCATCGAATTCTTGCATTAGGGAGAATATTAGTCGAGACTTTGGAGAAATTAAAATAAATGTAATTTTATCTATATCTATTTCCATAAGATTTCATTAGTCTCTCAAAAGAAATTCATTTTTATATTATCAATGAGAATGCTCGTCTTCAACAAAATGCTAAATGATAGATGAAAAGTATAATTTCTGTGATATAGAAGTACCAATAACCTTAGGAAAAAATAATGAAATACTTCGAATAGAGCATTGTCTTGTATGAAGCGGTGACAAGGAAATTGTGGAAAAAATATCCAATATCTGGGATGCTTTGTAATGTGGACGTGGCTTGTATAATAATAAATGGGTGGACAATAATAGAAATGAAGTGGTATTTCAAAGAATAGGAGAAAATAGGGAGATAACAGAAAAAATAAAAAAGAGGAAATAGGGATAGGGCACATTCTAAGAAGAGAATGCATGATCAAAGAGGTATTATTTGAATGAAAGGTAGAAAGTAAAAGAGGAAGGGGTCATAAAAGGTTTCAACTAATGGATGACCTTAAGAAAAACAGAGTTATCAATATAGCAGAAAATAGGTGAATTTGTAGTAGTAAATTTGCTTATTAAAAAGAGATCAAATGAATTCATCACTATCGCTTCATTAAAAATATGAACTATAAGCTTGGTCTGTGTTGGTATAACAGTGAGATAAATTCCTTTGAAACTGAATCTATTCCACATTTTCTTAGAAAATCACGAATAAAATATCCTATGAATGAAGGAAGCATTTGAAATACAATAGTGAATTATGGATAATATCATATTATTATATATAATATTAGATATAATAATTATCATAAACGGTAATAGAATGATTAATATTGATTTTAACCAAATTAATAAATTTAAAATTAATTAGCTAAATTATAGACAGCTATTTTAATTTTACTACAAAATCTAAACTGATTATTGACGTACATTTTCTTCCAAATACTGTTAATATAATTTTTTTACTTTTGATGCGTTATATTAGCACGATTGCATGACAATAAGTCTTAATAAGAATTACCTGATTTCAGGTATGTCATTGTTGTTAAAGTTATTGTTTCGGAAATTGTAGAAGTGACAGTTAATGACATAGAGATTCCGGATTTTTTTCTGTTAAAAAGAGAGTATATTTTATATCACTGCAGGAATTTCTTTTCATAGTTGTACATTTTTCCTCGGCATAATAATTAATCCTCAATCAACCAATTTTGGAGGAATATTGTAGAGAAAGTATATTGTATTCTGCAGGATTACAGTGTATGTCATTAAACGTTTGTATAGTACCAGTGGATTATACGGGTGTCAAAATATTAAGGCATATTTTTTATGTAATTAATAGAGATCTCATTGATAAACTCCTATATTATTATATATTGTTGCTGAAACGCTTTTAAATGTCTTTACACCAGAGTCTTATGCTCAGTTCTACCTCTTTTGATAAAAATAAAAACCAAATCGGAGGGCTCTTCTCATTGTGACGCACGGACACTTCCGGAAAGAAAGATAGATACGTCATATCTCAAGAATAGCTTTTAATCCTGTGTAACCCTTCAATGGATGAAATACGTCTCCCGCTCTCAATAAAACATATAATTACAGGCGCCGTCTTCTGAAACAACAAACGGTCCGAAGCGTAAATAACGTTCGGGGCATTATTTAAGGAGTGGAATGACGGAAATCCTCTCATAAGACCATAAAAAAGGTGTCGCGAATAAAGGAGCGACACGTTCCCTACACATTATTCCTTGCGAAACGGCCAATACTACAAGACAAATGAGGGAGGCCCGTCGAAGGGAACAGGAAAATACGGAAAAAATTCTCCCGATCCGGGAAATCTGCTGGGAAAAAACGTACCGCGCGTGCATCATCTATCTCATACAACCTTCGGTGGGAAAAAATCTCGATGTCTGCGAGAAAGATGGAGGATATTTACCTCTCATTCCACCGCGAGAGGAGCCATTGAGTTATCACGTTTGCACCGTAACGAGAGTGTTTTGTTTTTCCCTCTCCGCGGAGGAGTTTGTAAAACAGAGACTTTCCCTGAGAGGGATGCCTCACTCCCTTGTGGGGATTCCTCTCACCAGTGAGGAGTAATGAAAGACATCTGGAGGAGTTGCACACTACCGTAAGAGTATCCCCTTGCTGTGTTATCCCCATCACGAGGTATACCACACTCATCTACAGGTATACCACTCTGTTGATGAATACACAACCCACCTGAAGGTATACCGGACTTCCCAGGAGTTATACCGCTCCTTCTTCGAGAGGAATACTGTATACCTGAAGGTAATCCCTACCCTCCCCGAGAATAAGCTTAGTCAGATGTGAAGAATAGCGATTTTTTATTTAATAATTACCTGTCGCAGTCAGGTCGAGAAACCTGGTAACAGTGGGTAGGACTGGGACTCGAACCCAAGTACTCCACTTTCTAAGCAAGAATGTTAACCCTTTACTCCACCATGACGCTCTTATTTTAGTTGTGTTAGTGCCTCACCTTCTCTTAATCCTGATGGTCCCAACGAGGGTACCTCTCAACATCTGCTTTGTGATTGGGTGTGTCTGTGAGGAACCTTTTGTGGTAGTTGATGCCGCTGTGTGGAGTTACTTTACCTTGCAAACGGATATATTACCTCAATAGATTGAAATCAATGTGGTATAGTTGTGAAGTGGCTGAGGGAGCTCGGTTCGAGTCCCTGTTATCTCTTTAATTTTAACTTTTGTTTAACTTTGTTTAGCTTTATAGGAATTGAGGCAGTTATCTTCAGGGTTACTGTGTCCCTCAGGGTGGTTGTGGTGTTTATTTTTTTCAGTGAGTGCGATGTGACTTTTTCGTTCTGAGGACATGGGTTCGAGTCCCAGTCGTGTCGTTCTTTTACGCTTTGGTTTTGTCTTTTATTACACTTCCTTTTATCGTATGACTTATCGTGCACAGGTAATTAGCAAGTCCTTAATCCTTGATTTCCCCTAAGATGTTCTCTCCCTTACTTCTAAAGAGGTCCCCTCCCCCATCTCCTTCCGTTTTCTCTCGCGGAAAAACCGCACTTGTGGACGCGGTGCGCGTCTGCGCGCATGTATTTACAAGCGGCAATGAATACAGAGGAATCCGACAAAATCCATTTTCGCGTTTATCACTTTTCGTGCCGCCAGTTTATCACGCGAAATAATGGCGGGGGAACGGTCGATGGACAATGAGTGAAATATGTCGCCCCCTCTCGGATCCTCTCTTCTCTGGAGAAGCCTCCCACTCGAAAAAGGGGAAGCCGGAAAAGTTTCCATAAAAGGCTTTTTTCCTCCCTATATAATGCATTCCGATCGCGTGACCTGACGAATGAAAAGGACGTCTCTGGAAATGTTTTTCTGGGCGGCTTACGTCCACCGCGGGCCTCGATAAAGAGGAGTACGCAACACCTGCCGTTTGGGGGGAGGTGACGGAGTAATGCTCTTTTTGTCTTTTCGAGATTCTTGTCGGAAATTCGCGGGATTCTTGCCCATATATTTCGACTTTGCTTTTTTTTCCGATCGCTCGGTTCTGAGAAAGGGAGGGTCAGACGATGGTGACGGACAGGTGTTTACATCTCAACTTGCCCTTCGAAGAATCACTTTCTCGATTAGGGGAATGAACGTTATAATGTCGTTTATGGGAGCTTCAAATGAGAATGTTTTGGTTGAAATGATGATGGGAGTTTTAGGGTGTACTACTCTCGTATGAGTGTTACCCGACCAGGGGGTCTCTCTCTCTCACTCTATTGAACTTTGGCTGTGTGAGGTACAACTTCTGCTGTGATTTTAATTTTGCCATTTTTCTTTTAAAATGTTATTATTTTTTATTTAAATAATATCGCGTGTAATTATTCTGAGGCTTAAATTGATTTCCTTTAATGATGAAAATGTTTACGAAATATCGTGCTTTTAGATGATTGAGATTACATCGTAGTTTTCAAGAGACATCAATAAAGAGATTTTTTTGGACAGTACAGTGAGATTATAATGCCAGTTTAGATTACTCAACATGAGTTTCTTAAGAATGAATTTATGATTCGAATCAGCAATAAAATCATAAGTATTCTAAAAAGTTCGCTTCAAGTAGTTATTTCTACGAGGCAATTTCAAATGTATAAAATTATAAAGGAATAACGCATTGAATTCTCAGACTATATATATTGGTACAATTAATTTAATTTTTCAGAGTCGTTATTTTAATTTATCTCCCTGGAAGATTTTCCTGAAATAATGATGGTTAAGCTGTACTCTCTAAACTAAATTCCCTTCTTAAAATCCGTCTCCAAACTAAAACCTTTTAAATAGTAATAGTTGTACTTTTTGGCCAACAGCAAGTTAAATCTCAATACATTACAATAAAAGTTTAAAACGAAACATTCTTTTCATGCAACGAGACTTTTTCGTATAAAATAATTTCAATCGTACGCCTGAACCTGGAGCAAAAATAAAATCCGCGAATTCAACTGCAATTTAACAAGCTTTATTCATTCAAATGGAATAAAAAGATTCCTCCTCCTCGCACACTCAAGCGGCGGAAGATAGGGAACTAGCACGCAGCTGTCCATATTTCAAAACACGCGAGAATGTGCGACACATTTTTCACTATGCAAGCTCTCCGCATGTGCCAGAGAGTTGCCATAACTTTTCGTATCTTTCCCGGAAAAAAATTAAGTATTATGTTCAAATACGAATATTGTTTTTGTTTCAACGTTTAATCCGACCGAAAAAATGTCCTTCCATCACACGAGCTTATTTTTAACTCTCGCGATGGAGGGGCATTTTTTCCCAAACCCCGCGATTTATGTAATTTTCCGTATCAACCCGCGCGGAAAACATCAGCATGCTTCAACGACCTAACCGCATAACCCGTCCAACATGACGCTCACTCGTTACGCATTAAATAAAAAGATGTATCCGAGTTACGGTATCGATTGGACCTTTTAGTTTTGAACATCCTCACCTAAGCTCTCTTATCCCAGATATTTGCTACCTATGGTACTTCAGAAATTCCGAGAAAAATTGCTTCCGATACTTTCGCTAAAGAGCGATTACCTGAGCTTATACAGTGTAGGTCATTTTTATTGCAAAGTTTCTTTTTTAGTTTTATATTTCCTACGAATTTTTCTGCAGCAATTAAAAAATATAATTTTAGTTGTATCATAAAATAATTGTTGTAGAGTATTTATAAGACGGGCATGCTAATATTATGTAGGTTCTGAATTATTTAAATAGAGAAATTTTTGAAGGAAATATAATTAGTTATTTTCTTACGTGCTTTTCTTTTTAGCCTTTTAGTTTATTGCAAATTATTGATATTACAATAAGTACAGTAGGATCTCAATTGCTACTATTCATTGTTGTAGTAGAGTATTTGATCTGGATGACTACTATTTATTCCAATATATTAAAATCTCTTCCGTTTAATCTGCATTTATTACCCATCATTTTCTGAATTTCATATTTTTCTTATGAAGTGTATTATAAATGAATAAGATTAAAATGTCAATTTATTATCAGAACTCTATGACCGTACGCAAAGAAATTAACTGTTTTAAAATACAAATGTTCAGCAATTAATGCGATCTAATTTTAAACTGACCAACGAGTCGGGCATAAATTAATTTGATACTGATAATAATTATGCAGCAGAAGTGCTTATGAATTGATCTGAAGTTTGATTTCTACTAGGAAAATCTATAATATTCATATTATAGTATGTTTTTTTATTCACTTCTTCAAAAAATCTTTTATATATCGATACTTAAATTAATTGGTATAAATTAAATAATAATATATCACAGTTATATTTACTCATTACCAAGCTAGACATTGTAGAAGGTTGCTGGTACTTTCATATTGTTAGGATAAGGCACAAAAAAGCACTAAAATGATGATGAAATTAACCTATATCCAAAATTATTAGAAAATTTGATGATGTATTTTTTGCTAAATGCAAAACAATTTATTTTCGCACTTCTGTTAAGAATGATATTTAAATCTTGGAGCATAGGTGATTTAGACAAACAATTTATTTTTATAATAATCATAACATTTATTATGACTTACTTCAATTTTCTATGTGATTTTGTTGAAAATGCATCTTTTTGGATGCTTTTGATACAATATTATTTTTAATTAATTCTTATCTACCACGCCTATGTGACAAAATTCCGAGTTCTAAGTTTGAAATTTTAAGAATCTCTATCAGTGAATGATTTTTAATTTATGTCTCTCTAATTTCTGATATGTCATTTGAAGAATAGTATAACACTTCATATAAAGAGGTACCTTCATGGGTTCTATTTATATTGTAGTTTTATTTTATTTTTTGTTTTTCAAAAAGGGCGAAGAATTTTAATTTGACATTATGCTATTTGTGGAAATGTATTTTATAGTCAGGACTCAAACAGATGTGAGAAATATCATAATTTTAAAAATTTGATTTGTTATGTTTTTTACCGTTAATTGTATTTTAAATATGAATATTTTTCAAATACTATTCAAACTTGTAGATGAGAAAACAATAATTAAAATTAATAACTAGAGTAAAGTAGAACTTGCTAGGAGAATTCCAAATCAAAATTTTAACGGTTGGATTTTTAGCTGCTTATTACCATTAGAATACATGTGAAGGAGTGCGGTTCATAAAAAATGATAAAATAACAAAAGTAATGAAGTTTCAGTCACTCTATATTTCATGTATCAGAAGTAAATAGGCATTGAAAATGAAATCTTTTATTATTCTGTTATTAAGATTAAACATTTTGTTATGAAACTTCTGTAAGGTTATGAGTTTTTACAATTTTATTTTGTGTGTACGAAATACTTATTATTTATTTAGAGATTTTTTATGATTACTTATCATGTTATTTGATGTTAAAGCTCGGTCCAGCTCATACTCATATTTGTTTTTATATACTTGACTTAATTATAACATTAGAAGTTTCGGAAATTGAAACCCAATGAAGCATCAAAAATAATCTAAATGTCTTTATGAAAAATATTCTCGGATAATGAAGTGTACTAGAACATTAGGAAAGTTGTAATTTTATGAAAAACTTATGTAATTATTTATAATTTTTGCTCGAAGTTGTTTCTATCAAAAAGATATTTCCAACGTTCGAATTGTCTTTGAAGGGATATAGTCGAAGCTGCATTTTTCTATGGAGAACTCGTTCGCAAAAATTTCTTTTTGAATTTTGTGACATTTGAAGTGTGATGTAGAGAAACAGTGATTGTACCAAAAATTCATACGTATTGAATCTTCCGGATCCCGCGCCGACGTTAACGACTAGCGAAAAGAAAAGAGGCCCTTATTCGAAGGCGGTCACAGAGCGTTTATTGCTGTTTCCAATAGAGAAAAATTCGATCGCCCAAAGGGGGGCGTACTCGCGGAATTAGTTCGGAAAATGAAGAATGGAAAAGAGGAAACCCGTCGATGCCGAAGGTAACAATTGGTGGAGCGGACCGTGTTCTCCCAGAAGAGGTTACCAAGGGGACCGTTTTTTTTCCCTCGAGTGGGCGAGTCGTATCGTCCAAGCAGCAAGGTCGAAGGAAAACGCGATGGCCCGAAGCGCAGGGGACGGGGGTCCCCCAATCGAAAATATAGAGAGAAAAGCCCCAAAAGTCCGCCGTCAGGAGAAAAAGAGAGTCTCCCGAGTCCATCGGCGCACGGGATATTTGTAAGCGGTCATGTACCGCGCCTCTCCCCCGGAAGAAAACAAAATCCCGTCCTTAGAAAACAAAGGACAATGGGTGGACAAAAGGCGCGGAGGTCGGCGCTGCGTCCGATTAGGCGTCGGTCGACCCGCGAGGTATCCATTCCGCCTTGCATGATTGTCCTCCGAAGAGTCCATCCGGAGAGGGGGGGTCGTGCAGAAACAGGGGGTGTGGGGTACGTGCGTAGGGGGACGTAGGTGCGGGGGGGGGACATGCGAGGGGTGGGGGGGAACACGGTGGAAAATGCGGAAGAGGGTAGGACGGAAAAAATTTCGCGTTTTGTATGGGTGCCTCCAGAGAGGCCATCTTGAATTCATGGCGGCGCCTGCGCCGTGCGGACCCTCTACCCTATTAGGAGCGCGACACGGACAGCCATGTGTCCGCCGCCGCTCTGCCCTCCTGTCCTTTGCCGCCTGAATGACGTGTGTTGCGGATTTCGGTGGGAGGGGGTGGGATCTACGGGCGGGAGGGCCCTCGTGGAGGGCCGCGGGGAGACGGGGCCCGAGGCCGTCGAGAGGAAGAGGCCTGGAGGGTCCGATAAAAATGTTATGGGATGCAACGTGGATGGCGAAGGGATGTGAAGAGCCATGGGGAAGTTTTATTTTTCGCAAACTCTCGGCAGAAATGATAAACAACTCAGGATGGGACTACGGGGTCTCGAAAGCGGCCCAAACGATTAGGGGTGCCGAGAGAGGAGATCCAAGGAGCTCCGGAATTCCGGAGATTTGTATGGGCGAAGTGGAGTGCTTCCCTCATAATCTCCTCTCGGCGTATTGTCCCGACCTTTGACCACCCCCACCCAAAGAAGAGGTTCGTCTAACTTTTTAATTTTTCCCGGAGAGAGCACGGCAGAAACCCTCTCTCATTCATTTCGGGTTGGCGACGGGGTTGCTTTGGCGGAGGTAAGGAAAAAGGAGCGCGGGAAAAAGCGAGTAATAATGAAAGAGAGGTAAAAATGAAAGATTTTTTCCCTTTCGGGAGGTATCGAGAGGGTAGGGCACCGCGGGGAGGTGAAAAAGATTGGATGAATTCCGAGAGAGAGGTGTTAGGGGAAGGGTGGTTTTTCGGTAGGTTTTTGGGATAGGCTGCGGGTTAAAAGGCAGGGAGGAAACAGAAGAGGGTTTTTAAGGGTTATGAGGGGGTGGCGATCGGAAAAGAAGCGAGGGGTTCGGAGGCAATCAGATCAAATACGCGGCCTGCGTACGTAAGACTTGCCCTCCTTTCCACCCCCGCGTTTCTCTTTTTCTTTCTTCTTTACCCCTCCTGGGGTGACCACCACCCCCTTTCTTCCCCATTCCACCTTCTCCATCCTATTCCGTGTCTCCCCCATCCACCGTACACCCACCCCTCCACGACCCCGCAGGCGTATTTGAATTGCGATGATGGGATGGATGGGGTCGCGGAGGGGGTGGGGCGGTGGGGGCGGGACAAATGTTGAAACACTCGCGGCCCTATTTGAGAGGCGCTCAGGGACGCAGCGAGTCGCGTGAATTATTTATTAATATATGACTGTCGCTGGGCGCACGTGGCTTTTTCGCCCGGGAGCGACCCCGAGAAAGAGAGCGGAGGAAAGAGGAACTTTCCGCGAATTTTATCAGAAGAGGTTCCATTGCGGCAAAAGAAAGTAAATCCGAAAACCTTGCTGGAGGGACGGAGACGAGTTTTCTCTCTCTGTCTTTTTTTTCCCGCCGTTGGAGAGGATGAATAAAAAAAGGAAGAATCAAAAGCGTCCGGCTCGCCTCTACGGCTTGCCCCGAAGTGTTGCCATGCTGCCGATAGCCGTTCCGCTATCGATCCGCGTGCAGGGATTTTTACGAGAACTAGGCACGTGAAACACGGAAAATAAAAACGGGGATAGCCGTCGCGCTTATCGTGCGTATTTCGGAGCGAGTGACGTCGTCCTTTCCCATCCTCCCCCTCTTCGCTAATCTTGGCGGGAAAAACGAGCCGCGAAATTTCTCGACAGGTATTTCTTTTTTCCGAATTCCAACCGTCGAGCAGATTCCTTTTCATTTCCCTTTTATCAGAAAGTCGACTTTTTAGTCAGTTCGCGGAGAAGATCACGTACTTTCGAGTGATTCGTCTCTTCGCCGAGTTTGAATTTCCCGCGCCTTTTGGATTCCTCGAATCAGGGCTCTTCTTATTTAATCAAATTGTTTCGGAACAGATTACCCTATAACTAAGTTGGGATTTCAGGCCTATGAATTTCACTTATTTTTACTTTTCTTCTTTTCCAATATACATCTATCACCTTACCGTAATCGTGACATTTACTTATTACTGAAAAAGAATGTATAATATTTTTTTAAAATTCTAAACGTACTCTTATTTTTGTAGTCTTATTTACTCTCCATTTTTTGCCATATCATTCAACATTCTCTGTAAGAAATGTGTTCGCAAAATTTCTGAAAATTAAATGTTTGTCTAGTAATAATTTTTGTTGCTTACGATGTTGATTGGTATATTGGAATTGTGTAATTTGTGATAAGTAATATATTTGTGTAATAAGTAGAATTCATCTTTACCAATTTGGTACGAACCTATAGATTTTGATTTATTTAATAGTATGAATGATGGTAAGGTACGGTAAGGTAAGGCTCTTGCGTTTGAGAGATACTGTAAACGAACGTGGTTAACCTTCAGAATAACTTACATTACTATTAGATATATTTTAAGACAAGAACACATAATGCCACTCGATTCAACTAAAACTCATTTGATCTTCATAGGAAACTTTTCAATCCACTTATTTATATTTATTTTTTATTATTATAGACATTTCTAAAATTTATTTTAGTATAAAATAGAATTCATTGTCAAGTTGGCTCATTCACATCTACATCTACATATTTACCCTGCGAGCCGCCTTTCGGCGTTTGGCAGGGGGTAAGGGGGTTCTTCTCATTAACCTAACCAATCGTTGTTACAGTGTCTTATTTTATAAATATATCTGGGAAACTAGGTCCTAAGTTAATGCACATGAGCCTCTATAAATTTTAATCTAAAAAAATACCAAGATAAATGTAGCGCAGTTCTTTATCGATTACTTTCGAATTGATATATTTCCGATACAGCAAAACGCTCCGTTTATACTAACTACGTACATTTATCTCCGGCCTTAAACATATTATCCGGGCGTAAAAGTATTGAGCATTTTATTAATTATAAATCGGCGGTAGCTAGACTCCATATTGGAAAGTCCAAATGAAAAACGATTTGTCGTTCTATTTACTCTGCACATCCGTTTCGCATACCTCTCCCTTCGCCCTCCCACCCGATGTCCCTTTTTCCGTAATCAAAATAATATCTCCGATGGTAAAATAAATAATAATGGAACTCCATCCGTGGACTGACCGGTTTTGGCGTTTTATATTTATTCCGCGAAGATTTGGAAATTGATGGAAATGTATTTCATTTTGTTGATATTCCTCGCCTCAGGCGAATGCAATTTATATGTATGCAAAAATAGGGATAAATAAATCAAAAGTGCATTAATGGCATGAGTTTTTCCGACGGAGAACTACGGCATTGGCTGTTTCTAAAAGTGGATTCGTTTGGATTGCGATAGACATTTGCGAGTAAAAATGTACGAATCTGTACAGAGTGTATTTGTCAATCTCACTGAGGAGGATGCATATGCGGAGTTTCACGGTGGAGAGATTTGTTTGAGGAAATATTTGCATTAATCTTAGAAAAATGTTACCCAGCCCACCCCTACACCATAGGGCCATGGCTGTGTGATGTCTATGTCGTTTGATTTGATAGGAAATTTCCAGAAGTTTTTTTATTTAGATATATTTTTGAAAGCCATGAGATGTTTTTTAATGATGAATTCAGTTTTTATAGCGATGCAATTTTTTTGAAATCCTTTACTCCTAATTACATTTGCGGTTGATTACGTCGAAAGGAATTAATTGACAATTATTGGAGAATTCAAGTTTCAATTTTGGATAATTAAATAAATAGGAGAACACCTCCTTAAAATATTAGCTCAATTTTTAAACCTTCGTTGCTTTTGCCTCATTCGATATTTCTATATTTAGAGCTCTCATTCCGGGTATTTTTATATCTCTATTAATAATATTCATAAAGACTATAATTTAATATATTTTCAGTTTAACTCTGTAATAACTTATCTTTCATTCTTCCAAGTGATTCAGGAACTCGAGCTTTTATTCTTGTTCTTAAGTTTTTCTTCCGTCTTCTTTGTTTCATGCCTAATTTTGAAAGTATTTGATCAACGTATACAATTTGAACCATTCTGTTCAAAAAGAATTTTTCTTTGTCGAACATTGATTTCAATTATGGTTATGGAGGTTGGTCTTCTTTCTTAAACTTTTTCTAAAAAAATAAGTAATGGAAATCATGTTAATCTTGATTAAAATGTCACATAAAAATCAAACAATTTTTGCGGAATCACACAACATAAGAACCACACACGTTAGCTAATACTCATTTACTTAGAGTATTTTGTTACAATTCAACTGTAATAATTACCAGGAGTTATATGTAAAGAAAAATGAGTTCGGTATCAGGTAATTAATTAAGGTAATTTGAGCTGATGAATATATGCTCTCTTCACAGGAAATATTTTTTTAATTTTTTCTGTGGAAATTTGGAGTTGTTTTTATTGCTATGGCAATCCACGAAGTCACGCATTCTCATATTGATTTCAATATGCTCTTTTCTTATTTTAGTTTCAGCTTTTAAGTAGTGTAGGATGAAAATTTGATAATGAAATATTATTTGCCACCCCGAGTCTCACTAAATGTGTTGCTTATTTTCAGTTATTAATTGTATAAATTTAAACCAATTAATCAAATTTTTATTAAGAAAATAGCTTTTATCTACCTTGCAGGATAAAGAAATTATTTTTCACGCGAGCGTTTATTGAATCAATATCAATGTTGCAAAGCATAAGGTTTTTAAGGGAATACGTTAATGAAAGTGAGAGTAATAATTACCTATTACCGAAAAGAATAAGTTTAATATTTTCATATTTGTATGGTATACACGCTTATAAGTGTCAATATCGTGTGTAAGAGATGGATGGTGAAATTTTAGAAAATTCCTTTAGAAAAAATAAATATAATAATTTTTTGATGAAGGTGCGCAATAATTTGTAATGTAAATTAAAGAAAGTGTTGTAATTAAGTGAAAACGTTGTCAGAAGATGTGGATTCCCTAAAAGGGTAAATGCCCTAAGTACATCCTACTGATCTTGAACGCATTGATCATAATAAATCATATGAAGAAGAAAAAAAATTAGTTAAAAATTTTATAAAATATACAGAGTAGATTCAGTTGTTTTCACGAAATACAGTAGTTTGTATTTTAAGTGGGAATTTGTAGGTATTTAGTACGGTTTACCAATATACTGATCAGCTCGTTGTTTATGATAAAAATAATATTTTTTCGAATCCTTTACTCTTAATTACATATGAGCTTTATAATTATTAAATAAATAAATTTAAAATCATTGGAGGATTTTAATTTCCGTTTTAGATGATTAATTGAAAAGGAGATTATTGCCATTAAATATTTGCTCAATTTTTAAACATTCATTTCTCTTTTTAAAACTTTATTTCTTTATTTAATTATCTCATTTTGGGTAAATTTTATCCCTAAACTAAAAAGTTATCGAGAAAAAAAATATATATAGTTGATAATTCACTCGGTAGCGCTTTCATTCATGTCACCTTACTATCTGACTAAAGATATTTTAATTTTTATTGATAATTGTCATCTGAAAGATTATCTTTAAATACATCATCAAAGAAAAGTTATACTCAAAATTGTAATTTCTTTTAATAAGGTGGACATTTCGGTTACTAACATTCTATTGTCCAAATAATTGTTCCTAAAAATTCTGTAAAATTTTGTATTGGATTTATAAACCCCGCAGATACTCTTTTAGATTTATCCTTTATATTCATCCTCTTCTTGTTTATTTAGCTTCGGCGGTTTTACTTTTAATTCAAGGTTAAAATTAGATTAGATAGTGGAAATCTATGAAGCCATATTTTAATTATATTCCTTTTAATCTGCAATATATATGTATGCTAACTAAGAGAGCTGTCTCCAAATTTAATCCATTTTAATTAAGAATATACAGATTGAAATGATTAGTTCCATCAATGTATTTCATTTCCTCTCCTGGAATTCAAGAATTACCTAAATTTTGCTTGAATTTAATGCGTCTTCTATCGCTGGAGTCATTATTTAATTTTCAGCAAATTCAGACAAACTAGTTATCTTAATTAAGCGCACTACAGTTCTTAATGAAGTCGGGATTAAGATTTCTACGTTATTTGATGAAAGTCTAATATATCTCTGTCTAGATATTGGTACTTTCTTCTTCAAAAGTCCATGCCGATTATACTTGAAAAGTATGCGTCTTATAATGATTATCGAAAATTAAATGCTGAAGGAGAAGAGAGTAAAAAATTCGAGGTTTATTCTTTAAATTTATGTAGTTTGAAGATGATAGTTATAAAAAAAAATATCTTTTAGTCTTGTCCCTTACTTGTTCAAAGGTATTTTTAAATCGACAGTGTTAGGGTTGTATTTTAATATACATTAATATTTTCTCTGAGAATTGACCTCCAAGTAATTATAATGAAAAAGTCATCACATACGGTGAAAATGATTTCTGTAATATTCAAAGAGCAGTTAATCTACTACTGAGAAACCCTTTTATATGCCTTCTATTTTGTTTAGCCCTTAATATACCAAATATATATCTTGATTTACATTAAATAATTAGTTCCACACACTTCTGTGTCATACGTGTACATACTATCTGTAAATATAGAAAAATATCATAATGAATATCTTTGATACAAAATGTTGTTGGATATTGAAGCTGGATAAAAAAAAACTTCATCTCATATTTTATTGTCACTTCTTGAAGTCTTTCACGATCGCCTCATTGTTGGTCATATTCCTTTTGATGAAACGTACTCTCGGATTTCGCGGAATTTAGAGTTTTTTGTTTTAGTTGCATGGGAATTCCGAAATCAATGGAAAGTGGCAATAAATTTAGCTCCTGTGAAATTTGAATGCTTCGAAAGGTTGTCGCAAAGAAGATAGATGCACCATGGAAACTGGATCTCTGTTACCATCGACCGATTCAGATATGAGATGAAAATTTATTTCAGTGCATTTTAATTATTATTTTCTTTCGATATGGCAGACATTTTTTATTCGTCATATTCATAATATTCTTTTTTCATATCTTTTTATACCAAAATGCTTGTTTATTTTTTTTAATTTTTAAAATTATGGAGGTCGCAACTCGTATCTTTCATAATGAGAAATTCATTAATAGAGTGTTTCTATATTTTCGAATTTTTATAACGAGCCTTATTTAGCTGTACTCTTCTTTAAATTTACCTTGATCTTTTCAGCATTTGATATGTTAAAAACATAATGTATAATCACGAACATAATAGACTAATAGTATGACTGAAAATCCTAAGGGTTTATTAAATCTTTTTAAGACACTCCATGAAAACAATAATTCTATGCATCCCGTATAAGCTTTCTTGCAATGAGTACTAGACTCTAATTATATCAGTTTTTTACGGAAACCATTTTCTTCTTTTGCATTTCACGAACGTATTTGTTTATTTAAGAATAATGTTTCAATATTCAACATGGCGCAATTAATAGTCTAAATTAATAAATTTAGACTGGATTAATATTCGTATTTACCGCAAGTGGCCTGACCGCCAGAGGCAACCTCAGCAGCCACGGCTCTTAATCATTTTATAATTTGATTAATTGGCAGATTAGCGATAATTTCGTCCAATTTTACGTGATGCTTTGGAACGGAATGTTGCAAATATTTTAGATGATTTTAATTTTACATACATCCACTCACACTTATTGGTAATTGACTGGAAGAAAATTTTTAAAATGAACTAAGAGAATAATAATTTACATTTTAATATTACGTTTTACAATATATTTGGAAGAATTTACGTGATGCTATTCTAGAGAAGCATAATTTTTTACAATATTGGTGATTGCCTAATTATATATCCAATATTAAGTCATATAATATAAGTCTTATAATATAAGTCATATAATATAAGTCATATAATGTAAGTCATATAATATAATCTCGTATTAACTACATTTTGACCTATATTTCTGAAATCATTATTTTCATGTATACGTACATTGCAAAACGGAAGCATAGAATGTCGTAACAAAATTTATTCGCAGAATAATTACTTTGCAATAATGAAATTAGCTGCATGACATTGAGTATATTTAAGTTTTTCACATTCTGTGTTGCTATATCACTGGAATGGGGCTCGAATTGAATCTGAAGATATAAATATATGTTTCTATGGAGATGTGAAATATTTTTAATGCCTTACAAGCTTGTTGACTCTTGTTTCTCTTGAAAATAAGCAGAAGCAGAATTTTCGAGTACTTAGATAAAGGAATCTATTTGTAGGGATTCGTGCTTTGAAAGAGTGAAATGGGCAGCCTTTGCATAGACATGGTCGATGAACATAATACACGTATAAAATGATTTTTGATTTTAAGACTGAAGTTTACAATACTTTAAATTATAATGCATTTTTAGAGCTATTTAGTTATTCTTATCGCATACTGTTTCTTTGAATGATTTATAAGAAGATGTGTATGTGTATTTTAAATATTAGGGATTTTAATCATAAAATTTTGTGATTTGAACATATCCGTTTTTTAGGACAAGATTTGAAATAATATATTAATATTTTTTTTTTCAAAATTGATGACGAAATTGTTCGCTTAGAACTTGAAATGCTTAGAACAAGATCAAAGTACTGTGGGATGCAAGTTATTAATAATTTATCAGTAAAATGAAGAATTATTATTATGATATTTCTCTAACCCAGCTTTACTAAGTTATTACAATCTAAGGATTCCAAGTTAGAAATCTAAAATGTGTCAAGAGACATGAGAATATTGTAAAATTCGTCTGCTTCCACTAAATTTTGTCTTGAGCGAATTATTATCATTATTGTAGGTCCGGCATCTTAGTTGATCTAACATTTGAACATGGAAATGTGAATGATTCTCTATTATATACATATCATATTACTACAATACTTATTAATTATTCAGAAAAAGTATGTTGTTGTTTTGCTGCATAATTATATTTCTTCGCCGTCAATAATCAAGATGAAAGCAACTTAAGATGTAACTATTTCATTCCCTTTGAGTTATATAAATTCACAATTCAATGCAATGTAAGGAAAAATAGATATTGGAATTTATTGAGAGTTATAATATGCCATTTATTGGAGGACGAAATGCTTTGTTCGGCCTTCTTGCTACGAACTGATCTAACCTGGTATATATAATTCAAAAAGATATCACATAATATAAAAATTAGTGATATCGGATTTTATAATTTTCTTATTGACTTAAAGTGTTCCCTAAATCCTATTCATTTGAAAATAATAATATAGAACATAGGTTAGAAACCCGTCTAGATTTATTTACCTTTTCAAAAGTGCTACACATTCAAATTTGAATTGCTTACGCGCCTTAGAGTAAATGAGCATCCTCTTTATCCCGGTGAAATATAAGAAATACATGGTTAAATAATAGTTTTTACATTTGAACCGAAATAAATAGCTTTAATTATTTTATATATTTATAAAGGGTAGATTTTTATCTCTTCGTTCGTAAATCTCCGAGGAAAATACGTTTTGTATTTTAGTTCTGCGTAGTTCCACCGCCGTGGTCCAGCGTTGCGATCGGGTTACCTTGGTATGCAGCCTGCTCAGACCTGCAAATCAATTTTGCGCCTTTCTGCTTATTAAAATATAATATTAGGAGACATCATCTTTCTAAAATTCACACTAAATATCCCCTTTCCGAGTAATTAATTCTGCCCGCAGTGCTGCCATTCTTTATTCAATTATGTATCTTGAAAAGACGAGAAGGAAATATATAAGTATATGCTCAGTCGCTAAATGTAGCCGTCATTGAAATTTTTATCATAATTAACCTAATTTTATGAGTCATAAATATCATTAGTAGCGACACTAATTCGCAGTTATAATATTTCTACTATACTTCACGATTCATAAAGAACTAGAAATTAATTTAGCTGGTGACTGTACAGGCGACCAAATGTCAGTATTGGCTGTTTGGTAAACCATAGATTAAAATTAGATATTTAATGATATCTTTGAATAGTACCATGAAATGTATATTCTAAATATTCTATTTCAGTAAAAAATTCTATATTTTTGAGATGCCCACTTTGATTCTATAGACATGAGAAGAGAGTTTTTTAAGTAACGTTTTAAACTTAAGTAAAGCTTTTGATTCTATTTCAGCGTCAAATGGATAGACAATTATTTTGTTTATTGTTTGACGGACTAAAATATTTTTATTTGTGTGTAACATGTCTTTTGAATTTCAATGTGTGATGTAGCAATGCTACTTTTATTGTATTAATTTCCTATTAAAACGAAAGAAATAGCTAAATTAACGTGATGTATTTTAAAATTCTGGAAGGCGGAGATTTGTGATAAAATCCGGCATTAATTGTTTGATTTTTCATTTATATGGGGAGTTTATCATTATTGGTGGAATTGTATTGTATGATGAATATCGATCTTAAGCCTTTCCTTTTTAGTTCCACTCATTTTTCAACGCATAAATACTTAATTTTCATCAATTACACTTATCTCATTGTGAAAGCTTTTAAGTATCAGCCAATTCATCACAAATTCGAAAATGCAATGCACTATCTAATACAAAGTACGCTAAAACCTGCGATAATGGAGACTTCTTCTAAAAAATTGCATCCTCTTTCTTTTTTTAACCGTATCTAAATATTAGTTGACATTGATTGAAATTTATATAGGTAAATTTATGGTGATATATTTTTTTTATTAAAAGTAGATGTATATTTTTTCTTCAAAGATGTACATTTTTTCTTCAAAGTCTATCTAAAAGGATACCTTTTTTATACTATGCGGATATACCATCAAACAAGAATGTATTCCCAGATAGGCTTTTTTGTTAGCAATAAATCTTCAACAAGGTCTAATATCCTGGATTCTGAAAAATTTCCTAAATTTACATAAGAGAATTTTCGTGTTCATGATATTTACTTGGTTAAATCCTTTTCGGTAAAAAATGGTAAATGATATTCATATACCGCTTACATAAAGTCGGAAAATTTATTTCATGATTTATGATTTTTGTTTGATAATGATTTGAAGGAACATAATTTACATGATGTAAATAAGTTTTCATTTCTCTATTTATTTTATGTTATTTCAATTATTCGCTGTTATGTTTTGCTCCATTACTTTCATTCTGAAGAGTTAAAGCGAAAATCTAATTTGAAGCTTTAAATTTTCGTATTTTTCAATGAATTAATATCATTAATTATTAGCCTGTTTGGTTAAGCTGTCATAAAAAATAATGGACTTCTTTTCAATTTTCAGAAATAGCGGTAACTACTGAATGTTAGCTGAATTGAACCAAGAAACATTTCGACAGAAGTCTTCAGAATTAATTCAGAAGATTCTTCCAAGTGTTCCATGGGTCTTATGGATGATTTTACGTAAGTCGAACAATAGATTAGACTTATTTAGTCGAATTATATTTCTTTATAATGCATTAGATCACTCCAAAATCATTTAGAAAGTGTTTCGTCAGCACCGAATCGCATATTAATGAATATACAACATAACCATCTTAAATCTAAAAGACCTGAAAATAGTTCTTTCTTTAATTTAGCTTTATTGAAATGGCCTAGGAGTTTAATCAAGTAAGATGCCTTATGTGTATTTTAAAAGACATATGTAGATGGAAGACATTTCCAAACATTTTTCTTGCAATTGAGAACATCTATATATTTTTTAAAACAATTTCATTCTCTCCAATCAATTCTTAGAATCTACTTCAAAATACTTGATTTGAGCAGAGTGAATTTTGATATCAATAGGACTATTATACCAAAGTTAAATTGATATGATTTACCCTAACTAGTTGGTAGGATCATATATCTGAGGCAGAGAGCGTCCTACAGTTCATATTTTCTATTGTCATATCCCAGTAATTACTGTTAAAATCATTCCGTCCATATGAAGCGTTGTTTGATACTGCCACAACAGAGTCTAAAGTAAAATATTTTGAGAAAATATATACTAAGAAGAAAAATTTTAGTGTGTGCATTTAAAAGGAGAACTGCGCAAAAATTGGTCTTGGAATTTACCGTGTATTTAGCCATCTAGTTGTTTGATACAAGTTGTTTTGCTCACAAAACTTCTCATACGGTAGGATTAAAAAATGTTACATTGTTTCAAGTACGATCAAAGGTATCTTGAGGTATGTAAATCTCATATCGTTTTGAATCATATCCGTCTACTAAACCATTCAAACTTCAATAAAAACTGGTGTCCAAATGATTAAATACTTCTAAAAATGTTTTAAAAGAAATTAATATGATCCGGCTGAATGCACTAAATGAAAAAGAGATAGTTCGTAATGATTCATAGGTAAAGCGACATTGCTTCAGATTCAGATCGATGTTATGTATCATTATCCAACTGCGTAAGCGAGAGCACGGAGTGACCGTTTTCATTTGGTTTTATGAATATTTTGAGCACGTAAATATGCAGAAGCATTCACCGAAACACCATGGATTTATCCTTATTCATTCCTTAACCGAAAAACAACGAAATTTTTGTTGCACGAATATTAGATGGTATGGTCAATCTCAGCGGAGCGCAATCAAAGTATATTGAGAAAAGCGTTTCATTGGAATTCAGCTTTTTTACTTCTGTAAGGACTTGCCGAATACATACAATACGATGAAAATCTTGCTCAATTAAAACATAAAATTATTAACAATTGTGATAGGAATCTTTCTTTGTAAATATCTTAGTTGTAGATATTTTTGCATCAAATTTTGAGCCATTAAGGCACATATTTTTATTATTATATTTATTTATATTATTATTAAAAAGGGCTATAGTATTTTAAAGCTATAT
Source organism: Pantala flavescens (assembly GCA_020796165.1). NCBI lineage: Eukaryota > Metazoa > Arthropoda > Insecta > Odonata > Libellulidae > Pantala > Pantala flavescens. The sequence goes on from CM036878.1 coordinate 22,365,439, forward strand.
CTGACCATTTTAACTTTATTATCCTATTAAAATACGGCAAAAATATTTAAGCGCTACTCAATACCCTGCCACATCATCAGTTTTATTTACATTCAATTGTTATATATACCTCCAATGTAACACTCGTTACTTTAATCTTTCGTAATAATTCATCTAATTGTTTGGTCTATATAATTAGCAAAAAAGAAAAGTCCTGAATTTGTATTTATATATTTATGAATGGAAATGAATTTAATGAAATTTAAGCGTCGTGGATTAAAACTCATGAATTGGAAAAATGCATTCCGGTTACCCTGCCTTTTGTTTGATTAAATAGCTTCAATAGCCTCTCTTTATACTCTGCGATCTTTGATATTATTTGCATATTTAAAGAAACCGAATTTGCAGTTTATATTATTGTATATTTTACACAATAGCGTATGCAATCCCTTACAACATATTTTTTATTTTCCTGAATAGTGCCAATTTTTGTTTTTAAGGCCAACATTCTAATATTCCTGGGGTTAAATGTCGTTATATTACCAGATATATTTTAAAATATTTTTATCTTCCATTGAACGCGTTAAAAACAGCTATTCTATACATAGGCTAGTATATACCTGTATTTAAAATATAGTCTTTATTCATATATATTTCACTTATTATTATATATTATATTCATTCAATGTATTATGCTACTATATTTTATCCCATAGATAGTAATGTATTTCTTTTTTCTTTAACTCATCATTAGCTTTTTGACAATTTCCAGTTCATTATTAGTATTAATTTTTAAAAATCTAGTGAATTTATTATTATTTCATAGTAAAAATCGCCAGACTCTACTTTTTAAAATATTATTAACGTAGATTACGGAAGAATACATCGTTTATCACTACGTATGAATGATTTGAAATGAATACTTATCTCAATGAACGATATTGAAGGAAACTTACCTAAATTATAAGAAAACCAGCATCCATTGTGATACGAGTGAAAATTTCTGGCTTTGTTCGTATAGTTAAATTCTCAATAAACATTCCCCATTTTCTTATGCATTCATTAATACATATCTTTCGTTGAAATGCTAATTTTTCGAATACGGTGTTTTTGGGAAGATGTATGTATGAAAAATTTAGCGTAATGTTGCTCGTATGGACAAAAACACTCCCAAACATAAATTTATAGATTGCGATATTCCTTTAAAATAACTAATTTATTTTCATAAAAAAATCTCTATTATGCCACCTCAGAATGCTGTAATGCGTTCCATTCCTTTTACATAAGAATACATAATGAGGAAAAGAAGTATGGCTGCCTCGAGGATTACATCGTTGCCAAATCTTCTTCTTTCGGCGCGCCAAATATATCCGATTTAAATATACAAGAGCGGGATGTTGCGTAAAAAACTCTTAATGTCTGTTGTTTAATACTGTATCCATAAATGATGATTAGCGTCTTGAGAAGTCTATGCTTATTCCCGTAATAAATAGGCTCTATAGACAGAGAAATATGTAATGTAGTAGAGAATATGGAAAGCATCTCTTTCCGAACTTCGTAGCAGTTTTGCCCCAACTAAAAGTAAAAGTGACCAAAGTAATAAGTCATCATAGAACTTAGTTGATTCTGTTCCCATATTTAGCTGCTGTTATGTTTATACTCTTCGTATGCTGTTCGTAAAACTTAAGATCTTTGAACGCTTTCAGGACTTTCTACGTGAAAAATTGATATAATTTGCACAAATAGTAGTAAATTCCGTTTTTCTTTAAAGGTTTAAAGAGTCGTTAAAAGGATTTATTGATGATGATATAAATGTTTTTTCTCTAAATCTGATATCTACTAGAAATGCTCAGGTATAAATTCTGAGAAATTATAGCTTGAGGAGGATTCATGAAAACTATGGGAATTTTTACTGTGTTGATTCACTGAAAATTTATTTCAATAGATATTCCTGTCAAATTGAGCAAAAAATTTTTATTTTCAACGCCTGTATTACTATATTTTGTTTTTCTTTAGTGAATGAATATTCAGCAAGTAGAAATCTAGCTAACTTTCTTCTGATTCAAACCTCCATCGAAACCATTTTCTTTTTTCTCTAAAGCTATTATTAGAATCAACATGTTCTACAGAGGTTTTAGATAATTTTGTTTTTTCTTTATAGAAATTGAAAACTATTTCTTCATTCAAATGAATCGATTCAATCGAATATGGCTGAAATTAATGAAAAATATAGATCTTGAATGTTATTTTGTATTGATCCGAATTATTTATAATTGAAAGAAGAATATTTTTGTCTTTTTTAAAACTCTTTTATTATTAAATAATTAATTTGAATCAATATAAAATTCTACATGCCTTGATATTTCGTTACAAAATCAGTGAAAATAATAGATAACTCTCGTTTGGAGTCTCGTTTAACTTTGGGGAGCATCACAGTGAAAAGCAGTGAAATATGATAACGACCGACGTTTGAACCTATTAAAAATTCTAATTTATCGCACAGATGCTAACGAGTCTGTTGAAGTGTTTCCCACGATTAACCTCTGACCTTGCTCCGCATCTCTCGGGATTTTTACCTGACCTTTTTTTCCTCGATATCTTACCATGAGGTACATAATACCGACCGTTGCCCCCGTAACCCTTTACTTCCTCTGGACCCTTTTCTTGACTGTGGAAGCATCTGGGGACCCTTCCTTACCTACCGTCCCATCTTAGGGTCAAACATACTCAGGTAGCATGGCACAGCAGATGTTAGATAACCCTTTTTGAATTCTTCGTTTATTTGCGAAGGTATTTTCTCACCTGCATCAGCATATGATAGGTTGAGACTTTGAGAGACCTGAAATGAGGATAACACAATCTTTTTGAATATTAAGAAATATGGAATTCGTACGGAGAATAATAAATTTCTACCAAAGTCTCGAGTTAGTATTCTATAATAACATTGTATTTAAAAGACTCTGCGAATCTTTTGATAGATGTACTGCAAACTAATTCACAAAGACAGAAAGAAAAGAAATAAGGTGTTTCCTCTACTATTGGTGTGCTATTTTGAAGGAGTTTGGTAATTGCCACATTCCTCCCAAATGAGCTCCTTTTCCTTTACGTTCAAATTCTTTCATCGGTGTAATAAATTTATCATTAAAAGTATCCCAATGGAAACTTCAAAGTATGAATAGGTAAATTTGGAATAAATGAGTGCATCTCGCGAATCGAACTTTCTTGAAGAAGCAGTATATGATTGAAAATGCGGTATTCTTTATTGCAGGTGAATCAGAGCTAATATTTGAGTTGATCATTCATTCAAAGAATATCAATTATGAACTTTTACGTAGTGACATACTTGACCTTTGCTACATTCCTATAATTTTTCAAAATTATCAGCGCGAAATATTGGGTCTAGCATTAGTTTAATCAATGCATCCTCTTACGTGAAATATACCATCTCTATTTCATTAGTCTCCACGCCATTGTAATATTTTATTCTTTTACCTTTTTCTTTTTGATTTCAACCGAAAAAATATAATTTTTACGTATTATTTGTCTTTGTGGGGAAATGGTGTATTGAGGTTTGTGTTTCCATAATAATTACGAATGGTATATATACTTTACATCAATTTCAGTCCTTCATTCACTTTTATCCATATTAATCACGTTTTTTACTAATTTGATAATAAATTACTTTGTAATTCATGAATGCATACCAACCTACGAGGCAGCTTTCTTCTAAAACAACATGTTCCAAGTATTTTGTCTATCCCTTCGCATTTGTTACGTTCAATTACGAGAGTTGATCGAGAACCTAATTCTATGACGCGAGGGAGGATAAAATGAGCCAAGGCCGCGTACGAGCAAAGGTCGCGATCCCGCTCTTTTTTATTCGCAAGCGAAACGTTTACCCTCGTATTATGATAATCAAATGAAACTCCTTAGCGCCCCGCGGGCAAACCTCTCCATCGGCTCGTTGGAGGCGCCACCGTCTGCAATTAGCATACAAATTGGGAAGAGCGCTATAAACCCAATCGCGACCGGATCGATTAGGATCGGAGACCTGGGTTCATCCCCTCCCATACCTGTCCATCTCTCCCCCTGACGTTTCTCGGGATGGCCATTTCCCACCGCCTCCATATTGCACCCGGGAGGTGGAACAACGACTTCATTCCCATCGGTGATCTAAGATAAAGTATCGCGGTTCGGTTAGCGAGTGTCATAAACCCAAAAGGGTCAAGGGGAGGGGGGCGCGGGCAAAAGGATGGGAAAAGGGTGGGGCGCTACATCGGAACGACCTTTTTCCCCTCTTAATGTCTCCTATAAATGAGGTTATTCGCTCGGATTTACGCGCTCTCGCCGCGCGCTGATCGAACAGTCGTCGAAATAAACTAATGTTCCCATTCATAATAAATGAGGCGTGGGAAATTGCTAATGAAGCTTAACGAAGAGGCGGCTCTGCTGCGGGAGATACCCATCGGACGTAAATGCGGAATCCAAGAGGATCTTTTATTTATATATGTTATGAATAAGTCGCGAAAATAGAAGAGTCGGATTTCCGATAAAGTTCCATTATCTGCAGTTTGGCGAAAACTCGGAGCTGCGGTGACGCGGATGAGAGATGTCGAAAAAAAAAGTTCGAAATGGGAACATATCGTCGGTCCGAGTGCGATTGCAAAAGTATACGATGGGAGTAAAAAACTACGATAAAAATCACACGTCGATAAAGTCGAACTTAGGAATAACGATCGTCGAACATGGGTAGACACGATAACTAATGTCTCCGGTGGAAATCTGTCGCGGAAAATGGACACCTCGCGCGTTGCTACAGGTACGGATGCTCTCTCATCTCGTCCGTGCCATAGAAACGCGTTTTTCCCGAATTTAAACAAATACGAATTTCATAATTGTGTTTGGAGTTCTTCAAAAAATGCGCACTTTTTGAGAGAGGCGAAAGGTTTTTGTCTTTTATGGGAATGTCGGACGATATTTTCCAAATATCGAAATGCTCAATCAGATATTGACCGAAGAGGTATAACAGAATGCGCGACGGAGTTTGCTCACTACGACAACTACCTGCAAATGTTTGCCTGAATTGAGAGGATACAGAGCCATTTAGTCAATGTCGGTGCGGCGTAACAGTTGTACGCCTACTTGCTTCCTTTTTAGATTTTTCCGTCTTTTTTTTTGGTTAAGTGTAAAATTGGGGTGATTTAGTTTCATGCATTCGTTTATGCGCACGTTAAGAAATTTTTCCGTAAGTTTTACAGCACATTCTGATTTTATGTTTATAAATTACAATTTTAAATGATAAACTTCCAGAAAGCTATTCAATTAGTTCTAGAAATATTTTATAGCTTTGAATTTAGGAAATAATTTCGCAACAGTCTAATCGATCTTACGTTACATGTGTTTCGTGTGTTAGGTAATTCTTACATATTAATGAATTGATACATATTGTATAAAATATGCTACTAAATCTATTGCAAATATTCTTGCAAATACAGTTGCGTCTTTTTTCACGTCAATGCAGAGTTCAGTCAGCACAGTAACTAATCACTTTTCGGGAATCGAAAGAGAAACAAGCTTTTCTTTTGTAGAAGTATTCCTGAAAAAGAATCTACAGTCTTCAGAATGTTAGTGCTGTGGGAGTTTTTAAATATACGGAACTTATATTTTAATAATTTCATATTATCATAAACCTTTCGTCTAAAATGTTGTACATAGGAAGTATTAAAAACAAGAAAGTAATAGATGGATCAAAATATAACATTTACTCCTAATACACGAATTTTAAGGTTTTGAATCGTAAATCTTAGTTGAGGATCACTGTGAAATTCAATTTTTTAAATGAAAAATAAAATAAAACTTGACGTAACTTTGATTTCCGGAACATCTTTCGAATCACTTAAAATATATTACATTTATGCCCCGATATATGTATTATTAGCTACACCTTAATAACATAAAAGCAAGCCTTTAGAAACCTTCAAAACCCACTCTCCTTTGTCCTTCATCACTCCTCATAGGCTGATTGGCTCTACCCTTTTCGTCGAGCGCATTACGCTGATTTGCCAACTGCCACTCGACGATAAAAAAGAGGCCCGGAAACCACTCCTTTTGTTCAACAAAATGATAACATAAAAAGCCTCCCTAATGTATTTTCCTCTTTGGCGCATAAAACAAACTTTTGCGAAGCTTTCTTTCACCCTCGTGTTTTCTCATATTTCCCAAGCACGTCCTCTCGTATTTTTTAAACAAAAAAGACGCGTTAATAGCTCGATCCGCGTGCTTCACTAGATCCCAAAGCACGCATCGTCGTTCCACCTCGGGGAGGGAGGGAGCTCCTTTGGAAAAAGCCTCCCTCTTCTAGTGCACCTGGATCTCCTACCACTCCTATTACCCGCCCCCGCACTCTCGAGCTGTGTGTTATGCGGTACAAAACCCCGGGAATGGGCGGCGGAGTTTTTCGATAGCTTCGCGCGGACCCACTAAAGTGAATGGGCACTGGAGGCCCGTGACATTTATGCTCGTAATAAGAGGGGAACAAGTTCGGGAAAAAAGTGCCTTACAGTGATTGCTTCGTGGGAGTTTTTTTCCTCTCACTACGAAGATGGAAAAGGTGGCCATGGATACATGTACATCGCTCGCTACTTGCACCGGTTCGGAAAAAAATTTCAAGCCGCGTCTTTGGAAAGCGTCCGAAAGGATGATCGGGTTGCGAAAAAAAGGGAAAATGGTGGTGGGTGTAATAAAACCTTGGCTCGACATCTACACGAGCTATTACTCGATAGGTTTTGATGTTCGCCCGCTTCGTTTTATTTTGCCGTCCTTTGATTCAGGGGCTAGAATTTTCCCTCAGGTCCCTTCGTGTAGGTTCAAGGTTAAATAGGAATAAATAGCGATGTTATAAAATGGCGCTTCAAGCTTTTTTTATATTTTGTTAGGGAAGGATTATAAAATGTTTAACTTTTTGTGCATATTTGTTCAGTAGTTTCAGAGTTTACCATAATAAATTATTCAATGAATGAATTACTTTCAAATTCAAGTATTACAATCGCTTTTTTCAATTTTATTGGACAATATGAGGATGGGAATTAAAAAAAAATATTACAAACCGTATGTATGTACTATACATTCACCCCGAACGTGTGAGAATAACGATAATTTTCTGTCGATAGATCTCCCTCATTGAATCTATTGATTAGTATTATAGATATTATAGTATTATATATATATTCAAGGATTCTATAGCGACTTCTTACTTCTCTCCGAAATGTAAAGCCTCATTTCCTCTTCGCCTTCTAACGACCAATATTGGACGGCATACGTGCTGAGAACTCTATGTATTTAAGTGAAAGGTACTCATGTTATGGAAAAGAAAACTTACATTTCCTAATTTTCTGTACAGCATCCACTGAAAACAAAGTTCGTAAATTAATCCTCGAATCGTGGAGAAAGGGGTAAAAGAATATTAGATTATATGATCAAAGTCCGCTAAATAAATATTCTTACATAAATAATTATTCTAATTTATTGACCACATTTCGTTTTATTTGTTAGAACATTTTAAAATGAATATTACAAATTTGGAAAATTAGACTCATATATATATATATATATATATATATATATATATATATATATATATATATATATATATATATTATAACTTCTCGTTTCTAAGTATGTTTTCTATTTAGCGCTGATAGTATCAGATTAGCTATATAAATTGAAAGTATTCTGAAAATGCCTATATTTAGTAAATAATGAATATTTCTTCTGAGTGCGAAAATATTATGTTAAATTATCTTTTCTATTTTTATCATTTGAATCGTTACGTAAACTATCCCTCTTAATACTTTTTAGTAGTTTACCAGTATGTTTATTAAATTAAATTATATGTTAACATTGGTTATCTAGCTAATATATTATTTTTATTGATGTAGAAGTTACGGGAGTGTCGCAAACGAAGTTCGAATTCATGTATATGAAGGTAGTTGTCAGCTCCTTTCGTAAGATAATATTTTGTCCGTTATCATTCAACCCAAGAATTTACATATGCCTCTGCGGGGGGTATTCTTTCCTAGCCTTGGCGACCCTAGGCAGCTGCAATGGTCTATTCCTAAGACCCTAGCGATGCCAATTAAGTATTCCTCCGCTAGATCAGTGGGAATCCTTGGCGCAATCTCGTGGGAAATAATGCGAGAAAAATTTATTCACGCATTAGAAAATCCCGTATGAAGCCTTCATAGAACGTATTGAAGGAAGGAGAATTTCCAAGTATATTCAATTTATTCAAATGGGAATGAAATAAAAAATGAAATGTTTTTAACGAACGGCAGGATGTAGTAGGGTTAACTTCAAAAAACCGCTTATTTTTTCAGTGCGGTGCAAAAATTTGGATGATAGTTAATCAACTCTTCCTGCATGATCACCAACAAAGATCAGTTATAAGAGATACATAAGAATATAGTATATACAAAATGTTGCTGTTAAGTTTGGTATCCTAGTTATCAGCTTTTACCTTTTGATGTAATCTTTATCTCAAAAGCTTAAGATCCTTATCTCTTCTTTTTAAATAATCAAGAATCGCTTGTAAATTTCCCCATTATTATTTCCCCAAGATTAGGAGAGAAAGATGTGTTCAAATGCTAACCTTATAAATAAATCCCTTGCTTCATACGGTTGTTAGAATGTCTGTTCGATTTACTTATTTATATGTAACCAAAGATGGATTTTTTGACGAATTACCAACAATCGATTTTCAGCCATATTCTTCATAATTATTAGTAAGGTTGGAAGTAATAATCTTTTCCACTTATCGCTGTTACATATTCAGTTGCTTTTATTGTAATGTAATATTTATGATATGTAGAGATAGCTAGCGATTTTTGTTGGTATAAAATACGATCTAGATTTGGAAAGTTGCATATTTCTATTATGATTTGTGGCGTAAATTGGTTACGTACATTTTGTTGTTTCGTTCAAATATTCGGACGAAAAGTAAATATAACTTTTCGTGTATAATTTTCTCCCGCAGTGGTTTGAATCATCTCCTTCCTTTATTAAGACTCGAAGTTCAGCGTCTCTGATAAACTCCCTCTAAATCCCTCCCTTCGACCTTGGTCCCTTCAAGGAAGCCTTCCCACACCGCATGCCCCCTTTTTCAAGAATACCAGAGGCCCTCGCTGTCCACCTCAATTCTTTTCACTCCCCTGGAAGCCCTCCACAGGCCTTTAGTTGTCCCCTCCTCACCATTGGGACATGTGCGAGCCGACTTCCATCATCTGTTCCTTACGATCTATAAGAGGATCGAGCGATTCCCAAACTTTTTCACACAGCTGACCCCTTCGCTCCCAACGACATTCCGTTTGTGTTCAAATAGGTCGAGTTAAGAAAATCAAAATAAGGAGCGATGGAAATTGCGTGCGAAGATGCGATGGTGAGACGGTTATGTACGCTCTTAGTATAGGGGGGGATTGCCTCATTTGGAATCGGTGCTATTTAACGATCAAATTTATGATAGCATTGCAAGAAATTTATTGTCGCTCTGTGCCATTTGCGTATGATGAAGTGATGTAAATTGTCTATGTTACGCTGTTTACTTTTAATGTTTTTCTATGGACGTATTTTAATATTCATTTTACTGTCTCTCTATTATTGTTTTATCTACTGTTGTTATTATTTGTTTTAGTTTCACTTGTTGATCTCATATGCTTATACACATACGGTTGTGCATTTTTTGCCGGGTTAATTTTTTTCTACTTATATTCCCCACCTTCCTCGATATCAAATTTTAGATTTTTTAAAGGTAGTTTTGATAGTACTATGTACCCTCTCATTGTTTATATTTATCGCATTATTATTGTTTTTTACTAGGAAAATGTTTGAGTTTTAATGCATAATCTCTATTTAACTATGTATATTACTATGCATACGATACAAGGTCACTACGTATGCATTTCTCTCTCCTAGGTTTGCTCATAATTACATAAAAGTCGATGTAGAGGCAGAATTATTGGTCTGAGTAATAATCATTGATAGAAGACCTTTATAAATATAATTTTTAATGTCATCTTTGGTTTCGTTCGATTTTCCTTTGGATTTGTCATCATGAAATAAAATATCGAAATACTATTCTTGATCAGTATCGGATTCAAGCTGTATTGAATTATCTTTTAGGATAACCCACAGTTGCTGGAGCGTTTAGTGATTTCTCGAGCTCTTGGGCAATTCGTATTCCCGCCCTTTTTAGTTCGAGAAAATTAGTTGGGTTGCTCAACCCTAAACTGTATATACTTATTCGGATTTGGGCAAATGAATGAAACTTTTTGTGTGCGATACATCGTAATGATTTCTTCCTTCTCTTTGGTAGCATATTTATATATTGGTACGAAATATTTTTAATAATACCGAATTTTAACTCGTATGTATACTCGTACCAACCTAACGAGTGAAAATGAGGGAAAAGATTGCAGTCGCGCCAAATAAGTATCGGTTGCCATTTCTATGCCGTATTTAGACTTTGTGTTGCATAAAAGTTCGTAGAAAATATCAACATTAATTTTTATTCAGGCTGTTCTTCGATCAGAGTGACTTGTGAAAATTTGATAAAAGGTCGTATTAATTTTCCTCATTCTATCCTCTGTCTTAACTCATAATAAGCCACAAATTTATGTCTCAGTAGTTGTCAAGCACATTTAAATCTCTTTTATCGATGAGAATACTGTTTACTATGCACTGGAATGAGTGAGAAAATGAATTATCTGTTTTAATCGACTTAAGGAGTCACTATTGCCTAAAGGTATTGATATATTGCTAGTTAAAGATGTTCAGGAGAGCTTAGTTATATTGCAATTCCCCACAACAATATTGATTTATTGGAAGTAAATTTTGAGCTATGCGTAGCGTAAATGACAATGAAAAAGATAACAATTTTCCTTGTCACAAAAATTTCTTAAAAACAGGGAATACATTCTTATTTCCATCCTGCGCTTTTTAAAGAGCAGTAGGAATAAGAGAAAATAGTTAGTTAGTTGGTTCAAAATGCTTACTTTTGGCATGGTACTCTACATTGAAGATAAGGAATGATAGACTATAAGTTATACTTATAGACTATCGGTCGGTGTTTATGGTTTGTGTTGATGTTTGCGACTGAGGTGATAAGGTTTGGAAGTTTGCTCATTGAGACTAGAATTCCTAAAAAAATAAATATATATTGTAACTCATAATTATTTAACGATGGAATCTATTTCTTTTTATCCATTCTATTCATTTTGACTATTTTTTTCATTTCGCGGTGAAATACTCAATGGCTACTGAAGTTTCACTTTTATTCTTTATCTTTTTGAATGCAAATGAAGAAAAATCTTAAAGATTATTCCAAGATAAAATTGAGCTGATTTTCTTTCTAAGTTTCACTTAGAAGGAAGGATTCACCTATGATCTTCATCTTCTCTTAAATTCTTTTATCTAATTACTTTTTTTCGAAATCAAGTCTTAAACTCCTTGCACTTATTCCTCTGTATTTTAACCCTGATTATTTCTTATTATCAGTAGTACTTTAAAATTTCAACTACGGTTTTAAATGACCAGATTCGTAATAATGAATATTGTAAGTCTTAAAAGTGGAAAAATCAACTGGAAAATTTGTTTAAAAATTCCCATATTAAAAAAAATTATTAAAAATTGTGACTGTTAAACTTCCTTTAGCAGCAGAAAAATTTAATTTAATCAATTAGGTTATAAAAGATATTCTGCCAGTTATATTTTCATTATATTGAAATTTTTATAATATATTCCCGTGCCTTATGATATATAGTATTTGAATAGAACAATGTACAATTCTTATTTTCTATTACGTTATTTTCATAATCTATGTGTTCACTTTTGTTTAAATGGAGAATAATGAACCAGCGAGTATTCGATGTAACTTTTGCATCGTAATATATATTTTTATATATTTCATTTCACCTTGAAGGAACTGAAAATATGATAACTTATGAAGTATCTAAGCCGTCTAGCCAAAAAAGGAAATTGTGCATACCTTTAGTTTTACTATGAAATAGGTTACCTGATTTTCCACATAATATTGATCTGATTTCGAAATAAATTCTGATGTGAAAATTTACCTTGCGCTCTGCTGCTCTTTTCAAGTATGTATGATTAAGATGATCTCTATTTAATCTCTTTTTATGTATTTCAAATAGTACGAATTTAATTTCTTTCGATAAGTTTTTCCGCACCAGAGCCTATGGAAAAAGTTTATGATACTTATGTCTCTTTACTTACGGACACGGACAAGTGTTTCTGAAAATAGTTTCTAAAAATCGAAGTATTTTACGGTATGAATGATCTCATAGTGTTTAATGCTAACAATAAATTTTAGCTAAATTAGGAAAGAAGTTGATTACCATTCCATAGCATCAGATACGAAAAACGATTCCCGTTTTCATTTCGGTGAAGAAATTTTGAAAACTTTCTTCCAAATCATTCTTATCTAAATGCAACTATGAGACAGTTTTCTTTCATAGGATAATTGAAAGAAAGTGTCATTTCTTTCCTTATCGTTTTGTATCTTATTGAGGGGCAATAGAAGTAATCGATTATTCTCTAATGAATTTCACTTCCTATTTATTATATTTTGATTTATTTTTTATATGATTATTCAGTGAAACTTAAATAGGGCTGAAGAGTTCACGTTAAGAAGTTCCTAAAATAATTGTAAAACAATAAATATATTGCCTGAAGCGTAAATATGCTTACAAATGCTTCAGATATTGATAGATTTCCAGAAAATGGAGATGAAAAAATCTTAAACTTTTAGGTACCTATTACAAATGCTAACAAAAGCATTTGAGAATCCTAAATTAATTTTAAAATTTTGAACATGTCTACCACTCAAAATTTTCTTGGCATTCCCGTCTCTTTGAGTGTTTGGGATTTAAACTTATTTTCATTAGAATTCTCAACCATTAGAAGATTAATGAACGTTATTACGTTTTTTATATATATATTTTAAGTCTGTATCAATTGAAATTCAAGTTGTTATTTTCTTTGAAAAAAACTATTGTTTTTGAAATTCAAATTTAATCTAATCAGAAGATTTCTCCTTATTTTTTTAAACCTTCCGTGGTTTATAACATCATTTTCCCAAATGTAACGCTTCTAATGTTTAATCCCTCTCTTGAGAACTGTGATTATAAATTTTGCATACGGGTTTTATCATTTTCGACAGTTAACTGTCTATTGTAAAATAAAGGTAATTAACTGTAATCCTTTACACACCATCCATTCAATAGTCTAAAAAACATACTCCCATTTCCCTTCTATATTTTAAATTTTTTTGGGTATATTATGGTAAAAACATCCTTATCTATATTGAACATGATAATTTTCTTCCATTTTATCCTATCCATCCAATCCTCGCCTTACTTTATGGGTAACTATTGATAAAATTACAACTTCTTTCTCAATAAATATACCTCGATAAGTATTTCATCCAATCTTCTCACTTTATTTAACTCAATACTTTTTCAGATATTATTTTGTTTTAAATTGAAATCGGCGCCTTGGTACAGTTTCCAATTTATTTGTTTTTCAAATCGTAAAGGGTAAAAATATTCACATTCATAACCCGAAAAACTTGATTTGTTATTTCAGCGAAATAGTAAATAAATTATACCCGTAAAATCTTTTGCGCTAAAGGAAAGAACTGCTTTATTTTATAATTGGTTCTTATAACATATCCTCCGACTAGGTCAATTTATAGTGGAAATGATAAATCGATGTTTCTTAGCAATCTATATTTACCGTGCTTCCATTTAGCTAAATACAATTATATGCATAATATATTCAAGGCCTTTTTATTTGAAATCCTTGGTTCAAAATATGTATTATTTTTAAGAGGCGTTATATACCGAATATCTTGCGAGGATGTGATAGTTTCTACTTTCAACAAAATGCATACTGCATTATATAAATCTTTTATTTCGTAAATGGTTGGGTAATATTTTAAATGTCTCTAAAAAGATTTCTTTTCTTGCTGGATGCGTTCAGGTCTACCCAAAGATATATTTTAATTTGTAAATATATTTTACGCTTATTAATATTTTTCTCCGTGTATTATCTTTAATAAAGATGAAGTTGGAGAAATGAATTCTAAGTTTAGTAGGGTTTTAGAGATCGAATACTTATTTCTCAGTTCAATTATTTTCTAGCTATTTATAAAACTTCTGCAGAGATGGATGATTGAATATTGATAACTTAGGATTCGCATGAATTAACCACGATTTATTTCAAAGTGAACGAAAAATAACATGTTGCCAATTTTACAGTTTTTCGATATCCAGTATATATCCTCAATTCCTTGGATCTTTTACGTCAGACCTTCGATCGTCAATTTATTTAAGTTTTTATAGAGGATCGAGTGTTAAATCTCAGTCATATTCACGTGCCAGACCTTTTAATCTTAAAGCACGCACCGTGACACTGCAGGCATCCTCATATAAATAGCGCACAGTTGCAGCACTGCTTTGTCAAGTTTTTCGAAGCTTTCGCCCGCCGTCGCTACATCGCATTCATCGGCGTATTGATTATTGATTTTAGCGACTCTTCTGAGTGCGCTTTTTTTGCTTAATTTCTGATCACGTTTTGAATAATCAAATGGGACGCAGAATGGCGTAATTGGACCGGATGGTCAAATAGGACTCCCTTGTCTCTCGCTCTGTAGTTTGAATAACAATTTCTACAGTCGTCGATGTAGGTGTGTCTTTCATCAATGCCTCGCGAAATCTATCGAATGATCGTCCCTTTATTCAGGTGTAATGCCACGCATGAGTGCGATTTATATTGCTCTTGATTGTAATGCTAATAATTTAAAATTTAAATGCTGTTATGATTTAATCAGTTCCCTAGAAATGTTACGAAATGGATGTGTGTTATACTTATTTTTATATTTCCGTATTTTTGTAGTAGTTATAGTCGAGGATTACCTTATTTCATTTAAATAAATAAGAATGGCGAGAATAGAAAGAAATTAAATTATAACACAGAATCGGCTTTGTGCAATTTTTATGGATTTGAATTTAATAAAATTACCGCATTCATTTGATAAGGAATTATAGTCGAGTAACTCACCCTTGAAATGTAATTGAATGTTAACTTACAAAAGGAAATCATTTGATAATAGTTTATATTAGGATATATATTCGATGAAACCTAACTTTCTATCCATTAGAGATGGTCAGATTTATTTACAATGATTTAATTATAAAAGTGTTTTTTATAGAATTTTACATTTTTCTTTTTTTATTCCATATTTATTTAAGTTGCTACATTTGATGATTCTACCAGTCCTAAAATTTATTTTTTCAATATCCTCATGTATTTGATAAATATAAATTTTTTTCAGATATCCCAAGCACTCAGTTTTTTCTGACTTATTTTTCTCTGTTTTTTACTTTCTTATTCATATAAATGACCCTCAATATTTCGTTATGATATGTTATTATTTATTAGAGTGAAATGATTCACAAGGTGCAAAATAAATCAAGACTCGATATTTCGATGATTAACTCAAGAAAGTCTTCTCCACCGGATATCTCTGTAGCTTATTTTTCATGAAAGTATGCAATACCATCTAATTTTACAATCAGTACGCCAAAGTACAAAGACCTTCCATTACGAAATCTTAATAAGGGTCTATTAAAGAAAACAATTCTGAAGACTTATACTCTCCTAATACATAATAAACTCAATGAAGATAGGCCCTAGTAATTCAAAAATAGGTATCGCTAATTCAAGGGAAGTGGTTGGGGACAATTTTATTGTAGTTAATCTGTGGTACTTAAGGATAAATCCAACGGCTCTTTTATATAATATTCATAATAATTCTTCTCTTATTAAAATATATTTATATAAAATTATTGTCTTATTTTAGGATATTCCGTTTGTTCAAGATTTTCTACAACATTTAAAACTGTCATTCAAATTGATTTTCTCCGGCAATGTATTAATTTTCTTCTATTTATTGATTATTTATCAATCGCCGTTTCTATTCGCCTTTCCATTCTTTTCTATTTGCCTATTTATATGGTTACTTTATAAACTTCTTGCGAAAGAAAAAATATTTTCTATACTTCCACACATTTTGATCAACATCCTTTTCTTATAAATTATCATTTTCATATCCATCATTTGGACATAAGTTCAAAATTTAAACCAATTATTTGCAAAGTTTCGTCTTTTACCCTCTTTTATTTTTTGTAGAGAGTTGTATATTGTTATAGGTTATTTTGAACTGTGGAATTGGAATGAAAATTTTCTCCATTAGATTCTGTCAATATATCAGCTACGAGCATAACCAATGAATAATGTTTCTACCGGTATATTAATTAGTGAGCAGCTTAAGACTGCTTTACAGAATTAAATCAGAGTCCATTTAAATTAAATCTCCAATAGTGAGCGATTATAAGTGGTAGTATTTCTTATTTTTGTATATAAGGAGTTTTAAATTTGTTTTTTATTGTAAAAATAACAAATCATAACATTTTTGATTAGATTCTGATTCATTATGTATCGTAAATTAAATATCAAACAATTTCCTAATCATTCTCTTATAAACCATCAACATGGAGGTTCTTCTCTATACTCTAGATTAATTTTTAAAACATCATTAAGAGTATAATGAAAGACTAAGGAACAGATGTGAATAGTCTTTATTTGCCGATAAAGGACGATTCTAAAGTAGCCTTAAGAGGAACAAATATCAGAAGTGACAGTAAATAACAAATCATATTGGAAAATTATTTAAAAGAAACGTAAGTAGTTGATATCAGAGTCAGTAATAATTCCAAACTATTTTAAAATTATATTTACAACAAAAATGAGGTTATTTTAGCAGCTCTTTGATATTTAACCAATGAGTTAGTAGACTATTCCATATAAGAAGTCAAGGAGATCATTTCATAGAATTTTCCTTGATTGACTCTGCTTTTATCGCGGTGATGGGATTACAATTTTTTATAAAAATAAAGCTATCTAAACATATATAAAGGTCTATATATTCTCACTTAACAATAATGTTACTATATTTATTGTACATAAATGCATCATATTTTATTTATTTTCATTCTTCAGTGTTTTGCAAAGAGTAATTTTATTTAATTTTTTTAGAAGAAATTTATTGTGATTGCATTTACATGTTTAATTGCATACGATTCAATTTTTCTTTATCCTCATCAAATAATGTCTATGTTTGCTACAATCATTGATCGGATAATATCCGTTCATCGGTCTTATTCAGGCCGTTTAATGGCGTAGATATAGGTACTCCTTAAATACTTGTAGCTACTTCTCTATAATGGCGAATAAAAATTTGACCAATGTCAGAGACATTTTAAGTAGAAATTTTTCACTATTTAATTGTTGTTTAACAGGATTCTGTTTATATACTTAAACTGTATTTGACTCCTCAAAGTCTTGAGCCCCTAAAGTTAGAATTTATTTGAGTACTGCTCTAGAGAGCGCGCATTTTGATTAATAAGTTTGTTATTGGGTATACTTAAACAATTAATTTTTATAATGCCATAAGAGTATAAATGTAATAATCAGTTATAAAAAACGAAGGTCCTGCTAAGCAAAGATCTTGTAACCAGGTCCTTATTCAAGAATTTTGTTGTAATTATAAACAGATTTTTATTTCATAATTTAATATTATTTTTCTAATGCACGATATCATATACAATGGAATATAAATTGAAATGTTTAAGGAAATTTTTGATTCGATTCTTTCTAATTTATAATCAAAGTAGATGAATATAATTGTAGTGCTCTAAGTTTTAGGTTATGAATAATCGATTTATTATGCATTATACATTGTAAAGGATTGCATAGAATCATATGAACTGAAGAAGAGTGAATCATAAATTGAGCAAATTCCTACGCATCGAATGATATTTTTCATTCCTTTTTAGGAATGTTCGAATTAATGGCTCATGGGAATATATTCCGCCCTTTAACTTTGAATATTTTCAAAAACGTATATAACGTAAAGGTCCCTTTCAAAAACATACTGTCGCATTTTAATGCACGCAAAAGTTTTATCGTTGGATTTCGCAGTTTTTGCCTAATCACTGCTCCGGAAATCAGCTAGGCTCTCCGGCCTCATTTCCCGGAGAATTAATTTATCTCCTCAAATGCATTATTCATTTGTTCATACATATTTTAAATAGTTTTTATCCTCTTCGAAACTCTTTATTTATACTCTCTCGATTTGCGCTTGTAAAAATCAACGTGTTTTACGGAGTCCCTCTGGAACGATGTAATATCCTAAGAACATTCGACCATAAACACTTAATATTCATTCCATCGGCACTCTCCGACGAGGAAATAACTGTTCCGTTCCTTGTTTTGCCGCGGAAAAATAGCTCTTTATGGAGTTGATGGAATCCAAAGCAATTTCCCATCGACGCTCTTGTTTTGAGGTCCAACTTTTCAAAGCGAGTTCAGGCATGGATTTTTCTTATTAGATAACAACGACCTAACGCATTTCTCGTTATTTGTTCCAGTCCTCTCTACTTTGAAATTGTTTAAAGTTCGCGGAAGGTTGATCGCTTTTTTTCCAACGGTCGTTTCTTTCCGAAAATTTCTTATTTTCGGAAGAGGCGAATTTGAATTCATACTGCTTTGAATGGCAGCTGCCGATAAAATGAGTAGATGAGTTTGTGTCATCAGCAAACGGGTAATTCTTTTTGGAGATATTCTAGCTTTGGGTGTATACAAACGTTGGTGATGGCAAAACTAATTCCTATGTCCATTTCCGTTCTTTAGTATCCAAAAATATGTTTTCTTTTTCACATGAAAAGAAAATTATCGAATGGGATGGATTCCAGATTTTTGTTTATTAAGCAATTTCAAAAGGATATTTGTTTATAAGGATCGTGATCCAAAAATTTGGATGCATTCCTTCCCCCAATACATATTTTTAAACTATGGGTGCTTTTAAATATGTTTGGCACTTAGAGAATAATAATCATTTAATTTTAAGTACGAGTAAATAACCATAAAGTTAATTGATCTCTTCGTATGTGATTGAGTATACATCAGGTAACGTGAAATAACGTATTTTACATACTGTTTTTTTCCAATAATGTTACGTAATTCAGTAGATCTCAGAAAATCAGGTGCATCCCAGGAAAGGTTTAAACACTAACTCTAAAATAGATTCTTTTCTGCAAAATTAAAAAGGATCAATTGCTGAAGGTAGCATAAGTGTATTCATAAATAATTTCGACAGTAACATAGTGAAATTTTTGGATTTGAATTGTTTCATTCAAATTTATAATAGCTATTACATTTCACTTTTCGAGGTAAATTTGTTTGTTTGTGTATGGATAATTTTCCTTTTTTCACTTCTGTTTTCCATTTTTTTCACGCTCGACTCGTTTTTATTTTTAAAGAATTTTCCCCCATACCTTATCGGTTTACATTTTCTCAAACCATACCTTTCCAATATTTCTTTTAGGTTCTTTTGTGCTCGTTTTGTTTGATGGAATAAATGGAGAATATAGAGGGTGGAGTTCATTCTGCAGCTTCTGATCATCCGATGGACCAAACAATATCCTGATACGTTGGGAGGAAACAATGAGAAGTAATGCTCGTCTTATTGCCCATGGATTATGTAAGTTAATGCCAATATTACATCCTTATTCTGCAAGCCATTTCATTAATTTTCTCTCTGCGATGACTGGTTTTTATATTTCAGTCACTCATTTGTTTAAATTTGTTTGGTATCGAGAACAATTAGATAATGGAACTGAATGATGAAATTTTAATTAACGTCACACTGAGGGTTCAAAAATTCTCTTTTACTTTTAATTTCTTCTAAAAATTTAATTCTCTTTATGAGTTGATTACTTTTAGTGTTCTGTTGAAATATTAATATTCTGGTGATATATTGAGAAAATATTTTCTCTCGTTTACATTTTACTAGATACACACATTTATATCAGTGGCAATATAAAGGTACTTCATAGGATTCTGAGTTATACCAAAGATCATTGTTTCAGACTTTTTATATTGAATTATTTTATTCGTTAACTATATAAAAATTTACTGTTGACATGGAAGTCTTATTTAAAGCAGGATTAATAATCTTAAACGGAATAGCCTTCATCCCTTTCCGATTGATTCTATGCCTAGTGGTAGAAAGATACAGGTTTCAAGTCGCCTTTGGTTGAACAAGTTTTTTTATTTAATATTATTTAATGAGGTTATGTAAATTTATATTAGTGAAATGAGTATTTTGGAATAAGGTATATAGTTACATGTTTCATTGCCGTCATTAGAATTATTTGTAGTACATTTAATAATTTTATAAAAAGATTCAGCCAATGTAAAGCAATAAAATATTTAACAAACCTATTGCGAATTAGGTAGCGTACATTAGCACATCTGATTACTCACACATTTATTCTTTACGTAGGGTTAAATAGAGTCATATAAATGTAAAGGAATGGAAGTGTCACATCTTGAATCCCCCTTCCTCATTCCTCTATCCGTTCAGAGCCCCAAGCGGGCGCTTGTATTACTTACACGAGTACTACTTGCCGGCGCGCAGTTCGTCAATATTATAAGATAATTACTTAAATGAAAATATCCATTCTAATCATGGAAAAAACATGTGTATTGTAACCATTATACTTATAAAAATTCACTCGACTAGGTTTGAGGTAATATAATCAAGCCAGAAATCTCTGAATAATCCCAAAATGTAAAATAATTAAAAGGAATGATGAAAAGTAAAATAGAGGTAAAAAGGATTAGCGAGTGATTAATTAGATTAGAGATGTAATAGCAAAGAGAATAGTTCTTTCAATCCACAAGTTACTTTTTTAAAAATTCCTTCCACTAGTCGCAATGAATTGATTTTTGTCGTGGCCGATGGCTGTAAAAAGTGGTTTTTCTTTTAGTCATGTGTTATTTGAATACAAAAAATCGTATGGTTTAAATGGAAAACAAATTAACCGTATTCACTATGAAGATATATTATATTTTTTTTTCTGTTAGCCTGACTTTACCAAGCTGTGAAGAAAATTCCCCTAACTCTCTTGCTTCAAAATTCTCTGGTAAATATGGATATATCTTTTGTAAAGGAATGTTTTATTGTGTAGGGAGTCTTAATTTGGTTTATTTATCAATCGTATTTGTAAACTAAATTATTAGACTTATTTATTATGAACCCTGTGAATGATTTAGAAATCCTTTACTATTATTTTTAGTGATGAAGTATATTATTTAGGACAGCCTTTATTAACACACAAACTTGGAAAGGTATTTATTTGTCAGATTTGCTTATTAAGTTCTTCTTTACAACACATGGAAGTGAATGAAGCTTTTCTAAGTATCAAAAATGAGGAGAAGTTGAATGTGTATGGGTTTTTGTATTACAATTATGATGGCGATGCTATATCAGTTGTATCATATCCAACTAACGGAAATGGATTATTACTTACCTTGAAGAGAAGCGCAGTATTAAATGTTAACCAATTGTAAACGGGTTGATCCTCAACCTTAAGTTAATTGATTTTAGTCTCAAATTTTTGGTCTATGCATAGAGTTAGGAGTGAATCATAGGATTTATTCGAGCCTTCTGAAACTTAGTTAACTATGTCCCTGGGAAAATGTGCGTAATGACAAAGTAAAATTATTAGTGAAATCGATTATTCGATATAAAAAAGAGTAAAAGAGCGCGTACGCAGTCACGGCCAATCACAGCGTGCCCCCTGCGGAAGTGGGGATCGTGCATCGAATTGGAGGTCGCGGAGCTCGAACCTGGGACCCCGCCTTCCAGGCCAGACCGGTCCCCAGGTGCCGGCAAGTTGCATACTGGTTTACAAAATGGCTGCCGTCTTGCTGCGGTTAAATGCACCCGTTGATTTTTTGCAGTCTTATAAACGGCTACGGAGGTTATGTTTCAGTGTATCTATGCTTACCTCTTTGCCATATCCTAGATGCGTATATACCCTCTGGTTGAATCCAATTTGTCACCTATATTTGTATTGTTTGGCACGGCCCTATTCAGTTGCACATTAGATCTCTATGCTCATGGAGGTTGTATTTAGTTTACACACAGAGATTTTCATTGCTAAGTAGTTTTCATTCGTTCAGAATAATTTATGTTATGTATTTATATTGAAATTTTTTAATATCCGTACATTCTCCTCATTGACAATAATTTTATAATATACTTATAATATAATGTGCTAAAAAGTTATTTATTTCCCTTTTAAATAAGGTATTTTGAAGATTTTTATTAAGTGATTAATATATAGAATGAGTAATTGTAGACACCAGAAGAGTAAATTTCATCAAAGGATTAAAACTACAAGATGTTTCATAAGTTTATACGGATTCTCGTTCTAGTCTCTTGGGTGCAGACTTATATGCATTTACAATTTATTTTGCAATTTAAGAATTTGTGCCCTTAAGACTAAACATACCTTCCCCATTATATTAATAATTATTGAGAGAAATAAAAAAGCAAATATGTGTAATTTAGTGCGATAATGAGTGTTAGGACAAAGGAATGTGTTGAAGATCAAATAGGGCTACTGTACTAGATTATGAATTTGGGACATTTCAATTCATTATATGTGCATTGCTTGATTATGTATCTTTAAATCGTCTACCTGAAATTAGGAATCAATATTAATATATGAGGGTAAATAGAATTTTATTAATAAAATAAGTTTAAACTTCGTATAATATAGTTTTTATTAATTCATTTCACTTAAAGAAAGATTATGATTGGTTTAACTTTATATTTCATGTCTTCCTACAAAATATTATTTCATACTTAAGCATCAATCAATTTTACATAAGGTCAATTTATACACTTAATAAAAGAACAAAATAAATTGACGACTGCTGTACAATATAAAGGAATTGTATACATTTCATCATATTGGGTTCGTCTTACTAGATTTGTCTTCAACAGTATAATTTCTTAATATTTTTCATTATACCAATTTTCTGCCGTAAAAGTTCGATTTTGTCAGGCCGCACTTGGTGGAAGGACATGATGAAAGAAGAACAGTACTTTGTGACTTCCACAATTTATTGTAATCAACACGACCGGTTTCGGCAAACTGCCATCCTCAGGTTGAGGAGGTCGTGTTGATTACAATAAATTGTGGAAGTCACAAAGTACTGTTCTTCTTTCTTTCTGCCGTAATGCTACACTGAAGCGTACCATATTATAAAGAACTGAATAGTATTGTCACTTTTATAAAATTTCTCTTAAATTATTTTAATTGAAAATTATTGTTTTATGTATGATTTCAATTCCTTTTTATTTTATTTCAAATTATTTTTTATTTATGTATTCCTCATATTATGTATTTATTCTTTCATATAATTATTTTATGATTTTTTCATTTTGTGTATGATTATTTTTTATGAAAAATTCTATAGTTCTTGTGTTACTTAATAAACCTTATCTACTTAATTTGTTTTTTCTTTACTATTTTGTTCATGTCCTATACGACTATTATTTCTTTGAAAATGATAAGCTTGTTGTCCAAGGATTGTTAATGGAGGTTGTTAAACCTTTTCGCTTGCTTTTGTTGAATTGGCAATTAATTTCCTCTTTAATGGAACCATATAATATAATGAAGCATCTTACATAATCTTCGCTGTCGCAACTCAAAGATTTTCTACGCCTTTTTGATAAAGTATTTGTCCTTTGCAATCTCCTTGGACACGTGGCCATGGCAAAGGTGCTCTTGAGCAATAGAAATGCACTCTTGATCCTCTCATTTCCTTCATTCAAATCCTCAAGTCGTTTTTATGAATGTGAACATGTCCACGTGGAGTCATTGCACCATTTATGTTTCGCAACTGATGTCACCACGTGCACCGCCATTTTTGCTAAGGATCAATGGTTCCAGATTTTCTTGTTGAAGAGTATTACCTGATTATTATTATTTAGGAAAATTAATATGTGGCTGATCAATGCGTGCGATAATTGTTATGCCATGTCTTCTCGTTCTATTACCATAGAGTTGATAGAATCCATGCTCCTATTTACCGCATAATATGGTCTAATAATGTAACGCTTAATTTCTTGTGGATGTAGATTCTTTTTAAGGGCATTTAATTCTTTTTATTTCTTAAATAAGAATGCCTTTATTTACTTGTTTATGCTGCGCTTTCAGTATGGTAAGGTTTAATAGGATGATATTTCAATTACAATTTCTGTTGACAAAAACAATGTGCTTTAGAATAAGACAGCAAAACCTAGCTATGGTCCCAATATTTCATGGAATATTTGCAAGTCAATTGACCCATTTTATATATAAACTCTCAATCTATTATAGTTCTTCAATGCTCATTAATTATCAGGAAGATGATGCAGTAAAGCCTATTCCGTTTATTTCTAAAAATATTGTTTATTTCTGTTACTGAAAAATACAGTTCTTACAAAGTTTTATTGCATTAAAAAAATTGTTTCCAATTCGAGTGGTTGAATCTGAAAAGTAAAAAGTTAATATCAATTTTACAGCTTATAAAGATTAGAGCGAAATTTCCTACCAAATAAACTGATTTCAATCTTGGGTATGTTGAAAAATAAATGGAATGTAAAATTAGTAAATACAGTAATAGTGTAAGTCAAAAAAGTATTAAGCTATCTAAAAATAAGAAATCTATTTGTTTTACTCGGAGGTATTTTTCTAAAAAAGGAGAAGAAACCGAATAACTCAAAATCCAGCAATTCAAAGCAAGAAAATATTGTTTTCCTCTTGTAAGGTTCCAAATAGTGCAATGAAAGATCTTACATAAGCTTCTATCTCTTGTTATTCAAATATTTTATACGCCTTCTTGATAAATTACTTATCCTTTGCAATTCATGTGGACACGTGGCTAATGAAAAGGTGCTCTTGAGAAAAAGAATTGTACTTCATAAAATGAGAGAATAGAAATGTACAAGGTCAAGTATATTATACTTGATTAGCAATGAAGAGTATTTTATATTTCAAACGTGAGAGATTTTCATTTCCTTATTAAAATGTCATAGGGCTGCGGATAAAAAAAGCTACCGAAGCATTAGCAATGCGTGTGTAATACCATTATCTATGATAATTCAGATTTAGTTCTATGAATAGATGTGTGCTTATACGGTCTTCATCCGCTTTAAGTATTTTGAATGATAGAAAGGGAAGGCTAGAGAAACATTCCCATCCGCAGGCATTCTTCGGGGATTTATCTACTTAGGACAAAAAATGTCAAGAGAAATATTCTTTTAGGATACTCCAGAGATAAATGTAAAAATTGGACATTCTAAAAATCGTGAGAGGAATGGAATATCTTACCTATTATGAAAAATATACAGTTTAGAACCTCCAAATTTTAGAGAATATCAACTTTTTCTCTTACTTTTATAGGTTATCATTTTCCATAGCTTATAAGAGGAATACTTTCATAATTTAAATGTCTTCTGTATTTCTTTTTTATGAACCTCTGGAGCATTCCGTTTTTTCTTATTTTCACTGTAATTGTTACATTTTGAACTTAAAAGTCATTAATTTATTCTTCTCCGTGCCATGATAGTTTCGTATTTATACTTCTGTTTTCTTTGTGGTTGATATCTTGTTTGAAAAAAAATAATTAGAAGAATAAATAATAATAAAAAATAAAGTCACTCAGTTTTTTACATTTAAATTATTCATAAATCTAAATTATTAAATTTTGTTGGATAATTTTCCTTAGGTAATGTTACGATTTGTAAGAAGGATTGAAAAAGATCCAGCTTCGTGTTTTTTATATTTTATCTATATTTTCGTAAATGACCGAAGCAAGATTTTTGATGATGGATGTTAAGAAACCTATTCCCGTTATTGAATACATATTTGTAGAAATATCTGACGGACTAATGGTGTTCTTCCAGTTAAAGCATTTATTCATATCAATGGTGTAATGATCAGGAAAAATCATCGTTTACTCCTTTTACTGAACGAAGATGAATTTTGTTAAGTTGATCTATTTTTTTAGTTATTTTGTACTTGACTTGTAAGCTTCAGGTATTCGTTATAGTATTTAATGAACCAAGACAAATATTTTGCTTACTTAAGCAGCTTACTTCATACCTCACATGTAAATTCTAAATTTACGTGCTGTTGAAGCGAACGGTTGTATCATCACCCTTTTGAATCATTATGGTAATCGTTTTTAATCCTGAACGACTGAAATCTGTCGATATATTATCATGTGTTGGTTTTTATGTGGTAGAGAAGTAACTAAAGAAACATTTACAATAAAACTAACCGTTGTATGTTACACACCACCAACAAGCGAACTGAAATCTTTAAAGAAATGCGGGATAACAACAATAACATTGATATAATATATTTTTTCTGAAATGTTTTTTACGTTTTATAAAGAAAATCTCTTATTCTTTACGTACCGTTTAATCGACTCTCACAAACAACGTTTAAATATCGCGGCGATCGTACGGAATCCTAGATCAACTTCGCTTCGTCGCTAGGGCGAACCTATCGTTACGCGGAGAAGTCTAGCTGTAGGCGCGGAGAGGACGGAAGACCTTCCGAGACGAAATCCTCTCACCGAATGCTTAAGGGAGAAGCAGTTTGGGCGACGCCCGGCGTCGGGAGCGTGGCGTCTCGGTCTGTAGACGCCACTCGACGGGAGCGCTATCTGGGGCGCCCGTGGGAGAAGACGGCAGGGAGAGGAGGCGAGGTGGAGTGAGTAAGGAGTTGATCAATGCCACGAAAGAATGAAAACAGAAGTGTTCTCCCACGGAGCATCTCCATTCTCGGGGTGGGAGGAGGGGAAGAAAGACTTTCTGAGAGGAGAGGGCTTTCCCACGTGGAATCCCTTCCGTAGTAGTCGTCGGTCGTTCGCACGAGTTGGTTAGACCGGGAAGGAATTGGGAATGCTCCGGTAGCTCTTTGTCTTATGATCATTATGCGGACATACGAATTTTTATTTCATCAAAGATTTCAAATTTATTCGAATAAGGAATATATATGGAGTTTATCTTTTCTCTAATATTATAAATACCTCGATTAACATCGTGAATATTCTGCGTTCATGTCACGAATATTACGTTATACATCTTTTACAGATAGCAGCATACATATTTGTTAGAATTGTTAATAGCTCCATTTATGGCTTAAAAATTGGATTTCTGAAAGCAGTTTCTTTTTGTTGGAATACCTTTGTTCTATCTACGTTGGGAACAGAAACGTATGAGGCTGTCCCAGTTTCGATGTCAATTTTTTTCTTATAGAATTCGATCAGTATTATGCGATTTATTCTTTCATTTAAATATCATTAATTTTCTGCTTTTCGAAAACGATTTATTATTGACTAAGCGTTTCAAAGAATATATATTTCTGCAACTAACTAGCAGTCAGATTGATTATCTAAGTTCCTGTGATTGACCTCACTTAATCACAAAGAACATGCCATATTTGTTATTGACATGGAAAACTAAAATGGTTATAACTCTTTAAAATAAAAAAAAATATTTCTTACTATCGTGATGATTGACTAGTGCATTCTGTAGTATAAAATACGTAGTTTCTTTTTTTGTTTACATTATTATGGAAATTTATACTCGAATTTCATTCAATGTTATTGCATTCATTTTCCTAGAGAAAATGCTCCACTCAATAAGGGAAAATTAAAATGACATTCCTTATATAATTCGTGCGACTTGGGCAATAAATTTTAACAGAAATGAAAAATATTATAATTCATATCCGGCAAGTGGGAGACCTAAGTTCCAGTCCCAGTCATGTCGCTATTTCCACTTCTGTTGAACCTTGATATTGGCTTATATACCTTATTAATCACTGTTTACTCATAGATAGTACAACGTTACTCCGGAATTCTTTAGTCTGATTCATCATTATTTTTAAAAAATTGTTTATATTTTTACTGTATTGTTATTATTAAACTTTAATATCATCAAACATAGCCTTTATATATACAAAATACAATGCTGAAAGGAGTGTTCATAGGATTTATAAGTGCTTTTTTAAGCAGTATTGATTCTTATGATCATAGTATTGATTGTTCGATGAATTCTTCTTTATCCTCCTACTATACAGTATCTGAGATGAACTTATTTCAGTCAGGAATATCAGAAGATTTGAAATATGGAATTCCGTCTTCAACTATCCGTCCAACATGCCCGAATTTTTTTGGATAGCTCCTACTTATTTTCTTACATTTACCTTCCATAAGATTTATATTATAGATCACGCTGAGAGCAGGGCAGTGTAAATATACAGGCAATGCGCAAGGTACATATTCTTAGAAATGAGTATCGCAAAGGATATGAGAATAGGGAAATCTTTCTGAGTGCCTATTCTTCCTTTTTTCAAGGAGAGTCATATCGCGGTCACAGAACAAAGGATTTTTCATCGTGCTACGGATACGTGGTGAAAAATGCATGCAAAGTCAAATTTTCGGTGACCCAAATTTTATTCCGCAGGACTCCTTTGCTGAAATCTTCCACCGTTTACGGAAGAAAACCAGAAAGAAGGGGGGGAAATTTTTCGCTTAAAGCAAAAGATGGAGGTCTTTTGTATAAAACGGTCCAATTATTTCAGTCGGTTTTATTCCTTAGCTTTAAATGAGAAGGCATATTCTAAAGTAAAGAAAGAGCTTTGCCCATTACGGAATAAGATCTCTGATGAAGGGAACTGAGTTAACCTTTCGCTTGTCGATATAACAAAGCGGTCAGTTTGCTTTCATCTCTGAGTTATCGGGTTCGAATCCTTGTCAAAGTATGAAATTCGGTGTGTTCATGGAATAATTTTGAGAATGGCTCTAGGGAATTTAATTGTATTTTTTAAAGGATATTGGATTTTGAGTCCATTCTTTCAGTGTGATTTTTTAAATCAGATTGAAATCAGTCTCTTTGTAAAATAAATTTTAAAAAGGATATTACAAATATAAATACAATGTAAGATTACAGAACACTTATGCGAAATATATTATCTCTAGATTACCATATAAGATAATTACAGTGTTATAACATTCATATATTCTTTGATCGCGTTAAGAGTGGAAACGCACATTTTTTAAAATCCAAAAACTAATTGTAAATATAACGTTAAAAGAAGTTAATTTATCACTAAATGATTTATTTCTGAAAAAGATGAATTAATCTTATGCTGCGGTATTGTAGCAATATCGTGAATATACTTTTTCTCAATCATAACAAATACATATGAGATTGCCATACGGAAATTTTATTTCAATCTATAATAATAAATCCTATGAAGTTATTATCACTCTCTCGACATCGAGTTTTTTTTAGATCCGAATACGTTTGCTGCCTTTAAGATAACATTTCTTTAAGGATACATTTTTACTCATTTTCCTAATGATTGTTAGGGCGCTTGAGTGTCGCTTTGGCAACTGCGTATAAACCTCTCCCACGACACAAGGAATTTGTTTAGAGCATATTTGAAAAGTGAAATTCGAAACAGACTCTTCTTTTCATCGCTTGCAAAAAGTACTGAAAGATGAGTACTTATTTCCCACAGTGGAAGTATCTCATTTACATAGCGCTTTTCCCATAACATTTCGTTCTTAGAGATTTAGGGTGACCCAATCTGTTGAGTACCTGGAATCGGTCCTTTGGCACAAAAAAAGGGTTTCTATCCCTAGGATAAGGAAAGGATACGGTCGTGACCGATCCCTCAAAAGGATGCAACCCCATACCTCAGCATAGGTGCCGACTTTGTGCTAAGCGGGTTGCATACATTCCCAGAGGAATTTTGATTCTATGCACGACATACGAAAAATGATCATCTAGATGCGCCTATTTAGGCCACGATAATAATATTTGAGCAACGTATTCCTAGAATGTGACGAATACTGTTTACTTCATCAGAATTTTATTTATTTTATTTAAATGCGGATTTCAATGAATAATTCCGCCGAAGACGCGAGGTCTTTGCTCATTTGAATGTTACAATCTACCCTATATCTATTTAATATCTGAACAGATATGAGTTTAAAGATATTTAAACTTTATTTTCTATAAAACAGAACCCATAGAATCTTATTTACGGAATAATCTTGCATAAGATGTTTGGAGTTTCTGCAAGAATAATTTTTAAAGCTCTATATAATCTTCGGCTCCGTATTCTCAAGCGAAGAATACCTTGGAGAGCTTTCCTGTCCTAGAAAGGGCTTCAAATAGGTACAAAATTACTGAGCCTAAAACATGCTCTGCTTTTCTTTGTTATATAATAACCATAAAGGTATTAAGGAAGGATTAAAATTCTAAAATCTTCCATATTTATATACCGGATTGCGTTTACCAAATAATGGAAACGAATAAAAAAGTGCTTTAGGAATATGAAAGAAAAATTTCTTCTCTTTGGATTCTTAGATAAATTTTGTCTTCATTTGAAATTAATTAAATAAACTTTAATAATAAACCTAACATATAACTTCACTAAGATAATCAGTTTTCAGTAGTAAGATTGTATACTTTTTATATCATTGCAAAGAAGCATTTAAATCCACTTCATTATTTTTTTCTCGCTGGTATTCAGGATGAAAGGAAAGAGTTACCAAAATTCACAAAGAAGTTATACCTTTTCTATTAAAACACGATAGTTTTTGAAGTAAGGGAACTATTGAAGCTGATTAAAGTGGTCTCCAAGGTCTTTTTAACGCTTTGTATAAGGAACTGCAGTCCACTACCCTATTTTTGTCCGTTTTCTGCTTATATTTCAATTAGGACTGTTTTATTTTAAATTGCGTTTTTTTTTCAATGTCCCATGATATGCTAAGAAAGTTGGATTACTCAAGGTCACCGACGAATAATGTGATTTTTACATAGAACTTTTGTCTAATTCAAAATCATCATTCTATTCTTATATACAGGAGTCGTGACGTTCAAGATAAATACAATACCTTCTCCACAACAAAGCATTGTTATTCCCTCGCTTGCTATTTTTTCTGATTTTTTCTCATCTATTTCTACATTTATTATTTATTCATTTATGATAACTATAGGAATTATTCCCTTTCTTCGGTAACATACTGATTCGGGTTAGTGAAGAGAGGAAACTTTTAAGCATATGGGTTACAATTCAATCTGGATTGCGGTAAAAAATTGTATTACTAGATTTGTAATTAACTAATGATCATTATTTTAATATATTTATTTAATATTTAATGATCATTATTTAATATATTAATATATTTGCCTGAATAAATTTCGTTTTTAAAATTCTAAATGTTTTTGAAAGGTAAATAATAGTGAATACATAACAAATATATTATAATTAGTCGGTTTCTATTCCGGTCACGTCTGATATAATAATGAGGATAATGCTACAATTTACATTGCTTTTTTTAATTTGAAATAAATGATCAATGATTTAATTTCCAAGGAAACTGTCAAGGGTGAATATGCCGACTGAAATTTTTCATTCAATTGCAAGAAAACTTCAAATGATTTACACGGCTCTTATATGCATGCCATAGCATTATTTGTTTAATGAAATCTATCATATTGCTTGGATCAGAAAAATATAAAACATTTAACTGAACAATATGGAACCGATATTTATATCATGATATGCAGGTATTGATGGTATACTTTTTAGTGGAGTATATGTTATGTTAAATCAATATTTTTTATTTACATTGAGAATTTTCGTTATTGAATTAAGTCAATTTATTGTACTAACAGTGATAGAATAACATTGGAACATATGAAAGTTTGAAGTGTAAAACAGATATCTTTATCTTGTCAGAGAATAAGTTTCTTAATTCATTAGAGCTTAAATGGATCTTGCCCAAGAAGATTCTTTCTTATATAAGCGAGCCCATGCTAACACAACGATCATATAGTTCTTAGAACTGGATTCGGCGGACAAAACAGCTAAGCCCTGAAAGTCGATGGGAAACCCGACGATGTGTCCGTGTTGTTTAGGGCTGATAAACAGCCATCCTCGAGGGAAAGTGCGGTCTTTAGAAATATTAGATAAAGGGAAAATAGAGTAAACACATCACTATGGGAACTAGAAAAACAACGCGTTGATCGAATTAAGACTTAGAAAGTTTCTGGGAGTAGAACTGAAGATTGATTATGTGTCTTTATGATTATGAATTATTTTCAGGTGTATTACAGTGTATTTATAAGTTATAATTGAAGTAATAACTACTGAAGTTATTTTTTATTAACGGGAGTAGTATTTAGGCATTATTAAGAAGCCATGAAATGATTCTACGGTTGTTATGAATTGAACTGAAAGAAAATATGAAATGAAATCGAATTAAAATTGAAACTAATACTACACATAGTAATATAACTCAAAATAACTGTATTAGCTATTGATTTAGGTTCCCAGTAGCGTTTGGGAGGAGATCCGCAAAACGTTGGACATCCTGGACAGGAATGCACGCCGAATTCGTAGTATTCGAAGCAAATAATGGCACCCGAAGACTCAAATAATAGGAGTAATGTGCCCCACCTGTTTAGACAATGGAACGTTAATAAACGAAACAACAGTGGACCTAATGACTTTCCATACGAAACGGGAACCTGCTCTAACGTCTAAGCGAGCCCTTAATTGATTTTCATTGATTCATAAGAACAATGGGCACCATTTAGCTACGTTCGGAAGAAACTCAAAACGTCCGATAAATTTCGAGAGTTTCGAGGGGACGACTTCACAAGGCAATAACGAAGCGAATTTGTATCATTTTGATGTTGCGAAAAATATTCCATCGCATGGACGCCTTACAAATATTCTTGGTTTTTATGACGGAATCAGAAAGATGTGTAGCTACATTTTTCTAGGATATCTCTTTGAAATTTTGAATCTTTACCAGCTTAGCAGGTTATTTCAACGCGAGTCACAGGTTTTTTTAGTGTTTAGCAGAGGTTCTTTTGGATCGAATTCTCCTGTTTCAGTTTATCTCGCGGAATTTCTCTGGAAGCAATTCATAGAGTGGCTCGTTTCTAAAATAAGGAACGCGGATTCCCAATATTTTAGAATTCTTTCTAACAAAATCCTCTTATTTCTAATTTAAGACAAATCATATTATTGTTATCATATCTTTCCTTCTGAATTGTTATGTGAATTGAATCGGTCCATAAAGTAGATATTGTGTATAAATATATAGGAACAAATAGTTTGTAAAAGAATATGTATAAGTAGTCATCACAGGATTTACTTACGGAAAGAGGTAACCATGAATGTTATGGAGACTATTACCAATTGAGCACTCTGTAAGCCATAAAAGTCAGTATTAATGGTCACTAATAATACTTGAAACATTCAATATGTTCACTAAATGCGAAAGCTTGCCTTACCGATGAAATGAAAATACTGGTAATAACAAATTAGGACATTCTGCTGTATAATTGTGGCATTCTAATGTGACCTGAATTTCATGCACATAATTTTCTTGTTTATCTTTGGTATTTCTCAGTTAGCTCTTTCTCTTGAAAAACGTAGGAACAACAATAGGAAAAGATGATTCCCTTTGCGACAGTGCCTTCCCGTATCAATGCATAAATGAGAAATGGGGCAATTTGTTCTTCTACCAGCAATATTGATGATTCTATTGTTGAAGCAAATCGGTAAAATTAAAAATAGTCTGTAAAGTATCTCTGCTAACTGATTTGTTCAATTTTAACTTGCATAATTATAGCAAGACACAAATGCGGTCAAATCAGTCTTCATTATCACATAATATATACATAACGAACTTCTGCGACAGTTAATCCAATTAATAGAATAAGGAACATATGCTCGATATACTAAAAGTGTCTAAAACAAAACATGGTTTGAAGAAATGATTCGAATTACAGACATGTACTTGTAGGAATATAGAAATCATAATTGACTCATAATCTTTCTCTTTTAAATGCTCTTTGTTGATTCATATTGGTTTTTAAGAGTTCAAGTGCTCAAGTGTTTATTACTAACGATGAAACGTTTTAAGCGAAAGCAGTCGTTTTTGAACATAATGCAGAAACGATTCCTTGTTCTACAGCTTGTCTTAGAAACCCCAAGTCCACGAGGGAGTATTTTTTTCCACATTTCTCATCAGAATTTCCTTCCTTGGGCACACTTCATTCTCAAAGAAACAGTGGTATTCCATCGTAATCCCATCGCAATCATTCTCAATCGACCTCGTGAGGCCGCAGATCGTCCTTGGCGATTTCACTGACGTCACGGCCAATCGATCATTCACACTACACCGCATATTAATCGCGCATAATCTGATGCGCTCCCTCTCATAGCGAAACCGGTAAGACCGCATTGTCGGAGGCGGCGTCGCCGGGACGACGGCGGTGGCGTCGGGGGCGAGGATAGGCCGCAGGTGCTCGGAACCAGTAAGCGATCGAAGATTCCATTCATTGCTCCGATCAGGTGCTTCATTATCGCTTCAGACTCGTTTCTACTCGATGGATGAATGGAGCGTGAATTGTCGTAGTTTCGGCGCCTCTTTTTAGTTGCCGGTTCGTTAGTGGGTGGAATGACCTCTCAATGGAAGGAACGGGTACTTCTGAGTTATTTTTTGAAGCAATGTTAAGTTTCGCAAGACTGACAACTATATCCAATGGTGCGATGATTTGTTCTTAATCGCCTGGTCTCTCAGGGAATCTTGAAAGTCTTCCACGATCATGATTCATAAAATTTTGATACGAATAAATAAATAATTGTCCAATGGATGATCCTGAGGCAAAGTTGGAAGATTTATTTGTTTATATTGAACTAAAGTATATAATAAAATTAAAACGAGGCGTTGTGTTTTGGATTTACTGTTTATTTCTGATATTCGACCATGATTTGATATTTTGATCTTCATATTAGAATTCTAGACTTCAAATATCCTAATATTACTTATTCTGTTTGTATCTAGTTAGAATAAGATGACAATCACATCATATTGGCACCCGAAGATGAGTAGTAAAGAAGGTAGAATTTGAAGCTGTTATTTGCTGGTTTTAGAGAAATTCAATTAGTCTGATTATTTCTGTCCATCATATTACGTTGCTTAGTCTTTTATTTCTTCATTATCATTCAGGATCATTTTTCAATCAAAGTAGTAATTGGTACTCATAAACATTTAAATTTATCATGATATCCATTTTATAGAGCAATCGCAAGTTGTGTTTTATCTATCGATGTTATTACTATACACTTTTTGACCATGAAAATCAAACCATTTTTGCCTCAATCATTCATGAAATCAATATTCTTATTGATGTTATTGTTATTCTCTATTTAAAAGCCCAGAGATCTTCTTGTATGAAATGAACTGTTAAAGGTATGCGACAAATTCGAGGAGAACATTCGAGGAAAAATTCAGACCTTAAATAAGCTTAAGAAACAATATAATTAAAACACCCAATCATCTTAATTAGCTCAGTTCTATAAAATGCTCAGAATGATTGACCTTTCAAACTCTCGCATATTATCTTATTATGATATTTATAAAAATAGGATGATTGACATTTATTATTCAGCTAATAGAAGCTCAAATGTCAAACACTAGTGACATGATTGCATAAATTCATAGTCTCTTGGATCCTCTCAGTATATTATGGTTAAAGCGTTGTTCATGGTAGTGTAAGTTATTATATCATTGAATGACAATTCCTATAAGAAAAAGCAAAATTTTATTTCTATGCTGACATTAAATGTAAAACTCTATATCAAAGTGATTAGGGCATCTTTGCTTTCGAGCATATGAGCGTATTATAAAGGCATATTTTCAGTAAACTCACTTTATTTATCTTACAGCGTTGCTAAGTTACCAACTCTTAGAAATTCCACATTTTGAAAACATGCAAAGACCGCTTTATATCAGAATACGTTCTTGGTGTGATGCGACCAAAGATATGACATGAAAGTGGGTCTCTTAAGTTGATAAATATATATACAGCGATTAGGGAAATTCCTCAAACTTCATTACGTGGAAACCAAACAGATGTTCGTAAGGCATAAATAACTCTCTAAAGAAAAGGGACGATGAATTCCAACTTTTATCACGTGAAGATTTTTAATATTGCGAAAAAAGTCTTTTGGAGGAGGAAACCTTAACTTTCCATCTTTCCCCTCCGTCGGCTATTTCGTAGATTTCCAAGAAACCGAGAGAGGGGGGGGAGGAATGGAGATAATCATTAGCGGACGGAAAACGTTTCTTTGGATCAAAAGCGGCGAGAGACAAAATGATTCGAAAACTGAAAGCGTCCGTTGACCCAGCTTTCGGTGGAACGGCAGGAGCTCTCTCTCTCTTTGTCCGATGGAGCAGTAAGAACAATATCGATGTGGTGGTTCGATATGCAACGAAAAGAGCATCTCTTTGCTCTCCAAGTCATGATTTCGAGAGCGTCCTTTCGCAATCTGTTTAATTGCTCCGGCGCCATCTTAAGTCCGCTAAGGAAGTTTTCGGAGTCTCCTGAGGATGATTAAAGGGAACAAAACAAATAAAGTCCGCTTCGGGAATCCTTTTGTGAAAAAGTAGATTTTTTATGTCTTTCCTTTTTCTTTCCACTCTCGATCGAGTCTTTATCGAGAATAATTCCTTCTTTCTGCGGATTTCCGAATTCACCTCCTAGAATGGGTTCAAACTAAACTTTTGAACGACTTCAATCTGGGGAAGTGCGTCATGTGATCGAAGGTTAACTGAAATGAGCTCCGGTTTCTATGCGGTTTTGTGTTGTTAAATGCAAAGCGATGTTTATCTCGAAAAAGGTGCGTTTCCAGGAAACGACGAGACAGTGCGCGTGGGTGTCTTTTGGTAGGGAAGCAGTTCTTTTGTGGTCAAGAGATGGATTGTTTTTCGGACCAAAATGTTTTAAGAAGTTATTCGTTCAATTGATTAATTGAATTATGTTCATAACAATACTAAATATGCTATTATCATTCCAACATACTATTTGGTCGTAATCGCCAAATTTGACGCACCATCCATTGTTTTTCTACCATATAATCGGCGTGAATCATTTCAATTGGATCGAGTTGCTTCTGTATGATTAAATATTGAAAATAAATA
Organism: Pantala flavescens; assembly: GCA_020796165.1. Lineage (NCBI taxonomy): Eukaryota > Metazoa > Arthropoda > Insecta > Odonata > Libellulidae > Pantala > Pantala flavescens. The sequence continues at coordinate 22,402,486 of CM036878.1, forward strand.
AATAAAAGATAAATATGGGATTTTGATACAAATAACATTTAGCTTAAAGTTAGACTTATTTACTGCAGCATAACTAATATCCTATAGCATCTAGGCAAGCAAATTGATGAAAAATATGTCACAATTATATACAAAATAACTTCATATGTATACAAAATAACTTCATATGTATACAAAATAACTTCATATGTATACAAAATAACTTCATATATATAAAATAACTTCATAATATTCAAAATTTTTCCTTTCAATCATTTAATATGAGTCCTTTTATAAATTTTATAATATCTTGGTTCTCTAATGTACTTAGCTAAGTAACTGTACGGAAAAATGCAATGCAAGACTGTGTTTACTTATAGTCTTTTGGTTACTCTACGTTGAATCTATCCTACGATAATTTTTCGTAGATGTATATAGAGATATTAATGCTGCCTACACATTTATGCTGATGCCCATTACTTATGAGTCGGATTTCCACTTGTCACTGAAACATTTATCAAACTAATTTGATTCAGAGATATCAAATATTTCCTTTTCTAAAATAAATTACCCAATTTTTACTTGTATCCAAAATTTTCAATCCACGATTAAGTGAAATTCGATCATAAATTTCTTTCACACTTAAATTAAGTCGATTTTGGCGTATATTTCACTTAGTTTCCGAGAATCGAGACGGTTAAGATTTTAGAGATCTCACATATTGATTCAATAATGAATTCAAGACATTTATAACACAAAACTATTGCCTTCGATTTTGCCAATATTTTGTTAACGTTGAACGATCTACATTCTTTCATCAAAGGGGATAAGTCGTTCGGAAAACAAACTACCATGTTCACTCGCGGGTTTTGTTAACTATTAATATATTATTATTACCTAATAGAAAGCATATTATCTCGCAAGCATTATCTCGAAACGGATTTTTAGTAATCATTACTAGTTTTACTTCATAAATCTTTATCTGTCATTGAAAGGTACAAAATATAAGGTAACTGAGATAACTGATTTGTTTATTGTGTTTTTGCTGGCAGAATATGATGACTAAACCGAATCACTCATCAGCATACGACACCGACCAAGTCTAAAGATAAGAAAACAGTACAAATGGGGACAATATGAAATACAGAGCATGTAAATGTCTAAACAAAAGAATTTCCAGAGTCGGGAGTGCATCTTTTAACTCATACTCGTTGACAATTTGTATTATTAACTGTGTGCAACACTCGATTATAATTGCGATTCAGGTGCTTTTTTCAGTCTCTCTTGAATCATTCGCGAACGAACTCGTCCTTTTGTTTCCTTACGAGAGATAAAGAGAATAACTCGCACTTGAAAGACTCCGAGCAAGTGAAAATTGGCTACGTTTTTACTTACTTTCATGTTTCCGATACTTAAGACGATGATCTGTTCGTCCTTCAATCGAGGCTTCAAAGTGAAAACCTTTCTCGGGCAAAACTTGTCCGTATGCTTGGAATTACACAATTGGCAGATTCCCAATAGATGTGGCGGAGTGCCTTCCAATCGCCGGGAGAGATGCATGGACGGCTTCTCCTTTTATTATCCCGGAGACATCTTAACATCGAGAAACGATTTCCTAATGTTTTTCATGACCGTGTTCGCTCCTTTGCCATTCTGAAGACGTTCGTCTATTAGCTGCCATTCTCGAAGTCGTTTGAGTCCATCCTCAGAATGTGTTTATCCAAATTTATTCCAGTGTCTCGATTTGCATAACTGGTACGAGGGGATCATTGTTCAACCTGACAATTGTAAATTCTACGAAGCGAATGAGTTAGAATGTTGAGGAAATCTGCGTTTCGCCAGCGAATAAGGATGTTTATTGACAATGTTTCCTGGGAAACCCCAACTGAATTAAAGACAGGCGTAATAGTGAGTGTTTTAAATGCCTAGAATGGAGATTTCATCAGTATTAAGTGATCTTGATTAGTTACATTATGTTAAAAAAATTGTTGATAGCTTTGCTTATTAATCGACTTTCACATCGTTAAACTAAACAGGAGTTACGGCGGATTATTTTAATTGAAGATACGATTTAGTAAACTGCACGTAAATGAATTAATTTTTCTATAGCGACGTAGGTTATGGATAAAACAATAGAAATTATTGTTAAATTGATATTGAATCATTGTTACGTTATTAAAACTTTGGGGTTAACTAACTAACTTTGGGGTCTATGTACAGCCACTGCGGTTATCTGAATGATTGCTTAACTACTGAATGTTTACCGTGATTTTAATGCTTTATGTTTAGAGAAACAGTGAAACTTTCATTCTCCTTAGTCACGTTATTTCCAATATGTGTTATTCAAGTAAAGTCAGGTAAATTACTGTTTAGTTAGTAAAATTTCATCGAGATGAAAATGAAAACTCCTTTTCTAAGAATGAATCAGTGGAATACTCATCGGCTGATACGCTTTCAGCTGAAATCGACGATACGAATCAAAATATTCTATCAAATCGAAAATTTCATTTAAAATTCATTTGGAAACAAAACGCATCGCTTAAAAAAGACGTGACTTCTCATTCGTTCCTCTGAAATCTGGGAACAGCACATTCGAATAATTTTAACCTTATTAACGGAGCACATAAACGCCGGTACTCCTCCGCAGTCTTCAAAACAAGGCGTGAAACTGTGCGAAATGGATGCGCGGTTGAGTCAGAATTTTACGGCCGCTTATGTTACCTCGATCATTTTTATAGTGCGGCGAAATTATAGCAAAGCAACGCAGTAAAGCAATAAAGCTCAAACGCTGCGGCCGCTGATTACCAATTCAATGCAAACAAATAAACATCGTGGACATTGTGGTATTTATTATTATTATTGCTGGGCGCGGGATTGCTTCTCCCCGTAATGATTCGAGGGGTATCTTTTCGCGAGAGTTGCCCAACTACATCATCGCGAACAAATACGGAAACGACATTTTCTCCATGGCTACGTAATCACTTAGCACGCTGAGGTGTGGTCAAAATTAAAAACACATCATTCCAGGGTTATCTGCTGCAGAACCTTGCCAAAACTTACGGTTGATACTTTCACGTATTGCGATTCGTTTATAAATACTCAGAATTCATAAATATTTACCTAAAAAGGTCTCTTATTGAAATGTGAAAGGACGTTAGCCTTTGATGAAGGAGGTGCCGGCTTCGAATTTTTGTGAGATGTTAAGTTGCAATCAAAGTTTTCTGAAAAATATTTCAACAATTTACTTTAGGATGTATTTAGGTTTTGTATCCGCCTTGTAATACTTCAATCTATCACCGTAATTGGCTACTTTTGTTTACATGTCGAAATAACTTGAAATATAGGATAATTCTCATGATAAATGTTAAATTTCACCCAAATACTCAATTATATTTTAATATCTGCGTTTGTTTCGAGTTGTCATTTCATGTGATTGAAATGACAATATTATTCAACGCATCTACTATCTTTTGCAATAGTAGATGAAGACTTTTTTTAAACTGAAGCTGTGAATATTCAATTTTTAGATTGAAAAATGAGAAATATGTATAAAATTTTGGCTTGAAACATATCACTCGAAATAACTCTAACATATATATTTATGCCACATCATTTAAAACTGATATTATGATTGAAAGTACTAATACCATTTTATTGAACCATAAAAACAGTAATTTATAGATTGCTGCAGACAATTTAATAATAGCTCAACTCAATATAACTTAGCTATATGTTTTCGAATACGAATTCAGAATAATTTCTTCATAAAAATCTTACTATGTATTTTTGGTGGTAGTTAAAGCGTTCTGAAAGAAATCGTTATGAAAATCTTTATTTTATAAATTAGTTGCTTGTCGGAAAGAAAACTTCATGTGACATAGTGAATATCTACGTTAAAATAGATTAGAATGGCAATTCATGGTAATCACTACCACTGATACCTTTTCAAATATAAAAGTTTCAAAAGGCATTTGTAATTTTATGAAAGCTTGAATAACAACTTGGAATAGTAGCTATTTATTGGTTTCTTCTAACTTATTTAAGGAATAAATATCAACATAATTACAGCTATCTCAAATTGTAGCATAGAATATGTATTATGCACACAGTAGCTAACTAAAAATGTGTAACTTTTTAATAAGCCGAATCGCTTTCGTGGGTGTCAGATAAATATACCGATACTTTTTTTATTTCAACTGTATACAATATGGAAGGAAGGAAATTATGAAGAAGTTGATTTCTAACAGAAAATAATTTGGCTTCTTTGCAATTATGACAGTGAAATTTCTAGAGTTCTAATTCTATAGAAAAATTATCAGAATAAAAACTTCCCTTTCATCAACTATGAGATTCAATATCACATAAACATAGATATCGTCTAATTTGTAGAATCCAAAATTAAGATAAGATTTTAACATTTATTTAAAGAGGAAAATTTAAAAAAACGGAGTAACGATTGGTCAGCCCTTATATGTAATAAAATATTTATAATATTATGAAGGAAAGAGTTAATACAACTGAATTTCTTTCCTCAGATCTATTTTCGTTATATTTTCTGTTTACGGTGTTATTTCCCGAGAGACAGCTAGTATAAACTGTTTGATTGTGTTTGTAAACTCTTTGGGTACATTGAATTCCCATCTAAACTTTGTTTTAATTCACAATGGTTACATTATAGAGAATATCATCAAAACTCAAATTTTGCATCTCTTTATTCGTTTTGTTCTCGCTTTAAATTATATATGAAACATTAAAATTTCAGCTGGAGATTTGAGAAAGAAAATAACTGCATTTATGAATCACCAGAAAACGTATTTCGTATTGTGGGAGTGATTCCAAAGCCTTATACTTATCGCTTTTATGATTTCCTCGTAAATTTATGCACTTTTATGATCTTTTTAACAATACTTTGTATGGAAAAAATTGTTTTACTTTATCTACACCGGAATTAAATTAATTAAGCATAAGCAATTTCTGTCAGCTAATTTTTAATTATATTTTAACATCAGATCGTTCTTCTACGAAAATAGTATCTCAATAATAATATATAATTAAAATATGCTTCGTATATTAGAAACAAATAATACTTCAATTACTTAGTCCGTGAGATTACATGCAAATATTTATCTTAAAAAGATGTTGAAGGGAATCAATTCGTTCCTCCTAATTTTGCGATTTCAATTTAGTTAATGAAATGTTCAAGCACTTATTTGTTGGAGAGTTAAAGAGATAGGATTCCAACTATTTGCTCAAATTGAAATTTGTACCGGATTCCAGTTTTACCATTTTTTTCATATCTGAGAAGTATATTTTCTTGTTCATAAATCAACATATAAGTTATCAGCGATGTTAATATTTAATTTTCTTAGAAATTATATGGTAGTGTTCACTATAGGAGTATGGGAGTATTTGGCATGAATTATGCTACAATCTCAATTTTTGGCCAACAATCTCTTCTAAATCATCGTAACATTGTATCATCCGTTTTCTCATCATGCTACGAAAACTGAACTTATAACAATAATAAATTTTAATAGATAAATCGCACAAAATCAACGTACATTTTGTCGCCATCATATTCATGGTATTTTACGTACGCACGTCGCAGTATCAAATCCATCTTCCCATCTCGACAGCGTCTGCCGACATATTAATTTCGGGAAACTGCTCACATATGTCCTCTAATACACATATAAAACTTTGACAAAAGCATAAACATTACATATCTTTTACCTGATCTTCAAGCGAAAGACTTTGACGATACCCTGCAGCGGCTCGTATCTCAAGGGAAACGGGAATTGAGGAGCCGATTTTAATCGAAACGGAGGAAGACTCTCTTCTCTCAGCACCCTCGGCCGCCTTATCCCTCACTCATCAAAACAGCATCCCTACCACGAGACGAAGCGACATTGACGCCACTCTACGGCAAACAGAGTAACTAAATGGACTCGCTACGACCCAACTTGGTCCAGCGAAGCTTGGCCATCTGCCGTTCGGCGGCAGAACTTTTTGAACCAACCTCTTCCCCTACTCCGACTCCCTTTCGCGAAAACGCGTGCGCGAACGCGACCGGAAGTGGATCCGCGCCGCGAGACGACGCGTGTCGGTGAGTGGCGGCTTTTTTATTTTACTCCCCCGAATTTATTTAATACGCGTATTTATTTTTTCTCCCGCGGCGACCTCCCCCACCTGGAGACTCGCGCGCCAAAGTTGCCTTCCCCCGCCACCGCACCCTTCTAAAACCCGTTTCCCTCACCCCCGCGACACCCGAATACACCCGAATCCACGCTGCAACACGCGCCCCACACCCCCGCGAAGTTGTATCGGAATGGGTGGGAGAGAAGGTTCGCGGGAGGTGGGCAAACACGGGAAGCGGATGGGTCGGGAGTGTGGGTAGGGAACGGAAAGCAATGGGGGAATCCCTTCAAAAGTGCAGACCGGATTATCTAATGCCCCGCCGAACAGCGAAAAATTATGGAATGCGATCGCGTTTTTTTTCCTTTTAATGCCGCGTCCCACAAAACACCTCCCGCCCTCCGTATACTCATTCCTCGGCCGAATGACGGGTCGAAGGAATTTCTACCATCGCCAATTATCCGCGCCGTTTTTAATGACACGCGGGTTTTTTTCATCCGGGGATAGATACAGTGGGAGAGGGGGCGGATCGATTTGAATCCGTCGATATTGCGGCAAATGAAAGGCGTGCGCGATACATGGAAATGTTGAAAAAAATGAGGTAAATATTGCAATGGTGTTGGGGTTGGGGGAGGCGAAGGTTCGGAAGGTGCGGTGGGATGGAGGAAGGGGCCTGGGAGGTTGGTTGATGGGTGCGGGACAGTTACATTACCATGGCGGAAAATGCAGGGAAGTTTGGAATCATTGGGATTTGGATTTTGCAAAAGCGAAAATTCGGGACGATCGGACGGTTGGAATATAACGCGATTAAAACTTATTATATAATGGTTTGGAGCTAAAGGTATTTAATATATACGTTCACTAGGATCAGGGAGAAGAATTATTTTTTTAATGGATTGTAAGGGTCATTAGTGAATGCAGGTGCTTACAATTATGTCTTAATTATATTTTTGGCTATGCAAATAAAATAATACGGGTGTCACGTTAAAAATAATTGTTTCATGTTTGCATATGAATAAAAGATAATTTTTTACACTTTACTTTTATATGTTCATCAAATTATGCTGCTAAAATAGAAATGTCATATTTAGAAATTTTTGATATTTATACCGAAGGATTATTCCGTAGGAAATTGGTTTTTATCTGAAATAGGGAAGGAAATTTAAAGAAAAATTGTTAAAAATTACATATGCGGTAGCTATCGATTACTATACTTTGTAGGCTTTTAATTAAACAATCGTAAGTTAATGTCCATTATTGAATATAGAAAATGTTTACTGACAATTATTTATCAATATACGAGTATTATATCCAAGAGAAATTATATAGAGAATCTCCCAATTGTCCACCACTTTCCCTTTTAGTAGAATTGGTGTACATTTCTTTATTAGTAATAATTATGATGAAGGTAAAATCAAATTTATACCGAAAACTTCCTCGTAAGTGACGATTACTTTTCTCTTGTATTTTTAAGGTAGTTGGAATGATCGATAAAGTTTTACAGCATCCTTAAACCGATAAGTGTAAGATAACGGACTGAAAGTAAAAGTATATTTGGCGTGGATGCAGCCTATCGGGTAATGTAAGGCGTTAAGTCGATCTGATGAACACGTGAGAGGTACGAAACTTACTTGCGGTCCGCAAAATAAATGAGAATAGGACGCAAAGAGATTCAAAGCTATTTTTGAGAAAGCATTTCTCGCTCTCCCTTTTGGGCACCGTATCGCAGCAATTTATTTAGCAATAATTAAATTATTCGCGGGTCGAAAAGGCCGGCGACAGGAGTTCGTGGAAGGAGACGACTGAAAAATGAAATTATCTTTTTTATTCGCCACCCTTAGTCAAGGCATGATACCTCTCCCACTTAGGAACCAGCCGAATCGACCTGACACGTAAAAGGAGTAGTTTCGCGTTGGTTCATTGTCTTTGAAGAGGGCGCGGTAAAAACGTTAGGAAGAAAAACTCTGGGATAAAATGGTGTGATAAAATTATGAATATGAAGAGGGCGGCGTTCCTCATTTTTTTGTGGTATCGCTCGGCACTTAAGTTTATCTGGCGAGGATTTGTTAAGGATACCTTTCATTAAGTTACCCCTTTGTAATGGCTTTATTAATTCTTTCTTTAAGGATAAAATTATTCGTAACTTAGTATTGTTAATTTTTGTTAAATGTTATAAAGGAAAGCTTGTAGTGCAAGAATTTACCAAATTATAAATGGTACATTATAGATTTGTTCCAGGCCATTGTTAAGCTCTTAAAGGAGAAAGTTTTATGGAATAGAAATCGACAATATTTTGGTTTCGTCAAGGTGTTTATGCATTTTTTACTGTTAAGTTTCCTTAATAATTTGATATTGTTAAGTTTACTGTTATTCTATTTGAATATACTCAAATTTATTTCAATTTTTTAATTGCTATTTTATCTCTCACATTTCACGGTATGAAATCCCTCAAAATGGCTTCCAAAACAAAATTGATCCAGCCATATTCACAGAAAACCTTTTCAGAAAAATTTTCTAAATGTATGACTTAATGTAAAATCAACCTCATTATGGAAGACTTTCGTAAAGGAACTCTGCTCAAAACTCAATTTGGATTTGCTCATGTTTTCTTTCATATTTTAAATTATTTAAAAGTTTCAATATAGAGATCAGCATGAATTCATAAATTTAAAACCTATATATAGCCTTAAGTGAGTAATTATGTAAATAAAAATGTATTTTATGTCTCCTTATGCATGTTTAAATATGACTCGATATTGTTTACTGATTTTAATTATTTGTCGTAATTTTTTTTGCGTTTTATTTATGATTACATGTCTGTATATTTAATTTTAATTTAATATATTTCTCTCAATAAAAAATTTAATACATTTCACGATGAATCTATCATTGAATATTATTAAAAGTGATTGCTCTGGATATATTTACATGTTGATTGATAGTTTTAGAGGAGTTTTATGTTCACTTAGACTATTAATTATTATTATTAAGTCATTCGCTACCAAAAAATTTTACTGTACATTTCCTTTTCAATTTAAAGTATATTTTATATCATCAAAAGATACTTGAATATCTACACTAGAAAAAATTACTTTAGACTTTGGGTAGAAATTCTTTGTATTGGAATTTTGTTTTTTCGGTTAATATACAATAATATTGAATAATAAATCAATTTTTAATTTAGAAATTTAGTGTAATAAAATAGACAAGCCTCTTCTTTTGTTAAGAAAATTTTATTTATTCTGAACATCATATATAAGAAAGCAGTGGTATTTATTTCAATTTAATTAACGATACTTATTATTTTCCTTTTCAGGTTCAATCGCTAAAAGTTGTGGAAACTGGATGCCTGCTGTTACTTCTCCTTTGATTTGATGTTTCTTACAAATCTATAACTAATTCTCCTTCCTTTTGCCTTGAATTCTACCAAGATTACAGAAATTAGATTGAAGCAAATGATCCAAAACACACTTAGAACTTTCGCTCCATGCATTTTAAAGGTAACAGATATGTTTTGCTAATAAAAATACTAACAGATCCTAAACTTTGGGTATCAAATTAGATTATACTAACAAAATTGATTAGTGTATGACCATATTTTACAGGGATATCAATATCACGATTTGTATATCAGCCTTTCCTCATAAGCTATCTAGCATCGCCCATGGATCTTAATTTTATGAAGTTTATTAGATCAAGCATTACTTGATGGAATGGTAACATAAATAATAAATAGCTTATTAATTTCCACTTAACAGAAAGTACTATCACTAGTGGAAAGTATAAAGATATTTATTCATTATGAACTTAGTATTGTCTTTGACAGTTCAGCTTATGTTCGAATATTTCCCAACGACGTTTATAGAGAGTTAGAAGTTTTGAATTCAAACAGAAATATTTTATGATAACTTTGAGGGAGGAGGCATTTTATAGCTGTAAACGCTTCAGTTCTTTTTCTATTCTGAGGGATTCCACTAAACCACTATCAAACCATTAATATACAAGATCTATGTATTCTTTAACACTTTTAATATGTAATATTACTTAATAATGTACTTGGTTTGGATATTTGATGTGTATAATATGATATAATAGAATACGTTTTAGTATTCAGAGTTTCAAGGTACAATAACTTTTAGAAAAACAAAGATTGCGTCAGTTTTGATAGTGATCATTTTTCAGTGTATCGATTGATATTGGAACTGTGTTAAGTGTTACTTATTCCTTGGAAATGCTGAACGTAACCATTCCATTCGGCGTATGGTCATACAGAAAGCAATATGAATTAATTTTATCGTACGGAGGTTTTCAGTGTTCTCTTTATTCTACTATGTAATGGTTTATAACTACTTCCAACTGATTCATCATTTTTGAAATGGAAGTATATTAACTCAGTATTGGTTATTGCGGACGAAAATGATAATATTAGGATCATTTGCTGTTTTTGAAAAGGATTGATCCTTTTTTAATATTCCAAATCTAAGATGGAGAGTCATAACATTTATGTGAATGATTATAGACTCCAGCGAAAGTCATGTTGTCCTGTACATTGAATATTTTTAAATCAATAACAAGAATCTATCTAATTTTATATTTTATTTAAATATTTATATTTTATCGAATATGTTTTCTGGTGTGATAAGTTTTTTTATTTATGATTTTTTGTATTCTTTATTTTCATTTGATTTTAATTAAATTTTTAATAATTTATAATTTTGGTTTTATTTCTTTCTATCATTTGTATACGTTCAATATCTATGTTATTAATTCTCCTTAAATTTTCATTTGATCATTTTATTTGTTCTTTATTTTGATATGTATGTTTTTATTCTTTTTCTTTTATCATTACACGTATTTCACTTTTAAACCAGATATTATTCCTATTTTGGAATAGTAGCAAAGATTTTAAGGGAAATCAACTCGAATATGTCTATTTACATAAATTTATATTTAAGTATGCGGATTTAGAAATCGTAGAGATAAGTGAAATAGTATAGTTAATATCACAAACTCTTATCCACAGTCGAAATATTAATTCATTTTTAAAATTAATGTTCAATTAATACGAATCGGCTATAACCAAATCCAATTTCTCAACTTCCATTGGGTACATAAGGTAATATTAAAAGAAATAATAAGTATTTCACTTAGAACCGCTTTATTTACATCTAGAATTACATACAGGTTTTGGTACTTAAAAAAAGGGAAAATTCGCTATTAGAATACCGCTCAGCCAATTAGAGTACCGAAAATTAATTTGACATGAGATTACCATACTATTGTTTTCTCACAATATTCAAATAGAATTGTTTTAAACCAGTTTAGTTCGTCAGTTTGTAAGAAGTTCATTGAAATTTATTTTTAACATAAATTATGCCACCAATTAAGTAAACATGGTATGAGTAAGTAAATTATGCTGTAAAGTGGCTGTAGTCAGAAAATGAGCTAGGAAAATTATTGATTTGGATGGAGAATTGGCTAAGAGCTATGAAATCCGTCTTACTTACCTCATTTCTTGGTTAAAAATACTCAAATAAATATAGGAATGCCTATTGTCACATTCATGAACCACCTGCTCATTTCTTAGGCATATTGCGATAGAATACACCATGGAATTGTTCACAGTATACAGCCTTCTGCAATGAAACAGCATCTCTTTCCCCTTGATACTTCACTGCATATCTTCTTATCGTATCGTATCCTGAAATAAAAGTATAAAAATTAACACTCGGGCATTTTTGGAGTTATTCGAGTAATTAGAATCATCTATATCTTGTGAAATTTGACGATATAAAAGACAACAAAACGAACATCGCTAAAATTCCTTCATTAAGGACAGTAAATAACGGATCATCCAAAAATATTTTTGCCAAAGGTATGAAAGAGGAAATAAACAGAATTTCATTTTCTGTATCGCAATCGTTCAATCTTCAAAGATAAAGAGGGCGTATCTATGGAGAAATGCGATATATCGACGTGAGGTGCTCGTCAGGACAACGACCTGATACATTTATAGACATGTACTCACACTTATGAATCTATTCGAAGAGTCCTTTTGTCGAATCCTCTTGCTATAACCTCTCTCGTTCTAAATTAATCAAACTCCAGAAGAACTTCTTGCCGCGATTAATTAAGGGAGAGTGCTTACATGCATTCGTCGATGATTGCCATATACGGCTTATTTGCCGATACGGAAAGAATGACTCGTGAAGGGTTCGTTGTTTGAGGACTCGAGAAGACCTTCTCAAAGAGATCTGTTACGAATTAATTTTGAATCGGGGAAAAGGCAGTGTATGCCTTCGTCAGATAAATTTACTCGCGTAATCAGATTAGGTTTCTTACGACGTAGTTTATAAATTTCGCTCGACTTGAATAGGAGTCTACTAATTGCTTAAATGAGAGTAAATGGGCGTATTTGATGACATCGGAGTTAACATTCTTAAAAAAAATCAAACTAATAGATGGCATCGGTTAATTTCAATGTTGAGCTGTTTCTCAATTATATTTATGATGGAAGTTTTCGGTCATATGTTATTAATGATTAATAGCATTATTAAACAATGATGATATCAACCGTTAGGAAATTTAAATCATAGAAACTAGTAATTATCGTTTCAGAAAATAATCATTTTCAATCTTAAAGCGAACTTCTCAAAATAATATCATACTCAAATCCATTTCATTTACATCCTTTTTTTCTTTTTCACCATTTCATTCAATTTTTTACTTTATTTATTAGAATTAAACACTATGTTATTTACAAATAGTCCATGAATTTGATTGAGGTTAAGAATCGTTACTAAAATATATAAATTTTGTTATTTATGAATCTAAAATATGGCGCATTAATATTTTGAATTGTAGAACTTGGTTATTTTTCTGGAGATTATTATTTCTAAATACTTTGCATTTAATACCGTCATCTAATTTAATATTTTAGTTCATTTTATTTTTTATAAAAATAATATTTAATAATATAAACATTTACCAACATTTGTGAACCGATATTAAATCTGATCTGTTAATCATTGATCGATTGATTAATCTGATCTATGTGCCCAACAATTTCCTTATTCATCCCTCATTTACAACATCCATTCTATTCAATAAATAATCCTACATTTTCTGTTTCGCCTCTTGTTTCTAATTTTGTCGCTTATTTTCTGCTGCTTATCATGAATTTGCTCTGGACCAACTATTCCTCAAAGATAAATTATCCAAATTTTTAGGGAAGAAAAGATGGAATTCCTTTTTTATTCATCCCCTTTGAAGTCTTTGATTTTCTTCTAGAACCAAAAGAATATTTCAACTCCAATTAACAATTTTAGAATCTATCCTCAATATTCTTATATCTTCTCCTAGGTTTAGATGAAAGCATTTCCTTCCTAAATTCTTCTGATCCTTAAAGAATTTAAAATTTAAATACGTATAGGCATTACTTTGATAAACTTTTAGAGAGAGAAATATATAGTACGTTAAACTTTAATCATCAAATCTGCGCTTTAGAACCCGCTATAGGCTTCATCAGCAGGAGACTTGGAATAGCCGTATCGCAAGCATTTTAAAGTCTACATTACAATGAGTCTCACTCCGAGTCAGCACGATTATCACGTTTTTAAAATTTTTTCATCACACAAGCGCGCATTTTATTTTACTCCTGGTAAAGTTTCGGGGAACGAGCACCGCCTCCGCCATCTGACGAGGGCTCCTCGAAGGAAAAGTGAGCGGAGAAAATCTCGTTCGTTTATCCTCGAATTACACAGCCTATTTCCTTTCCATTGAGAGGCCCTCTCGCACAATGGCGGGGAAAAATAACCGCGCAAGTAGTACGAGTGCACGAGAATACGATTTAATAAAAACACTCCTGCCGAGTAGAAGTAATAAGGCGAACGAATGTTTACCGCGGGGAAGAGAATTATTTCGAAGAAAAACAGATTGTAATGGAATTCCCGATATGACATTTTGCTCGTGGATAGGCGTCGTTAGACGTGCTTTTTGCCGTTCCTTGGTTATTTCCCTGTTTTTCTTCCATCTGTTCGGACGATTGTGGACAGTTTGCCGATAATAGGGACATGAAAGTGGTCGGTGGAGGGAACGGAATTCTATATAGATCCACGTATTTTAGCCACAGTTGTGCGAACGTGAGGAATTTCAGGGTTATATTTGATTATGTTATTATATCGGATTAATAATTATTATAAAGAAAATAGATTTAAGCGTATTGATCGAAGGTTACGAAGACTATGAGCCAAGAAAACGTAGCGTATTCAGTATCATATTTATTATTTTTGCTATATTTATATGTTTATGTACTACTTGAACACCTGAACTGCAAAATAGTTGTACAATCCATTAGACCTATTCGACAGTTTTCAGTATCTGTATCGATCTGCATATTTCAGAATCGATCTTCAGTATTTGTTGGATTATTATTAAATCGTAAGAATGATGAGCCAAAGTTAAAGACGGTTCTGGGAAACTATCAATGAACAAATCGGTGTATATGTTCGTCTAGGATAAGTTTGTTATGTATAAATGATTATGTATAAGTTCTGTGTGATATGTACCATTTGATCATTTAATGATATAGTTCTTCTTATATGATATGAAGAAGTTACTGACTGAGTTCTAACTAGCGTAACGCTTGATAAACTCAGTTGTCTCCAACAAATAAATATTTTATGCTTAAGGAGGAACGTGAAAATGTAGAAAGTTATTTAGCTAAATTATAGGAACGGTTTTAGATCCTATAGTGAGGAATTAGGTCGAATTCAATGCTTGGAAAATTATCTTTGTCCTAACATTATTGAATTGGTACGTTTCAGGTTAAATAGTGCTTGACAAAATTTGAAAAGTAATTGATCGAATGACCAAAACTTAACAAAAGCATAAGAAACATACGTTATTCTGTCAATTTGAAGGCTTCAAACTTCTCAATAAAGGAAATTATTCATTACCTTAAATTATTACTCATTCATATCAATATTCATTATCTTAAATTATTCAGATCCGTATATTTTATGTTAGGCATATAGTTTATATATTTTGTTAGTCGTTGTCTGTAGATAAAGAACGTAGAGGTATCACACATTTGGAAGAGCCTAGAAGGATACTGTTCTTGCCAAACTTTTAGTTTCATTTGAATGAAAACCTTCATTTTTTGTTTTACTGCCGTCAGCTTTTCCACTTTAGCTAAGGATCTTGATCATCAGTATTTTGAGGTTAAAAAAAAGAAGAATGTTTATTAATTTACCTGTGTAAAGAGAGATGGAGTTAGCTTTACTTAAAAGTTTACCAATGAATCACCTTTTGAAACTCAAAGAATATCTTTCTTTTACTTCTTAGCTATAGTCTTTCAAAGTCCATTATATTGTTACGCAAACCGTTTAGGCTTCTGCCGTACTCTATGACAGCTTTTCATCTCCAAACGATTAATTTCTTTTCGTTTCATAAATAAGAGTTCCGCATCGGAAAGAAGCTTGTTCTAACCAAGAATTGATCCCTACAGGAATAAACTTATAGGCGTTCTAAATTTTTCAATAGCAGGTATTTAATACATGAAAAATCATATTTAAAGCGGAGATAATAATTATAAGTCAGGCGATTCATTTATTGCAAAATGAAATTTAAAATGAAGAAAAAGTTATGTGACTTGTCAATTCATCAGTATAAAGAATAACCAGAACAAAGACTATTCCATTTAAGCCGGGTTTTAATAAATTTGGGACGTTTGAGAATGACGAGGATTTAAGAAATTGGCTTTTGAATCCCAAAATTTCTGCCAGATTACGAAAATACTTAAAAGGGAGCAATGAACCGGTCTTCTTAAAGAACGCTATTCGAGGCATTCGTTCAGGTCAGTTTCAGGTTTCTCCTAGAAACGATCAAGTCCACATTCTCAGCATCTTTAAGTTCTTGCCGAAATTTAAATTGTCATTAAAATTAGTGTTTACATCTCTTAACTTTTAACATCAACGGAATTAAAATACTGTTGTATATTGTGAAGTATGTTCACGAACGACTCTCCCATCGAAATATCATTGGATTGTCGTGAAACATTGTATCTTAACATAGAAAATACAAGAGGAAAGATATAGATTGGATAGACGTGGAATTTTTTAATAACGTGCAACGTTCCTGGAGCAGTGATTCGAGAGTAGAGAAGCCACATTCGATTCCCGCAGGAGGTTAATATCTAGCTTCTTCAGATTTCGTAAGTGATGAGCCAACTGAAGAAAGGAATCCCTTATCTTGTGCATTCCGAGATCAATGAGCGCTCCCAAGAGTATCATCTTCTATGAGGAATCAAAGAAGCGGAAGATTTTATTTAGGAGAATGGACTGTTTGCACATTTTTTTTTCTCATCAGGACCATCGGAAAGAATGGAGAGGGATTTTGAAAAATGAGATATTCGGCACAAATGATTAATCAAACATTCCTTTCCGCTTAGAATAAACTTCTTTACGTCAATCCTCAGGGAAAAAGGGATATCTTCTCTCGTGAAATTGCTGCCTCTTGTACCAGAATTATATTCCTCGTCTTTCCCCCTCTCGAATGAGGCGATTTCGTTCATTGAATGTCCCGGATGACTAGCACAAGATGAAGAGTTAATAAGAAAAAGCATCTAGACTTCTACTTATAGTCATAGCCTTGGGGCGTTTTATAACCACGCCTGCCTCGTTAAAACTATTCGACGTCTGTCAAAGTAGTTACTAAATATTGTGCGAGTGTGAGTAATGCTTTTTCAGAAAGTTCAGCACTAAAAGTTGTCGCCACGAGTTCTGTTAACGCAAGGTCGAGAATGTTTCCTAGCAGGTGCGCAGCTTTTATGAATAGTACTTGAGAGCTTGTCTTTTTTTTTCGTTCTCAAGATGTTTGGGTTGTTGAAAGTAATTCTGTGTTCGGAATAAATGTCAAATTCAATTTCGCTTACAATCATACTCAAACATCAAATTAAAAAGCGTTCTTTGAGTGTGTATGAAATTAGATCTGGCCCTGAGAAAACGATATTTTCATACGATTAAAATACTGACGATATCCTGGAATGGCTTTTTTTTCAAATATCATCGAAATAAGAGTGAAACATCCAATATTTACGATGAATTACATTCTTTTGGGTAAAGAAATGCTGCCTAAAATTGTAGAATTTATTATATTTATATTTTTTTGATTAAGTTTTTTTTTAATCCGTCCTTTAATTGGCTTGGTATGATTCATATTTTTTATATGAGTGATGCGTAATTTAACTCTTAAAATAGATTCTAAAATTAGCTGAAAGTGGGCGAAAGTGTAAAATATTAGCGTGATATAAGTATATAATCATATGGAGCACAGCATCTGGATTAATAGTCTATAAGGACCTTCGGGTAGCGTTTGAAGAAACATTAAACGCGAAATAAAAGTAATGATTGATGGTACTGAGTTAATAGTTGACAATATTTGTCACGATATTTCGAAGATGAGATGATTGGCTGAAACGATATTCGTCCCTTTTCATCAAATTTTGATGACAGATATTCCCGGGATTAGTGTAAGTGAAAGGATGATCTAGAGTAATTTTAAAATCAAACAAGGCTAATAACGAGAAAGAAGACTGGGTTGATTATGAGTTGAGCTTGGATACCATTCTAATTTACAAATTGTTCTGACAAATCTCCCTCATTCGCATCGACCCTCATTTCTTGGAAAGTCTGATCCAACCCCTGGCTCTGCCTTGACACGCACAAATTCCCTTCAACCCCTCCCACATCATTCCCCTTTGCTCACGTGGGTCGTCTCCTCCAAGTCTGCGGAAAGTTTCTCCACCTTTAAAAAGGATTCCCGGCTACATACAGTGAATCAGTACAATAATTCCGGGAAATCTTTTTTTTACGGACCTCGGTGCCGCATACATTCTAAGGATTTTGGACTGCCTCACGCACGTTATGTCTCGCTCTAGATGACATGAATAAAACAGTCAACTCATGCCTAGGTTTAGAAATGTCTTTTCAGTACCGCATCCTTTAAATCAGTTTTTACTTAATTAATTTGTTATAATTTGATAAATAGTTTCATAAATATGCCTGCGTATGAATTATATGAAATATATGAGACCCTAGTTTGTTTCTGCAAAACCCTAAAATACAGGGGTCCTAAATACAATCCTTGAGGGGCTTCATCATTATTTATATATAGTGTAAACTTGCGGATTTTTTTAATAATATCTATGCCTCTATATACCAATATAATGCGATATTTTTTTATATTGAAAAAACCAACTCGACGTAGCAGAGGTTGAAAAAGTGCTTTCAGATTGGCTATTTTGCTTATCATTTACAATATTTTTACCACAATTATTTGTTCAATTTAATGAATGCAGATTTATATAGGTATAATAGTATCTGATCTAATTGACATCTTAAGACTTGGAAGGTATGGCGTTTTTTACAACAGGAAGCTTATTAAATTTCTCATTTCGGAAGGGGAGAGTAATATGATTTTTTACAGACCGCTGGCGTTCCTCCTATTCAATTAATGACATACTTTCTGAAAGATCGATCATTTATTAGCACAAAAATTGTTTTTGTTCCTTAAACACCAAAATAATCCCACGTATTCTAAGAAGTGAACTTCGTCTTGACTAACGCATTAATTTAAATGATATCCATTTTTTCCCATAAGATGTCCGATTATAACTGTGGCTATTAAGCCTGTAAGCAATATTTTTAACTTTTTTCTCGGCTTCTGGAGGATCACTTTTTTAGTCTTTACTTTTCTTGGAATAGAATCTTCAAGCCATTAACATTCTTCGTATTCATCTCAGTTTTTGTAATATAACTGTAATTTGAAATATCTGAAAGGACTTTTTTAATATCAAATATTTGTAAATAAGTTTTTCTTTTTGTTTTCATCTTCACAAAGTCTAACATTAATTATAAGGACATGATAATCTGTTAGGGAAATTTACACTTCTAAAACTCTGCATGAGAAAAGTAGTAATATTATAAGCATCATTCTATGAACTAATAAAATGTTTTGAACAGAATTTTTGCCAAGTAAATGTTTACTTTATTAGAAAATCGATATCTAGAAATAAATATCACATAAAATTTCATTTGAACAAGACTTAAGCATTTGTAATATCAGGAGAAGGAAGGATTATTAACTATTTGTGCTTCTTCTTGTTTTATTCAGTGAAGGAAAGACAATTAGGAAAAAGTTGGCTTGATCATATCGTAGCCATTAGTCATTATCTGCAGAAGATATAAGAATAAAAATTGAAAAGAGATAATTTGTAGGAAGCCTTAAGTTCTGTTGCTGTAACTAATTTCAGGTTTTTGGATAATTGATTATTGACTCCAACTAAATGCTGAGATGTTTCAAATGACTTTGGGGCTATCTGATTTTCTATATGCATAAACTCATTATAAAAAGAAGAAACGAATATAAAGCGCTACATCTTCATAAATAGTTACTAATCTACGTTTGCTCATCTTATTTCACTCGTACTATTTATGCAAAAATCTCTTGCTTAATAATAGATGGTGATAAAATTGCTTACTCTGTATCACCATAATTTCCATTCGTTTCCTTAATTTATTTTCGAGTCTTATCGAATCCATATGTCCGCAATTCTTTTATTTTCTGCTTAGTAGAGTGTTCTTATTCAATCCATCGACACCTGCTGTGATTTTATAGAAATGTAGTCGAACTACGTGTTTTTCTATCCGCCATTCCTTTATTCAGAACCTGGTTCAGAATCGATGTGGATCTGAAGAGCACTTTGCAGAGCTCTTCTTCGAAAATAGCCCAAAATATTCGGAAGACGAATATCTTATTTGAAAATTTGAGAAGGCTTACGAATAGCTTTCCCCTCGAAAACGCAACCCTCCTTACGCCATGTTGCCAATCCAAACACTTTTCTTTCGCATCAAATCAGATTTTCTACCTTAGATACTATGTTCACAATATCGATGTTAATTCTGTGCAACCATTGATTCAATAATGATTTTTTTGCGTTATGGATTACGAATTCACTATTCTTCTCTAAATGAAAGAAATATAACGATGATGACGTTTATAGGTTTCTTGGAATAGTCGAGATTGTATCGAGTATCTCATGTATTTCATTGAGTGGGGTCACCGAACTCAACCCGCCCACTCATGGGCGTAATAACATTCAGGTACGCAGTTGGATAATTAAAAGGGATAATCCGATCGACGAAACAATAACGGAAGATATTTTCGAAAGATTAACATAACCTAAATTAAATGTTTAGATTAAAATTACCATTAAAAATTTATCTGTTGGATTGTATCTATAAACACTAGATTAAATGATGGGGCAAATTAGAAATTAAAATTGTATTGTAAAGATGAAACGGTGCGTAACATTAAGAAGGAAATTATATCTCATCTGACTTAATATCCATAAATTAATATGAAACAAATTTAAAGTGAGCTTATGTATAAAAAGGAATAAGAATCTTAGAAATGAGGCTGGATGTCAAAAAACTTATTTAATTATTAAGAATAAGATAGACAGAAGGAAGAGGCACTGAAAGCGGGTCATGATAATACACTGCTTACGTAAAACTACTTAGAGTATGGTTAAAAGAAACATTGTCATATACTTTGAGAAATTAAATATTTCATAGTTTTTTTATAAATACATAAATTATTGGAGAACACTAGTGTCGTCATAAATTAATCATTAGTGAATATATTGAGTTTTTCATATAATAAGGATCAATAAAACCCCATCAATTCCTATATGAATCTAGGTATGAATACATCCCTTACTAACAGTCACAAATATTTTCTGAAGGCTGGATGTTTATTCTATAAAATGTTTCCCAGTTCTGTTTTAGCAGCATTTATAAATATTCTAGCGAATAAAGAATTCGCGATATTCAGTAGGAAGACTCAGGCATTATTAACGAGACAAGAAATGGCAAATAAATCATTAAATTGTAAACTTATAATAACCGAATCATCTCGATGTCAAATATTTATTAAGAAAACTTCAAATAAATATTTACTTTCTGAGGCTGGAGGACGAAGGGCTTAAGTAATGAAATTAAATGGAACTGGAACTTGAAATGAAGGGATGCCATCGGAAAGTGTCTCCGTTGAATTTTTCATCAGAAACATCAGCCAATCCACGGTCCTGAGGTACAGCGAAATTCTGAAATGGAAATATCAAAATGAATATATAGAAAAATAGATTTTATATATATACACATAAATACATACATATAAGTATATATGGTAGATATAGTTAACCATATTTGTTCAAAAAAAAGAGAGAATTTCAAAATGAATTCATGCAAAAAAGAGAAAGAACGGAGCTCGGAAAAGGTTTATTCCGTAAATATAAAGCATTTTATTTAATTATGAATATTTCTACCTCAACCGAATTATTTTCATATTTATCAAGCAATTACATTATTTCGAGCTAAAAAATAAAATTCTTATTCGTATTTTCCTTTTTGGAGCCGATATCATTAAAAAACAAAATGAAGAGAATGATATCGATCGATTCCGTTGAATATAAAAGTGGAAATATTATATTATAATTTGTTTGAGGAGTTCCGATATTTACATTAAAATGACTTGGGTGACAATTTTCAAAATTACTGCTTTATAAACAATTTTTATAACAATAAAGTAATATACAACTATGAATGATGTTTAAACATCAAAATATACTGTGTATTTGCACAATGGTAATGTACTTAGTGAACCAGTGAACCTTAGTTTTGTGATTCAGTTAACTATAAATGTTGTAAAGTAATGAACATATTCTTAATTCTTCATTCATATATTATAGAATACGGGGAAGGCTATAGGGGATATTTATTCACACATTCAAAGCTCCTGAGAAAATATGATTAAGCTGAACAACTAATTATTGATATCGATTATAATAAGTTTTGTTATATATTGAAAATAGATTTGAATATCTGAGCAGCTTATTGAATTCAAAGAAATGGTCAATAAAAAATTTAATGTCACCTTAAAACTATGAGCTCTCGCATCAAGAATTAGTCAAATTCAACCTACTTACAGTTATAATAATTTTAACAATATTAATTAAATTTATTCAATTAAATCAAAATTAAAGCCAATTGCCAAGTTGAATGTGTTTTCGTTGGTTATATTTTCTGAGGGAATTTCATCAAAATTGAAATAAGATAAAATAAACTCAGTTCGCGAGTAATGAATGTATTTCTGGGATAGTGCGTACACCATTTGTTTACATGCATAAATATAGAGAGTTAATGAATGCAAAGGATTCTATACATATTGAGATTGAACGGAGCAAAGGAAGTTCTTAAAGTAACTAATATGATCAATTCTTTCCATCACACCTCTTGATCACAATATACTTTATATGATAAATAAAGAATTCGGTATGATATTTTACCGAATATTTTTGTCATACGAGTTTCACTAGATTTCACAAAAATAACATCACAATCTCTTGGAATTTTAATTTCTACTATATATTTGAATATGTTCCAATTATTATCATACATTGTTTGAATTTACTACTTAAGAATCTTATTTTACTTCAGCAAATTAAAGCCTAGATTAGTTAGAGATTTTCATTTTTTATTTATAAGGTAAGACGGATGTTAACGGAAAGTTATACTTCACCACATATCCTTGTTATTATCTACTGAAGATGTATTTTAAGTTGATATTCCCCAGATATCTCAATATTTGCTTCAAAATATTTATACACGACAGGGTATTTCAATACATTGGTCAAATAATGAAGGAAAGAAATGGGGAAACGAAAATGTCTGTTATAGCATAATCTTATCCATGAAGTATAGATATCTCAAAACTATTCTAATTTGATGAAATGGGATTAAAGCTCGTATTCTTTGTTTTATCAATGCCTTCAGCTGTTTCATTCTTTCTCTCCAGTATTGCTTGGTTCTAGTTATCTACATATAATATCTTTCTACTCCTCTAATTGCTTTCTGGTTCAAGCGATGGGAGGAATTAAAATCTATAGTAATTGAAATTCAGTTTGTATAATTGTATATTGATATGTTTGCAATGGAGTTACGTTCAAATTTATCGAAAAATTACATGCTGTTCATAAATCCGTGCATCATCTCATGGGAATAGTTTTAATCTACTATGGTAAATGACCGCCATAGTCTAATTTTTAATAATCTCTTCAAAATTGTTCTATATATTAATGAATTAAACTTTCTTAAATATGTACAGTTTCTTTATGCATTTTTATATGTAGATAACTTACTTGTATTCTTTATGTTTTGATATAATTTTATTCATTGTTATCTATTGCACGAGGGTTATTTTACGATATTGTTTTTATTTAGTTTTAATTCGTTATTGTCATGAGATATTGCAACAAAATTCGTAAAATAGGATGACTAGTGTCAGATACATAGTTTAAATTTATTTAGTGGAACATAAGATTCGCGAAGAAATTAAATGAGATGTATTTCCTTAACGAGAACACATTTGAATTTCAGATAGTTACTTAATTCAAACTGAATAAATGAATATTCAATCACATTCCTTGTAAATTATGAGTTATTCATTGAGAAATGTATAAGAGAACTGTAATGTACCAATGATGAATTTATAATATTTCTCTTGTATCGAATAAGGATTTAATACAGCTTAAAACGGAACGTTTGGTCGCATGCTTAATTTTATGTGGCTCGTGCATAAAATTACAATATTGGTTACTCATTATTTGAGAATATCGATTGGGATATGAAATTTGTTACGGAGGCACTTAGCACACCTGCTACCATTTATTGATGAGAAAATTGCATCCGCCTTCCAGTGTGTCATCGAGGAGATGTTATTTCTTATGGAACTGAATGTTATGTTTAGGGTACCTTATAGCCTTATTTCCAAAAAAATGGTTCAAACGGCCTCTAATACTATTGAGAAAATGTACCTCACTCTCCTTATTGTATGGTTAAGTTAGAGTCAGCTGATTTTAGAAATAATGGAGGCTGAATAGGTTATCTCAACACACTGAAAATCCTCTGAAATTTTTAAAGCATCTAGAAAATAATTACAAGAACAAAGGCAGAAAAATATTCTTATTTTTATATATTTAAAAGCCAACTCTTCCTATAAATCGATTAATCGATATATCGAAACGTCAGTTAAATGGGTGTATCGATCTCTCATAATACTATGCACGCAAATAGATTCCTCGATAGATAATCGATAATCATTGGGAGGAAAGCTCTCACGGATTCAATGAACATCTCCTTAAGCCTACTCAGTAAGAGCTCTTCTTTTTAATTCGGAGAGTAGTCCAATGGCGTACGACTGCATCGTGTGGATTACTCTTCAATATCTATATATCTTCAATATTAAGACGTTTTTGGCGATTCGGTGGTATGTTTCATGTCGGTGAGATGTGTTTTCTAAACTTTTTGTGTCGTCAGTATTTTAACTATGAAAGGGTGCAGCTGAGGTTTCTGCGAAACGTTTTGTTATTACGGAATCATCATCGGATAGTAAATTGCGATCATTTCAGTTTTTACGATTTTTAACAATTATTTTCATGGCGTTTTCCTGAGAGTTCTGTTGTTTTTCCATTAATCTAATAGTTGACGAACTATGGCTATGATGTCAGCACGGTAATGGAATTAATATGAAGGAATACAATCAAGGACTTTTGTTTGGAAGAAAGAAACTTGTGTTTGATTCTTCAATTAATCAGCCCATGTTTAGTAATTCAGAGCATTTACTGCTATTAAAACAGAGTTTGCTGCAAATAAAGGAACTTGGTTTTTAAAGTAGCGTTTACAAAATAATGTACAAATATAAAGAATTTGAAAAACTCATGCTACAACTATATTCCCCATTTATTGTTTGAATTAGTCAAATTATTTCCAAAAGTAATGTTCAGATTACTGTCAACTGAAATATAAGAAAATTAATAGAAATATTTTCTTTTTTCAATTACATAAATTTTTTGTACAGACGATTTAACGCACATTTACTTAAGTAAAGCAGTTGATATTAATTATTAACGTTATTTTCTAATTTTGCATCAGATTCTTAGTATTTAAATTTGCCTGTAAAGCACATATGCGTATAATGTTCGTATTCTAGGTATACAATTCACTTTAGTACGACAGATTGTTTCTCTAAAGATCCTAATCCAGGTCAGATTGCTATCTGGAGCAAACGAGAGATACTTAACATACACATATATAAATGTCAATTGGTTTTGTTTATTAGTTAATGCTAGTTGGTAGCTATTGATGCTAGTGGATTAACTGTCAGCAGGATTATAACCTCGGATTAGAGGACATAAACAGATCTATTAGACACGTTAAATGCCGCAGAATCTATCGTCCATTAATCGTCCATGCTATATTCAGCGCGTAGATTCAACGCTCGGGGAAATTGGATCGAATCCCGCGCCAGGCATTCCGGTCAAATGGGACCAACTACGCAATGCGGTGTGCACGCGGCGGTGATCAAACCCGTTCCTCCAGAGTGTCGAGCCCTGGGCTCAGTTTGAGCGCCGGTAGCAGGTGCAGTCCGGCGGCGGTCGGAGCCACGGTTCGCCGGTTTGATCGACGCGGGAATCCCCGGTTCTTTTTCCGAGTTGGCCGTAAAAGT
Source organism: Pantala flavescens (assembly GCA_020796165.1). Lineage (NCBI taxonomy): Eukaryota > Metazoa > Arthropoda > Insecta > Odonata > Libellulidae > Pantala > Pantala flavescens. The sequence goes on from CM036878.1 coordinate 22,428,226, forward strand.
CGGGCGGAGTACCCGGCGTGGGAGGGCGCAGTCGCCCGAGAGATGGTCTCGGGTCTCGCCCCATCCATTTCGCCGGCCTTCGAACATCGATCCCGACCGCCGGGAGAATGGTCCTCCAGCCGGGAGAGGACTCTCCGCCCGCACGGGGTAGATGTTTGGCGGCACCGTCGGCTTAAGAGGACAAATACGCCGGATGTATATGCATGTCTACTCCCTCTATGTACCTTCCTCCTCTATCTATGCACATAGCGGAGAGCTATTCCTGTACATGTGGATACAGGTACATGGGATCTCGCTGAAAATTGGTTCAAAGGATTGCCAAAGCTTGTTTGGCTACGTGTTCAGAGGTGGGGCAAAGAATGGGAAGGTTTTCCTTAAACTATGGGCCTACTTTTGAGAGAGATTTGTAGGTTTCCTGCAGCCTTTTCTGGGACTTTCCTATCCATCCGCATTGCCGCTCAAGTCTATTTTTACTCGGTGGTTCATGATTTGGTACTCGGAGCTTCTTTTCTCTATTGGTTTTGTAGGTTTTCAACTCCAAGATATCTTGGGTTTTCCTAAGTTTATTAAGCTTATTATGTGGCATAATAGCTCGCCCATTCGATTATCATTATATTTCAAACGTTTAAGTTTTGTATCAAAATTAATAATAATACATCAACTTTTATTCACAACTGTTTATCAGACGATATTTCCCAGCAACGACTCTAGAGGTTTAAGAGAAAATTTTTGTAAACTAACGTAATCTGTTTATTTGAAACATTTTCACAAGCTTCTTCTGCTTTTTTGCAAGTTAATTCCATCTTATTTTGTAATGAAAATGGGTGAAGCTAAAAGGTTTTTAAGAGGTTACGAATCTAAATCTCTTCTACTAAGAAAAAAACACTTTAATACTAATGAAAAATGTCATATTTAACTGATTACACTTTCAGCCCTATTATGACCTTCACATAAATTTAAAGATCAGTGGAAGATAATCTCGTTCAAGATTTTTAATGAAATATATTTCTTATCGTTCAATTCCCTTCTAGAGCCAAACACTTTTTTATCTGCATTCATTTGACTTCTACAGTATTTGTTCGATGAAAAATCTTTTCCTATTTGGATTTTGTAAACACGAAGCTCCATGGAGACACCGAAACGTCGGTGGAATTCTTGAAAAATACGCAAGCGATGAATGTTCTTCAGTTTGTTTCGAGATCTGCTCATTTTTTTATTACTCCGCTGAGTGATTAGATTGCGGGCATGAAAAAATTCGGAAATAGACTCAATTCAACGCTCATTGATTACAAGTCCTGTGGACGACAAACACAGTCTTCGTCGTCGACCGAATATTTACGCCTGTATCAATTATTGGCATCAAAGCGATTGCAGGAGCTATCTGGGAACCAGAGAAATAAGGAATGCATGAGCCAATCTCCAGGAGTGATTTTTGTACACAGTTGATATTGCTGAAAACTTAGATAGATTATTACTTATGGGAAATGATGTATCGATTTTTATTTTAAGGAACGATTTCCCTAACCATGTTTACGTACGTATGGTACCAAAAGTTTACTGAAAACAAACACAACTAGAGTGATTCGAGCTATAAATGTGATTGATATACTTTAACCGAGATTTTTTCGGAAATTGGATGCAAAAATAGATTTATTCGAAAACAGAATCGAGTTCCAATGAAACGGGATCACATATTAGTTAATAAGCTCTGGTTGATTAATTTCTTATGCTAGCAGCACTACTTAGTATTCAACATTCTAATCTTATTTGTATTTGAATTCATTCCATTTTGTGCACTGTTGTAATATGTCAGTAATTATCGTTAGTTAAATTTTCAGTGATTTGAGATGGACTGGGTTCAGGTTCCTCTGCTGACGTTGAGTTTTGAAAAAAAGAATATAATATTTCAATTATAATTATCAACAAATTTACTAACGGATATTAGTTTTATCAGAGTACATTGATATATTAGAGTTTCTTTATTTAAGTTATTTTCTTTTATAATATAGAACCTCAAAAGTTACCAACCAGTATCACGAATGCTATTTCATCCAATTGAGTTCGCGCAATATTTTAATGTCAGATTGTCTGTAAAACGATAATCTTAGATTAATAAAATATTCCTCGAAGGCTATTTATAATAGTGTGCGTTTAAATTTGCAACATGTCCATCAAAAACGATAAACTTCAAGATTATATCATACACAATTTCCTCGTTGCTATGCATTACGAAAACGGTTTAGAAGAAAGCAATGTACGCTATTGTTTGAGAATGTCATTCATATCTCTGCTCACTTCATAGTTTGTTGTTGGTAACCGGTTACGATAATGGTTGAAAAATTAAACGATTTCATAGTCTAGAATAGAATGAATGTGCAGTTATATGAAAGGGCAGAGCTTTCTGGGTGCCGCCATTACTGTTTGCTTGTAGTGTGCCAAGGGAACACGGGAGCAGGTCGATCGCTATGTTTCCTGTGGCACAGGAAAGATTAATGAATCACTGCTTCAAACCGGCGCACAATGAGCGTTTAAACATATGGAATCCACGTTGCCATAGCACTTGTTCCTTTTCCAATAAACTTGGGACGACCTTTAAACAATAAATTACTTTTCTTCCTCAGAGTAAATATGCTCAGAAAACAATTTTTCTACGTTACAGAGGAAAGGATTCATCGTTGTCTGGAACAACTCATTTATGATTTAATGTTGCCTCAGTTGACTTATTTTCAACAAACGCGTTAACTATGATCAATAAAAGAAAAATGATTTCATTGAAAATTACATGTTCCTGATCTAAGAGAACTTTACGTGGATGAAAAAATTGGCTTAGTTAATTGCCATTAGCGTGGTTTAAAATGAGGTTCAATATGAAATAGTATGAATGATGAATATAATTGAAATAATAAGGAAGAATTTTGATAAACCCCCTTGTATGTAAAATATTTCATTTAGGATTTATATAATTGTTTTTCGGGCATGGCAGAACATTAAATGGATAACAACTTCTTGATTCCCAACAAGATTGACTATACTTCGATAGTCAGAAAAAAATTTAATTGCGTAGAATGGAAAATTCAACATAGTTAAGCGAAAAGAATCCTTAATTTTTTGGGTATAATAATAAGCCTATAAGTATACGGAATATTTTCTACACTAGGTGAAATGCTATGCTAATTACCAATCATTTCATTTCCTTCCACTTATGTTTTCAGAACTTAATGTTTAGATACTCCCAACTAGGGAAATGAGAATTGATAGAGAGTTTATGTATCCATTGAAAGAAAAATCTTACTTTTTCGAACATTTCTCAGATTTGTCGTTAGTCTCTTTTTCTACTCTCTTGGCGAGTATTTCTTTATCAAGACATACTCTACGTAATCCTCTCTAGAATCATTTAAGGACATAGTTTAGCTATCGTAATGAATATGGTTTGAGCGTAATTCTTTGCTATTTACATTTTTCTGGTGCATATTCTACCCATTTAAATTTTCAACTACATATAAAAATTAAAATTAAATCTAAAATTTTGATCGATTATATATTTCCACGAAAACACGCCTCTCGATTACGATTTTCAGCCGTAATAACTGGTTTCAATGTCCGTAAAATGTTTAAGGGAGAGGCTGGCAAATGAACCCTCGAAACAACCTTTTAGTTCTTCCGTCGCATGATTTTCTCGGTATTCAATCGAGAATAGTCCAACGTTGATATCAATCCATACTTTGATTCATCCGATACCGGAATACAAGAGATACGCGAGCTGTCCTCTCGCCTCCGTTGTAATGATTCCGGGAGGTTGCACGCGTAAAAAAAACGAAGATGTTGCGCACTCCGAAAAGTTCGAGAGCACGGAAGAAAATGAATTTTATCTCTGGAAAACAAGTACGCAATCGATCTCGTGATCTCCTGGAGGATCGTTGTAAACAGAGGTCCACATTCTGAAAAGTATTAACATGGTCTGTCCATGCGAGACAATCGAGGCGAGTGAAAAGCATTGTGCGAACAGCAGATCCAGGCGCGTGCATTGATATGCAAACCAAGTAGACCGGAAAAAGCGTCACCCATTGTCTTTTGCCGCGCGAAAAGATCCAATGAATTCGAAACTTTGGGAAATGTTTACGTCGGCCAAAACGGGGGGACATCTCGCAGAATAGGCGGTCAGCTTCGAAAACATCGGGCTCTCTTAACCGATGTTTTCGACGTCTCTCGATAAATATCGAAATTTCGTCCATCTCTCTCCGTTCGCGTTAATTGATGGAAAGAGAAGATATCGGTTGCGATGGAAACTTCATTACTGCGTAATTCGATTGTTTTCGTTTAATTCTTTTCTCGCGTGAAAGACGTTAAGTAAAACGGAATAGGACCAATAGGTTCCGATGTGTAATTCCACCAGTACCTTCAGATGTGACCGCAATGAATTCCTCACGACTTCTGTCGAAACCACATACTGTACTGCTTTTCTTACTAGTCACGGACCCCATTTTCCAGGAGGTCTATCAGCCGCTAGTGCTTCCATAAAAACACGTTCATTACACCTCCGTATTTGAATCATTTTAATAGTGTATTATTTCAACTGAGGTATGAGGGAATTGAAGTGTAGTTGTGTTATGATCTTTTAAATCCTGAAATTATCAATATTTCGATGATTTTGTCGTGTTCCTTGCCTTGTTATTGATATAAATATATATTATCCTGTACTGTCTATTGTGGTTGTGTATTTAACTTAATGTGTGCTATTTGCAACGTGTGATTCGTAGACGGTTTGCATAAATTTATTCCTCAAAAAGTTCTTCTACTGAAATATTTGTCCACAAACGCTTAGAACTCCACTTAAAGTTTGTTCACAAAGTACTACAATATATATTTCGTCCAATGTCAAGTGCAATTAATATTTTCGATGAGCTAAAAATTGTAAATTACTGCTGGTAATAGAATTAAAATCTCTTACAAATTAAGATTTTATTATAAGAATGAATATTTTTTGTCATTTTAACATCGTTGTCTCTTCAAGTTATCAGTAGGATACTATAGCTCAAACTATTTTCTTAGTGTGAACGACCTCTTCTCCTCACCATAAGGTAGTTACAAGGGAGTATAGATGTAAATATAGTTCTTTATTCCGATTTCAGTGTGGTTCCTCAGTGAGTATAGTATGAGTGAGATAATTGCTAAGAAGAAATGCAACTAAATTCAATGTATCATATACACGTAATCTAAAGTGTGCCCAACCCAACTCAGATACTCTATACGGATAATTTAAATCATACGGCTACGAATACTCAAAATATCTTTAATTAATGCAAACAAAAATATCTTTACGTCACTAAAAATGGATACTTCCTTTCGTTCGTCGATCATACTGACAGTAGAATTTCAAAAGTTCGGCTGGAAAATTAATTTAGAAAAGTATCGGCGCATCACGACATGTTTGACTTTTCCACAGCAAACGGGTAAGAGCTCTTCTGAATCCGCCATTCCAAAAAGGAACCAATGCTAAAGGTTTTCTGTCATTCCATCCAAACATCCAGCCGACGAGAATTCATTCTCGATCAATTTTTCAATATTTCCTGTCATCTAAACCGTCAGAATGTTTGAAGAAGGGTGCCGTCAATCCAGAATAGAAATTTTAGTTATTCTCGTCGTTAAGCTACAAGCTGAATTAATTATTTTGTTTCTCAACGTTTCCATCATGGTGGATAGATACAAGACACGTAACAAATATGAATATGAAAATAATTTGTGCTTTTGCGATTCTAAATTCTTTTCATCCTTACATAACTATTTTTACCAAAGAAGTGAGCCTATTCCTGGCTTGGAAACATGCGCAATTATTTCTTTTCTATGCTCCTCTTATCTTTCTAACGTTATTATAATTTCTTCATTAAGTAGCTATTTTATATTTCCTCTTATTCCTATTACATCCTCTCAGATCGCGATTGCTAACTCAGACAGGATTCACACGAATTTCCTCTCACCATTGTGTATCAAAAAGTGTGTTTATTATGTAAGATAAGCCGCTACAGTGTTTGTGTATCGAGAAGAGATAGATAAGTTGTGTAAAACGGAAAGATTATTTTCCAAATATTTAAGATTGTGTATCTGTTTGAACCGAAAAATCTCGATATTACTTGTCAACAGTATATAGTTTTGCTAGAACGATAACGTAAAGCAAACTTTTTATCAAGCGAATTTGCTTGTACGTTGATAGATTCTTTGAGCATAATATGTTTTTTATGTGGTAAATATTACATAATTCTTTTCCAAAACCTATTAATGGTACCGTATTTAAGAAGAGTAAGTTTGCCCGAGAATGTAAGGCTGGTAATTATTACTACATAAAAGTTAACACTTGATGCTTTTGTTTATTCGGCCAAATATTTTAGTATTATAGTATCCAATTCATTCGAACATTTTTGAGAAGATTATTATTATTTCAAAATTATCATATTATTTCAAAATTAAATTTCATCTTCTCATATTAGAGACATTCCTTGGCTTAATCGTAAACAATCCTTTAGATTGGGTGGCAATTTAGGGTAAATGAAAGACCCGGGTTCGAGTTCATATGCTTTCAGACTTTTCTAGTTTATACATTTTCTTTATGAAATGTTGTAGTCGAATTAAAAAAATAATCGTACAAAAACCCTTTTACTATCGTAATAATCGCATCCGAAGAGGGCAAATAAAAGGGAAAGAACTCCGGCTGAGTGAATGGGTAATACGATAAATAAGTCCATCCCGAAAGAGGAAAAAAAATCTCCATGTGTCAGACGGCGTAAAAAAAAGCATCGATTAACGCAAGTACGCACGTAGGTCAGTTCCTTCCGGTCTCACAGCGCCATCTTTCCCGACACGTATTTGCGGGAAAGTGTCCGATCGGTCGATGGCTCCTGGAAGGAACGTAACAATGGGAGGGGGAGATTGTCTGAATTAAGTGGGTCAAGGGTGACTGGGGAGACGGTGGAGTGGGGAATGCGTCTGGTGGCCGAGAAAAGGGGGAGAAAAATCCGCGTGCGTGAGAAGAAGGGGAAGGCACATATGCTGAAGGCGGGGCCATTTTTCGATCGAAGTCTCCGGCGCCGAAAAAGCCACAGGCTGCCGCTGCGGGCGGAGAATTTTTGCGAGGAATGGCTTTGCCGATTCCCCGGGAATCTCTGTGCCCATCGCCGGGTCTTTTTTATCCCCGACTGCGGTTTTTTCTAAACGAATTCTCGCGACCGAAGAATTCGGCGTTTCATGTCCACCGCTAATTTGTATATTGCGTCGTTGGAACGCAAGGTGTGGGTTTTTAGACTGACAATGCATTGGAACAATAGGGTATAGTGGTACCACGCGCTGACTTATTCCAGAAGCTATATGGGGCCTAACGAGAGGGTGCGATAGATTACTTCGTTCTAATCTACGTTTCCTTTGTCGGGGTTTAATTAAGTTTAGATGTTATTCTAAATTAGCTTCTACTTCTTGGTTGAAAGTCTTTTATGTGTCATTAGCTGTCAAAGTCAGAAAGTCCTTAACAAAGCTATTTACATATTAAAGATATCGTTTTACTAAATAATCTAAAGATTGGCATTAATATAATTGACTGTGGGAATATAAAAATAAAAAGGTTTTACAGGCATTCGCGTAAAAATTGTATAGTTCTCAAACGGTTAAAATATTCATCATTAAGCATATTTTTAACAGTGCAAGATAAGATTAAAATTCTTGGATTGATAAATTATGTCCTCAGTTTATTTTTTCTTTGAAAACTTTAATATTTTACAATCAAAATGTTAAAGAAGCGGGGGAAGTAGATTAAATTAAATATAGCTTTAATTTCGCGGAATTTAATTTCTAAGTTTACTATTAATTTCAGCTATTGTATGACATATGACGTGAATCAATTGATCATGATAATGTATATTAATTAGAGCTATTAAGAATTCGATTATATTTTATCATATTTATCGTTAAAAGTAAAATTTCTAACACATACAAGAGATTAAATAGCGATTGATATAAAAAAAACTTGTTATGAGTAAATATATAGCTTCGAGTATATGTTATGAATGGAATATAAAATCTTTCTGGTTAACATACATTTTGATCATCTTTCCCGATAAAGTAAATAGTGTCTATCATAATGAATCTGGGGAAAAGGCGTTGTTCAAATGGGATCTCCAGAATAACCCGTCGAGAGGCACCGGCACTGCGTGGAACCATTAGAGAAATAACTATCTCCGGCCTCCGATAGTTCTATATTTTTACCGCCACTTTCCAAGAATTCTGGCGGGAGCGTGACCCCATCAGTCGCAATGACTCCGGGATATTCCGTGACTCCGTCTAAGTCGGTTTGTTCGTTAAAAATTAATCACGTGTTCGAGAAAAGGTCGAGGAAACGATATGGCGTCGAAAATTCGGCATTCGTCGCCTTAAAAAAATAATACGGTGTTTGTCCCGAATCGGAGAGCAATGAGGGAGTTTGTGAATCGCAAGGTACACAAATGAATGTTGCCACTTCTTTGACTGTCACGGGAACAAGCAAGTATGGCGACGATGCAACGTAAGCTTGACGATTTTTTGGAGTTCGAAAGAAATCCCTTTGTTTACGTCCTTCTCTAAGTACACACGCACCCAAAATTTAACGACTGTGGTACAATCATTCTCCGAGAATGATCTTCTAATAGTATTCAAGAATAAATAACAATTCGATCACGTGGTACTGTTCTGTGTTATTGGTTAATCATTTGATGATATTATCGTCGGCCAGTCCCAGGTTCAATCTTCGCACCAGATTTTCTTTTGTGTTTGATTGTTTGAGAATTGTACGTCATTTACAGCGTTCGATATTTTTTCCTCTCGTTATTCCAGTTTGCTTGAATGGACATGGTTCGAGGAAGATGTAAGATCTAGGGCATCCATCCTTCATGTTCATTCCATTTGTGGTCGATCGGTATTCGATTCCACTCGAATCTTTAGAAAATGCTCGAACAAGTATTGTGTTCTCTGATTTTGTATTATTTGACGTCAGATAATTATTCAGAAACAGTAGAACTTCGAAACAAACGTACTTATAATAACGTGTACTTTTCTTCCATTTTAAAGTCTACTTTAGGTTTTTATGTTTGCGTACGCATGGTTCCATTTACGATATTGTAAATGACGCGCCTTTATTGGAATCTTCCTTCCCATCGAAATAATAACAAGGGCTAGATGATTTTTAGAGGTTTTATGAAATTTTCACGCCTCAAGACTTCCAAGATAAGAGGACTTCTAGGCCGTAGCCTCTGGCTGACGAGGTTTTCAACTAACGAAGGTAATTCAGGGTCAAATTGTCTTCGTTACCGAGATTTGTCTGCAAAAATTAATTTTTATGTTCCAATAGGTGGAGGATTAAGATTCTATGAAATAATAACTTTTCTAATAGATTTTAATGAATGAACTATTGTAGGATACGTATCAGTGATTTATAGTGAAGGTATATACGTAGTTTTCCCCTCATGGAAGTTCGCTTCCTTTCATCACATTTTATAATTTAAACATCTATGAGATTCGTGGCATACACAGTATCTAGTGATAGCCTTTACATGGTCTATTTTCGTAAACGGAATAGAGTCTATTTATTTTGATCAATTTACGAAATAATTTATATACTAACAACCTGCTAGATTTCACAACAAGCTATAATGTTTGTTATGTTTACATGGAGTGAAATGCGATCGCATTACATCGTTATTTATCGTCGCTTGTATAAACCTCGTAAGACAAACGTGCATGAACTCATCCTTTCACTGATGCTTAGCGCCTCCGCTAATTAAAATCAATTAATGAGAAAAAACAGGATTGCCTTCTCTCATTAGTCATCTTCAAATGATCTCGCACTGTGTGGGTGCGACAAAAATCATTGCGGGAATGATTGGTGTAATTAGAATTCAAAGTTTTATACACGAATTGGACTGAATTTCTGTAAATTGAGAGCTCTATTCTTTTTCCTTAAAAACCGGAAAATTAGTATCATAGAGAGGATCGAACCATCATCTAAAATTGTTTTCAAACGAGTTAGTTTCCGAGTTCTTGTATTTGCTACTGTACGTTAGGGTCAAATGGATTAGGGGAACTATAGGAGCAGCTGCGCCTCAAGCCTACCGAAAGGGAGGGAAGTAACTTTTTATTCGCTCTGATATTTGGTCAAAATATTCGGAAATATTTACAATAATTATAGACGCATCATCGAACACTATTCGCATTTTATTTGTCGCTTTTATAAATTCTCGAAGCAATATTGTAGTTTTATTCTAAAAAGAAGCGGAACACAATTCCTATTGGAATTTATGTTAATATGATAGATGGAAGCTGGACCTGGTGCCATTGCTTAAGCAGGAAGAAATAACAGAAAACAGAACCATAGCAACCGATATCAATAGTCCTCACGGTTTCAAAAATCTTAACTAATACATCTTTCTCATCTTAATATAAATATTCCCGGAAGCCTTTCCAAAAAAAGGTCGATTAAAAAGAGCGCTACCTGCAGAACGCACGGAGAGGAACCACTCCATCGACGTCAATTCATCGCTATCATTGGGATCATAATTGTGCCCTGTCCTTTCCAAATTTCATGAGTCTCACTCCAATTATGGGGGCATAAAACAAGAAAGGCTACAATGCCCCTTTTGTCAGGATAACAATATGGCGCCAAATGATCCCCGTGCAACATTCATGATCCGCGAGTTCAGATGGCGCGCGAGAGAGGGCCCCCTGATCGATATTAATCCCGCGATTTTTGATACGCGTAATGGTGTCGAAATGAATTTTTCTCCTCTCGAAGACTAATTAAGAGGGAACAAATGTACCAATCTCTCATAGTTTCCGCGGTCGCGAGAGAGTGGGGGTGGGAAACATTCCTGATGCATTACGGGTCTGATTTAAAGCGCCGCTGTTGGATTTTAATGTAATTATCAGAGGGGAAGGGGGTGTTCGATTTCGCGGAATGCTCGCCATTTTTATTCCACGGGGCTCATTACATTAGGACGGCGGATACATATGGAAATCAATCGCGGAAAGTAATGGTTATCCGCCCGTATTGTGCGATCGGTCTTTTAAGTATTTATCGTAGAATGGGTCGGATAAGTTGGCTTCCGGGCGGAGAATAATTAGGAGGCGTTTTAATTATGTAACCGAAACGAAAGGCGCCATCTGGGTAAAACATTGCGAAACGAAAGTCAACCTATAGCGGGGATATTTGTCGATGACGAAGCTGCAGGTAAAAATGCTGCGTTTTTCTTTTCGGGTCCAAATATTACGTCGATTGGTCTCTTTTCTCTAACATCTCACGCGCAAACATGCAATTTTTCCCGCGGATACAAATGGGATTTCAAATACTGTCGCCGATATTAGTTGTCGCGTTCCCAGAATTCCACGCGTTTCCGTCAAATTAGATGAGGGATTTGTACAATGAACACGCATTTGGATCATTCGACGGATATTTCGGGGTTTAAGTTCGTGTGACGAAGGAATTTATTATGTTGGGAGAATGTACAGTGTTGTATCGATATACTCACAGTTTTATCCGCACGCCATGTTGTTGAGGATTACATTTCTACTGCTTTATATTGGTTTTATTGCGCTGAGCAAGCTTAAGAGTCCAAAATTTTTTAAAAAAGTAAAAATTTGTGGAATTTGAGATGTAATGGTGATGCATAGAGATGGATTATTTGGATGATTACACGTTAGCGAAGTTGGAGAAGTATAGTAGTTGCAATTATTCCTCTAATTGTCTTACTTTTACGTTGACTCGTAGATCTTAAGTTTAGAAGGATTTATAAACGTAATTAACTTTGATTTCGTATGACTAATTTAGGAAACAATACACTACCTAATTAGAAAAGAAAATACACTACCTAATTGGCTAATCAAAAGCCTAGGTAGGCAGTTAGTTGGCGATTATTGATTTAACTTTAAAAAGATTAAAGTTGCAAGTTTGCTTAGATAATCTGCATAGTATAAATCCATTTATCGAGTAGTAACATTTATGATTAGGGCTCAATGAGTAATGCTTTAATTCATAGAAGTAGATTGAGTAAGAGTACCTGAAGTGATATATAATTCTGTACTAAGAGAGGATTCTCTTTACAATTCCATATTATGAATATCTTTCAAAAAATCATAAATTAAATATGTAAGAGAGAACATTAATACTAAAGAATGTAATCATTCGTCTTCATGTGGCAGTTTTTTTACGAGTTTATTAATGTCATAATTTCGTCTAGCTTCTTAATTAACATTCACAAACAACGTGTATTATATCAAATGTCAATGAGTATATAAATGGCCCTTACACACCAAATTTAGCTAAAATATGTTCCAAAAGCCCTCCTTACCGAATCGAATCCTGCTCTCCGCCATGAGGCACCCGTAAGCTAGCGCCCTTATTCTGAAAGATTCCAGGGCGGTAAATTCGAACCAGTTCGAATTAAATTATTTTTATTGAGGCTATATTTTTTGAGCTAAAAAGATAATGAATGTACAAAATGAATTAAATTATCAACCTGATTTTACTCTATATGAATAATTATCTTTTAATCATGGTTCTCATTCGATATAAATAGAACTACTGATATAAATGTAATAAGTAATGAATCATCTACATATATCAGTTCAAATCTTGTATGGTATGTACTGAATAGATGATTTTTTTACACCCTAAAGTAGACTAGAGAAATATTTTAAACTTATATATTATAACCGCGATACTTTTTCTAAAAAAAACACTTATGTTGTTTAAAACCTATTCTTTTTATACGAAAAATTGCCGATTAATTATTTACCACTGGATATCTAATAGAGGTGATATAATATTTTAATGTTGCGATTATGTTGCTATGATTTATTTATTATTAGAAATGAGCGAAATTTTATCCATACCTCCTATTTTTCATCTCAAAAAATTGTTTTGTAAATGTTTTCAATGTTTTTGTAACGAAATTTACTCGTTTAGTCTCAAATTTGAGATTGTACCCCATTCAGGGAAATAAGTATTTTCATTTGAATTTTACTTCGTGTTTAAGGCACTCTAATGTGTGTCTATATTATTCGTGGAAGTGATTCGCGCCTATTGATTCTTATCATCAATATTTTGTACACACATTATTATCAATGATACTGTTTTGCTTGCAGGATATGTATGATATCCCTATTTGATTGTATTATGTAAGGAATCGTACTATTTTTGAACTTTTGATGCTTTAATTTTAATCTATTTCATAACTCAAAAATATTCAGAAATTGCTTTATATTAATTATATGAAACTCTACGAATTATAATGACAATTCGATTCAACTTTAAATTTTAGCGCAAGGAGTCTACTTACAGTTTTAGGAAATAAAATATGGATGTTCCTCAATTTGAATGAAAACGATTCTGTAATTTATTTTATCTTTCAATGATTGCCCAGCAAATAAAGTGGCTTTATACAAATCAGGCTCAAGGAAGGTTTGTTTGGACTATTTTTGAGCATATTTGAAATTCTTTAGTGGTTTTGTTATCGATGTAAAAATCAGGTCATTAGAGGAATCTCTAATCTTATTCTCTTCGATAAGAGCTTGAGAAAATGTTGATATATTTTTACAGATAGCTGCGTTACTCATTGAAGAATAGAAGGAGTAAAATCTAATTTCCTCGTATTATCGTAAATCCTCGTGCATTTAGGAACGCGGCCACGATGGCGTTCAAAACTTTGGGTTGCAGTGGTGAGGCATTTGCCGGGATGGTGTGAAAAATTCCTGGGCGAACGAGGCTCCATCTGCCGAGCTAATCGGAGGGGCGTTAAGCAGTCCACCCACGCCGCCCAAACTGGTTTCCCGCTGGATGGGCCATCGCTCGCCGGCAGCGCCAGCTAGTTCCCTCCCCTTCCTTTTTTTGAATCTCATCTGCGAAGGTTTACTCGCTTTAGAAAAGTACTTTTCCACTCCCTGTGCTATGATGAACCTATGAATCTAGTCCTTATTGGCTTTCGGAAAAAGCAAGGAAATCGTCAAAAAGGAATTCGAAAGTATTCGTTATCATCTCTCGAATTATAAAAAGGAAGTACCTGCAGGTGCGTTAGTTTAATTAGAGGGAAGATAGGATCAGATATCCCCAACTATGGCTATCTAAACTAACATGAGGAAGATTTCCATAAATTAACACAAATCTTTCTAATTTATGAAATAGGAAGGAAGTGCTCCCACCTGTTAAGTGTCGAATGTCACCTAAAACCACAGTTCGCTCCTTTCCACATATAAACATGAATCAATCACATTACTCTTGACAAGACAAATAACTCATGTACTTGTCTATTTAACTCATCACTTGTCAAAACTCTACCGGTTAAAGTTATGGTGTTTTAAGATTCAACCAGCCTTCAGGAAGTGGTTTCCATGCAAAATCTTAAACATCATAACATTTTGATGAATCAGTAAATAAATATCGATTTTAATTTTTAATTAAAAAGAATAACATCATAACATTCCCTCGGAAACTTACGAAGAGTAGATACTAATTTGAAATGTAAATTAATTCACATAGATTAGCTCTTTGGATTTCTGTTCAGGCAACAGTAATAAAAATAAAACTACAGACGTAGAGAGCTTTTTTACATTGAAATTTTTAGTTCGAAGATCTAAAAATATAGGATATTCTAATATCTTCTTTGATGAATTGGCGTAGATTAACTTTCAGGAACATAGAATAAGAACACCATTCGGTCATATATTTTCCATAAGACTAATCGAAAAAGATATCCAAACAATGCAGAAGCTGACGAATTGAATTGAAGTTATTTAGGCTCCGAAGTGGCTAAGAACTTAGGTTTGTGCAATTAAATCCTCGTAACTCAGTTTTAAAAATTTTAAATGCTGTAGCTACGAAACGTTTTATCAAAACAACCATCCTTATTGTTTTTAGAAAACCTTTCTCTATTGAATGAAAATATTACCAAAACTCACTCTCATTCGAGTATTTTTCGGAGAAAACACCATGACGTTAATTCAATGAAAGTTAAAGCGATCTTCATTTAGTCAACGTTTTTCCATTCGATTCTATTGGGAAGTATGATTATATTTCGGAACGATTTGATTAACTTGAGATCAAAAACTTGAATGGTTATCCGCATAAATAAAGAAAGCCTGAGACAATTATTTTGCTCATTAAGTTTGGTAAGCCACACATCCCATACGTTCTTTCTTTTTGCGGCCATCAGGATACGGACGGAGGTTCTAAAATACCGAGGAGTTGAATTCAAACGAAATGACTAGGACCCTCTCATGACTTACATTCAATAACTTTACAGAAATATAGCATTTGTAAATAATGTTCTTACTATCTGTATATATCTATAAACTTTGTCCATCAAATTATGTTTTCTTCCTTGATTGTGGTATGAATAAAAGGGAGGAATATACTCCTTAATATATTCAATTTTGGAACTTACTTATATCGTGTAAAAATTTTTTCTCGTGTTAAAGTTGAAATTGGCTCATTTCGTAATGAAGGGTATTAAGCATAAATACATTAAAATATTTGTCAACGCGAAACTTATGAGAGAATTTTCGGGTCTCTATGAAGGGAGTAGACATCGAAATCAAGTTCTAGTTTGGACGTTTGTTTATTTTTTAGATGTTAAGGATCCTGTTTGTGAGATTTTTTGATAGTACCAAATTTTTCGACTTACAATACCATTGGGACCTTTACGATATAAATTCACTCTTTTTCGGTCATGTCTTAACTTCGCCTTTTCACGAAGAAAAAGAACAAGAGGGAGAGTTTTACTAGAACTATGGAGACAGAAAAGTCGGTTGTTGTCACCGCATATTTTCTCCAGATCTTCTCAGATTACCACCATCTGATTAGGGCCTCCAAAGCGTCAATGCGATATTGCTAGATTTAATCAGTCCTGTATATCGCCGGACTTGGGTAACGAAATAGCGGCGGAAAGATTGATATAGAAGAAGAGCGATAAAATATTCAGACGAAGTTGGCATGGAAATAGAGAGCAAAAGGAACGGAAGAAGAACTGTGCGAATATACATATCTGCAGGATGGCAAACTTAAATGCTTTATGACTTGGCTGAGAAAGTGCCCGTTTGCAGTATCTTTTTACTTCCGAGATGTAGCACCCGCGGGAAAAGACAATCGTTCCCATGTTTGCGCCGAATTGAGAGCGTTCTCGTGTTTTGGGGTAGTTTATTAGAAGCAGGGATAGGGACGAATTTTTTCCATCCAAGTTTTTTACATGCGTCTCGTGTTTTCCAGCCTTTATTCTGTTTTCCCGCGCCGAGATTTTATATTCCGCTGGAAGTATCTGCATAAGAAAGTGTCGGCGTCTTCAAGACGTACCAGTTCATAGGTAGTGGAGTTTGTTGTGTTACCGCTCGAGAGAATAAATTGGAGAGTTTCCCGAAATTCTGGAGAGAAGATTGATATAACATGCTGATTGTTTTCGTCTTCCCAGTAGAAACTTATCTATCGTCAGCTGTAACTTTTATTGAGCTATTTTTCTTCCGAGAGTGTCACGAATCTATCGTACATGTTGTGAACTTTATACTTATTACTTTTTGAGTTCGTAAACTTTCTTTGATGGAACAATTATAGTCGCGTTCGAATATAAAGGTGAATAGAAAAATCTATGTTTATGAATGAAGATGTATTCATGACAAATTGGTGATAAAAATTAATTGAAATTCTCCTATATACTATGGTGATACGTTGAAATGATACGTATATTCTCGCAGGTACTTTTAGGTTGAACTGATGGTCGAAATTATGCTTTTAATTCTCAATCTAAGGAATCGCTCTTTTCTTTATAAGTCACACAAGTTTCCTAAAACTCTTACGCATCAATAGGTTTTTTTTCACTCAGCGTATATTATTTTGCACTTTCACCTTTCAGTATTGCTCTCATTGATATAAAATCTTAACCAGTGAAATTTTAAGGATATAATAAGCTAAGAACATGTAGAATAGAATTAAAAGTAGAATATCAGGTTCCATTCATCGTGAAGAGCGGATAGGTCTGTATCAGAAAGATTAATGGTGATTGTGTTTATTGTATTAAACTATTGATAAAAAGTTTTTATGTTAATCCCCAAGCTGAATCTAATGTGTTATTTCCAATTAATCTATTCTTTTACTTAATTAAGTAGCTATATATTGATATATTTCATTTTAATTGAGATTCATATGTCAATCTTTAATTACTGTCATATATTCCTAAACCAAAAAAATTCCCATAAGTTCTTACAGATGGAGTTAAAAATAGAATTTTGCTCATTTTACTAGAAAAAGGTACAATCTCAATGTTATATGAATTTTATGCTCTCAAATATGAATATCGATTTTCATCTAAAGGAGTATGGAATATTAGCAGCCAGTTTGGAATACAAGGAGGATACGAGGAACTCTAATTATTAATCCCCCATATTGTGTGTTAGCTAAATTGCATGGCGTAATTGAAGATAATTAGCGTGAAATATTAATATGAAATTGATTTCCGATGCACTCCTCCGTTAATTCTGTCGTTTAATAAAGAGGCGAATGAGATTTCGACTTGATGCACGAACTAAAATGCAAACATTACTTGAACATTCCTCGTGAATATATCGTGATGTAATTTATGTGCTACCACTATTCAGTTCAATCTTTGATTATTATGTTTAGAATCATAGCAACGACGCTATTAATGCCCTTTACGTATAATACTGAACGTAGTATTATCGAAAAAGTAAATTTTCCAGTTAATATGTAACAGAAATCATGGCGGTTAAACTTTAGTTACTGAAATGTAGAGCTGTGTATAGTTGTTATGACTATATTTATGTTTATAACTATGGGTTACTGTTGTTCACGTGTTATTGAAACCTATTTATATTCATATCCGTTTAGAGCATTTTATCCAAGTTACTGCATACATTAACATCTGATTGATTGTGATAATCTCCTAGCAACATATCCTCAAACAACATTCCAGAGCTCTTCCGATTCAGTATTCTAATTACGACCCAATTCAAACTTCGATCAGCCAATACCTCCGCTGGTGCTCAATAGCTCCAGACAATGGAATGTTTTATATTCGTCTGGGAAATATTTATTCCGCCAGCATGAGCATGGCACGTGGGGAATCATACAGTAGCGCGACAATAACTATGACGAATGCGTGCTCATGGCACGCGCCCTCGACATCAAGGTGTCTTCCCTCAGACGTGTTCTAGTCGCTTTATTGTCTTTGCCGCCTTTGAACGAGTTGGTGGTGCCGTCCTGAGAAACCTTTATAAGCTGCCTCGAAGCGAGTAATATTGACTGCTATCGAACGACCGATTGTGTGAGAATATAACAGGCCAACTAGGTCTACTTGTACATGTGACGAGCATAGTTGCTTACTGACCTCAATGAGCATAACTGTTCGCGATAAGAATTTATTTATCCATGAATTCTATACTAAACGTGTATTAAATTTAAATTTCGTGAAGTTATGCTGGCTACAGTTTTTTTCGCTCTTCGGTTTTTATAAAATTTTCGGACTATTTAACGATTAGCTTAAAAAAGAAGAGATTGTATTAAGCAAATTTTTTACAGTGACAATTTGTCGAAAATATTGAAAAACATATGTTTTATATGGTGTTTAAAATACACTTCAAAGTGGCATAAATAATGTCCTTAATAGCCAGTCGATGAATTGATATTATTTATTTCTTTAGTCATCTAGTTTTCAAGTAAAAGAAATTCATATAAAATTTAGAGTGCAAAACTTCCCGATCGATCAGAAGCTAGAGGGATCAAGCGGCCAGAAATATTCACTTTTATTCTAGAAAAATGAATTAGTAATTACGTCTGAGAATATATTTTTACGCTTGAGTCAAAAATTGAGTTGAAACTGCCGAGTTTTGGTCCAGCCGTGTCCAGCACGCAGCGCCGAACCGGTTATTATCGATACTAACTTCAGACTTTACAGGCATTCTGAACGATGTTTCTATGGTTACATGTTGCTGGTGTTACATTCGTAATTTAGGAATAAAACTTCGAACATTAAGAAGATAGACTCAATAAAATGTCAGTAGTTTAAAATACTTATTTCATTAATGAGTGTAAAGTAATTTAAAGGATTTAAAAGATCGATATTAACTGTCAGTGCTCAAGTGTCCAATCGAATATTCCTATGTTGGGTTTATAATATTTTTGCGTTTAATTTTTATCTTATTCCTTTTAGAGCTCATTTTATTAACTGTCATATTTTTTTTTTCTCATAATTAAAATAAGACATAGGAATCGGAATAATTATATTCGGTTTTCACTATCGTAAAGGAGCGTTTATTGCGGGTTTTAGTTCAGTTTTGAATTCTCACACAAACATATCGGTTATCAATTATCACTGGAAACTGTCGATTTGAAAAGGAAACGATTCATTTTCGCTCCTTCTACTTAATTTATCTTATTCGTAATTTTAACCTGTAAAAAGTTACGTAAATTACCCATTCTAATGAGAAATGTGACATATCGGCGGTTAACCGGTTATTCTTCGGCATAACGCCGGGAAACAAAGACGATGCCTATTCGAATGCAACTTTAACCGAATTATATGAACGAACAATTCTTCGTAGAAGGGAGATTTGTACTTATGACCCCCTAAGACTTTGAAATAGCTTCATTTAGGCGCCCATAAGATGGTTAGAGGCATCTGCCTTCCGACAGCTCAAGATGCCCCGAACTTGATCACTTTCCCTTTCTAAATATCACGGTTAAAACCGTATCCATAGAAACGTTCAGCTTCTATGAATTGCTTAGTAGATATAGCAAATACGATTGGATCCTCTCTGTAAACATTACGCGACTAATGAGTCCTGAATCCATAGCGTACGTACATTTTCCCGCGGGTCAGAGGAAACGTTATTTTTTTCCAGAGGGCGCGATAATATCTTCGAGAGGGCAGCACTGGATGTTCTATTTGCGTAACGCTCCCGAAAGATCATAGTAAAACTCCTTTTATTCGAGTAACTAGCCTGCGAGAAGAATAAACAAAAACACCAGTGACATTCTATATGATAAGAATTCTCATCGTGATGAAAAAACGGGATGGGTATAATAAGCAGTGTTAATCCCCGATAAGGATTGATGAATGTCCGATATCCGTTAATTTTATAACCTCTCTCTTGATTTTTTCGAGCGAACGGCCGTTCAAGTGAAAAAATATGGCTCAATGTTTCATACGCTCGCGAGATCGCAGTTCGCGATAAGCATATAATTACCAGAGGCCGCAATGGGGAATCGACACTTCAATTTGTTTGCGAATAAATATCGCAGCGCTAATCCCCGTTTTGTCGTCGTTTAACGAAGTGTGCGCAATTTGTAAACAATTCTGTCGGAAGCAGCCGGTTCCCGAATCTAATGCGGAGTCGTGGCGTCGGTTGCCGGGATGGCGTCAGGGCTAAGCCCGGGTCTCGTTGGGCATGGACCCGAAGATGGCGACGGGGGAGGCCGAATTCCGCGTGGGGAAGAGAGGCAGGCGTTTCCGGCGATCTCGCAAGGTCGTTTGGCCACTCAGGAACGATGGAGCTGAATCCTGTTTTAGTTTCGGAGCGAAACTCAACGTGAACGTGAAACTCTCGCTGATAGAATTCTGGGGTACTATGGCGTATATTTGTTAAATACTGAAAGGGAATTATTCACTTAATTTCATTTATTAAACAGTATTTGAAAGTTATGGTGAAATACTCAGTGAAGAAGGAATACCAGTATCCTTTCCCTGACGAAACGATCGTCAAGTATTGGACAACTATATTATAGGGGAGTTGTTAAATATTGTTTTATCCTCTCCTATTCCAACGTATGTAAGTTTCTGAGGGTATCGTAAAAAAGAGCAGTAAACCGAGAAATCAATGCCGATATTTAGAAACTTAAAAAAAACTCTTCGCATCTCAATATAATCATCATTTATGATGCTAACAAGAAAACTAGGCAATAATAATTTAAGAGACTCAGAAATTAAATTAAATAATAATATATAATAATAAAAAAAAAGAAAATTATTAAGTAATTCAAATAAATGTTATGGACTTCCTAAAAGTTAAATCTGAGCATATAGATTTTTAAGGCTAGGTATATTAATAATGAACAGAAATAAAGTTATAGAAAAATTTATATCGAAAGAAGAATCATACATACCAAGATTTTGACCAGCAAATGACTAAATGTAGAGATTATTTTGAAAAAGTAACAGTGTTTAAGATCTAATGAAAGTAGTATCCTAGTCATTCCAAATTCAATAATGAAAAATTCTCCCTCAAAACTCAATATATAATACAGGGGTGCTTATATATAGACCTAACACTTAAATCTAAACTCAGGGTTTTTGTTATAATTATTTTCTGAAATATCTTTTCCTGAATTTTATAGGTATAATTTTGATTAAAAAACATTTATCACATCTGTGTTTGGTACTAATAAATGATATGTATGCTTAAGAAAGAAGATTTCTTGCAAATATCCCAATTTCTGTTTTTGTGAAATGTAAAAATCGTTGAGCATTTGTTTTTAGCTATTTTGATAAAACGAGACTGATAAAATATCGTTTTTTCGATCAATCGTTACTTCTAGACGAAAGTTAAAACCTGTTTAATGAATAAAACTTTATCCCATATTCCAAATTTTCCCTTCGTAACTTAAATATCTGTATAAAATAGCATTAACGCCATTGTAGCCCTTTGGTTCGACGCGCTCATTCAATTCGGTCTCCATGGAAACACAACGAGCGAAATTCGGTTTTAGAAAATATTTCTCGGAAAGATTTATATTTTTTCCGAATTCTCTTAATAGCTCATTTGATTTGAAAATGCGTACATCGGAAGGGTTATTTGCCATTCGGATCCTGCTTCATAAAAGGGGACTTGCTAAAACAATGGTGGCAAAAAAAATTGAAGCGAAAACTTTATCCGGAATTTTCCATCCTCTTTCTGGGAAGCGGCCGGCGTGACGCGTGACTTTTTTCCTAAAACATCCCCGAGGGTGCGTGCTGAAAAAGCGAAAGAAAATGGAAAGAAATTGACACGGACAAAATTTTCTCGCGTTGGATGCACACCCTGATTTAGGTGGGTGTGAAAACGCTTTCTTTTAATGTGAGGGAGAAAGGTCATCCGAGAGCAGAGCTTTTATGCGTTCTTAACAGATGAACCGGAGAGCACTATCCGACAGTGCATTATCTAGAGAGAGAAAAATTTCCCAGAAGAGCTTTGAAGTCGAAATCTCTTATTTTTTCACGATAATGTAATAGGTACACGTTATGTAATTTTTTTTTCGTGATTTAAAGGAAGTATTATGCGAATAATAACCCAAAATGACAATGAAATGAAGCTGTCAAATGAATTACGAGCTAAAATAGGCATATAAACACCATTATGAATCTATGTATACACATCCATTATGTGTCGGATCATCATTTCTCGTATTTCACGCAGTACTGATTTTTTTTTGATCTTGTTTTATTTTGCATAAGATTTATAGTTTGTCTAAATTCAATGCTGAGTCTATACCTGATCTCTTCTGAAATATTGATTTCTTAAATGCATGTGTTATCTTTTATTAACTTTAAAGTAACGTAAAAACGTGCTGTATGTAACTTTATGAGAGTAAACTATACCTCGATGATCACAGAGTGAATCAGAGGATATAGTAAAGATTAAGAATACCAAATTCTAATTAAAGTAATCAATTTTCGAGGGCTCATAGATATTTTTGCTAAAATGTCACTGTCTTTGACGAATCTAAAAGAAATGGTAAAGGAAATAACATGCCTTTTCCACTTCCTACTCACATTAGTATCAAGTATCGAGACTGATTTTTTATTGCAAATAAAATAATAATTAGTTATTAGAAATGCAAGAAGACTATAATAATTTTAATATATGCTTACACCTTCATTCCTCATCAACAGATTTCAACCGGACAACACGTGACTAGTTGAAAGATCACTCCTCTCTCGTTCTTAATGCTCTCCAGGAAACACGAGCGATGTTTCTTCGCGAAGGACAAGAAATTATTGCGTCACACACACCTCAACCGCCGCGATAAAGGAAACGGAAGAAAGAAGAGGGTGGAAAGATACATGCGCTCCTTGCAATTTCCGTCACCAACCGCGCCTTTCTGCACGTAAGTAAAGCACACCCCCTTCCCCGGGAAAAGAAAAAGAGTGCCGGTCCTAAAACGATGCCTAATGGTATACGGGTCGGTTGAAAAAAAAGGAGGAAGATGAAGGAAAAAAAACCGTGGGGAGACTCGAGGGCACTGCGGGGATGTGCCAGCGTGCATTTTATGCCTCCGAATGGAGTGGTAAGGAGAGTAAAAGATGTGGGAAGAGAAAGGCAGAGAGAAACCTCGAAAACTACTTCATTTTTGCCATACCTCTTGGAGAGTGTCTTCTTCCTCTTCTCAAAGGGAACTTCATTCCGGAGATCCTTTTCTTGCACTTTTATGATCACTCAAATTTCATCCGTTAGGTGGACTCGAGCAAATGGCGTTTTGAAGGCGGGGAAATGGGGGTGGAAATACTTCTGCGTGCATAAAACAATAAAGAGGGAGATGGCGTAGGAAATGAAGAGAGCTCTTCTGGATGCGAGAAATGTATTCCTGTAATAGTTCGAGAGGTAGTTTCGCGGCTGGCGAATGGACCGTAAGAAGTTTTGGGACCACGAAGTGGTAAATTCATGCGAACTTGAAAGTTTTGCGGTCTCGAAAATACTCGCTCATCAACGCCAAAATGAATTTCTTACCCGATTTACAATTGAGGGGTTATGATAAAAGATGAATGTATGTTTATTTTATTATGATTGGTAGGATTCATAGTTGAGGGCTTTTAAAGAGAAATACTAAATTATATTTAAGAAAGTGCTCATGATTATCAACTGAATTCAGTATTGAGCGGTATTTAGTAGCTTGAATTTAACTTTCATAGAATCATTCAATCGACCAATAAACACGTGGTAACTTTTTTATAATATTTGATGACTAATTGTATAGTATAATTATTTTGAAAAATAAGTCTTATATTTAAAGATAAATTGAGTTTAAATAGATTCAATCGAATAGACAACATACTTATTGATTGTCTTACGGAATGAAAATTCAATCTAAAATTTCGGTGACGAATGAAAACATGCGCAAAAGAGAATTATGTCTATTAATATATTAAAAAATACTCCAAATATTTTAATTAGAAACCTCTTATCGTTATATCTTATCATATGAAAATCATTTACTCGATTTAATGATAACGAATTATAAACTCTTCGAACATTCTTGAAGAGATAACGAAGGGAACTGTTGATCATCTTCAGACCGTCTTTACCGGAAACCAATTAAAGAAATCTAATTTATAACCCAAGATTCCAGGGAGAATATTTTCCGCTTAAAATCGGTAATGATATTTCTTCATATTAAAATTTCTCGTCAAGGGGTAAATGGCCGAAGTAATTAAGCAAATACCTTAATAAGGAGGCATTTATTAATTATTTTTTAAGTCGCTTCTGATAATCGATTGACAGACCCCACTCCCGTAAGGATCAATATCCTGAGGAAACGTCTTAGGGAAAGAGTGAAATGAGAATTGGACGAGGTTAGGAACAGAAAGGAGGGGCAGATGATGTCTGAGGAGATGAAGTGGTGGGAGATGGATGAGTGCGTGGGTGCATGAGGCCGGATTCTGGAAGGAAATCATCTTGGCTGCTGTAGTCTTGAGTATCTGATGAAGCATGCCGTCCGGCTTTTCCAACTCCTCGAGCAATATCAGTCCTCTTCATATTCCGTGGATTATCAATGCATCACTTTCGAATCCATCTTTGACTCCCTTTCAATATGTTCTTCTTCGAATGGTTTCCTGCAATCATTTCTCGAAGCGGTAAACCAAACCGTATTGGCTGTGAGACCTTGGTTGAAGCACATTCATCTTCAACATTGAGGATGGTTGGTTATTAGTATAAGAAAGTTCAATTGCTACTTTTAGATGGTATTTAGACAACGAACGTTGTCTGATGAATTTTTGTTTTCTACTAAACTTCTCATAAATGCCGATATTATACAACCGAAATTAATAATTACTTTCGAGGATTAAATATTTAAGAGCTTCGATTCACCGCTGTACTATTAGAATAATGAAAGAGCGAACTATATTTAAAATGAGATTTCTTTCTCAAACGAATACGGCAAACTCTAAATCTTAGGATAAAAAAGGTGAATTATATCTGTAAGAAGTATTTTTATCTATATGTCGACTGAAAATTTCCATTACCGTAATGAAAAATCGTTCCAGCAACTAAACAACGTTATCAGGTATGCCAATATTAACCTTTATACGGATGCGATTGACATTATCAATTACTTTTTATATATACTTTCCTTAAAGGATATCAGATTGTCTATGAACCGCATACGTACTCGATTTAGACTCAAGGAATAGAAAGCTAATGTATAATCGAAGATTAAGTATTATAAGTTAATAGAATATCTATTAATTCGGTTGTGAGGTACAATAAATTACATTTCACCTATATATTACTTTATCTTGAGCAATACGCTACAAGCTTAATTATCAAAGTAAATTAGGAATATACATGCACGAAAGCATAGAAATATTACCCCAATATGTTTCGATCAAAGTTGTTAATTAATTAAGAATTAAGTTTCACTCATCATTGAAGATGAAAAAAGCACTATTCATCTCTATTTTTCGCGTAAGATAATTCCTCTACTCCGCAAATCATATAGTTAGAAATAATCGCATAGTTTGGACAGTTTAAACTTCAAGGTTAAAACTTTAGCCTTCTTTCTCAGCCCACAGCTATCACAAGACCATCCACGCAACAACCGAACCTCGAATTTCGGAGTAAATTCCTAGAAGCCTCCTCATCCCACCACCCCCGCCTTCCTCGGGTGCCCATCTTGCGTGAGTGACTGTAGGACATGCATCAGACCACACGCACTCCACACGTTCGACATCACTTGCGCTCTGTACACCACCCCCCCTCCCACTCACTTTTCCTTCGTGCGCCGCAACCCGCAAGGCGTATGACCTCCCCTCTCCCGTAAAGCACAGAAAGTGACATCCTCTTCTACTTATTGACTTGCAAGCTTCTGGAATCGGTTCACGATATTCGGTTGTTCTTGGGCGATCTCCACCGAACACAAAATGGAAACTGGTAAAGCGAACACAACCTCCGGGAAATTCTTAGGCCACAGAGCACACTAACACAGCACGAAAAATTCGGCAGACTCTCGCTTTCGTCGACCTCGAAATACTTCTCGAGGCTCTAAACTCGCTCCCTCACTCCCTAAAACCTCGCTTCGACTAACACCCTTATAACAAACACCCTAACCCCGATTTCTCCTAAGCCACGACCCTTTTCCCTACAAAAACCTCTCTCCCCTTATCCTTTTCGGGGGGACCTCTCTATCGTCTCTCTTTGCCTCAAACGCTCTTCTCTCTTTGGCTCCCCTCGTAATTTTCCCTTTTCTTCGCTCGTTTTGTGATTCGGAGGGAATGAGCCCTGTACAAGGAGAACTCACGCGTTTATTACTTTCGTTACCAAAGTCATTACGAAAGCGGAGCCATAGAAACGGCTGCCAGAAGTATTTTACGACATCAAGAGTATCTTCACGAGCGTATTTTGAGGACGTTTCTGAAGAAAACAGCGCTGTTTTAGGCTCAAAAAGGACGTTTGCCGAACTTTCGATGGCGTTCTGGTAACGATGATTTATTAAAGAAGTTTGGATGAGAGTTTGATTTAGATGCGTTTTCTATATACTCGTATGTTAATGTGCACTGTTTACTATTGATCAAAAAAGGCATTTTAAAGATTTATATTAGTTCGTACGTCTTAGTCGTTGGTTATTTTCCTCAACTATCTTTTCTATTACAAGTTTTAGGATTCACTAAAGAGGTGTGGTGTGTTTAATCTATATCTACATATATGGAAAAATTAAATCAGATGAGAATATCACATTGACCATGTGAGGATCAACGGAGATTGTAGTCACAAAGAACTAGATGTTCTGAGAGGTGTCGAGGGAATTTAAAAATAAAATTGTCGGAAAAAGAATTTTGTCTCTGAGTAATATAGCAAGATAATAAATTAGAATGTTTGGTTGTTGGAGTTGGTTGGTGTCTGTCTTTTTAACTATCAGCAGGTAATAGTTATTTTCATGGATAGTCCTGAATATTTCTGTGAAGTATATTCTTTCTTAAAACCTCGTACTTTATTGCAATTAGGCCACACTTGATCTTCATGTATGTAGAAGTAATTGTGAAATGGAAGTAAAGTCTTTGGAGGTCTTGTTACTGTCATAATACATAGTATAAAATCAACGGGGGTAACTTAGAAAAACTGTATCGAAGAAAAAGAATGAATATCAATTTTCATAAGGCGAAGAATCGGAAATGATAATATTAATTATTAGACCCTTTATTAGCGAGGATATATTCATGTTGATCTCTCTTCCATCTATCCTACATTGAATAGGAACGTAAAACATTAATCGTTGAAAAAGATTGATAATATATTCTAAAGTATTTCCTTTCCTCAATGATTGATTTCTAGAGAGATTAGAGTAAGGTTTTCGAAATTTCATCAGTCTGCATGCGAGATGTATATTTATTGTAAGTACGTATCATAAAAGTACGGAGCATCAAAATATTATGCAATTTATAACACAATGGATGAAATCATTAATAAACGTGCCGATTACAAACATTTCGAAAAAGTGAATACAAAATTGAAATTTAAAACAAAGGGACCAGATTTTTTGCACTTATTAGAAAATACATACGAATCAAAAATAAAGTTTTTAAAATTAATTTTGATGAGAAATGTAGCAATAAAATAGCCTATAAAGTGCAGTTTTTCCTTCCTCCTGATAATTGCTTACTCCTGATTATTTTGTCTGGATATTCTTATGTTGAAAAGTGTATGAAGTAGCTTTTAGCATATTTAGCTAATTAGATTTTTTTCAAATATTAATGACTGTCTAAAAGTCTACGATATAATAGTTTTATAACTATGATTATCATTACCCTGAATAAGATTTAATGAAAATGAGCTAATAATTAGCAATGGTTACCTAGCTATTTAGGATAATTATTTTCGTTTGATTGCTAATCTGTAAACCTTCTACTCAAAGAACAACATATGATAATATTTTTCCATTTGAAATATGTATTTTTTACAGTAGAAATAGGACAGGATTAAGTTTAGTGAAAATAACATAATATGATGTGTTTGTTCAACTTAAGGTAAAGAACTTCAAAAACCAGTTAAAGAACTAAATATGACAATAACAACGTCTTTATATGTACCTCCTTATCCTTCATAGTCATTATAATACATCGGTAGCTAGAAAATCAATTTAAAATAAGGGAGAAAAAATTTCAAATTAATCACTTATCTTATAGATAAATTAATTAAGAATAAACACGACAGCAAAGGTAGAAATCGAATGTCAGATCATTTGTCGATTTCTTTAAAATATAAATTTTAGAACGTAAAATTTCTGATACATACTTTAAGTCATAGAAAAGCTTTTCAAGAACCTGTCTTATTTCTGTGCTAAGGCTTTTATGTTTATGGTACTTAATCTAAAACAATATTTCGACTCATTTAGGATTGAAGTACTCTTTGTTTCGAGCAATGAAATTCTGCATCGAAAATGTTTTAGTAACAAAATTATACAGTAAAAATTCTGGAATTTTATGAGCAATTTAGTGTATTGTTAAAACATAAAACGAACAAAGAAAAGAAACTAGCTCGAGTTCTGCTATACAAGTTGGCAAGTCCCATTAGGGGGGACTTGTCCCACCGGTTGGGAAACAGTGCTCTGCAGCATTCAAATTATGTGGTACATTGCACTTCTTGCAAACATGAAAGACTTATCCTTTTTGTCTTAAATTACTCAACTTAAAGCGTAAACCATCAATAGAGAAAAATATTTTGTGTCTTATATTGTGTAAGAAAATGCAATCCATAAAGAAAGAGTGAATTTATTAAGTCTTCCTAAAGAAGTAAGGTTCAGCTGGAGCCTAATTAGCACTTATGAGTGTTTTATTGCTGTAAAGTCTTTATTGATCATAGAAGAAATTGAAAGTGAGAATTCATCACATTCATTAAATCTGGATTTTTAAAGAGAGCTATTGAAGCTAGATTTACAACCAAAAGTTTGGCCCATATTCATTCTAACTACTAATTTAAAATAAATATTTCCATCCCTATAATTTGTGTTTTAATAAAACTTTTAAAAGTTGTTAGTTATCAAGGCGTACATTATGGATGCTGAATGACCAATCAGGTCCTTCCTTCTTTAGCGTAGTGAACGAAACAAAAGTTTCGCTGATTCTTTTTGAAAGGGTCGAACATATTAACCATTTTTAAGGCGTCATCTTGTTTTGATATAAAGATTGAAGCGTAAGAATCCGTTTCAGATAAATTAGCGGAGCGTGAATATTAAATCGATAATGTGCCGATAACACGTCGGCATTCGATCAGGACAGGCCATGCTCGGCGAGGACCTGGTATTGACCTAACCGCTATTGTTCCAAGTAGTTTCGATCAATACGTGGGAACGTAATGCGGCAGTAGACGAATTCGAGACATTTTTTCGTGGCCAACATCTGGACTTCGTGCGTCATCATCATAATCACGTATTTTTCATCGAATCCAGGATTCGCCAGAACACGCCTCTCCGCTGAAAAATTTAAGGTCCCATCCACTTATACGATTAAAGAAAAGGGGGCGAGAGAGACAGAGGGGAAAAAAACCATCGATCTGTTTACCACTCTCTATCTTTTCCGGTCTGGATTTTTCTCCTTCGACCCAGTCCCAGAGGCACAGTAGTCGGCGGTCACGGCGATTTGAATTTCGAGGACTTATTTTTTTTTCGAGGCACATCCTTTCCCTTTCCTTTCGCGGACCCGGAAAAAAACTATGCATGCGTATACTACGGCGAACACACTTCCCATCCGTGTGTGCGTGGGTTCGAGTTTTCGTGGGAGGGCGACGGAGGTCCGTAGGGTAGGTTGTTTCACGAGGGCCGTGGGTAGGGGAGCGGCTGGTCCGTCCAGAGGGTCGGCTCGAGGGGAGGGGTGGGTTAAGGTCGTCGTTGCTGGGGGAAGGAGAAAGGAACCCCCAAAAATTCGCCCCTCCACCCGTCCCTACACACCACCCCCCGAAACCCTCGTCGTTGCCATGCGACGGGTTTTGCGATTGGCCCTCGGCTAACAAGAGAGAGGGACTCCCATTGGCTGCTCGGAACGCATCTCTCTTACCTCTTCTTCCTCCGCTATGCCGGACCGTGGAAACCCCCACCTCCACCACTACACTTCCCCTCCTGACCCCTCCAGCCCCATCCCACTCCACCACCCGAAGGCCCACGTCCCCCATCCCTCGCACTATCCCTCGAACAAAGAGGCAGAAAAGCCCGCGGGCGAGTTACTTCCCGAAACTCATTGTTTGGGAAGAATCGCGAGTCGTCCGTTCCGTCGAAATGGCAGTTTGGGAGTTTTTTTCGGCTCCGAGGTGTTCTTTAGGTGTTAGGCGGCGGAGGTACAGGCCTCCTTCGCCCAAGAAAAAAGGTCCGAGTCGAATTTTCGATAGCTGCCGGCTGGGAGTTTTCCTA
The DNA here is from genome assembly GCA_020796165.1 of Pantala flavescens. Classification (NCBI taxonomy): domain Eukaryota; kingdom Metazoa; phylum Arthropoda; class Insecta; order Odonata; family Libellulidae; genus Pantala; species Pantala flavescens. The sequence continues at coordinate 22,458,881 of CM036878.1, forward strand.
CGGAGTTTTTAGAAGGAGAAAAGATGGTAATGACCACGGGAGGAATTGGCCGTGGGAGCTGGGAAGAGTCGGCCACGGTTGCCCACGAAGATCGTCGGCTAGCCACGGTTCTTTTCTCTCGGAGAATTCTTCCGACTCATGCCGCATCACGGTTTAAATATATACATACAGTCGCAATCAACTTCATTCGGGAATTATGTTATGACGTCCGGAGCAGAGCAAGCAAACGTGTCCATGCTTCGAAAATGTTTGCCTTGGGTTCGTTTGGCGCTAGCTCATTATGCGAGGCTCTGTCGTGACAGAGGTCTCCATGGTCCCGAGGTAAATAATCATCACCCCGAACGAGAGTAAAAGAAATATATTCTTTCTTTTGTTTTTCCAACTCCTTTTAGAGAGGAGGATACAACGAGCGTTGCTATTGGTCGCTTTAATTACGCCCGGATCAAACGCCTAATCGAATACGCATGCCTTGTCGCCCGTGCTAGCTAATTTTTCAAAGCATCGAAAAGGACAGTAATATTTTCATGCGTTCGAATGTTTCGTCGATTTAATTTGGAATAGGATTTCACGGATCAGCGGTGGCCGCGCACAGCGATTTGCATTCGGTCGCCGAAAAGAAATTTCCACGCTATATAATTGCGCTCGCGTGTTTTTATTGCCTGCCATTTTTGCCCGCGTAAACACGGATGATTTAAACATACCTGGAATAATTTTACGCGTCGAACCGCGGTAAGAATGTTTCATAGCGCGTTGCGTGCTAACTGCATTAGTTTTCGCCGGAATTATGTTAATTAGAAAAAATCGGACGTTTCTTTCTGATGCGGATGAACGCTTTTGTTGAATTAAAACAGTTTTCGCTCATTATGCAACGCAAACAAAGTATCGCGGAAAGATTTTTTTTCCACTATTAAAGGTGGGGATGAAAATTTGCTTTCCCACGTAAAATGAAGGATTGTTATCCGAAGTTTCAAACATTACTTCTTTCCTTTGTCGGTCTATCATATCATTTTTATCTTTTATCTCGACATTTTTAGTCTTTAAATAATGATAATATCACCCATTCGCATTTAGGAATTACTATTGGTAGCTTTTGAATGAAATTGCCTATCAAAGTTCAAACCAAAGAAATTATGAGGAATAAATACTTGTCCCAAACGAGCTCTCATCTATATATTAAGAACCAGACACTCAAACGCTTAATAAGTTTGCAAAAAGACGGTTTTGTTACCTTTAGTTTCATGCAGTTATTTTTTTTATCTCAAATGATAATGATTTCAAATAAATACTCCTAAGATCTGTATCTGGTGCAGAAAGAACCACTATGTATCTCAAACTATAAAATATATATTACAGAAAGTTAAACGCCCTACTCTGCTATACAGGTCTCTAAATGAATGCTCGTACTGCAATATTGAGGTTAACTCGACAATAGCTATACTTTCGAAAACATATTCTCCCGCAAATCCTTTCATGTCATTTCTGCTGATATTTACTTCTTTTAAAGCAGGAGGGATTTATTGTGTAAATTTCTAAATCATCGTTTAAAATATCCAGCTGATCGTATTCCATCAGATAATAGTATTCGTTGATACTTCTCAAAGAATTTTTAGCTCTTCAGATTGGTCTTCTGGTATGAAGTACTAAATTTGCTATCATAAATAGAGCGAAGAATAAGGATGATACCGAATTATGTTATGTATTTATAAAATTTACTTTGATAAGTTCAATACAGATGATTTACAGTGTTCTTATTCTGAGGTTATTATGAGAAAGGCTCGTCTGTACAAATTGAGATAAATATAGCGTTAAAACTCGTTGGCCGATCAGCGTGTTCACCAACTAATTATCATCAAGTAATTTAACTGTTTTTATAATTGAACTTTCACTTAATTATCCTTCTCAACTATATGCGAATCAACTTTCAACATGAACACTATGATCAATAATGTACTATTCATAAGAAAATCTTTGAACGACATTTTTTATGCTTCAGTATTCGATAGTTACCTTCAAATAAATGTTTAGTGGAGGGTATTTTATTATTGATTGCTATGAAGGTAGAGTTCTATAAATGTTTATGTTCCGTTCTAGAATCATTTCATCTCTTTGCATTTAGTCCTGAAAGAGTTTTGATTGTGACGAACATAATTTAATGCTCTTTGTATTCCAATATAAATGCAATAAACACAACTGCTATTTGAATGAATGAACAGGAAATTAATATAGATATTGTGGATGCATTTTCCTGTATATATCCACTATAGACCTTTGGTATTAGTGGGTTGCTTAAATGATAATTTTAATTTGAATAAGCGATTGTTTCATTAATATACGTTTTCCAGATCGTCAATTTTCTATTAGGAAGCATTTAATTGAATATGCTGTCCTTTTTGTTGTGAATGAAGTTAAAGTTATAGATCAATTCAAACTGCTATGGAAGTAATACCTAGAGTATTAAAAATGCCAAGATGAATAGAAATATTCACAAGATAATATTCTAAAGAAAACGTTTGATATTGTATGCTTCTAAAATTGAATTAGATTCTTAAGAAATTCAATGCGTTTAAATTTAGTAATACAGGAGATATTCATACAATCCTCTTCTTAATAGTTCATTCGGATAGAATTCAACTTTAATCGAGTTAATAAACGTAGGTTTTGTCTATAGTTCTAATTATCGTGAAATAACAATCATCCTTAACATATTAGTTGCTCCAAAAGTATCATAATTTGTAACTTTGAGCGTATGTTTTCTCGTACATTATTTGATAATTAATATATTATTATTATTAATAAGAGTAAGTTAACAGTACATAGAGGCGTTGATAAGTATGAAATTTAAGTTGTAACCGAGTTAGAATCGATTAAAAATTCTTAAATATGAATCTTCGACTTCATTTATCAACTATTATATATCATAATTGAGGACTAGTGCTATAAACACTCGGAAATTGTTTTTTGATATAATTTTCTCATAACGTATATCGTATTTATGATCTTTGTTAATAGCTGTGTAAGAGCGTAGGTACTACAATATAATTTCCTGTAGAGATTCGAAAACTATATAGCTCGAACGAAACGGATGTGTGTGGGAATCTCAATAGAACTAACGAAGAAAAATATCAAGAAATGTATGTATAAACAAGTATATTAAACGCTAAAAATATTCGGAAAAAAGTACGCGTGAAGGATAAATATTGAATGTGAAAAGTATTTTGAAAGAGAAGGTGATCGCAAGAAGTTGGAATGCTATTAATGGAATAGTCCCTAATAGCTTAAGAAAAAAGGGATGATTTAATAAGACATGCCATTCTTTCAATGGTTAAAATTACATCCATTTAATTTAATGCTCTGAAAATTAACTTCCTGGACGAACGACATTGTAGAGAACAACAGCTCTAAAAAATCATTCAGACATCTTCAGAAATCCTCATGGCAAATGTTTCTACTTCCACTCCTTCAGTTTTTTGTGTCTTTAAGCATTTGACGAAGAAAAGTTAATCTTCGGTATTTTCTTGTGTTGGTCGTGTTTATAGCTATGGTGATACATAAGCTATCGATTGAGAAATGATGGTGAACGCTTCCAGTTGTTCAAAGCACTAGTTGCAACATGCAATAAAATGTTAAATTAAAATTAGAAAAACAGCGATGCATTTCTGTGGATGCTTTTACTGATCTTAAATCTGCTCAAAAAGAAATATATGACTTACTCATCACCTTTTCTAGTAAATTCCATGAATTTTTGCGTATATCTGATGACTCTTGGTCTCGTGGAGAAGATAAAGTAAATCTTTATATTAATTTTTCGCCATTAAATTAAATATAAACAGATATTAATTAGATTAAATTGGTTTCTTCATACCTTTAACTAAGGAAATTTTAAAATTATTAGTTTAGTATGTAATTAGGATTTTAGTGAAATGAAGGTAATTTATATAACTGTCACATTATCTGTCTAGTTTGGACCCCTACGAGCGTTTGGTAAAGTGTGTTAACACAATAATATTGTTTCCGTTTGTTGATTATATTAAAATAGTATACCGTTTGCAGAGAAATAAGTCATTCAAACTACTAATCCTAAAATCTAAGTCTATTATTTTACTCTCGCCTCTTTATTTTTTATTGATGATTTTATGCCTATAATATCGTGAGTGTCGCATTGTACCAATCACATACTATGCTAAGGTACACATCCAACGTAACCATTAACTACGAACACCGCTCTACCAGAGGAAGATTCGGGTGGACGTTTAAAAGATAAAGTTTTCGCGACCTTTCGCCGTAAACCGCGGCGGGTCCTCTTTCCCCGCGAGGATCCCATTAAGAACACCGCTTTGCATATCACGTTGATAAATTCCTAAAGGTTCCTAGAAATTCGTTGTGCTGAATAATTGACCGATGCGCAGAAACCTGACATCCGCAACGAGGGATGCCATCGACTCCGGAAACTACTTCGACGAAACCGAGTGCCATTATGGTTTCAAACCACGCTCCTTTTTCCCAGAACCTCATCGTTGGAAAAGGGCAAAAAGACCGACCGGGAGGAAGAAGGTGGGTCTCCAGAAGGTGAAATTTTTGCACCGCTTTGTTTTGGAAGAGCCTTGACCGCCGAGGATTCGCCACGTTTAACTTATCGCTGGTCCGACCAGGGAACCATTCCGTTCCTCACAGTCAGAGCGCCCTCCCAAGGAGTAACCTAAAGAAAAAGAATCCATTCCAAGTGGTGGAGTACAGCCACGGAATTAATAGAGAAGAAAAAGAGCTTCCTTTGGCGGTTGCCAGGGTCGTGTTAGGCAATTTGCAGAGCGCCCCTCGGCGGAGGAATCATCTCGGAAGGGAAAATGAATGGTGGGAAAGGAGAGGAGAAAAAGAAAGAGGAAGGTACCTAATCCGTCACTGTCTTCGCGGCGAATGGCAACTCTGAATAGGCCTAATTGACGACGGCATCGGGGCTCGCATCCGGGCCTCGGCGTGGGCGTGTTGTCGCACTCACACCATCCTCCCCTCATTTTTCAGGTTCGTCTCCTTTATCTGCACAAGACGCGATATAGTACCCTTCTTTGGTGAGGACGATAGCGCAGTGGTACGTTCAAAGATGGCGTATCATGGGTCTCTTGGTGGGAGCTGCGGTAATGCGTGAAATGGGTACGGTTCGTTGCTCATTTTCGTCTTGTTGTGAATTTGGAGGAAGAATTATTGTGGTTGAGGATAACAGAGAAGTTAATGAAAATAAAAGTGGAGTGAGAGGAAGGAATTGTGGGCTGGGTTTACTTTTAGGGCTCCCCAAGAAGATGTTATTAAAGATAGTTATGTATTCGAGCGAAATTTATCATCTTTATTAAGCGTTGACGTAAAACAGTGAGTGTATAAACAGAAATATTATCGGGATATAATTTTCTTACAAAATTGACAGCAATATATTTATAACTCTGACTTTCTGCATCAATTGTTACTGCTATAAATTCGTTAGCGAAGCTAAAATGCATAATGATCACCTTTCTCTTATTGGGAATAATAACATAATAAAACACTCAAATTGAAGTTTAAGGTGTGTTTTTAAACATTTTATTCTACAGTAATTCAGGAAGAGACGGTAGCTTATGAGTCTTTCTATTCAAAAATTCTCTTCTTTTGTGTTGTCTTATCATGGATGTTCAAGTTATATAACCGATCCCTTTCTCAGAATAGCTTCTATCGCGTTTCCTATCTGTCACTTGTGACATTTTGAGAAAAGAAGGAGAATTAAGGGAAATGAGGAAAAAGGAAGATATTATGGAGAGCATATAAGAAAAAGTGAGAAGAATAGGAAGTGATGAATACGGCGAATAACCATTTCAAACAGGAGGACCGATTCCTTACATCTTCTTTTCATTTGTTCACATCAAAAAATTTAAAGGAGAGATGTTGGATACGAAGGCGTCTTTGACACGCAATATCTTCATAATCCTGCACTCTTATTTTTGAGATAATGATTAGTTAAGAATATTCATGAAAATCTACGCTTTTTTCACAGGAATTTTGAGACGATTTGTCGCAATTTTCATTCAACTTAACTTTTTAAGTGTTCTCTCATTGAAGATGTGTATTAAGTAACTCATTTGAGATGAAAATACGAACGAAAAGAACGATACGTAAATCGTACGGAAAAATCATACGTTCTACGAATCTACCGAATTCTAGAAAACACGGGCAGCTTCGTCCCTTACCGACCAAACCTCTTAGGGGACCAGTAGAGAGGAAAGCGGTTGCCAAACAAGCACAAAGAGAGAAATGCGGGCCTAAGAAAGCGGGGAGGGAAGTGAAAGTAGACAGTTAAGGAGATAATCTCCTTAATTAGGGCGAGATTGAGACTGAAACGTCTCCAATTGCACCTAATTCCTCCATAAATGGAAGGAGGGCTTTTAGGGAAAGGCAAGAAATGGAATAATTGAGAAGGGTTCATGTTGTTGCGTATTCCCTCTTGGATCTTCTTTCGGGATGAAGCAGACGATTTAGTACGCAATTTCGATCTTCTGGAGGATGCCTTGGAATGGGAGAGAAAAAGCGAGATCAGAACTGACAGTCCCTTGTATAAGGGCTTTTTGAAAATACTTCCACCATAAGAAAAACGGTCATCGGAAAAAGGAAGCTTCAGATCGTTGATTCCCTAATGAGACGAAGAAAACTCCGAAAAGTGCGTTCGTATCTTTATATACGATGCTGCGAATGAACATAATGGTTCTCTTTCGAAATCCATCTAATATTCGTGAAAAAAATTTAATGGATGATGCTCATAATATATAAAATAAAGTCAGAGTGATACTTCCCCCATGGAGGCTTTATGGTTTCTTAATTTTAATGAGAAACAAAGTATTTTATTCTGCTCTTGTATTCCGCGCATACTAATCACACTATTTTGATATGTAAATTATTATTATTTAGAAATAAGCGTTCTGATATTTAAATTCGGTATCTAATTACTATTACGACATTCTATTGTCGTTTCTTCATAGCGATCCTCTGACTTCTCCTGTTAGGGTAAATGCATGCTATGTATTTATGTTTATTTATCCACTTACATTCTCTAAAGTTCTTGAAATTTAATTGGAGTAAATTTTCTTTTAGTTCTCTTATCCTGACTTTTTCTGTTGTTTTTTGATCTGTATCGAATGTGGATTTTGTTTCCTTTTTCCGCACTGATAAGTTTCCTTGAAAAATAGTTCACACTATTAGGCTATCTATTCTAATGATCTCAAAGATATAATGAATAATGTTTTAATAATTATTAATAATGTAATGTTTTAATATTTAAAGCATATACAATTGGTTTATGAAATAGATCCAGGTAAATAAATTTGAAGCAAAACGTTCATATAGAAACGTAACTGAAATTGGGATATTAAGTATTCGAGTTCAATTCTTCTTTGAAATTTTCTAAAAAAATTGTTTTAATATGTGGATGGAAATATGAGGTACAGAGCTTCGTCTATTATGTGTATATAAGATGTTATTTTATCTGGAAGGAAATATAGGGAAAAATATCGTCAAAAATATTGCTATAAAATAATGTAACGGGAATTAGTGTATAGAAATCAAGCCACTTTTCAATATTTTATAAAGGAATATGCATTTTAAAAGTAATTATTTTGGAAGACGTAATAGGTTAAATAAGAATAATTTTAGAAGTTTTATAATTAGAAGGAATAATAGATATTCAGATTTCAACAAGTTTTCGACCCAACTTTCCGACTAAATTACTCACAAATGAAGATGATTATCCACTTTCTCAGCACGTATCTCATTCTCTACAATTATAATCTCGCGAGTTTTTTTGAAGCTCTCCACTTTTGATGCAACTCCTCTCAATGCAGTGCGAGTTATTCTCTCCACTGACGAAACTTCTTTCTTTGCGTATTTCCTTCGCTCGGAACATTATCGTAACCTTCAAACGTTTTATGTTTGCGAGAGAAAAGATGAGCAACTATCCTCAAAGTTTCGTCCTTTTTTCGTCGGAGGGTGAATATTTAATGGGCGCTTTTTTTCCGTCGAACTCAAGACAAGAGAACGAGAGATGCGAGGCAATGGAGAGAAGTGGTTCACTTTTCGCGAGAGAAACTTTTCTTTCTAAAAATATATCGGCACATGTGATACGTTAGTCATGCTGCACGTTTTTCTTTTTACATTTTCGACACAATGAGCTCGAATATGTTATACGCTCTCATGATGAGCCTTTTTAAAACGTGCATCGTCATTCCCAAACGATAAGTGTTTTTGTACGGTGACCGCAAAAATTATGTCGCGTTCACATTTTAATCGAAAGGAACGCAGAATGAATCGCGGAATTTGCCAGTTGTTTGATCCTTTTTGCAAAATTCATTTGCGGTGATGACGTGAAATTAGCGAAGTGAAACGAAGTAGAGACCACATAATTATGTGTTATTTTAATTAAGCATAATGCCGCCATCGAGTATCGTTGTAAATTATGTTTAAATTAATCTGTATTCTCGTATTGAAACTCTAAAATATTTCATAATATTTTTAGCTATATATGAATTCGTTTAAAGGAATAATCTTTATTCTTATTGGTTACTTAGATTTGCGAGCTATATTGGAAGAGATCAGTGAATTTTTTAATTAACCGTAGATTTTATAAAACGCAATTTAACGCATAATTTTTGTCTTTCTCGGTAAAACTTAATTAGATTTATCTAAAACACTATTTTGTGCTGAAATTAGGTAAATTATTCTACTACATTGATACAACGATAAATATAATAAGTATATTATTAAATTAAAAGTATTCTCGTTTTAGAAACAACGAACACAAATGATATTGAATTTTTAATAATGTAAGTGTGTCTTTCGTGGAAACAATTTAAAGTACTTCTTTTCTCGATGAATAAAGTTTTTTTTTAAATAATAAGTCAGTAAGGATAAAAAATTGAGGAAAATTTTGTATTCCATATGACATATATAGACAATAAATAATAATTAACACTTAGGTTAGAGTGTATCTTAGACTTAAAACTATGCTCATTTATCATTATTTCTACAAGTATTAGATATATAAAATTTAGAGGAAACATTCTACATTTATTCACCTAGAATATATTTTCGTTATGTATCAAACACGATTGACTAGGTGTTTGGTTAATATTTTATTCGAAAATGTTTTAATGAATTTAATATACGAAACTTTACATCGCCTTTAAAAAAGAAATCTTTAAAAATATCTACTCATCAATGCGTTGGTCTTGGTTTTAAAGTAGGTCCTCTGTGTGGACAAAAATCAGATTTCTTAAATTTTTCGTCATGTCCGAAAGAGGGGCATATCCGATGGCGAGCAGAAAGGGCTTATGTATCCCCTTTAAAAAAATGGATGCAAGGCTTTGTGCTTTAAAAAGGGCCAAGTCTCTATATCAGTTTCATTTTAGTAAACATTTGTTTATAGAGTTTAATAGTAATAATTTAATTATAATAAATTCATTTTTGAGGCAAAATCATTCTTTAGAACTCGGTAATTTAATTCTGTATCAACTATTAAAACCTTAATGTACTATTGACGTTTTAACTGAACCTTTCGCTCATTTTTCTCAATTTTCATTTCAAAGCGAATTAATTTTATATTTATTTCAAGTAATTGGCAAGTATCTGAATATGAATAGATTCTATCCCTCACACAATAAGTTTATAAAGCTTCGCGCGTACGCAAAAAGTAATATCATTGAGTCATTACTTAAGATTCTTTACCATTAGAAGAGAGTACCTTAAATTCAGAATTAAATAAGATATTATCACATAATTAAGGATATTATATCTCTGAATCTTATATACTTTCTTCTTCCTAGCAATATCTATTTACACATAGCTTCATTGTAAGCTTGCTTGAAGCCTCATGTTAAACAATGAGAATCGAACTTCTTGTCTTCTCGTTAAAAATTAAAAATAAATAGGCAAGTGAAAATTGATTTATTTCATTTATGTTGATAAAATGAAGGCAAAATTCATTTGAAGGATTCTTGCCAAAATCTGAGAACAGACTTTCATCAGCTGTAGTTACGATTGAGCATTGTGGTCAGAGGTAATAGAAGTCTTCATATAATAAAAAGTTTCATGCCGATTTTTATCAAAATCAATCAACGCTTGTTATGTATACAACTTCCTATCGAGAATTACTTTGAACATACGTAAGAAAATCGATCACCGAATGTTTAAAATACTAGCGTTGCTATGACAACTATCGTAAGCTAAAACGTTTAACAAAATGAGCGTACATCCATTGTGATTTTTTCCATCCACGCAATTAGATGAGGTCTACTAGGAAACATTTATGAGATGATGAAGCAATTCAGTTCTAACTATTACACGGAGGGACCATTAGGACAGACCAAACTCAAAAACGTTCGATCGTAGAATAAAAAGTCCTCGCATACCTGCTTTATCCTCCTGTTGATCGTGTGCTTCTGGACAAACAGCTGTAGACCCGAGAAAAATCGATTTGTGTGGCATTCTTTGACATCTTTCCTTTTGGAAATGGTGATTACTTGACGAGAAAAGCTATTTTTCTGTCATATCCTTTGGAAAACGGTCATAAGAAAATGCTCTCAAACTCTTACGCTTACATAATTGTGTTGGAAATGCTCTGTATTTGTCAATAACATTTGGTTCTCGAATACCATTCTTTGACAACATATTTGGCAACATTTTTCTCCTAAATCCTCTTCAAAAGAATATGAATAGAATGGTTCTTTTAATGTTATTGTATTCCCTTGTAATCGTTCTAAATGAATGAATAATCAAATTCCGAAAGATTTGAAAGGATTAATGCTTCCTTTCGTTTATAACTGCATAAAGAAATGAGCAATAATACTCTTTCGGTTGAAAAATATACCTCTCTACGGTTTTTGTCATTCAACGACAAATGAATCACGGAATTTTCTTCTGTTATTAGGATTTAGCTCATCTCTGTTCCTCTATTCCCTCAAAGTTCTTTTGTTTCTGATATAATACGCGACAGGAAAAGGATTCCGAGAAAATATTTAAATTTATATCTCGAGGCTATTGAAAGCAAAAGGCGTTTAAGACTCTTTCGAGGAAGATTAATTCTTCGTAAGCTCTTTTTGCTCGACTGCCGGACCATTAACGAGATTACGGGCAGCTAAGAATCTTCTTGTTCCGTGCTGCCATCTGAAGGGTTTGGGCGACTCTATATACCGTGGTACACAGCGCTAGGCACAAGGCATATGGCGGGAGTTGCAGGTGTTAGGGTTATTGCCTAAGGCCGTATCATTTATAAGAGCAATGCAGATAAGAATGGGTTGGTTTCGAATTCGATGCATTAAGAGTTTTCTAATTCATCAAGGGCAAGATTTGTGGAGAAAAAGTCACCGAGCAAATAACAGGCCCCAATGAATACTTTTTGAAGCACGGAAAACTTTTACGATCAAGATTTGGTTTTAAGATACGTAAAAACCGAATGATACCAGAGTTTTCAATCGAAATGAATTCCCATCGTTTGCATTTATGAATGATCTAAATATTCTTTTAATTCTAGAGCAGTTATAATTATTCATTATATCTCGAAAGATAATCACAGGAATAATCAAATTGTATAATAAATGTGATCAGGGATAAGTGTTCGTTGATTAAGGTTTTAAATTGTTTTGATGGATACTTATGAATTGATTTTAATTGATAGATACTGAATAAATCTTTAATTTCTACACTTGGAAGTGAATGAGCATTTCAATTCTGAATAAGCTTGACTATTCCTGATGAATTGTTACAGAACATTGAAGTCTAAAACCATTTGTATATACAATATAAAAACGTAAATTAGCGATAATTATGAGTATATAAAATTAACTGCATTTTATTGATGAATATCGATGAGCAATACGAATTTTCATTCTAAATTACAACTTGACCCATAATAGACTAAGTTTCGCTTTCCAAAATTTCCTCACCATTTAGATGGTCCTGTTCAACAGGGAAAGATTGTATGCAAAGATTACTTATGAGAACAGCATCCGAATCGGTAGCAATTTGTGAATCGATAACCATAAAGTTTTTTGTCCCATTATTTCTCTCTAAATTACGCAACACGCATTTCGTCATCGCATTTCTCAAAAGTGCGTAGCATCCAAACTATTTGCAAAACTCATCGGATCGCAAATTCGCAAAGCCTCGGATGTCAAATATTCATTGTCATTTCTGTGCAATTCCCAAATTATGCTCATCGGTGGCACGATAAAACGATTGACCGTGAAAATTAATTCGAAATTGCAGTCCGCATCGATTAAGTTATTCGGATTATGAATTCAACGCTCCGTCGTTTTTGTTTACCCAACGAAAAATCTAAGAATGGCCTTGTTGTATAAATTTCAATCGAGCGAAACGAAATAAATAGTCGAGTACTAATGCACGGGAGCTTTTAACGAGTCCTTTTATTTTATTCAGCGGATAATGTGTTCCGAAGTTGTTTCGTCCATCCCTTTCGATTTCAAAGGGATGTTTTGCAATATCTATTTATTTATCGATACGCGTTTATTATTTGTGGACCGCCGATGTAATGAATGCTCATAACAGATGTTGGACACACACACTCATTAGCCATCAGTGTTATTCAGTTCAGTTAATAGAGAATAAATTTTTAGAGTTCAGCAGAACGATTTACCCATGATCACACGTGCAATTAACATTTAGAACTCCATTTTCACGTGATGCGTGAAGTGAATGCATAGAGATAGCAAAAATCTTTCCTGCCTTTTTAGGTAATTATTCTCGTAATTTAGTAGAAATTAAATGTAATTTGTATTCAAAAGAAAAGATTCAGAATTATGGGTATTTCATTGCGGAAATAAAAAGAGAATTACGTTTCTTATCCATATAATGGAAATATAAGGATTGATGTGTAAAATAAAATCATGGGTAATATAGATGAGATGAAATACGGGTTGACGAGGAAACTATGAACTACAATCTTTTTCTTCTTACGTATTATAATCAGCCACAGAATGGTTTCATTGGATGCACTTATATGTAAAAATTTAATCTCAAAGATGATCGAAATAATATGGATATCGTCCATTTTTCGCTCCCTGAAAAGGTAAAGTATTTTTGATGATCGATAGATACAGAAAATAATATCAAACTCCGATTCCTATTAGAAATAAGTTTTCTGATTTGAAATAAATTTTTATTCTATAAAGACGATAAAACTTAATATTCAGAGAAGAATTAAATGTGTAAAGAATTTGAGTTTTGCATACTAGATTTATTGACAGATGAATCAGTTTTCAGGTATTTCTTATTGTGTAACTGTATTGAAACTATCGATCGACTTTTAATCTAATAATTGTGAAGATATTAATCGGAAATTTATAAAAAATTTGAAAAGCCGTAAGTTTTCGATTTAAAAGATTCCCATCAGAAACTCATCGCTGGGAAATCTTTTCTTTTGGTAAATATGATTTGGGATTTGGAAAAAGAATGTATTATTTTTCTTCTAAGGAAGAGTTTGACTGCAGAAAATGGTTTTCAATAAATATGTCATATTGAATTGAGATATTCAATGAGAATTTCCACCAATTATCTCAGAAATTGATCCATTTTAAAGAAAATGTTGTTGAAAATCTGGTATTTCACGATGATCTATTTCTTCTCTGCAGAAATCGATCGAATTAGCTTACAATGGACAAGAAGCACGATATAATTTAATTGAAGGAAAATTCAATCCACTTTTACGTTCCCAGAATTCAGGCAAATATCCTCGCTCATTTGGCCACGAAGGATTTAAAACCGCCTCACCGATAATTTTGAATTATAGACGATTAAGCGTTCTCAACAAACTGAATCGGTATCATGCAGAACGTCCTTTCTCGTCCTGTTCACTGATCCGAAATCATAATGGGCAGAAATTCGTCCGAAATTATATAGATAAGCGCACGTCTGCCACAGATGCATCAAAACGCAGCCAAGGACGGCATAAATGCACTCTTTCCGTCGGACAACACGAGGGAAATAAAAACTCATGCACGGAAATGAAAAATCCGTACAGGACAATCACGGTAGAGTGAAGGAAGGCCCGGGGCACACCGCACCCGCCGGCGATTAGCGAGTCATTACGTATTTGTAGTTTAATTAGGTGGATTTTATTTTCACGAGGGACATAGACTTGTCCCAAGCAGATCTCTCTTAATTGATGTATATACGGCGTAACCTGTCGCGGAACGTGGTTGACAAGTCTTTTATCTCTATGAACAGTAACACACCAGCTGAGAACAACAGATTTACACAGGTTTCAATGAGTATTCACGAGCGAAAGAGTAATTCCAGCTGGATGTCACTCATACGCTCCGATAAGTTGTCACGTTTTGTGACTTAGCAAACGATATCTGTTCATAATTTTATGCTGGATCCGGGTTTAGAAATTCGCTAATGGTGAATTGAGATATTGATTTGTATGCCAGTTTGCTTTGTATTTTTGAAGTCCATACATAATTTTTGCCTGAGGAAAATCACAATGAGCTCTTAAATGTTTACAAATATACTTATCTTAGCCTAATCTGGAGAAAAATATATTTGGCTGGTTAGGATTGGAACAAGGAACTTTTCTAATCTTGAGTGAAACTATTCTGATATTAAAGTCTCCAGTTTTATCGGTGGAAATCACATCATTGTCGCTATCTTCACAATCAACAGACGATGTGGAAAATCATCCTAGACACTCAAATAGATGCAAAGACACCTTGAAATTACTTGTTTAGCAGTTCTTTTGAAGTTTTCATTGTACTTGAATGGTGAGCTTAAAGTGAGGGAAAAGAAATGTTTTATCGAACCCTTTGGAGTTTTATGCTAACATAATTATTCCCTAAATTAAAAATTTCACAATTCTGAAACCTATAATATTCGTTTTAATCCACCACAAAGCCAGGCAAAGTAATTGGATACCAAATTTAAATATTAGAAGGTTATTTCTAAATAATAATAATTTACATTACTTGAGCTTTTTAGGGCAATTAACCTCCATAATTCAAAATAATATCTTACAATGAATGCCGATATCCAAATCTTCAACCTTTAACCTACGAGTTTCAATTTTTTGGCTAATAATCATATTTCTAATCGTCATTTTCTACAACAAACATTAATTGGGGAAGAAACGGCCTATTTAATCTTGAGCGTTTTATTTGTGGAACTAATGACATGATGATACGCACACATGCTGTAGATGACAGTTGAGCATCACTGAGTTTTAATTACATTCCTTTTTAAACGAACTGTGAAATTAAAACGCACTATCTTTCATTAATCTCTACATGAATCTCTTTAGCATTTGACGTAACATTTTCGGATTAAATTGCCTAAAAAGAGGAGCAAATCATATTCGTCTCAATAGATACAAAAATCGAAATATTCAAAAAATCACCGCCTCATTTCAGAATTTTCTCTTTTTATTGAGTTTTAATTGGAAATCTCATTGAGTTGCGAGTAACTATTAAACTTAATATTAATAAAACAGAATCCTATTTCAATTGATGTCTTTCAATATAAATTAGGATTTATGAATGCAGCAATGATGAAACACGTGAAGTAGATCGTAATGAATTAATATTTATTAATAAATACATATCGTTTCATCAAAATCATGTAATGAATCCGTATAAGAAACTCAAAATTGAATTTGAAAGAAACATTTAATCCTTGTTATAGTTATCGAGTTTTTTTTTATTGAACGAATTCTTCATTAACACACGTAAATCCGCAATAAATTCAGTCGTACTTTAAATAAACTAGAATTGAAAATTGTATAATTTAGATATATGAATATGAAAATGTGACATGAAAAATTAATAACGCAAGCTGAGATAGCGAGAGATATTATATATGTATTATAAATGTACTACTTCTTTGTGTAAAAATGAATTTAGATAATTTTTATGAACTGTCATAACATAATAAAGGAAGAGGTTAATGGAGAGATTTTGAAGCATTTTTACCTTCAGTGGAATTGAATTAGAGGAAGATTCGATTCCAAACAAGGCATAAGACTCGGAATGATGTGAAGCGATAATTTTCCACGCAGTGTAAAATAACTTTATCCGCCAACTTGTTTGCACTTTGTGCCGGAAAGGACTGATAAAGAGACCAACGTTTCATGACTTTTGGATTCCAGAAAGAAGAAGTCACAAGAGAAAATATTTACGAAGATGTTTTTGAGCATCATCTGTTTGGATATACCTTACATATATTTTACGAGCTCTAATGCAGAGAATTATTCCCGTCTCAAAAATTTCCTTTTCCGATGTAACATGTAATTAGGAGCCGAAATGCGAATTGGACTCGCAAATAACTTTTCCACCCGAGAGGTAAACATTCAGTCAATGCCCCCTCGCTTTGTTTGCCATAGTTAAAATAACGACGGGGAAGTAGAAACCCTGAGCATTTCTTTGAAGCACAAATTTCGTCAAAGGAGTTCCTCTCTCTCGCATCCCGGAAGACTTCTGAGAAGAATTTTCTCCTTCGAAAAATCGCTCTTAATTTTTCCCCTTGGAATCACTCGGATAAACAAATCGCTGTCAACTCATTCGTCTGTACCTTTCTTCCCTTTGTAAATAAGAAAGCTTTCTTCCAGTTCCAAAGACACGCAATCACAAAAATCGGATTGAAGGGAATGCAGACGTACCAAGAAAGACCCCCCTCTCTCTTCAGCAGGGAAATGTTGAAGGGATCCATCGCATTTCTTCAGGGCGAATATCAGATGGCGCAGCTGTCGCTCCCCTATCCTTAACGTCAGCGCCCACCAGCGACAGTTCCCCTGTACTACGACAGGCGTTAGATCCTGAGAACTAACTGAAGAACTGGATTTTCGAAAAGTTTTCTCGTCCGAACGCGTCCGAGAATATCATTTGATGATTGACTTTTTTATTCTGAATGGGATTATTCTCAGAGCAGACCAATGTTATAGTAATTTTGTAGTATTTCAATGAAATCAGTCTTCTTTTCGATTAGTCTTTTGAATGATTGACACTTTTATCATCTCTTGACCGTTATGTTCTTTCATTGTCCTTCATCATGCACTCTGACACTTTGTTCTTTTTAGATATCCTGTAGAGTGACATACAGAATGGGGTTAAAAATCATTACGCTACTAATTTCTTTGGATAAAGCTGACATGGGAATTGACTGAATGTTATCATATAAGTGATAGATGTAAGGAGATTTAGAGCGAAATTTAGAGAGAAATTTTCTAGAGCATATCTTCAAAATTGTATTGAAACGTTATCCAATAGGTGTAATTTAACGCTACAAATCATCGAGAGAGTGTGGAAAGATAAAATGGGCACTCATGTATATAATCATTAAAGTACAAACTTCGAAAGATAGAGAAAGAATTCACGCCCTTAAGTTACACTCCTTGTCAATATGGATTAGAAGGAATAAGGCAAATAAAAAAGCGGAATTTCAAGAGGGTACGAAAATTTTGTTGCGCGATGAACAAATAGCATAAATCATGACTGAAAACATAGACGCAGGAAAATAATTACCGCATTGTGTTTTATTTTTATTGTCCTAAGAGTTATTGTAATCATCAGTTGAATTACGTGCCATAGCAATAACCCTCCCAGTAATAGTTTACAATTCTGTACCTGTACGATCAAATTGCACGAACCCATCTCGTAATACTTTCACCTTTTCTTATTCCTTAATTCCATATGCATTTAGTTAAAGATTATTGCAAAATTTTATGTTGGATCGGTACATATAGTAGATATATCTGTACACGAAGAGGAAGATATTAATAATAGATTACTAGATTTTTCTTTTAACCTAGGTTAGGGTTGAAGGTTTTTCTTCCAATATTGATTGGCAGTAATGACTAATATATGTGATACTGTGAACTTTATCTAATATATGTGATAGGATGCAAGAATTAGCGTTATTAAATTAGATTCAAGGAATCTTATGGAATTATCCTGTGAAGAAGTTAGAGAAACTCAAGGAGTGTATAGATTGGAAAATTCAAGCAAAAAGTTTAAGTAATTATTCATGTATTAAACATATGAACTAAAACCTCCTTTTCTTGATTAACGTATGCATGTGAATATAGATTAGAAAATTACCATCGAGAAGGTCACCGGGAACTACTACGAACAATTATTTTAGAACCATTGTAAATCTAGAATTTTATGGTCAATATATTCTGGTTGTATTATCTGGAACCTTTTCTCGATTCAGTGAATGAAAGAAAATCTTAACTTGCTCATATTCAATAAAAACGTACGCGTCTAACTATTCATCGTTCATCTAACCTGAGATTGAGACCTTCAGCTAAGGTTAGCGACCTTAAAATTCGTACCAACATTAGAAATTCTAACTTAACGTAACCAAGGAGATCATCAACTCGTTAATCCATTGACATGCGTACTTGGAGCGAAGTGAAACAGACGGAACAACGGCGGATCTCTCGCATTCCCGACCGATAAGGAAGTACCTCTCGGTCCATATGGAAGAGACATACAGCGATTTCCCCCTCGCGCCGCTCCATCGATCTTTCTCCCCGTATTGCACCTCCTCCACTTAGGCTGACCTTCCCTCTAGGTTAAGGTCAGAGGACCCCCCTCCGAAAAAAAACCCCTCCCGTTTTCCTTTTCGCCGAGCGCTTTTGTTTCGCCGTCGAACTCCTTCCCCACCCACGCCCGCGATTTCCCTTTTTTATTCGAGTGCATAGCCTTCATTTGCCGGGATCTTCCCTTTAGATAGCCCCGCTAAAAACCTCAAGGGGAACACTCGTTTTCTTCTAACTCTTTCTTTTTTTTAATCTCCTACGTTTTCTTTTTCCATTATTTGTTTCCTCTCTTTGTTTTTCGTTTATATTTGTCGCGGGAGTTCCTTCGCATTTTTTCCCGTTCGTCCCGAAGTCTGCGACGCGCGCTTTTCCGGGAAATCCCCGCTCGTATCCAAAACAAATCCGCGGAGGGAAATGTTTTTTTTTGCTCCTCCCTCAAGGTCCTTTTTTAAAGGGAATTTTCGACGCTGATGAGAGAAGATGATGGACTGAGGCGTTATGGTTTGATGATCGCGTTCTAAATCGTTCTGTTGAAAGGTGGATGTTTTTTATGGCGAAAGATGCCCGGGCCCTGTATGGCGTATGGTGCGTTTTATGAGTAATTTAGGGTAGTTTAGGATCAGGATCATTGTGGATTCATTGAAAATTTTTAAAATATAGGTAATTTAATCATTTAAAGTTAAAGATTGAAAATTTCCAATCTTTGAAAGGAATCCGGAAGTGAGTTTTTGTACGTTTATGAAGTTTAAAAACTGTTTTCGGTGCGGTGAAGTTCATGAAGCATATTTTTAGGGATTCGAAGTATTGTTTCATATCTTCACGAATTTTAAAATTCTCTTTACTGTTGTAATTATCAACTTATCGGATTGTTATTTATATATTATCTTTTATTTAATCAAATCAGTGGTCTTATTAGTTTCTTCATTTTACTTTTATAATCAATTATTATCCAAGCAACGTAATCAGTGTATCCTCGTTCCTTTTTTGAAATTTTCAAACGGTTTGTATTATTATGAAGTTCTGAGTTTACAGTTCATTTTCATCTTCTTAATAAATGAATTATTATCCAAAAAATATGTAATATATGTTAAAATTTTATGTATTCCGTCCTCAAAACTTCATACCACATTCACAGCCAAGCAGTTTAGTCAAGAAACTTATGTCTTTTGGAAAGTGAGGCAAATGAATCTTACATTAAAATCACGGATAATATTGTGAGGCTATATTTACGTATAGAAAATATAGTAATTACTTCCTCTTTTGAAGAAATGTCTTTTTTATACTTAATTTATATGTTTTAACTATATATTGCTCCTGTGGGAATTTTACAACCATCAGTAATTCATAAAACACACGCTAACATTTTTCTCAATATTCCGTGATCATAATTTTCTTCTTAATTGCCAAAAGGGATGTAAAAATACTCCATGCTGATCAGATTTTCATTCTTGAAAGTTTTTTAGATTACTTTATGTTAGTGTTTACCTTGCCAAAACGACAAAGGAATTCATACAAATTTACAACGGTAAAATTTCTCAGATTATGTCACAAGTAACATTAGCTTTTGTTATAAAATTGTGATAGAATGTATACAAATGAGTAACCACTGGGACAAGTTGGAGTTTCGTGGGCTCCCATAGCATGCAGCGTATGCGTCACCGAAGTCCTGTTTCCATGCAACCTGCGGACTCCCACCGAAGCATTCCCGGCTCTTTGTTTGCGTTTGGCCCATTCATTACGAATGACGTAGATAAATAATTGGGTGCATAAATTTTAATTACATTGTCTTCTATGTTCATTATGTAATTTATTTTTTAAAGATATGAATTCCTTATAGAGATTCTTAGGAGTGGATTATGTAAATCAATAATATTATTATTTATAATCATATATAAGAAATATTTATGGAATTAAAGTAGTAGGAAATTCATTCTCCCATAGTTTTAGATCACGTAACTTTAGCAGTAACTATCAAGACATTTATGTTAAGAAATAAGTAAATTAAATCTGCGAAATGTAATTGCTTTAAGCACTAGTTGTATGTATTATATTTTGCTCTAAAATACCTAAATATGTATTATTTTTTAAATGTAGACATCAGCTTACATTTAAGTCATTATTGAGCCGACAGACTTGATGAACTGGTCGATTCGAGAGAATGCTTGGGTGAAGTGCAATTTCATTCCATGATTTCAGATCGAGTCATATTAATTATCAACTTCCTTTACGAGATTAATAGGTGGAGAATGAAAACCTAAAGTTAGCTTGTTATTTCCCGTCAATTTCTTTGTATCCATCCATTATCAGTGTGTAATTTAAAGGAAAAAAAGCTGTTTCGTTGACACGGTTTTCTAGTACACTTTTTGTTCGCACTGGAAGTCCTTCGCGGTAATTTCAAGGAGGATTTCTCATAGGATTACAAAGCTCAGGAAAAATGAAAAACGATGTTTTTCTCCAACTTCCGGAGCATTATGATCAAGGGCATTATTAAGCGATGGTCTGAAAGATGAGGAACTAAAAATAGCAAATAGGTTGAGAACGTTCTTCAAAAGATTTCAAGGTTGCTTTGTCAATAAGGACTGTAATTGACGTGCATTACATCTCTCGGATGTTATTGATTATATTGGAAGGTGATATATTCATTTTTTGTCCTCTTTGAGTTACTAATGATTTTTTGTTGCACTAACACAATGCGGAAAGTAATCTTGTACAGAAGAGTTACTTCGTAATTTAATAATCGGTTAATATTTCTATCTCTTGCTTTTACGGAAATATTGTCGCCTAAACTACAAATATCTATATGAATTTATCAACAAATGAGCATTTTAATTTCTGTATTTACAGCGTAGAAGAAATTAGAAATTTAAGGTTAAAATGAGAAATGAAATTATAATAGACTGATCGTGTCAGTAAGGAAGTTTTAACTTGTGAACATAAAATGGAAAAAGTTGTCAATAAAGAACTATAATGGAAACAAGATGAAATTTTAATCTAGGTCACAAAAATATGAAAACCTTATTGAGTTAATTGTTTTCGAGAATTAAAAGGATGACGACAGGAGTTATATTGACGTTCAATTACGTTTCTTTGCCATTATTACGTAGAGAATGATCATAATTTAGATTTTGTCCACCAAGCTCTTTTCGTTAGTTTAATTTGTTCCACTTTTATACTTATTAAGTCCTGTTTTAGCTTATGAGGGGTTTGAGGGGAGTTCACAGATTACAAAGATTGATGTTATAGGAGTAGAAATGATTTGGGAACTTCTGCAAAGTAAATCTTATCTAGCTGCTCTTTTAATATGCTGAAAGAACTACAGTAATCGTAGCAATATAGAGTCTCGAACAAAAAATATACTCTTATATACTATATTCATTTTAATTAAAGTAAGCATATTATTGTAACCAATATCGCTCTGTTTACGTAAAAGATCCGGACGACTCCTTATTTTCTCATAGCAAATATAATAATCTAATGCGTAGCTGTTGTAATGAGGAATTTATTAGCATAGCATTGATTAATGTTAATTAATTAACTAACTGGTAACGATAGTATTCGTAGATGTGGGTAGATGTTATGCAAAAGAGTGTATATCTGTTACGGTGAGGCTCGTACAGTTGTGCTCAACGTACATTTTACGTACTTATCAAACTACGGAATACATTATTCCTGATAAACTTGGCAAAACTTGAAAAAAGATAATGTATCAAACAGCTCGTGTGCCTTTCTCGCCCATAGAGAGAGCTAAACGCAGAAGGGCGTTTTTCAGGGTATTTATGTAGATGCATCACAGCATAAGAAACGAGACAAGAGAAAATATAGCCCAGATCTTGGATTAAATGTGGACTGAATCTTGGCGGAGATAACTCAAAGAAAAAAACAGCTTTATCTAGAGTGTAATCCATCCATCCATCGAATGAAACCTTAGATTTTATCACGCCCGATATTTATGCGTGAATTTTGTAGCCACATGTTACGACTTCATTTCGCGCGAAGTCAAACAAAAGGAAACTTACTTTGTTGTTTCCGAGAGGGAGGTCGCTTTCCTAGGTTCACGTCGAAATCATTATGTTTATCCAAAGCGAAATTCTTGAAAGGCGGAGCTCTCGCCAGACATTCCCTATCTTTTATTTCACGGCTCTATCCATCTTCGGTGGACACAGCTGCTCCGTCTCTGTGTGTTCAGACGACGGCTTGCGAAGGTGTTTGGGCCCGTTCAATAAGAGAGTACGTTATATGCACGGACGTGGGTGTTTGTTCCTTTGGAGTTTTGGTGCCGATCCCGTGCATTTAAATAACCGCAAACTAAATCACGCGCCCTGCACGAGGCACCGTGACTTAATGCCCACACTCACGCTCTAAGTATAAACGTGATTAGTCTAGAGTCTCTTTACGGGTTATATTTGCGAGAGCGTATTAAGTCACTTTGAGGTAGGTTTTATTTATTCTGATCACATTCAAACACTGAGGATTTGTATGGTTTTGTGTGTCTCGGACCTTTCTTTATTAGCATAAACTAACTTAGATAACCTTCAGGTAATGTAGGTTTGGTATCCTTCATATTTTTTGGGTTTTTTTGCTTACGCTACGCAGGAAGTTGTATGTTTTAAAAATTTGTATTTTTATAAAATAATATAGACTAACCGAAACAGACTTCAACTATGTATGCTTTAAAGGAATATTTTCTTATCATGCTGGGCATTGAAAGCGATTTCAGGATGAGAATTCGTAAAGAAAAGTAATGTTTGCGAAATTAAAATGATTAGATCGTATAGATTTCTAACTTAAAATAAATTAAATGCCGTAATTATGATTATTCATAATGAATTCTATGTTTTAAGATTTAACGAAACGTGATTATTTACGTTATATTTGTGATGGCAAAGTCACAAACTGCGGATGTTATTGATCACGTATATCCAATTTACGTGGATTTATTTCCTTAAAGGAATATTTACTGATATATCTAAATAATACATTAGTTTCAAATCTAAAAATCTCAAAAAATGCTCCTTTAAATAGCCTTTACGTCTTGTAATGATAACTGACTTAAACGGCATATTATCAATGATTTAATATAATGGACGCATGCGTTTTTGCCATGACGTACCATTAGAAATCGACCTTATTCTGTTATCAGGGGCGTGAAAATACTCAGGATTTTAACATCTATAATAAATAGTTATCCACATACAATTTTAGCTATACTCGTTTTTGTACTCTGGTTCCGTCATTTACCGACTTAAACCTAAACTAAAATGTTAAGAGAACATTGGTCAGTAAAGAAAGAGAACAAGACGAATATGATGAAAATAATTAGCTTCAAATAAAGCTCTTATTTATTTGAATTTGATTTAGGATATTTGAATGTACCCTTGTTCATATGAAGGTAACTCGAGTAAATATGTTACGAAGTCGACCGATATTAAATAATTTTCTTCTAAATTTATGTTTAGTGCATATTGCTGTAGTAATGAAAATAACCTTCAGGAAGATACTCTATACTGTAATGGTTGTAGCATCGATAAATAAAACAGGTTCAGCAATGGTCAGAGCCAAACCGGAATTGAAATCAAATTTCGATTTCTTGCAGAACCGGAAACAAACCGGAACGGAAGATGTTTCAATTCGATACCCTGATCGCGCCTTAATATTGATGATGTAGCGTAGTAAAACTTAAGAGTAACTAGAAAAAGAAATAGCAATTTTACTAGTCTTATCAATTTCTAATAATCGCATATCCTCCAACGAAAATACTTTTTTTGACAATCCTGTATATGTATATCCTGCAGTAAATATAGCTGTATTCTTATTTGCCATCAAGTTTGTGATTATAGTAAAAAACCATAGAATATCATTCCCTATTGAATCTTGTTTTTAATGCCTGATTATTATAGATAGCCTCAAGTGAAAACGAAACAGCTTTAAAGGAAAATTTCTTATGCAACTCCTAACTTGAAACTACTGTTATTTTTATACTTACTTTATTTGGAGTTCCACAATTGTGAAGGCTCCTTCATTACTGTATTCAAAGATATTTTTGGCCATGCAGGTGGTGTAAATCCCTTTTTGGGTCCAAGGGTCCAATTCTAAGGAAATTAATTACAGGAGTCAAAAAAATTAACCTCCTCCATTGACTCGCCTTGTTTGATCGAAAACCGAAGTAACTTAGAGTATTTCACTTGTTTTTATTACAATTTCCATCACTTAAATATCCCAATTATCCGATAAAGATTTACGGCGTTCATAAGTCTAAATGTTTGATCGAATCGGGACGAGTAATTAATTCACCCTCCCTAACAACCCACTTTTTTCGGGAGTCTCTCATTGGAATTGCGGTACACAAGACCATCAAACGAGACGTCAAGATCGATTCTTCAATTTCCTCAAATTGGAAGATGCGGTTCTTTAATGAGCAAGAAGTAGTTTGTCTTCGTTCATTGGCGGGGCTCTCAGAGAAGAGGATTTCTTCTGCAGGAGAATCGCATTAAAGATGAAAAGGACCTCATTCCTCAGTGGTAACCAATCCGATCTTCATCGATCCGTTCATCGGCGCCCTTCTCGTAGCCCAACAGTCGCCCTTCCGTGGCGCCGACGGTGACACGTGGACCGAGCTATTAATTAAAAAAGGCTAGACACAAACGAGATCGAAAGTGGGGAAAGTAAGAGAAAGGCATTTCTTCCGGTCAGAATGTCTTTGAAATGAAACGAGAGGATTCTTCCATTGTCCCTCGTTAATTTCCGAGGGGCAGAATGCTGCCAAAGCTTATTATCTTTGATGCGATTTATCACTCCATCCGTAAAGCCCTCTGGAGCGTGGTGTTTTTTCGACGGAGGAAGGTTCGCTAGGTTTGGGAAGGAGTTCGGATAGTGAAGAACTAATTCGCGTTGAATTTAAGTAGATATAGATAAATAGAATTTGTATACTGTACAGTGGTTTCGATATGTCTGACGAATATTGAGAATATTTAACTTTCTTTGGTAATAGTTTCGATAAAATGATGGTTTGCATTCATGGTCAAAACGGTGAATTATTTTGATAACGTCGTAGATCTATTACTATATATACCTATCGTAACTGATTGGCATAATAAAGCTTTACAGAAATGTATGTGTATGGTGATCGGAAGGAATGCACAATAGATTCGTATAGAGGGAATTATTCACAAGAAGAGATAGCATCCTTTCTATTCTTTCATGTATTTAAATATTTCATGTATCTTTATTGTGTAGTCTCACATTCTTTCATCATAATCTTAACAATGATGAACATTAGACATATTATTGGAGTCGGCTATCGGAAGTAGGTATTTTAACCTCTATCTTCTAATAATTCTTCATAAGTCTTGTTTTCCAATCTCCTAACGAGGAGGGAATACATCTCATTACATTAACGTGTACAGATCTTGGAATGGAAGGAAATACTCTTTACTCCCAATATCACCCGAAATAAAGATATTTTATTATCATTTCCTCTAATTCACTCCCTCAAGTTCTACTTTACAAAGGACTTTACAGTCCCAATTTCGTCCAATAAAGTGGTATGTTTGTATGAGCATTAGATGCTGCATAATATTGCTTCTCGGTATTATAATAGTAATTTGTGTACATATACATTGAAAGTGATTCTATTCCAAATAAATGAAATCTCTAAGAGTTTTATCAGGGAAAATAATTTTCAAACTTTTTTGAGGAGCAGCTATAATTGTGGATTGGAACTCGTTGCTTGGTCAGGTTCTCAAAAACCTCTTTAAAATAAGTTTGCTTGAGCAGTCCTTGTGAATATTCTCAAAACCCAGTCTCTATTGTCCTTAAAACTGGACATTGGAAATATCTCCCAAAATGTCGGTATAGTACTGTTGAGAATTATGATGATTATGTATATTGCGCAATATTATGATAATTAATTAGATGAAAGCTAATGATTGCAATCTCTCATTGGCAGCATTATCCATGAAAAAATGAAATTTTTCTGAAAACTATTTCGATCTTCAAGAATTATTTTCACCGAGTTAATGAGCTTAGATTTTTTGCTAAAGATATTTATATGAAATAGGAAATAAAGATATTTATAGGAATGTAGGAAAATATCCTAAGCTCTAGATGAATTTTTTTAAATAATTCTTAAAGAAAATGAAATGTAGATTTAGGTAGTCTTGATTTGCAATTATCAAAAGCGCTTTTATTCACAAATTGTTTAGAAAGTTAAATTATTTAATTTATGCGCACTTAATTAAATCAATAATGAATTCGAGTACAATGTAAGTACATGACATAATGAGAAAAAGGAATCTTTTCTGCAACCTAAAAATTTCATATAATTTGCATTTATCCTTACGGAACTGAAAAATTTTAACATTTTACACATAGAACATTGATGTTAATGCTGGACCGAAGTATGCAGATTTAGAAGTTGACTGTTATAATAGTTAAAGAATTTACACGTAATAATTTATAGAATTTTTTTAGAGAGTTAAAACTATACTGAACGAGGATTACTTCTAGTAGGCTGCTTATAATATAATTAATGCAAATTAATTCCTGTATCAGTTTTTCAATGTCCAATAGAGTGTATGGGAACAATTCTGACGATTTTTCTTTTAAAACTGGATTCCTACGTATTTAACCTGTAATTAAAAACTTTCTTGTGTAGTACTCAAGTAGGAGAGATGTAGAAAGAACATGTGACAGAACATATTTATACATTTTCAAGTCCAAGAAAAATTTCCTATCCCTCGGAATTCAAACAAGGGCCATAAAAACAATAGTATTTTCTGTAGGACCAAAATATTTCTTCATCTATAGTATTCGTTGGATTCTCTTAGTTTCAAGATGTTTATTCTTCGCAGGCGATCCAAAAATAGCTTCAAGATACGGAAACTTTTTTAAAGGACTCCAAAGAGAGCGAAGGCGTTCTGTAGACGAGAAGTCGCGAACAACACACGAGAGATTCACACTTCATCTCTGTAATCTTTATATTACCCTTTTAAGAGCTCTCCTCTGTAGTCGACCATAAAGCCGCCTCTCGGAGGAGCAATTCAATGATAGATCGAATCTTTTTAAAAGCATCGAACGAAAAAAACATCTTAATCAGACGTAATTAAAGGTGGTTCACCTTCTTTAGAATCCAAATGGGTTCCTGATCGCATAAAAGGAGGGAATTAATTGATCCCCGAGGAATTATGAGGTAAAAAAGAAAAGATGCATTCCTTTCCGAAGCACATGTCCGTTAATTTATATTCCATCGCTTCTCCGAAACTTCGCATTACTTTCTAACGACCGCGTGGAATGTTGGAGACTTAATTCCCCAAGTGAATTTACGTTTTATATCTTCTCCAAATCGGTTCGAGGTCACTCTTTTGAAGGTTGAGGTCTCAATTTGATTAGAAATATTGCGGTGAAAATCTATTGGAATAAAGTTGCCTTTCTCATTAGAAATGTGATGACAATAGATGCCAATTCGATTATAGTTGGGACACGTTTGATCAATATGCTACATGGATTCAGAATCCATCTGCTTGGACATGAAAGATATATTGTTCTTATGTTTCCATAAATAGAAAATTGGCAAATGAAAACTATAATTTTCAATTAACATACCATCGTAATAGAATGTTTACCATGGCTCGTCTCATTAGAACAATAAGAAAATTGGATCTAAATAATATATGGGTAAAATCTAGTAAAAAAACTAAGAGGAGTTACCATTAGATTAGGATATATTACTTTTTATATTAGATTATTAATTATTTTTAGATTATATATTTAAATTTACTTATTGCTGGTAAAAGATTTATTTCTCTAAAATTTATATTTTGGAACCAATTGCTTTCTGCTTAGTTTCTTAATAACTATCTTTCTTTTGAAACATACGCCTAAATACTGCTGGGAAAATTGTTTTCCGGATATTAAAAAGAATGATGTAAATAATCAGAAGGTGTTTATGTTAGCTGAAATTCCGTCAAGGATTTTTTCAGCGAAAGACCTAATTTTCTCTGTTTGAGATTTCCTAATATTTATTCGTCACCGTAGCGACCTTATTCGTAGCTGTTTGAGACAACCCAATATTTATTTATTCATCGCCGTGGTGATTCGAGAGTTGACATTCAACACCCGTCTATTCGATCTAGAGTAACGCTTTTTTCCCTTCGTTCAATACCGAAATGTGTCATAAGCAGAGCAATTAGGGGCCCCAAGTAATCTCTCGGCACACGCGAACAGCGTCTCGATTCTTTCACGCGACGGAGGTGTACTCACGGCAAGAAAAAACGGCGACACGGAGCTTCATTGTTACCGAGCAAATTTACTTATCACTCGGAGTGGCCGAAACCTGATAGCATGTGGGAGGGGGCCCAAGAGTCGGCAATTACCTTTGATCGTTCGGCTCCCTTTTAACTTTTGGGCCGACACAGAAGGAGTACCGGAGGAGGTGGAGGGAACGCTGTTTCAGATAAGGTCGCGGAGAAATTTTACGCCCTAGATTCCTCACGTTGATTCTCCGGTCGAAAACGAATTTGCCTCTCTGAGTCAAGAATGCATCTTCGTCGATTCACAGTCAAGGTTGAGGAAACAATGCTTTCACTGTTTTTTTTCTTTCAAATTAGCTTTTCGAATGGTTCTGGGAATATAAATATAAGGAATTAAACATGGATTAATTCCGTACTCATCTGCTACAGTAGCATAAATTCTTTTATTGCTTCATATTTTGGGAGTTTAATACGATCTGTCTTATAAAATGGCCCATAAAAGCTAGTTTCAGGAGGATTTTTGCGGGATTTTATACACGTATTAGATTGATTTTTACTCTTGAAGATGTTACGGAGGATTGGTGAAATAGATTGCTTTTAATCATTTTTTTCACGAAGTCCGTAGTTTGGAATCGAAGTAGTTTCTCTATATCACTAAGAGAGATTTAATGGCAGAGGTTTTATCATCCTTTAGGATGGAAACGTTGCCCAGAAACGAGAATTAAATATAAAAGAGTTAAAGATATAACGAAAGTAATTGCGCAGAAGATCAAAATGGTACATTCTGTTAATGAGGAAGGATTTAGTGGAAGAAAAAGGACTATATCGTATATCTTGTTGTCTCAATTTTCGAATTTTTTCCTTTTTAACTTTGGATGCTTTTGATCTTAACCAATAATTATTGTATACACTTAGGCATCCCACGAGATACTTTGTTTGATCTTTCGATTTATTCGACGCTTTTTTTTCTCTTAAAAGATTCTCAGATCTCATAATTGTTCCAGTTTTGTTTCAGTACCATAGTCGATTTCCTTAATTGCTGTTACAAAGTTGCGAAGATTATTCCAATAGGATGCGCACTATTCTTTTAATTATTACTCCGATTTTGTATCAAAGAATTATACATTCACTTTGATTCTCCAATCACTCAGTATTTAATTCTTTAGAATTTTCGATATAATTTGCGTGATACGTTTTTAAGATCAACGTTCTTTGTATTAAGAAAGGTTTTAATTCTTGAAAGAGATTAATTACAGTAAATTTGTACAAAAGAGATATTTTTATTATTTCAATCCCATAAATTCGTCTCCTTTTCAAATCTTATTAATGTAAGAAGAATACAATTTTCTTTAGAGATTTTCTTTACGCTCCATTATAAGATAAATATCTCCGCCTTTATGATATTGAATCATCTTCATACATATTCAATTATTAGGTATCTTAATAATTTAAACGAATTATTATATTGATTGCCCAAATTATATCCTAAGCCATGGTTTGATTTTGTCATTGCTAATTCGTATATCTTGGATTTATCAAATAATAGTGAACGTTGTATTTTAGGTTTACAACAAGTTTTGGTAGCTCTTTTAGTCTTCAAATCGGTTTATCTTAGGTCAATTGTTTTAAAAATTGTATTATATTCTTCAAGTAAATCCTTAACTGCATACTCAGTAGATACACACTTAGTTAAATAGTTGAACTCTCGAACTTAAGAATTTGTTTGAATTTCTTCCAATCCACCATCATACTCCTTCGATAAGGTTGTTCATATTATACTCTGTATTGTTACAGCCCACTATTTTCGTTTGGTTTTTAATTTTTGCGGTAAATATTTAACGATGGAATGTAGTCTCCATTCAACGAATGACATCCTGATAAGCTTTCAATTTACTCCAAAAATCACTAGTATTTAGCAGTTACGGATACGTATCAAAAGTAAACTTCACTGTCTCAACTGAGAGAGATTCTTTAGAATCGAGTTCCAAAATCGAAAAGAGGAAATCGGGTAACAAAGTGGAATACTCAATATTCGTCATCCGTCCACCGATGGGCGATTCGAGAATAAAAAGATAAATTACTCGTCGAGAAATGAAAATGCAATTAATCAATCCCAACTGCCGATTCCTTTTTGAACGACATCAAAACCTCCCGGTTCCATCCTGCCCGCAAACTGCCACAATATCGCGACATTAAAAGTTGGTAGCGCGAAAAATTTGGGTGGAATCGGATTCTGAGGGGAGAAAAGGAGGAAATCACAATTTGTTACGGTGGACCACTTTAACACTTCATCTCACCGCAGCATCCCTAGATGGAAGATCGATCCCTCCCTTCCCGAGGTCATTTTTCACCGACCTCAGATCGTTATAACACGGCGAGGCGAAAAAAAAAGAATGCTTGCTTTACGTCGCCCATTAATAATGAATGTCATCGGCTATTTTCTCCTTCGGAATAATCTGATCGCGTTGAATTACTCTCATTGCGCGTATTTCGAGCGTGAATTTCCCCCAATTCCGTGGAAAGATGTTTTCACCTACATCTCTCTCTCATCAATCCATCTCAAAGCGTGTTTCATGACCGCACCGTTTTCGCTTTAATTCCACATTCCCTCTCCGGACGAAAGATATCCTCTCGCACGAATAGAATGCTCTCACGTCCGAAATTGAAAGCGTTCGTCAAGTGAGCGTCCTTATTTGAATTCGGGGTAAAGGGAAATGAACGATCCGTTTAAAGTCGTTTGCGATCCCGTATAGTCTCTTTAAAATTTGTTAGAGTAAATGGACGGTGAATTAAAATTAATTGATTGAATTCACGAGTGTACGATGATGACGATTTTAAAATTAGTGATTTCGTTTTGTCTCATTTATCACATATATAAAGGAAATCTATAAAGGAGGTATTTAATCATCTAAAAATGTAAAACTCTTAGGATCATTATACTACATTAAACGGAAGGATACATATGGACGATAAACAAGATTTAAAATGTACAATAAATTATGCAGAGAAAATTACGACTCCATAAAGTAAAATAGTATTCTATTCCATTGTGGAGGGATAGAAGTTAATTGTTACTAAGAATGACAGAGTAAATATAGTGGAAATCTTTTATTATATATCAAATATAGGATTTAGCAATATTTAAAGGCGATTAAAAATATAGTGTGTCAACAGACGTTAATACAACAAATTGTTGAGTATCTTATGTTATTGCATTCCTATTTATGAATAGAATGTTAAGGAAATAGTAAATAATAGGGTAATGTTATCAAAAACGTTCATCATCATTTTACTGGCTTATAGCTTCACGAGATATTTTAAACTTTTCATGAGGCAGATAGTAATTACGATGTATAAATGTATCAGTAGACTAAATGTGTGTAAAATAGTTTTCACTGGCTGATTTTCTAGAAAAGCCCCTGAATATCTTACTTTTACAGGATTTATTTGACTCGATTAATTTATTTATTGTAACTTGGCAACGTTTGTGATAGTAATTTTAATAGTAGCAATTATACTGTCAATATTTTTTTCCTTTTGAGGAACCTTCTTTATTCTAAATTATAGATCAATTCAGTCTCATTTTTGCGTATGATTTATTATCCCAAAATCTATGAAAAATAACGGGGTATGAATGATTTCAGTGGATGGTATTATACAATAGGTAATGATACATATATATTACTATAGTTAATACTAAATACAAAGATACTTCTCTGCTCTAATAGTGTGATAGGATAGTGTTTCATACCAGAAAAAGGAATGCCGTCTTTGAGTACAAAGATTTCTTCACTTTTTTCTTGAAAAGAGATTTAGAAAATTCTCTATGAACAATATAAACCAATTTATATAGATATTTTGTTGTAAAAATATCACTCCACCAGAGTTAGAGTGAGGTGATAAAACTATTTCATTAACTTCAACATATTTAATTTAATTTCTGAGAACACATTCATTTAAGTCTCTAAGGAAAACGTTTTTAATATTAAAAACTGACAAATTACGAATCTCATTAATTTTTTGGACTATTTTTTATACTTCTGTAGTATCGTATTCTAACTTTTATGCTACTATTTATCGTTTTATTTTTTAATTGTTGTCTTTAAATCTTTGTTCATTGCTTCCTTATTTTGTGAAAAGGAGCTATTATTATTCTTCTCAATTTTTTCTATGGTCTGTAATTATCCAGTTCCTTAGCTCCTTACTGGATACATTCTCTACTATATCTTTTTAGTTGGAGGTTCCGTATTACTAATGATATAGATTTCGGAATTCCTTAAAGTAGGAGGAAACGTTTCGGCTACTTCTGAGAAAATGTAATTAAGTCGCTTTTCTTTTGTTATGCTTTAATACGATAGGAGAAGGTTTGAGTAATTAATAATTCTCCTCTATGTTCCGGTCCTTTTAATAATCTCCTACTCTTTCTTTATTATCATTACAAATTTCTTATGAAAAAGTAGTCCTTTCAGAATATTTTATTGCGTAGTTCCTTCTTAGATTACCCTTTCTTTGTTCTCCGGGCGATATACGCCTCGTATACCTTTTCTTATTTAATTAAATGTTGAAATATTTGAACTTTACATTAGCGTTATTTTATTTACGTTCATTACATAAAATCATCTTTGAGTATAAGGTTTACAATAGATATTTGATTAACTGATTATGAGAGTAGGGAAATGAGTATTAAACATTAATTAGGAGTAAATCAAGTTTTGTAAGAGCGATTTCTTTCTTATTTTAATATATTTTATTTATATTCTCTCTAGCTATTTTTTCCTGTAGACTAAACATCGCTGGGTTATTTGATACAAATAACTTATATCTTAGTAGAAGTTACGTAGTCAAAACAATACTTGTTGGTTGAAAGTTAAGTGAATGTTTTGTTAAACTTCCGCTGTTGTCCATCCGCCCTTTTATCGCAAAGAAAATTCGCAATTATCGGAGCCTTAATATCGGAACGAAGCAAATAACGGTTTCCTGTTTCTGTTTGGGTTATGTTTTTTTCGTGAGTCTAAGTATTTTCGGTTTAGAGTTACGTTCGTTGCCCTGGCGCTAGACAATACAACACCACTCTCTTCACCATTCCTCCTTTCACTTTCATCTTTCCCTTTAAAATGGTATTCTCTTATGCGATCTCTCGCTCAGAAATTCTGCCTCCTATTTCTCCCTACACAGCCCTCGAAATCTAATTACCACTTCTCTGAATTCCATTGGAACGTCACTTGGAAAGAGAGAGAGCCTAAACGGGCATTCTCGCTCTTTCGTCTCATTTTAATCGCCATCATGTTATTTATCACTTCTCACCTCCTGTCGTCGCCTCTATTGCG
Source organism: Pantala flavescens (assembly GCA_020796165.1). Taxonomy (NCBI): domain Eukaryota; kingdom Metazoa; phylum Arthropoda; class Insecta; order Odonata; family Libellulidae; genus Pantala; species Pantala flavescens. The sequence goes on from CM036878.1 coordinate 22,493,005, forward strand.
TATTTCGGCACCCTGTCTCATCTAACTCCCTTTCACTTTCCGAATCGAACGTTTTCTCGTAGGGAAATAGAATTTCGCGCCGTTGAGATGGTCTTATATACTTAGCACAAGAGTAAGTTCACGTATCAAGACTTTGAGCCGGAGTTAAACGACAGATGAGTCTGCGAACAGTTCTACGGAGTGTGTCTTATTGAATTAATGATATTAGACGCCTTGATGAACATAATGGAACGATGACATATGATGTAATGGAAACCTTTTAAGAAAAAGTTGAGAAACATATTGAAGATACAAAAATGTTAAATTTTATACGCATTAACACTTATATAAAAGCTGTGAAGGGGCTTATATATATGAAGCTGTGTAGAAATTGTTGAGTTGGCTTGGTTGCTGATTCGGTTGTTGGTTGTTAAGGAGTTGTTTTTATTGTTGTCTCATTTATATGGTTTCTATGATGCGAACCAAGTTTAGGATGTAATGAATGCATTCATTCATTTCATCGTTAGAATTCAGCATGTCTCCGTTATATTGAAATTTTTTCCGAAGATGGAAAGAGAAGCATCATGGACTAGGACGTGAATATGCGTGAAATCTTTAAAGTTTCTATCATATTTTTTAAAATATGTTAATTGTAGAAGCTTCTTAAAAAACTTCACCTAATCCTTCCTTTCAAAGAAGAAATGCAAAATTTCCTTGTGAACGTATTTTCCACCGTTCTATATATATAGCAAAATTCTTGACAACAACTATCAAAATATGATTCCGTATCGTATGCTTTAGTAAACTTAAAGTAGACTGATGGTTTCCCTACATTATTTCTTTCTATTCCTTGCAGTTTCTTCATCTTTTAATTCAGGTTCTTAATTTTTCCTAAATACTGTCACTTGCTCGTGAAATTTATTCCAAATAAAACCCAATGAACACCACCACCTTATCGAAAGTTATTATCCGTATTTTGGAAGAAATATAAACTTTCCGAGACAGAGGAAGTTTAATCGATAAAAATGATAAAATGTCGGACTAGTGTACGAGTAGAGGAGAAGTATTGGAAACAAAGAGAAGAAGGGAATGAGGAAAGATGCCGCCTCTGGGCAGGTCCATCTAAACACGGGGAGTGCCCGAAGACGCTCCCAGATCCATTTCTCTCCGTCCTCTTTAATCCCCACGGCATCTTCCCTCTTTGGCCGGCAGCAATTCATTCATCTTCTTCACCTTCTTTGCATCCCTTCGGAGATGGATTTCCTATACACTCACTCGGAGTTCTTCATCCGGACTCGTTGCTGAACTCGGAGCAAAAAGTACACGGAGGTAATACGCAACGGTGTTAATTTTACGATGCGAGCTTAGTTAGTCATAAATCTTGATGAATTGAACGCTTTCCATTTGTATTTTAACACATGGCCAGTGTATCCTTCTCATGGTTTAATCTCATGTACGGCATCGGTGGTATAAAGGGTCACTGAAGAGTGCATTTCATGTCATTTATTAAGAGGTAACGTTGAATTATAATGAACCTCACATTAATATAGATTTGGTGCGAAACGTCCGTGCTCATTTTCATATCGCATCGTCTAAGCTGTAAGTGAGTGAAGCTCGAGGATATTATCTTATCCTGCAACTTCTGTAATGTCTATTAATAATGATATATACGGTAGACAATCAGATAAAATAAAAGGATAAGATTTTAGAGTATAATCCCCGTAAGTGGAAAGTTGTCTGAAAAAAATAAAATCTTTTATTTTGTTTTATCAAATAAAATCTCGACGGCTACTAGAAACATTTTTATATTAAACCTCGTACTCCATTCATAATTATTAAAAGTATCCTTGCACTGGGAATCGTAGATGACAAAATGTGAATTACATTGAATATAGCAGAATATTTCTATTACCCGCCGCAAAGGAGTAAATTAAAATAATTCAATCTACGGCCATAATTTTCCGGTATCCAAATATATATATGCTTAATAATCCAGGAAATATACATTTCCTCCGTTTTCCTCGTCTTTAATTACTCCTTTTCCTTCCATTGGCATCGTAATATATATAATATTACGATGCCAATTCTTTCATCTTCATATTATTCTACTTTAATCTTTTGCATTCTCGCAAGTTATGAATAGAATTTCTCATTACAGAATACATTAATGATTAACCTGTATGTGAATAGAAATAATTATTTCTCTTAACACATATGCAATGCTTTAATGCTACAAATACGAGAATCATACTATTATTGGCAAATTCTGCCGCAGTCATAATTATTCATTCTGGGCAAAATCGAACATAAATAAGTATACACACACAATGTATGGTTATGTGAAATATGAACAATATACTACAAAAAGAAATAAGTTATCAGTGCACTTTAATGATAAGAACAGTAACATAAAAATATGCCTATATTTACAACCTCATCAAAACTTCTTGAATTCATTTTATGTGAAAATGTATTTATATGATGGGAGCGTTAATGCAAAACAACCAGCTGTAGCGATCTCTCATCTCGATTACACCTTCCAACAAGGAGCATGGATTCGAAGTAATACCTGCAAAACTTTCCACAATAAGGAACACCGAATGAAGAAATCACGTCTGTACGCAATAATTCATGTACTCAAACCCAAAAACCCACGCTAATCACCACCATTTCGACGGAATCATTCGAATACGAAACACAGCCATTTCTTTAAAAGCCTTCACTCTCCCCGGCGCCTCCATGGAAACATCTCCTTTAACAGACTTCACTTTCGTCTCCTGGAAATCGAACGAGGCGCGTGCTACATCTTCCCGGAGACTTGTGGCTCGTCCACCTCTTCCATCTTCCGCGACCCCTTTTGTTTATATTTTCAGACGGCATACCTGCCCTTTCTCTGAGGTATCGCTATCCGCAGCATCTCGTGTCGAGGGAGAAATACGCGACAGGGAATCGCCTATATAGAGGGAGATCAAAGGGAGGGCAAAGATAAAAGATAGGCGATACTTGGATCGAATGAGCTTACTATACGGCGCGTCGGATGAGTCACATCCCATCTGCTACTCCCCCCACAAACTCCTCCCCCACCACCACACTTTCCCTTTCCACAAGGATCAACTCCTCACGAGGAGCTGGAAATTCGTAGAAATTGAAAATCTGCGGGAGAAATGGATGCCACCTCCTCCCCCATTTGTCCTCCGCTACGAGATGGTTTCTTTGTCTGAGTTTCTATTACCAAGGAGGCAGGATTCTGGAGAAGAAGAGCGACTTAGTTGCGAATCGAAAGGGGAGGCACATACCACCTGAGGCTACGTATTGTGTACATGGATGACCCTCTCGCTTTCACTTCGTTTCGTCTCATCCTTATAGTATTCTACCTCAGGATTTCTCTTTCGGGTGAAATAATGAAATGTCTTTCTTTTATCCGAGTTAAGATAAAGAAGGCTTAGTGAAGATCCGAGGGTTTTGCTATGTACCGAGTGAGAGTGTGGATGCCCGCACGCACTTCCTTTTTGGAGTGAATCATCTTCAAGTACAATCAATGTTTTGGAGCAAGAAGCTTCCTTTAGCAGGAAGTAGAATCGTACTCTGCCTGCATGTATACGTACCTAAGGAGTTACGCGTTGCCTACACAAGGCGATTTCGATTTCTTTTGTCAAATTGATAAGGAATTAGATTCATATTATTAAGGGGATAATTCAGGGTTTTTCATTTGATAGTAAGAGCGAGATAGGAAAGCAAAGTAATATAATCACGTTTTTTGGTAATAGAGTTTGATTGAGAACCTAGATAAAGCATCATTAAGAGCGGATTTTGTATGAAAGCTTCAGGTTTTTCGCCCATGGGCGTATACGAAGACAATTATGTACGCTTTTAGAACAGAAAATAGTTCTTGAAAGTGTCTTAATTTGAATAAACGTGAAAATTATTATCTATGTCTGAATGATTCTTGAGTTTCTTGAGAACAATATTTAGATGTTATTATTTGACGTAGAATTGTCAATTTAATTCACATTCTGTATTTTTCTTCGATATTTTGGTGATTTGTATACTTTATTGTTCATACGGTAAAAGTTTCGGTTCTTATAATGAAGTGCACATTAAGCGTGTATAGTTTTGATTAGGTGTCATTGGCCTGTATCTCAATAGTTATTTTTAAATTTAGGTGAGAAGGAATAAGTTGATAGTTAAAGTAAAGAGATTTAAGATATACTGAAAATATGAATTAAGCTGCGGGAAGGTAATAATGCTTAAGCAATTGGGGAAGTGTATTTTCAAAGCAGAAAGATTTATATTTTACATTATGATTGTGACTGTTCTTTTCATGTTAAGGAATACTGTTCTAAATTCAATAGCAATCTCAAGTGTGAAAGATCCTGTGTACCATATATTTTCAAAACCTTGATATCGTTAATTTTTACTAAATCTTTCTAACATTAGTGTAAAACATTGTTTTAAATTATACATTATAATACTTACTGTCACGCCAATGAAGCTTTATCCGAATCAGAATGCAGATTACTTCCATTATATCTGAATGTTATATTGTATGGCACGAGAAACTCATCCGTCTTGATTTGGGGAATGAACCAACGTCTTATGAATTCATCTTCTTCCGAATTCTCTCCCCTCTGCCATCCATTCTCCTTCGAATATTAATCATTTTCGCTGTAAATGCTTAAAGCCTTGAAACCAATCTCTTGTTCCTCCAATTTACTCACATCCCTCTTTCCACTGCAAATGCACGCATCAATTCCAGACCACTGCCACGCCCCTTCCCCGATCCGGTTTGAGGGCATCCCACATGGACCAAAGATGCTGGGAGGGGAGAGAGAGAGATTGAATAAATTTTTTCTCCTATCTCGAGCAGAGATCTCCATAGGGCACGGAAGGTCGCCTTTCTCAGAGGAGAATTCATCGCGCGACGGGGATGCAGGCCGCGGGTAGCCAAGACGCCTTTCTTCGGAGGGAGTCTGAAAAGTCCGTGGGCGGGCGAAAGACTGCATAAGAGATCGGGGCGATGCCTCCTGAGGTCGATCCCTTAACAATGTGTCTCGTGGGAAACGGGAGGGTTGATTAGCGGATATCCTCTCGAACAGAGATTCGATTCTAGGAAGAGTGTCGAGGCAATCAGACGAAAATTGCTTTCGATAGGAGGAAGTGCGGTCGGGACTTAACTGCAATCCTCGTTGCTGTGTTAACTATCTACGTCGATGGGCTTCTCTGCTGGAAATTCCGCTGTCTAAAGTGTATTGTTAGTTAACCGTTACCAAGTAATTATGCACTTTCGACTGTGCACGTGAATCTAGAGGCGCACATTTAGGTTTCGAGTTTCTCGTTCTGAAATGTCCAGCTGCGATATGTTTAGCAACTCGCGGCACTGTTTCCTTCGCTTTTTGATTTGCCAGTTGAAACTGTACGTAAAACAACGTGGCCCTGCCCTACAAAATAGCTCTCTGTATCACTAGAGAACATTCTGTCATGGAACTGCTGTGGAGGGATACCAAAGAAGTTTTTTTAGAGTAGAAATAACAATTATTTTACGAAATTACGGATGTCTGACGTTAACTTTACAGTATTCATTTGTAGTTCTGTTATCAAAATCTCTGAAGTACTTACTCAGTATGTAGCAAAGAGAGATCTATTGATTAGTCCATGAAATGTAAAGAATCCAATATTTTTAACTATCGGAACGTTATGTAAAATGGTAGATAAACTTAATGAATACCTTTCTGAGGAGAACTTCTTAAATCATCCGGTGATAGTAATCTTAGACATTCTATTTTATTCGAATAAAGTAAAATGGAAGTGAGTGCTTTGATCAGTGAAATTTATGTCATTATCGGTCGTTCCTGCATCAAGGGTTTTTACTACGATGTTGAATTTTCATAGTGTTTAAAAATGGTGTTCTAATGGGATAACTCAATTAAAGTGGTCTAAATCGTATCCTTGCCCATCATCTGGATCTTAACATTAAATCATATTAGTGTGTTAGATAGCATATGACTTAATGGCAACATCATCCACTCATCTTTCTAAGAAGTTAGATATTTGAGGGAATAACTCGTTATATTTACAATAGGTGAAATTATAACCCATAATATCTTAAAGACACTTTAATAATCTTTTAATAATTTTTAATCTAAAATATGACCACATATTTCAGCTATTTTAAGATTCTGCTGAACAATTGCTTGAATCCTCGTTCAATGACATTCAGAGCTCTTTAGATTTGAAGCTACTTAAAGTCAATTGAAGACAGAGAAATATTGAATATGAGTTCCTATTTGTATAATAAATACCGTAATAATTCGAATAATAAATAAAATTAGACTTAAACTATTAAGCTATACTATGCAGATGATGATACGAAATGATGCGAAAACTAATAAGCCCTCCATAACTTCAAAATCACAAAAAAACAAATATTACTAGCTTCAGCTTTGCAAACTATTGTCAATTCTAGATTTCCCATACTTTTTCTCAGTTCATCATGTACAATACATGTTACATAGTTAATACAACTTAAACTTTGTAACTGAAAAGAGAGAAAGATGTCAATTGCATTGCAACGTTTACTATTTAATTTTTAATGACTTTTAATATTTTTAATCCAAATAGGAGCTCAATGTATAGTATCATCATAAGTACATAAAAAATTTTCTCATCCTTCAAAGTATTATCACCTCAATATTTGCGGTACAGAGCTTCTATATAGTCATTTTTGTTGTATTGGTTACCTACGGAAAGAGGAATATCAAATGTCTTTTGAATCGAATCTCCAAAAATTCATTTTCGCAGTCATCATGATCTCAGAAAAGAAGGTTCCCACTGAAAATCCATCCTGAATTCCTATAGTAAAGTATTGGTATTAGGCTATTCATGAATGGGTTATACTAAAAGCACGACATGATTTTAAGGCTGCTGTAGCGCTCGCCGAAAACGGCCGTTTTTAGCCTGTCTAATTTCCAAAATAACGAGATTAATATTCATTGTAGAGATTTCCGGTTTTCAGCATTT